>OX638144.1:15785578-18285416 GCA_951805005.1 Othius punctulatus
TTATCCTTGATGTTTGGCAAAATGTTGCACTTAAGATGAAGCATTATGAAGTCATCATTGACGTCTGGCAAAATGTTGAAGTTAAGAACAAATATTAGATGCATTTTCATATCATCCTTGTTGTCTGGCAAAATGTTGGACTTAAGAAGATGCATTTTGATGTCATCCTTGACGTCTGGCAAAATGTTGTACTTAAGAAGAAACATATTAATGTCATCCTTGACTTCTTGAAGGCTGGACTTAAGAAGATGGATTTTCATGTCATCCTTGTTCTCTGGCAAAATGTTGGACTTAATAAGATGCATTTTTATGGCATCTTTGACGTCTTGCAAAATGTTGGACTTAAGAAGAAGCATTTAAATAAGATAAGATAATTTGCTTATTCAGTCTGAGTTTACATTGCATATAATTACATTGAAGACATCGCAATTTAGTAACATTAAGTAAAATTACGTTAGAAAATATAACAGAAAGCAAACAATCCACGAAACATACATCTCGCAAATCGCAAAACCTATCTTTGCAAAATTCAAAAAGTACAAAGTCCAAAGTACAAAAGAGAGTGAAATGAAATGGCAACTTCATAAATCAAAAATCATCCAATGTGTACAGTTCTTCAAAGTAGGTACTAATACTTTAACATTCAATGTACTGCAATGATTAATAAATAACCACGTCACGATATGGGTTGCCTAAAAGATATGCATCTAAGGCCTCGGATACGATACGAGCGGTCTAGTAAATTATGTCAAGGAGCAGCGGAGAGCGGCATGCATAAAGCGTCAAGTTTTCCCAGCGCGCTGCATTCAAAACGTGAACAAAACGTTTGTTTTGTCGCTCTGCCGCTTGCCGTAGTCGCTCACCGCTCGTATCGTAGCCAATGCTTTAGATGCATCTCTTTCAGGCAATCTCTTTCAGACAGAGGTCATGTCAGAGGTCATGTCAGAGGTCATGTCAGAAGTCATGCCAGAGATCATGTCAGAGGTCATGTCAAATGTCATGTCAGAGGTTATGCCAAATGCCATGTCAGGGGTCATGTCAAATGTCATGTCAGAGGTCATGTTAGAGGTCATGTCACACGCCAACTATGAGCTGCTGCTGTTAAATATTCAAGGATTGTCAAAACTTCAATTATTTTTAGTAGTCAAATATTTTTTTATCGAGGTTCAAGCCAATCCAGTCAAATTATTATTATTACTAGTTGTATTACTTTCAAATTATTTTGTTGATAATTTCAACTATTTATCCAACAACATCAAAGTTTACTGTTATGATATTAAGTGTTTTTTTTTTAGTTATTTCAAATAATTCTATCAAGTAGAAATTTCAATTATTTATGTGTCCAACAACATCAAAGTTTATTGTTGTGTTTAACTGATTTTTTGTTACTTATTTCAAATATTTCTATCAAGTAGAAATTTGAATTATTTATGTCAAGGTTTAGAAATAGAAATAGAAGTAGAAACATTTTATTTGTGTGGTGCTTACACAATGACTAAGCAATATTACCATTAATTATAACATGCCTTTTATTTTTCAAAATTAAAAATTTATATTAAAATTACAAATACATATTTGCGAAGACTTGAACTGTCATATTAAGAATGAATGAAAAGTTTTATTAAATTCAGATTTTAATCATTTCTGACAAATTAAATTAGTTTTGTTAAAATTTGCGTTATTTAAGTACATTTCTATGATTACTGTAAAATTCACAATTGTCTCTATTGAAAATCTCAATACACAAACCGATGACTAATTATCAGATATTTTGGAAATATATTATATATATATATATATATATATATATATATATATATATATAAATATATAAGTCCTAAATAGATAACTAATACATATAACTATTGGCAAAATGATTCATGTATGTACAAAATCTGACAACTTTTCAAGAATTTCTGACAAAAGTTTATTGTTTTTAGTACTCAAATTTGTTATGGAGATTTCAAGTAATTACAAGCAAATTATTTTTATCGCACCTTCCCTTACTTTTTAATTATTTTGTCATAATTTCAACGATTTCTTCAAATAAATGACAACTGTTATTATTTTAATTGTTTCTATCAAGTTTTTAATTATCTGACACACTTTTATCCAAATTATTAATTTTCGCACACATTAACCCTTTTTCACAAAGGGTTGTGAAAAAGGGTTAATGTGTGCCATTCAATTATTTCTCCTGTCATAAGCTCAAAGTAAAACTAATTTTTCAAATATATTTCTCTAAAATTTCAATAGTGTTTGTCAGTTTTCATTATTTCAATAATCTTTATGAAAATGAAATTTCAATTATTTTTGTCGGGGTTTATAATGATGATAATAATGATTTATTGATGTTCGAAATAATAATGTTTTACAGGGGTTCGAGGTTTTGATTATTTATAATAAACTACAATTTTTGTTTTCAAAATTTTAACGATTTCTATAAATATTTCAAATATTTCTAGGAAAACTTCGAGGAAAACTTCAAAGGTAATCAATGATTACCGTTTAAATTTAAATGATTACTGTCAAATTTGCATGGATTTCTGAAAAAACTTCAATAATTTCTAGGACATATAAATTTTTATTGAGGTTTCGAGTCATAACTGTCAAATTTTCAATTATTTTAGTCAAAAACTCAGGGTTTTCTTACATTTGCTATAACAAACAGGTTCCATCGGGTCTCGTTGCTTATTTACCAAAAAATCCTACTTCTGTCCAGATAAGAGTAAACCAACTAATATTAAATTTTGCTAATATTTTTTAAACTAAGTTTATCTCTGACAGACATTTTTACTAAGTTTGTAATATCACGTCATCGAACTTTACCTAACTTACCTTAATAATTGTATTCTTAGGCACAGATGCACAGCAATCTTGCACAGATTGAACTCTACGAAGCGTAGATTAACGGTGAATTGACATAGAAGGTACTTACATTGAATTTGAAGACTAGTAGTTGCTGGACTGAAATTGTAATATGTTTTAGATGATCCTACGCTACAAGGTATTTTTTTAGATAGATAAAAATGGGCATAAATTGCAATTTGTAGAGCAAAGATGAAATGAGTTTGGAAAAGAGCTTCATTTGACAATTTCCTACAGATTTTTTTTTTCATTAATTCAACTATGTTTAAATTTATTTACAAACTATTTCCGTTTTCCTATCATGATTTTTTTAAACGGCAAAAACATATTTCATATCAAACATATCAAAAATGCTAGAAACCACCAACGAAAACAATTATTTTCTTCAGTTACAGATATTTTTGAATCACGATATTTGTGTCAGTGGTATAGCTATCGGGCTGACAGACCACTTCGTTGGCATGTCCATCAGGAGAGGCCATTTTTGTGAAAATTCTTTGCAGAAGAAGTGTTGTCGACAATGACCAGAAGGTTATTTCTATGATTTCAATGTCATTTGTAGAAGAAGTGTTTTCGGGAATGACCAGAAGGTTCTTTCAACGTCATTTGCAGAAGAAGTCGTCACTGACCAGAACGTTATTTCAGGGTAATTTGTTGATTAGTTGACAATGTCCAGAAGGTCTTCGGCGAAGAAGACTTTTTTTCAGAAGCAGTCAGCAATGACCAGAAGGCACGACCGCGGGAAATTCAAACTTCACTCTGTAATTTTTCGTTTAAAGATTTTGTCAAGGATTTGTTCAAGGATAAGTGTTGTCGACAATGGCCAGAAGGTTATTTCAAGGTTATTTGCATAAGAAGTGTTTTCGGGAATGACTGGAAGGTTCTTTCAAGGTTATTTGCAGAAGAAGTCGACAATGACCAGAAGGTTCCTTCAAGGTTATTTGCAGAAGAAGTCGACAATGACCAGCAGGTTATTTCAAGGCCATTTGCAGAAGATGTGTTTTCGGCAATGACTAGAAAGTTCTTTCAAGATCATTTTCAGAGACCCGAAGGTTCTTTCAGGTTAATTTGCTGAAGAAGTCGACAATGTCCAGGAGGTCTACGGCGAAGCAGACCTTTTTCTCTTCCAGAAGCTATCTGTAATGACCAGAAGGAATGACCGCGGGAAATTCAAACTTCACTCGCGTGTTCTGTAATTGTATAGTTTCGAGCATGCACCACTATACTTTTTCAAGTTCAAATTAAGACCAATCAAGTTCAAATGGATGCCAATCAATTTCAAATTGAGACCAATTAATTTCAAATTGAGACTAAACAAAATGAAGTTGACACTAAACAATATCAAGTTGTCATGATAAATTTTATTTGTTTGCTCTCAACTTGATATTGTTTAATGTCAACTTGATTTTGTTTAGTCTCAATTTGAAATTGATTGGTATCTA
Source organism: Othius punctulatus (assembly GCA_951805005.1). Taxonomy (NCBI): domain Eukaryota; kingdom Metazoa; phylum Arthropoda; class Insecta; order Coleoptera; family Staphylinidae; genus Othius; species Othius punctulatus. Next base: position 15,789,889 of record OX638144.1, read on the forward strand.
TTTGAACTTGATTGGCCTCGATTTGAAATTGATTGGTCTCAATTTGAACTTGATAGGTCTCAATTTGCACTTGGAAAAGTATAGATGACTCTCGAGAAGGCTTAACCAAATAGGAAAAACCGTGTAATAAAGATACAAAAATGAAATATCAAACGAAATGTTTTCATTTTGTTTTTCGTTTTATTTTTTAGAAACGGCAAAAATATGTTTCAATTGAATAAGGTTGAAACAACAAACGAAAACAATTATTTTCCTCATTTACAGATATTTCTGAATCCGGATTTTCCTTTATAGTGCCATCTTCCTGCGGAGGTTGGTGATCATGACTATTCTTGTTTTGTTTACAGCGGCTCTAAACAGTTGAAGGAAAGTGCATTCAAACCACTCGCGAAAATTCCTGAGCGAGGACATCCTTCTTCATCAGATGCTTCTCTTACCCACTACCTTTCCATGTATGGTCAACTCTAACAGTTGATATCTGTGATCCCTCGAGATGTGGCCAAAATATTCTAACTTTCTAGCTTTGACGGTGATTGTGATTTCCTTCTCCTTGCGCATTCTTCTCAAGACCTCTTCGTTGGATATCTTGTCCTTCCATGACATTCTCATACTTCTGCAGTATAACCACCTCTCGAAGGCTTCCAATCTATGTAGGTGTTTTTTCTGAGTCTAGATGCTGTCGATACTTATATCCAAACACAATGTTTTCTTTTTCGTTTCAAGATTTGTGTTAACGCCGCCAAACAGATGTTTCGGTCCGAAACGTTTGAAAGAAGAAATACAAAACAAGTATTGTTTTCATTTGGAGATTTGTTTTCAATTACCACATTTGTGCCCAAACACTTATGAATTGATATTAGTTGATATCTGAGACCTTTCGAGATGTGGCCAAGATATTCTAACTTACCAGATATGACGGTGATTTCGGTCTCCTTGCCCATTCTTCTCAAGACCTCTTTGTTGGTTATCTTGTCCTTCTATGACATTCTCATACTTCTACGGTATAACCATATCTCAAGGGCTTCCATTCTGCATAGGTGTATTTTCCTAAGTGTAGTTGCTGTCGATATTTGTGCCCAAACACAATGTTTTCTTTTTCGTGAACCTATGATTTTTTTAGTTTTTTTTTTTAATTTTGTGAAGGTGTACAAAAATGAAGTAGGTTAATTATAATTATTTATTTATACGAATAAACCCAGTACAATATTTTAATATTAAATTGAAACATCTTATGATTATCCATAAAAATGTACTTATAGTTACTTAATTGTGGGGGGAGTGTGTGGTGGGTGCGGACACAGGGAAGAAAACATCGAGGACCCATGAGCGACGCGGTTTCGGCGAAGAAATGCGTGGGAGCGGCGGCCAAGGCAGCACTGGCGCGTTGTCTTGTGTGCAGTCCAAATAGGGTAGATACAGTAGTCGTTAGTTCGCACATGTTCTCGTTTTTTTTTTTCAATATTCATTATTAATTGTTTATAATCAATTAATCAACTAATACATTATTACACGCTAGAAACTATCGAACAATATAATATAATATATATGCATTCACTTAGATATTAATATTAATATTATTGATAAGTTTAGGGTTCAATTTCGGTACTCGATTCTTGCTGGCAAATTGAACCACTGAATATATAATATATATAGTTAAACATGCTAATCTATATGTATATATTTATGTGTATTATATGTTTTAGGTAGAACGTTCCTCACATTACTCTATATTAGCTAGAAATATATTTTTTTCTTTATTTTGGAGTACACAGGTTACATTTAGTGGTGTTGTTTTACAACAAGTACTCGATCGAGAAGTACTCTAGAGAAGATCTAAAGAAGTGCTAAGAAGCATGATTATAGTCATCTCGCGCTTTTAAATATTCAAGAATCAAGCCTGCTAAAGTTACAGTACTCTAAAATACACTCTTTAATAATAATTATCATTAGAATTACGGTGATTATTATGATAAATATAACCTCTTTGTAGGTCTTCGTGTTAGAAGCTATAAGCGAAGGAAATTACTAGGAAGCGTTTCATTGTTCGTTTAAAGTTAAATGTTGAGTTAAAAATAGTGTCAAATCCGATAAGAATGTTTTTTTTTTGTTGTATTTTGTGTTCCGACTGACAGTCATCTATCTCTCTTAATTTATTTAAGTCACTCGTTTTTTAGGGTATTTCTCGTTTAATTTAATGGGGGGCGGCGGGCGTGGGGGCGCGCGCGTCCGCGTAGCCCCCAGAGCCTGCCGCCGGCTCGAGTTTTGGGCGCGGGGCTCGAGTCCCCGCCAGTTTATGGTGATTTTTTTTTAATTTGTTTTAAAACTGTCAGCGTGCTTCGGGCGCGTCGCGCCCGCCGCCTTGGGGCCGGGGCGCCGCCGTCGCCGCCTCTGGTTCTCGGTGTTTATACGGTGGTGACGGAAGTTGCTCAAATTACACACGATGGCAGCGCCCCCCATGGTGCGGGGGGCGCCTGTGTCTTGGGGGCGGCGGCGAGCGCCGGGCCGGGGGCTGCCGATACGCGCCGGAGTAGGTGCAAAGAAAAGAGCGCGAGCGCGTCGAAGAAGGAGGTTCGAAGGTTCGAAGAGTCGAGTTTTTTTGATTTTTTTTTCGCGTGTGCCTGCAAGAAGGTTTATGTCCTCAGTGGTAGCCGGACGCCGCTCCCAGGGCGCCCTCGGGGTCCGCCGTCTTCCGCTGCGTCCGCACGCGGGGACGTCCTTACGCTATCTAGATTACTCACTTATACAAGTATCAAGCGTCACTAAAATATGCCATCTTAAAATTTGCACTCGGGTTACAATATAACTTTTAAGTACGGAATTCGACTAGTCCACTAATTACGAATAAACGAAAACTAAAATAGATGTCCCATTTCTCTTGGAAGTACAGCAGTGTTTGCCCTAAAAATGATTGTTTCGACTAGTTTTTTTTTGTTATTATTTATATTATTATTACAATCTCTTATTACATGCAGTTTTGTCTCCTTATCCTCTCATTAAAAAACTACATAACAATTGTATTTATTTAACAATTATGCCTTACTGGGGGCGGCGCGGCGAGCGGAGGCAGGCGTGGGTATTCGCTGCAATTCTCTTTCAAAATCATCATCGCTGCTCGCAAACTGCCTCGCCGGCGAACGCCCGCCAACGTCGGGGTTTCGGGATGGTGGATGGTTGGTGGTGGTGGTGGTGTACTTTTGTAATTTTCTGTCGTCCGCCTTTCAGCGTGGCCTGGTTGTCGGGGGAGGGGGGCTGGAGGTGCAAGGCGCTCGGTCGATTAAAAATACAGGTTGAGCTTTGTACCGCCGTGGATTGGATATTTCAAGTAAAAGTGTAACAAAACCGATGCGGTCCAGAATAAAACGCAAAACGTAAAGAATGACGGCAACCGGATGTTCTACATGATCACGCATTTGCCCTTCTCGGCCCACGGGTTGTTCTTCTTGTCCGGCGCGTGGATCAACGGGTCGTTCTTCTCGTTCTCCTCGACGTACTCGCGCATTCTGCAAAGAAAAAGAAACACAAATTTATTCAGATGCAACAAAAAAATCACGACTTACAGGTACACAGCGCCAGTTTGCATTTGATGTGCAATATACATATAAGGACGTATTGTAAAAGCAGTATTAGGACTTAGCGCATCTAACATTCGCGATCGCGACTCGCCACGTCACCTCGTCACCCTCGCGAATGGCATTCGCACGTTCGTCCCCACAAAGTGAAATGGCTGTTTACACATTCGCCGAGTGTTCAACCCAGTTCGCCTGGTTAGCACAAACCTCAGTACAAACCCGTACAAACGAAGAAAAAACAAACGAATTGAATTAATTAGTAGTTTCAAGTTAATTGTGGACAATGAGAAAACGGCTAATGTCACATTTCTAAAAAAAAACACGTGCATAGATAGTTAAGAAATATATAGATCAGATAAGAAAGATATTTCAAATTCGTTCAATAGTGTTGCACATACCGGAACCAGAACGGTAGCACAATTAACTGCATTATATGATGAAATGAAAAGGAAGGAGAGACAACATTTCTCATACGACATAGTAAATAAATTAAAATTTTATTTGATTTTTTTTAAATTCCTAACAATTGTATTCTTGTAAACAAGTTCATATTGAAATTATTACTTTCCTTGCTAATATCTTGATGAAACATTTTATTATTATTATAAATGTATATTATGTAAAAGAAACTGAGCTAGACAAAAAAATGGAAGATAGAGAGACGCTAATAAATTCCATAATTAAAGTTTGCGAAAGATATAATACAAACAATGGAAGAAGACAGACACCATAGTGGAGCTATGACATCATAAAAAAGTCAGAATAATAAAATAAAATGGAAAAAATACTTACAACTGAATACATCTGATCAATATGAAGTATATAAAGAGAAAATAAATATAGTAAATGAAATAATAAGAAGAGCCAAAGAAAAGTAATGGCCGGAATTTGTAAACATAATGGACACAAACAGCAAAGAAAACCAAAAACTATTTCATAAGATACTAAAATCATTTAGAAAAGAAAAACCAGCCAAAGAAACATATATCAAAAACATGGAAAAGGAAATAATAACTAACGACGAAGAGATAATGAAAGGATGGCGAGAATATTTCCAAGAACTATTAGGCACAGAAAAGCCAAGCAGAGATGAAACAGAACACGGAAAAGAAAACAAATCAGAAAACGTAGTCACAGAAGAAACATCAGAAATCACAGTGAAAGTCGGAATTTGGAAACAATGGAATCAAACAGCAAAGAAAACCAAAAAGTATTTCGTAAGATACTAAAATTATTTAGAAACGAAAAACCACCCAAAGAAACATATCAAAAACATGGAAAAGGAAATAATAACTAACGACGAAGAGATAATGAAAGGATGGCGAGAATATTTCCAAGAACTATTAGGCACAGAAAAACCAAGCAGATAGGAAACATAACAATGAAAAGAAAACAAATCAGAAAACGTAGTGACAGAAGAAACATCAGAAATCACAGTGAAAGTCGGAATTTGGAAACATAATGGAATCAAACAGCAAAGAAACCCAAAAAGTATTTCATAAGATACTAAAATTATTTAGAAAAGAAAAACCAGCCATGAAACATATCAAAAACATGGAAAAGGAAATAATAACTAACGACGAAGAGATATTGAAAAGTTGGCGAGAATAGGCACAGAAAAACGAAGCAAAGAGGAAACAGAACAGGGAAAGAACACAAATCAGAAAACGTAGTCACAGAAGAAACATCAGAAATCACAGTGAAAGTCGGAATTTGGAAACATAATGGAAACAAACAGCAAAGAAAACCAAAAACTATTTAATAAGATACTAAAATCATTTAGAAAAGAACAACCAGCCAAAGAAACATATATCAAAAACATGGAAAAGGAAATAATAACTAACGACGAAGAGATAATGAAAAGATGGCGAGAATATTTCCAAGAACTATTAGGCACAGAAAACCCAAGCAGAGAAGAAACAGAACAGGGAAAAGAACACAAATTAGAAAACGTAGTAACAGAAGAAACATCAGAAATCACAGTGAAAGTCGGAATTCGGAAACATAATGGAAACAAACAGCAAAGAAAACCAAAAACTATTTCATAAGATACTAAAATCAATTAGAAAAGAAAAACCAGCCAAAGAAACATATATCAAAAACATGGAAAAGGAAATTATAACTAACGACGAAGAGATATTGAAAAGTTAGCGCGAAAATTTCCAAGAACTATTAGGCACAGAAAAACGAAGCAGATATGAAACAGAACAGGGAAAAGAAAACAAATCAGAAAACGTAGTCACAGAAGAAACATCAGAAATCACAGTGAAAGTCGGAATTTGGAAACATAATGGAAACAAACACCAAAGAAAACCAAAAACTATTTCATAAGATACTAAAATCATTTAGAAAAGAAAAACCAGCCAAAGAAACATATATCAAAAACATGGAAAAGGAAATAATAACTAACGACGAAGAGATAATGAAAGGATGGCGAGAATATTTCTAAGAACTATTAGGCACAGAAAAACCAAGCAGAGATGAAACAGCACAGGGAAAAGAAAACAAATCAGAAAACGTAGTCACAGAAGAAACATCAGAAATCACAGTGAAAGGACTCGAAAAAGTAATCAGAAATTTGAAAGACACTTGGAAAGGACAAAATAAAATCGGAGATGATAGAAAATATAGGCAAAACCGCCAAAGAGATTCTACTACTTATACTAAATACAAGCTGAGAACAAAAAAAATTACCAGAAGAATGGGGAGCAGCACTCATTATGCCAATTTATAAAAAAGGGGCCACAAAGATTGGACTAACTATAGAGGAAATACGATATTTAATAAGAACTATTAGGCACAGAAAAAACAAGCAGAGATGAAACAGAACAGGGAAAAGAAAACAAATCCGAAAACGTAGTCACAGAAGAAACATCAGAAATCACAGTGAAAGAACTCAAATCAGAAAACATAGTCAAAATATCCAAACAAATCTTGAAAAACAGAATAATAGTAATCACAGGCCACAATTAAGAAAAGTACAAAGCGAATTTAGACCCGGTCGAAGCACACAAGACTACATATTTACCATTGAGCAAATAATAGAAAATAGAAAACTACATAACAAAAAGTTACACCTAGTCTTCTTAGACATGAAAAAGGCATTTGATAAAGTGCCAAGAACAAAAGTATGGAAAAGTATGGAAAATAAGGGTATTAGCAAGAAAATAATAAGAATAACACAAAGTATGCACAATAATCAAAACTCGGAAATCGTAAAAGTTACAAAGGTGGTTAGGTTACAAAAAGTTGCGCAATATAGTGGTCAGTAATATTCTGTTGAGAAAACCAGAAATTTTCGCTTACTTCCGGAGATATTCGACAAAATACCAAATCTTGCAATTTCTTTTTAATTTTTTTGTGCAGTTATTTGAAAAGGTATTAAAATACAAAAGGCACTACTAAAGTATTTTATCAATAAATTTCTTCTTAAAAAAGTAAAAGTGTATACATAACATAACATAAAGTGTAAGTACTTTTTCAAATTTTTGTGAAACAAAGAAACATACAATATCTTTAATATTTAATTAAATATCCCATAGCACGGAATGTCGGTTAATGCATGTATATATGCATTTTGATTACTGAGTTACTGATTTCGTAAAAATTTAAAAATCCATAAAGTTTACTGTTAGCGCATTTTTTAAATGAACACTTAAAAAAAATGTGTGCACACTTTTAATTTTATTTTTCATACGATTTAAAACGATTTAAAACAATCCACAATTTACGGAAATTCTCTCTGGTCATCTAAAATTTTCAACGACTGTCTAAAAGTTTCAGATGGCTTTAGGCATTGTCTAAAATATCATTAAATATAAAGGAAGTTCCGTGTACAGTTAAAAATATTATTAAAATTCGCCCAAATTGTTTACAATTTGCAATGTAATAAAATTTTAAAATCTGCATTGTATGCATTTTATTTAAGATGTATCGCATATTAAGTTAAGTCTCTGACTATTTCGTAGTTACGGTATATAATAGTGCCCAAGACAGCATTGTTCATATATTTACAATATATATTTTTTATAGTAAATTCAAGCATACAAGCATACAAACATGCAAACATACAAACATGAATACAAATATACACACATACAAATATATAGACATCCAAACATATAAACAAATATAGAAACATGCATACAAACATAGAAACACTATATACAAACATCTATACAAATATACAAACCTACACATGTACATACAAACATACAAACAAATCTACACAAACACACAAACACACAAACACACAAACATGCGTTCAAACACACATGGTGTAGGCACACTACTATTTTTTTTAAATCGTTCAGTGCGTATGCCAAAATCATTCATTAATGTAAAATCAATCATTAATGAGTCCATAAATAAACGATTTTGTTTTTTACGCCACACTTCAAAAACTATTTTTTTTTTTTTGTTTGTAACGAATATTTCATCAAAGCCAACTTGTTATACATCTTTGGATTCAGAAAAATAATCTCTACCAGAAAAAAAAAACTAAGAAAATATATGTAACCATTTGAAAAATAAAAGTTGACTATCGTTGAAGTGACAGTTGATTTTGCAAAAAAAACAAAATTATGGCCCCTTGAACATGTGGAGCCATTTAATCTTGTTTTTGTTTTTTAAAATCGGCCAATAAATAAAGGCGTTTCTTAGGAGACACCCTGTATAACCCATATTGGCCTAATACCGTTATATCCTATAATTTTTTTTTATATAGACCATAGATTTTTATGAAATTTGAGGCGGTTAATTTTTGAAAATTGAGATAAATTTATAGAATTTCTACTATTATCTACGATTGCACACATTTTTGAAATTATTTGTACGTTTGTTATTTTTCAAGCTTGTATGTTTGTATATCTAAAGAACTTTTCGATAGAAATTTCTAGATTTTTTTTTCATTTTTGGCTCTATTCATGTTTTTTTTTTGACTAATGCTGTCCCATTCATGCCTAATAATCGGAGCGCTTCTTTGAATTAGAAGTTTCATGTAATTTCTAAACTAAGTGCGGTGTTTTCAAGTATTTTAAACTGCAATAATAATAATAATAATAATTTTGCACAACCATCACACCATACTTGAAATATGTCATTATGATTTATGAAAATAATTTCGCAAAATTTAATCCTTTTTATTTTAGTATCACGATAACAATAAAACAACATACGGCCGATATGGATATAACAGACTCGGGTGATTATAAAAGCTCGGCTGTGCCTCGATTTTACAATATCTCAACATCGTCTGTTATATAATCCATATCAGCTTAATACCGTTATATACTATAACATTTTCTTTATATAGACCATAGATTTTTATGAAGTTTCAGGCGGTGAATTTTTGAAAATTGAGGCTAATTTATAGATTTTCTACTATTATCTACGATTGTACACATTTTTGAAATTATTTGTAAAATTGTTTGGAATTTTTCAAGCTTGTATGTTTGATGAACTTTTCAATAGAAATACCTATATATTTTTTCATTTTTGGCTCTATTGGTGTTTTTTTTTTCGAATAATGCTTTCCAATTCATGCCTAATAATCGGAGCGCTTCTTTGAATTAGGAGTTTCGTGTAATTTCTAAACTAAGTCCGGTGTTTTCAAGTATTCTAAACTGCTATAATAATAATAATAATAGTAATAATAATTATATTGATGCCAGGTACATTATTTATGTTTACACAAGTCATTAAAATACACAAATATAACACAGAAAGCAATGAGGATATCGAGACCATATAATAATTTACACATTTATACAGTAATGTACCCGAAAGAGCGAGCCCTATAGGTAATACTCGATATTTAGGAAATCATCCCAAATAATCGTCTGTATTTTCAATTAATAAAGATTTTAACTTCGACATTAGAAGTTTTTCAGGAATATTCCTAAGGCCCAGTCGTACAAACGTGGATCATCCTTGATCGTGGTTCAGTTTCTAAGGCCCAGCTGTACGAATACAGATCAGTTTGATCATGGTTTAGTCACCTAGGATACAATGGTGTCAATAGTGGTATCCTGGGTAACTGAACCATGGTCAATGATGATTCACGTTCGAACAACTGGGCCTAAAGAGACCATTGTATCCTAGGTAACTGAACCTAGGTCAAGGATGATCCACGATCAACAACTCATCCTTGACCAAGGTTCAGTTACCTAGGATAAATTTGTTAATACAATGGTATTCTTAGAAACTGAACCAGGATCAAAGATAATCCACGATCATACAACTGGGCCTAATAGATATAGGGAGCGAATTGAATTTGGTTTATTGTCATGATAGCTCACAGCATTTCTGGAGCTTGTCATCTTCAATGCGTTGGGGCTTATGTTTTGTGTATTTCTCGGATGGCAGTGATGCATCATACTTGACATACAGCGCCAGTTAGCATTTGATGTGCAATTTGCATATAGGGAGGTATTGTGAAGGCAATATTAGGTCTTTAAGTTTAACATACTGAGTTCGGCAATCATCTCAGTAATCTGCTTACTATACGTATAGTCTGGACGTAACTATAGTAATAGAATTAGAAGCAACTTTGCATATGTCTACATATTCATGCAATTTCTATCTCTCCCGACAAAAATCTATAAATATTCCGATTACGTCCCGAATCAGCTAATAATGGTATAAGATAGATTTTATAGATTTCAATATGTTAATTAATCCGGCCGTAATCAATTCTGTATCTCTATTCCTGTGTTCAATTAAATCCCGGCGGCGGCGTCGCGCTCCCTGCCTTGTAAATCCCGATCAAACGAGGGCTGCTGGGGGTGGAGGGTTGTATCGGGACACGTGCGGGCCCCTCGGTTCCCGTCGTACGTGCCCAGCCAGCGGCGCCGGTAAATCTTATCAGAAATCCTGCTGGGGCGCCCGCGGGGGCGGCGGCCGCCGCCCCCAACCCCTAACCGCTTCTCGGGAGCGTCTTGAAACTTTTGCGTCAGATTAGTTGGGAAACTGGATACGGAAAAATTCGCGGTAATTGCTGGTAGGGATTAATTCGTAACGATGGAGCAGGGAAGATTAGGTTCGTCGGGATGAAACCCAAGTTCGGCGGCCGTCCTGAAAAATTCACGTCGCTCGCTGAAATAAACTATTTACATGCATGGGACGGTCCGCTGGGATGCTCCCGTTTTTAAAAGCATCGGGAGATACGGGATCGGTTGCGGGTCGACCGGGGATTTGCGATTATTCCGGCTGTTCGAGAGCAGAGCAAACTGATAAGCTCCTGGAATAGGATCATAATCGAAGGAAGTATGTAATGCATGTCAAGCTGTGAACGACGATCCTTCCGCTACCCCTAGGAGATATAAAATTACGATATAGGCGTTTTTTTGTTATATAATACATTATTTATTGATCAATTTCGGGATGTTAAGCAGGTTTTACGGTTCTAGGGATTGGCTGTTTTAAATTGCTAATACACGCCATACCAACTCAGAAATTGCTTTATTTTATTAATAAATTCAGTCGCATGTAATGGAATAATATAGTGGGTACTCGTTTAAGTGTGTCCTACTTCTGATACTGCGGAATATCTTACCAAACGTATTAGTGAGTTTGTAATGTACTTTATAGTTATTTTCGACAGAAGTTTCTTGCAAGTTCTCGTTCGTATGTTGACTAGGACTTTTCATGCTTCAAACTTCATTTAATAAAGCGTTGTTTCTTAGAATAACTGAAAACTTGTTTTTCTTTCATCATATTAATCAGCAGAAAAAATACTACTTGTCTGCTAATTTAAATTGATGCAACTCCTGGACGATTAATCAAATCAGATTTTTTCATAACCAAACAGAAATACCTACAGCAATATTAACAGGAATCTGTTTGTTTACGCATTTTTATTTTAAATTTTAATTATATTTTTTATAAGTTTATTATTTGTTAAGTTCCCAAAAATCTTAATTTAAAGAATCTGTCTCTTTTTCAACTAACAGGTTCAATTAAAAAGTGTACCGTAAATGAATGAACACCATATACATTAAAACACACATTAAAACTTAGTTACATATTTAACGGCGATATTAACTAACAGCGCTGTTAAAATTGCTTGTTAACCGAGACATTTGAAAATTAAGTGCGTGATTGCCTAGAAAGTATGTAACTTAGCCAATAACTGAAATGGCTGTTATATTATCTGCACAAAATAATTGCCCTATTCTGCATATAATTTCACAAACAAATATCAGCTACTCATTTTTGCAAATAAATAAGTACCTAATACCATTATTTTTGTACTAATTAACTGTAGTGGGAGTTTGAGTAAAAAAAAAGATGTAATAAATTTTACAGCTCCTAAAATAGAAGAAGTTACAGCTAAATGAAGACTGAAAATGACTAAACCAACAGAAGCTCCTCGATGAGAAATATTAGATGATAGACAATGTTTTTTTGTATCACATCGAGGATTTCAGTTTCTTGTCCGGTCTTTACTACAATTTTCAGACTTAGATTTTCAACTTTAACTGTTCGAATTTGTCAGGTATTCAAATAAAACTGCAAAAATCTGTCAAATGCTTGACTTCAGAAGTGAATATTTATACAATTTTGAACTGCATGTAAATATTTTCAACTTAAACTGTTCGAATTTGTCAAGTATTCAAATGAAACTGCCGAAATCTGTCAAATGCTTGACTTCAGAAGTGAATATTTGCCTAATTTTCATCTGGATATTGTAAAAAAAAAAAAATATATTATTTAAGGTTGTTACATTGAGTACGTACAGGTAACTAATTTTTATTTTTATTTTATTTTATTATTTATTTCTTTAATAATAATTATTTTTCATATAGTCATATTTTAATTGTAGTTTTTGAGGGAATGCAGGCAATGTTTTAATTGTACCTGTCCCACCCAAAACTGACAAAATTTGACAAAAATGCCATTCTCTGATAATTTTTATAACTGCAACAACCATATACATACAAAATAATAATAACAATACGTTTATTCATGCTATTACAACTTATGTGTGCATAGTAGTGTAATAGTAGTAGTATGATTTATTGGTGTTAACATTAAATATATGTACATAAAAACTCCCACTAGAATTCAAAATCAAGAGGACACAAAACTTACTTCAATTTACAGAATACTACCTTCAATTTACAGTACGTTTCAAATTACAGCATCAAATTCGCCATTTCCATCTACCATATCGTCAACTTAATGTTACAAGGTTGGATGTAACATTTTTTTCAATTTTTAGGCCTATAGTCTTACAGGGCTATATGTTTTTAAAGCAGGACCTTTCAACTTATTGGACGGTTAAAATCGGAATATTAAGAACCTGTGATAAATAAAATCTAATTACAGTGCAATACACGTATCACTTTCTATAATAACAAACTTATTTTAAGTCCTTATTCCCAAATTTACAGATTTTAACATACAACCTTGTAACATAAGCCGACGATATGGCAATTATCTTTCTATAGAAAGAAGTAAAAAGCAGAACTCTGGCAACTGCGTGAATTTTTAATTATTTAAAGGTGACATCTGTCACTGTTAGTTTAAAACAATTTCATATATTTACTAATTATGCCTTGAATTAATTTACTTAAACGAGTTTCTATTGTGAAGTGGTTGCATTAATTCCAGGTTAAGATATACAAATAACACCGATTTGTTATAAAACTTGAACCTAAACTGATGACATTGACAGTAATAACATGACAATCGATCGGTATAACAGATACCTGTTCTAAATTTTGGCTTAGTTGCCAGATTAACTTATTTTTATCTTACCCTAAATCAGCGCCATCTGGTGGACGGAAATGGAAATTTGGGTGGTTTAATTTGAAACACCTTGTATATTATATTTTATATCTAATTTATTTATATTACCACCCTATACTTAATTAATTATATAATTAATTTTGTAAGACAGGGAATTGAAAACCAATCAACCCCAATAATATACACCCAATTTAAATAAACTATTGATATCGATTATTCAAATAATCGGCCAATAGTAAAGATTATTGGGAAAATTATGTGCTGTCTACATCACATTTAATCGACCAACAGTAAAGATTGTCACTACTATTGTGCTGCCTACATCACATTTGATCGACCAACAGTAAAGATTATTGAGAATATTATGTACTGTCCTCATCACATTTAATCGTTTAATCGTTTAATTTTAAATAATTTTTTATAAGACAGGCAATTAAAAACCAATCTGCCCCAATAATGTACACACAATTTAAATAGACTGTTGATATCGATTATTTTAATAATCGGCCAATAGTAGAGATTATTGGGAAAATTGTGTGCTCCCCACTTCACATTTAATCGACCAACAGTAAAGATTATTGGGAAAATTATATGCTGTCCACATCACATTTAATCGTTTAATCGAAGAACTGTAAAGATTATTAGGAAAATTGTGTGCTGTCCACATCACATTTAAGGCAATAATCTAATAAAGGTCAAACACTCCAATTTGGTCGAACACTTTTTGTTTGATTACAGTGCTTTCACTAATAGAAAGTGATAATATATTATTTAGTGTGTTTTGCTATAAGTATAACTTTTTGTGAAATAAAATTTTCGTTTCCTCAATTATCTTTTATAATTAAATTATTTACCAGCAGTCGCCTGTTGTATGAAAGTATTAAATTGAATTTAAAAAATTAATATTTAACATTTTATTTTAATTTAAGTATACAAAAAAATATTTTATAGCGACAAAATAAAAACATTGGAATAAATTGCTTTCATATAAATGGATGTGCTTGCTTCGTGCTGAATGACATTTCATAAACACTCCGCAATATCGCATGAGGATTCATTCCTATAAATCCCCATCCAATATCTCTCAAATCGTGGTTTTGTTTATGGAATCACTGAAAATTCAATCACATAACCCATCAACAACACTCCTTTTATATATTTTTTATTGCTAACCGCCGCCCGCTTTATTCCCGCATCGTTCAGCCGCTCGCCACGTATCCCTCTCGCCACCCCCACGATATTAATCACACCCCATGGATCAGCGCCACGTCCCTCTTCGGGCGCACATGCAGGGGATTACGTTTATATGGCTGTACGCCATACATCTATGTGTCGATATTCGTGGATTCCGGAGAACTGGATTGAAACCGGGGCATTCCTGATTAATGGAGGCCCATTAATTACTGGCTTAATTGGGGAATCTTGGCGGGCTCTCCCCCACCGGAACGTTATCATTCCGACGGTTCCGATTGGTAATTGAATGGAAAAAAAATAATTAGCGCTGCGGCCCTTTGTCTGAACCACGAAAAAGGGATGTTGGGCACAAGGGGGTGATTTGTAGGTGATATTGGAGTGTCACTGCCGCGTTTGTAGAGGGCGATTTTTTTTTGTTCACAATCATTACAATTGTTGCACGTTAAAGACAAATCTAAATAACGTAAATGAATCATGATATTTCTAATATTAAGGTTGGTCAAGCAGCCAAAAATTTCTTGTCTACTTGCTTTTGCAATCAACTGTCAGTTGATTAATAACGGACAGTTGAGATATAAGTTTAAAAAAAGCGATTATTTTTAATAATTTTGGAATATGGCCCCTTTTCTACTCACTCATTCAATTAATGTCCACATTAAACATAATACCAGGATTCAAACTCAATCGCTCAATGTTCTCAATCAGTATCTCACTATCTCAATAATAATAAAGATAATAATATCATTTATTGTATTCAAATTCAGAATGAACATTACAGAGTCAAACATACAACCTTAGTATACAAAAACAATGCATTGTCAAAATAATTAAAATATAGTTCAGTAAGTCAATCAGTATCAATTCAGTTAGTCAGTAAGCAAACGCTCAAATTCATTGCCAGAGGCTCAAGTTTTCACAACAGTGAATATTTGATGCAATACAATTGCTACTTTTGATGCAATGGTGCTAGTTTTCTGTAGAATAATAATTGTGTGCATAGTGATGATAAATTGCACAAAATTCATCATTTTGAATAATTATGGTACTTCATATTATATTGAAAGCTCGAATCTGGCCGAAATTTGTTTTTAAAAATACACTTCTCACGTAACAAAGTTTTTGTGTTTTATTATTTTTATTAAATGGCATTACATTTTGGTTTTATCGTAAAATTTTACATTTTACATACACATTATTGGTGTTTAAATATATGTATTTCGTTGCGTACAATAATTTGTTACAGGCAACCAAATAAAATGAAGCGCGTGTTGCCTATAACAAATAAAGGTTTCATGAATTATATATCTACAAATATTGTATCGGTGAAGCTGATATTTGGTGAAACTCAATTTTAAAATTTAAAATAACATACAATAATTGATTGGGTTTGAGCCTCAAAATAAACGATTGTTTTGTTTCTCAATTTCTTTTTCATCTTTCTGACAAATGTTTTCTGATCAATGTCTAACAAATTTCTCAATAATTTCTCATTAATTGTGGTTTATATAAAATATTTAAAACTATACATGTTAAAATTTATGTATAAGGTTTATAGCATATGGTAAACTCATCAGGTTTACAGTCGTCAACATATTATATTTTCTAGGTCTTCGATTATCAATCTTTTGTAAGCTGATATCTTATCATTCCTATTTTAGCAAAATAATAATAAATAATAATAGTAGGCCACTGCATCTTTTTTATAATCTACATTTTTTATAAAAAATTCTAGATTTTGCATTCATTTTGCCAAAAAAATAATGCTTCAAATAAGATAAAAACAGTTTTAGTCTTCAATTTGGGTTTACCAGGAATGATTATAATGAGCTTTAGTAAAGTTTAATGAAATGAACAAGTCAAAAAAGGCAGTTTCGAGATAAATAAATGCAGTTAAACATTCAATACTTCATGACAAATCTAGTTTTCAATATTTGAACCATTGAAAATCAAAGTGGGGCAAGTCAAAGATACAATTGTTGTTTATTTGAAATATTTAAAACTATACATGTTCAAATTTAGGTATAAGGTATACCATATCGTTGGCTTGGTGTTACAAGGTTGCATGTAACATTTATTTAATTTTTAGATCTATAGCTTTGCAGGGCTATATGTTTTCAAAGCGGGACCTTTCAACTTGTTGGATTAAAGATTAAAATTGGATCATTAGGAACCTGTGATAAAAACATATCTATTGACAGTGCAAAATTTATCATTTTTTGATATAGCAAACATATTTAAAATCCTTATTCCCAAATTTACAAATTTGCACATACAACCTTGTAACATTAAGCCGACGATGTGTTGAACCCATCAGGTTTACAGTCGTTAACATATTATATTTTCTAGTTCTTTGATTCTCAAACTTTTGTAAGCTGATATCTTATTATTCTTATTTTAGAAAAATAATAATAAACAAAAATAGTATACCACTTAAACCTACATTTTTTTAGATTTTCTAGATTTTGTATTCATTTTGCACAAAACAATTTTTGTCTTCAATTTGGGTTTACCAACAGTGACAATAATGAGCTTTACTAGTTTACTAGTTTATGGCACACTATACGGCACAATGCTAAGAAATAGGTGCGTATACATGATTTTCTCTATAAAAAACATAACATTATGAAGAGTAGTTGAGCAAGGCGGGTTCTGGCTCACCCGATGACATCTAGCGCGTGTTCTGGCTGACCTTAAACTTTTCTAAGTCACCGAGATAGCCAGTACCGATACTGGGTGTCTCGGAGACTCTGAGAAAAGTTTGAGGTGAGTCAGTATCCGCACTTGATTTCATTGGGTGAGCCAGAACCTGCCTTGCTTAACTACTATGAAGCTAGTCGACTACAAATATATTAAAACGTTACAACATGTACTGGCTATACGTCATGTGATCATAGGATGAATCTCGGCTTTGTAGTATTTATAAGCATTTATTATTAAGTTACCAAGAAAATCATGTTAACGTTAGAACATGGCTTCCTGGCGGAATTATAAAACCACTCAGATCCCGGACTCCTTCCCGTGCCAGGATGAATATGCAGGAGCCGGCGCGCACAAAAGGATCCATAATTGAAACCGCTTTAACTCCTAATTAATGCAAATCACCAGCCAGGAATGTTTCCCAATAAGCTATTACTTACACGCCCTATTCGGTAAACGCACCCCCGGCGAGATATGAAAGACTCCGGTGCCCGGAAGTCGCCCCCCAACAAAGCAGGCGGACGGGAATTAATATCGCCATTACACACCGAATGCAAATGAAACTGACCTGCGCCTCTCTCCGGATTAATTAAGGACGAGGTAATGGACGAGGGTCGAGAGGGCGGCCGGACGGGGCTTAGCAAAATTGGGGGGGGGGGGGGGGGGGCTGACTTTATAATTTAATGTGTGTGCCTTGGGATGCGCCGGTGTTAACCGAGCATTTGGGTGGAGGCGCCGGCTTTGGTTTGTGTAATCAGCGTGCTCGCGAGGGGGGTTGTGGCCCTGTAGCTTACACCGCAATCCACAAGTTACCCTTGCGAAATTGTACAGTTTTAGTTATTAAACAATCAGATATTTACATGAGATATTTATGGGCGCACGAAGTTATACCCAAAGAGGCCTTAATAATAAAGTTCTTGTTTTTTTTCTTCTGTATATTACCTTTCAAACGTGCCAAAACAAAATTGGGCCACTTACTTATGAAATTGATAATAAAAGTTTTCTTATAAAGTTTTGTCGTTTAATATAGTGATGCGTCAGTTTTGTCCAGGATCCAGGATTTTAGTTCGATGAGAAGTATTTATATGGGTCAAGTCACTGGCTGATTTATACTTCTGCTGCCTAGGGGCTACCGGCAACTCCCCCACCCCCCTTTTTTGTGGTATTATGATTTTTAACAAACAATATACTATTATAAACTATATATTTTTTATTTGAACAGAAAACACAAAATTTTCCATTCATTAAAATACAATAAAGAAATTTAAACTATTTTTTTTTGTTAAATATACTAAACTACTAAGCATTGGTAAGTAATGGTAAACCAAAGGTAATTGTTACCATTGGTATTATACAAAATACCACACGACCTTTACTGCAGAAAGACGCTATGTGATATTGCTTGACAGGTTTCTGCACTAAACGCGATATTCATTGTAAATTATATCCCATAAAACGGATTGGCAGTTGAAAATTTATTGCAGAAAAATATGCCCCGATAATAGGAGATACTGATTCCGCAAAAAAAAGAAAAATCAATAAAAATGTCTGTTGACCAGTTTCTGAAATATAAGATTGAAATGCCTAGTCCCGATGTGCCCCCATTTAGCGGAATCGACTGTATAATTCAATATATTTCAATTTTCTCGTTTTTAGTTACTTTAGTTCCTTTCTTTGTCGCATATTTGTTGTTTTTCCAGATTTACCAACAAGAGCTAGAATTTTTGATAAACATTTTGGAAACTTCCATTATTTTTTAGTAACAATTTGATATTTTGAGCCAAGTTTTCCACTATCTGTATACCATATTTTCTATAAATTTATTGCTGCAATTAGAATAAATGTTTTGCGATTTTTGAATTTTTAATAAAATTTATTCAAATGCTTATATGTACAAGAAAATTAAATAATAAATATTTCCAAAAAATCTCCGTACAAAATACGATTTTTAGTATAAATAATATGATGTTTGTGATTGTTTTTATTTTTCTTAAACGTTGTAGATGTATTAGAAAATTAATTAATACACTTTTTTGACAATTCCCCCCTTCTTTTATAAATTCAATTGATTTTCTGCATTTGAATTAAATTCTATCATCAATTATAGTTTTAGGATTCTAGGTGTAGATACAATAAATTGTATACAGATACATGTAAAAATAGGTCAGGAACACCCACAATTTAGAAAATTAGTACATGGCCCTTCTGCCGGAAAGTTTGGGGACCTCTAAGTGAGTACAAGAGAATTTTGCAAAGATTTTGATGCTGTCGTGAGCAAACTAAGGCTACATATACAGAAATGCATCTTAGTTTTTCAAATTTGTTTAGAAAATTCCCCGGATTTTTTTTATATTCAATTGATTTTCTGCATTTTAAATAAATTCTATCATCAATTATAGTTCTAGGATTCTACGTGTAGATACAATGAATCGTATACAAATACAGGTAAAAATAGGTCAGGAACACCCAGAATTTAGAAAATTAGTATATGGCCCTTCTGCCAAAAAGTTTGGGGACCTCTGAAAGTGCAAGAGAATTTTGTGAAGATTTGCAAATTATCCTTTGGTGAGCAAACTAAGGACACATTTACAGAAATACAATCACATCTAAATTTCTCAATTTTTTTTAGAAAATTGCCCGTTTTTTTTATATATTCAATTGATTTTTAGCATTTTAAATAAATTCTATCATCAATTATAGTTCTAGGATTCTAGGTGTAGATGCAAAAATCGTATACAGATACATGTAAAAATAGGTCAGGAACACCCACAATTAAAAAAATAGTATATGGCCCTTCTGCCAAAAAGTTTGGGGACCTATGACTTAGAGCAAGATAATTTTGTAAGGATTTGCAAATTATGCTTTGGTGAGCAAACTAAGAACACATTTACATAAATGCAAATCACATCTAACGTTTTCTAAAATTTTTAGAAAATTCGCCGGATATTTTTTTATATATTCAATTGATTTTCTGCATTTTAAATAAATTCTATCATCAACTATAGTTCTAGGATTCTAGGTGTAGTTACAATAAATCGTATACAGATACAGGTAAAAATAGGTCAGCAACACCCAGAATTTAGAAAATTTGTATAAGGCCCTTCTGCCAAAAATTTTGGAGACCTTTGACTTAGTGCAAGAGAATTTTGCAAAGATTTGTAAATTATGCATTGGTGAGCAAACTAAAAACACTTTTACATCAATGCAAATCATATCTAAATTTTTCTAAAATTTCTAGAAATTTCCCCGGATTTATTTTATAAAATCAATTGATATTCTGCATTTTAAATAAATTCTATCATTAATTATAGTTCTAGGATTCTAGGTGTAAATACAATAAATCATATACAGATACAGGTAAAAGAAGGTAAAGAACACCCAGAATTTAGAAAATTATTATGTGGCCTTTTTACCAAAAAGTTTGGGGACCTCTGACAGTGCAAGAGAATTTTGCAAAGATTTGCAAATTATGCTTTGGTGAGCAAACTAACGACACATTTACATAAATGCAAATCACATCTAATTTTTTCTATTTTTTTTAGAAAATTCCCCGTTTTTTTTTATAAATTCAATTGATTTTCTGCATTTTAAATAAATTCTATGATCAATTATAGTCCTAGGATTATAGGTATATATACAATAAATCGTATACAGATACATGTAAAAAAAGGTCAGGAACACCCAGAATTTAGAAAATTAGTATATGGCCCTTCTTCCAAAAAGTTTGGGGACCTCTGACTTAGAGCAAGAGAATTTTGCAAAGATATGCAAATGATGATTTGGTGAGCAAACTAAGAACACATTTACATAAATGCAAATCACATCTAAATGTTTAGAAAATTTTTAGAAAATTCCTCGTTTTTTTTAATAAATTCAATTTATTTTCTGTATTTTAAATAAATTCTATCATCAATTATAGTCCTAGGATTCTAGGTGTGGATACAATAAATCGTAAACAGATACAGGTAAAAGTAGGTCAGAAACACCCAGATTTAGAAATTTATTATATGACCCTTCTGCCAAAAAGTTTGGGGACCTTTAAGTTAGTGCAAGAGAATTTTGCAAAGATTTTGATGCTGTCGTGAGCAAACTAAGGGCACATTTACAGAAATGCAATCATAGCACTGAGATTTAGCGAAATTCAGGAAATCTATTGAAGTTTTGAACATATCTTAAAGTTTTAGTTGCCGCTTAAACTGCATTAAAACTTAACCAATCAGTGCAAAACCACGGCGAAAATGTTACATCTAAACTACGTGTGAACGCCTTTGTCTTCGGTACTCTACTAAAACTTAAAAAAAATCGTGAGGATCGTGTTTTGCGTGACGATAATTAATGCCAGCTAATCATTACCAAGTTACATAATTGGTAATATATCCTGTTTAATAGTAACCTTTTTTGCGGTGAATGAAGTAAAACTGCTTCACTTAGGTGCTGTATCTGGTCGATTTCCCCGGTGTTCTGGTCACTAGTTACGCCGACATATGGCATCTACAGTTTAACATTGGTTACGAACGACTACCATTGGGACAACTATCCTGGGCAGATTAGTCTCGGTGCCTACCGAGAAGACGAGCAATTTTTGTTAGATATATTTCATGGAGCTGGTAATTGAACTTTGGTCTGCTGTGTGAAAAGTTGATACGCTCCGCAACAGTCGCCACATATGAATTATAATCATAAAAAAATGTTTAAAGAAATGTATAAAAAAATATATTTAGGCTGTTCTAGAGCTCGACTAGATAAAATGTTCATAGATTTTAAAATTTAATTTTCCAAAAAAGTAAAATATTTTAAGGGTATCTACTGGAGGTTTGAACACAATGTCAAAGTGCTTCATGGACGTTGAACTATTAAAGAATTTTAGTACTCTTGACTGATTCTGAAATTATCTCTACCAATCAATTCTACGTCCGCTCTGGTTTCATATGACTGAATTTTTCGCTTTTTTTCTGTTCGTTTCATCTTCATACTAAGTTACTTTTGTGCTCAATTTTTATAAATGTTAAATTTTGTTCTTATACATTGTATACTGATACGGTAGATAGATCGATCTCAGACTATTGTTGCTTATTACTTTACACGTTAAATTGAGATAACACATCTGAGCATAAGATTGACAAAAAAGTCGTTTCTTATCTCTGAAGTTTAAGGTGGTAGCTAGATGCTTCACTTGTATTTGCCTTTTTTGTTCTTCATTTATTTATTTTTTAATGTGATTTGTGCCTTTGGTATTTTTCCAAAAATTGCCGCCCCTAGATTTTGCCGCCCTAGGCTATAGCCCTCATAGCCCCTCCTAAATCCGCTACTGGGTCAAGTTATCCTGCTCATGTGATTTTATTGCGTTTCTGTGAACTGAGAGTTTTAATTATTGCTTTAATCAGCTAGCCTCCAATAAATCTCTATCCGGTGGACGTTGGTTAACATCGTGTGCAATAACTTTCATTGCCTGCTGGATGGATTATGTTCCACACTTGTTTGTCAGGAAGTTTCCGTGTCCAGGCCTGTCTGGATCGATGCCCCCTTAAAGGGAGGCGTTTTCCCTACGGGGTTCTCCGGCTGAAGCGTCCCTAGATCCCGCAGGAGGCGCCTGGGACGTCTAGAAAGTTGCTGATCCGTCTGCGCCCGCCGCCCCCAATGCAACCCCGAAATTGTATGGGGAGAAGCATTAATAATGTCGCGGCACGATGTTATCACCTCCAGGCATACCCAGCGCTATAAATCGTCGCTTCTGGGGGCGGCTTTTTTGGCTCCTCGGCGATATTGTCTGCGGGCACCTGACTCGGCCCGCCCCCGACTGCACTCCGCGAAATGATGATTGCCGCGCCCGTGTTTATTGCCCCATTAAAAACGCCCCCGGCCCCGGAGGCGGCGGCGGGATTCACCGGATTATGTTTAAAAGATGAGGACGGGAATTAGGCTTAAGGAGTTAAGATAAACAGGACGTCCTCGGACTAATTGCATTCGGCTTCTTTCCATCCTTCGAGCGGCGGTGAAGACATTCGTCCTGGGGGCGGCGAGGCGCGGGTGCAGTTGCGGGCTCCGCTTGTTCCTGCCCCATTGTTCGGGGATTTATTACGAGGTGACAACAGGAGTTGGTATTAGTTTAGCAAATTATGTTTAACATTCGGGGGGCGGCAGTTATATCCCGGTGTTTATTAAAGTTCATCTCGTTCTTGGGAGTGTGCGCTGTGATTGCAAGGAGGCGGCTGTTTCTCGTATTTGATGAATGGAAGAAAATTTGGGCTTAGTATGCCAGACGGGATTACGCCGGGTCACGATTTATTGCTCGTTCTTATGAAATATGTGACGTTTATGAGGGAATTTTGATGAACTTGCTGTTCCTGGAATTAAGTGCCATCCAAAAAAAATCCCCAAGTGTATATCAAACTTTGCCTCCAAGGAGTGGCCGAATCGCCCTTCCGTTTCCCCACAAAAATATATCGCAGCTTGTTATAAAACTTACCGAATTTTAAATAATCAATATCACATTTAATTACAATTCCTAAGACTTAACTATTGTAGCGGTGCAGTGGATCTGCAATGTTTTGTATGTGTAAAATTCAGGAAGAAATTTCATAAAAGTATCTTTAAATTATGGCTCATTGTAGTTCCCGTGAGTTAGAGAGAAAATGCAAAACAATTATTTCATCTTATCCCAATAACCCCCAATAATATCCCAACATCTTAAATATTTCAGGCCCAGTAGTAGGATCGTTTATTATCTTTCACCATGGTTCACTCACCTAAGATTAATAAAATCATTGGTATCCTTAGAAACTTAACCAAGAATGTACAACTGCGCCTTAGGCTCAGTTGTACGATCGTGAATTATCTTTGATCATGGTTCAGTTTCTAAGGATACCATTGTATTAACAATTGCATCCTAGGTAACTGAACCATGGTCAAGGATGATCCACGATCGTAGAACATAACATAACTATAAACATAAGTTACATAACAAATTCTTCAAATCAAGTTGGCGTGATTTTGTGATAAAAGGCAGAAAATTTATTTAAAAAATAATGCTTCAGCTTCAGAGGAAATTACTTAAGAAACTTGCAAGTATCACATAGTAACGTATATGTGAAACAGTGTTCCAGCAATGTTCCACCTTAATGTGGAACAGTAACTTAAAAGTCTCACAGTGCAGAAAAAATTGGCCAAACATAAGAAAATCTACTTCAGTTTCAGAAGAAAAAAAGAAATTTGAAATTCCGAGTTGGTTGGTACGTTGATCGCAACCACAACAATGCAATATACCACATCGCAACCTTTTAACTATATCTTTTTATTATATTTATTTCATCCTTTGTCAAATTCCAATACTTTACGTCAACAGTTTCAATCCTGGAAAACGCAAAAATTATCCTTGTCCGATAAAGTGTTGCTAACCATTGCCAACAGCCGTTGCTAATCATGCTCCAAAAATGTAACTAGATTTGGAGAATTTGTTAAATTATTTTAAAAATGATTTAAATGTTTCTTTAACACAAAATTTGACATTCGTCCGTTAACTCTTTTTATAAGTACTTTTTACAAGTTCTTGTACAGTACTTTTCAGTTACGTTACACGTAACGTTACATTACGTTACTATACAGTAACGTACCTTACAGTTACGTTTCGAGTTTTAAGACTCGCATCCTTCGTCGCCTCATCTTTCAACGTAATACCTGTTAAGCAACTTCAAAATTTTCAAGTTTAATTGTCAAAAACCAATTTATAACTTTATCTGTCAAAACTCGTCAAATTTTCAACTGCAACTGTCAAAAATAGTAAAATTTTCTGCTAAATTTGAAATAATAAAGAAAAGCCAAATCATCATTTTCAACTGTCAAAACTTGTCAAATTTTTAACACTAACTGTGAAAAGCGTTCACATTTTGAATTAAAACAATTAAACTCTGCCTAATTTTCAGCTACAACTGTCAAAAATGGATATATCTATGTTATACATGCATATTTGATATTCCCTTTAGTGGTGTCAAGTGTTTACTTTAACAGTCAAAACTTGTTAAATTTTATATAGCAACTGTTAATACACGTCATATTTTTAACACCAACCGTCAAACCCTGTCAAGTTTTTAAGTCCAACCGTCAAACTCGAGCAAATTTTCAACTTCAACTGTCACCGGTCAAGCATTGACAAATTATACACTGCATCTGCGAATTTTCAACTGCAACAGTCAATAACTGGCAAATTTTTAAGTGCATCTGCAAATTTTCAACTAAATCTGTCAAAAACCTTCAAACTTACAACTTTAACTATCAAAAGCCTTTAAATTTTCGGTGAAAACTGTCAAATTTTCAACTGCATTTGCAGATGTTCATCTGCAACTGTCAAAAACTGTTAAATTTTCAACGTGAACTATCAATCTCTGCCAAATTGTCGACTGAGACAGTCAAAAAGGGTCACATTTTCAATTCCAACTGTCAATATTTCCTATCAATATTTCAACTACAAATGTCTAAGATTATAAAATATTCAATGCATCTATTAAAATCTGTCCATTTTTTAATCTATAACGGTAAAAAAATCATTAAGTATTAACTGTATCTGGAAATTTTCAACTGCAACGGTCAATAACTGTCACATTTTTAACTGCAGCTGTGAAACAACTTTAAATTTACAACTTACACTGTGAAAAGCCTACAAATTTTCAACTTAACTGGCAAAACTGTCAAATTTTTAACTGCATCTGCATATGTTTATGTGCAACAGTCAAAAACTGTTAAATTTTTAACTTCAACTGTCAAATTTTTAACTGCATCTGCAAATGTTTATTTGCAACAGCCAAAAGCTGTTGAATTTTTAACTTTAACTGTCAAATTTTTAACTGCATCTGCAAATGTCCATCTGCAACTAACAAAAACAGTTAAAATTTCAACTTGACCTTGAACTGTCAAAACTGCAAAATTGTCGACGATAACAGTCAAAAAGTTACACATTTTCAATTCCAACTATCAAACGCCAGCAAATTTTCAACTACGACTGTCAAAAATGCTCACATTTTCAATTTCATATCAAAATCTGTCAAGAAATCATCAGGCAATATTTCGATCATTAAACAAATAATGAAAACTGTCGAATTTTTGACTGCATCTGCATATGTTCATCTGCAACAGCAAAAAACTGTATTAAATTTTCAACTTTAACTACCAAAATTGACAAATTTTTAACTGCATCTGCAAATGTTCATCTGTAACTTCAAAAAACTGTTAAATTTTCAACTTGAACTGTCAAACTGTGCCAAATTGTCGACTATAACAGTCAAAAAGGGTCACATTTTTAATTCCAACTCTGACAAACAATGTTGTCAAATATTAAATTGCATGTATCAAAATCTGTCAAAAGATCATCAGGCAACATTTCGATCTTTAAACAAATAATAAAAAGCTATGAACGATACGTTCTTGAAAATTCAGTAAACAGTATTTAGAATAATCTCGTACAAAAGATTTTTTATTAAATGTTTCCATAAACTTTTTTTTTATTTTCTGTTTTGAAAGATAATGTTCTAAATTAAAAGATTGCTATTGTAACAAAAACATGGTAATATGTGCTGAAACAGATAATTAAAAACTATATTTTTAATTAATTTTAATGTTTTATCCATTCTGGTACTTACACCTAAACTTATCCAGCCTTCGAAGATAGTAATATAATACCTGAAACTAGTTAAGCAAATACTCTACATAAAACTATGATACTGGTAAACATACCAGTAAGTATTGAATTTTAAGAAACATAAATATTTCTAATACCAAAGAAGTTCAGCATTTTCTATAATTGTTTATCTCTAGCAACTACAAAAGAAATTGTATGCCTTTTATTAATCAGTTATCAATATGTCAATAAGATTTTTCAATCTTATTGTTTTTCTGTGGCTTATTTCGGCAGATGCATTAACTACAGGAATTGACGCTTGAAACAGACAATTGAAATTAATATTTTTAATAATTAATAAATACATCCTTAATTGTTATTTGTGTTAATTTATTTAATCTTTTTTAACAAAATCAAGGTATGAATCATGGTCAGGTAGGTTAGGAAATGATCATGATAGGAATCATGAATCATGGTCAGGTAGGTCAGGTAATGATCATGATAGGAATCATGAATCATGGTTCTGAAACAGACAATCAAAATAGTAATTTATGATACGTTCGTAAAGTAATGTTTTTTTATACGAGCGTGAATGTGTGTGCAAAAAGGCAGTATTTTACGAAAATGTATTTCATAAAGTTTTTATACGACAGCTATTATGAAAACCAGCTAAAATTTGACGCGAAAACCAATCTTCTTTTAAATTGGTGAGTGAATACATGTAGGCAACACTTATTTTACATTTGCAAATTGGAAAATTTGCCCACCCCGTATACTTTATATAGGGTGGGTAAATTTTGCAATTTGCAAATGTACTACACTATTTTTTTAGGAGAAACTCACTGGTAAAGCCAATATTAGCTTTTACTTTCGCCTGAAGTATATTCTTTTAATTATTAAATTATATTAATTAATTAATGATTTTTATGGTTGATATTTTTACGCGCGAGTGACTTTTTTCCGCATCTGTGCTAAAAGTATCACTTTACGCACTGTGAAGTGTTAAAAACTTAGTTCACGCACTGTCGCAGAAAAATAATATTTCTAATAATCAGCTAGTTCAAAATTTTCTAAATGTGTTCAAATGGCATAACCAAATATTGCTGCTATAATAGAGTACCATAGGCGAAATGACCGAGGGCTAACAGTCCAATAAAGATTGTTATATCTCTCTCTAAAGCAGTGGTTCTTAAACTATGAATCATTTAATACTTCTGAGAGGGCACAGAAACTATGAAAACATTAGGCGATATGCATCAAAATTCAATATTTACATATGCAAAATTTCGTGTAGGAATATATTGAATTGACACAATAATAAATAGGTAATTACATAATTTGCGAGTACAATTTTTTAATGCTATAACACTTAATAACACTGCTTTCAATATCCGAAAACAGTTTTCAAAAATTTGTAAACATAAATAAATTGCATGCCATTACGTGATATGCATAAATTCAATTTCATATGCAGTATTTCGTGTAACAATATTTTGAATTGACATGGTAATAAATAGATAAATAAATAATTTGCGATGACAATATTTTTATGCTAGAGCAATTAATAATGTGACTTTTAATATCCGAAATCAGATTTTAAAAATTTGTAAACAGAAAAAAATAGTATGTATTTGCGTAACATGGCGCTGGAGACTCTATGCTTGAGTCGCTAGGTCAAGCGACGAACCCAAATTGCGCATTTATTGATACAAGTATAAATACTGCGTTGTTAAAGTAACGCGTTTGCTCATTGTCCAGGATTCGAGTCCTGCTGAAGGATAAGGATGTTGTATTCGTTATTTATTCTTAATTTAAAATGAAATATATTTTTTTTACTTATTGAAATGATTCAGGGAGTTGGATGGATGGATGGATGGATGGATGGATGGATTGGTTGGTTGGAGCGAGTTGGATGCATAGATGGATTGGTTGCAGCGAGTTGGATGGAAGGATGGATGGATTGGTTGGAGCCAGTTGGATGCAAGTATAGCAATGTAATTGGATTGGGGGAAAATGGAATAAGAGTATTATCAAATTTTCACAACATTAATGGAACGTGTGCGAGTTGGATGGATGGATGGATGGATTGGTTGAAGCGAGTTGGATGGATGGATGGGTGGATTGGTTAAGACGAGTTGGATGCAAGTATTGCAATGTAATTGAATTGGGGAAAAATGGAATAAGAGTGTTATCAAATTTTCACAGCATTAATGGAACGTGTGATTTTTTTTATGTGTACAACAAAATTTTCCAAACTATATAAAAATTTTTTTTTTGTAATCGAGTTCAATTTTAGTCTTCTAAAGAATTTTTCTAATTTCATAGTCAATTTTACCAAAGTAGGGATAATTTCTGGAATCGCTTTTTAGTTTAGACCAATAAAAGAGCATTTTTTGCCTCGCTTCATGCCAAATATGACATGGTGCCAAATTATAGAAATTACATAACAAATTCTTCAAATCCGATTTCTCATTTTATGTTTGTACGGTTTGTTTTGAGCCCAATAACATCTGATAAGATTGTATTGACTCATTGTTCCATGGAGTTACTATTCCATTTATGTACAGAACATCCATTATATATATATTCATGAATTGTCAAATTCAAGGTCGGCCGAAATGTCACATTGTAAAATAATTGTGACAGTGTACTTGTAAAAAACTAGCAACAAATATGTCATTGATGTCAACAAATGTGTTGAGGTTATGAGACTCAATGAATAACCACATTCATATGGCCCAATGGTACTTTGACAATTCATATCTATAATGGATGATCTGTACATAAATGGAATAGTGACTCCATGGAACAATGAGTCGTTAAAATCTTATCAGATGTTATTGAGCTCAAAACAAACCGGTGGGGGCGCTGCTAAACTACTTGTTTCGCAAGTTCGTATTTCTGCCGCTGCTGAAAAGAAATCTGACTGTGGCGCTGTTGTCGCACGATCATCACTTGTTTTGCTAGTTCTATTTCTGCCGCAAGACGTCATAGTGACATTGTGTCGAGCCCAATACAAAAGTTACAATAATAAAATGGATATGGTTCTCCAGGTCCATCCAACGATTGCATGTTTTGGTAACGCTCATCTTCAGGTTTGTGAGATGAACAAATTATATATTTTAGATTAAATGGTCATGTGCGAACAGGCTGGATAACAAAAATAGAAAGGCGCCATCCAATTGGTTTTGTCTCTTTAACTCTAAAAGTGTATAGATAATGTGAGGTCATTGTGTGGCTCATGAATGTTCATGGTTTTGGTATGCATCGCAGATAAGCGAACTTTTCGAAGGGGCAATACAATTATTTCGTATTGATCCTCGCCTGGCGCGGGCAAAACGGGGCACAAATGAAAATTAAACACCACTGAGGCCATCAATTGCGAGGCCTAGTACACACGAGACCGGCATAAAAGAGGCAACAACGGAAACCGGCATTCCGGTTTAAAATATGAGAGCCGGGAATTATATCATTGCCGAAGTTTGTTGCCTCGCCCGAGGAACTTAACGGGCGGTTATTAAGATGAACGCCGGCGCTCTAGAATTGAATTAAATTCAGCCGAAGCGGTAACTCTCGCCCTCGCCTCGGACGGCGGCGGGGTTCCCTCAGGACGCGTTGGGATTCCTGGACGTCGGGATTCCTGGAGGGATGTGCACGCGTCAGGGAGGGGCCCCAGGTTGCGGTCCCCGGGAGGCGGCCGCAAATGTCTCCACGTGTCGTGTGAAACAATGGGCGGCGGCGGATGCTGGGAAGTTCGGGGAACGAAAATATTCCGGCGCACAATAAAGGCCGGAATTGAATTTCGGGGGGTCCGCAGAAAAGTTTCGCCATTGTGATGGGAAGTGGGCGAGCATTGAATTGGAGTAATCAAGTAAATAAATTAATAACGCGGCTTCTGAGTGCCAGGCTCCGTAAGAAATGTAATCGTCTGTCGTGCCTGATTCGGTGTTAATTGGGTTTTTGATTATGTAATACGCCTGTAAAGGTTAACTTTACATTACGGTATATTTTAAAGTAATTCGGTTAATACAAAACCCCAAAACAATGTGAAAATGTATACATTTTTACAATTTGAGTGTCAGTATATATACTTGCCGCAAGCTTTACGCCATTCGCTTAAGCGCATTTTTTTAATACTGCTCTCAACCGCCGATGGTTAAGAGTAGTAAACCACAACAACTGAATGACAAAGGAAACATGGGGTAAAATAGAAACAGAAGGAAAATTAAACAGACAATATTATGTAGTATATATCCAAAACGCAAATATAGACTAGAAAACAAATCCAAGGAAAAAAATAAGGAAGTAAATAGAAGTGCAAGGAGAGGATAGAAGGAAACAAACAGAGCGCCTACTAACACAAGCGGAGAAAGCAGCAAGTAAAAATGACAAAAAACACTTTACAAAGTAATAAAAGCCTTTTGGGAAAAAGAAAAAGAAAAACAACAAAGCATATTAGAGATGAAAAAGGCAATAAAATACTACCAAAACAAAGAAGAAATAGAAAGGTGGGCTTCGAAGAAATATATAAAGGAAATAATTCACAAGAAACAAATCAAGGAAACAAACCAAAATTATGTATCCCAATAAATAAGAGTGAAATAACAAACAAGGAAATCCAAGAAGCTATTCGCAAGCTAAAAATTAGGAAATCAGCAGCAGTAGATGGGATACCAGCGGAAGCATAGAAAGCGGGAGAAGAAATAGCAAATAACATGATGCACAAAATACTCAAGATATAAAGAAGAGGCATTGCCAAATGAATGGAATGAAGGAATCGTACACTTCCCAAGAAAGGTGATAGAACCAAACGTGAAAAGTGGAGAGGGATAACACTACTGAGCACATAAAGTAAGGTACTCACAAGAATATTACTAGAAAGAATGAAGCAGGGGTACTAGAAAAGTTAACGCACAACGAAGCAGGATTCAGAACGAGAAACTTATGTATTGACAACATATGCACATTACGAATAATAATAGAAAACGAAAAAAATAGTGGAAGATATAAGAAGTACGTATGGATGGCAACGTTACTAGCAAATGCCTAGAAACACCTTTAAGGTGCCCTATGTTCCCATAGGAGTAGAAAGGACTAATAACAAAGAGGTCCAACTGTATAGACCAGTGGTTACCAAAGTGGGTTACCCACTTTCACCCTGTGAAAGTTACAGGGGGGCGAAAAGAATTTGATTGGGGGGCGGAGAATAAAATTAAAGGGTCGGTGACAAAGAATTAGGCGACTTCAAAGTTTTTCCAATTGTCAATGGTCACTAAAACAGCATCAACAAAATAACGACTTTATTTTGAAAATTCTGGTATCGGATGAATGATGTTTCACAAGAGATGGTATAACTAATTTTCACAATGAACATATTTGGCCCTTACAACATCAGCATGCTACAAGAACACAGAATTTTCAACAAAGATTTGGGAGTAATCAAAGTTTGTGGTGGAACCTTTCACAATAATTTTCCAGACTGGCATGTACTGAGTCAACGTTTGAATGCAGATAGTTACTCGCAGTTCTTGAAAAATATACAATCAGATATACTTGAAGATGTACTACTCAATCTGATTCGAGGAAGAATAGTAAGTCAGGATAAATATAGTACGTAAAACAAGTGGTACACACAATTTATTAACTCGCCAATTTAAAAAAATATAGCTGTTGGCATTAAATTTTAGGTGGTTTTCATAATAGCTGTCGTAGAAAAAAAAACTTTTTTACATTTTCGTAAAGTAGTGCTTTATTGCATGCAAATTCACGCTGGTACAAATATATAATCCAACGAATTTATACTGGGGACACATAATACAACTTGTGTATATTGAGGTAGTAACCACCCAACAGTTGTTGGCAGGAATACATAACGCTACTACTACAATTAGAGAACTTCCAGACCTTATTATCGAGTTAAAAACTCTTTCGTGCGTTGTTGTGAAGCATGCATTTAAGCGCGATGAGGGAATTTTGAGCTATTCATTAAAGCAAAAACATTGTACTCATATGTAGTTTACATTGGATGTACAAATAAAACATTTGAAGTCTTCTAATTCGGAAACTAATAGATCTAGGACATATGTTTATATGAAGTTTTTTCTCAAAATTACAAGATCTTTCATCTCTCACCCCGTATAAATATTTAATGTATCTATAAGATCCATATATTTAATTGTTTTTAAATCTTATTTTTAATTATAATCCTTTCTAATATGCAGCTGAAGATGCAATAAAGAATTTTGGGGCGCGTAAAGTCTGTAGGATGAGCGATTTGTATTGAGATCTCAAACATGGTTAAATTTAAGAAAACATTAAGGCAATACAGGATTGATTATTTTAAGTATGGCTTTTGAGGCAACTGTAAACAAAACATTACCACTGTGTCTGATTTGCCAAAAGGTGTTTTCAGATGAAGCTATAAAACCTTCAAGAATAAAAAAATATTTGACGAAAATATCTGCTATATTTATCAGCATGCATTTGTTTTATAGCTTCATCTAAAAACACTTTTTCTCAAATCAGACACATTGATATTGTTTTGTTTACAGTTTCCTCAAGAAGCCATACTTAAAATATTCATGTCTATATTGTCTTCATTTTTTCTTATACGTTATAAATTTAATATTGTAATATACAGGGTGGCCCAAAAGTAGGTATACAGGTATACAGTATACAGGTGTATACAAGTATACAGTAGGTATACAGGCATTTCTTTGCAATTAAAATGCAGAAGCTATTAAAATATCTGCTATTTTTATCAGCATGCATTTGTGTCAAATGATCTTTTATTCTTGAAGATTTTATAGCTTTATCTGAAAACACTTTTTGGCAAATCAGAGACATTGATAATGTTTTGTTTACAGTTGCCTCAAAAAGCTAAACTTAAAATATTCAAGTCTATATTGTCTTCATTTTTTCTTAAATTTTATAAATTTAATATTGTAATATACAGGGTGGCCAAAAGTAGGTATACAGGTGTATACAGGTATACAGGTATTTCTTTCGTTTTTAGTGTAAACCATGGCTGGAAATCTGAGCGAGGAGCCCTGCAATAAAAGTATTCCTGTATACATCTATAAATAAATAAATATATAAATAACTGTATACCTAACTATATACCTACTTTTGGGCCACTCGGTATGTATATATATCAAGTTTTCTAACAA
Source organism: Othius punctulatus (assembly GCA_951805005.1). Classification (NCBI taxonomy): domain Eukaryota; kingdom Metazoa; phylum Arthropoda; class Insecta; order Coleoptera; family Staphylinidae; genus Othius; species Othius punctulatus. The sequence continues at coordinate 15,823,878 of OX638144.1, forward strand.
AAAGTCACTTTTTTTAAAACAACCAACATTGTTATAACTCTTTACAACAGCATCTAAACAATATGATGATGGGTTACGTGTTTCATATATGTTGTAATAAATGCTTTTTTTAATTATCGTTGCCGATTGCTAAATCAGGGAAAGCACACACTTGGCGAATAATTAATTGTACCATATATAAGTGAGTGAATACGCACTATGTTTCACAAATCAGCGTCCGAAATGATAAAAAAATAGCATTGAGTAATACTACAGTAGAAAGAAGAATTATTGATGAAATGGCTCAAGCTGTGGAAAAGTCATTCTGTCGTTATTTAACAACATCCTAGTTTTCTATACAGCTTAATGAGTAACTTAAGCATATCGTATGTGCGATTTTTAAAGGAAAGTCAAATATGTCAAGAATTATCATTTGCTAAGTATGTAGTTGCAATCTGATACTAAAGGAGAATCAATATATCAAGCTTTATAAGAGTGGTTTAAAGAAAAAAAAATCCCACTGGGTAGTATGTTATCGCTTGCTACTAATGATAGTGACTCATGATACTGACTCATGATAGTTGGCTACAGAGAATTTCTTGCATAGTTAAAAGAAGGTGCCAAATATATTCATTACATATTGTATTATCCATCGTCAACACTTTCTAACAATCTGAGTAAAGGCGTGCATGAGTCCTTTGATTATGTCATTAAACCAATCAACAAAATCAAGAGCAATTTATGGAATGATTGTTTAAACAACTTTGTATTGTCATATAAACAAAAAAGTTGGATATCGAAAGATACCTGTTTGGGTCGATTTTATAAACTTAGATGTCTTAAAATTCTGGCTCGCAAGCTCGCTCTGAATTTACACTGACATTAGACATGTTGATAGCTATTGATCAAACAAATCTACATCTTCAAGGCGATGAGCAGAATTTAATAACATCTAATTTCTGCTTTTATGGAAAAGCCTACTTCAATGACTGGAATTCAGCCAATACCAAAATTTTTCGGCATACAAAAATTCAATGAAGACTTGCATACATATTATCATAGTATTGCATACTTTAACCGAAGATTTAGTGATGTTTAGAAAATTAATACACCCGATACGGTTTTGGATCCGTCTTCTACTTCAGATACAGTTAAATCTACTGTACTGTACTGTACTCTACAAAATTACACGAAGAACTTATTGAAGTTACTAGAAATGAATAGTTGAAATTTAAATTTAAATACGGCTTCCAACAATTCTGACTGCATTAGGTGATTCCTACCCATTCTGTAGGATACAGGAATGGGCTGTAGTACGAAAATTATTAATTGCATTTCTTTAATCGGTATCTAGTAAAGCGGGTTTGGTGTGGTAACGAATCTTTTTACAAAAATTAAAAAAAAAAACGTCTGCAAACAGCCAATCACGGTGATTTAGATGTTTATGCCAAATATGCAGCTGAATATCAATAAATTGGTCGCAGCGCACCTGATTCATTCCTCGCATTAAGATTTTCATGTTATCAGGTTACTGTTGTTAGGTTCATTAATAACCTAATTTTATTTACAATAACAGTCTTCTTAATTTTATGGCATAAAATACCGCAGTGTAGTGATATCATTCTCTATATTCGCTTAAATTAGGTATATCATATTTAGACAAAATCTAGACAAAATAAGTTAGGCAACCACTGGGATCAACGGATCACATGTAAGTAATAAATATCTCAGCTTTGAACGATGCGGTGAAATTTGTCAGGCTCTTCTTGCTGCTGCAAATTCGTTAACTTCCAGATGTATCGTCCCTTTGACAGACTGCCTTCGAGCGATCCCACGACTCGTCGGAGAAGCGATTTGCGAGAAAATCAACTCACCGGCGGCAGCGCGAGCGCGCGAGGCAAACAGATAAACATTTCGCCTTTCAATCAGCGACTCACTTATCTGAAATCACGGACTCGAAGCTCCGCGTTCCGCCCTTGCAGGCGCAATTTCCCTAATGCGAGCGCAAAGGGCCGAATTGCCTGCGCGCCTTCTTTTCCAGAGGCGGCAGGAATTAATTAGTTTGCCCTGAAAGCTGGAGCGTGCGGGGATTTTTTTTTTTAATGGCACCGGTGGCGGTGGCTGGATTTCAGGCTCGATCACTTTCACGGTTGCTGGCGCTCCTGGAGGCATCGTCATTAATTATCTTCCAATTTGGGGCTCGAAATGTTAAACGAACCGACTCAGATCGCCAAAGATTCGGCGGCAAGTCGGCAAAAGCTAAGGACAAAGGATATCGTCTGATTTCATCACGTGCTAAAGTAGTTAAGCAGCAAGTCGGCAGAAGCCAAGGACAAAGGCTATCGTCTGATTTCATCACGTGCTAAAGTAGTTAGGCAGCGCTGGTTCTGGCCCACCCAATGAAATCTAGCGCTGGTTCAGGGTCAGCTCTCAAAAGCACGAAATATGTCTCTCAAACTGTCACAACCTCTCAAACGACGTTTATTTGGTTTTCCAGAAAACTACACAGAGGATATTAAACAAAATAAGATACGTTACATATGTCGTATGAAAATCAAAATAGAACTCTGAGAAATAATAAACAAATTCCGCAGTGTAAACGCTGCCAAAGTTATGATCATACACACAAATTGTGATAACGGAAACGTGCTTGTGTCAGGTGTGCAGGTAACCATCTTATGTTAGATTGCAGTACACCCAAATAATCATTACCTAAATGGATTAATAATGCTGAACAACATCCAGCTAGCTACCGAGGATGCACGATAGCTAAAGCACTCTAAAAAAGAAGGGACAGCCTGAGAGAAACAAATAATCAAGCAAGATCATTTCAAGCAAATACAATTAATAGCGAAAAGTCGTACCTGAAGCAACTGAAGGTGAACAGAAGATACCAGAACAAAATGGCATACTGCAGTGGCACAGATGATGCAACAGATGATTAAAACGATGGATAAACTTTGTGAAAAAATTGAGCGACTAGAAGCCAGAAGCACAGGCGCTGTCCTTAAAAGAATAATCTAATGGAGAAAAAAGATATACGTATCGCAACGTGAAATGTAGACGGCATTATAAACAAAAAAACAAGAACTTGAAGTATTCCTGTACACACGAAATATCGATGTGTGTTTAATATCGGAAACGCATATGACAAAACAGTCATATCTGAGGATATGTGGATATAAACTCTACCACCCGCAAAACCAAGCAAGGGGAGGAAGTGCAATAATACTAAAAAAATCACTAAACCACTCGGAAGAATGCCATTTATAAAGAGAAGAAATACAACTAACTGTAGTAAAGATCAAATCTGTCAGCAAAACTTAATAGTAGGAGCACTATACTGTCCACCAAAACATAATCTTAAAAAAAATACTATACCAGCTTCATCCGATTCCTGGATGAAATATTCATAGTTGGCGGGGACTTTATTGGTAAGCATATCGATTGGGGCTCTAGACTGACGAACATAACAGGCAAAGAAATCAAAGAAGTAATACAAAATAGAGGATGTAACTGCCATTCTTCGAGAAAACCAACATACTGGCCAACAAATCCTAATAAAATTCCAGACTTACTCGACTTCTTTATCTCAAGAAAGTGGGCGGGGATTCTAATGTTAAGCATGTCGATTGGGGCTCCAGACTGATGAACACAAAAGTTAAAGAAATCAAAGAAGCAATACAAAATAGAGGATGCAACTGCCATTATTCGAGAAAACCAACATACTGGCAAGAGATCCCAATAAAATTCCAGACTTACTCGACTTTTTCATCTCAAGAAAGTGGGCGGGGATTCTCATGCTAAGCATGTCGATTGGGGCTCTAAACTGACGAACACAAAAGGCAAAGAAATCTAAGAAGCAATACAAAATAGAGGATGTAACTGCCATTCTTCGAGAAAACCAACATACTGGCCAACAGATCCTAATAAAATTCCAGACTTACTTAACTTCTTCATCTCAAGAAAGTGGGCGGGGACTCTAATGTTAAGCATGTGAATTGGGTCTCCAGACTGACGAACACCAAAGGCAAAGAAATCAGAGAAGCAATACAAAATAGAGGATGTAACTGCAATTCTTCGAGATAACCAACATACTAGCCAACAGATCCTAATAAAATTCCAGATTTACTCGACTTCTTCATCTCAAGAAATGTATCCCCTAACCTGAAATTAAAGAAAACTTCGACCTTAACTCAGACCATGAAAGGAGAAAGATGAAAAATGAACCCTCCTTAACTAACAAAATAACAGACTGGGAAAGCTTCACGAGTGAGATAGAAAAAGAAGTCAGGCTAAATGTCAAACAAAAACTAAGCAACAACTAGACATCGAAACTGAGAAGTTTGTCGATATCTTACAAAATGCAACATGAAGCGACCCAAAAGAACTTGCACATAGGATTACTGGTGCTGACTACCCATGGAAATAAGACAGCTCGTCAAGGAGAAAATAAGAGCAAGAAAAACATGGCAACAAACTAGAAAGGGTCTCAAGTTTGTTGCCTAGTTGCCTAGTATATAGAGAAAATATTGTAAACAATAAAACTCAACAACTCAAAACAGAAATAAGAAAGCCGAAAGAAAGTACCATGAACTACAATACCTAACGGCAGATGAGAAAACGAGCTACTCATTACGTAAAGCAACTAAAAGAATTAAAAGGCCAGCCACACAAATTCCTCATAAGGAAAATTGATCGTAGTTGGGCTGGAGAAAACTACCAAAATGCTGAAACTTTTGCCAAACACTTAGAAGAAACTTTTAAACCTAACGAGATACGATCTGAAATCGGCAGATACAAATCGAGAAGATGAAGAAATTGAATTGGTTAACCTGAAGGAGGTTGTGAATGAACTTCAAACCTTGTAGCCGAAAAAAAACTGAGGATATGACCTTATAACAGAAGAAATTTTGAACCAACTAAAAAAAAAAAAGAATAAGTAAACTCTGTTAATTTTTTTTAAACTAAGAATGCTGTGGTTTCATTGTATAAATTTTTGCACATGCACACCAACAAAAATGATCTGAGTGAAAAAAGTATTAAATGTCAGATTTCTAACATTGTTGAAGGAGGTTGTGAATGAACGCAAAACCTTGTATCCGAAAAAACCCAGGATTTGACCGTATAATAGTAGACATTCTGAATCAACTACCAAAAAAAGGAAGAAGTAAACTCGGTTACATTTTTATTTTTAACTAAGAAGGCTGTGGTTTCATTTTATAAAGTTTTGCACATGCACACCAACAAAAATGATCGGACAGTGAAAAAACTATAAAATGTCAGATTTCTAACATCTTTGCCTAATTTATATATTAAAATAATTAAGTTATTGCTTCAATTATTTAAGTGAGCTGTTTTTTAATTATTAGTAAGTAAACCAATCATCAACTATATTTTATTTAATTTTTATGTACCACCTTGTAGACTTTAACGCTCTTAACACATATTTCCAGTCCATAAATTGGTCCGATTTATTGAACGTTTTAAATATTGATAAAATAACAGAAAAGTTTCACGAAGTTCTTCATTCTGGCATTGATATATACATTCCTTCTAAATTAGTTCGTGTTACTGATAAAACTTATCCAAAATGGATGTCAACCAAACTTTTAAAATTATGAAAATTAAAATTATTAAAAGAAAAAATTATGATTTTGTACCGAGAAAAAAGAAGACCATTTGAATGTGGATTTGATCCTAAAAGTTCAGCTCGTCTGCCTTTTTCGAAACATGTTGGTTAATAAGAAATTAGCCCACAAAATCTATTTTTAAGAGACATGCTAATAGACTCATAGCGGAGTATTAGCCGCTCCTTTCCTGGGGCTCTTTTGATCCTTTTTTTGCGGTGGATCAGTCCACATTTTCTATTTTTCATTCATAAGTTCTTGTGTGTTTTTGTTTCTTGTACTATTTTCTTCCATTCCTTTCTCTCTTGCACCTTCTTCCATTCTGTGACTTTCATTATTTGTTTCATTGAATTTGTGAAAGTATCCGTAATAATATTGCTGCCAAAACCCGGCAAACCACCTAACGACGTTAAGTCATATCGGCCAATTTCCCTCCTGCCAGTGATATCAAAACTCTTTGAGAAGCTGTTTAGTAAGAGTCTAAAACTAATAATAAACAAAAAAGAATAAATCCCCAATCACCAATTTGGCATTAAACAGAAACATGCGACTATCAACCAAATATGGTCATGGACATCATAGAAAAAACCGTTGAAAATAAAGAAATATGCTCACCTATATATGGTGTTCCATAATGGCGTGCTAATATTTAAGGATGTAATTCCTCTGGTCATTTTATGAAGAAAATTTCATATGAACATACAGGGTGGTCACTTTTACGACGCCCACCATTAGGATCTATTACACGTAAATATATACAGAGTTGGTCAAATGGGATAAAAGTTTATCTATTTTTTGCCTTTAAATATACTAAAACGAAATCCGAGAAACGAAATATCTTGCACAGTTCCTGAAATATCGCCAAAAAACTGAAAAAGTGCACTTTCCTTGTCCATAGTCCGTAGTCCATAGTTCCAAATTTTCATAGTCAACTTTGATTTTCTTATGGCCCCAATATTGTATTTTAATAGCATTCAAAAAAGCGAAAATTTACGTTTTTTTTAACAATGGTTTTTGGCGGTAAAAAATGTCAGATTATCCATGTGTTATACATGGTTGAAATCGGAAGTTTTCGCTCTTTTGAATGCTATTAAAATCCAATATTGCAGCCATAAGAAAATTAAAAGTTGACTATGAAAATTTGGGTGCAGAAAATGTTTGGCGCTGTCATCAGAAACCTCACGTCAAAAAATGTAAGAGTGCCAAGTTTCCTAAAATTTCTTTCAAAAGTAAAAAACAAATTGAAAGGAAAACGAAAGTGCACGTTTTCAGTTTTTCAGCGATATTTCAGGAACTGTGCAAGATATCCCGGATGTCGTTTCAGTATATTGAAAGGCACAAAAATGAGAAACTTTTATTCTATTTGACCAACTCTGTATATATTTCCATTTAATAGATCCTAATGGTGGGCGTCGTAAAAGTGACCACCCTGTATATCCGCAACGGCTTAAATGTTTTGCTACATGTGTTCTAAATTTATTCATCAATACGAATAGATATTAAAAAAAATAACGATTGAAAAAAATTGCAACACCCTGTAGCAAAAAATTTAAGCCGTTGCGGATATATGTTCATATGAACATTTCTTCATAAAATGACCTGAGAAATTACATCCTCAAATATTAGCACGTCATCAAGGAACACCCTGTATTTATAGAGACAGGCCTTTGATAAGGTCTGGCATAAGGGCTTAATATTTAAACTAAACATATTTTTGCCGAAGCAATATGCAGATTTGTTAAAATCGTATCTATCAGACTATTCCGTGTAAAACTAAGAAAAGGAGTATTCGAAATTCAAAACCATCACAGCAGGGGTACCACAAGGTAGGGGCTTAGCACCAATACTGTATCTACTGCAGGGTTTCCCAAACTGTGGGTCGCGACCCACTGGTAGGTCGCAAGTCGAATTTTGGTGGATCGCGACAAGATCTTGAAAGCATATATGTACATGATTTATCGTATTTTCAGATTTTTAAGATTCAAAAATTAAAATTCATAGATAGGGCGAAAGTAAAAAAAAGAAAACAATGCGCCGGGAATGAAGTGTTATTATTATTACTATTATTATTATTATTATTATTATTATTATTATTATGAAGGGAATTAGATTGGATTTCTAAAAAGTGGGTCGCAATGTTTAAAAGTTTGGGAACCCCTGATCTACTGTATATGTGTGACATCCTCCAATTGGAAAACCTGACACATTCGTGGATGAGACCGCCTTATCAGCAGCAAGACCAAACATCCAAGAAACAACTTACAGGCTTGAACTAGCAAGTAACTGCCTGAGTTACTGGATGAAAAACTAAAAATCCAAATAAACGAACGAAAATCATCAACACTTTAACATTACTAACAAAAATATAGAGCCACCAACAGTAAGGCTAAATGAAAACATTGTTCCTGATTTTAACAATGCAACATATCTTTGTATGACCTTAGATGTTAAGCTAAAATAGAAAGCGCACATACAAATTGAAAGAACTGAATTGGAACTCCGATATAAACAGTTATATTGACTGTTGGGAAGGAAATCTCAGCTATCACTACACAATAAAACTACGGTTTATAACCAGTTGCTGTAACCAATTTGGACTTATGGCGTACAGCTGTGAGGCTGTGCCAGCAATAGTCACATCAAGCGTATCCAAACATTTCCAGAGAACGTGAAAAACGTCTCTAAAAAATGTGAAAATCTCTGAAAACGTAAAAAACGTAAAAACCTCTCGAAAACGACGTTTGAGATTTAACATTGGCCGATTGATGGTCGCACGTGAGACCTTACTGAGTCGGAGTCTTGCAGCCTTGCTGAGTCGGCATTGGTGTATAATAACCTATGGTGTAATAACATGTGGTGTATAATAGCATGTGTTATTCCATCACACTGCAATAACGGATTAAGAGAACATCTATAGAACTATTTAGATCAGCGTTAGGCAGAGTCTACCGCAATGATGAGCAATGAGCAATGATGATCACCAATGTCTACTGAAGATGGAGCATGATAAGAAGAAGAATCAGTCGTAGAAATCTATTCAAACCATCGGTAATATTAACATTTCTCACAAACACTTCTTGTATGGCATACTACAATGATTTGTAACGATCCAGATTTCGGGCGTAAAGCCTCGTTTACATCTGGAAAGTTTACTGGTGGAAAGTATTTGCCGCCAGTAAACTAACGATGTATAAACCAGAAAAACGTCTTACTTTCTTGTTTAGTTTCTTTCTTGCCAGACGTTTTTCTGGTTACACATCATAAGTTTACTGGCGGTAAGTACTTTCCGCCAGTAAACTTTCCAAATGTAAACAAGGCTTAAGTTGCGCGAATAAAAAGCTGTGTACAAGGCACTAATAAAAAAATATCAGCCAAACCAATTAAATGAATTTATTTTAATCGAATGGTACTTCGATAACATTGAGTGTATTGATTAAAGCAGAAGGAATTAGATTGGCTTTCATGTCGCTTCCAACAGTTCCCATTTCCACTTGTACTTTATCCACGTGATTAATCCCGAGGGCGATAGGTATCTCTTATTCCCGATGTCCGTCCGTTTGAAACGGGAAGAGTCCCGGGGCTCGCTCGTCCAGAATCCGATCCCGTTATCCCGGCGATAACGCGATTAATCCCAGATCAAACATTTAATCGGCCCCACCTACGTCGTGACGGGGGGCGGCAAATATTGGCGCAGATGGGGCCCCGCCGCCCCCGGGCTTTCCCGATCGCGGCCCCCATTACGTTAATAGTGTTTGCGTGTGGGGGCGGCGAACAAATGGGGAGCCCCCGCCGGAAAAACATCAGCCCGAGCTGCGAGTGCGGCTCGGGGGTGGCAGGGGGCGTCGCGGCGGCGGCGGCGTCCCCATCGATCCCCCTGCGTAGCGCGTCATGTGAGCTATCGGGTGGATCGGCGGGGGTAATCGAGGGAAAAGTTCGAGAATATTTCATTATTCTGATATCATGTCACGAGAGTTTCCCTCTTGTATGCTGTTTTTTTTAAAGAGCCACTCTGTTGATACATAAATAATTCTAGTCACGACGAGAGCAACTTGGGTAACCCATTGAAGTTCTTTCTTAGTATCGATGATACTGTATTAAGCTTATTTCCTTTGCGTATAAGTTAGTGCACTCAAGATTATCTCATATCTTTATATAAAACATTGTTAGATTTTATGATTATATTAAACATGGCAGAAAAAAATGTTGTAGGTGTTAAATGTGATGGAATAACATACGCACGTTATTATACCGTCGCACAGTGGAACGAAAGTCCAAAATCAGGGACATAGCTTTTATATTCGTAAATGCAAGAGTTTACAGTATATGCATTATAAGTATAACTTAATTTTACAGCAAGAAGAGTTTTATAGATAGGCAATAAAAAAATATATTTCCGCTTCCAGTTTTCCCGGAAAAACAAGCAACTTTGCAATTTTGAATTTTTCTAATTCGTGTTTTTTTTAATTGTACTTACATTACCAAGCAAATCATAAGTCGTGGATAAAGTCCCAAAAAACGACGTTTCGTGCTGACTGTTTTATCAATCATTATCATTATTATGTTATGCTTAATGGTAATACCATTGTTGCATAGTGTAGATTCCAATGCATTTATTTCTGGTTGCATTTCTACCATTTCCTGTTAAATTAAAGCAGTTGTTTTGTTTCCTTAGCAAATACAAATTTTATTGGTCGACAAAAACAAGTTGAAGATGGAACCGGATTTTCCCAAACACTTGAATTTTCTTCGGTAATTCAATTTTAAAGGCATTAAACTGCTCATAAAATAAAAGGTTCATCAGTATTATCTCTGGATTTGTAACAAATTTCTGCTTATAATTACTTTGGCCTGAAGCTCCATCGAATCCCAATTTATACATTAATGATAAATTTCTAGAAGCATTTGTAGCAAGCGATATACTTTTATTCGCCGTCAAATCCAATATTGATGTAATTAATCTTTGGCTGAAATGGTTGAATGAATGGCCAATTATCTTTGGCGATTCGATCAGTAATTATTATATCTTCTTTGGGAGGATAACACTTTTGCTTTTCTTTTTTTAATTTTGTAATACAAAGGATAACATAATGAAGCATTTACGAATCCCCATTTATACATTAATGTTAAATTTCTAGAAGCATTTGCAGTAATCGATAGAATTCTATTCGCAGTTAAATCCAATATTGATGTAATTTAACTTTGGCTATTGGATCAATAATTATTATATCTTCTTTCGAAGGATAACACTGTTGCTTTTGTTTTAGAATTTTGTAATACGAAGAATAACATATGGAAGCTTTTTCGTCAATGCATAGTCTTTTAATTGTTTTATACTGCCACTTTGTCAGCTTCGCTGATACTATCAAAGCCAATGATTTATCTGAAGGCATGCTTGTAGATTTTTGTGCTGGTCCAAATAATAAAGTATGCACTTTGTCAATATTTTCAGGATTCTATGTATCTATTCCATCTATCTATCTATCTATCTATCTATCTATCTATCTATCTATCTAGATAGATGAAATCATTTACTGAATTAGGTGATAAATAAAAAAGAAGAAGAACACACGATTGGAAAGAGACGCACTCATCGGAAGAATTGGCTTTTGCAACTAAACTACGATTAAAAGCAACTGGTAATCAACAAATATAAAAAAAATTGGGTCACCTGAGAGATCAGAATAGATAGATATCTATCTAGCTGATGATAGCTGATACTATCAAAGCCAATGATTTATCTGAAGGCATGCTTGTAGATTTTTGTGCTGGTCCAAATAATAAAGTATGCTCTTTGTCAATATTTTCAGGATTCTATGTATCTATTCCATCTATCTATCTATATATCTATCTATCTATCTATCTATCTATCTAGATAGATAGATTCAGTAAATGATTCAAATGATGCAAATGATGAGTATGAGCAAATGATTCAGTAAACGTAATTCAGTAAATTATTTCATCTCTGATTGTATATAGAACGATGTCGATGGAACGTTACGGAGCCGTTTACAATTGATGATTTGAGCCCACTTTATCTGAAGATAAATACTGATAAAGTTGCGGATAATTTTACAGTTTGAAAGACCCCTAACGAGGACAAGAAAGGTACTGATAATGTTGCGGATAATTATCTTACAGTTTGAAAGACCCCTAACGAAGACAAGAAAGGTACTGATAAAGTTGCGGATAATTATCTTATAGTTTGAAAGACTCCTAACGAGGACAAGAAAGGTACAATTCAGATAGTTTACAACAATGTAGGTATATCTAACCAGCAGATAACAAATTGGCACTCCTTATAAAGTGTTGAAAATACCTTAAAATTCCCATAAAATGATTCAAATTTCAATAATAATCGTCGAAATCTGTCAAATTCAAATCTACAACCCAGAAAACCTATAAAATTTTCAGCACTTACTACCCGAATCCCTCATTTGTTTTATATCAAATGTGAGATCAAAGTGAGAAAATCTATCAAACTTCGCTGAAACAAATAGAATCTGTCGAATTTTTAACTTCAACTGTCCAAATCTGTCAAACTTTCTACTGAAATAGTCGAAATCTGTCGAATTTTACATTGCAACGATCTGTTTTTGCTAAATTTTCTAGTTAATCTGTCTAAATCTATCAAATTTTCATTTACAAACATCCAAATCTATAATTTTTTTTCTTGCAGCTGTCATATTTTGTGAAATGTTAAATTGCAACTATCAAAATCTGTCAAATATTTAATTACAACTGCCCATATCTATCAAACTTTAAATTGCAACTATCAAAATCTGTCATATTTTCAATTTTAAATATTCAAATCTGTCAGATGTTTAATTGCATTTATACAAATATCTGAAATTTTCAATTGGCACCGTCAAAATTCGGCTAGTTTTCAATTGCTTGTACCAAAATTGTCATCTTTTTGACTGTAACTGCCAAAATCTGTGAAGTTTTTTTGGCCAGCTATGAAACTTCGTAGAATGTCTGATTGTAACTGATAAAATCTTCTAAATTATTCACATTTACAATAGCGACTATGATATTCTGTAAAATTCAAAGTTCCAGGTGTGAAAATTTTTCTTTCACATTTTCAACGGCTACTGTCAGAATCTGTATTTTATTAAATCCAGGTGCGTGCGAATATGTGAAAATATGTTAAACTTTCTTAACACAGAAAGTGTTAAAATATTTCAATTTTAACCGCAACTGGTCAAATATGTCGAAACAAAGTAAAAAAGAAATAAAGAAATCGATGAAAACTCAAACATTGTTATTTTAAATTAAAAAATTCTGTACTTCCTTAATTTTATTAACAAAATTAAGGAAGTAAGATTTTTTTTTAATAAACTTGACAACCTTAAGGTGATTCCTACCGCGCGCGTAGTAATGAAAATTGTGCAAAACACGACAATCGCCAAGTCGTCCTGCGCCCTTATTTTTCAATAGATTTTCATAATTATTTTTTATTTTTTATAATGTGCTAAAAAGTTGAAATAACGGATGAGTAAACTTATATTTCCACTAAATTAATTACAATAGTGGCAAAAAAACTTCAAATATGGGTGATAATGTAAATTTCAGTCTTTTTTGTTTACATTTTAAGGTTAGTTACGATTATATATATATATATGAATATATAAGTTTGCACAAGTGTTATTTGAACTTTTTAGCACGTTATAAAAAATAATTATGAAAATCTATTGAGACATAAGGGCCCACCACGAGCGGGCGATTTACGGAAAACAGAAATTTACCAAAACCCGTAAATCGCCCGCTCGTGGTGGGCCCTTATGTCTCCATACATTTTCATAATTATTTTTTTATAACGTGCTAAAAAGTTCAAATAACACTTGTGCAAACTTATATAGTCATATATATTATCGTAACTAACCATAAAATGTAAACAAAAAAGACCGAAATTTACATTATCACCCATATTTGAAGTTGTTTTGTCGCTATTGTAATTAATTTAGTGGCAATGTAAGTTTACTCGTCAGTTATTTCAACTTTTTAGCACATTATATAAAATGATTATGAAAATCTATCGAAACATAAGGGCGCTGGACGACTTGGCGATTGTCGCGTTTTGCACAATGTTCGTTACTACGCGCGCGGTAGGAATCACCTTAATATGAGAAATTTAAGAAACATGACAACATGTGACCAATTTTTACAATTACATTTGAAAATATGACAAATTTTGACAATTACATTTGAAAATATTACAAATTTTGACAATTACAGTTGAAAATAAGTCAAATATTGAGTTACAGATGAAAAATATAACAAACGTTGACAGTTACAGTTGAAAAGATGAGAAAAATTGAGTCACCTTGAAAATATGACAAATTTTGACAGTTACAGATGGAAATATCACCAATTGTTTGTTCCAGAGAATTTCGAATTTAACAGTCTATTAGCTGAAACATTTTTTTTTTTTTGCAAAAATGTCAGTATAGCATAGTATAGTATAGCATAGTATAGGTATTGTGTAGCCCTACTAGAAATCTATACCGGTGAAAACTTTCGGATTTAACAAAATAGTTTTTAGCTCGCGCACATTTTGTGCATTTGGCACATAGATTGGTAGACAAATGTTTGCAAAAAAATATTTAAAACTTTTAACTCACTTTCCGACAAAACCACTTCAAATTTTGTTAAACCGATTGTAGATAATTTGTCAAAATCTTTAAAACTTGTACTTGTAGATCTAAGAAGTACGTACAGATCACAATTGTAATACAAATTTTCCATGTTTGCTGTGTATCTGACAGAGTAGCATACGTTTACGTTGTATAGTTGTTGTTGCCAGGTTGTTTTGTTTTGTACCAGGTGAATTGATTCGGAAGCTGTTTTTCCGGATAGAAACCGTAGTTGGTTTAACTCACTGAAAAACTGAAACTTTTGATTAAATTTTTGTCCATCTGCTTAGGGTCCACGTTATCGAGGCATGGGATATAGGAAAAATTAGGGAGCTAACTAATCGGATCTTCCTAAATTTGCTTTACTTCGCTATGTACTCAATGACGTATTTTACTTGGTTCTTCGTCTTATTTCTTCGTTAGTAATGTGGTCTCGTAAGTACACTCCCAGAATCAGTCGTGCTATGGCTTTTTCAATTGTTCTGAGCTTTTGGACAACTTGACTGTGAGTTTCCATTGCGAATGTCATAAGCGTGATAATACACAGGTATTAAAACATTTTTTGTTCATGTTTCTAGGGATATTGGAATTATTTTGTACGTTGCCTAACTTTTCAACAGCAACCCATGTTAGCCTTATTCGTCTGTTAATGGGGTGTATCAAAAAACGTTACAAGTGACGTGTACGACCTGCTTAATTACCCCTGGTAATCACCACCTTCACTTAGTACTTCTGACGTTACATTAAGATCCATCCTGTTGTTTAGTTTTCTTGTAAGGGGATTTAGAACTATCACGTTGTAATTATTAATCAGTCAAATAAGGTCCTCAGACCGGTACAGAGTAAACATTTGAATGATTAATAATCACAACCTGATAGTGCTAAATCCCCTGACTATGTAAAAACATTGTTGGAAGTAAAAACCAACTGTTTGAACGTAATAATCTGGGAGCAGCTTAGCAGTTTTTCTTAGACAAAAAGGGGGACAGGCACGAAAATCCGTTTAATAACTCTCTCCACGGGAGACGCGGCAATTTTGCATTTTTAATATCCCTAAGCCGTGCGCATCCCTGGTTCCCGTCTCTGAAAATTTCATTACATCTCCCGAACTAATCCAATAAAAACGTGTCCCTCTGCTTTCCGGGAACGACATCTTAAACAACAATTACCGCGCAGCCTCCAGGGTTTGCACTTCATGTGTAGGTCTAAAATGCGCAACCCACGCATCGTTATTGCCCGATTTATTATTTGCCGGCTGAAGCGTGACCTTCCCGAGGGATCGGACGGTTAAGTGGATCATTCCCGGCCGAATCCCGGGCAATTTCTCCGCGGATCGCGGTCTGGAAGAGTTCCAGGAGAGGGAGGGCGGTTTTGCTAATAACTTGTATGTACGTAGGAACGCCGCAGTGCATCTCTGCCAGGTTCATCAGGCGGAACAGAGGGTAATGGGGCAATTACCCGTATTCAACAAGATTTCAAAACTAAATTCCACAGTTAATTTAAGTTTAGAATATCTACCTAAATTGTTCTAAAAAAATCTTAACTGTATCTTCAAATATGTTTTTAAATCTCTAATATATAATTACATAATGTTTTACAACTATAAAATGAAACAGTGATGAGCAAACACAGAGTACAAATAGTAATAAGTTATCACCAGATGCAATAATACCACTGTGATGGAATAACACTAGCGTGTTACTACACAGTCATGCTGATGCAGCAAGACCGCAAGACTTAATCATAGCAAGGTCTCAAACGCGACGATCAATCGGCAACGTACGGACAAGAATGCATAACATCACAACTCGAGTACGATAGTATAACAAAAGTGTACGATACAGTACGTGGATGTGCGTACTAACGATATCTACAATTATGTATCGGTGGAATTGGAGTAGGAAAGAGCTTGTAGCCAAGGATTTAATAAAAATCAAGGAATGTAAAAAAAAAAAAAAAATTGAAACTTCAAACTGTACCTCCCCAATATAAATCAAATGAACACCTAAATTGATTGATTTAGACTACTAAACTTCAAACCTATCTAATTGAATAAACATGTGCAATCCATATCGAAACGCCTGTCTCACTTGACCTCATTGGAACACCTCAACCTGCACCATGGCCTGATGGACCACCCCAGGTAATCATCACCTTCACTTGGCACTTCAGACCTTCTTTGTTCCTCTTGGGTAGGTTATCTAAAACCCTTCAGCACTTTGGCCTCTGTAGTCCATTAGTGCTTTCCCCTGTGGACTCAGCTTTCACCCATGAGTCCTGTTCCTTTGAAAAAGTCCAGAATCTCTTTGGGTGCAAAGCTACTGATCATCTTTGGTACCACAAGAAGGTTCCCAAAGTACCGGAAGTCTTCCGACTTCTGACCTTACATCAATCTCATTCTCAAAACTTTTCGTAAAGTTTTTCGCGAATAGTATATTTATTAAGAATAGAAGTACAACCTAGTACTCGGTAGTATTTCTATAAAGTGATACACTATACTACATTATATTACAGAGTTGACAAAATATTTGTAGTTTAGTCAATTTATTTCTATTTTTTATAAAGTGCATTATCTTAGATACCTGATAATGTAGAGAGTCGAAACATGAGCAGTTGGATGGTCCACAGTTAAGTGCACAATTTTGTATACCTGACAATTTTCGCTCAGATTAACGGTTTCGGAGTTATACATTATTTTCTGTCAGGAAAGTTGTAATTTTGGGTAGATTTATTTTTTATTGAAAAATTAATTCCGTACAAAAATAATAACTTGGAAACCTGAAAACGTAGAGTGAGGAAACTTGTTTCATTGTACGTGTCAAATGGAGTTTTACAAATTTGCATACCTGTTAATTTTCGCTCAGATCAATCGTTCAGAAGTTATTAAATATTTTATGAAAATCAATTTGTTATTTTAATGTTATCCGCCGTTTTGGAGAAAAAATACGACGTGATAAATTTACTTCGTCATATAAATGTATAATAAATGTAAAATAAATATAAAATAGATGTAAAATTTTTGTTTGAAGAGCTATCGACTTTATATTTTTAGATGATCTGGGGGAAACATCTGAAAAGGCCCATGGTGAATTTTAATGACCCCCGACGTTTCTAACCTTACGAAAACAAGATTAATGACCAATAACTATTACCAAAATAGTAACTAAAAATAATTTAGCAAGAATTTTGCAAGAATAGGTGTTAAACATTGAAACATTATAGCTATAAGATAGTTATTATTTTTTTACTGTGATATAAGAATTGTTCTGTTCATTAAATGGCGATAAAAATATTTATATAAAAATTTATGATAAAAAAAAAATGACGAATATTATTACATAATTTTAACACAGAATATGTACCAAAATAGTAAAAGGGTTCAAAATACCTTAAAATTCCCATAAAATGATTAAAATTCCAATAATAATCGTCGAAATCTGTCAAATTCAAAGCTACAACTTTCGAATTTATAACTTCAACTGTCCAAATCTGTCAAACTTTCAACTAAAATAGTCGAAATCTGTCGAATTTTTAAGTGCAACGATCTGTTATTGCTAAATTCTCTAGTTAATCTGTATAAATCTATCAAATTTTCATTTGCAAACATCCAAATCTATCATTTTTTTTATTGCAGCTGTCATATTTTGCGATTTGTGCAATTGCAACTGTCAAAATATATCAAATATTTAATTACAACTGCCCACATCTATCAAACTTTCAATTGCAACTATCAAAATCTGTCATATTTTTAATTTTAAATACTCAAATATCTACATCTATATTTGTCAAATCTGTCAACTATACAAATATCTCAAATTTTCAATTGGCAACGTCAAAATTTGACTAGTTTTCAATTGCTTGTGCTAAAATTGTCATTTTTTTGACTGTAACTGCCAAAATCTGTGAAGTTTTTTTGGCCACTTCCTTAACACAGAAAGTGTTAAAATATTTCATTTTTAACCGCAACTGGTTAAATATGTCTAAACAAAGTAAAAACGAAACAAACCAAAAAATTCGAAGAAAACTCGAACAAACATTGTTATTTTAAATTAGAAGATTCTGTGCTTCCTTAATTTTATTAACAAAATTTAGGAACTAAGATTTTTTTATTAAAATTGACAAACTTAATATGCTAAATTTAAGAAACATGACAACATATGACAAAGTATGACAATTACAGTTGAAAAAATTACAAATTTTGACAATTACAGTTCAAAATATGTGAAATATTGATAGTCACAGATGAAAAATATAACAAATTTTGACAGTTACAGTTGAAAAGATAAAAAAAATTGAGTCACGTTGAAAATATGATAAATTTTGACAATTACAGTTGAAAATATGTGAATTATTGACAGTTACAGATGAAAAATATAACAAATTTTGACAGTTACAGTTGAAAAGATGAGGAAAAATTGAGTCACGTTGAAAATACGACAAATTTTGACAGTTACAGATGAAAGTATCGCCAATTATTTGTTCCAGAGAATTTCGTATTTAACAGCTTATTAGCTGAAATCAGTTTTCACATTTTGCGCAAAAATGTCATAGTATAGCCCTATTAAAAATCTATACCGGTGAAAACTTTCGGATTTAACATAATAGTATTTAGCTCGCACGCATTTTGTCTATTTAGCACATAGATTAGTAGGCAAAATGTTTGCAAAAAAATATTTAATACTTTTAACTCACTTTCCGACAAAACCACTTCCAATTTTGTTAAAACGATTGCAGATAATTTACGAAAATCTTGAAAACTAGTAACTAGTTTAGTGACAAAAAATAATGTAGCAAAAATAGTTGTTAAACATTGAAACATTATGGCTTTTTAGAACCACAGTCATTATTTATTTTTACTGTGGTATGTCAATTGTTATGTTCATTTAGTGACGACGAAGACAACAACTATTACCTAATTTTAACCCAGAATAGGTACCAAGAACGAAGAGGACATGCAACATAATCTAAATGTTTGGAATGAGGAACTGCAGAAACACAATTTGGTGATAAACATAGAAAAAACAAAAGTTATGATAACAACAAAAGCAGAGATAACGACACTTCTAGAAAGCTAAGTCTTTCAAAATTTGTACAACGTTTGTCTTAAATAAGTCAGAAAATCGAAAATATATCTTTCAGCATTGACAAATATGAGATAGATATTACTGAAATTTTTGAAAATTTATTAATTGCATAGTTCATATGAGTTTCGTTTTCAGTACACCTAAAGCTATAAGTCTTTCGAAAATTAGACAAAGTTTCTCTATTAAATTAGTGAGAAAATCCAAAGTATTACTTTCTGCATTGGCAAGTATTAGTTAGCTATTACTGAAATTTCTTAAACTTCATTAATTGCATGTTTGACATTAAATGTGCCTTCAGTATACCTGAAATCTGCTTGAAAATTTGAACTTCATTCTGTCTTAAATAAGTGAGAAAATCGAAAATATAATTTACAGCATTGACAAGAATGAGTTAGCATTCAGTACACCTGAAGCTAAGTGTGCTGAAAATTTGACAAAGGTTCTGCCTTAAATAAGTACGAAAATTGAAAATATAACTTTCAGCATTGACAAGTATGAGTTAGCCATTACTGAAATTTGTATTTAATTTATGAATTATATATTTCATATTACATTTGTCTTCAGTACACCTTAAGTTAAGTCTCCTGAAAATTTAATATAGTTTATGTCTTAAATAAGTGAGAAAATCGAAAGTATAACTTTCTGCATTGACAAGTATAGGTTTGATATTACTGAAATTTCTGAAACTTTATTAATTGCATATTTTATATTAAATTTGTCTTCAGTTCACCTGACGCTAAATCTTCTGAAAATTTGATAAAGTTTCTGTCTTAGATAAGTGAGAAAATTGAATGTATAACTTTCTGCATTGACAAGTATTAGTTTGCTATTACTGAAATTTCTGAAACTTTATTAATTGCATATTTCATATTAAATTCGTCTTGAGTACACCTGAAGCTAAGTCATCTGAAAATTTGATAAAATTTCTGCCTTAAATAAGTGAGTAAATCGAAAATATAACTTTCAGCATTGACAAGTATGAGTTAGCTATGACTGAAGTTTCTGAAACTTTATTAATTGCATATTTTAAATTAAATTAACATTAAATTTGTCTTCAGTGCATCTGACGCTAACTCTGGTAAAAATTTGAAAACGTTTCTGTCTTAAATAAGTCAGAAAATAGAAAGTATTACTTTCTGCGTTGACAAGAATGAGTAAGCTATTACTGAAATTTCTGAAACTTTATTAATTGCAAATTTCATATAAGGTTTGTCTTCAGTATACCTGAAGCTAAGTCCCCTGAAAATTTGATAAAGTTTCTGTCTTGTGACAGTGAGAAAATTGAAAGTATAACTTTCTGCATTGACAAGTATAAGTTTGCTATTACTGAAATTTCTAAAACTTTATTAATTGCATATTTCATATTAAATTCGTCTTGAGTACACCTAAATCTAAGTCTCCTGAAAATTTGACAAAGTTTCTATCTTAAATAAGTGAGAAAATTTTAAATATAACTTTCAACATTGACAAATATGAGTTAGCAATTACTGAAATTTTTGAAACTTTATTAATTACATATTTGGTATTAGATTTGTCTTCTGTATACCTGAAGCTAAATCTCCTGAAAATTTAATAAAGTTTCTGCCTTAAATAAGTGAGAAAATCGAAAATATAACTTTCAGCATTGACAAGTATGAGTAAGCTATAACTGAAATTTCTAAAACTATATTAATTGCATATTTCACATTAGATTTGTCTTCAGTACTCCTGAAGCTAAGTCTCCTGAAAATTTAATAAAGTTTCTGTCTCAAATAAGAGAGAAAATCGAGAGTATAACTTTCTGCATTGACAAGTATAAGTTTGCTATTACTGAAATTTGTGAAACTTTATTAATTGCATATTTTATATTAAATTTGTCTTCAGTTCACCTGACGCTAAGTCTGCTAAAAATTTGAAAAAGTTTCTGTCTTAAATAAGTCAGAAAATTGAAAGTATATTTTTCTGCGTTGACAAGTATGAGTTAGCTATTACTGAAATTTCTGAAACTTTATTAATTGCAAATTTCACATTAGATTTGTCTTCAGTATACCTGAAGCTAAGTCTCCTGAAAATTTGATAAAGTTTCTGTCTTAGCTAAGTTACAAAATCGAAAGTATAACTTTCTGCATTGACAAGTATAAGTTGGGTAAAACTGAAATTTCTGAAACTTTATTAATTGCATATTTCATATTAAATTCGTCTTGAGTACACCTGAAGCTAAGTCTCCTGAAAATTTGACAAAGTCGCAAATTCAAATCGCAAATTTAATTTGGCGCTAAATTAGTCGTACCAATAATTGATAAAATTTGCTAGCGCACCATATCAATAAATATATTCTATTAATTGACAAAATCCAGTAATATTATTTGAAACGTACGCGAGTGTAATGAGCAGCAAACTATGTTTAATTAAAAAGTTAAAAGAAACATTATAATTGAGAAATATAGATAATATCGTTTTGCATACAAAGTTTAAATAAGTGAGACCTCGCCATGAATATCAATTTCCAGGCAATTATAAATTTTATTACCCCGATAAAGTTTTGCAACTTAAACAAATCCAGTGTGCTTAATCAGAAGTTTAACATAAACATTTTAGTACTCCGCAGAGAGAATTCAAAATCAATATTTATGCAGTCTTTGCAATGAACGCCTGAATGTAATTCGAACGGAAATCCAGTTTGCAGCCTTTCGGTGCAATATTTTATAATACGCCCTGTTTAAATGCGCGTATAAATTGCACGGAACGTAACTTCCAGTGATTTATTTTACATTTTAGATGCGAGCCATGAATATTTTGCATTTTATGCCCGAGCATTTACTCGCCTCGAATATAGACACTCTATTTACAAGGATAAACAGTGCGGTCTGCTGTGTTGCAGCACGTCGACGTGTTGCACTTATTTCGCGACGGTCCTATTTTGCATATGAAAAACGTGTAATCCGTCTGCAGAAGAGATGCTCTAGAGACTCGCCACTTCATGCATCACAGCTTTGTGATTTCCGCTAAATAAAGCCCCAGGGCAAAGAGCGGTGACACAGAATTAACTCGGAAGACTAGAAACACGTCGCAGACGGAAAATTCAAGTCAATATTCCAGTCTGGAGATAACTTCATAATATTTATATCATAGATCTTCTAAATGAACCAGCAACATATCTCAGAAGGTTTAATAGCTGTTGAACAGTTTTGAGACAATCCTACTCTAGATATAATTTACTAACAAATATTTTGTGTCAAAATTAATAATTTCAGAAACTCATTCTAGAAAAATTTTGTATTTCCACTCTGGAGTTACTAGCAATTTTGATTGGATATTAAAGACACCACAAAAAATTATAAAATTCTCAGTAGAATTCAGAATGTTGCTGGAAACCTTTTTTTTCTAAAACCTGCAAAACGTTTATCGGAAATGTTGAAATTTTCATAAAAACAAAGAAAAACACGAAATCACATTTGAAAATACCAAAATTTTGATTGAAAATTGTAAAATTTTATTGCGAATTAAATATTGCAGTGAAAATTTTAACATTTTCAGCATTGATTTCAAACATTAGTGACAATAACAAAGGTTTCACTGGAAATAGTGAAATTCATGAAAGTGCTCATCGAAAATTATGTTATTACAATTGAAAATTAGCAATATTCCTTGGAAACGGCAAAATTTAGATTGGAATTTAAAGACAGCCCTGAAAATGATAAAATTCTGATCATAAATTTAATATGTTGGAAACTGCAAAATTTTGACTGAAAACTGCAACTGGAAAGAAAAAAATTTTCATAAAAACGAAGGAAAACTTGAAGTTGCACTTGAAAATTACAAATTTTGATAGAAAATTGCAACATTTTTATTGTAAATTAATCATTAAAATTTATCTGGCAGTTGCACATTTATAACCGGAAATATTTACTTACACCTTTCTACGAAAATTATGAAACTGCAAGGCAAAGGCATTAAAAGCTAGACAATCAACTTTGCTGTTTAGATAGAAATTTTCTGTTTATAATTTAAAATAAATCTAGACAATTGTACGTATTAATTGTTTCTTTTGTTTTTAATTTGGCATACGAAATAAACGTCATGGAAATTCTGAAATCTTAGAACTTAAGTCGTAAATAAAAGTCTATAGTTAATAAATCTCACTGGGCAGGAAATTTCATAGCGCATATAAAAAATTTAATGAAAATTTCAATTACATACATTTTTTTTTAGTTTCTGTTTATGATTTAAAAAAATCTAGACAATTGTACAGTATTAGTTATTGTTTTTTTTAATATGATAAAACTATTATTTTTTATTTGGCATACGAAATTGACGTCATGGAAATTCTGAAATCTTACAACTTAAGTCGTAAATATCTTAAGTTAATAAATCTCAGTGTGGCAGGAAATTTCATAGCGCATATAAAAAAAATAATGAAACTTTCAATTACATGCAATTTTTCTTTTAGTTTCTGTTTATATTTTAAAATAAATCTAGACAATTGTACAGTAATAATTTTTTGTTTTTAATTTGGCATACGAAATTAACGTCATGGAAATTCTGAAACCTTACAACTTAAGTCGTAAGTATCTTTAGTTAATAAATTTCACTGTGGCAGGAAATTTCATAGCGCATATACAAAATTTTATAAAAATTTCAATTACACACAAAAGTTTATTTTTCAGTTTACAATTTAAAATAAATTAAAACAATTGTACAGTATTAATTGTTTTTTTTTTAATTGGCATACGAAATTAACGTCAAGGAAGTTATGAAAGCTTACAAACTTAAGTAGTAAATATCTTTAGTTAATAAATCTCACTGTGGCAGGAAATTTCATAGCGCATATACAAAATTTAATGTAAATTTCAATTACATACAAAATTTTGTATATGCGCCATGAAATTTGCTGCCACAGTGAGATTTATTAACTAAATATGTTTATGATTTAAGTTTGTATGCTTTCAGAATTTCCATGACATTAATTTCGGATGCCATCATATTAAAAAAAACAATAACTAATACTGTACAATAGTCTACAATTATTTAAATAATGTCGAATTTTTAAGATTTTTTTTGTAATGCTGTAGAATCTTTACTTTTTCTTTCTAGGCTTTAGGACTAAAAATATTTATGATTTAGGTTTGTATATTTTCAGAATGTCCATGACGTTAATTTCAGATGCCATCATATTGAAAAAAAAAACTACAATTAATACTGTACAATAGTTTTTACAATTTATTTTGTGCAATGCTGTAGAATCTTTACCATTTCTTTCTACGCTTTAGGACTAAACATATTTATGATTTAAGTTTGTATGCTTTCATAATTTCCATGACGTTAATTTCGTATGCCATTACATTTAAAAATAAAACAACTGTTCTGTACAATGGTCTAGAATGAAATTAATACTGTCGAATATTCAAGATTTTGTTTTTCAATGCTGTAAGATTTTTATCATTTCTTTATATGCTTTAGGACTAAAGATATTTATGATTTAAGTCTGTATGCTTCCAGAATTTCTATGACATTAATTTCGTATGCCATTATAGTGAAAAAAAAGCAACTAACTAAAAAAAAAATTCACTGCTGTAGAATTTTTACCATCTTTTCTACGCTATTTAGGAGATAGAAATATCTTCTTTGATATTTTTGTGGTGAAATATTCGTGAAACTGTTATAAAGTTTAACTGCTGCAAGTATACAATTCAGAATAAATTGTATAACAAAATATACTGAATATGATAAGGGAAACTATATAGAGATTTTAATTTATATTTTCTAAAATCTATACGAAATAATTCAAATAAGTAAAAGACTTTCACGATTGAAATTATTTACATTTTTATTGGGTGCGGGAATTTTTTTACTTAAAACTTTTAAAACCCTCCAACAAAACAAGCCAACTTTCAAAATTCAGGTTATATTCAATAAAACAGTCTTCATTAAATTTTATTGATGTTAAATGATATTTTTGGTATTTCTGATTTTACAGGAGACAATATTACTCAATTATTATCCGTAATTTTATTTAAATTGAAAGCTTCTTTTAACATTGTGTTAAAATTTAGTCTTCATTATTTCCAATTAAACTCTCATATAACCAGTGTTGTAATATATCTATGTACATGTATCAAGATACAGTATCTAGATACATTTAAAGTATTTAGATATGTATCTAGATACATTCTTGCTTGAGTACCTAAAGTTGTATCTGCATACATTTTTTCTGAATATCTGTATTTGTATCTAGATACAAAAAAATGTATCTGTTACAGCACTGCATTTCACGTTTATTACATACAATTAGATATTGATTCTTTATTTAGAGTTTTTTTTTTTTTAATTTTGACCTTGGGGCTTCGATTAATATCCTCGTATTTAATTATTGAGCCCGTCGAAAGTTGAAAATGGCGCATGCTTTTTCGAATAAACAATCGCATTTCTAATGCTGGTTTGTGTGCTTAAGCTAAATGTAATGGAATGAAATCAAATTAGAAACGTATGTCCAATTCATGCAATATGGATCGATGAGTCATTGTCAAAATGGGCCGAGTATACAAATAACTATAAGCAGACGATAAAAAATTAATTTAGTCTTGCACATTTTATTAAATATTTATGAGCATTTTCTTTTACACGTAAAATGCGTATGTAAAAAGAAAACAATTTTTGGTTTGGTTTTCCATGTATCTGAAATGCATCTAGAAGTATCTAGATACTTTTCAAATATATCTGTAGCAGGATACATTTTGAAATTTGTATCTAGATATGTATCTAGATACATTTTTTCTAAAGTATCTCTATCTGTATCTAGATACAAAAGACGCAGGTAAAATAATATACGCTTTGATTCACGTATGTTAGGTATCTTCCCAATATTGTAATCATTGCCATTGCTGAAGGCAATCGTTAAGAAGACTTTCCTTTGGAACTTTGCACGACACTCCTGGCCAAAGTAGAGCAAGTTGAGTGTTTACCGGCCGCAATACGTACTAATTGCACCATCAGTAGTTCGAAGGCCCCAGTAGAGTTCCGAACTCGTTCCGTAATTATATTGCCGAAGAAACTTAAAAGGGCTGTAGCGGCGCCTCGATAAACAATTTCTTCTATTCCCGCTCGAGTGGGGTCTATTGGGGTTAAGAGGGCCCTTATTGCGCCCGAGCGTGGGTGGCCCGGGGGTAATTGCGTGCCAGCCGCCTTGTTTATCCGGCGATCTGCCCCCGTGAGCACCCACCCCCAACTTATATCAAACTTTATCACTTAACACCTTGCAGCCCAAAAACCGCACCGTGTGTATCCGGAGTTAATTACTCGCGAACTATTGCGATTAGAGACGGAAGGAATTAGTTTGCACGGCCCGCCAAAGAGACGAGATTATGGCGGCGAAACGGCGGCGCTTCCGGTGCGCAATTAAGGCGCCGATTGTGTCTCAATCTGCGATGATCCCCGCAGGAAGGGACGGCATTCAGGCCTCCATCGGGGGGTGCGAATTAATAATTAAATCGGCTTTGTTGTGGGGTGCGAAGGAGATCGCCAGGCAAACACAAGTTTCGGGAGGAAGCGACGCTAATAGCGGAACTTTCGTCTTCATCAAACATGATGGGGACTTTTTAATTTTTTTTATCATTTGCTATTAGTTTTGTTAATAATTCCAGTCCATTTAAGGCATAATCTTGAAATACCCTTAGGATGAAAATCTGAACTCATAGCTATAACCTGTTCCATTTTTATTTTTAACTAAATTGAGAATAGAAATAAGACATATGTCAATATTATCTGTATCTCGGATTGCTTGCAATTGTTGTTGGTGTTGCAAGAGTCCATTGGCATTCCATTCTATAATAGTAATGTTATTTGACATTTCGTTTTTTTTGGAATGTTGAAGCCTGCTTATACGTTCATCCATTTTTGTTCATTTCTCCAAAATTTGCGGAAGAGAGTTTCTGAATAGAGTATCTACCTTATATCCCTTGAATATGATGAATGGCTCTCTTGTAAAATGAGTCTCGGAAACAAGACATATGTCAATACTTTCTATATATAGGCCAAAGAGATAGAGATAGCAATAGAGATAGCAATTCTTGTTGGTGTTGCAAGAGTCCATTGGCATTCCATTCCATAATCGTAATGTTACTTGACATTGCTGTTTTTGGGAATAGCTCCTTTAGTGCTACGATCAAGCCTGCTTATACGTTCATCCATTTTTGTTAATTTTTCCATAATTTGCGAAAGAGAGTTTCTGAGGAGAGTATTTATTGGCTGTATTTTCAGGATGTATGGTGTGATATATCTTATATCCTTTGAATTTGATGAATGGCTCTCTTGTAAAATGAGTCTCGGAAATAAGACATATGCCAATATTTTCTATATCTAGGATTGCTTGCAATTCTTGATGGTGTTGCAAGAGTCCATTGGCATTCATTCCATAATCGTAATATTACTTGACATTTCGGTTTTTTTGAATAGCTCCTTTAGTGCTACGTTGAAGCCTGCTTATACGTTCATCCATTTTTGTTAATTTCTCCATAATTTGCGTAAGAGTTTCCGAAGAAAGTATCTATTGGCTGTATTTCCAGGATTTATGGTGTGATATACCCTCTATACTTTGAATTTGATGAAAGGCTCTCTTGTAAAATGAGTCCCGGAAATAAGATATATGTCAATATTTTCTATAGCTAGGATTGATTGCAATTCTTGTTGGTGTTGCAAGAGTCCATTGGCATTCCATTCCATAATGGTAATGTTACTTGACATTTCGGTTTTTGGGAATAGCTCCTTTAGTGCTATGTTCAAGCCTGCTTATACGTTCAACCAGTTTTGTTAATTTCGCCATAATTTGCTGAAAAGAGTTTCTGAAGAGAGTATCTATTGAGTACAGGATTTATTTGCTATTTTTATTTTACAAAAGCAAATCAGTCAAATTATAATATAAAATGTAATTTATAATTGGTTTACTTAAAAAACTAGCACATTTGAATGATCGAAGCATCAATTTAATTATTTTAATATATGAATTAGGCAACGTTGTTAGAAATCTAACATTTATAAATTTTTTCACTGTCAGATCATTTTTGTTGGTGTTCATGTGTAAAACTTCATAATATGAAACCACAGCCTTCTTAGTTTCTCAAATGGTTTCTAATTTTTTATCAGAACTGACAATTATAATTTCTAGGCAAGCAATTTTCTAGACATTTCTCAAAACGTGTTTTGCTTAAAATGGATTAACTTACAGGACGATTTTGCTTTGATATTCATTTTAACTTTTCAAAAAAGATTTCTCTTTTTAATTTACATTTTCAGCATTTCTGAGTTCTCGAATAACTTCTGTTACATTATTTTGGTTACGTTCTTGGCTTTCCTGTTATACGCTCCTTATTGTACTGGGGAAAATTATATATTTTTCAAACAGCATAATTTTCACCTAAAATTTATTCATTTCAAGTCTTAATTATTTTGAAAAAAAAAGAAGTTTTTTAAAACTGTTACATTATTTTGGTTACGTTCTTGGATTTCCTGTTATACGCTCTTTATTATTATATTGTATTGTATTTATTTATATTTATTTGTATTTATATTATTGTATTTGTATATTATTGTTATATTGTACTGGGCAAATTATATATTTTTCATGGAGCATAATTTTTTAGCTAAAATTAATTCATTTTAAGTCTTAATTATTTTGAAAAAAAAGTGTGTTAAATCTATGCATGATTTAGGTATGATCTATATATGATATGTCCATAATTTTCCCAAGGATCGGAAATAAGTTTTCCAAGGATTTTCCCAAGTCTACAAGAAAATTAAATTTATGATGTAAATTCTTTGCAACGAACGGGTCAGTTGAATCATCTGGCCATTAGCGGTCATCGCCATTATGTTTATAAGCTTCGATATACAGGGTGAGTCGGGAGGAAAGTACCAAACTCCAGGAGTGTATTGTACACGTGAAAATAAATTTAAAGAACTGAAATGTTGTTATCCGATTTTCATTTGTTTTCAAGTTATAGTTTTGAACAGTTTGTTGAAAAGTCGGATAAATACGTTTTTATCCGGAGTTTTCTGATGTGGAAACCGTTGGCGATATCCTTCAACAGCAGCTGAAGCACACCCATTACAAAAACCATAGACAAACAACATATTTGCATATTCAAGATTTGAAACTTTAACTTGAAAACAAATGAAAAACGGACAACAAGTTTAATTTTTTTTAAATTATTTTCACGTGTACAATACACTCCTGGAGTTTGGTCCATTCCATAGACAAACAACATATTTGCATATTCAAGATTTGAAACTTTAACTTGAAAACAATTGAAAAACCGAAAAAAAGTTTAATGTTTTTAAAATTATTTTCACGTGTACAATACACTCCTGGAGTTTGGTCCATTCCATAGACAAACAACATATTTGCATATTCAAGATTTGAAACTTTAACTTGAAAACAAATGAAAAACGGATAACAAGTTTAATTTTTTTAAAATTATTTTCACGTGTACAATACACTCCTGGAGTTTGGTCCATTCCATAGACAAACAACATATTTGCATATTCAAAATTTGAAACTTTAACTTGAAAACAATTGAAAAACCGATAAAAAGTTTAATGTTTTTAAAATTATTTTCACGTGTACATACACTCCTGGAGTTTGGTCCATTCCTCTCGACTCACCCTGTATATTACGTACCGTTTTCCAGACAGTTTCTGTTGTTATTATTGGTATTGATAATTATACAACATTTGAATTTTGTTCTATCATATTACATTACTATGAAAAAGATCCGCCCGAGCAGGGACTTGAACCCTGGACCCTTGGATTAAAAGTCCAATGCTCTACCAACTGAGCTACCCGGGCTCTATATTGCTCATTGCACTCAATGAAAATTTCGCTATATACAGGGTTATTCACGCTGTACGGAACGGAATATTGAGGCCAAAATACGTGACTTTCAAAAAGTTTAACGTTTGGGATATAAGGGAGTCTATTTTTACTGCTTTCTAAAAATAATTTTAGTAGTTAAGCAACAAGAGTTCTAACTCACCCCCAGCAGAGATTTCGATTACACGCAATTTCCGCAATCAACCCTTTATTACTTTGTTTGTAACAAATATTTGTGATAAATAATGCAACAATAATAAATAAATAATTATAACTCACCCCCAGCAGAGATTTCGATTGATTTAATTGACGCTTTTGATTCGCGGTATTAATCAATCGCCGCGAGCAGCAACAATGGGTTGATTGCGGAAATTGCGTGTAATCGAATTCTCTGCTGAGTTAGAACTCTTGTTGCTTAACTGCTAATTTTATATTATATAGGGTGTTCCAAAGGCCCTAAAAGTATCAAATTGTGTTTTTTAAATGGAACCTCCTGTATATCTTTGCATATTTAAATTTGCCCCTTTTTAGCCTTTATAAATCCGTTTAGTTTATGAAAGTCACGTATTTTGGCCACAATATTCCGTGCCGTATAGCGTGAATAACCCTGTATAGTTAGATAGTACACTGTTTTGTTAACAAATAGTCAGGTTAGATGAATTTGATATTTAAATTTGTAGTATTAAGAAATACATTGTTTAAAAGCACTGACTGACTTAGTTATTATTACTGAGTTATTTTACTGATAAAATACTGATAAAATACTGATAAAATACCGGGTGATCGATTTGCCGCGGAACATTGGGTAATAACAGGGGAACATGGATTTCCTTCGTGTACTGCTCCCCCATCCAAAATATAATAAAATTACCAGCATAATTAAATAGATCATTTTGTTGAGCTTCTTATGGTATAAACCAATCCTCGCCTTTGTACATATGTTTTAACATATGTACAAAGTTTTTACAATAATTAACATTATTCAAAATAATTGTATTGCCTTTGATATTTTTGGCAATTTATGTCAATATTATAGTACAATTACAATTATATTATTATTATAATCAATTTTTCCTGTAAACGATTGATTAACTAGATTGGAAATAGTATTTAAAATTATTTTTAATATTATTATCAAAAGTCCCTTTACCTTTCGGTGTGGTAATATATACATGTTACTCCAGTTACATTGCAGTTTTGTTATGTATTTGAGAATTATTTCCACTCTCTTCTGTTCTTTGCCATTTCTCTTGCTTGTTTCACTGTCTTCCCTCTGCTGTTTACTATTTCTTCTATTTTTTTGTCCCATTCTTGTCTTGGTCTGCCTCTTCCTCGTTTGTTTCCTGTTTTTGCTTCCCAGATTTGTTTTGTTTGATTCGTATTTTTCATCCTAAGTAGATGTCCCCACCAGTTGACCTGCTTCTTTTCTATAAACTTTTCTATTGATTCTATATCCATTTCCTCTCTGATGTCTTTATTTCGTATCCTGTCTTTTTTCGCTACTTGTTTTACTTTTCTCAGATATTTCATTTCTATTGCCTGTAATCTACTTTTATCTCTCTTTGTTAGCTTCCACGTCTCGCTCCCATATGTCAAAATCGTTCTGTATATAGTTTTGTATATATTGATTTTTGTCTTTCTGCTGATCTATTTCTTGTTAGTAAGTATATTATTCAGGGCATAGTACGTTTTTATTGTGTTGTTTATTCTGTTGCTTAATTCTCCTTCCATTTTCCCGTCTTCTGTAATTTCTACTCCAAGGTATTTGAATTGCTCCACTTGTTCAATCTGGTAATGTCCTATTTGTATATTTATGTGTTCTTTCCGTTTTACTATTATCAGTACTTTTGTTTTGCTATAGTTCATCTTCATGTTATATTTCTCTAGGTGTTTATTCCATACGTTCATGTTATGTTGCAGGTTCCTCTCACTTTCTGCTATCACTACCACATCATCGGCGTATGCTCCTTCTGATATTTTAACCATTTGCATGTTTTTGTATCCTACGTTTGCTTTTATTATTTCTGTTTTCATGCTCTTCGTTATTTCATCCATATATAGGTCGAGTAGTGTTGGGCTGAGAGTTCCTCCTTGTCTTAGTCGATTATTTGTTTTAAAAGTTCTTGAAATTTGCCCCTTGTATATTATTGCATTACTGTTGTTGTTATATATATTCTGTATTACTTTCACTATCATGTTTTATATTCCTCTCTCTTTTGGTATTAACCATAGTTTCTTTCTTGGTGTCATGTCAAACGCTTTTTCGGGGTCTATGAATCCCAGGTATGTATTTAAAAGTATTTAAAATAAAAATCATTATTATTGAATTGTTCAAGTTATATGGTCTCGGCGTCGTTTTAGTTTCATTAGAGTAACAGAAAGTAAACCCATTTTCCAATGTTATTTCTCTATTTTCCGCTATTAAAAAATCACTCATCAGTCGTAATGTCAAAAATATCAAAGCCAATACTATTATTTTGAATGATTATAATTATTTTAAAAGCTTTGGATACATTTAAGGCACTGTTTGGCAAATATTAGTTTATATCAAAATAAGCATAACTAAATGATCGATTTAACGGTGCTATTAATTTTATTGCTGTTTGAATAGGGGAGCAGCACACCGAGGAAAACTATTTTCCCATATTATTTCCCTACGTTCCGCGGCAAAACGATCATCCGGTATAATACATACATTTCTTACACTTACATGCGCGCTCAGAAATTTTCAAATTTTGCTTTGGGCTGTTATTATTCGTGAGGTTACTAAATTCATTAAAAGGCAAAAAACACGAAACACCGAATATTCTGCACTTGTTTTCGTGGTCTTCATTAGGCCTATTTCCATAACTCATCGATCTAAAAGAGTTTTTATTTAAAAAAAAAATGAAACAGAATTTACGTATTTTTAGACAAAGTGTATGCAAGTTTGTAAACGTATAGGACTGAATTCAAAATGTGCAATTTTTTGCAATGTTAACGTGCTCTAAATGGAACTTTCGACAAAAGTTAAAAAATAGCCCAAATTTAGTATGTACGATGTACGAGGTTAGAAAGTTGGTGAATGTATAAATTAAATTTGTAGGATCATTGTGCGTTTGGGCATTACATTTTTAATACGTCTGTTATGAAGTGCTTTACAGTAGCGCGCATTAATCGCAGAAAATTCCACCGCGCCATTATTTCAGTTAAAATCTCAGTCGCAAAACGATGAGGATTTCCATAAAATTTATGCTGGTAATCCTGCCAGAATAACTTCGGTGGCCGCAAACTCCGATTACAAACTCCCATTCTTCTGTCTAGTTCTTTATGGCACTCCTTAAAAATAAATTTTCATGCAACGCTGGGCGCACCTAGTGCAAATCCTAGACGCGATGTCCGCTCATGCGAGCTTTTTAATTGTCCAGATAAATCCGGGATTAGCTGGTGAATTAGACGGATCTGCCGGAAACCCCGATAACCCTCGCTATCTGCCGCCCCTGTCGCTGACGTGCCCCCCAAATTCGCCCCCCTGCGTGAATTATTCACGGGGGCGGCCAAGATCGCCTGGCCGTAAATTAATTCGCAAGTAATTAAACTCGGGGAAAAAACGCATCGCCCCGTTTTTTTATTATTATTTCCGAAAAACGGACGGCGGGGGTGTTATTTATGGCGGCCCCCCTTGCACCGGAATTATTACGCGACATAAAACACACCCGGAAAAGTTCCAAGCGTGCGCCCCCTCATACAGTGACACACATAATATACTTACAAGCAAACGCTGGAGTTTCGCAAGTATTGTTATATATTACAGTCTAAAGTTTTGATAACAGTACTCTATATAACGGCGTTTTTATACACTTCACAAACACGCGCACCCATCAAAATTTAATCTCGAACGTAACGGGGAGCGAAATACTCCACGGCCGCCCACTGGGTCGCTCTCCTAGGGGATATCCGCTATCCAGACGGGAGTTTGGGGGGTGGTGGTGCAGCACTTCAGAGCTCTTAAATTTTAGGCATGTTCTGGAGCGGCGAGCGAATCCATTTTCACCACTCGCTGATGAATTATTGCGACGTCTCAAACACGTTGCCAAAGTTTATACGGATTTATATACAAATATACACTGTGTGCTGAAAATACCTAGCTTTGAGTTCGCGTTTTCATCCCAAAGCTATTTCATGATTATTCCTCAAGGGGACTGCAATAAATCAACACAACTAATAACAAATTCTTCCAAAATTAATTTGAGACAATTTAATGATGAATAAAACTGAAATCAAAATATTTTTACTGTTTAGAAACCGAAAAAACATTTCGTGTTTACACCAAATTTATAATTTTTCAGAAATTGTATGCAAAATTTGTCGTGTTTGTTATGGAATTTCTCAAATTTTCACTTAACATTTCTTATACAGGCTGAAAGGCCGCGGCTGATGGCTGATTTGAAGCATTGCAGCAAGACATTCTTTTACATATTTAATAATGTACATACAACAGCAAATATGTAAATGGTTCAATAAATTATATCTTATATATATTTCTTATATATTATAATGTTTTTGACCATTTTTATGTATGACGTGTGTAAACCTGTGGGTACTTGGCACAAATAAATACATAAATATAATTCCAAATAAGTATTCAATACAATATTTTAAGAGAATTACAGAATTCGAAGGAAATCTACAAATCATGTTTTGAATATTGTAGCAGAATTCGTTTTAAACGTTGTACATACTATATTTCCAAAGTAACAGAAAATTTTAACAATTACTATTAGCAGATTTCAATTAAAACGTAAGCAATATTCATATAAAATTTCCCACCACATTTTATTAATTATAAACAATTACGTTCCAGAGAAATTAGTAAAATAAACAAATATAATTTTAAAAAATCTATCAAATTTTTCTTACAAATAAAATGTATAACTTTTAATGTAAAACTTTAAAAATATTCCACTTTAATAAATCATATATCTTTATTTTGCGTGCTATACATACCGTCCGAGCAAACATTATTTTCATCCGAGAGAGCATTAAGCCCTATCGCTAAGCTATACGGCCTTAAATGCAAAGCAAACGTTGATGATAATAATTTTTGCTCGCACAGTATAACAATTATTTTAAATTATTAAAAAAAAACATTAATATACCTGAAATTGGTCAATGCTGGAGGCATCTACTTCGTGATACA
Organism: Othius punctulatus; assembly: GCA_951805005.1. Taxonomy (NCBI): domain Eukaryota; kingdom Metazoa; phylum Arthropoda; class Insecta; order Coleoptera; family Staphylinidae; genus Othius; species Othius punctulatus. The sequence continues at coordinate 15,859,226 of OX638144.1, forward strand.
TGATGCAATTGAATAAAACATGAATGAAACATTTTGTTGTTATATTATGATTTTTATTAATTGTTGTATAGAATGTGCAATAAACGAATAAAGCTAACATTTGGTAAAGAGGAATATAAAATTAAATAAAACAAACACTTTTCTTTGTTTATATCGCACTATTTATTAAAATTAGTGACTATAGTTTCGATCACGTTCTGATCATTATCAAACTTAAAGAAAATAAAATACAAATAAAACACCTATTTATACATATCTATAGTACAGCTTTGAAAAGTGGGGAGTAATCGAGGTATGTCTAGTCGTTAATGACGTTGTTTTTTTTTATAATATTATTAAATTAAATTAAATAAACAATAATTTTATAGTTAACTAACATCGTAATGACAATAATAAGATCAAATATGCAACGCATAACTACGAAAATAAATTGTTTAAGTCCATAACATTTTTCGGAGATGTCAGCCCCAACATTGCTAAGACCCTTAATAAACACAATATAAATGTTGCGTTCAAACCATGCGTAAAATTATGCAAAACCATACTTAATGCTAAAACACAAAGTAATAATTTCAACAAATCAGGAATTTACAAATTAACTTGTGAAGATTGTAAAGTGCAAAGTAAACATTGGGTTGAAAGAACATATGAGATCATTTAGATTAAACTATGAAAATTTAACATTTGCTAACCACCTCACTGAAAATCAGCATTTTTTTGGAACGGATGCACTGCAGATAATTCATTTCGCCGAGAAAGGTCTTAAGATGGACCTATTTGAGTCCCTCGAAATTCAAAAGGTCAAGCGTAATCCCGAATGTCCGGTCATTAACGATCAGACAGACCTCGTTTGCTCCTCACTTTTCAAAGCTGTATTATAGATATATATATATATATATATATATATATATATATATATATATATATATATATATATAATAGGTGTTTTATTTGTATTTTATTTTTCTCTAGGTTTAATAATGATCGTGAATCAGAATGATCAGAACGTGATCGAAACTATAGTCACCAATTTTAATAAACAGTGTGATATAAATAAAGAAAAGTGTTGTTTTATTTAATTTAATGTCCCTTTTTACCAATTGTTAGCTTTATTCGTTTATTGCACATTCTATACAACAATTAATAAAAATCATAATATGCGTTATAAAATATCTTTAATAAAAATAGAGGTAAAGGAAACCACTCATTTCAAAATTTGGATTTAGGGAAATTGTTAAAAAAAACTTCATATACTCACAAAAAGATTGTTTATAGAAATGGATAATACGTATCCAAGATTAAGAACCACTTCTGAAGGCTCAAAAGTGAATTTTATTTAAAGATATCAGCTGCAAAATATATTGATGTTCATGGTTTTTTTACGTTTTCCCAAGGAACTCATCTTAAAGATTGAACACATAAAATGTGAGCGTATCTGAAGCATCACTAGTTGAAAGAAAAATCATGAGAAAAATCATAAATTTGTAGTAATAGTAATAGTTTATTAATGCCAGTACTTATATACAAAGCTTACACATGTCAGGAAACACTACATGTCAATGTGGGGTTCAATAGCAAGAAAGCATACACAAATATAAAAACATTAGACAAATCAACACAAAGCAAATAAATTATACATACATTCAATCAAAATTTACACGAAAAATATAGTTTTGTTATACTTTTACAATTGAAAATTGAAGTATAACTATAGAAGGCTTTCTTATTTTATGTAATTTCTGTTACATTTTCAATTTTTAATCTTGCAGAAAAACTATAGCTGGGCTATTTTAAGTGTTGTACATCTTCTTGGAGAACACATTTCAAAGATTGCCCAACATTTGAGACAATTTAATACATATTTAGTAAAGAAAAAACACCTTTTTCACAAAAAGGTGTTTTTTTCTGTATTATTACGAACCTTTCACAAGCACCAAGATACCACTTAATGCATATTTGTTGCATCAAAAAAATTCAGTTACTTATAATTTTGTTCTACATTTTGAATTGAACATATTAGAAAAACTATTTTGGGATTCAGGTATTACGTTTTCAAAACATCATACATTATCATCAAATTTAAGTATTTGATGTATCATTTATGATACAAGTACAAACATTTCATTGACTTGTAGTTTTGATTTAGTTGAGATATTTGACTATATTTAGAGTTGTTTTAAATTGAAAATTCGAAAAAGACTATATTGGTCTCACATTTTCGTTTCTCGTTTCGTTCTTACGTTCATTTCGTTCTTACGTTTTTACATTTTCTCAGTATTGAAGATTATGTATATTCAATCAAAAATTACACGAAGAATGTAGATTTGTTACATTTAGAATTGAAAATGGTAGTATATCTATAGAAGACTTTGTTATTTTATGCAATTTCTGCTACATTTTCAATTTGTAATCTTGCAGAAAAACTATAGCTGGGCTATTTTAAGAGTTGTACATCTACTTGGAGAACACATTCTAAAGATTTCCCAAAATTTGAGAGAATTTATTACATATTTAGTAAAGAAAAAACACCATTTTCACAAAAAGGTGTTTTTTTCTGTATTATTACGAACCTTTCACAAGCACCAAGATACCACTTAATGCATATTTGTTGCATCAAAAAAATTCAGTTACTTATAATTTTGTTCTACATTTTGAATTGAACATATTAGAAAAACTATTTTGGGATTCAGGTATTACGTTTTCAAAACATCATACATTATCATCAAATTTAAGTATTTGATGTATCATTTATGATACAAGTACAAACATTTCATTGACTTGTAGTTTTGATTTAGTTGAGATATTTGACTATATTTAGAGTTGTTTTAAATTGAAAATTCGAAAAAGACTATATTGGTCTCACATTTTCGTTTCTCGTTTCGTTCTTACGTTCATTTCGTTCTTACGTTTTTACATTTTCTCAGTATTGAAGATTACACTCATCAAATTTGAGATTATTCGGTGTATAATTAGTTAACATATTTCAAAGTTTTATACAAATCCTGCAAATTCGAAAATTCATTTAGTAAAAACTAAATTTCAATACATATCATTTTTCTAAATGTCATTTAAGTGGGCGATTATTGCTATTATTGGTCGAAACATAGTCAAGTTTATACAATATGATACAAAACTTTTCTCAGAGTACCTTTTTTATACTCATTTATTGATTATTTTAATGAAATTACACTTTTAATTATTAATTGGTTAAAAGAACACAAATATTTTCTTAATTTGCTCAATTTCACTTACTAATACGATACATGTTTCATTGTAACAAAGCGAATTAGGTACATTTTATAATAATAATAATAATAATAATTTTGTTATAGTTTCATTTATTTTAGATACCAGTTATTATTATGTTTTTATTGTTTTCCTCCTTCTTTATTGGAGTACGTGCTGGTAGTTGATATGTTTAGATATAAAAATCTTTTGTTGTTATTATTATTTTTATTATTTCTTCTTCACCATACTAGACTAGTTTCAGCTATCTTTCGGCCATCTTCAGAGGCATTATTTTTTTTTAGTTCAATATATATGATATTAGAATATATAAATAATGAACAGTGAAAACATTTATAATTTTTTTCTTGCATTAACAGACTATTACTGACCACTAAATTGCGCATCTTTTATGTAATTTAACAGTCTTTGTTACTTTTTCGGTTTCCGAGATCCCCATGCTGTTGGTTCTTATCTTGGACAGCCTGTATAGATACTATATAACCTTTTTACTGGGAATATGTACTTATCATTGCTGAATTATTTTTATTATTGATAGATATTTACGAAATGTACGAATACGTATATGTATATACAGGGTGTTTGAGGAAGAAGTGGAATCCTAATGGAATTGGGCTATTGGAATTGGGCTATTGGAATTGGCTAGAAATATAATTATATATAGGGTGTTCCATTTAAGAAACGAAAGTTTATGGCTACTTCCGGTAGAACAGGAAGTGATAGATGGTTGAAAGTTTCACCTCAGGAGAACGGAATCACCTTGTGATTGTGGATGATTTTTTTCTAATTTTTATTTTATCTGGAACCCCATAAACTTTTATCATCCATGATACCCAGCATGTGCATATGTATTACTTTTTTAGTTAAAACATGAAAATTATATATATATATATATATATGTATATATATATATATATATATATATATATATATATATACATATATAACGATCGTTATTAAGGCTATCGACCCCAGACCGGGTCTTTCCGCCCCATGAAAATTAAATTTGTGTTTTTTTTTTGTGTTTTTGTGTTATTATGAGTTTTTTTTATGTGTATTTGTGTGTAACAAATATCTACTGATATTTAGTAGATGTGTTATCAAGTAAAATTTTGCTAGGTACGCACACACATGTTATTTTCCATGTCAAGGCTTGCAATATAAATCAGTGCCCAAAGTAAACTGTAGTAAAATTAATAATAATTTATATACTCCTGGCAAACTTGTGCTGCTTTCTAAAAGTATTAAATCATGTAAACTAAGCAATTTACACGCCCTACTTCATACCGTATCAATTTGCGCTCGACGTTTTGATTGATCCGATCAATCAAGCGTAATGCCTTCGCCGTTGCTTATGCTCATAACCATCCCACGAAGCCCCCCCCAGAAATTGAATCTGCATAATAAACCCGAGCGGGCCGCGGTCCTCCCGAGTCAACAGACCCAACTTCTTGCAATTTTTCCGGGCTTTCCCGGCGCCCCATGAAAATCCAATTTCCCGGAGCACCTGGCCCTGGGGGCGAACTTTCGGCGCGCAATCGTTTACCCATTCGTGTCCGCCGCCCGTTAAACTTTAACGCACTCATCCCGCCGATAAATTTTACACGCAATCCATCATCTCGGCTTCAATAAGGCGCCCCCTTGGCGTCGGTCGGCCTCAGCGTCGCGGCGCTGTCCTCTGCAGATCGATACGCGGTGTCCCGCCGAACGATTGCAGACACACAGTCGGCGTATGTAATAACGAAACCGTAATAAAATGAAACGGGCGGAGGGATGAAATTTTCGGGAGATAAAGCGGATCCTGCGGGAGGAGCCAGGACCCGCACGTACGCGCCCCGGGGGCGCGATATTAAATGTTTAAGGAGCGCGGTCGCCGGGAAAATTCGGGGCGTGATTGCCGGGGATGCAGGACGTTTTTTTTTTGAGACGAGGAGAGCGATGGGGGCGATTTGCTCCTTCATCCGGACTTATTAATGTGCACCGTCGGGAAAATCTCGCCCATATATTTCCCTCGAGCGCGACAGCTCAGAGTGACTCGCAGGAATGCCGCAGGATTGAAATGAAAAAGTTTCCAATTGGATGTAGGATGGAATTTCTGTTTATTTCAATTTATATATATTTGAATTTTACTTACTCATGTAACAGCACCATACGTACATAATGTAGATATATAAAATGTACATTTACCTGTAAGACGCGTTTTTGTTAAAAAGGTTTTTCTGATTTTTAATTTTTCTACAAGACCATTTGTTAAAAACGTCTGTCTGCTAACTTTTCATTTTACTAATTATACATATAGAGAAAATTTTATCTGGTCTTTAAATTCATAATCCGTTTTCAATGGTACCAAAAAATAGTAAAAATGTCGCTTGAAGTATTAGTAAACATAAAAAATTCCAATCACCCATTGAAGTACAAACTGTAGATCTATTTTATTTTAAATATTGGATACATTTTAAATTATAAACAAAACTTTCTATAAACAAAAAACTTGAACAAAATATTTGGTGTTTTTCGAATTTAATATATTGCAAATTTTTAATAATTTTCTAGGTTTCCCACAATATTTTCATTTTTCTATTAGGCCATTTAAAAAAAACCTTGTTAATTTCTCGTATTACACGGCATTTTTTGAGATATGGCAATTTAAATAATAACCCATTTGGAAATAACACTTAACACGCCCCAAAGATATTAAGTTTAGACAAAAATTGTAATATCTTGATAATCGATCATTGGATACGAATTAAATTACAAATATTAAATATCACTTGATCATTTGATATCTGCAAGAAATTGCATTAATATTAATACGGTAGTTTTTAAGATATAGTTATTCAAATTTGAAAAAAAGAAGACCAAAAATGCAACTTTTAAAATCATATGTAAACATCTCATGAATCATGCATTGGATATAAATTTAATTATACATATTTAACACTGATATATCGCAGCATATCAGCAATAAATTACATTCACTTTTACACGGCAGTTTTTGAGATATGGTAATTTAAATAATAGCCCATTTAGAGAAACACTTAAAATGGAATCGAAAATGTACAGTTTATACAAAAATTGTAATATTTTGAGAATCGATAATTGGATATAAGTATAACTTACATTGCAAATATTAAATATCACTATCTCACCTACTATCTGCATAAAATTGTACATTGAAAATATTAAATATCACTATATCACCTAATATCTGCATAACATTGTAAAACACTTAAAATAGCTCCAGAAATAAACAGTTTAAACCAAAATTGAAATATTTTGAGAATCGATCCATGGATATAACTTACATTACAAATATTAAATATCACTATATCACTTGATGTCTGTAAAAAAAGGGACATTACAATTTTTACTTGAGACCATGATTTTTGGGTATTGGTATCTCCAATTGGATTAATATTTATATTACGATATCTCTAAAACCTTCGCACCAATATGAATGTAATTTATTGCTGCTATTGCCTTATATATCAGTACTAAATGTGTGTAATTAAATTTAGATTCAATAAGTAATTCATGACAAAATTTTGTTTTATTGAGAATATTGGCTTTTAAGTGTTTCTCATAATTTTCTCAATGTTTTCTCAAAAACTACCGTATCAATATCAATAAATTTGTTTAAAGATATCAAGAGGTATAGTGATGTTTAATATTTGTAATTGAATTCATATCCAATGATCGATTCTCAAGATATTACAATTATTCTTTAAACTAGATATCTTTGAGGCTTTTAAGTGTTTTTTTCAAATGGGCTATTATTTACATTACCATATCTCAGAAATTGCTGTGTAGAAATTAATGTAATTTATGGCTGTTATTCCATGATATATCAGTACTACATATGTATAATTAAATTTATATCCAATGAGTGATTCATAAGAAATTTTTAGGGAGAACATTTGATTTTTTAGGCAATGCTTTAAAAAATATTTCTTATACTAAAATAAAGATATTTCAAAAACTACCGTATTAATATTAATAGATTTTTTTACAGGTATGACGTGATATAGTGATATTTAATAGTTGTAATGTAAGTTATATCCAATGATAGATACTCAGAATATTACAATTTTGATTTAAACTGTATATTTTTGGGGGCTATATGAAGTATTTTGCAATTATTATGTAGACATTAGGTCATATGGTGATATTTAATATTTGCAATGTAAGCATTGTTTAAAAACTACTGTATGAATATTAATACATTGTTTTACAGGTGTCAAGTGATATAGTGATATTTAATAATTGTAATGTAAGTTATATCCAATGATCGATTCTCAAAATATTACAATTTTGGTTGAAACTGTATATATTTGGGGCTTTTACAATTGTATGCAGATATTAGGTGACATAGTGATATATAATATTGGCAATGTAAGTTATATCCAATGATGGACTCTCAAAATATTACAATTTTTGTTTAAATTGTATATTTTCGGATCCATTTCAAGTGTTTCTTAAAATGGGCTATTCTGGGCAGAAAGACTTCGGCCGATAGTCCTTTCTATTAATCAAAAAAACAATTTTGCTATTTCTGGGCAGAAAGGCTTTGGCCGATAGCCCTTTTTAATAAACAAAAACACCATTAAAATCTAGTATGTAGTAATAATATGTATACCGTTGTATTATTAAAATAAATATATTCTATATATGGGCTATTATTTAAATTACCATACCTCAAAAACTGAGGTTTAAAAATGTATGTAATTTATTGCTGATATTTCCTGATATAGCAGTGTTAAATATGTATAATTAAATTTATACCCAATGAGTCATTCATGAGATATTTTTATCTAATTTTAAAAGTTGCATCTTGGGTTTTATTAAATTTTTCTCAAATTTGAATAAAGATATCTCAAAAACTACCATATTAATATTATTGCAATTTCTTACAGATATCACGGGATATGGTGATATTTAATATTTGTACTTTAATTTGTACCCAATGATCGATTTTCATTATTACAATTTTGGTTTAAACTGGATATTATTGGGGTTATTTTAAGTGTTTATCGAAATGGGCTATTATTAAAATTACAATATCTAAAAAACTGCCGAATAAAAATAAATGTAATTTATTGTTGATATTTCGTGATATAGTAGTGTTAAAGATGTATAATTAGATTTATATCCAATGCGTCATTCATGAGATATTTTAATTTAATTTTAAAAATTGCTACTTGGGTTTTCTTAAATTTTTCTCAAATTTGAATAAAGGTATCTCAAAAACAACCATATTAATATTAATCAAATTTCTTACAGGTATCAAGTGATATAGTGATATTTAATATTTGTAATTTAATTCGTATCCAATAATCGATTCTCAAGATATTACAATGTTTCACTAAACTGAATATATTTGGGGCGTTTTAAGTGTTTTTTTTCCAAATGGGCCATTATTTAAATTTACCATATCTCAAAAATTGCCGTGTAGAAATTAATGTAATTTATGGCTGTTATTCCATGATATATAAGTACTACATAGGTATAATTAAATTTATATCCAATGAGTGATTCATAAGAAATTTTTATTTTAGTGCCATTTATACATAAATAAAAATATTTCAAAAACTACACTATTAATATTAATACAAATTTTTACAGGTATCAAGTGATATAGTGATAATTAATATTTGTAATGTAAGTTATATCCAATGAGAGATTCTCAAAATATTACAATTTGGGTTTAAACTGTATATTTTTTAGGCCTCTTACAATTTTATGCAGATATAAGGTTATATAGTGATATTTAATATTTGCAATGTAAGTTATATCCAATGATCGATTGTCAAAATATAACAATTTTTGTTTAAACTGTACATTTTCGGGTCCATTTTACGTGTTTCTCTAAATGGGCTATTATTTAAATTACAATATCTCATAAAGTGCCGTGTAAAAATAAATATAATTTAATGCTGATATTTCGTGATATATCAGTGTTAAATACGTATAATTAAATTTATATCCAATGAGTGATTCATGAGATATTTTCATCGGATTTTAAAAGTTGCATTTTAGGTTTTCTTATTATTATTTCTTTAAATTTGAATAAAGATATCTGAAAAACTACCGTATTAATATTAATGCACCTTCTTGAAGATATCAAATGATATAGTGACATTTAAAATTTGTAATTTAATTCGTATCCAATGATCAATTCTCAAGATATAATTTAGGTTTCAACTTGTTTGGTTTTGTTTTTTTTTTTGTTTTTGGGCTAATTTTAAGTGGTTCTCCAAATGAGCTTATATTTAATTTACCACATATCAAAAACTGCCGCGTAAAAATTAATGTAATTAATTGTTGTTATTCCATGACACATCAGTACTACATAAATATGTATAAGTAAATTTATATCCAATGAGTGATTCATGAGATATTTTAATCTGATTTTAAAAGTTATATTTTGGGTTTCCTAAAAATGTTTCCGCAAATTTAAATAAAGTTATCTCGAAAACTACCGCATTAATATTAATGCAACTTCTTGCAGATATCAAGTGATATACTGATATTAAATATACAATTTTTGTTTAAACTGTATATTTTCTGGGGTATTTTAAGTGTTTCTCTAAACGCGTTATTCTTTGTTTTACCATATCTCAAAAACTGCCATGTAGAAATTAATATAATTTATTGCTGATATTCAAAGATACAGAGTGACCCACGTATCCTTGCTCGGACCATTGATGCTAGACTAATGAAAATTGAAGGAAAACCTTGATTGGAAATTATTGGAAACTTGATGTGCTACTTTTTGAAATTATTTTCGAATGTACAGAGTGTACCATAAATCCGGAACTCAATATTTGGTCTCACTTTTTAATAGAACACCCTGTATATTATTTCAGTTTTGGAATCTATCTCATATGGGCTTCACAAATCATCAGGCAGAAGAAACAGTTTTCATCTGCCTGATGAAGTCACTGTGTGGCGTAACAATTGTTAGTAGTACAATTGTAGTACATTAAATATTAAGTGAAACTCACACCAATTGTGTTTTATTTATATAGTAAACAGTTATAATTAAAATGTTTTTAACTTAAAAATAATTTTTAAAAAAAATTGTAATAAAATTTTCGTTTAAATAATACGGAAAGGCGTGTCGTTTATTTTACAATCTAGTATGTTATTTAAATGCCTTGTACTATATGATGCATATGATTGACTGCCTCGTTCGAGATAGATGTTATATGCCATTAGACTGAACTGCTTTCCGAGTAGTCTGCTTAAAGCCTTAATAGAAATAAATAACAAACAGAGAAAACGCTACAGTTGCTACTTCGCATGTGATAACAGTCCGGAATGGGCGAAGCTGCAATGGCACTGGGAGATGCCTCGAAGAGATTTACTGTGCATTCCACTCAAACACTTAAAATTTATCGAACCGAGGACGGAAGACGCCCTGCATCCCTTCGTTCCAGACGCGCATTTTGTTCCGAGGGGGCTTTTAACTAGAATAATTGCTTGCGCATTTCGCGCGGAAAAATATTGCATGACGGCCGGGGAAGGGCCTGCGGGAAAATGAAGCGATTCATCCCTGCGGGCGCGAGTGTTGGGGGTGGATTGCACCCCTACGCCAGCAACGCGTGGGTGGTGTGCTTGTATGGACTGTAAATATAAATCGTCGCGATTCAAAGGGGCGCCCCGGATTTAGCTATCACGAGAGAGCAGCAGCGCTGAGGGTGGGTTTTGGATTTCATTAAAGCTGCCAGGTGAGAATTTAGTGGCGGATTTGTTCGGCGTGGGAGGGCGGAATTTTAAATTTCAAAAGTCGGCATCGAGCCCGACGCTGGATTAGCGCTTAATTATTCACGTGCAACCGGGCGTTTTGGAAGATTCCGTAATCTCGCTTTAATGCGGTTTGTCGCGATTACTTATTCAATGTCTCGGCCGAGGCGCTCATCGCGGATTACAGCTGATTAAAGCCACCTGTGATCAACTCTCTGCCTACCAAATGAGACTTCAGATACGTCTCAATCATCAAATATTAATTCCCACAGTTCGCAGATTATAGGTTGCAACGATTTATGCAGATACGATACAATTTCTCTGACTGAGGCAGGTAAGAATGACAAACGAAATATCAATAATAAAAAAGTGACTGTTTGGTCGGTGTTTATAAATATAACCGATAACACCAGATGCCCGAGTTTACATTCGTTCCCGGTAAAGCTCACGTCTCAATGCGGAAGAAACAGAAGATAGTTTAGAAACAAACAGTATCGTTACGCAGATAATTGTTTCCGGTGTAGAAACTAACAAACAAAAGTGCTACAAGTGTGTGTATACGAACACATAAACAAACAATTTAAAAACAGTAATCATTTTGCATCCGATCAACCTCCCTCATCTGAGCAATAATTATGGAAATTAAATTAAAAACAATTAGTTTTTAATAGTTAAAGATAAAAATCTAATTTTGAGAAAAATCAAATAGAGGGACATAACAAAGCAAAGTCCTGACATATTTTGCAATGCCCATTGAAACTTTTCCATTTCCAATCAACATTTAATAGTTTCCATTGAAATTTCATAATTTCCTGTATTTATTTTGCAATTAAAATTGATTTTTTGCATTTTATAGTCAAAATTTGGCAATGTACAATTTGAGCAGCAAATATCATATAACACATAATACAAATTTGTATTTTACAGTGAAAATTTAGTAATATATAATACATTTTTCATAATTGTTGCTGAATTTTTATAATATCTAATAAAAATTTGGCATTTACCGCCGATAATTTGCATTTTATTATGTAAGTTTGGTAATTTATAGTAAAATTTTCATAATTGCTGCCCAAATTGTGTAATTTATAATACAATTTTTTTAATTGTTAAAGATAATAGTTAAATTTTGAGAAATATCAAATAGAGGGACATAACAATGCAAAGTGTTGACATATTTTGCAATGCCCATGGAAACTTTTCCATTTTCAATAAACATTTAATAGTTTCCATTGAAATTTCATAATTTCCTGTATATATTTTGCAATTAAAAATGATTTTTTTGCATTTTAAAGTCAAAATATGGCAATGTACAATGTTAGCAGCTAAAATCATATAACACATAATACAAATTTGTATTTTACAGTGAAAATTTAGTAATATACAATACATTTTTCATAATTGTTGCTGAATTTTTATAATATCTAATAAAAATTTGGCATTTACCGACGATAATTTGCATTTTAATATGCAAGTTTGGTAATTTATAGTAACACTTTTATAATTGCTGCCCAAATTGTGTAATTTATAATACAAATTTGGTAATTGTTAAAGATAATGGTCTAATTTGGAGAAATATCAAATAGAGGGACATAACAAAGCAAAATCCTGACATATTTTGCAATGCCCATGGAAACTTTTCCATTTCCAATAAACATTTAATAGTTTCTATTGAAATTTCATAATTTCCTGTATATATTTTGCAATTAAAAATGATTTTTTGCACTTCATAGTCAAAATTTGGCAATGTACAATTTTAGCAGCTAAAATCATATAACACATAATACAAATTTGTATTTTACAGTGAAAATTTAGTAATATACAAAACATTTTTCATAATTGTTGCTGAATTTTTATAATATCTAATAAAAATTTGGCATTTAGCGACGATAAATTGCATTTTATTATGCAAACTTGGTAATTTACAGTAAAATTTTCATAATTGTTGCCCAAATTGTGTAATTTATAATACAAATTTTGTAATAGTTAAAGATAAAAGTCTAATTTTGAGAAATATCAAATAGAGTGACATAGAGGGACCAACGATAATTTGCATTTCATTATGCAAGTTTGGTAATTTACAGTAAAATTTTCATAATTGTTGCCCAAATTGTGTAATTTATAATACTTTTTTTTTAATTGTTAAAGATAATAGTCTAATTTTGAGAAATATCAAATAGAGGGACATAACAAAGCAAAGTCCTGATATATTTTGCAATACCCATGGAAACTTTTCCATTTCCAATAAACATTTCATAGTTTCTATTGATGTTTCATAATGTCCTGTATATATTTTGCAATTAAAAATGATTTTTTGCATTTTATAGTCAAAATTTGGCAATGTACTTAGCAGCTAATATCATATAACACATAATACAAATTTGTATTTTACAGTGAAAATTTAGTAATATACAATACATTTTACATAATTGTTGCTGAATTTTTATAATATCTAATAAAAATTTGGCATTTACCGACGATAATTTGAATTTTATTATGCAAGTTTGGTAAATTACAGTAAAATTTTCATAATTGTTGCCCAAATTGTGTAATTTATAATACAAATTTGGTAATAGTTAAACATAAAAGTCTAATTTTGAGAAAAATCAAATAGAGGGACATAATAAAGCAAAGCCCTGACATATTTTGCAATGCCGATGGAAACTTTTCCATTTCCAATAAACATTTAATAGTTAATAGCTATTGAAATTTCATAATTTCCAGTATATATTTTGCAATTAAAAATGATTTTTTGCATTTTATAGACAAAATTTGGCAATGTACAATTTGAGCAGCTAAAATCATATAACACATAATACAAATTTGTATTTTACAGTGAAAATTTAGTAGTATACAATACATTTTTCATAATTGTTGCTGAATTTTTATAATATCTAATCAAAATTTGGCGTTTACCGACGATAATTTGAATTTTATTATGCAAGTTTGGTAATTTACAGTAAAATTTTCATAATTGTTGTTCAAATTGTGTAATTTATAATAAAAATTTGGTAGTAGTTAAACATAAAAGTCCAATTTTGAGAAAAAACACATAGAACGACATAACAAAGCAAAGTCCTGATATATTTTGCAATACTCATGGAAACATTTCCATTTTCAATAAACATTTCATAGTTTCTATTGAAATTTCATAATTTCCTGTTAAAATTTTGCAATTAAAAATGATAATTTGCATTATATAGCAGACTTTGGCAATGTACAATTATAGCACCAAAAATGATAGCTTTTTGGACAGCTGTCATGAGTCCAAACTTGTTTTTAACGTCATATTCTGATTTAGTGTGTACTGAAACACAAATACTACAAGTAATTATGCAGGGGAAAATTAGAGGAAAGAGGTCCATAGGAAGGAGACGAAACTCATGGATGAAAAACCTTAGAGAGTGGTTTGGCTGTACTAGCAACCAATTATTTAGAAATGCGGTCTCAAAAGTGAAGATCGCCTTGATGATTGCCGACCTTCGTATCGGAGATGGCACCTAAAGAAGAAGAAACACTTAATTAAGACTATTTTCCTGAAATACAAAACTGAAGACTTAGGAAGTATAAAACAGTTTTCAGGAGTTCCACACCAGGCTTGTGTGAGAAAAAAAAAGGTGGGGGATTGTTTAAATGACGTTATTTTTCTAAAGTGTCAAAATTAGATAATTTTTTTATTTAGCCAACACCCTGTAGAAATAAATCAATGTTTTAATTACTGAAAGAGTAGTTTCAGACCAAGCAGGAATTTTAACTCCTATAACATTTTTACTTAAAAGTAAAAATTAAAAAAAATCCCTCTTGTAAACTCAATCCGGGGACATACTGTATATACTATATGTATATACTGTATGGTGTATATACAGTATGAACAGTATATCAGTATATAAATTAGTGATGTTGTGGCAAAATCAGTATATACAGTATATAAATCAGTGGTATTGTGTAGTATATACAATGTATACAGTATATACTACTCAGTATAATAAAATGTAAATTTATCAGTTTATTGCTGATTTTATTTTATAATACAATGATAATTTACACAATACCTATATCACTATACTTCTGAATTACTCAGTAGATAAGTAGATAACATATTTTGACAATACAGTAGTGTTTTTGTCATAATATTGTTATTATCACAATAAACAATGGTATCAGTTCAGCAACGAGTTTGTAATGTTTATACTGAAAACAAAATATTGAATGTATTAACTGCATTAGGTATAAATGAATCCATTATTGATTTAATTAGTATGTATATAATCAATTTTTAAAATAATAACTTTCTGGTTCAATCAGTAAATACATTTCTGAATTTGACAGTAGGAATAATAAAACATGTTCATATACAGTTATAATTTGAGTGAAATGCTGAAACTCTCTTGGACCTTGTTTTGGTAGTTATTATAAAATATTTGTTTTTGACGAAATGTGGAAATTCTCTTGGATTTTCATGGAAATTTATGAGGAATTTTGATAAAATATACTATATAGCATATAAATCAGTGGTATTGTGGCAAAATCAGTAGTGTGAGCTGTACTTATATGGTCCATGTCAGATAAGATGCCACATATCACATAAAACCGAAGTCCCTCTGATCTTTAGGACTGGTCAACAGAAATTCATCTCTTGGAGCATCGTAGTTTATTGAGATACGAAGTGAGATTAAAGTACATAAGTAATACGGTTGCTTATTCCAAAGCACTTAATTTCTAAAAGATCATAGAAATACATTGATGGTATATGGTTTTATGACTCAAAGCAGCTGCCACGATTTTGGGATGAATTCCCATTGGTCCAATTCCACCAGTCACCAGTATAATTAATTTTATCAATAACAACTTTCTGGTTCAATCAGTAAATACATTTCCGACTTTGGCAGAAGGAACAATAATATGTTTTCATATACAGTTATAATTTGAGTGAAATGCTGAAATTCTCTTGGACCTTGTTTTGGTAGTTTTTATAAAGTGTTTGTTTTTGACGAAATGTGGCAATTCTCTTGGATTTTCATGGAAATTTATGAGGAATTTTGATAAAATATACTATAAAGTATATAAATCAGCGGTATTGTGGTAATTTCTAAAAGATCAATCGAATACATTGATGGTATATGGTTTTATGGCTCAAAGCAGCTGCCACGATTTTGGGATGAATTTCCATTGGTCCAATGCCACCAGTCACCAGTATAATCAATTGTATCCATAATAACTTTCAGGTTCAATCAGTAAATACATTTCCGACTTTGACAGTATGATTAATTAAAAAAAAATCATATACAGTTATAATTTGAGTGAAATGCTGAAATTCTCTTGGACCTTGTTTGGTAGTTTTTATAAAATGTTTGTTTTTGACGAAATGTGGAAATTCTCTTGGATTTTCATGGAAATTTATGAGGAATTTTGACAAAATATACTATATAGTATATAAATCAGTGGTATTGTGGCAAAATCAGTAGTGTGAACTGTGTTTATATGGTCCATGTCAGATAAGATGTCACATATCACATAAAACCGAAGTCCCTCTGACCTGTAGGACTGGTCAACAGAAATTCATCTCTTGGAGCATCGTAGTTTATCGAGATACAAAGTGAGCTTAAAGTACATAAGTAATGAGGTTGCTTATTCCAAAGCACTTAATTTCTCAAAGTAATACACTGATGGTATATGGTTTTATGGGTCAAAGCAGCTGCCACGGTTTTGGGATGGATTCGCATTGGTCCAATTCCACCAGTGGAGGGATTTAGATTTCATGTGAATAGTGACATCTTATCAGGCATTGAATATAACAGCAGGATTGTACTGTCAAAATGGGTAACATTCTCTCGAATTTTTGTCGAAATTTACAAGAATTTTGGCAATATGGTTGAAGAATTATTTTGCGTCGTTGTGGAAATTATTATATGAATGTTGGCAATATGGATGGGATATAGAAATACTGTTAGATTGTTTCTGTTAATAATATGTTTTAATAATGACATATATTGTTGAAATTGTCTTGTTTGAGACATATTTTCTAGGATTTTATTGAGTCATTTTCGGAAAATTCTCTTGGATTTTTGGGGAAAATTTATATGGAATTTGGCAATATGGCACTTTTCGCAATATATACTATAAATACCTACTATATAGTATATCAATCAGTGGTATTGTGGTAGAATCAGTAGCATGTACTGTGTTAATAACACCAGTAATGTATTGTCAAAATGAGTAAAGTATTGACGAATTCTTTTGGATTTTGTGGAAATTTGTGTGTAAATTTGGCAAATTTACTGAAGTAGTGATGTAATTTTGTGTCGTTGTGGCAATTTTTATAGAAAGTTGCCAATATGGATGGGATATAGAAATATTCATGGATTGTTTCTGTTAATTATATGTTTTAATAATGACATTTGTTTTTGAAATTGTCTGGTTTGTATATGTATGAAACTGAAATTTTCTAGGATTTTATTCAGTCATTTTAGGAAAATTCTCTTGGATTTTTGTGGAACTTTATATGGAATTTGGCAATATGGAAATTTTCGCAATATATACTATAAATACCTACTATATAGTATATAAATCAGTGGTATTGTGGTATAATCAGTGGTATGAACTGTGTTAATAACAGCAGTAATGTATTGTCAAAATGAGTAAAGTACTGACGAATTCTTTCGGATTTTTGTGGAAATTTGTGTGTAATTTTAGCAAATTGGTTGAAGTATTAATGTAATTTTGTGTCGTTGTGGCAATTTTTATATAAATGTTGGCAATTTGGATGGGATATAGGAATACTCATGGATTGTTTCTGTTAATTATATGTTTTAATAATGACATTTGTTGTTGAAATTATCTTGTTTGATATATGTATGAAACTGAAATTTTCTAGGATTTTATTCAGTCATTTTTGGAAAATTCTCTTGGATTTTTGTGGAAATTTATATGGAATTTTGTAATATGGCAATTTTCGCATTATATATTATAAATATCCACTATATAGTATATAAATCAGTGATATTGTGATAAAATCAGTGGCATGAACTGTGTTAATAACAGCAGTAATTTATTGTCAATATGAGTAAAGTACTGACGAATTCTTTTGGTTTTTTGTGGAAATTTGTATGTAATTTTGGCAAATTCGTTGAAGTATTGATGTAATTTTGCGTCGTTATGGTAATTTTTATATAAATGTTGCCAATTTGGATGAGATATAGAAATAATTTTGATTTGAATGAGCTGCAATTTCGTGCATCATTGAGGTGATGCCACAACATAGCCAACCTCAGAAAAGGATCGTGAATACATCTAAAGTTGTGAGCACTACCAACAGACAAGATTCCAAACAAAAAAGTACATTCAACACAAACATATCCGCTGATTGAGCCAATAGTTATTTAGTTTTGTTAATGTAGAAACTTAGGTGTTATACCTAGTGTTAGGGTGGTCATTTTTACGACGCCCGCCATTAGGATCTATTAAACGGAAATATATATAGAGTTGGTCAAATAGGAGAAAAGTTTCTTATTTTCATGCTTTTTAATATTCTGAAAAGAAATCTGAAAAGGATATCTTGCATAGTTCCTGAAATATCGCTGAAAACCCGAAAAAGTGCACTTTCCATTTTCCTTTAATAACTTAAATTGTGACCAACTTAAAAGTGACCACCCTGTATAATTTTTATTGCATTAATTTTGAATATAAGTTTAGCCTTGTTGGCTATCAACAAAACAAAATAATACAAGTATTTGTATTTATATTTTATCCATCATTGCGACAAATGTAATGGAGCTAATCCCAATTTGCCATTCGTCAATGACTAATAACCTTATTGTGACTTGAGTACTTAAAATGAGCCAATAAAATGTTCTTGTTGTTTCATGTGTTTAAGTAATATTACCAAAACTCGGTCATTATTAGTCTCCAGAGGAAGTAAATTTACCATGTTGGTTGCCATAAAACTCGGAAAATATACTACACGTCATAAAATATATACGCGATGAGGGATTTTCATTGCCCCCAATAAAGTTTATGCGAACAGCTTTATGATTTCATATTGCAGAGTCCAGGCATCACACCGTGTGCGATGGTAAACACAGTTCTGCAAAAATCTTGATTACTTCGCGTTTGGCGTGTGCGGTTCGCTGGGCAGACATTCTTGAAAAATTTTAGCAATTTGCAATGAAAAATCCGAGAGCGTAATTTCGATGAAACCTGGTGTAAGCTATTGTGGGGGGAATTATAAGCGAGTGAGGGTCGGTTTTTCAATCTTCAGTAAATTGCAGGTTTTAATAATTTTAAACTCTAATTTTGAAAAGATGAGTCCCATAAATATTTATTAATTATTTCCAATAGTATTTATGCAATTGATATTAATAATGCAACATCCCCAATTCGATTTATTAATGCTGTAATTATTCCTGCATTATAAGAGCAATTAACTTATTTACTAAAGAAATAATTTCGATCCAACGAAATTGTAATAATAATGCTGAAGTTTGTGTAAGCTTCGAGTGTTCCTGTTTTTCATGAGCCTATTGCCCTATTCACTTCGTCGTTTGTGTTTATTTTTGTGATATGATCTTATTTACTACGCACACATTTTTAAAGATTTCGACGGTTTTAAAATCTGATAGATATTTACATTTTAACACTGGGATATCAAAAATGGACAAATTTTAACAGATTCGGGCTGTATTTATTGAAAAATTGACAGGTTTTTTACCCGAAGCTTAGAATGTCATAGATTTCTAATGTCTCAGTTGAAAATTTTACCCAGTTATCGATCGTTGCTTACGGAAATTTTAAAATTTTTAGACAGATTTACTGCAAATTTGGCTTTTATAATATATGGCTCTACTGATTTGCCCTATTATTATTACCATACTAATTTTACTTATAAACTACCTAATCTAATCTATTACTAACCTATTACTAGCCTATTACTAACCTATGACTAAGATATCTCCAAATAACTCGTATTAAATTTTAATAACATCAACGATAAACAAAATAACATCACATATTTGATTTTGACCCATTTTCTTAGCAGAATCTAAATAAGAAGACTTGAAAACATGTAATTTGGCAAACAATGACTTTCTCTTATTTCGTAAAATATAAAATTCTACTCTTCTTTTTTACTCTTTATTTACAGAGAAAAATGAAAGTGCATATACAATGTTATCGTTTTTGCCTGTAATTAACCTAACCTAATCTAATTCAGTTTTCAATCTTCTAAACTGATGCCATACTTCATATCGATCCAGAAAATGTAGATTGCTTTACGAAATCCCGAGCGAAAAATCTCTACAAGTTCGTACACTCGAGCGAATTAGCGAAAGAGATTTCACTTGCAAATGCAGTAGTTTTAGCAGTCAAGTGCCCAATGATAAATTCCTGAAATATGTATATCGAATAAACTCACCTCGACTCTTTGCCAAGAAAGAAAAATACCCTATCTGGGCGTAATGCGGTCTCGGTTTGATTGATCGGCTAGAACACTCCGTTCCTTATCGAGGCGAATCTATTATTTCGCGTTTCATTTCAATATCTCTCTGCTGACCTTATTCGCTTTCACCCCACAGGCTGTTCCCACAGAACCCACGTCAGCACATAAAACCGCCCCAAAAACAAAAATAGCAACACGTTTAGTAATTCATAATTCACTGGCGAAAATAATAATTTATTGGCCCTAAGAATATTGCAGAAATATAAAACCAAATTATTTTTAGAAAGAGATAAAAATAATAATTATAATTGGCTGAAAAAACTATATAAGAAAAATAGATGATTGAAATTGGAAGTAAAAATAATATATTTGTCGAGCACGTGAGTACCTTTTCCTCACCAAATCTATTACTTTCTAAATGTACATTTCGGTTACCATGTGACCATATTCATTAGTATACTAAACTGTGTATATATTCACTAGTATACAGTATAGTAATGAATATGGTCACATGGAGAGCGAAATTTACATTTAGAAAATAACAGATTTAGTGAGGAAAAGGTATTCAAGTGTTTACAATACAATACAATACATCTTTAGATGTATTGTGGAAGTAAAAAGCCGTATAACATATATTTGCTTAAAATTGTTGTGGCAATGCAATTTAGTTTTTAAAAGTACTAAAAGTTTGATAAATATTAATTTATAATAAAATACTTTTATATAAAAGTACTTATGTTCTTGCATAAGCACTTATATAAGTATAAGTATAAGCAACGTGTTGCGGTTTCTTATAAATCATTTTATATTTAAAATTTTGTACCTGATTAATAAATTTAGAGAAATTAATAACCAAATTCACATGTTTCATTCTAACAACTGTAGTGCTAAGAATAATAACTGTACTCATAAATATTTTATTTTCAATGACCCACACAGTAATTTACCGAAATATTTTTCTCTTAAACCGAGTCAGTCTATACAGGGTAGGCCATTTTAATCAATCCACGCAAATTGCTCCGAAGATATGTTCCATAGCAAAAATTGACTCTAACAAAAGTTGCATGGCTACAAGGGGGACATCTGATGATAACCTTTCACTTGACCTTGGAGTTGAATTTCAAGGTCCTTTCAAAGCCAACTTGAAAATTTGAAATGGTAAGCCCATTTTTTGAATTTTTATTTTGAAAGAGAGTCATCATATTAGAAGAAAATTGACCCTAACAAAAGTCACATGGTTACAAGGGGGACATCTAATGGTGACTCTTCACTTGACCTTGGAGTTAAATTTCCAGGTCCTTTTAAGGCAAATTTGAAAATTTTATATAGAAACCCAATTTTTTTAATTAAATTTTTTATTTTGAAAGAGGGTCATCATATTAGTACAGCTGCGCAAAACCTGCACCCCTTACATAAGAAAATTTTCGACAAAAAAATTAAAGAACAGTTTACTAAATGACTTACTAAAAACTTGAAACGTTCATTTTCAAAGGAAACTAAACGATATTTCCTTCCACCAATAAAATAAAGCTGAATATTGCAAGCAGTTGACAATAATAAACAAGAAACAATAAAGCATAAACTATTTTTTCCTAACAAAGAGGTTTTTGAAGTATTATTAAGAAAAAAATATAGGGTTAAATTAATTTAAAAACTATAGAAAATATGATTGATAGAATCCGAACGGTCAGGACTTTCAGCGTAAAATTAATTTATGTATCCAGCAAAATGGAAATGTTTTAGAGCATATTTCAAGAAAAATTTCGAGAAAAAAATTAAAGAAAAGTTTACTAAGAGACTTATTAAAAACTTCAAACGTTCATTTTCAAAGGAAACTAAACGAAATTTTGCGGCTACCAACATAATAAACCAGAATATAGTAAGCAGTTGACAATAATAAACAAGAAACAGTAAAGGATAAACTATTTTTTCCTAACAAAGAGGTTTTTTAACTATTATTATATAAAAATATAGAGTTAAATTGTTTTAAAAAACTAGAGAAAACATGATTAATAGAATCTGAACCGCCAGGACTTTCAGCATCAAATTAATTTATGTATCCAGCAAAATGGTAATGCCTTTGACAATATTTTTTTAATTTTTCGAAATAATAGTTCGAAAACGTTATAAATTTCTTTATCTTATTATTTTTAACGACTTGCTACATTACAGCTTTATTATGGCCAGTCGGAAATCGGCAACGAATTTGCCAAATTCGTTGTCAACGAATTGGCAACAATATTTGGCATTTGGTAATGAGCTGTTAAGTTTCCTTTGAAACTGAACTTTTGAAGTTTTTAATTAGTCTTTTAGCTTTTTTTCTTTAAATTTTTCTCGAAAATTTTCATATGTAAGGTATTGGCATTTTTATGCAGTGTTATGATGACTGTCTTTCAAAATAAAAATTCAAAAAGTAAAGTAATCAATTAAAATTTTGGCCTTGAAACGACTTTGAAAGTCAACGTCAAGGTCAAACTAAAGGTTATGTTGATGCATGGCTACAAGGGGCACATGTAGCCATGCAAATTTCCCAAGGGTCAAGTTTCCCTATCAAACATATCTTCGGAGTAATTTGCGTGGATTGTTTCAAATGGCCTACCCTGTATATATACAAGGTGTCCCACATCTTCGTGGCATAAATCTATGAGCTAGCTAAGAGAGGCAAAATTAAATGAAAATGTTTTTTTTTAAATACAGTGTCTTAGAAACTGGAGTTTTTCTATGGTTGTTGCTACATAAAAACATTCAGGTTAGGATTTTTTTAAATCATATACCATTTTTCGGCGAATTAGCTTTATTGTTATAAAAAGGGTATATTTCTTCAAAAAAAAAAGTTTTTCTGAGAAATTCGAGGTTAAACTAGGCAGAACACAAACATGACTGAAGCCGTTCTCCTCAGGTAAAATACTTTTAAGCTTCTACCACTTCCGGTTCTACCGGAAGTAAATATAAACTTTTGTTTTTAAATAGAACACCCTATATATTATTATGTTTCTGGCTTCCCCGCTTAATTTGAAACTTATGTTGTACAGATGTGTGTATTTTTTTAAATCATATACATGTTTTAGGTGAATTAGCGTTATTGTTATAAAATAGGTAACTTCTAAGACTAAGTTTTTCTGAGAAATTCGAGGTTAAACTATCCAGAACCTATCATTTTTACACTCAATAAGAGTGATAAAAGAATGATAAAAGAGTGATAAAATAAGAGTGAGATAAAAAAGAAATTCCAAGATTTTGACCTCAAAAGACGTTATGAAAATTGGCTTAAATTTCTCTTACAAATAGATACAAACGGAAAATTTATCTCGAATTGTACCTGAAAGGTACCGCTATGACTGATATATTTAGCAAATGAAGATGTTGTCAATTAGTCATTAAACGTGTCATTAGTTAAGTGCCCACTTAAATTAAGCGTTTTTTTTAATGGAATGACATGCTTTTTTATCTCCTAGAGCAATTGGCATGACAATTTACTATAAAAGAGTATTTTACAGCAATATTATTGAACAATGCAGTTTTTGAAATATTTCGAAAATTCCATTTTCTGAATTATGTAATTTCGCCTTTGCTGTTTGCACATGCATAATAGTTTGCGAAACATGATTATCGTTCGTAACTGTGATAACTAATGTTAACAAAGAAATTTCACTTCTGAAAAGTTTCAAAACTATATAATTGTGGCGTTTATTTTAAAAATATGTCCAAAAATCAGTTTTGTGAGATATTTATAAAAAGTTACAGTGGAAGTTATATTCAAAGTAGTGGGAACATAAATCAGGTTAGTTAGTGCATAGACATTGGTCTTGAGAGCCGTTTACTGTTAATAACTCGATTTGTGCATTTTTTGACTTGTGTTGTTTATAAAATAAACGCCTCAATTTATTCTGCCAAAAAGTCTAATTGACCGGATTTACTGGATAATTTTACTTCCGGCTTCTATACCTTGCGAACTATAGCTTTTGTGGCAAACCGTGTAATTTGATTCTTATTCATAATTTTGTTTTCATCAACTTTACCCGATATAATTTTGTTTAGGCGGTTCACCGTTTACAATATAATTGCGAGAAATAACACAGGTTCGCCGTTTTAGGGATGTTTTTTTTCAATATTAAGGGATGAAGCCCCCACCTTTGGAGGGGAAACTCGACAATATTCGATTCTCGAGTACTCAAAAGTATGAATACCAAATTTGAAAAATATATACTTTATTTCCGCCAAAATAGTTTTTTTGGGGCTAATATGACTGGACTTACAACGATATTAACACATTCAATGTGAACTTTTCAAAATTGAAATTTCTTTATTAAAGCATTGGTAATCACAGTGGCACAAAATAAGCATATTTCGCAAACTATGGTGCATGTTTAAACAGCACAGGCGAAATTATATGATGCAGAAATTCGAATTTTCGAAATATTTCAAAAACTACTAATTTTGAGATTATGGTTCTATAATACTTTTTGTAGCATATTGTCATGCCAATTGCTCTATAAGATAAAAACTAAGTCATTCCATTAAAAAGAAAACACTTTATGTGGGCACTTATCTAATGACATTTTTGAATGACTAATTGTAATAATACAATAATATTGTAATAATTTTTAGCTACAACATATATTAGTTAAAGAGGCACCTTTCAGGTAAAATTCGAGATAAATTTTCCGTTTTTATCTTATTTGTAAAAGAAATTGAAGCGATTTTTCATAACGTCTGTTTGAGGTCAAAATTTGGAATTTAATTTTTATCTTACGAAGTAAAAAGATATGTACACACACATCTCCAGAGAAGATGTTTAATATTAAACGGGGAAGCCAGAATCATAATAATATATAGGGTGTTCCTATTAAAAAACAAAAGTTAATACCTGTAGATCCGGAAGTGATAGAAGTATTTTACCTGAAGAGAACGGATTCAGCCATGTTTGGATGATTTTTTTCAAATGTTTATCTTATTGAGAACCCCAAAAACTTTTAATGGACCATGGGCGTGTGACCACATCGTTATGTTATGTTATATTGTTAAATCAGGCAGATATTTATAAAAAAATGTTTTAAAGCTTAAATTTTTATAGAGAAATTAGTCATTTTTGCGAAAACGAATTTAAATAACATAAATCAGTTGTCAAAGAGACTGTTTTTTATTCACTAGATGTAAAAGTCTTTTACAATCATATAATAATATGAATATATAGGGTGTTCCTTTAAAAAAAAACAAAAGTTGATGGCTACTTCCGGTAGAACCGGAAATGACAGAAGGTTGAAAGTATTTCGCCTGAGAAGAACGGAATCGGCCATGTTTAAATGATTATTTTCAAATTTTTATCTTATCGGGAACCCCATAAACTTTTAATGGAACGTGAGCGTAGGACATCCTGTATATAATAAGTTATTAATTAATAATAATAATAATAATAATTAACTATTAGTAATAAGTTATTAATTAATAATAATAGTTTATTATTAATAACATATAAATTCAGTTTACTCAAATAAATAATGAACACACGTATTAAAACAAAGAATCAGCATGCATAACATTAAAAATCATGGTTCATTTAAAAACGCACAGTTTCGTTAATACAAAACGCATCAATGAAATCAGTTCATTGGACAATGGATGTGTTTCATTCATGCGATGCAACCACAAACGTTGTATCAATGATACGTGTAATTCAATATAATGAAATTGTATTCATAAATTAGATGAACTCCATTACCATTCAGTGATCGGCAATTGATTACATTAATGAACTCGTTCATCGGAGCAAAATTAATGTTGGCGTGCATTGATTCAATGCACATTTGCATTGTGTTTATGTATTGTGCCATCGCCTGCGAACTGGTGCAATGAAAACTTGTTCGAACAAAAATATTTAAGTAAGAGTCTTTTGTAGCTTCAGCCAATAATCGATATCAGCCCCTACATTACATTCACCCTAAACATTCGAATTTTATGCAGAAAGGCGGTTTTCTGAGCTCTGAAACGCGAGCCGCCTCCATAATCAGCTGTTACGCCTCATTCGGCAGCCACTCTAATTAAACGACAAAACGTGAATACTTCATTAATTAATCACGGCGATAAATTACAATTAAAACGCTTTAACACGCAGCGCATTGTTTTGCGCCGCGGAGCATATCCATGGCTGCTAATTAATTGACACGTCCCATGCGCGCCTAATTTTGTTTTGAAACTGATTGGGCCCCAGGCGAAATGCCAGTACAATTCCCCGTAATTGGCGTTTAAACGCAGTCCGGCCCATATTCGCACAAATTGGCTTCTAAAAATAGATCCTGATAACGATAACGAAAAAAAAACCGCGCTTCGCATTGCGGATTCGATCGCGGATCGCATTTTTCCATTTGCATGGCCAATTTTTGCTCCGCTCCGTGGAATTATCGTTATAGAACCGAACGGGGATGGAGATGGGAATTTGCCATTATCAGTTGGGTAAATAGGGAGCGGGACGTTAAAAATGTATTTTTGCTGGATGATAGAATGGGGTGTTCGCGATGTTATTATAAGGGGCGACAAGTTTTTATTAGATGCAGGAATTGTGAGGCCGATATTAAAACGCCGACTGAAAGTCTTGGCGCCTTTAATGAGTTTTTGTGGAAGAAGGAAATTGGAGGCTTTTATTCATTTAGATCCATCATATTGATGCTGAAAATTGTGATAAATTAATTTGAAAATATTCGCGATTAAGTAATCTGCATTCTGCAATACAATTCATATCGTACGAGCAAAAATTTTCATCCAGGAGGGCTTGGGCTGAAAAACGTTAGGGTTAAGATCACAATTACAAGGGGACGTTATATCTAATCAAATCTAGGTTAAGATCGTCTCCAATACATGATATGGGAAACTGATGAATTTTAAGCTAAGCCGTATGGGTAAGTATTTTGGGAAGTTGTAGTATGGATGACTCTAAATAAAAAATGTCATATGAGCATGTGTCTCATCGTTAATAGATACTGAGATAGGGTTATTATAAGATTTATTAAAGTACGAGATATAATATTGTTGATTTTTAATAACATCAATTTAATTTAAACAAATTTACTTTATTCGTTCAAAAATTCCACCACCAACCTTAATACATTTAGTAATTCTATTAGTAATGCTGCTCGTTGCTCTTCAATAACAACTATCAATTATGATTATTTGTCATTTGTTAAAAATACTGCTAGATAACGCGATATCACATTTGAGATTTTAAGCTGTAACTATTTTTTATTATAAATCAATACCTAACCTAACCTCGAAAACCATTGAGTATCATACCTCGGTGTATTAGAATTTTTTTCTTATTTATTATTTTTTTATCACTGCCTAAAATATTTGAACTTCCTCCTGAAACATCCTGTATATCATTGGTGCTGCTTTATAATACCGGGTATTAAAAAATTTAAGAACAAGATTGGTAGCACTACTACGAGCAAAATGCTCGACATCTCGACAACATTCTGTTTAAACCATGAAATCCGCAATTGTGCACTTTCGAAATTTTAAAATAAAATTATTCCACTTATTTGAAATGTCTTTAAGAAAGTTTTAACATTGAAATTTACTGTGCGTCGCTCTGTATATACTATGTTTTCATGAGGGTTCCAAAACGGAAATTTACTCTGAGTCACGCTGTGTATACTATGTTTTCATGACGGTTTGAAAACTGAAGTTTACTCTGAGTCACCCTGTATATAGGTCCAATACATGATATGCCAAACTACTGAATATTAAGCTAAGCTGTATGGCCTTTGATGCAAAGCAAACGTTGATGATAATAATTGTTGCTCGCACGGTATAATATAGTAATAAATGTTTTTAACTAAAACATTATTGTAACGAACAAATATATCAAAAAAATTGTGGTGCTTTATAATAACTGGGGTATTTAAAAATTTAAGAACCAGATTGGAACAGTGCTACGAGCAAAATGATCAACATCTCGACAACATTCTGTTTAAAAAATGAAATCCGCATTTGTACACTTCAAAAGTTTTAAAATAAAATTATTTCACTTATTTACAATGTTTTTATGAGGGTTTGAAAATTGAAATTTACTCTGAGTCACCTTTTATATACAATGATTTTATGAGGTTTTGAAAACTGAAAGTTACTCTGAGATAACCTGTATACTATGTTTTTATGAGGGTTTGAAAGTTGAAATTTACTTTGAGTCACCCTGTATATACTATGTTTTTATGAGGGTTTGAAAACTAAAATGACTGTGAGTCATCCTCTGATCTGACCTGACCTGACCTCTGATCTGACCTTTTATATACAAGGTTTTTTGAGGGTTTGAAAACTGAAAGTTACTCTGAGATAACCTGTATATACTATGTATTTATGAGGGTTTGAAAGTTGAAATTTACTTTGAGTCACCCTGTATATACTATATTTTTATGAGGGTTTGAAAACTAAAATAACTGTGAGTCATCCTGTATGTGTTATGTTTTTATAAGGGTTTGAAAATTAAAATTTATTTTGAGTCACCCTTTATATACCTACTATGTTTTTAATAAAATTTAATAAAACACAATGTTTTTATGAGAGTCTGAAAATTGAAATTTACTATGAGTCACACTGTATATACTATGTTTGTATAAGGGTTTCAAAACTGAAATTTACTCTGAGTCACCCTGTATATACTATGTTTTTATGAGGGTTTAAAAACCTCAAAGTAATTTTAAACCTGAAATTTACTGCAATGTCTATAAGAGATTTTCGCGTAATTTTGGTTTTGGTCGCTTTATTGTTTTTCGATTTTCGGGTTTCCTATGTTAGATATACAGTCACCCTGTATATACTAGGTTTTTATGAGGGTTTGAAAACAGAAGTTTACTTTAAGTTTATTATATATATTAAGTTTATTTAATATACAGGGTATACTATGTTTTTGTGAGGGTTTGAAAACCTCGAAATACTTTTAAACCTGAAATTTACTACAAAGTCTATAAAAGATTTTCACGTTCTTCGGTTTTAGTCGTTTTTCTTGTTTTTGATTTTCCGGTTTCCTATGTTAGATGGCAAAAATCCGAGTTCACCAAATTCACGACTAATTCTACACCATCCTGCTGGTTTTCGATTTTCCCACGGTTAGAATAACTAACCGTTTTATGATATGATATTCACTGGATTTTTGATATGGTCGATTTTTAGATTTTCGATTTTCCAATTTCCTATGCCAACGGAAAAATCTGACTTAGGGAGACTTAGATGACTTAGATCTAATTAATGAGGGAGTCATTCTACATTATACTGCATATTTCAATTTTCCCACTATTATAATAACCAGATTTTGGACATGGTCGACTTTTTGTTGTTCGATTTTCCAATTTCCTCATCTAGATGGCAGAAATCTTACTTTGCCATATTAACGCGGAAGTCATTCTACACCATCCTGTTGATTTTCAATCTTCCGGTGCTTATATTAATCGATATTTTCACGTATTTTGCATATAGTCGATTTTTTGTTGTTCGATTTTGCGGTTTCTTGTGCTAGATGGCAGAAATCTTCCTCTACCACATTAAGGCAGTAATCATTCTACACCACCCTGCTAATCTTCCATCTTTTCATGGTCATACTAACCAAGATTTTCACGTAGAAGAGTATATGGTCGATTTTTTGTTTTTCGATTATCAGGTTTCCTATGCTAGATGGCAAAAATCTTACTTTACCACGTTAACGCGGGAGTCATTCTACACCATCTTGCTAATCTTCAATCTTCCCATGGTCATGCTAACCAAGTGTTTTACATAGATGGGTATATGATCGATTTTTTTGTTTTTCGATTTTCCGGTTTCCTGTGCTAGATTGCAACAAACTTACTTTACCACATTAACGCTGGAGCAATTCTACAGCATCCTGCTGATTTTCAATCTTTGGGGGGTCATATTAATCGATATTTTCACGTATTTTGGATATGGTGGATTTTTTGTATTTAGATTTTACGGTTTGCTATGCCAGATAGAAGAAATTAGCACATAATATTAAAATGCAAGCAAGATTTTGAAAACACAATTATATATTTTTTCAAATTAGTAATTTGGGCATGAATACTTTGTGTACAGATAAGTTGCAATTTTACATATTGTCGTTTTGGAAATTATTGTCTTATTTCTAGATCAATTTGATTGCTAACACTGTATTGTGTAACTTTTATATGTTTGTATAAATGGTCAAACTGCTACTAAACCTAAACTGCTAAAAAAAGTTGATCCTAAAACAAGCTGATGCTAAAAGCTGATGATAAAAATGCTGATTCTAAAAGCTGATGCTAAAAAAAGCTGATGCTAAAAGCTGATGCTAAAGAAACCTGATGCTACAAAAAGCTGACGCTGACGATGGTGACGATGATGATGACGCTGATAATGATGATGATGTGATGTTTATTCTGATGCTAAAAAAGCTGATGCAAAAAAATTGATGCTAAAAAAGCTGATACTAAAAAAGCTGATGTTTAAACAAATCTGATGCTATCAGATCTGATCTGCCTCAATTACAGCTTTACGTACAATTTATTGCAGATTGAGAATGACGGCAACACAATCTATCATTTTCTACGACCATTAGTGAATGTAAACATTTCGAAATAATTTTTAATAATAGAAAGTCAAAATTCTCACCTTTGAGACAGAATATTTATTCTGAAATACTTGATTCAAACGTGTTTTGCATGTATTTTCATTCTATTACAAGAATTAATACTTCATAATTATGCTCAACGAAATACATACATTGCCATGAATTTCATAACTGTCACTGTCAAATGTAATATAATTGTTTCCATAAATAACTGTCGTGCGCAATTTTAATGATTTTTGATTCATTGATTCTGCTCGTGGAGAAAACACAGTTTGTTACTCGATTAGAATGAAAATTCTATCTACTCGTGCTCTTCTACTCGCATCAATTTCATTCTAACCTTGTTACAGAATATACTATTCTAAAACTGATGCTAAAAAAGCGGATGCTATAAAAAACTTATGCTAAAAATGTCGCATTCAAGACACAAAAGACCTTTCTCATATTATTAGATAATTTTTTATAAAAATCTAACATTCAAAACAAAAAGGACCTTTCTCACTTCTAAAGTAATTTTTTATCAAAATCTCACATTCAAAACACAAAGGACCTTTCTCATTTGTAAGGTAAATTTTTATAAAAATCTTACATTCAAAACACAAAATTCTTATTTTCTATAAGAAAATGTATGGCTCTTAATGATCACATCACATCAAAAGGTTTGCACATTGATTACAAATATAAGCTTGCTCTTGTTCTGCTCAAACTTATGCGATTCATGTAGAATTCTATCAAAAACTGTCAAATACGTGACTGTCAGAAATGATTGTTAAGAACCGTCTGAACTGTGTTCAAAGATGTGATATGTGATGTTAAAAATCTGCTACATTTGCAGGTTTACATACAATTTATTGGTTTGTCAAAAATGACTGTCAAAAACTGTCAGAAATGTGTTCAAAAATGTGATATGTAATGTTACAAATCTGACACATTTACAGGTTTACATAGAATTTATTTAACTTATGAAACATTTTTTAACAGAAAACGCATTTTTCTCTTGACAGTAGTTTCTAGCCAATACCAATGCGATACCATAACTAAATACTCCTACAATTGATACCTGTTTTTAAAATGTATAGCAATACATATTTTTCTCTCTATGTTAGTATCAAACATTTATTGATGAATTGTGACTTAATGATAATTGGGTGATCTGAATTGTGTGATTGTGTGATCACATTTTGTGTGATCTAATTTGTATGAGATGAGTAAGCTTTATGCAATAGCACGTAAATAAATTATTCTTATTCGTATTCTTATTCTATTGGTTTGTCAGAAATTACTGCCAAGTACTGTCAGAAATGTGTTCAAAGATGTGATATGTAATGCTAAAAATCTGCCACATTTACATGATTACATACAATTTATTGCTTTGTCAGAAATGACTGTCAGAAATATGCTCAAAGATGTGATATGTGATGTTAAAAATCTGCGCATTTACAGGTTTAGATACAATTTATTGCAGATTCAGAATGACGGTAACATAATCTATATTTTTCTTCCATAGTCCTACAATCAGTCATTCCCTAGCCGACACGCACGGCATAAAATGAATGATTCCATTAGTGCTGACGGTTGCTATGTAACGCAAAAATAACTGTACTGGAATATTACATTCCCGGCCTAGGCCGGCAATGACTTATTCCTGGAGGCCCACAGCAAATAATAGTAGATAGGCTAGGACAATTCTGCGGCAATTTCCCATAACGATTTACATAGGTGTCTAAATATCCTTTTTTCCGGTCGTGCGACAGGCGTCTTACAACTGACTTGAAGATGTCTCACAGGTGCCTCACACTCGTCCCACAGATGTCTCACACCTGTCGCTCTACCCAAAACATTTAGACCCCTAAGTAAATCCTTATGGGAAATTGGCGCAGAACTGTCCTAGCCTATCTACTAATAATTTATTTTTAGATCTTCTATATTTTTACGAAACTTGCATAACTATTGCGAAGGGAGAAAAAATAGCATGTGCGGTAGATGAAGTGGCTATTCGGCTTGCTGCCCTCGCCTGATGGCTCGGACATCGATTGCCGCATCGGCCGGGAATATATAACTTCCTGTACTAACCATACATTATTCTATATTGTAAGCCCAGTGATGTAAGTGTTTTGCTGTTGCCTTTAGTTTAAAGCCGGATGAACATTTTTGTTAACCGTCGTGAAAGCTAGATGTAGTACGGCTTATAAATCCATAACCCATTAGCGGAATTGGATTTCGCCGATGCTATATTGGCTCTCCAATTAGCGTGAGTGTGCACATAAAAATCAGGACATTATCGACTCTATGCTAATTCGCATCTCGGCGAGCTCATGAATACAAAAATTGCGCAGCAACGAAGACCGCCTCCGACGGCCCCCCAACCCCCGTTAGGCCGACGGGGGTGCGGATTTCCGAGCCGGGGGAGTTCACACCCCGGCGCGCACACACGCGCCTCCCGTGCTATCGATTGCCGGGGTTAATGTGGGGGGTTTTAAAAGGCTCCCCCGGGTCCTGGACCCGCTCCAGCCGAAGTATTTTCATTATCCTCCTGCCCGACGGACGCCTTTAATAAAGACGCGACGCCTGAAAGGATGCCAGGATTAAAAAGGGACGGAGGCGCCTGTATCGGAATCCTCGGCGCTAGATCCGCGCCCTTGGGGGGCAACCGTAATTGCCAGTCGGGGGGGAAATTAAGAGCCACTGAATCGAGAGGCTTAAAAATAAATCCACCTCGATTTGACGGCTCGGGCTGCAGATTTCCAACAGATTGCCGCGAGATATTAACAATGGGGCTCGGTGCTCGAAAATCAGACACGCTTTAATGCCTCTCGATGTCATCGCTTCGTACAGTCTATTCATATTTCTGATACAATACATTACAATGCAGCACAAACACTCCTATAACTCTCGCATTTTGATAACAAAACGATCAAAAACATAAACACAAAATTTCATTTCAATAAGAATAACAACTG
Source organism: Othius punctulatus (assembly GCA_951805005.1). Taxonomy (NCBI): domain Eukaryota; kingdom Metazoa; phylum Arthropoda; class Insecta; order Coleoptera; family Staphylinidae; genus Othius; species Othius punctulatus. The sequence goes on from OX638144.1 coordinate 15,893,199, forward strand.
ACAGTTGCAGCGGGGTGCAGAATCCGGATTTGGATTTTGCGAATTAAAAGATGAAATAAGAATTTTGTTAAGCGAACATGCATTTCTTCATCATCTTACAAATTAAATAATATAGATTGGGTAATGAAAATAGCATATATCGCAGATATATTTACCTATTTTGTCTCTTTCCAAGCAAAAAATATGAATCTTCGAAGTACCAAATAAAATTAATGATACTATTCTTAAATGAAAATTTTGGGCAGATTGCATTTTAAAAGAAAATACTAAGTTTTTCACTAATTCACATGAAATTATGATAACTACTAATAACGTTAAAATGAATAAAAATTTACAAGATATTATACTGCAGCACTTCAACAATCGTTTCACGAGTATTTTGTTTTTGAAAAAGAAAACCTATCTTGGATTCAAAGCCCTTATGAAAAAGCTTGTGATAATTATCAGCTGTCAGTTAAAGAACCAAAACAAATTATCGATATATCGACTGACTCTCAGTAAGAAATAGAACTTAACAAAGTTGATATTATGCATTTTTGCTCCAAATTTGCATAAATATCCTGAGATTGCTAAAAGAGCTGTAAAGCACTTGATGTCTTTCGTCTCAACTTATGTCTGCGAGAGATTATTTTCTCTGTACACTGCAACAAAAACCAAATGAAGAAGATGACATGTGCTTACAAATTTCTCCTATTGTTCCAGACATAAATACAATTTGCAATAAAAAAAAGGCCAGCCTAGTCATGAATGTGATTTAATTTAATATTTATTTTTAATTTTATATTTAAAGTAACAATCCATTAGTATTTGTTACATTATTGTTATATTACTTCTAAGTTAATTAAAATAACAGGCCAAGCCTGGTGTTAATATTATTTTGTGTTTTGAATTAAAATTCAATCGTAAATGTATTACTAATTCTAGGTTTTGTTATAAAAATGGCTTCTGCTCCAGTGGTACATAGTGTGAAGGGCGCGAAGCAAAACCAGGCAGTTTAGCCAGTAATGTGATTTTCTCTCCAGTAATTATTTTGTTTAGAATTGTTTAATAGAGAATGTAGGCAAATTTATTTAAATTTACAATAATAATTATATAATTATAATTATTTATGTATTAGTATGTGTTATTATATTGTTATATTACACATAAGTAAATGTTAAATATTCGAAACAATTGAAAATGTTACAATCGAAAAGCAGAACTGCATCAGTATCAGTAACAGATTTTTTTATAAAAAGTTAATCTGACATTTCAATAGAATTAAATTAATGGCAGTTTACCATTGTAATTTTATTAGCAATAATTGTAATTTTGACAGCAATTAACAGCAATATGTTCTATTTAGACAGTAACAATTGCTATTTTGACAGTAATACGTGCATCTTTGATTTTATAATTTAAATTTTGTTATAATGACAGAACAGCATCAGTAACAGTAACAGACATTTTATTAAAAATGTAAATTTTAACATATTAATAGAATTAAAGTATTGGCAGTTTGTCATTGAAATATTGATAGTAGTAATTGTAATTTTGACAGCAATAATTGTTATTTTTACAGAAACAATTGCTATTTTGACAGTAATACGTGGAGCTTTGAGGTTATAATTGACATTGTATCATGAAAAATTTGAAAATAGTCGAAATTTCAAGAGAAAGTAACAACTGAAACTTTACCAAAAATTAAAATTTGAGAGTAATTTTTCAATTTGCAATGAATAGTTTGACGAGTAATCAATGCAATATTAAAAGAAATAATTTAATTGTTTACAGTAATTCTTGAATAGGGATTAGGACAATAATTGCTATTTTGACAGTTATAAGTCCACATTTGATGGTAATAATTGAAATTTTATCATTAAAGATTGAAAATTGGTTTTGAAATTTAAGAAGAAACAACTCAAATTTCATAAAAAATTGCTGTAATCTTTGAATTTGCAATTAAAACTTTGAAGAGTAAGCATTTTAATTTTAACAGAAATAATTTAATTGTTTACAATAATCCTTGAATAAGGATACAGATAACAATTGCTATTTTGACAGTAACAATTGCTATTGTGCTAATAATACGTGCAACTTTGAGGTTATAATCGAAATTTTATCTTTAAAAATTGTTTTTTTTTTAAATTTTAAAAGTATTAACTCAAATTTTATCAAAAATTACAATTTACCAATAATCTTTGAATTTGCAATTAATGCTTTGCAAATTTATTTAGGTCATTTGTTTGTTAACAGGCATGCAAGGAGCTTTCACAAAATTTTGTTGTTTTCTTTGTTTATGGGATAGTCGAGCTACAAGTCATCATTACACCAGAACAGATTGGGCACAAATAATAGGGTATTCGCCTGGATAACAAAACATTTCAAATAATCTATTAATTGATCCAAATGACGTTCTACTTCCACCACTGCATATAAAACTAGGTCTTTTCAAAAACTTTGTCAAGGCTCTGAATAAAGATGGTGCTGCTTTTAAACATTTGTTAGCAGATTTTCCTCCAATTACATATACTACTATATTGTATATTTCTGTCTTGGAAGGCGTTTTCAACATGTAAGATTTTTACGGCTTCCACATGTATACTTGTTGAAGCTGTATCTTCGAGCAAGGCAAGTTCAGATTCCATACGAATATAAAACATATCGAGATAGTTGTTTGATGTGGTTAGCAGTTTAATTAGGATTGTCAAAGATATATTACTTTAGTATTAATACCATGCTCTATTGGCCTCTCCCTCCTGTGCTTGTTAATCCCATAAGCCTGATGGTGTGCATTAGCAACATATTCCTATTTCGTACCCCTGCTTATTCGTAGTTACTGATAACTTGAGTATTAATATTTCATAGTTATATTTAAAAAAAACAAATAGTACGGAAACAATGAAATAATGGCGGTGACTAAAAGTATCCATAAATGTCCACGACCTGTTTAAGTTCTTCAAATAAGAAATGAATTCTAGTGAGTTTCAATAAATTATAATTCTTAATTGGTTTGATAATTATGAAATATATATGCAGATAAATATATTTTCAATAAATAAGATAAACACATTAAAACATTTAAACACATTAATACACATTTTTTCTCAAATCGTCAATAAAGTTAGTGAAATCGGTAATGAAATTAGCTAAAATAAAGGAGCCTATTGTATGATTTTGTTAAAGTTTAGTTGCCTCTATTAACATAAGTTAAAATGGTTCATGCAAATTTTTCAATTTGAGAAATTTGGAAAAAAATAATGTGTAACTCGTCAATAAAGTTATTTTTTTAAATTATTCATGTGGATATTTATTGATATCAATATTTAAGATAAGAAATTCAATATTAGTGCTTATAAACATAACTATTTTATCTAATATGTATCCAGATGGTTTGGGAGATGGATTTTTGAGGAAATATTTTCATATATGTACAGTTTTTAATTGCCTTGGGCAATGTTATATTTTCAATTATATTTTCATTAATAGGCAATGTAACAACAAATACCGCCCCTGATTAAATTATGAGTCGACAATACAAGTCATTTTGTTTCGCAGTTTTATCAATTATTATACACAATTAATATTAGAATTCAGAAAATGCAACTATACTTCTTCGTCAAAAATTCTTTAGTGTAATTGATAAGACCGTGATATAAATGTCACTTATCCCACTCATTTTTATTGAGTTAGGAACCTTATTATAATACTACTATTCATTACTTCACATTTTTTAAGAGACAATAATGGGAACAAATATGCATCAAAATTTGTTGATTAATTCTTTACATACTTTTAAAAGCGAGTAGATTCCTATAGTCGTAAAGAATTTGCAACATTTTTATGGCTACTACCTGAATTATTAGTTTCAATATTCTATTTGTCAAAAACAAATCAAAAACTGTTTTCAAACTTGTTTTTAAATATCACCTTTCTCATAACTATGTGTCTCACAACAACATTTTTTGTTGTGTTAGGTAAAATATTATACACCTGTGATACATAAGCAATTATAATAATTGGACCATACTGTAAATATGATTTAAATTGTATTTAAACAATATGACAATAATAGCAACTAATAAGCATAAACATTCGTTAATTCGTTCTTTGCATTCTTTTAAGTACGAGTAGATCCCTATAGTCGTGAAGTATTCAAAACATTTTTATGGCTACTACCTGAATAATTAGTTGGAATATTCTATTTGTCAAAAACAATTAAGTAAACAAAAAAGTTCGTCTTTTATTATACCCCACCAAATCGCTATAAGTTTTTAGAGCCCTGCCTGTATGTTATTCATCACATTGAAATTGAGGTAAAGTCCTACATCAGGATACTTGTAGTTATGGCATTAACAGCAAACACAAACACAAAACTAACACAAAAATAATGCAATTTGCACTATCTAGGTTGAGTAAATAGTTAGTGTTTACCGAGTGGGGAACTGTGTATTAATTAAAGCACGTGACGCAGTACACGTTAATTCAATGCACAGAAATATTCACCACCAGCCTACAAATCATTAAGCTACAAAATCCATACGAGACTGGGGTTAGATTCAGTTCACTGGACCGCAAACAGCGACATCGTGCACACTGAGAAAAATAGATTATATAAATTGGATAGTTAAAATGAGGTTCGTTAAAAGTTTTGTACTGGCAATATTTTACTACTACAAGCTTATTATTATATTACATTATAAAGTTTATACAGTAAACGCAATTTGATACTGTTTATATAAACTCTTTAATGGTTATTAAACAAACTGGTGGAAAAAGAGTTAAGGTTATTAAACAAACTGGTGGAAAAAGACAGAGGAAGTCAAAAATGAGAAAAAAAAGACAAACAAGAGAAATGGAAAAGATACATACAAACAAAAAAATAAAAACGTATGTGGATAACATGCATGTAGCGATGAGTCACTGTCAACTCTGCACTATAATAATGTTTTACTGAATCAGCTATACTAATTATTACAGTTATATAATTGTAGGTATTATCATATGAGGTGGTAATCGCATGATATATTGCATGTTTATAAAAAAAGTCAAACAATATGTTTGAATGTCCACATCTGTCCCTGATGTACTTTTTTTTATGAACATACGGTATTAGACAATTCAGTTAAATTTGTTGTCTTTAGATATCATCTCCATTCCTGAAAAACGTCAAATTTGTTTTGTTTTGTTAGTTGTTGCCAATTATGTAAGTCGTTGGTATAGCTCACACGTGCAAAACATAGCCATAGTCATAAGCATTTACAACCTGTAGGCCACCCCAAAACTCCGCTCGGCGCGGAGGTAAACACCTGTCCCATTATTAACATCCGGATCCGGGCAAAAACCGCCCCCGGAACTGCGAGTCCGACTTTATTAAGCCGCCGGCCGTAAATTAATTTCGACGCTGAACCGGAAATGATGACGCACATTAAACCGGAAGCGCGGCGTCCCGTGCGAAAGTTACACGTGTACGCTCGTTTTTCCGGCCACCCCCGGCTGCGCTTTTTCCGGGGTGGTCCCCTCGGGCGCAAAAACAAGGGCGCCGCGTCAGCCTCCTGGTGCTGGGGGTCGGAGCCCCCGCAGGGGCTCCGCCATGCGGGCTCGTCGTGGGGTGGTTTTTATTGTGTTAGCTTAAACGCGCCCCGGAACGATAAAGGGGCCCTGGCCCCTGTTGTGGCGGCCCTTTCAGGATTTAATTCGCCTGCCGTGTACGCAACGAAGCCCAACGTAGCACACGTACGGTGCATATAAAGAAAAAACAAACAAGGGTTAATTTACCCATTACCGGAAGCAATTTCTGAATTTAGGAATTTAGAAGCGGCAGCGGAAGTTTTGTTTGGTGATCAGATTTATGAGAAAATTTAACATGGAAAATATTATTTCATGTGACATTATTTCATTTGTAATAACTTATAGTTAATGTGAATAATTTCAAATAAAATGTATAAGGTAGCGTGAAATACAACCCTTATCACACCGCCAAGTAAATTTGATTGAGTGTGATAAATTTTCAACTAATAAAGTAAGTAAATTTGTTCTTTGAAAATTGTTTAAAATCACTGGATGATAGCAAATTTGAAAGCAAATGATTTTCAGTAAAATTCCCAAAATTGGAAGCTATAAATCAATTGCTCGAAAATATATTGATACCCAAAAAATAAACAATACGCAAAGTTAAAATACCCAATACAATCTTATCAGTTTCTTTGCAAATTGATTTGAATAGAGTTCGGCAGCGCAGAAGTAAATAATAAATTGTAAAAAAAACGAAAAGTGCCATTGTTGCTCTTGGGGAATTGCTGCGCTCTGCTTCAAGGCACGCGGCCGCTTTCCCTCGAAAGCAACAATGTAACACTTTGCGCTCTTACTGCAGAAACAGCTATTATATCTTATTATTCAAATTATTCAAATTGCAAGAATAAGTCCAGTGATATCTTTGGCAATTTATTTGTAATTTTGTTTTTTGTGTTTATGTCTTGCTAGACAATTTCGAAAATAATAGACTTTCTGGTATACATGATTTTGGTACACCTATTGGTATTTTCCTGATTTCTTTTTGTGGAATATTTGTCCGCTTTTTCATATTTATTTCTAATTGTGATATAACTATATATCATATATTGTAATATATCTATATATTGTAATATATACTATATATTTTGGGATAGTTCTAAGATTCATCTGAGTAGGTTTTGTGTTTTTGTGTTTATGTCTAGTTATTTTCAAAAATAATAGTACTTTCAGCATTTTCTGCATTTTTTATATAGAATATTTGTGCATATTTGAATAAATTTTATGAATAGTTGTAGGGTTTTGTTTTTGTCAATATTTGTAGCCCATTTGGATATTGAAATTTATGGTTAGATATTTGGTTAAGTATTTACAGACTTTCTGGCTTTCGAAAAATTAAATTATTAACCTTTTGGTACTTCTGTCAGTTAACATTTGGATGTTTACATTTATGGTTAGATATTTTCTAAAATAATTGCAGGCTTTCAGGTATTCGCAAAACTAAATTAATATTGGTAACTTTTGTGAATATTATTCAAATTTCAGGAATCGCTAGAATATCTTTCGTAACTTTTTGATACTTTTTGTTTTTGTATCCATGATTAAATATTTTCCAAAACAAGAGTAAACGTTTTATTGTGCCATTTATTTTGAAAATTTATTAACTTATTTTGATATTCTTTATATTTTCTCTGGCAATTATTTTTATACTTTTCGATTTTTGCATTTGTAATTATGTATTTTACAGAATATTTGAAGACTTTCTGCTTTCGTAACAGATTAAATAGATATATACTTTATTTTCATTGAGGCCACATTACAATGATACTGGTAAGTATTGCCCTCTCGTGCATATGAGCGCCAATAGTTAAAATACACATGTAAAACGTTAATATACAATAATCATAATAATAAAGTTCTAATGTAGTATTACAGTAAAACTATGATAAAAACTATGATATACAATAATCACAATAATAAATTTATAATAAAATGACAGCAAAACTATGATAAAAACGACCACTATACCTTTTCAAGTTCAAATTGAGACCAATCAAGTTCAAATTGAGACCAATCAATTTCAAATTGATGCCAATCAAGTTCAAATTGATACCAATCGATTTCAAATTGAGACCAATCAATTTCAAATTGATGCCAATCAAGTTCAAATTGATACCAATCGATTTCAAATTGAGACCAATCAATTTCAAATTAAGACTAAACAAAATCAAGTTGACACTAAACAATATCAAGTTGAGAGTAAACAAATAAAATTTATTATGACAACTTGATATTGTTTAGTGTCAACTTGATTTTGTTTAGTCTCAATTTGAAATCGAATGGTATCAATTTGAAATTGATTGGTATCAATTTGAACTTGATTGGTCTCAATTTAAACTTGATTGGTCTCAATTTGAATTTGAAAAGGTATAGATTGTAACCGGAACCAAACCTCACAAAACCGTTTACAATACTATATAATACATTACAGTAACCATCCTCCAATATTTATGAAACAATGGTTATATGAACCATTTGGTATTTGTGGAATTTGAATTTTTCTGCACTTTTATGCCCTCTTATTCTTCATTGTTCTCAGAATTTGTCCTATTTGCCAGCCTTCTTCATTATTTTACTACTGACTGATGAAATACAGCTATGGTGCAATCCCTTTAGGGCACGTTTTGGAGGTCGAAACCTACAAGTGCCATATTTTTGGGGTCTTTCTACTAACAGGTTTCTTATCTCTGCTTACTATCACCAATTTCCTCAATTCAGTTCTTCCTCTATTTTCCATCATACTATTTCTTCTCATTTTTATTCACTAGTGTGCCTTGGTATTCCAGGAGGTGATTTTCCAAGAAGTAAGTCGTATAGACGTACAGTCTACGGTAAGTCCATAAGTGCAAGTGTATAGCTGGTCATACACTTTTTCCATTTGATTGTAGATTTTCTAGTAGTAGCAAAGTTTTCAGTAAATTTTCGTTATTTTCCGGAATAAATTTTTGTATTAATGGTTAGGTCTTTCAAAAATAGTTGTAGATTTTCCAGAATTCGCAAACATTTCAGTAAATTGTCGGTATTTTCTGGAATCTAGTTTTATTTATGGTAAGGTATTTCCGAAATAGTTATAGAATTTCTAGTAGTCGCAAATCCATTAGCAAATTTTATTTTTACTTGAATTTTCTTCAAAATAACTAAAGCGTTCCGTTAAAATTTTAATAACAACAATAATAATATGTTGTGACGCATTCAGTCGTACAAAAAGTTTGAGAAACTCTGTTCTCTTTTGTATTTACGGTTAGATATTTTCCGAAATAGTTATAGATTTTCTAGTAGCCGCAAAGATTTTAGTAAATATTCGTTTTTTTCTGGAATTTTCTTCAAAATAACCAAGGCATTTCGTTAAAATTTTAGGGCTTCTTAAGTGTTAAAGTTTAGGAAACTTTAACTGTTCTAACAAACCAAGTAAATGACTAATTAATTTTAAATGACTAAAATATTTAGTAACTGTTTTCTTGTTTTCCAGAAAGTTTACAACAAATTCAAAACTTTGTTATTGCTCATTTCTCAAAAATAAGTCAATAATTCTTTACAAAGCTCGTGCATGATTTTTTGTCTATTTTTTAGCAAAAATTTCAATAGAAACTATTCACAGCTGCAACTGCCTAGTTATGAAAATCTGTAAAAACAATTTAACGTTAACTGTCATGATCAGCATATTTGTCCAACTAAACTCAACAATTTGTTAAATTTTTGTGTGATACTGACAAAGCTAGTTTAATTTTTATAAAAGCAGGCATTTTACCTGCCATATTTTCAACTGCAAATATCAACACCAGTCATATTTTCAACTGCAAATATCAACACCTGTCAAATTTTCAACTGCTCCTTCCAAAATCGGCAGAACTTTAAAATGTAATGGTGAAAACTTGTCAAATTTTTAAATGAAATTGTATAAATCTGTTAGATTTTCTACTAAAACTATTTAAATCCGCCAAATTTTCATTGCTAACTGGTTATGTAGCATGTTAAATTCTAAGCATGAGTTGATTTTTTGTTATAATCTTTAGCTCAACTGTGAAAATGAGTAAATCTGAAAAGAATAAATTATTATAATTATTAATTCCGGTTTGAAAAGTCAGATTTTACGTTATAACATGTAAAATTTTTCATAACTGTCATGCACACTATTCTGTAAAGTAGTTATGGAAAGACTTCACATAAATAGTCATGGTTCGAGTGACATAAGGTTAGATATGACCTTACAATTTTTAGATTTATAAATATTAAACACGAAATTATTACAAACAATCGATTATTATTATTAATTCCATTTTGAAAAGTCAGCTTTGACGTAATGAAATGTCAAATATTTCATAACTGTCATGTACACTTTTCTGTAAAGTAGTTATGTAAAGACTTTACATATATGGCCATGTTTCCAGTGACATAATGTAATATATGACCTTACAATTTTAAGATTGATAAACATTAAACACAAAATTATTGCTGACACAATTCGCCAATTTGATTCCCGATTCGGGAGAAATATTTCCTTGCATATCTTACATAACAATTTTAAAATTTATAAAGGAATAAATTATTATTATTATTAATTACGTTTTGAAAAGTCAGATTTGACTTTATGAAATGTCAAATTTTTCATAACAGTCATGCACACTATTATGTAAAGTAGTTATGTAAAGACTTTATATAAATGGCCATGTTTTCAGTGGCATGAGGTAAGATATGACCTTACAATTTTAAGATTTATAAAGAAATAAATTATTATTACTATTAATTCAATTTTGAAAAGTCAGATTTGATATGATGAAATGTCAATTTTTCATAGCTGTCATGCACACTATTCTGTAAAGTAGTTATGTAAAGACTTTTCATAAATGGCCATGTTTCCAGTGATATAGTGTAAGATATGACCTTACAATTTTAAGATTTATAAAGATTAAACACGAAATTATTACAAACACAATTCGCCAAGTTGATTCTTGATTCTGGAGAAATATTTCCTTGCATTTTAAACCTAATGTTAATTTCTTTTGCAGCTACATATAATCGTGCATTCGATCTTTCACAGAGAATGTTGTTAGCATTTCTTTTCTTATTTTCGAGTGAATTTTCTACATATCCTTTTACTACACTACTCCAATCTTTATGCTGTTTCATTCTTAAAATATCTGTAGCAAGACTCTGCCAAGAGAGAAGCTGATGAGCGTCTTAAACAGTGTCCTGTGTATGCTCTGTGGGTTTGGTTGACCAAGATAATGGGGGTATCATTCAAGATACCCCCATTAGATATCAAGATATCAAGATATTTATACCCACAGGTTGAAGTCCACATTTTTCAATAAAATACTTGACAACAAATCTGTCGTTCTTTGTAATACTGTGTAATACTTTGTAATACTGTGTAATACTTTGAGTAATACTTTATAGTACTTTGTAATACTTTGTAATACTTTGTAATACATTGTAATACTTTGTAATACCTCATATTTATATACATTCTGATAATCGAGAATCCATCGAGAAAATTCACGCCAATAAATTTTCTGCGCCAACCGCAAATTCACGAATAACATGTGTCTTTGTTTTCGGAACGTTGATCTTAAAAATAAAAAGTGACACATTGCACTGGTAAAGATTTTACAATCTATAAAACCGTCTTGATTTTCCTTAATCCTCTCGTAAATTTCTTGCAAAGATGCAGATATTTATACCTACAGGTTGTACTCCACATTTTTTTAAATAAAATACTTGACAACAAATCTGTTGTGCTTTGTAATACTTTGTAATACTTTGTCATACCTCATATTTGTATACATTCTTATAATCGAGAATCGATCAAGAAAATTCACGCCAAAAAAATTTCCTGCGCCAACCGAGAATTCGGGAATAACATGTGTCTTTGTTTCCGGTACGGTAATTAAAAAAAATAAAATTAAAACTTAAAAAAAAAGTAACACATTGCACTGGTAAATATTTTATAATCTATAAAAACGTTTTGATTTATCTTAATCCTCTCGTAAATTTCTTCCAAAGATGCAGATATTTATACCCACAGGTTGTACTCCACATTTTTCAATAAAATACTTGACAACAAATCTGTCGTGCTTTATAATACTTTGTAATACTTTGTAATACCTCATATTTGTATTCATTCTGGTAATCGAGAATCGATCACAAAAATTCACGCCAGAAATACGTCCAGCGCTAACCGTAAATTCACGAATAACATGTGTCTTCGTTTCCTGATGGTGATCTTAAAAACAAAGTGACACATTGCAGAGGCAAAGATTTTACAATCCATAAAAACGTCTTGATTTTTCTTAATCCTCTCGTAAATTTCTTGCAAAGATGCATTTTTCATAAGCCATTGTTATACCTTTAACTGTAATCCATCACCGGCTGAGTCGTAGCCGTAACAATTAATTACAGCCTCTGGAGATTTTTGCGCCTCTCACGATTGGAAGAAGCGCGACAAAAAGCCCCCTCGGCGCGGTAATTGATGGTTATGATGATGGGGATGATATAATATCGGGCATAAAGGCATTATTAACGATAATATATTATATAGATATGCCGTGAAATATTTTATGTGCATTATTGATGCCTTGATATTTATTTTATCGTTAATGGAGAGACAATATGCTTGTTTTAATAACCTAGAATGGATAATATTACAATACGTATAAAGTACATATAAAGTACGTACCAATAAAGTACGTATAAGAGTATCGGTACGATTATTAAAAAGGCTAAGACTAAGACTTAAGCGCACCTTACACGATCAGTAATACTAGCATTACTGGAGCTAATATAATAAGTGTTGTTTTCGTTATCGATAATGGTTTTATCAATTTTTATTATAGTTTTATATGATTGTATATTGAAAATGCAACTAGTCCGAAGGACAAGGTTTGCAAGTTGTTGTTTATTTGCAAGTTGCGCAAACTGATAAATAAGATGATCGCAACGGTTTGGGTGTCGTCGTGACATATAATTATTCTTTCGTATGCGGCAGTTGCCGTTACGATCGCTGTGTGGTACCCGAAATTGTGCCGATACTTATTTGAGAGCGTAGAGTGCATTATCGCTATAATGCAGCTTGTTTCATAATCAATATTATCACTTATTAACACATGCGTAACAATAAAAACAGCATGTTTTAGGTATGAATTATATTCTCTTTACAATACATACAGCTTTACTACATATTTATTTTCAGTCTTACAGGATTAATAAAATTGATGATTGAATTATACTTTAATGTTAAAAGGTAATATGGATTCGTGCTGCACGAATGAAGGTAATAAAGTTTCAGACAATGGCAAGCAACTGATAGCGTTATAAATTTGCAGAAAACTATTTCGTTATAAAAAAAAAGTTATATCCTTGCGGACGTGATATATTTCACAGAGTAACAAGGTAAATGCATTAATACTAAATATACCAGACAGCACGGAATTAGCGTACAGCCAGCTTCTGGTCTTCGCGCTTGATTACCTCAGATTAAAAATATACCCGCAGGAGGTCGCCTTCGTAATCCTTGCAAATGGAGCCAGGCAGACTCCTCGGTGCACCGGCGATAATAAATTCGTTTCGCCTCTCTGGTGCGCATGGCGATAATTTTATCCGGCGCCTCCGTCGGGACCGCTAGACTTCCTCATTAAAAATTATCCCATTCATGCCATGGAATGAAAAATTCAGGGCAGCGCGCCATCCCACGCCATCCCATGAATTATGCACTTCGCTGGGTTAACGGAGGTAATTGCGAGGAGGTCAGAGCTATAGTCTGCCGGTGTCAATCATAGAGCAAAGGCGACGCGTGCGGTATGCCACCCACGCGTTTTACATCTATTTATAGATGTAGAAAATTGATCTCTTTATAGAAAGCATGAAGAGTTTTAAGAACATTTAGTATCATAAACAGATTGAAACAAGTTTTTCAATAAGATTTGAAGTATTTAAATAAATGTAGTGATAAGTTGTGTCACTCACATAGTGAGTTTTATGTAGAAGGTTTATTATGTAATTATGTGAGAATTTTGCTTTAGGAGCAAATGTGTTTAGTGCTTTTAAAAGTAAAGTGTTGTTGGTGCAATTTCGCTGGTCATGTAATAATGCAACGAAATCGTTGCAGGTTTTTTTTTAAATTTACTCTTACGCCACTATGAAAACCAGGGTTGGTGTAATTTAAATAAATTGATTAAAATCAATTTTGATTTTACAATCTTACAGATTTTTACAGATTTGGAGAGTTACATATGAAATTTTACCTAAATTTGGCAGTATCAATACAAAATTTAACAAATCGTGGAGTTCAGTTAGAATTCAGCCAGTCAAAATCACTGGCTGATTTTGACAGTTAGAGTTGAACATTTTGAAAATCTGTGGTGCAAAAAACTTTATGCATCTGCAATCCATGAAAACTTTATGCAACTGTAATCCATGCAGTTACGCAGTTACAGTTGCAATTAGAAAAACTAATATATTTTTGTAACCCGAGGTTAGAGTTTAATAAATAGGTCGAAATTTGGTGATGAAAATATGGCGGATTGGACAGTTGCAGTTCAATATTTTAATTATTTAATCACCTACATTTGAAAATGTAACAGATTTACTCATTTTCACAGTTGAGCAAAAGAATAACACAAAAACAAAAAATCAACTCATGCTTAGCATTGTACTCAATAATAATAATAATAACGCTTCAATCACGAAGCCGCAATATTTACAAAATCATATGTTTTGTTGCGGATATGCAAGTCAATTATTATGATACGATTACAAATTTAAATGTAAAATTACAAAGAACACATACTACATTACCACAACCATTTAGGTACTACTGAAAATTAGGTGGATTTAAATAGTTTTAGTAGAAAAATCTAAAAGATTTATTTTTAAAAAAGAACTATAAGATTTCACGCCTCTGACGATGGGTTGCTAAACAAACTGAAACTAGTCAGGCAAAATAAAAATATATAAATAATAAAATAAAATAAAAAATAACTCTACTAGTAAATACAGAATAATACCTAAGTAAATAACTGGTAATATGGATAAAACCTTAAACTTAAAAGATTTATACAATTTCAATTAAAAATTTGACAAATGTTGACATTTGAAAGTTTTACAGATTTTTAAAGGAGCAGTTGAATATGTGTTTATATTTGTAGTTGAATGATTGCAGTTTCATGATATATTTTGACATATTCAATTATATTACTATAAAAATTGAACTAATATTGTCAGTATCATGCAAAAATTTAACAAATTGTTAAGTTTAGTTGGATAAGAATACTAATTGTGACATATTTACAGTTTTTCATAACTAAAAACTTCTTAGATTCATACAGTTGCAGTTGTGAATAGTTTCTATTGAAAATTGACGTACTTCAATGGTTTCAATAAAAACATTGACAAATTTATACAATACCAATTAAAAATTTGACATATTTTGACTGTTGCATTTGAAATTTGTCAGATTTGAACAGTTACATTAGAAAATTGATAACTTTCGAATTAGTGCAATTGAAAATTGACATATTTGGATAGTTGTACTCAAAAATTTAATAGATTTGGCCACCTACATTTGAATTCAGATAGTTGCACTTGAAACTATGACATATTTTGATAACTTCAGTTTACAATTTGAAAATTTTCAACAGTTGGTGGTAACAATTTGAGAGGTTTGTCAAGTGTAATTGACAATTTGTTAGATTTGAATAGATGTAATTGCTAAATTTGGACGGCTGCAATTGAAAATTGACAAATTTGGAAAGTTATAAAAAATAAAAATTTGATAGATTCAACCATCAACATTTAAAAATTTAACATATTTCCCATTTTGACAGCTGTGACAGTTGATAATTTTCAAGGAATTTCAACTGATTCATTCAAATGCAACCCATGCAATTTGACATATTACATAAACAGTTGCTAATCAAAATTTAGTGGATTTGGGTACAAATAAAAGAAAATTTGAGAGATTTACAAAATTTCAATTAAAAATTTGACATATTTCGACAGATGAATTTGAAACTTGTTGAGATTGAAAATATGTCAGATTTAAATAGCGAGAAAGTCCATTTTGATTCTTCCCAGAGATGAGCCCTTTTCGAAATTTGCATTTCAATTGAAATGTTTATCGATTTTTACCAACGAACGGTAGAACATGATAGATGAGGAAAGTTAAGATTAAACCTTCAAACGATTTGGATCACTTCAGTCAAAAATCAAACAAATTTTGTTAAATTTTTGTATAGATATTGCAAGATTTGATTAAAATTCATATTCAACTCTCCTAATCTGTAAAAAACGAAAATCTGTAAAATATTCAATTGTAACTATACAAATGTCTTTAATTTTGAAATATAACTATTCAAATCTGTTAAATTTTCAAAGTTTCGAAATTCGTGACAATCTAATTATATTTTTACTAATTTATTATCTAAATATGACAAATTTTCAATACAAACTGTCTAAATCTGTCAACTTAAAAAATGTTGTCGGAAAAATATCTCAAAGTTTTCCAAGAATTCCAAAGTTCATTAGCTTCCCGAATCCGTCAAAGTTTGTCAATTATGAAAACGTAAATATTTGACAAATATTCAATTACAACTGTCCAAATTAGTCAAATTTTCAATTGGCAGTGACAATATCTATTTGATGTTCGACCTAAATGATCCTAATTTGTCAATTTTCAATTACAAAGTCCAATTTACAAGTGTAACTGTTTAAATCTGGCAAAATTTCAATTACAACAAGTTTCAAATACATCAGTCGAAATATGTCAAATTTTTAATAGAAATTTTGGCAGTAGAAGTTAAATTTTTTATATATCTTCTCTTCTAACTGGTGCTAAAAACTTCATAGATTAAGACCGTTGCTCTTGAACGTATGATTCGTATCATACGTATAATTAGATTTCCAAAAATTTCGACAGTTTGTGGTGAAAATTTGATAGCTTTAGACCGTTGCGATTAAAATTAACAATATGGGCTGCTGCAATTGAAGATTGACTAATGTGAACAGTTAAAATAAAAAAAATACACATTTGACTTCCTATATTTGAAAATAATTTTAAAGATATTCAACTGAAGGTTGAAATGTTACAGATATGGTATATATGAACAGTTTCATGAAAATTGACAGATTTTGATACTTTCAGTAAAACATTTGACAGATTTATATAATACCAATACCTATACTAAAATTTAAGCGATTTTGACTGTTGCATTTGAAACTTGTTGTAACTGAATATTTGTCTGATTTGAACAGTTACAATTGAAAATTGGAAACTTTTTACGGATTCAATTGAAAATTTGCATGTTTCGACAACACTTCTAATCAAAAATTTATCAGATTTCACCACTTACATTTGAAAATTTAACTTTTCATATTTATAGCTGACAATTTTAATGATAATTCAACTGAGGATTGAAATTTTAGAGAAATTAATAACTTTTGAACGATTGCAATTGAAAAATGATATATTTGGATATTTGTTTTAAAAAAATAACAGATTTGGCCACCTCCATTTGACAATTTAACATATTTTGTCACTTTACACCCCAATTTTAATGGTATACAACTATTTGTATTGAAAAATTTAACAAATTTTGTCGCCAAACATTAATACATTTAACATATATCGTCAATTTCACATATGAAAATTTTAATGATATTTCAACCAAGCCTTGAAATTTGACAGAATAGATAGATATGAATTGTTGTATTGGAAATTTGTCGGATTTGCATACTTCCAATACAAAACATAAACGATTTTGAACAGTAGTTACCGAAAATTTAATAAATTTAAATAAATTAGAACTGTCATATTAAAAAATTATATAGATTTTACAATTCTCACAGATGAGACTGCACACTTAAAAAGTTGCGTATGAAAAAATTGCTTTAACTTTAACTGCTTTAACTTCAACAAAATTTTGTAATATCTATACAAAAATTTAAAAAATCTTGGAGTTTAGTTGGACGAGTATGCTGATTTTGACAGCTTAAGCAAAAATTTATACAAATTTTTATAACTGGTGCTAAACGCTTCACAGATTTAGACAGTTGCAGTTGAAAATATGCCATATTATTATAGCTCTTATTAATAACTCAACATTTCGGCAGTTGTGATACAAAATTGACAGGTTTGTAGTTATTGAGTTGTCAGATTTGAACAGTTACAATTGATCATTGACAGTTGACTTAAAGGAATAATT
The DNA here is from genome assembly GCA_951805005.1 of Othius punctulatus. Classification (NCBI taxonomy): domain Eukaryota; kingdom Metazoa; phylum Arthropoda; class Insecta; order Coleoptera; family Staphylinidae; genus Othius; species Othius punctulatus. The sequence continues at coordinate 15,910,946 of OX638144.1, forward strand.
CATACTGATCATTGTCAACTTTGGACGGTTGAAATTGTAAATTTACAAATTTAGACAGTTGTCAATAAAAAATTAACAGATTTGACCACCTACATTGGAAAATTCAACATGTTTTCTCAGCTTTCACAGCTCATAATTTAGAAGATATTTCAACTGAGGCTCGAAATTTGGCAAATTTTACAAATATGAACAGTTGCTATTGACATTATTATGGATTTATATACTTTCAGTAGAAAATTTATCTTGATTTATACAATTCGAATAAAAAAAAAATAACACAATTTGACTGTAGTATTACTGACCCATTCTATACCGCAAGGTCCTACAGAATAAAAGTAACTTATTATTATTATTAGAAACTTGTTGTAATTGAAAATTAGTCAAATCTGTTCAACTGAGGCTCGAAATTTGGCAAATTTTACAGATATACACAGTTGCTATTGACATTATTATGGATTTAGATACTTTCAGTAGAAAATGTACCTTCATTTATACAATTCGAATTAAAAAAAATAACACATTTTAACTGTTGTATTAGAAACTTGTTGTAATTGTAACTTTGTCAGATATAATTAAAAATTGGAAACTTTTTACGGATTCATTTGAAAATTTACATATTTGTACACGTCTAATCAAAAATGTATCAGAATTCACCACCTACATTTGAAAATTTAACTTCTTATTTTCATAGCTGACAATTTAAATGATATTTCAACTGAGGCTTGAAATTTTAGAGATTTGACAGATGTGAATAGTTGCTATTTAAAATTTGGCGGATTTAGATAGTTTCAGTAGAAAATTTGACCTGATTTATACAATTCCAACAAAAAATTGATAGATTTTGAAAGTTTTTTTTTTGAAAGTTTTGCAAATCTTGAAAGGTGCAGTTGAAAATGTGACAAGTGTTGACATTTGCAGTTGAAAGTATGATTTTTGGAATGTTCAATTAAATTTTTGGAACTTGTTATATTTGAAAGTTTGTCAGATCTGAACAGTTATAATTGAAAATTGGAAACTTTTTACGTATTCAATTGAAAATTTACATATTTGGACACTTCTATTCAAAAATCTTTATATTTGACTTGTGTAAAACTATAATGTTACTTAACACCAATAAATACTCCTACTACCACTACTACTAGTACTACTGTTATAAATTTCCACTGCAATAACTTGTAGACGACATCAAATCTTATAACGCTGACTTGAAACATGTAAATGTTTCTTGATGAATTGTGTTGATAGAAGTTGCATTGACGAAATCTGCATTTATCACTTTTACTTTAAAAATGTAGCGCTTCTGAATATCAGAATATCAACCTTGACATCAATGAAGTAACTATTTCGTGATAAATCACTACAGTGTCTTTTAATTCTTAAGTTAGAATATTTATTTTCATTCATCAATGTCAATCCAGCATCTGGGTGTAATTTTGATATTTGATATTTGATGGTATGAAATATGGGTGTGACTTAGATATTTGATATTTGACATTTGATGGTTTGAAATCTGGGCGTGACTTTGATATTTGATATTTGACATGTGATGGTTTGAAATCTGTTTGTGATTTTGATATTTGACATTTGATGGTTTGAAATTTGGGTGTGACTTAGATATTTGATATTTGACATTTGATGATTTGAAATCTGGGTGTGATTTTGATATTTGATATTTGACATTTGATCGTTTGAAATCTTTGTGTGATTTTCATATTTGATATTTGTCATTTGATGGTTTTAAATCTGGGTGCGTAGCAGATGTCCAACCCTGCGCATTTATTGCATCCATTCTATATTCATCGCACTATTTGGCAATTACTGTTACACGTATTACAAAAATAGCTCCCGGCTGTGACAAAAATAGACCTTGCCAGTATATTAATCGCGGTTTTAACCTCATCTCGTTCCTTCGTAAACATCTGCTGCTTGGCTAATTTAACGTCTATCATCATCTCCCATCTCTGCACCCCCCAAACCATTTCCTTGTGCTGCGAAAACTTCGCAGCCTTTAATTACGATAAATTTGCGTAGCCGAGGCAAGAGCTCTAACAAGTGCGTCCCGTTGCGGGAGCGTCGCGACGCCCGGAAACCCGTGGTGCAGGTCAGGCATTCGCGGAGCACGAGAACCACCCCCGCGGGGGGATATAGTTGCACCCACCCCCGCACTCGAGGGTTATTGGAAAAGTTACGTCGCCGAGGTTAATTGGCCCGCTGCGGCGAGGCCAAGAATTTTTCATCGAAATCCCTGTGAGGGGGAGATAGCTCATGGCAGGCGTGCCTTTGTGAATAGTTTTCACAAATTCCGGGCGCGCTTGCAGGGTTCGGGTAATAATAGAGTGAAAAGGTGTTGTGTTGGATGATAGTTGGCGAAGAGTTTGACAAGGATTTGTGATGGAAGAAACATTATTATATAGAATGTTCACAAGTTATTAGCAATATATCATGTACCCAAAGATCTGCAGAGGGTAGGTATATTGAAATAGACAGGAATCAGTAGTTGTACTACCATTGTGTCGTAGAAATATCCAACATTCCATATCTCCCCTATGTAATTATTGTTATAACTGGCAACATAAAATTTTTATTACATGGTTTACTAGAACAACTGTGCAGTTGAACGTGTTTAGGTACAATATTAATTTGTGAAACAAAATATGTTTGGTTTTCAAATTAAAGATAACCCCATATCATCATATCTGTCTTTAAAATATCCCGAATAACAATATCCTTCTAGGTATGTTAATTTAACGAAATAATATTAACACATTATAATCTTCTCACGCATCTGCATGTAAATACAATAAATTTAATACTTGCATCGCCAAGCAATAATTATATTTTCTATTGCATTTCATGTGCATTTCTAAATTGCTAAATTGTAGTTTCAAGATTTCTGACCACAGGATTATTTTTGCACTCAACTCAAGACGAGTGCTCATCAAAACTTGAAGCCGCCAACAAAAATCAGAACGCCTAGAACGCTATCCAATCGACTATCCATCGGGGGGCGGCGGACTTACGACGTCGTTATTAACCCCGTCGGGGGCATCTGGGGGCCGTAATTCGAGTCACGTCCTGCAGCCCCCGGGGGGCGGAAGCGGTTTCGGCCACCGGAAGCGGACATCGATCAGCCGGATCCAATAAGGGCGCGACGGGATCGCCGTTAATCGCGTGTTAGTGCGAATCGTCGGCGGCCGGACATCAATCCAGCGTCGCGACGCCGTAATCGTGTCCGCGGGGAGGCGGCGCATTTGAATGCGGCGTCGGGGGTGACGTGGGTCGACGGGGGAAGTTTTCCCACCCCCGCGCCCGTGGGATGGTGTCGAGGGCGGAAGTTTGCTGCAAGTTTATTTTTAAGCGATTTCGTTCGTGTATTTGCAGAACGTCGATCTGCTTGCTGCAAATCTTGGGAGAAAGTTTTTTTTTCTGCGAGGAAGAAAACACTTCCATTCATAAAGCCACGTTCCATTCTTACGAGTATTGCTCTTTTTATGTCCTGTTATTTTCTCCTCTAATGTATTTGTGTTCGGTTCGACCTATTTGACCTACATATGTTTCGTTTCCCATTAGTCAACAAGAACAAATACGTAAGAAAATGCCTGCGAACAATTTTACTTTTAGAGTACCCATTATATGCGAAAAATAGAACTCACACACCAAACAATTTATTACTGAGTTCCTTTTAGATAAATCATTTCAGCAGACAAATTGTTACTTCCTCCTTCTATGAGGAATATCCAAAATGGATGATTCTGCATTTCTAAACTACTAAGGACTACATAATAATAATAATTAAGGGACTAATAATAAAAAGGAAAAAAACTATAATAATAGCTTATTAATTTTAAACTGATAACAATAGTAGTATTAGTAGTAGTAATAGTAGTTATTGGTGTTAAGAGGCATTAAAGTTTTCACAAGTCAAATATAAATACACATTTAAAGTTCCAGCAGTGTAATTGAACATTCCAAAATTCGTCATAATTTCAACTGCAAATATCAACACTTGTCACATTTTTATCTGCACCTTTTAAAATCTGAAAATCTTTCAAAAAATCACATTCAAAATCTGCCAATTTTGTTTTTGGAATTGTATAAATCTGTCGACTTTTCTACTGAAACTATCTAAATCCCACAAATTTTCAATAGCAACTATTCACATTTGTCAAATGTGTAAAATTTAAAGCCTTGGTTAAAATATCATTAAATTGTCAGCTGTGCAAATGACAAGTTAAATTTTTAAATATAGGAGGCGCAATCTGTTAAAATTCTAATTACAAGTGTCCAAATATGTCAATTTTCTATTGCAAGAATAAAAATCTGTCAAGTTTTTTATTGGAATTGTTTAAATCAAGTCAAATTTTCTGCTGAAAGTATGTAAATCCATAATAATTTCAATAGCAACTGTTCATATCTGGCAAATTTGTCAAATTTCATGCCTCAGTTGCAATATATTTAAAACAATCAGCTGAGAAAACTGTAGAAAACTGAAATAACAGCAAATGAGAAAATATATTAAATTTTCAAATGTATATGGTCAAATCTGGTGGTCAAAACTGTCCACATTTGCAAATTTACAACTGTCCAAATTTGCCAATGTTCAATTTGAACTGTTCAAATCTGACAAATTGTCAATAACTAGACAAATCTGTCAGATGTTCAATTGCAACTGTTCAAATCTGACAAATTGTCAACAACTAGACAAATCTGTCGGATTTTCTATTGAAACTGTCTAAATCCGCCGAATTTTCATTAGCAACTATTCACATCTGTCAACTGTGAAAAATTTCAAGCCTCAGTTGAAATATCATTAAAATTGTTAGCTGTAAAAATAAGAAGATATGATAAATTTGCCAATTTTCAATTGTAGTTGTTCAAATCTGACAAATTTTCAATTATAACAAGTTTCAAATGCAACATCAAAATCTGTCATTTATTTATTGGAATTGATTAAATCTAGTCAAAGTTTCTTCTGAAAGTATGTAAATCTATAAAAATTTCAATAGCAACTGTTCATAACTGTCAAATTTATCAAATTTCAAGCCTCCGTTGAAATATCTTTAAAACTATCAGCTGTGTAAATGAGAAAATGTATTGAATTTTCAAATGTATATGGTCAAATCAGGTGGTCAAAATGTTCAAATTTGCAAATTTACAATTGCCGTAATTTGATAATGTTCAATTGCAACTGTTCACATCTGACAAATTGTTAACAACTATTACAAATCTGTCGGATTTTCTACTGAAACTATCTAAATCCGCCAAATTTTCTCATATTCACATCTGTCAAATGTGAAAAATTTTATGCCTCAGTTGAAATATCATTAAAATGATGAGCTGTGAACATGAGAAGATATAATAAATTTGCCAATTTTCAATTGTAATTGTTCAAATCTGACAAATTTTCAATTACAACAAGTTTCAAATGCAACAATCAAAATCTGTCATTTTTTTATTGGAATTGCTTAAATCAAGTCAAAATTTTCTACTGAAAGTATGTAAATCCATAAAAATTTCAATAGCAGCTGTTCATATTCATCAAATTTGACAAATTTCAAGCTTCAATTGCTATATCTTTAAAACTATCAGCTGTAAAAGCTGTGTAAATAAAAAAATATATTAAATTTTCATATGTAGATGGTCCAATCTGGTGGTCACAACTGTCCAAATTTTCAAATTTACAACAGTCCAAATTTTCCAATGTTGAATTGCAACTATTCAAATCTGAAAAATTGTCAACAAGACAAATCTGTCGGATTTTTTACTGAAACTTTCTAAATCCGCCAAATTTTCATTAGCACCTATTCACATCTGTCAAATGTGTAAAATTTCATGCTTCAGTAGAAATATCATTCAAATTGTCAGCTGTAAAAATGAGAAGATATGATAAATTTGCCAATTTTCAATTGTAATTGTTCAAATCTTATAAATTTCCAATTACGACAAGTTTCAAATGCAACAGTCAAAATCGCTCAAATTTTCAATCTATAGGTATTGGTATTGTATAAATCTGTCAAAGTTTTACTGCAACTATCAAAATCTGTCAATTTTCATGAAACTGTTCATATCTACCAAATCTGTCACATTTGAACCTTTAGTTGAAATATCTTTAAAATAATTTTCAAATGCAGCCAGTCAAATTCGTCAAATTTTTATTTATCAACGGTCTAAATCTATCAATTTTTCACCACCAACTGTCGAAACTTGTCAAATCAACATTAAAGTTTTACACAAGTCAAATATACACATTTAAAGTTTCAGCAGTATAATTGAATATTCCAAAATTCTACTGTCATATTTTCAACTGCCCTTTTCAAAATTTGTAAAAATTTCTAATGCAATTTTCAAAATCAGTCATTTTTTTATTGAAATCGTACAAATCTGTCGAATTTTCTACTGAAACTGTCTAAATCCACCTAATTTTCATTAGCAACTATTCACATCTGTCAAATGTGTAAAATTTCAAGCATCAGTTAAAATATCATTAAAATTGACAGCTGCGAAAATGGGAAGATATGATAAATTTTCAAATGTAAGCGGCGAAATTTGTTAAATATTTCAATACAAGTGTATATTTATGTCAATTTTCAATTGCATCCGTAAAAATTTGCCGATTTTCAATTTTAATTTTTCAAATCTCACAAATGTTCAATTACAACAAGTTTCATATGCAACAATCAAAATCTGTCAATTTTTTTATTGGAATTGTTTAAATTAAGTCAAATTTTCTACTGAAAGTATGTGTGTTTGTGTTTTTGTCTTTTTCAGATATGTATTTTGTTTTGTATTTTATACTTTTATATTTTATACTTTTGTACCTATTTTATGACGTGTGTAAGACTTATTTGTCACTAGCACCATTATAGATATTATTATTGTTATTATATTATTATTATTATGTAAATCCATAAAAAAATCAATAGCAACTGTTCCTATCTGTCAAATTTGTCAAATGTCAAGCCTCAGTTGAAATATCTTTAAACCTATCAGCTGTGAAAGCTGTATAAATGAGAAAATATTCAAATGTATATGGTCAAATCTGGTGGTCAAAACTGTCGCACATTTGCAAATTTACAACTGTCCACATTTGCCAATGTTCAATTGCAACTGTTCAAATCAGACAAATTGTCAACAACTAGACAAATCCGTCAAGATTTCTTGATCAGGTGGTCAAAACTGTCAAATTTGCATCTATTCAAATTTGCCAATCAATTGGAACTGTTCAAATCTGACAAATTTTCAACAACTAGACAAATCTGTCGAATTATCTACTGAAACTATCTAAATCTACCGAATTTTTATTAGCAACTATTCACATCTATCAAATGTGTAAAATTTCAAGCCTTGGTTGAAATATCATTAAAATTGTCAGCTGTGAAAATGAGAAGTTATGATAAATTTACCAATTTTCAATTGTAATTGTGTGTAACTGTAAATGTAACAATCAAAATCTGTCATTATTTTATGGGAATTGTTTAAATCAAGTCAAATTTTTTACTGAAAGTATGTAAATCCATAAAAAATTCAATAGCAACTGTTCATATCTTTCAAATTTGTCAAATTTCAAGCCTCAGTTGAAATATCTTTAAAACTATTAGCTGTGAAAGCTGTGTAAATGAGAAAATATATTAAATTTGCAAATGTAAATGGACAAATCTGGTGGTCAAAACTGTCCAAATTTTCAAATTTACAACTGTCCAAATTTGCCAATGTTTAATTGGAACTGTTCAAATCTGACAAATTGTCAACAACTAGATAAATCTGTCAACCAATTTTATCACCAATTGTCGAAATTTTAAGTTACTACTAAGAGATACAAAAATATATCTACCATCTACCATCTGGTGGTCAAAACTGTCTAAATTTGTAAATTTACAATTTCAATCGCTGAAAAGTGTCAATTTTCAATTTTAACTGTTCAAATCTGACAAATTTTCAATTACAAGTTAAAATCCAACAGCCAAAATCTGTCAATTTTTATTATATTGGTATTGGTATTGTATAAATCTGTCAAATTTTTTTACTGAAACTATCGAAATCCGCCAATTTTCAGTAGAAACTGTTCATATCTGCCAAATCTGAAACATTTCAACTATCAGTTGAAATATCTTTAAAATTATTTTCAAATGTAGGTAGCTAAATCTGTTATTTTTTTTACAACTGTTCAAAAAGTTATTACTAAGAGTTATCAAAATATAGTACATCACCGCCAGTTCATCTGGTGGTCAAAACTGTCTAAATTTATAAATTTACAATTTCAATCGTTCAAAAGTTGTCAATTTTCAATTGCAACTGTTCGAATCTGACATATTTTCAACTACTACAAGTTTCAAATGCAACAGTCAAAATCTGTCAAATTCTTATTATATTAGTATTGGTATTGTATAAATCTGTCAAATTTTTATTATAGTAGTATTGGTATTGTATAAATCTTTAAAAATATATACTGACACTATCGAAATCCGCCAATTTTTAGTAGAAACTGTTCATATCTGCCAAATGTGACACATTTAAACAATCAGATCATTCACATGTATTCATGTAGGTAGATAAATCTGTCATTTTTTTTACAACTGTTCAACGTTGTCTGTTTTTAATTGCAACCGTTCATAGTGCCAATTTTTAATCGCATGTCTAAAGCTATCAAAGTTTCACCACCAACTGTCGTAATTTGTCACATTCTAAGCTTTAAATTATGTTGAGTTTTAAAATTATGTCGTACATTCAAGAGTAACTATCTTAATCTATGAAGTTTTTAGCACCAGTTAGGAAAATCTATACATTTTTTAACTTTTACTGTTAATACAAGCATACCTACTCGTCTAACAAAACTCCAAATTTTGATAAATTTTGTTGGAAGCAACAAAAAAAAGTATAAAAAAGCTATACATGCATATTAAGCTTCATTATGTATTACTTACAAATTATTTAAAGGTATCAAAATTGAAAACTTTCAACTCAAAGTTTCAGACTAATGAAACTAATGAAACTTTTTATGACTCCCTTCATGATTTTTTCCATGTTCGGGTTAAATTTTGCAGTATCGATTCTTATTACCGCTTCTAAATGTTCGTCTGTTTTTTTTTAATATTTCGCTTTAGAAATTTGCATTGCTACCAACGTCTGAAAAAGTGCAAAAAAACGTTTTTTTGTATAACTCTTTGGGGGATGGGGGGAAGTCGAGATTTTCATATGGAGTAGGGACGTCGTAGAGATGGCCCTCTGATATTTAAAAAAAAAAAAAAATCTAAAAAAAAAATTTAATCTTATATTAACGTCATGATGCTGTTAGTTTATGTGCAAAAACTAGTTAGTTCTTGGTATGTTGTTTAGATTAACAGCAGAATACCAAAAGTTACATAAAAATGCTACAAATTTCGTCAAATTTGATGTAATTTATGGGATTTGAGCGACAGATTTTTTTTAATTATATGATTGTTTCACAATTTTCTACAATTTACGATTATAAAATTCTCGATTTTCTAACAAATTTTGAAGTTGAAATGATTTGATAATTTTTATTATTTTTAGCTTTGGTATTGTCTAAACTGTACAGTTGTTAATAACAAAATATAATATGGAGGTATATATTTGGATTTGTGGTGGTCCATTGATCACGTTATTGTGTTATTCAATATTAAACGGCATGTCCATATTTTCATTATACTGCATTAAATAAACATAACTGGCGCAGAAATTCCATTTTCAGGGGCCTGCAGTTAATCAATAATCAAATTTAAATGCAATATATATTATTCACAACGAAATTTCAATGCGAATCACTTTTATTTACTTCCTTGTGTACGTTTAATTAATTTAGATTAAATCAGTGGAACGAAAATTAATTATTTCGTGTTTGTTTCGGTAGGAAAACGTATGCCATATTTGTTCGTTTATTTAATTATCTGATGTCAGAATATTTCTGCAGCTATCAACTACCTTAATTTAATTAAAGTTTAAATTGCCATATATCGTATAGGTTTACATGCCGCATATACTGTGGAACAAATAATTTAATCAAACGCAATTAAATGTTTGAATTGCGAAATAGTGTTTGGTATATTGTAGAATGGATTTATGCGCGTTTGGGGACCAATAAGGTATAATCTGCACTGCAGGATTAATACAGTTATTATCAGTGAAAATTTACGTGCATTAATTACAAATTCAATCGACTAACAATAGAAATGTGGCCAAATTTTTGCAATAATTTACGTGAATTATGGCAATATTCACTCATTAGGGCTTACAATCGACTAACAACAGAATATTGGACGATCTATTCAAAAATTTACGAAAATTGTAGCAATATTTACTCATTAGGGCCTATGCATTCTGTCAGCTATAAAATGTATTATAGAAAATCGTCTCGTTCGCATGTCTACATTTATATTGTTTTAAAATACACTACTTACACCTACTTAATGCTAATGCTAATACATCAGTTAATATAAGTGATATATTTTGATGATATTGAAACGGTAATTTTTAAAACATCATTGTTAAAATATGTGCAAATTTTGTGAAATACTCAAATTTAAGTTTTTTTTTAAATAATTCATTCAATTACAATTATTTACAATAAATAACATTATATCAGTGAATGCAAGAAATTATTTATTTTATTAATGATATACCTGATTTTGATACATCGTCAATAAAGTATGAGTTCAAATTGAGAATATCACGTAACATCACTTTTTACACAAATAAGCAAATATATCAATATTCAAGTGTTAGGTATTAATTAATTAAAGATCTTGCTTTATTTCGCAATATATCAATGAATATCAGTAAAAAAATGATAAAATTAATTCGCTACTTTCTAAGAGCTCATTGATTGTAAAGTTTAAGAATATGTAAATTATCATAATTATACATCATATCGAAAATTTCGGGAACCATGCATTGGATATAATTTAAATTACACCAAATAAATATTAACATATCAGTTAATTACGTAAACAAATTATATTAATATTTATGCTCTAAATTTTGAGATATCATTAAAAAAGTATGAGTACAATTTGAGAATAGCAGGTAAAATCACATTATCATACTAAAGGGTGGATATCTCAATAATAAACTATTGGATATTAATTAAATTTGACGTTTTTAATTCTAATATATTAGAAAATACTAATAATAAATTTTGATAATATTTATGAACTAGTTTCGCAGATATCATTGCTAAAGTATTTGAGAATATGTAAATTCACATTATTACACTTCATTATTATTATTTGTTATTTGTTATTTTAAATAAATACTTAACTGGTATTGTATAGCATTTATGTATTTATATCGACAAGTGTCAGCTTAAAATTCAGTCATCATCAGGGGTTTTTTGTAAATTAAATTATATTTAAAAAAAATTATATTTGATTTTTTGTGTTAGGTCAGTTTGAAGTTTGTATTTGAATTTGTAACTGACAGAACACAAAAAGTCAAATTCTATCTTCAAAAATATAAGATAATTTACAAAAACTCCTAATGATAGCTGAATTTTAACCCGAAACTAGTCGGGATAAATAAATACTATAAAACACCAGTTAAGTACTTAAAATAACAAATAATAAATAAAAATATCTGGTAACGTGGACAAAATACTAACAAAAATTATACTTTATAACAAATATTTCGAAAATTGTGCATTGGATATAATTTTAATTACACAGAATAAATATCAACATATCAGTCAATAACTATAACATACAATAGAAATAATAATTTGCTAAGTTTAGAGATATCATTAATAATGTATGAATACAATTTGATAATAGCACCTAAAATCACATTATCACACTAAACGGCTGATATCCTAATAATCAACCATTAGATATTAATAAGATTTTTTATCACAATATATTTGTCAATATTAATGGTAAATTTTGATAATTTTCATACACTAGTTTCAGAGATATTATTGATAAAAACATTGTAAAATTTGAGAATATGTAAATTCACATTAATTTACTTTATATCAAATATTTCGAAAATCGTGCATTTGATATAATTTTAATTACACAGAATAAAAATCAACATATCACTCAACAACTTTAACATACTATAGAAATATTGATTTGCTAAGTTTTGAGATATCATTAATAATGTATGAATACAATTTGAGAATGGCACCTAAGATATCCCAATAATCAACTATTAGATATTAATTAAATTTTAGATTTTATATGATAATATAATAGTCAATGACAATAATATATTGTGATAATTTTCATACACTAGTTTCGGAGAAATCATTAATGAAGATTTGTAAAATTTGAGAATATGTAAATGTGCATAATAATACTTCATATCGAAAATTTGGGGAACCATGCATTGGATATAATTTAAATTACGCCAAATAAATATCAATGTATCAGTCAATAACATTAACAAATTATATTAATATTGATATGCTAAATTTTGAGATATCATTAAAAAAGTATGAGAACAATTTGAGAAGCACGTAAAATCATATCATCACAGTAAAGGGCAGATATCTCAATAATAAACAATTAGATATTAATTAAATTTTACGATTTGAATTCTAATATATTAGATAATGATAAATTGGTAATATTCATATACTAGTTTCGGAGATATAATTGATAAAGTATTTGTAAATTTGAGAATATGTTAATATGCAAAATTATACTTCATATCGAAAATTTCGGGAACCATGCATTAGATATAATTTAAATTACACCAAATAAATATCAATATATTAGTCAATAACGTTAACAAATTATAATAATATTGATGTCCTAAATTTTGATATATCATTAAAAAAAGTATGAGAACAATTTGAGAATAGAACGTAAAATCATATCATCGCAGTAAAGGGCAGATATCTCAATTATAAACTATTGGATCTTCATTAAATTTTACGATTTGAATTCTAATATATTAGATAATGATAATTTGATAATATTCATATACTAGTTTGGGAGATATCATTCTAAAAGTATTTGTAAAATTTGAGAATATGTAAATGTGCATAATTATACTTCATTATCAAAACTTTCGAGAACCATGCATTGGATATAATTTATATTACACCAAATAAATATCAACATGTCAGTAAATAATTTTAACAAATTATATTAATATTGATACGCTAAATTTTGGGATATCAATAACAAGTTATGCGTATAATTTGAGAATAGCACGTAAAATCACATCATCACAGTAAAGGGCATATATCTCAATAATAAACAATTAGATATTAATTAAATTTAACGATTTTAATTCGAATATATTAAATAATTATATTTTGATAACATTCTTATATTAGTTTTAGAGATATCATTGATAAAGTATTTGAAAATTTGAGAATATGTAAAAGTGCATAATTATACTTCATATCGAAAATTTCGGGAACCATGCATTGGATATAATTTAAATTACACCATATAAATATTAACATATCAGTTAATAACTTTAACAAATTATATTAATATCGATACGCTTAATTTTGAGATATCATTAAAAAAGTATGAGGACAATTTGAGAATAGCACGTAAAATCACAGCATCACAGTAAAGGGCATATATCTCAATAATAAACAATTAGATATTAATTAAATTTTACGATGTAATTCGAATATATTAAATAATTATATTTTGATAACATTCATATATTAGTTTTAGAGATATCATTGATAAAGTATTTGTAAATTTGAGAATATGTAAATGTGCATAATTATACTTCATATCGAAAATTTCAGAAACCATGCATTGACTATAATTTAAATTACACCAAATAAATACGAACATATCAGTCAATAACGTTAACAAATTATATTATTATTGATAGCCTAAATTTTGATATATCATTAAAAAAGTATGAGTACAATTTGAGAATAGTACATAAAATCACATCATGACAATAAAGGGCATATATCTCAATAATAAACTATTAGATATTAATTAAATTATACGGTTTGAATTCTAATATAGTAGATAATGATAATCAGATAATATTCATATACTAGTTCCGGAGATATCATTGATAATATATCAATAAAATTTGAGAATATGTAAATGTACATAATTATACTATTTAATGAAAATTTCGTGAATCATACATTGGAAATATTTTTAATTTCAGAGAATAAGCTACTTACGTTACGAAATATCATTAAAAAAAGTTCGAAACTCAGCGATTCTGGAAATGTTTGCTTACAACTTATTTCAACTTATAAACACTTAAACTTACCATTCGATTTATACCTGAATGATTACGTTCATTTTGGAGTGTATGCACTACATATTTTGAAAAATTTTCTAAACATTTTTCTGATTTAATTTTACGAACAGAACTATAGGATTGACTTAATATATTATATGCTTATGTTCAGTGGTTTTAAGAATAAAAAAATTTAAACCAAATTGTTACTCTAATTAGCATTATTTTTAATAAATTTCTAAAGATTATTCTCAACATGCATTAAAAAATGCATAAAAATGCATTAAAAAATGTAAGATAAGAACTAATCAAAACATCATTGCACTCGCCAATTTTCAGATCATTTCATTAAACTTGGGAAGATAAATAAATTTCGACAAAATTTAAACCTTACATATTTTAAATTAAAAACTTGTTTTTGAAGATTCATAAAATTTTAAAAATTAATTTGCCATTCATTCATAATTTATATAATTTCCCTGAATTCTCACAGAATTTATATCAAACTTCATAAGTATGGTACATATCAAAATTTCAAGAAAATATGTCATTTTTAACTAGAATTTTTAAAATTCATTGTTTTCGAAATTTTCGAAGAATTTCTTTTATTGCAGTTTATAAACAGAAACTTATGATTGACCTAAAGCTTCGTATCTTTGTAAAACACTTTTCATTAAGACATTGATAAAATATAATAACAATTCAAATTATTATTGTCATTACTACTAGTATTATTATTACTATCAGTACTATTATTATTACTTTTATTGTCATTAAAATTATTATTATCATCATTATTAAAATATACAAGTACCTAGATTTGTATTATCAAAAATTGCTATTAAAAAATAATAGTAATAGTTAGGTAATGTGTACCTAAAATTCATTGTTTTCTATACCTAATTTGAATTAATTTAGAACATTTTCGACGAATTTCTTATATTGCAGTTATAAACAGAAATTTATTATTGACCTAAAGCTTCGTATCTTTGTAAAACACTTTTCTTTAGACAGTGATAAAATATAATAACAATTCAAAGTATTATTATCAATACTACTGGTACTATTATTAGTATCAGTACTATTATTATTACTTTTATTGTAAATAAAATTATGATTATCATTATTATTAAAATATACACGTACCTATATTTGTATTATCAAAAATTGCTATTAAAAAATAATAGTAATAGTTAAGTAATGTGTACCTAAAATTCATTATTTAGTATACCGAATTTGAATTAAGTTGAAACATTTTCGAAGAATTTCTTTGATTGAAGTTTATAAACAGAAATTTATGATTGACGCAAAGCATCGTATCTTTGTAAAACACTTTTCTTTAAGACAGCGATAAAATATAATAATAATTCAAATTATTATTATCATTACTACTAGTATTATTATTACTATCAGTACTATTATTAGTACTTTTATTGTCATTAAAATTATTATTATCATCATTATTAAAATATACATGTACCTATATTTGTATTATCAAAAATTGCTATTAAAAAATAAAAGTAATAGTTAAGTAATGTGTACCTAAAATTCATTATTTAGTATACCTAATTTTAATTAAGTTGAAACATTTTCGAAGAATTTCACTTATTGCAGTTTATAAACAGAAATTTATGATTGGCCTAAAGCTTCGTATCTTTGTAAAACCTTTTCTTTAAGACATTGACTAGATCTAATAACAATTCATATTATTATTATCATTACCACTAGTATTATTATTAGAACTAGTACTATTATTTAATATTGAATTTAATATTGAATTACGGTGCTATTAGGGCTATATATGGCCTGTATGCACCTTCTCCAAATAAATAAATAAATTATTATAACTTTTATTGTTAATAAAATTATTATTATCATTAAGTATAAGGTTTTGCCCATATTACCAGATGTTTATTGAAGATATAGGTTTGTACTTACTAGTAAAGATATTTTTTATTTTATTTTATTATTTATTTATTTTTATTTTGCCTTACTAGTTTCGGTTTGTTCAGTAAACCATCATCAGAGGCTTGATAAGTGTAATTTTGATTTGTATATCTTTTGATTTTATTTCATCGTAAATGTTTGAAATTATATTAAAATTTAAATATAATTTCAAACATTTACAATGACATATAATCAAAAGATATACAAAGCAAAATTACACTTATCAAGCCTCTGATGATGGTTTACTGAACAAACCGAAACTAGTAAGGCAAAATTAAAATTTAAATATAATTTCAGACATTTACAATGAAATAAAATCAAAAGATATACAAAGCAAAATTACACTTATCAAGCCTCTGATGATGGTTTACTGAACAAACCGAAACTAGTAAGGCAAAATTAAAATTTAAATATAATTTCAAACATTTACAATGAAATAAAATCAAAAGATATACAAAGCAAAATTACACTTATCAAGCCTCTGATGATGGTTTACTGAACAAACCGAAACTAGTACGGCAAAATAAAAATAAATAAATAATAAAATAAAATAAAAAAATATCTTTACTATTAAGTACAAACGTATATCTTCAACTATTATCATTATTATTAAAGTATACACGTACCTATATTTGTATTATCAAAAATTGCTTTTGTAAAATAATAGTAACATGTACCTTATAAATTAAGTAGTTGGTTAATACTTTGACCTCCAATAAATAGCCATGGGTTCGATTCCCTGCAATAATATGTTTTGTTCGTACTGTTAGTAATAATTCGTACGGATTATGCAGTAGAAAAATGAGAAATAATAATTTATTTCAAGTTGGAGCAAAATATCCTATTCATCGTAGAAGTTTGCAGATTGCAAGTGAAGTTCTGGAAACTACTTTTAAGAAAGTTCAGATAACTTAATCTGCATTCGTTTCAAACAAATACCTTTTATTGATTTCTTGGCCCATAAATTAGTTACGTGTATTATCCGGTACAAGAGGCCACTCTCAATACTAATTAATAATAATAATAATAATAAACGACTGGTTTTGTCTCCATTGGAGCATCACCAGGAGTACGTATCTATAATAATATCCTAAGGGCCGGTTCCATCATATCACAGAAAAGTCTCCTTTATCTAAAGCTTACTTACAGCCCATTTCATAATAAATTACTTTAAAACGCTTTAACAAAAGTGAACTTTAAGTAAAAGTAAGCTTTAAACGCTACTTAAAGTTAGGTCCGTTTCAATGGCCTTTATATTAAAGTTAACTTTAAAAGATAAATATGTGTTACGAATTGCATTTTGAAGATTAAACTGAGCTTTAAAATTTAAAGTCACTTTAAATTGATTATGAAATTGGCTGTTAATAGAAAAGTCTACTTTAAGGTCTGCTTCTGTTTCATATGATAAAAGACACTTTTTCGTAAAGCGACGTTTAAAAGTCAATATGGAACAAGTACTTAAAGGCGCCTTTTCGGTTTAAAGGAAACTTTAATACCATTATGGAACCGGCCGTAAGTTTAGTTTCAGCTTTAAATATATATTGTTATATTTTGAATGGTGTTGGCATCTACTTCCCGATACATTTTATTAATTATAAATAAAACACATTACTTTGTTAGTATCACATAAAATTATGTATTGATTTGTTACTAGTTTTGAGTACTTATACTCTTATACTCTGTTTCATAATGATTACATAAGTAGTCGAAACTAGTAACATATCAATAAATAATTTTATGTGATACTAACAAAGTAATGTGTTTTATTTATAATATATTGTTTTTGTTAGAGTGGAAAATTTGATAGTATTGGGCTTAAATAATACTCAATAAAATAGCAATACGATAACATTCCTCGCTCGCGCCTTAAACGAAACAAAACAAAAATAGTTAAAGGCTCCGTTTGATAAAGCAATTTCCCACATTCCCATCCAAACACTGCAAGAAAGCTACAATTTAATTCGGAATTTATTTCCCGTTTGTGGGATGTAGGAAATACACAAAGGAAGCTGATATATATTCAACATGCATTACGTTAATATTCCAGTAAATACGAATACACAAAGCAAAAAATAACCGTGATTAAGGTTGTTTGCTTGCAGGCTCGTTATTTAATGTTCACATTATCTTGGTTGCCGAGAACAGGGAGCAGTGGGAGAACCAAAACGTAATAAATGGGGAGGAAAAAACGGGCTGCAGAAAGTAACCGAAACCCACCTAGTGTTTGTTCAAATTAGACGTAGCCTCAGGATTTTTCTTTTTAACTAAATTTACGTTTTGAGACTCGCATTTCTTCGTGCATGTAAGATCTTTAATTATCTCTATAAGATATTCAATCTAATTATATTTTATTATTGAATTATTATATTTTATTATTGAGTTTTTAAATTAGCGTATTTAAATATTATTAAATTAATTACAATTAGAAGAATACTTTTATTGATTTTTTTTTTTATTATGCAAAACACTTAACGCGTTACAAACTTTATTTGCTATCGACTATTTAATGGTATTTTACTATAATTATTACAGTCTGATCAAAGATATAATTCTTTAATACTTCTTTAATGTCTTCTAATTAATTACAGTACAATTATTTCAATCGTGTAAAAACATCTGATTTTGACGGAATTGCACTTAAAAAATGTATTTGTCATAGGATTTGGTATTTACACCTAAATTTCGTTTGGCTGAAGTAATTATTTTCCCCTTTAGATTTAATTAAGTAATGAGTCATTAAAGTTGGTTGCAAGGGGCAAAGCAGTTTAATCGTTAGTCTGAACGTACATTTTTCTCCTGAAATATTGAATGTGGTAATTAAAAGTTTTGGACGTAATTAATTTCGCCCTAAACTGGGTAAATATTTGACGACATAATTAATAAACCATCCCCGGGCATCGCGAAAAAAGGTCCGTCGCTGTGAAGTAAATAAACCCAATTTGCATGTTATTAATTCAATCCTAACTGCGCGGTGATATTAGCACAGAGCGGAAACTTTCTGGGAAAAATAATAAAGCATCGCGGCCGAATCCCTTGTTCGCGATGAAAAAGTCTAATGTGCGCTAATGTGTAGAATTTTCTCATTAAAACCTTGTTAACTGTAACCGTGATTTACGTGCCCGACCTCGCTAATTAATTCCCTCAGATACTCAGTAGAATCACGGCATATTTTACGGCATTGTTTTAACGCGGACATAAAAATTACAACGTTGCGCAGCTCTTAATTGTAATAGAACTTATTTTATTGTGTTTTTCACATATAATCGCTCCATCAAGTTATAATTAATAAAGCTAACAATACAAAAATATTATAACATAATTATAACTTAATGGAACAATTAACACCTTCTGGTAAAGGTAATGCTTCAAAAAATTGTAATTAAATAGATTTCACATACAAGGCCCAATTAATATTTAACTTAGTAGATTTATTTTTGTTATTTATTGTGATGTTATTTAATAGATTTAATTCGTTATATTATAGTATACGTTAGATAGGATTTTGTTTATAGAAAATTATACTGAATATATTACATTTAGGGTATTTAGATATTAATAGGATTGCTTAGGTAGTCAGATAGGACTTATATAGCTAGAATTATAATTAATTCAGGGCACAATTAACGCAAAATAATTGTAATGAGTCTGTAATATGTATAAAATTCAATGGAAAATTCAAACTCAACGTACAAAGACGTTCAACATTCGTATAGAAGCAGAAAATAACAAGTATCTCGAATATCAGATTCAAATCACAATTGGAATTATGGTTTCCCGGTATATGGAAAATTATAATTACAATTTGTTGTTTCATTGCCGTGGTTACAAACTGGATTCGGGTAGCAATTCGGGAATTTACACGCTTATTTGGATCAACGTAGGCGGATTTTAACAAGCGAAAATCACTTGTTTAACAGAAGTTTTAAAAAGGCTGAACGCCGATAAACAATCAGATTCGCTTTAGATCCCGGAGTATCCACGTCGGTTAGCAGAGAAAAATAAAACAGTTGTACAGAAACAAATATCGTCGAACAATAGTTATTTACATTCACGCGTTATTCAAAAACAGTTTGATTTACGTTTTGTTTAGGCGGATATAATCAATTTCAGGACAGTAATTATTTGCGTTCGAGCATCTGTAAACACTCGACGTGAACTAGGGAATCATTATCAACACGGAACAGCTGAAAGGAGTCCAAGAGGATTCAACGAGAACTTCAACCCCAAATACGATTGATCGAGAACATCAACTATAGAAGAGGAAACCGAGGACGGCAGGACTTTGAATCGAGGGAATTGGTGCCGACTTAATCGCATTTACTGATTCGACATCTGCAACCAGGATTGCCGATCACCACTGCGATTTGCCGCTATTCACCAGGAATGTGAATTTGAATGCCAGGTAGAATTTACTAAAATTACTACTCAATTAAGGAGTTAATTGTGCGAATAAGGAGTTTAGGGAATTATTGTTATTAAATATTGATAGTGTCAGTTTGTTAATTAGTGATAGGACTTGCTTTTTATTGTCAATTATCTAAATATTTAATATTATAATAAATATTAATTAAAATTAATATTCTTTGCCTGCCGTCTAATTTATTTTGATCCCACTTTTTGACCCTGAGAAAAGAGAAAAACAAAATAATAAAATTCATAAAAACAAAAGTAAGTAACAATTGTATGATTCTCAATTATCAACCCAATAATAAATCTACGCAGTTAACAGAATTAGTATAACAGCACATTTTAAACACCTCAAAGTGGGGCATTGTCTATAACGTAGCATTTAGCACCCTTAACGTGGGGCAAATCATAATTATTGTGTTAAAATAATTAAACTCTAACAATAACATAGCATTATATAGTTTTGGCACAGTTTTACGGAAGGCCGTTTTACTATTTATGCAACAAAATCTTCATGTGTAAAATTAACGAAATGTCATTTAAATTACACACGGGATAATTTAAACACCAACTTTCCAAGTATCCAAAATGTAATTTAAATAACTTTCAATTTAAATTGCATTGTTTTAAATTATAAATAGGCTTCTTATGTTGTAAAAGAACATGTTGTAAATATGTTTATATTATTTTTTTGTGTGTTTCATTGGAACACGCAGTTTTCTATACACATGTTAAAAGGTTTGTTGTATATGAAACTCAATTAAAATGCAAGATATTTTTGTGGAACTTGTAAAAAAATCTGCAATGCATTCATGCTAGCCCTCATTATTTTATACTTTCATTAAAATTGTACTTAGTTTTAATGCTAGATGAATAAATTTTGAACATTCGATTGTTATTCAATTGAATTAAAATGAAACACCGTTTTCCTCACTCGAATTTAAATTATATTTAATTTTTATTACAAATAGCGCATTATTTATCGAAGACACGATTTTAATAACGATTGTTTTTAAGATACTTTCATTTCAATATTACATGAATTATTTTAGCACATTTGTATTGTTGCAGGATTAAAATTTGACTTGACTTGAATGGTTGAGACATTTGATTTAAAGTGCTGTTCATTTTTTGATTATACTTGAATTATAACGATTTGTAATTCACATGAGAGACTAAATAAAATGATGGCCATATATTCGGCACTTTAATAAAAATTACATTCATTTTCTTCAACAACTAAATAAAAATCACATTCTATTTCATTCATACATGGAATAAAATGACACATGAATTGTTTGCTACTGTATTATTTGGACAAATTTTGGAGACGAAAGAATCATTGCATCGACATTTCAATATCACTTACATCCTATTAAAATTGGACACGAATTAAAATGGAACACAAATTACAATGCAACACATTAAACTTGAATACAATTAAATTGACACTTGTAGATAATGGTACTAGAAAGCTTAGTTGGGCATCGCACAGAGGGCGCCACCATACACAACCACGTCGTTTATTCATGCCAGAAATGATTTTACATACGTTTCGTGCATATTTTGCTATTATGATTTGAAAATACACACTCATAAGGGGCTTTTAAACAAAATCAGAAGGTCTTTTGCGTAATTCCAGATGAAACAAAACTAAGCCACGAATTATGACCGGTGGGCCATCTGTATGTGGTGTGCCAAAGCTTCCTATTAAAATTATGTTCGCGTACAAAAATAATAATATCGAATTTTAATGTGTTCCATAAATAATTGATGTTGCATTTAAAAGCGTATTGAATTAGAATGAATGAATGTTCAATTTTAATTAATGTATAATTTTAAAGCATCTCTCATTTTAATAAACCTGTCGTTGAAATTTAACGCTAATAAATTCAGTTTTAAAAAGAAAATCCAATTTCATTTCAAGTATGGTAAAAACGAACTACAATTTTAATAAAGTTTCATTTAAATAAAATGCCATTTATTGCAAGAGTATTAAAAATGAAACGTATATTAATTCAGGCGTCTAAAAAACAATCGTTATTAAATTCGTGTCTTCTATAAATAATGCTTATTTGTAATGAAAATTAAATATAATTTAAATTCGAGGGTGGAAAACAGTGTATCATTTTAATTCAACTGAATAATAATCGAATGTTCGAAATTTATTCATCTAGCATTAAAACTAAGTACAATTTATAAATAATGCGTTATTTGTAATAAAAATTAAAAATAATTTAAATTCGAGGGTGGAAAACAGTGTTTCATTTCAATTCAATTGAATAACAATCGAATGTTCGAAATTTATTCATCTAGCATTAAAACTAAGTACAATTTTATTGAAAGTATAAAATAAAGAGGGCTTGCATAAATGCAGTGCAGATTTTTTTAATAAGTTCCACAAAAATATCTTGCATTTTAATTGAGTTTCATATGAAACAAACCTTTTAACATGTGTATAGGAAACTGCGTGTTCCAATGAAACAAATAAAAAATTAATATGAACATTCTTTACAGCATGTCCGGCTTACAATATAAGAAGCCTATGTATAATTAAAAACAATGCAATTTAAATTGAAAGTTATATAAATTACATTTTAGATAATTGGAAAGTTGGTTTTTAAATTATCGTGTGTGTAATACAAATGACACAAATGTTGAATAAATAGTAAAACTGCATTCCATACTAATAGACTCCATACCTATAGATTACCCCAATAAAAAAATCATTCTACCAGTAAGTTGATATTTTTCATAGTGAAATTTATTTAAATTTACGCTAAAATAGTTCATTGTACATTGCTCCATTTTGCTTTCATTAAAATTCCATCTCATTTTACACAAAAATATTTTGTTGAATAAATAGTAAAACGGCATTCCATACAATAGACTCCATCCAATAGATCGCCCCAATAAAAAAAATCATTCTACCAGTAAGTTGATATTTTTCATACTGAATTTGATTTGAATTTACGCTGAAATATTTCATTGTGCATTGCTCCATTTTGCTTTCATTAAAATTCTTGGGTTGTGATTTCTGCGAAGGTACATAAAATGCAAATTCTGGTTATACGTATTTTTGGCCTTTTGTTGCAACGCCATAACCTGCATTATTGCCTTTTCAAATGGTTCTTTTCTTACTGCATTATTATGAAATGGCAATTTCGTATTATTCAGATTTAGTGACTGTGCACAAGATTTCATTATATTTTCATGTCATACTTCAGTCCCGCAAATATTGTACCTACAATTTATTAAATTGCCTTATCTTATCAGAGCAAAACTGTATTTTACTTGGGGTTGGCCCCAATACATGTAACCAATTAACTGGAAGAGGATCAATCCAGATTATTATCATTATTATATGCATACACATGACTGCGACTGAAAGCCATAACAATCTACGAAAAAAAAATCCTAATATTCTTCTGTGTACACTTTTTGTATACTTATTGTATTGATTTCGTACTGGGTTTGTTATTTTTTCTGTGTCTTGGATATCAGCCAGGCATACTTTACGAGTTCTTAATGTATTGTTGTTTTATCGCATTATAAAATAATACATTATTTTGGTTCATATTTTCCACGGAAAAAAAAAGTTGTTTGACAGTGAATGAAATTGATAGCTCAACAAAACAAATATTAGCATTATATAGCAATACTTATCCAACTTATAACTTATCCAATACGTAAGCAATAAGGAGATTTAAAAAAAAAACACTTGGTACATACAAGTTTTTTCATAGAAATAACTCTACAATTGTTTCGGTAGTTAAACCATTTTCAAGAGCAATCCCTTTTTTTAATCTTCCTAATCAATATGTTTCACCAAGTGATTACAACACACACATTCAATTGAAATAAGTAAGGAATAATAACTTTAAATATTAGCTTAAGTTTAATCTTAATATTTATTTTAATTATCTATCTATCTATTTATATTAAATTATCTTTAATATTTTAATTTAATTTAATTTTTCAAAATTTAAGGTCTAATCCATAAATTACCAGTTATGTATTTAAGTTTGTTATATTATTATTTGGTACTTACTGGTAAAAACATATTTTTATTTTATTTTTGTGTATTTTCTTTGCCTGACTAGTTTCGGTTAGTATACAACCATTTTCAGAGGCATGTTTTAATGTTTATACATATTGAATTAAATAAAACTTAAAATTAGACATATATCAAAATTTAAAATTACAATTAAAGTGAATTCAAGATGTATAAACATTAAATACATGCCTCTGAAGATGGTTATATACTATCTGAAACTAGTCAGGCGAAATAAAATAAATAAATATTAAAATAAAATAAAAATAAGTTTTTACCACTAAGTACCAAATAATAATATAACAACTTTATATAAATATTAGCATTATTAACTTGTGGCTGCAGTTGCAATTACGAAATTTATATTATTCAGGGTCATACCACAATTGATTAATCGGAGCCTTAACTAACACCTTAGCACGCTAGTACACTAAATAAATCTTAGTATACCTTAGCACAACCTTAGTTATACCTTAGTACACTACACGTTCTTATGGCATTCCTTAACTAAGTACACCTTAGCACACTAGGTACACTAAATATATCTTTGTATACTTTAGCACAACCTTAGTTACACCTTAGTATACTACACGTTCTTATGGCATTATTATTTAAGAAGCAAATAATTACATGTATTTAAATATTTGCATTGCTATTATTGTGTAATCTAATATTTAGATTAGAAGCAAGAATTGAATATTTAGCATTTCCTTGCTTAAACGTTTTACTCCTTATCTTATCGCAGTGTTTAGTCAGCGAAGGTTTTTACATTATAGTAGTAAGAAAACAGAGCTGTTATTAATATCCGATATGCAAATACACGATACAAGTGCTATGCAGAAAACAGCCCACTGCATTAAGTAGATTATAATTCACCTGTAATTACCTGCAACGAGATTTAAAGTGGATACATTTTAAAATACCGAGTACAGGTGAGATAATGATGCAGTATGAATGGTCAATGCGGTTGAGGTTCATTGGTCATTTGGCCTGTTTAACTTTCAAATTTGAATAGATGAAATTCTTATAAGATTTTTTTAAAATTATTATCTGTCGCAATTGATAAAGGTTTTAGGGAACTATTACGTGACATTTAAGGAAATTTACAAAGCTACTGTTGAGTAACGACAGGCATAAATAAATATTATATTGATTTTTTCTTCTTTTTATTCTACTACTACTAATTGGAGAAATTACTGGTAGGAATATTTATTATATAAATATTTTTGGTTAAAATCAATTTTATTAGTTTTTTATTACCTAACTAGTTTAGTCTTATTTAGGCCATCTTCAAAGGTGTTTCATTTTTATATATAGTATACATGATATTGAAATAATTTGATTTATTTTTCAAATTATAGAAATAATTTTCTTCAAAAGTATGTTTTTATGACAAATATTTGTTATACTGTAACCAAATTAAATACATATATTCTATTTTATTCAATTCTATCAAATAAAAAACAATTGCTGATTTTTTATAAATACATCAAATTATTACAAATTTTGAACGTTCGATCAATTTTCAGAATTATTCATACATAGGTACTTGTATTTAACTTTAGAAAATGTCTAATAGTTATTGACATTTTATTGAAAGTACAGAAAAATGTCATAAAAAAACAAAGAAAGTTTCGACAAAATATAGTTATGTTGTTTAACATTTGAAATCTGTATAATATCTTCTATAAAACTTCAATTACCTTCACTCAATATTCTAATAAGTTGTATAAAATATCTCAAAATTGACAAAAATGTATCAAACTGCAATAAAAAAACTACAATACTAGAATTTAATATAACAAATTTCAGGAAATAGTTTTAAATTTCCATAAAATATCTAATTTTATAACATTTGAATTCAGTCTTCTATAGGTTTTCAGAAAAGTTCCTGAAATGTATATAATTTTAACAAATTTTTCAAAATTTCATTCAATTAGCAATCTGTATTTAATTACATAGCTTCTCCAGGGAATAATAATTATTATTATTTTACAAAATATCAGAAAATATTAGGAAATTGACTAAAATTAAAAAAAAATCAAGGTTTCTTTAATCCGTATTTCCCTATTAACCCTATTCTATTCTATTCTATCAAATAAAAGGCAATTGCTGATTTTTTTTAAATACATAATTTTTTTACAAATTTTTATAACTTTAATATATTTTCAGAATTCTTCATACATACTTATATTTATCTTTAGAAAATGTCCAACAGTTATTGACATTTATTGAAAGTACACAAAAATGTCATAAAAAACCAAGAAAGTTTCGACAAAATATAGTTATGTTGTTCAACATTTGAAATCTGTAATGAATCTTCTATAATATTTCAATTATCTTCACTCAATATTCTATTAAGTTGTATAAAATATCTCTAAATTGATGAAAATGTATCAAACTGTATAAAAAACCTACAATACTAGGATTTAATATAACAAATTTCATAAAATACTATTAAATTTCCATATATTATCAATTTTTTTAACTTTTGAATTTAATCTCTTATAGATTTTCTGAAAATTTCCTGAAATGTATTTAATGCCATTAAATATTTCAAATTTTCATTCAATTAGGAATCTGTATTTAATTAAATAGCTTCTCCAGGTAATAAATATTATTATTATTTTACAAAATATCAGAAAATATTAGGAAATGAAAAAAACAAGGTTTCTTTATTTCCTATTCCCCTATTAATCCTATTCTTTTCTATTCTATCAAATAAAAGGCAATTGCTGATTTTTTTAATAAATACATCAAATTTTTCAAAAAAATTAAAACTCCAATCAGTTTTCTTCACACATACTTCTCTTTAACGTTAGAAAATGTCTAACAGTGATTGAAATTTTATTGAAAGTACACAAAAATGTCATAAAAAACCAAGAAAGTTTCGATAAAATATAATTATGTTGTTTAACATTTGAAATCTGCATTGAATATTCTATAAAATTTCAATTACCTTCACTCAATATTCTATAAAGTTGTATAAAATATCTCAAAATTGATGAAAATGTATCAAACTGTATCAAAAAAACTATAATACTAGGATTTAATATAACAAACTTCAGAAAATAGTATTAAATTCCCACAAAATATCCAATTTTATATTTATATTTTGAATTTAATCCATAGATTTTCTGAAAATTATCTGAGATATATAAAATTTCATAAAATATTTGCAAATATTTGAATATTCCATTCAATTAGGAATCTGCATTTAGTTATATAGCTTCTCCAGGTAATAAAGATTATTATTATTTTACAAAATATCAGAACAAGTTTTTCAGAATATACCAAGTATTATAGAAATTTAAAAAAAAAACTATAAATTTCAGAACTTCCTTTAATTGAGATTGCTCATTACTAGCAAATATCTTCGTTGACAATTTAGAAAACCTAATTATTAATAACACAAATCCTTTCAATGAATACATAACTCTTTGGAAACGCTACGTAGATGACATATTAATAATGTGGACAAATAATAACAAACACACAATCACAAATTTAAATTTATATTTAAACATTTTTATAACAAACTTAGCGCTAATTTATATTTAACCTAATTATTGTATTATTTGTAGACATATCACGCCTCTGATGATGGTTTGTTAAAAACTGAAACTCGTCAGGCAAAATAAAATAAATAAATAATAAAATTTAAAAAAAAACTCTACCAGTAAGTACACAATGATAATACCTTAAAATTATAAGATATACAAATTTATCAAATACCTGTAGATGAGTTGTAAACTTTTAGTAAAACTTACAAATATTTAAGACATCAATGTTGTCATGATTTATAATTAACTCCTGTAGTACCTAGTAAAACTTAGCAAGTGCACTCGTCAGTTAGTTTGTTGGTAACAGATGAGTAGGAAATTTGTACACAAAAAGTCCTAAGTTCAAGCCATATCAATCTTGCGATCGAAAATAAACTATTTGTAACTAAAGTTTGATCACACTCTTGAGATAACCGACTCGTGTGTTATCACAAAACTTTGCAGCTTTAAAACTTTGCGTATTTGTATTGAATGAAAACTTACATTTCTGGTAATGAATATGAATCGATGCAACAACTTATAGTTGTGGTAAAGTGTAGGCTGGTTTTGGTGTGTTATCACAAAATATTGTGGAACATGCGCTCGAGTAAAATTGCATTTGTGGCTCTGGTGGGGAAATTAAGTGGGCATTAAGTAACTGGTGTAATTTCATGTAAACAAATAAGCATTTCTCTTGGGAAACTCGCGGAAAATCGCCGTAGCACTCGGCGCGCAGTTTAACCATTTCCTTCCGGGAAACTTTTACAGTTATCTAATCCGTTAAATAGCGGCGTCGCACTGGAAAGGCAATCGAGGCGATTACTTGACTGGATCGTGGAGATAAGAGGGTCGAATAAGCGACGCCTGCGGAACCTTTCAGCTGATTGCGAATTTGAGCGCCGCGAATTGGGAATGGCCCACGCGCGCTTCAAAAATACGCGTGTGTTTCGGCGATTCCGTAGTTCAGGAGGAGGAAGAGCATTAAACCGAGTTAATTGCCACGATCGGGGAGAAGAGCGCGCTTGCTCTTGGCAGCGCGTTTGAAAGGACGGCACACGGTGGGGAAACGCAAACGTCAATAACGTGTGCCGTCGGCCGCCTAATCCGTGCGGCGTCCCGACGCCTGGAAAAACAAAAAGCGGCGCGTCCCACGGCGCCGGGACGCGCCGCGACGCCTGTAACGTGCAAATACTGTTAATTGGGCACTTACGCGGCAATACTTTTCGACAGCGGCCAGCGTTCCATTGATGCCTGGTACTTCATGTTCTCTATTTGCTTTTTCAGAGCGTCCTTGTCCATCGCTGCGATCGTACTGGCGTCCATCGGGCGGGGTTGACGGCGGCGTCGGCACGCAGGCGTCCGGGCGTCGTTTCGGTGCGCGTCCGCAGGGGGCGCCTAGGGACAGGTAACTGCGTCGCGACGGTTCGTCGCCGGGAAATCCTGCAGAACTGCAAAGCCAAACAGCGACGAGGTAATGAATAAACACCAGGACTTCAGAGCAAACAGCAGGGCTCCACTACTTTGATAACTTTAGATCAAATATTGCAATATTATCACGAATTCCGTACGAAAATACAGTTACCACCTACTGCACAGTACGTGCAAGATTTAAGTCAATAGCCAGAATCGAAATTAACTTTGCGAACTTTTCCATTTCTTTTTTGACAATATTTACAACAGCTAAGCGAAATCATCACTTTTCTCCAGCCATGATAGACGTGTACACACATATAGGGTATAGAGTATAAATAGGGTATACGCATAAGCGACATTTAATGCAGCAACAGTTGAGTTTTAGTTCATAACGATCAAATTTCACGAAATTTAACAAATATTTATGGTAAAAATGGAATTTTCAATCAATTCTGTTCCTGGCTGTCATAGATATTATTCTGTATCATTGTAATAAAAAAAACAACAGGAAAGTCAACACCAGTTGATTGAAAAGTAACGTCATTTCGAAATTTGTAACCTGAAATTATTGGTCATTTATACAATTTTATATAAACTAACTAAACTTGAAAGACTAAAAAAATATAAAATAGAAAGAAAGCTAGTCAAGGAATTGTAAATAGCCACAATAAGACAACAATGGATTGAATTTGGCTATAAAATGGAAAGAGACAGCAAAGAAAGCCAAAAACTATTTTATAGGGCACAAAAGACACTCAGAAGAGAAAGAACCCAACACACAAGAGGAATCAAAAATGAAGACGGGGAACTACTAACGCAAGAGAAATAAGTGATAGACAGATGGAAGGAGCACTTTCAAGAACTTCTATGGGCGGAACAAAAAGAACAAACACTAGACAGTACTAAAAATTCTCAGGAAACAGAGGACAAAGAACCGGAAATTACCATAACACAGATAAAAGAAGCTATAAGAAACCTGAAAAATTGGAAAAATCCAGGATACGACAGGATAATAAGCAAAGCATGAGAAGAGGAACAAATCCCCAAAGACTTGAGAACCACACTCATAGTACCAATACATAAAAAAGGAGACAAACATGAATGCAATAACTATCGAGGAATATCAATGACCAGTGTAGTTATGACACTATACGAACAAATAATAGACAAAAGGGAATATAAACTGACTAAACTTTGTGAACATATAGCCTTTTCTGTTACCAGCACCAAAAATGAAGTTTTTTCGGGCGAATTATAGCTGATTCCGGGCATATCAAAGTTTGGAATAGCAGATAAGTGTAAAAACTTCATTTAGGTTAGGTTAGGTTAGGTTAGGTTAGGTTAGGTCAGTGATAAGTGAGTCCGAAAAACTTCATTTAAGTGTCTATGTGTGTCTAATTAAATTTTTGGTACACGCTCTCCATAATTATCTGAAAAATAACCTTAATAACGAAATTTCTATTGCCATCGAGGTAGCATTGTTTAGATCATAGCAGGCTTAGAATTCTATACTATAGCAACAATTTATGTTAACATGTGAAGTCTATCACTTAGAAATTGATACTGATTTGAATTTGAATTTTTGAAATGATTCCAAAACTACGTTATACGAATCAAATATAAAAAAAATCAAGCAAAATAAAACAGTAACTCTGAAATGGGCTGTATGGTACCAATATTTCATATTGGTTTCATTTTAGGTGTTTTACTTCTCAAGGCAGATTTCGCAAGTCATTTCTTCTTAAAGGGGTTTTTGCACTGGCCGAAAATGCAGTGCTTTCTATCGTCAAACTTTTAGCCTTTATTTGTCGATAGATTGATTCTAAATTTTCCAGACGTATTTAGATCCCGGGTTGAAATAAACCAAAATCTATGTTTTCAAACTTATTCCATCTCACTCTCACTCTAAGTTTGATAATGATCAGAACGTGATCGAAACTATAGTCACTAATTTTAATAAACACTGTGATATAAAGAAAGAAAAGTGTGTTTTATTTAATTTCATCATGTATCACGAAGTAGATGTCTCCAACATTGACCAATCATTTCTTTATGAAATAAATCATGATTTTTTTTTTTCATTTTTTTTTTATCAGTCTTTGCTGGGGTAGATGTGATTTACATCAATTGATATACATCACGATTTAAATCATGATTTTTTGTAATAAATTCTTGAATTTGAACAATAATTTATGATTGAAAACAAATTTCCGTGTATTTGTACCATGTAATGAACCAAAAAATGAAAGAAAATAAAAATATTTTACCTACTTACAATTATCTACTTTAAAGCATGCTAACTCTATTATTACATTATATTTTTCATTGTTCACCTATTGAAATCCACTAACAAAAACAATGATTAATTAAAAAAAATCTATTTTGATTTGAATCAATGGTTTACTTAAAAAAAATCAGAGAGTTAAATCGTGATTTAAATCATTAGTTAAATTATACCAACCCTGGTTAAAACTAAATTGAATGAATACTCTTGACCAATATCTTCTACATTTTAACGTTTTTAAATCCGACAGTTACGCTGGGATGTAAATATTTACTTAACAATTTCGACTGCTTTTTATGTTCAATTACGTCAACGATATTTGGAAGCAATTTTAAAATAATTTCTACTTATATTTGGCAATATATCATGTCTTAAAGATATTACAACGTGATAAAGATTTCTCCAATAATTTCTTCTGAAAGTCAATCAGAATTTGAACATTTTTTCATCATGTCATTCTACATTTGTGACTAAATTGTGATAATGAGATTTTGGTACGATATTTGAAAATTTTATGATTTTTTTTTCTACTAGAGTTAGGAAAACTTTTACATTTGAATACTAATTTGAGTAAGGAAAAGTGGAATAAAAACGGCATGTTTTTAATCTCGGCTATCGCCTCGATCAAAAATTCCATGCCTAATATGGAAAAAATTACGTTTCCTAACTTATTGCACTAATAGGTATTGTATTTTGCCAGTACATCGCACCAACGATATTAAAACGTGAATAAAAATTTTGTTACGTAAATTGTTTCTCAATTTGGCACTATATCATGCCAACTATATATATTTCCCTAATAATTTCGTTTGAATATTGTCAGTATATCGCAGTAACGACATTAGAACGTGAATAAAAATTGTGTTTGTAAATCATGTAAATTATTGACAATTTTTGGACGTGAACAACTTTATGACGTGATTCTTGAAAACTTATTAAATTATATTTTTCGAAAACAAATAAAAAATGTTTACATTTACATGACATAAATAAGTTGTTAAAATAATTGTTTTTTGTTCACTAGATGTAAAAGTCCTTTACAATATAGCACAAAAAAGATATTTACGTCCAGCAATTTTTGATTAATGAAGAGGTCACAATTTGAGGCAAATCCGCCAAAATTATCTTTTCTCAAAAATCTGTTGTAAAATTTTTGTAAATTGATGTAAAATTATTAAAATATGTCCGTTTTGATTGTACACATACCTTAACATACTTACTGCTTCTGTACCATTCTACAATGAATATTAATATTTTGTATTGAAAAGTGTGTGATCCATTCTGATTATAGGTGAATTCATGAGTGAAGGTCAGAACTATTAGGTAAGTTTAAAGTTGACCTTTACCTTACACGAAGGTCAACCAACCAACTAAAGACCAACTTTAAACTGAAATGATAGTGCTGACCTTCACTCATAAATTCATATTTTAGTTTATCCAACTAATAAAATAAATATAACGAAATTTCGTATAGTAAAATTGATACAGATTTTCCAGGAAATATCAAAATTTTATTAAAATATCCAAAACAGTTTAAAAATTATAATTATTCCGACCGAAAACCTAAAATAAAGCAGTTAACCGAAACTCAATGTATTGTAAAATTTCGAGCAAAATCAAAATTTGTTATACAGGATGTTTAATAACCGGTGTGGAGTACAAGGAATCTTGATTTGAGTATATATAAATGTGTATATTTTATATCTTGTATTTTATTATTTTATTCTAATGTAATAAGTATGCAGTATACTCAGATACTCCACTGAGAATCAACATACAAATGAATTATTATTATTATAATTATTATCATTATTAATAACGTAGGCCTTGGAATAAAAATGGTGAACAAAAACAAAATCATGACAAATAATATTAAACATTATCACTTGAGAATGACCTAATTGTGGTCCATACTGCAGTCGCGTTTAACGAAAAAATAAAGTGATAAATAACGTAGTAACGTGTTTCATTTTTGTATCATAACTAATTATCACATTATGATGAATTATTATGATGGCTCCCTCCATCAACTTTATATACACCTAGAACTTAACATTTTGCAAGAAATACTAACACATTAGTTAACAACCACAATAAAAGTGTCTGAAGAAATAGGACAGAAGGTCAGTAAGGTCAGTAGTCAGTAGTCAGTAGTAACAGTGTAAACATTTCTGTATTAAAATTCCACAAGTTTCCGGAAGAAATAGAATCAGACATTTTATGAAATTTCAAAAACAGTTTATAAAAATTAATTATTCGAATGAAATACTAAAATAGTGAGACGAAATTCGATTATGTTTCGTAAAATTTGGAACAGACTAAAAGTTTGTAATAAACTTGTTTATACTTATAAGCAGGTATATTTTTTGAGCAAATTTCTGTAATTTTCACTGAAATTGTTGTCCATAATTAGAATTTTGTATTAGAAAAACTTTTCAAGGCTAGATCATTAACGTCAATACCAATTATTTTAAAAATTTACAAAAATCTTATAATCTTTCTTCTACTACCCTTTCGGGTGTCGAAGTGGTGTTATCTTTCCTACAAGACTTGTATTTTGAATCACTTGAGAATGACCTAATTGTGGTCGAAACTGCAGTCGTGTTTAATGAAAAAATAAAGTGATAAAAAACGTAGTAACGTATTTCATTTTTGTATCATCATGACTAATTATCACATTATGATGAATTATGATAGCTTCCTCCATCAACTTTATATACACCTAGAACTTAACATTTTGCAAGAAATACTAACACATTAGTTTTTAACCATAATAAAAGTGTCAGAAGAAAAGACAGTAGTCAGTAGTCAGTAGTAACAGTGTAAAACTTTCTATATTAAAATTCCACAAGATTCCCGAAGAAATAGAAATAAATATTTTATGAAATTTCAGGAAACCGTTTAAAAAAATTAAATAATTTTTCGAATGAAATACTAAAATAGTGAGACGAAATTCGATTATGTTTCGTAAAATTTTACTCAGAGTCTGTATTATACTTGTTTATACTTGTTAGGATTTACGCGATGGAAATGATATTTCTCAGAAAAATTGAAAATAAGACCAGAAGGGACAGACTAAGAAACCAGACATACAGAAATAAACTTAAGATAAGATCAATCAATGATAAAATAAAAGAAGGACAGATGAGATAGTTTGGACATATCTGCAGAATGAACGAGAAAAGAATTACCTAGAGACTATATGAGGCGAGCGCAACAGGGAGAAATCATAGAAGACCAAGAAAATAGTGGAATATCAGAATAAGAGGAGTTCCTAGGAGTTCCTGGGAAGAGCTAAAGGAACGGACAAAAGATAGGAAGAAGTGGAGGGAATACTATCGAACAGAATAAATGTAAATGTAAATACTATGATGTAAAAGAAAGTCTTACACCGAAACGTAGAAAGGTGGCTGATAAATTAAAAAAAATACATATACTTGTTATAATAAACAGGTATATTTTTTGAGTAAATTTCTGGAATTTTCATGGAAATTGTTGTTCATAATTAGAATATTGTATTAGAAAAACTTTTTAAGCCTAGATCACTAAAGTCATTACTAAATATTTGGAATTTTCACGGAAATTGTTGTCCATAATTGAACTTTGTATTAGAAAAACGTATCAAGCCTAGATTACTGAAGTCATTACTAATTATTTTTAAAATTTACAATAATCCTAAAATTATCGAAAAACATTAACCTAACCTGAAATGGAATTTTCAATATGACTTGGTTGAATACATAAATTTTTAGCAAATGCTTACGTAATCTTACAAATCTCATAATACCAAAATAAATAAATATATCTGGTTAAATCTAGATAGTTTTTTTTTAAATTGAAGTTAAATTGAAATACAAGTTTTGTGACATTTCAGGAAGATATCGAAACAATTAATGGTTTTTCCATATAAAATTCTAAAATTGGTAAAGTTGTTATACGAAATTTGACCACAGTGATAAACAACTGATAATTAAATAAAGTAAAATAGTTTTATTTTTATCAACCATCAATATCACAAAGTGACAGATTTATACAGTGATAAATATTTATAGTAAACTCTCGAAATGTTCCGAAATATTCAAGAGAACCATTGAGTCAGTAATTTTTCTTATTGAGACAATTTGAACCCACAAAATTGCAGAATATTTTTTCATCAAATTTGTAGTTATCAAGAATGTTCAAATAGCTTGGTGCAATTTCTACCTCTTGAATACAATTTATTCTAACTTTCAATGGTATACATAATATGAAGGAAATGAACTTTTTTTTTTGGATACTCCATGTAAAAATTCTGCCGAGGTGATGCGTACATTTTACATGTTTACTATTTATAAAATACAAAAATATTTCACTAAATAAACAGTGCTGGCGTTAATTACTATCCGGAATTGCAAATGGGCGCATTAATATCCATCATATTTTTCCCCAGTGAATAATGGCATGTCACTTACAGTCATAAATAAATTAATGTAGTAAAAACTACGTACGCCCATCGCTCGTGAAAATGTCCGGTTCGGCTTTCACCAGGAACGCAAACACACACGTGAACGCATAGATGAAGTGCATTAATAACCTCCTAATCTCCGCAATTCGCATCTACCGTTTTTCCCGATCAGCATTCTTGAAAGGTGCGCGTTTTAGCTGGTTTCTTTGTTAAACGTTAGAAATAGTCATGGCAAGGTTTTACCGGTGTCTTCGTGAGCAGGTGATCGGACGTTGGGCAGAGGTGTGGAGTGTACGGCAGCGCACTGGCACGGTTTAATTAACTATGCAAAGTCGTGCGAGGTGTACACGAAGCTGAGGCCGATAGAAAGTATTATTGATAAGAATTAACGCTGGTGTTGTGTTGACGAGCCGGTGATAACGTGCCGTACGGTCGGTACGGTGGACTTGGTGATTAGTTTTGTTTTTAATTGTACGGGCGCGGGTGTTAATGACATCGAGTGTTCTGCCATGCAACGTAAATTTCGTGTGCCATATTTGGCCCATTTGCGATTATCGATTTGTGCGAATGCATTTTCAGATTATTGATTTTCAAATAATTGCCCACAGATGTTCACATTAACAATAATATCTCAATAATACCTTCAATTAACCTAATCATTATCAAAATTATCAAGTATATGCATGTATCAATAACATCATAATTTGGAGTGGTTTAGTAAGTCCAGGCTCTGATTTAAAAGCTACAGTTCTAAAAATATTATTCAAATTCAAGATGAATCCGCGTTCAGTAATCCAAAGAACTGATCGCCACGTTTCCAATAGCCCCACATACATTAAGAGATCACGTCTTTGGTAATCTATCGTCATACTTGGAGGTGACTTTATCATATTGATACTTATACTCATCTATACTTACTGGATATTCAAGATAATTTTTTTGTGTCAGTCCTGATCAATTCAACACCATGCCAGGCTGTCGGGCTTACTTTTTTGAAAATTTGTGCCATAACCCTGTCATCAGGTTTATGGAAAAACAATCGTGATTACAAACTGTTTTAAGGCAACTTTTGTACTATATAACAAATTTCACAATTTAACTTCTTAAGAATTCGTTATTATTTTACGTAGTACCATTTTACTATTCCATCTTATGGTATTATGGATTACCATCTTATGGTCAGTGTTTCATAGAAGATAACAGATATAATTCTCATTTTGATAACCAGACCTATATGTATTTATGTTTCTATAAAATATTAAATATGTCTAATCGTAAACCAAATCAGTTATATTGATAACAATCACAAACATCGAAAATGGCTCATAAAATTTAAGACATTTTCTTATAAATATTTGCAAAAACCGACAAGAGAATTCATAATAATTTCATAATTAATAGATAATCCCGAAAATCTGAATTAAATTTCAAGTCATATTTGAACATGGTCATAAAAAATAAAAAATCAGTCACCAATTTCAAGTTATATTCATAAATATAAGGATATAAGTATATAGAAGCTCTATGTATTACAAAAATATAAATATTAAGCTATCTATCATATGTCGTATTATATCATATATGAAAAATAGACAAATCTATCTATCATATATTAAGTTTTAAGAGAAATTTTCACGTTTGACATAAACTTTTTAATTCTAAAAATCTACTTTCATGGATTTATTTTGTAAATGTTTGAAAATAATAAAAGAAACTGTTATAATCTTCAAGATATTTTCATAAATTTCCAACAAAACAAACGTAAATTTGCAAAAAATTATGAGAGCAATCATGACATGTTCTTAAATGTTATTAAATGTTATTTTCAGAACAATTAAAAACATTCGAAAAACTAGCATACATTATACGGTATAATTCTCATTTTGATCAGCAGATGAGTGACGATATGTATTTATGTTTCTATAAAAAAATACATATGTGTGATAGTAAGCCAAATGAGTAATTTTCATAACAATCACAAAAATCGACAATGGATCATAAATTTTAAAACATTTTTATACAGGGTGTATCAGCCAAATGGAATAAATTCAATAATAAATAAATGGGGGCGTCTTCGAAAAAACGCTCGGACACGTCGATTGTTATTTTTAGTTGCGCATTTTTTTCAACAAAACTTTTTATACAGGGTGTGTCATGTGACCGTGGCCAATACCAACTTTCTTATTTTAAATGCAACAACTGGTATATTATTCAATTTTTGGATTCTTCAGAAAATTCTAGACATATTTCATGTACAATGTCCTATACCTATCTTCAACTGTTTCGGAAATATTAAGTGTGTATATTAAGACGAATAATGCTTGCGATTAGATCGGTCACGCCTGAGATGTTGAGTAACGTTAGAAGACATTTCTATTTAAGATTAGGATGTTGCCAAGACGTTCACGGCGAGCATTTTGAACATCTCCTCCATTGAAATTTATTGTTTTTTTTTGTTTTTTTACATTATCAAGAAATAAACAGTATTACTTATTAGTTTTTGAGTGTGTTGTAACGAATTTCTGTAATCAAATAATTTTCTTTTTTTAATGTTAATTTTTGCAATAAATCTGAAAACACTTAATATTTCCGAAACAGTTGAAGATAGGTATAGGACATTGTACATGAAATATATCTAGAATTTTCTGAAGAATCCAAAAGTTGAATAATATACCAGGTGTTACATTTAAAATAAGAAAGTTGGTATTGGCCACGGTCACATGACACACCCTGTATAAAAAGTTTTTGTTGAAAAAAATGCGCAACTAAAAATAACAATCGACGTGTCCGAGCGTTTTTTCGAACACGCCCCCATTTATTTATTATCGAATTTATTCCATTTGGCTGATACACAGTGTATAAACATTGTAATTCCCAAAATCGATAAGAGAATTCATAAAAATATCAAAATTAATAGATTATCCCGTCAATACGAATAAAATTTCAAGTCTTATTTGAAAATTGTCATAAAAATAAAAAATCAGTTATAAATTTCAAGTTATATTCAAAAATGTAAGGATATAAGTATATATAAGCTCTATGTATTACAAAAATAGAAAAATCTAGCTATCTATAATATATCATATCCTATCATATATGATAAATAGACACATCTATCTATTATATATCAAGTTTTAAGAGAGATTTTCACGTTTGACATAAACTTTTTAACTCTTAACTATTTACAAGAACAGTCATGTATTAAAATAAAAATCTGTTATAAACT
Source organism: Othius punctulatus (assembly GCA_951805005.1). Classification (NCBI taxonomy): domain Eukaryota; kingdom Metazoa; phylum Arthropoda; class Insecta; order Coleoptera; family Staphylinidae; genus Othius; species Othius punctulatus. The sequence goes on from OX638144.1 coordinate 15,950,453, forward strand.
TCAAGCTATTTTCATAAATTTCCCGACCCGAACAACAAGCGTAAATTTGCAAAATTTATAAGAGAAATTTAATTTAATATAAGAGTAATTTATAAGAGTAATCATGACATATTATTAAATGTTATTAAATGTTATTTAATTAAAGTTATTTTCAGAATAATTACAAACATTCGAAAAACCAGAATATATTATAAGTTATAATTCTCATTTTGATCAGCAGATTATTGACGATATGTATTTATGTTTCTATAAAAAATTACATATGTGTGATTGTAAACCAAATTAGTTATTTTCATAACAATTGCAAAAATCGACAATGGATCATCAATTTTAAGACATTTTCATATAAACATTGTAATTCCCAAAATCGATATGAGAATTCATAAAAATTTCGTAATTAATAGATAATCTCAAAAATCTGAATTAAATATCAAGTCATATTTGAAAAATGGCATAAAAAATTAAAAAATCGGTCAGAAATTTCAAGTTATATTTTTAAATATGAGGATATATGTACATAGAAATTCTATGTATTACGAAAATACAAAAATCTATCATATATCAAGTTTTAAGAGATCTTCACGTTTGACATAAACTTTTTAATTCTAAAAACCTACAACAGCTTTCATAGATTATTTGTGAACGTATTAAAATAACGAAAATCCGTTATAAATTTCAAGCTATTTTCATAAGTTTTCACAAACACCAACGCAATTTTATACGTATTAACTTTTTAATTCTAAAAATCTACAAGATCATTCATAGACTTTTTGTAAATATATCAAAATAACAAAAATCCGTTATAAACGTCAAGCTAATTTCATAAATTTCCACAAAAACAAACGTAAATTTGCAAAAATTTATAACAGTAATCATGACATTTTCTTAAATATAAGTTATTATTCTCATTTTGATCAGCAGATGATTGACGATATGTATTTATGTTTCTATACAAAATTACATATATATCATTGTAAACCAAATCATTTATTTTCATAACAATCACAAAAATCGACAATGGATCATAAATTTTAAGACATTTTCATATAAACATTGTAATTCCCAAAATCGATATGAGAATTCATAAAAAATTCATAATTATAAGATAATCCCGAAAATCTAAATTAAATTTCAAGTCATATTTGCAAAGTGTCATAAAAAATAAAAATAAATCAGTCATGAATTTCAAGTTATGTTCAGAGATATAAGAATATAAGTATATATAAGCTCTATGTATTTCAAAAATACAAAAATCTAGCTATCTTTCATATATCATATCATATCATATATGATAAATAGATGAATTTATCTATCATATATCAAGTATTAAGAGAGATTTAATAATAATAAACTTTTTGATTCTAAAAATCTACATTCATGGATTTATCTTGTGGTTGTTTCAAAATAATAAAAACCTTTTAAAACATTCTGTAAATCTGTATTAAATTTGAAGTCATACTTAAAAAATGTCATAAAAAATAAAAAATCAGTCATAAATTTCAAGTTATATTCATAAATATAAAGATATAAGTATATAGAAGCTCTATGTAGTACAAAAATACAAAAATCTATCATATATCAAGCTTAAAGAGATTTTCACGTATGACATAAAGTTTTTAATTCTGAAAATCTACAAGAGCATTCATAGATTTTTCGTAAATAAAGTAACAAAAATCCGTTATAACTTCCAGCTATTTTCAAAAGTTTCTACAAAAACAAACGTAAATTTGCAAAAATTTATAAGAGCAATCATGACATTTTCTTAGATGTTATTAAATGTTATTTTATTAAAGTTATTTTCCGAACAATTACAAACATTGGAAAAACTAGCATACATTATACCTATAATGTATCCTATACCTATATCTATATATACCTATATCTATAATTAGAGTTATCTACTCTAATTGTGGAATGTTTAATTAAAACCATTAAACAGGTAAATCACTGTTAATGATTAAATTAAATAATTTCCAATTAAAGAAATAAGAAATCAAAAGTAAGCTTCTAACTTAATATTTTCATAAAAAGAGATTATTATTATTATTATGTTATCACATAAGAAACTACAAGAGTATTTATAGATTTTGGTACCACAAATTCTTCAAAATCCGTTACATATTTTGAGTTTTTTCCATAAATATCACAACATTTCGATTGCATTCAACTTTCAATGCATTTTCATGAAAATTAAGAGAATTTTAAATATATGAATTATTTTTCAAATACCTTTCTTAGTAAGAATAAGAATTACTTAGATCTTTTTCGGTTTTTTTTTTGTAAATGTCACAAAAATTCAGGAATCAGCAACAAATTGCAAGACATTTTTAAAACCATGATTTCATTAACTATCGTTAATTCGCAGACGTAAGTCTGCATCAAATTTCGAAACATTTTCACAAAAATTAGCATACTATCATACATTATAAGATAACTACTCTAATTGTGGCTGTCATACGAATAAATTAGTATTATTATTATGTTATCATAAAATAATCCACAAGAGTATTTATAGATTTAGGTATCACAAATAATTCAAAATCCATTACATATTTTAAGTTATTTTCATAAATATAATTTCGAAAACTGCATTAACTTTCAACGCATTTTCTTGAAAATTACGAGAATTTTAAAAATATTATATATTTTTCAAGTAACTTTCTTAGTAAATATAACAATTTTAATAGATATATTCAGATTTTTTTATAAATGCCACAAAAATGTAGGAATCAGCAACAAATTGCAAGACATTTCTATAAAAGCCATGTAATTTCAGAAACCTGATTTCATTACGTATCGTTATTTTGCAAAATCTGCATCAAATTTAGAAATATTTTCAGGAAAATTACGTCAGTTTAAAAAAAAACTGCAACACGTTTCATGCTATTCTTGAAAATATTCCTAAATCTGTCATAAATTTTCAGATATTTTCATTAATATCATAAAAATTTGGAAATCTTTAATAAAAATACGTGAAAAACTTGAATAAAAAAAATTTACTTCAAAATCTATACGAGTACAACAAAAATTCCAAAAATTTGTAACGATTCAAGATAGTTTTAATAATATGACAAATAAAATTAATACATTCATTGCTAATATCTTGATGAAACATTGTATTATTTTATATTAAGTATAATTACTCTTGTTTTGTTTCATATGTATATTTTATCAGATTCCTGACACGTGTTTTGCCTTATTCAGCCATTTTCAAAGTAATATATGTGTATAAAATACAATTTATTTGACTGATGGCATATTTGATTAATGTGATTAATTCAAATGAATCTCTACTATAAAAATATAATTGCCTTGGAAAAGCTCGTTTTGATTATTCATTATGTTTTTTCCTTCCCTAATAGTTTTTTTTTATCGTATCCTTTCTAACATATTAAATCTATCTCTTTTTTTTTTAAATTTAAAATTTTATTCGGCTAAATAAGCCGAAACACGTATCAGGAAACTAGAACAGAAAACTCAGGAAAATATACATATGAAACAAAACAAGAGAAATTATACATAATATCACAAATATTTGCAAATTTGCCATAAAAATCCCTAAAATCTTATTTCATGTAGTTTTATAAATCTACATATATGGGTATTCATAGAATTTCAGTAAATTAAGAAAATCAACAAAACACAATCAGTTTTATAAAAATTATGTTTTTAAAATGTTCGTATAACATACAATTCAAAATCTGTTACAAATTTTAAGTTATTTTCATAAATAACAAAATTTCAAAATTCACACGAGTTTTGAAGCCTTTTTGATAAAAATTACGAGAACTTAAAAAGAACATTCATGTTTTTTATGAATGCCACAACAAGTCAGACTTCAAGACTCAAACTTCAAGCTCATTTCCATGAAAACGATGAAATTTAAAAAATCTGCGTTTATTAATCTGTTAGTATCACCAAATTGAAAAAAAATCTCATCAAATTTTGAAACATTTTCACGAAAATAACGTTACTTTAAAAAAAAAACTGCAGTACCATTCATGCTACTTCCCTAAATAAATCTGTTATAAATATTCAGATAGTTTCATTAATATTACAAAAATCTGTTAATAAAATAAAATACATTTTAATAGAACAATGTACTTTCAACAATCTACACAAATGTCACATGTCACAAAATATCCAAACCTTGTTATGTTTTAAGATAATTTCAGTAAAATATTTATAAATTTGCCATAGAACAGCTAAAATGTGTTTTTTTTCAATAAGACTATAAGACCATTCAAGCAATTTCCGAAAATTTTGAAAACCTTTATCTAAACGCAATCAGTTTAATAAAAATTGTGTTTATAAAATATTCATATCACAAAGAACACAGCACTATTACAGTGTCCCACAAGTATTGGTTCTTTTTTTATTTTATTTATTCTTCTACTTTTCTTATTTGTTGAATCAATACAATATTTTGAACGCCATTAACAATTTTATTCTGGTTGTTTCCTAACCTTTTGTTTTTACTTGCCTCCTTTGATCTTTTCTTTCCTTGACTTCTTACTACTATATCATTTATGATATTGCTTGCAGGCTGTTACTTCACTTGCTAAGTTTTTGCACCTTCTTCAACAATTTCTTCTGATATTCATCTTTTCCGTTGGATGTTGCTCATCATCATGGCTGTTTTTTATTCTCGTGGCTGAGCGGAGCAATTCTGGTGATGAAACGCAGAACCTTTCATTGATATTACGCACACATGATATACGTTGTCTTCCCACTCATCGTTTTCCTTGGATTTTCTCTGGATTATTAGTTGTAGTAGACTAAATTCCTCCACCCACGCATCGCTGCTGACCAGGTATTTCATTACATTAGCGATCATCAAACAACGACTTTGCATGAAATCAAATGTGAACAATGCTGTTGAAATGTATATGTGCAATTAAAGCCATATGCCTGTTTATCCATTATTCTGTAAATATCCTTCAAAGAGAATTCAAGGAGGAGGAATTTAAAATTAGTAGGATTTTTTTTTAAATGTTAAATAATTATTTTGATGATTCATATTTTAATGAGTAAGTGATTCTAATTAGCACAAGCAATAAAATGAAGTACACATTAGATCTTATTCAATAAAATACGTTTGACAGATTTCAAGCATCACCTAAAATGGCAACACTTCCAGAATATTCTGAAAAGTGCTGCACATTAGAGGTACTGTCTGTGAACGGATAGCCTGATTCACAATGTAATTGATTTGTAAAACATTGAAATACCTCTTGGTTAATAATGATTCCTCTAATTTAAACTGTTGGGTATGTTCACCAACTGTTGGTAACTGTTGGTGATGTTACCATCTGTTGGTAACTGATGGTGACGTTACCAACTATTGGTAACTGTTGGTGACGTTACCAACTGTTGGTAACTGTTGGGGAAGTTGGCAACTGTTGGTAACTGTTGGTGATGTTACCAACTGTTGGTAACTGTTGGTGAAGTTACCAACTGTTGGTAACTGTAGGTGATGTTACCAACTGTTGTTAACGGTTGGTAAAGTTACCAACTGTTAGTAACTGTTGGTGAAGTTACCAACAGTTGTTGTAAATAAAGCTGCCCAATTCACTGATGCCGTTATCTTTTTATTTTATACATGAGAGATCTCGCCTCGAGCCCTATTTTACTCATGTAACCTGAAAGGCAAAAAGTTAGATTTTGTACTTGAAATTCACAAGTACTATAGATTATAATTTAAGAGAGTATGTATAGAGAAACCCAGTACAGGTACAGTATACAGGGTGTCAGATAATGCTTCCGCCAAACTTTAGGAACAGTTTTATAATGACAAATAGAGAAGAAAAATATAATGCAATTTTTTTCTAATATGCAGTTTCTGAGAAAAAGCATGCTTTAATTTGCCTATATTTCAAAGTTTTAATTGCGAAGTTACAATAAATATAGAAATGGAAACTGAAAAAAATGTTCTGTAAATTGAGTGTAATAAATTAATAACCTCACTTTATTTCTCCAATTGTTATGATGTTTACATACAATGTATAACAAATTGAGAAATAGTGTCCAAAAATATAGGAAGGACATTCATAAAACAGGGGTACCTTAACATTGCGGCACTCATTTTGAACATTTTTTTTTTACAAACCTGTGCAACTGAAGAAAAAAAAATGTATGAGACATTTTAATTCTTTTTATCGTTGCAAACTCACCCCCAAGTTTGGCAGAAGCATTACCTAATACCCTGTATATAGTACCCGAAAGATAATATTCTATTATTTGTACCTATATTCATAAGTACTATACATTCTAATTTAAGAGAACCTCTTTAGAGGAACCCAATATAAGCGCAGTATATATAGTACAAGAAAGAGAAAATACTATTGTTCGTACTTGCAATTCACAAGTACTATAGATTATAATTTAAGAGAACCTGTTTAGAGGAACCCAATAAAGGCGCAGTATATATAGAACAAGAAAGAGAAAATGCTATTGTTCGTACTTGCAATTCGCAAGTACTATAGATTATAATTTAAGAGAACCTGTTTAGAGGAACCCAATATAGGCGCAGTACATATAGTACCTGAAAGAGAAAATGCTATTGTTTGTACCTGCAACAAGCAAGTACTGTATACACAGTAATACAGAGAACCTGTTTAGAGGAACCCACACAAGGCGCAGTTTTACATGCATTTACTTCAAATATAGCTAAAAAATTGTACCTGAAAAGGAAAACCCTGTTCAATGCATGGGCGCAACATCGCGGTACTAATTATATGCACATCGAATAAGTACGTCTTACAGAACGAGATGCGCCGACAACAAGGAAATACAAGTAGCTAAGATGAAATGCGATTGTTGGTACTTGCAATAAACAAGTACTGTATACATAGTACTTGCAACACACACGTACTGTATACAAAGTACTTGCAACAAACATGTAATGTATACATGTGTACTTGAACCACACAAGGACTGTATACATATGTACTTGCAAAAAACAAGTACTGTATACGTAATACTTGCAACAAACAAGTACTGTATTCATACAAGAAGTACAAGAGTGGGCGGTAATATGAGTGGCGTAGCGCTAAGATAAAATGCGATTGTACTTGCAAAATACAAGCACTGCATATATAGTACTTACAACACATAAGCACTGTATAAGTAGTACTTGCAATAAACATGTAATGTATACATGTGTACTTGAACCACACAAGGACTGAATACATATGTACTTGCAAAAAACAAGTACTGTATACGTAATACTTGCAACAAACAAGTACTGTATACATACAAGAAGTACAAGAGTGGGCGATAATATGAGTGGCGCAGCGCTAAGATAAAATGCGATTGTACTTGCAACATACGAGCACTGCATATATAGTACTTACAACACATAAGCACTGTATACGTAGTACTTGCAACAAACATGTAATGTATACATGTGTACTTGAACCACACAAGGACTGTATACATGTGTACTTGCAAAAAACAAGTACTGTATACGTAATACTTGCAACAAACAAGTACTGTATACATACAAGAAGTACAGGAGTGGGCGGTAATATGAGTGGCGCAGCGTTAAGATAATCTGCGATTGTACTTGCAACATACAAGCACTGCATATATAGTACTTACAACACATAAGCACTGTATACGTAGTACTTGCAACAAACATGTAATGTATACATGTGTACTTGAACCACACAAGGACTGTATACATGTGTACTTGCAAAAAACAAGTACTGTATACGTAATACTTGCAACAAACAAGTACTGTATACATACAAGAAGTACAGGAGTGGGCGGTAATATGAGTGGCGCAGCGCTAAGATAAAATGCGATTGTACTTGCAACATACAAGCACTGCATATATAGTACTTACAACACATAAGCACTGTATACGTAGTACTTGCAACAAATATGTAATGTATACATGTGTACTTGAACCACACAAGGACAGTGTACATATGTACTTGCAAAAAACAAGTACTGTATACGTTATACTTGCAACAAACAAGTACTGTATACATACAAGAAGTACAAGAGTGGGCGGTAGTATGAGTGGCGCAGCGCTAAGATAAAATGCGATTGTACTTGCAACATACAAGCACTGCATATATAGTACTTACAACACATAAGCACTGTATACGTAGTACTTGCAACAAACATGTAATGTATACATATGTACTTGAACCACACAAGGACTGTATACATATGTACTTGCAAAAAACAAGTACTGTATACGTAATACTTGCAACAAACAAGTACTGTATACTTACAAGAAGTACAAGAGTGGGCGGAAATATGAGTGGCGCAGCGCTAAGATAAAATGCGATTGTTTTTACTTGCAACATACAGGCACTGCATACATATTACTTGTAACAAACAAGTATTGTATACAGATACTTGAAACAAACAAGTACTGTATACAAAGCCCTACTCGTTACTGTCTCGACGTACGAGCGCAAAGATGTGAGCGCACCTGTAAGGAGAAAAACCCTAAACGTACATATGCGCAGCGCAAGAAATGGAAGTACGTCGCCCAGAGCGAGAATATACGCCGACAATACACAAATACAAATGGCGCAACCTGTAAGAAAAACCCTGCTCACTCAGGCGGCGTACTGTGTGACGCTATAATGCAGTTATTCTTGGCCCTTTTGAACCTACGGAATCCACAGATTTGAAGGGAACAACTTGATTGAGGTCAACAGTGTAGCAAGGAACCTACCATCACGATTTACAATGCCGCACCAGAAAAACATGGGTTATTACAGTGTTACAGAGAAATCTCAATGTGGCTTAACTTGCTTCACGAGAACTCAATCCGGACACCAGGTTAAGAACTTCCTGCTTAAAACTAATACGCATTATCGGTAGCAAAGCAAGAAAATAAAAGCTGGGGCGCATCTGTGAACAAAAACCTGAATCGAGACTCTACTTGATGAAATGTAAGAAAAACTGTACTCACTTTGATACGTCTTGGAGCTCATCTCAAAAAAAGACCTACCTTGAAATTGACGTTTAAAGTTGAATTGGCGAAGATCCAGTACCCTGCAACTCCGAACTCCGAAAACAAATCGGAGTTCGAAATTTGACGGTGTGGCGCGGGTGAGGAAAGCACGAAACAAACGCAACAATCCTCAGGCTCAACCATACCCGAACTTTCGACACTACTACGCACTGGCTCTAAACGGGCAAACTTTTAACGTCAGAAGGTAATCTGAACTGCTCAAGATACTTTCACTAATTATTTGTTGAAGACAAGAACACGGACAAACACTAAAAAGTATACGTTTGACTTGGGAAGGTAATCCCATAATGATAATCGCGAATTTAACACTTGCTGGAAGAAATTACACGTTAGTAAATACAATGCACGCACGCATATCTATGTATACAGAGTATACATAGATACATACAAAGTGGGCAAAAAACATGGTACAAGTTCTCCCGCAGGACCTGCATTAATATCGATCATAAAAAAAACTTTTCAAAAATTCAATATCTTTTTAGCAATTAAGTATAAACATTTTCTTTTTCAGAGATAAAAAATCAAAATGAAATGATTGATTTAATGCGTTAATTAATATTGAAAATATGAATTTCCAAATTGTACTGTTTTTTTGGCCCACTGCATATATTCAATAACTTTAGGTGCAACAGAGTACTATAAATTGAGCTGAACAAGGAACTGCTAATTAGGCTCATCAAAAAACTCTCAATGACGATGTAAAATGTTGAACCAGAAGCTATTGGTTTATACATATACCTACTCAATAACTTTAGGTGCAACAAAGATCTATGAATTAGGGGCTCAACAAGGAACTTCTAATCACTATCTACAATATCGCACTAAAAGCCAATGTGTTATTATGTACATTCATACACACCACACTTCAACCAAACCCAGGTTGGCCCAGAAGTGATCGAAACACAAATATAAGATCATCTCGCATGATTCACTTTGGGGAGTTCTAGGTGCCCTGAAATATTGATGAGATAATTAAAATCTGCTGCGTGTAAAATTCAAACGTTGATTTCTGGTGAATTGTCCAGAAAAGGACTTAATAAGGTCAGTAATTGCACAATCGTCGCGTAAATGTATACCAATTTGATTACATTGATAAGATACTATTAATTAATGAGGGAATTAATAACATTCAGGTGATATGATAATTTGATTTATTTTGAAAAATCATCCCTGTCCCTGTCTTATTAAACTTGAAGCAATTTTAACAGTAAATGCAAATTTGTGGTGATTCAAAATTTGTAGCCATTTATTCAATATGGCCAGAGAAGGTATGATTTCAATCAATTGATTTAAATCATGATTTATATCAATTGATTTTTTTAAATTAATCGTTGATTTCAATCAACTGTTTAAAAAAAAAAAATTGTTGATTTAAATCAACTGTTTTTTTAATAAATCATTGATTTAAATCATTTTTTTAAAGTAATCATTATTTTTGCATTGTTTGTGCATTCCAAGAGGTAAATAATTAAAAATGTAATGGAACTATAGAGTTTGCATGCTTTAAAGTAAATAATTGTAAGCAGGGTTGGTGTGATTTAAATCATACTTAAAACCAACTGTTTTTTTTTAAATAAATCATTGATTTAAATCAACATTTATGTTTTTTTTAATTTAATCATTGCTTTTACAATGTTTGTGCATTCCAATAGGTGAACAATTAAATATATAATGTAACTATAGAGTTAGCATTCAAAGTAGATAATTGTAAGTTGTTTTTTTTCTTCTATTTTGTGGTCCATCGCATGGTAGAGATACATAGAAATTCGTTTTAATTATCATTTCATGTTCAAAATCAAAATTTATTTAAAAATATCATATGATTTAAATAGTGATGTAAATCAATTGATATAAATCACATATATCTGGCCAGAAATAAAAAATCAAATAACCCATGATTCTTATGATTTAAAAAAATCATTGAGTTATGATTTTGATTTAAAAATCATGATTTGTTCCATCCTTGATGTTATGTAATCCGGGCATTAATAAAATTGGGGTGCAATATAGTACGTTGATTTGTGCAATGATGTGATTTGTTTCGAAAAATCATGACCATGTCTTATTCAACTTCTATATTTGGTAGTACTAAATGCATCGATTTTAACGCAGTAAACGCAAATTTGCAGTATTTCAAAATTGGTAGTCAATTATTTAATATATTATTGAAATGACACTTACCTTATTTTCATCTCCAATCCAGCAAATGAAGTCTTCTTGGCGGCTTCAGAGAGGATCACAGTCGATTTTGATAATGAATGCAGTAATGGCTCGAAGGGAATGTGGCGATCTTTTTAGACTGGAGGTAGTGAAGGTATGCAAACATAGCAGGTACCTCCATTCCTAAAAACACATGAAATCATTAAATAATGTTTGCCTATGGCTAAAAATATTGTAAATGAATTTGAAAATTTAGGATTTATTTTAACTTTTTTGTTTTGTTGTGATGTTTAGTTATAGGTGATGCAAATTTCATTAGATGCATATAATATTGCTGATATTTTTGTATGTAATAAATATGTAATAAAATTAAAAGACTATTTTTAAAATGTGCCATATTTAACATCATGAAGCTTGAGTTAAAACTAAACTCTTTGAAAATTGAACAATATTGGTGAAAATTAATAATGATGTCAAGTTTCATTCTAAAATGTGTGGATAGGGCTAAGAATTCATACTGTATGTATACGCAAAATACTATTTATACATATTACATACATACGTATACATAGTATACATACAAAATACTATTCATGCATAGTGTATGTATAAGCGATTAACTTTTTATACATACCTAAGCTAATAAATTCATACAGGGTGTATAAATAGTCAATTGCTTATAAATACAGTACGTATAAATAGACACATCTAAAGGTTATCAAATTTGACAAGAATTATTAAAACTCTGTAAGCAAGAGTAGCTCTCTTGTCATATCTTCGATGATATGGACTTATATGTTTGTTTATAAATATTCATACCACTAAAGGTTGTATCAATTGGTTTAAAAAAAAATATATCAATGGTTTTAAAATTTGAAAATTGTTATTAAAATTATTAAATTACTCGGCATTATAAATTATAATTTTTGGTTTACTTGGTTTACTTATTTACAACTATTGAGAATGCAGGATAATTTGTTTAAAAACTTAAATTTCTTCCAAAATACTCTATGATAGTAATTGTAAATTGCAGTAGCTTTAGCAGGGAGCATTGGATTAAATTATTTCAGTAATTTTATCTTAATATATTACCAGCCCTTAAAAAACAGTACTAACGTTATCTTAACTGAAATCAGGATACTAATAACTTTTAATTTTTGAATATCAGCTTTTACTGGTTTATATGCTGTTATGTGCTGTTAATTCTAAACATGATACTGTAATGAGTCTGCACATCATTGTCAGTGCTCTTGTGAGATTATATTTTATCATAAGATATGATTATACGAAATGTAAGAACAAAACGTCTGCAAGTATACACAATAAATCTGTGCAAAAACTTACGCTTTATGATTGCTTCCTCCAGATGCATTTCATTCCATCGTACGGGAATCGGCTTAAATTGTACGAGGCATCTGCTCGGTTTTCAGCGCTGCAGTAGAAGTTCGTTTCATCACCTAAAAATACACGCCAAAAATTATATTATGGAACTTTGCATTAGTTGCATTTTGCAGAAATATTTTCACGCACACACTCATCCACGCATACACAAATTTATACACACAAACAAACAACATACAAACAAACTTAGAGACATACAATAAAGAAACAAACACTCATTCACGCATACACAAATTTATACACACAAACAAACTTACAGACATACAATAAAGAAACAAACACCGAAAACAAACACCGAAAATTTTGCCGTTTGGTGAACGGTTCTTTTTTAATATGTATTTAAAAAATATATATTATGTAATGACAATTGTAAGGCTGCAAAGCCATTAACATGAAATAAATTGAATTGAATTGAATTGAACTCATTCACGCATACACAAATTTATACACACCAACAAACTACATACAAACTTACAAACATATAAATGTACAAACCGACATACAAAGATGCAAATGAAAAACATACAATGATATACACACACATATCTACAAACATACATACAAACTCAGAAATATAGAAACAAACATTCAAACACACAAACAAGCGAACACAAAATATACAAAAATACAAACAAACAAATATACAAACATACAAACACACACACACACGCCATTTGTTGCATGTTCGGTGCACATGCCAAAATATTTATTTATGTTTAGATTGATAAAAGATTTTGTAAACTCATAAATACTCAGTCGACAGAAAAATTAATTTATTTAAAAAAAAATGGAATAAGAACTAACCAATTGATTCATGTTTCAAGTTTTCTTACCTAATAAAAATTTAATAATATTATTTATATAATATTATAAAACCACAATTTATTAAACGATTTTTAAAATAAACATAATTCGCAATAATTAATAGTACTTTAACTAACCAGTGTATTAATAAGAGCGGATATAATCGAAATATTTTAAAGATTGAGATTATTTACCGTTTATTAATACACGAGTTAGTGACAATGCTTTTCCGTCGACTGCAATTTTGATTAAAAGAAAAATAATTTTCAATTGGTATTTATTTGTCTGATATTTGTTAATAAACATTAATAATACAAAGCAGAAAACCGTGACATTTTAACGCACACTCATACACGCATACACAAATTTATACACACAAAAAACAACATATAAACATACAAACAAACAAAGACACTTACAGACATTCAGCCAAAGAAACAAACACTCATACACGCATACAGAAATTTATATACACAAACAAACAACATACAAACATACAAACATATAAATGAACAAACAGCCATACAAACATACAAACGAAAAACATACAATGATAAACAAACAAATATACATTTTATTTATCTAATAAAAATTTAATAATATTATTTATATAATATTATAAAACCACAATTTATTAAACTATTTTTAAAATAAACATAATTCGCAATAATTAATAGTACTTTAACGAGCTAGTGTATTAATAAGAGCGATATAATCGAAATATTTTAAAGATTGAGATTATTTACCGTTTATTAATACACGAGTTAGAGGCAATACCTTTTCGTGGACTGCAATTTTGATTGAAAGAAAAACAATGTTCAATTGTCATTTATTAGTCTGATTTTTGTATATAAACATTTATAATACGAAGCAAAGAGACCATGGCATTTTCACGCACACTCATACACGCATACACAACTTTATACACACAAACAAACAACATGTAAATATACAAACAAACAAACACACTACCAGACATACAACCAAAGAAACAAACACTCATACACGCATACACAAATTTATACACACAAACAAACAACATACAAAACATTTATACAAACATATAAATGAACAACAGCCATGCAAACAAAAAACATACAATGATACACAAACAAATATACAAACATACATTCAAACTCATCCACGTAGAAACAAACACTCAAACATACAAACATACATTCAAACTCATCCACGTAGAAACAAAACCTCATGCAAACAAACAGACAAATATACAAATATATAAACATACAAACATACAAAGGAACATACAATATACAAACGTGGAAATAACATTTAAACATACAAACAAATAAATATACAAACATACAAACACACACACAAATCAACAAATAAACAAATGTACCAACACACAAAGAAACACAAAACAATTTTCTGCTAGTTAAAAAAATGTTTCATACATTCATACAAACATACAAACAAATAAACAAACATACAATACAAATATACAAACATACAAGCAAACATAAAATATACATACATACATACAAGCAAACATAAAATATACATACATACATACATACATACATACATACATACATTATTCATACACACATACATACATACATACATACATACAAATATACAAACATACAAACAAATATACATTCAAACAAACACACACACACACGCACACCATTTTCTCTTTGTTCAGTGCATATGCCAAAATCACTCATTAATGTTTACATTAATAAATGATTTTAAAAACTCACAAATACTCGGTCGACAGAAAAATATGTATATTAATTTTTCAAAAATTGTTTGAAGGACCAAATTTAAAAAAAAAAAAAATATTTTTGAAGAACCAAATAATTGATTAAATTATTGGCAAGTCACATTTAATTAAGTGAGTATTAATTTGTTTGTGAAATGAATATTACTCGCAATAATTAATATTGATGTCAAGTTTCATTCTAAAATGTACGGATAGGGCAATGTATTCATACAGTGTGTAACTGTGTATGTATAAGCAAAGTACTATTTATACAAACTGTATATATACGCGAGTGAGTTTTAATACACACTTAACGTGACAAATGTATACAGTGTGTATACATAATTAATTGCAAAATTAATAGCCATTACCAAAATGTATTTCTGGTTATAAAATTTGAAAATTATTAGATAAACTCTGCAAAGTGGAGTAGACTTAAGACTTTCGTGCTTCCCTAACATTTTGATTACTGCTAAATGTTATATAGAGTATTTAACTGATCTCACAGATGCCTATTTGCATGTAATGTGTCTTCACATCGTCAAATGCCAGTAAGCATCCATTGAAATGTGTAGTAACGTACCTTGCCAGGGTCGCGCGGCATATCTTGTCCAGACTTGCCCGGCGACAACCACTCAAATCTCCCAGCTTACGAAAAAACCTCCGATTTATTCAACGGCGCGTAGAATTAGGGCCCTCAACGTCTAACCACGTCATGTGCACATGCTCAGCTCCTCCTGTGACCAAAAGAAGATTTGTATCTCTTTAATTTCCGCATTTCCATATCTTTTTCGCTTCCGAATTTACAATTATTAAGAAAAGATGCGTGGAGCAGCTCGCCTAAAAACACTCTGGCTATACCCCGCAAGAGCTCGGCCCATCGCCCTTGGATGGCTTCGGACATCTTCGTGAGTTAATCGTGAGAGGCGTGCATGCTCAAGACAAGGATGAAAGTGCGTTTAAGAACGTTCGGCGCAAATCAGCAAAAAACTAATTAATTCATAGGCACGTCCCAACGAAATGGAGAGCAAAAAACATGCATTGTTTGAACAATACAAATGCAACGATTTATCACGTTAAATTAGGACGGGGCGAGATCCTGGCAAAAATAGGCGATTACCACACAATTTCGGGGGCTTATGGCACACAAATGAGTACACATACATGTTAATGCGTACATTTTCGGGGACGGAAGGTGCATTCAGGTTTGCGGACATGTCTGTGCATGAGATTTGGGTACTGAAAAGCTAAAATTACTCCTGTAGACGCCTCAGAATCAGATTGTATCAGAATCAGATTTAGTGATAAGTGGGACCTTACCGAAACGTCGCAATATTATGGGCCCTTCAGGCAACTCAAATCTCACCCAAAGATAAACTCAGACAAGCTGAATAGTCGTACATATGGGAACGGTTAACTACGGGGTTATTAATTAACATATTAAAAAATGTTTCAGACAATAGTTGTGTACAATAATGAGTTACACTTGATACAAAAGGTGAAATTTATACAGGGTGGTTCATATAAAAGTTACCGACTAAACTTGTTTTTTTTTAAATAGAACACACTATTTATCTTTGCATTTTTTGATCATGTATGACTACACAATTAAAATGATATAATGTAATTGCGGCTAAAACCTAACAGTTTAGATGTTACTCAGATGTTTATACAAAAATGTATGCAATTTCGTTAATTTTTCCTGCTCTTAATGATGAAGTTAACAAGCTCCAATTCGGCAAATAATTTTATTCATAGTTGGCCTTCAATAATAAATTTTCATCTGATACATACCTCACGACATCATACAGGGTGATCGATATTTGCGAACTGCACCATTTGTTCATTGTTTTAAATGGAACACCCTAAATATTATTTCATGGTATAATAGTCCATTAAATTAGCTTTCATTTGATATCAGGTTTCCTATACTTAAACCTAACAGTTACTCTAATATTTCGGAATTTATTCGTAATTTACATGTTGCCAATTTTTGTACATTGTAGGCTTCATTAATAATAATAACAAAAATGACACATACCGACTTGACATGAACAATTGTGCAACAATTGTTCAAATAAACAAGTAATTATTGCATTCGTCTGTAAGATGCGTTCAAAATTTCTTCGTAAAAATGAATTTTTACTAAGTAGAGTATGAATTTTTCTCAAGCAGATATGGTCAATATGACTTGAATCATTGGGGAATGTTACAAAATTTGTACTTTACCATCGCGAGTATATGGAACTCGAATGAACTATCCCGACAGATTTTGTCTAAATAAGAAGCCTTCAAAAGATTTCAGGAACGATTTGTGGCAACAACAAATGTAAACTACCCTAAACGTGTGCAAAACAAACCTGTTTGTAACCCAAATAATAATTACCTACTAGTTTTTAAGTTCGTTGAGGAAAAACCAAACAAGATTACATGAAACTAATGCCCAATTTAGAATTAGCCTATCATCAAGTTGCAGAATTTTGAACACAAATTTCATCCCTACCACGTCCATCTGTAGCAGCATGTTGGAGGAGCATATTTTCATGCCTGAGTTGATATCTGTCACTCAATGCCATGCAAAAATAGAAATTTTATTATCTTAATAATATCGTAATATCTATAAATGAGACTACATTAAACAATAATGATCAAGTCATTATCTACATTAGTACAGTGATCGTAATCCTCATTTTACAAGATCTGTGAATGTCCAAAATCGATGGAGCATAAATGTCTGGGGTGCTATTGTGGGTAGATCAGCAGACCATACTAAATTTGATTTTTGACCGTGGGAGTTTATTAGGCTTTTTCATTTATGATTTTTCCAGATTAATGCAACACAATTTAGAAATACTTCAAATTTGTTGCACACCTTAGATTGTTGCTTTTGAAATTTTGAAAACATTTGTATTAATTAATATTTCTTTTGTTAATTTTCACTACTTACAGTAACTTAATTCACTAACCTAATAAATTTTATATATTTTTTAATTAATTTCTGATTTAACAACAAAAATTGAAAATATTTAATTACGTACGAATATATTCCGATATAATAGAGCAACTATTATGTTTGGATATAGGAAACAGTATATAGAATAAAAGATTATTTAATGGACCATAATATGAAGTAATATATAGGATGTTTCATTAAAAAAGAGAACAAATTGTGCAGTTTGCGAATATTGATGAAGTAGTTACACTACTAATATAGTATAACTTACTATATCATACAGGGCGATATACTAAGTTATGTGTCAGATGAAAATTTATTATTGAAGGTCAACTATCAATAAAATTACACACAGAATTGAAGATTACTAGCTCCATCAATAAGAGTAGAAACAATTAATATAATGGTATAAATTTTAAAACATCTGAATAACATGCAAACGGTTAGGTTTCAACCCCTATAACCCAATATAAATTTAATTCTGTAGTAACACATGATCCAAAATGTAAAGACATATAGGGTGTTCTATTTAAAAATATATAAGTTTAGTCTCTAACTTTCATGTGAACCATCCTGTATAAATTTCAATAATTGTACGAAATGCTCGAAAAAACGAAAAACGAAACTCATTGTTGTACAAACTCTTGTATAAAATAAATTTTGATATTTTGATTAATTATTCTGTAGTTGACCTTTCCCAGAACGTTGGGACACCCTGTATATTAGCAACGGATTGCATTTAATGATACATCTTTGCCCACTCTTGATATAAAGCCCAACAGCTTCAGGCCCTTAATGACCGTATTGAGAATGTGGGCTTCAAAAGTAAGTTTTATGTCAAATCATAGTCTTATTAATCTATGATTTTAGATTTTTATAACCTATTTTTAGTCATTATTCATTAAGGATCGCAAATTAAATGAAAAATCATTAAATTTCCAAATTTCTGCTCTCGTAATATTCTTGAACAAGCCTTAAAAATTAATGCAGATTTGACAATATGTGATTAAATTTGAAAATTTGTGATATTTATAACAATATTTAAAAATTTGAAAACTTGTACGAAAATGTTATAAATTCAAATTTTTACATCAATGACGTGATTAGATTATATCATTTTTATGTATGTGTATTCCTGAAATTTTTGATATAAATGAATATATCTGTAAAATTGTAAGAAATTACTGAATATTTACGAAAGTAGCATGAATATTGTTGCAGTTTTATGGCACTGTGTAGATTTTTAGATTACATCGCTTTTATATAATTTGTTTACATAACTGCAAGTTCTAAGTTTAAAAAAACTGTAACACTATTCATGCTGCTTTCGTGGATATTCACTAATTTGTTACAATTTTCCGATATTTTCATTAAAATTATAAAACTTCAGAAATACACTTACATAAAAAGGATGTAATCTAAAAATCTATACAAGTGACATAAAACTGCAATAATATTCATGCTACCTTCGTAAATATTCACTAATTTGTTACAACTTTTCAGATATTTTCAATAATATCACAAAATTTCAGAAATACACTTACATAAAAATGATTAAATCTAAAAATCTACACAAGTGTCTCAACTAAAAAATAAATTCGAATTTTTATATGAATGACACCAGTTTAAAAAGAACTGCAATACTATTCATGCAACTTTTGTAAATATTCACTAATATGTTACAATTTTCCAAATATTCTCATTAATATCACAAAATTTCAGAATTACAATTACATAAAAGCGATGTAATGTAAAAATCTACACAAGTGCCATAAAACTGCAACACTATTCATGCTACTTTCGTAAATATTCAGTAATTTCTTACAATTTTACAAATATATCATTAATATTAAAAATTTCAGAAATACACTTACATAAAAACGATGTAATCTAAAAATCTACACAAGTGTTATAAAACTGCGACAGTATTCATGCTACTTTCGTAAATATTCACTTATTTGTTAGAATGTTCTAGATATTTTCATTAATACCACAAAATTTCAGAAATACACTTACATAAAAACGATGTAATCTAAAAATATACACAACTGTCACAACAAAAATGTTATAAATTCAAACTTTTTACGTCAATGATGTCAGTTTAAAAAAAATGCAACACTATTCATGCATCTTTCGTAAATATTCACTAATATGTTATTCACACAAATATACAAGCATACATACAAAGTCAGAAATGTAGAAACAAACATTCAAAAATACAAATAAACAAATATTCAACCATATACAAACATACAACGAAGCATACATACAAAATATAAACGCAGAAATAAATATTCAAACATAGGAACAAACAAATATACTAACAAACATACAAACAAGCAAATAAATACATATACAAACAAACATACAAACAGATACATAAACATACAAACATAGAAACAAACATAAAAATACATACAACTATACAAACGTAGAAATAAACATTCAAACATACAGACAAACAACTATACGAGCATACAAACAAACAAACATACAATACAAACCTTCATACAAACATACAGACATGTAAACAAACATAAAATATACATACATATATATAAATATACAAACATACAAAAAAATATACATGCAAACACACAAATGTAGAAAAAAAATTTCAAATATACAAACATACAAACATATAAACATACAAACACACACACACTATTTTTTGCTTGTTCAGTGATTATGCCAAAATCATTCATTAATGTTTACATAATTGAAAGATTTTGTAAACTAATAAATAGGCAGTCGCTAGAAAAACTGATTTCAAACCTTTTTGAAGGACAAAAAAAATTGATTCATTTTTAAAATTCTCTTATCTAATAAAAATTTAATAATATGAAACCAGATTTTATTAAACTCTTTTTAAAATAGACATAATTCGCAATAAATAATAGTAGTTCAATGACCTAGTCTATTAATAAGTTCGAAAAATAATCGAAATGTTTTAAATAATAAGGTTTAGATTATTAATCGTTTATTAATATACGAGTTAGTGACAATACTTATCCGTCGACTGCAATTTTGAAAAAAAGAAAAACAGTTTACAATTGCTATTTATTTGTCTGATTTTTGTTTATAAACATATATAGCATAAAGTAAAGGGGCTGTGACACTTTGACGCACCACTCATAAACGTACATACAAATTTATACAAACAAACAAACACCATACAAACGTACAAACAAACAAACAAACTTACAGACATACAACCAAAGAAACAAACACTCATACACGCATACACAAATTTATACAGACAAACAACATACAAACATACAGACATACTAACAAACATACAAATATATAAGTGAACAAACACACATATAATCATAGAAACGAAAAACATACAATGATATACACAAACAAATATTCAAACATACATACAAACTCAGCTACGTAGAAACAAATATTCAAACATACAAACAAATATACACACATATAAACATACAAAGAAACGTACATACAAATATACAAATGTAGAAGTAAATATTCAAACAAAACAAAACAAACAAGTATACAAACATACAAACAAACATACAAACAAACAAATATACAAATATACAGGGTGAGTCAATAGGACGGGCAGGCTCGATTACACCTACACCGTTAATGATATCGAAATGAACCAAACGGCACTGCGAACTAGAGGCCAAAGTGCAGTTTGTAAAATTATTTTGTCATATACAGGGTGTTAGTTTTTTTAAATGGCACCCCCTGTATAAATTTACATATTTGAATTTGCCCTTTTTTGGGCTTTATAAATCCGTTTAGTTTTTGCAATTCGCGTTAACCATTCAGAAGTGGTTCACGTATTTCTAAAAATTAATGCGTTTGCAGGCACTTATGAAAAAAATCGCAGGGTACTTAGTTTATGGGATATCAAGTTGGGACTTTGACTGATCCTAAACAACTGACCGAGGTATCTTCTGGCGGTAAGACCACCTATCTGCATTGTGGCATCACAATGCTGTGACACAATAATTTTGGTAAACTTTGAAGTGCCATAACTTGGTTTTTTTAAATGGCACACACTATACTTCAGTATTTAGTCCTATTCAGGGTCTCAGTTTACATCTCTTTTGCCCCTTATATTTTTCTTAAAAGTTGATAGTTGAGAGATAATTCTGATTTTCTTAAAAATGTACACAGATCTCATCGATATAAAGTTAGCGGGCCATGAAAATCACTTCATTCTGTCATGTCAACGTCAAAGTGACATTTATTGTACGATACGTTTTATTTTTCTTAGCGCATTTTCTTAATGAATTTTTCTCATAATGAAATAGTTGTTATGGTTTATGTACACGCTGACAGCGCAAAACCGTTTCTGGTGACCAGATTCTATTGAGGCATAACAAATCAATAGCAAAAACATTTGAATTAAACTATTTCATCATGCGAAAATTTCATGTTCACGATAGAAATTACAACGTGTCGTACAATAAATGTCACTTTGACGTTGACATGACAGAAACAACTGATATTCAATGCACGTTAAGTTTATATCGATGAGACCTGGGTTCATTTTTCAGAAAATCCTAAATATTTCTCAAACTATGAACTTTTAAGAAAAAATATAAGGGGCAAAACAGATGTAAAATAAGATGCTCTATACCACTAAGTACTGAAATATAGGGAGTGCCATTTAAAAAATTCAATTTATGGCCCTTTAAAGTTTACCAAAATTAATATCCCACAGAAAGTTGATGCCCCAATGCAAATCAACAATCTTGCCGCCAGAAGATACCCCAGACAGTTGTTAAGAATGTGGCAAAGTCCCAACCCGATATCCTAGAAAACAAGTGCCCTGCGATTTTTTTAATATGTGCCTGTAAATGCATTAAATTTTAGAAAAACATAAACAACTATTGCAAGGTTAAAGCGAATTGCTAAAACGAAACGGATTTATAAAGCCCAAAAAAGGGCAAATTCAAATATGTAAATTTATACAGGCAGTGCCATTTAAAAAAAACTAGGTCCAAGTCTGCCCTGCAAAAATGGAACACCCTGTATATGGCAAAATAATTTTACAAACTGCACTTTGGCCTGTAGTTTGCAGTGCCGTTTGGATCATTTCGATATCATTAACGGTGTAGGTGTAATGGAGCCTGCCCGTCCTACTGACTCACCCTGTATAAACACACACACACACCATTTTCTGATTGTTCAGTGTATATGCCAAAATCATTCATGAATGTTTACATTAATAAATGATTTTGTAAACTCGTATATACTCAGTCGCAGAAAAATACGTAAATTAATTTTTCAAAAAAATTTTGAAGAACAAACAAATCGAAAAACATTTTTAAAGAACAAAATAATTGATTAAATGATTGCGAAGTCACATTTAATTAAGTTAGTATTAATTTGTTTGTAAAATGAATATTATTCGCAATAATTAATATTGATGTCGAGTTTCATTCAAAAATGTACGGATGGGGCAATGTATTCATATTGTGTGTATGTATAAGCAAAGTACTATTTATACAAACTGTATATACACGCGAGTGAGTTTTAATACATACCTAACCTGACAAATGTGTACAGTGTGCATACATAATTAATTGCAAAATTAATAGCCACTACCAAAATGTATTTCTGGCTATAAAATTTGAAAATTATTATTAAAACTCTGCAAAGTGGAGTAGACTTAAGACTTTAGTACTTCCCTAACATTTTGATAAGTGCTAAATGTTATATAGAGTGATTTACTGATCTCACAGATGCCTATTTGCATGTAATGTGTCTTCACATCGTCAAATGCCAGTAAACATCCATTGAAATGTGTAGTAACGTACCTTGCCAGGGTCGCGCGGCAAATCTTGTCCAGACTTGCCCGGCGACAACCACTCAAATCTCCCTGCTTACGGAAAAACCTCCGATTTATTCAACGGCGCGAAGAATTAGGGCCCTCAACGTCTCACCACGTCATGTGCACCTGCTAAGCTCCTCCTGGGCTAAAAAGAAGATTTGTATCTCTTCAATTTCCCCATATCCATATCTTTTTCGCTTCCGCATTTACAATTATTAAGAAAAGATGCGTGGAATAGCTCGCCTAAAAACACTCTGGCTAAACCCCGCAAGAGCTCGGCACGTCGCCCTTGGATGGCTTCGGACATCTTCGTGGGTTAATCGCGAGTGGCGTGCATGCTCAAGACAAGGATGAAAGTGCGTTTAAGAACGTTCGGCGCAAATCAGTAAAAAACTAATTAATTCATAGACACGTCCCAACGAAATTCAAGAGAGCAAAAAACATGCATTGTTGGATCAATACAAATGCAACGATTTATCACGTTTAATTAGGACGGGGCAGAAGTTGGCGATTACCACATAATTTCGGGGGCTTGTGGCACACAAATGAGTACACA
The DNA here is from genome assembly GCA_951805005.1 of Othius punctulatus. Taxonomy (NCBI): domain Eukaryota; kingdom Metazoa; phylum Arthropoda; class Insecta; order Coleoptera; family Staphylinidae; genus Othius; species Othius punctulatus. Next base: position 15,974,875 of record OX638144.1, read on the forward strand.
TACATGTTAATGCGTACATTTTCGGGGACGGAAGGTGCATTCAGGTTTGCGGATATGCTGTTCATGAGATTTGAGTACTGGAAAGCTAAAATTACTCCTGTAGACGCCTCAGAATCAAATTGTATCGGAATCAGATTTAGTGATAAGTGGGACCTTACCGAAACGTCGCAATATTATGGGCCCTTCTGGCAACTCAAATCTCAGCCAGAGATAAACTCAGACAAGCTGAATAGTCGTACATATGGGAACGGTCAACTACGGGGTTATTAATTAAAATATTAAAAAATGGTTCATACAAAAGTTGTGTACAATAATGAGTTACACTTGATACAAAAGTTGAAATTTATACAGGGTGGTTCATATAAAAGTTACAGAGTAAACTTACGTTTTTTTAAATAGAACACACTATTTATCTTTGCATTTTTTGATCATGTGTCACTACACAATTAAAATGATATCGGTAATTGCGGTTGAAACCTAACTGTTTCGATGTTATTCATATGTTTATACAAAAATTTATGCAATTTCATTAATTTTTCCTGCTCTTATTGATGGAGTTAACAAGCTTCAATTCGGTAAACAATTTCATTGTTGCCCTTCAATAAAAAAATTTCATCTGATACATACCTTACGACATCATACAGGGTGATCGATATTTGCAAACTGCACCATTTGTTCATTGTTTTAAATGGAACACCCTAAATATTATGTCACAGTATAAAAGTCCATTAAATAAGCTTTCATTTGATATCAGATTTCTTATACTTAAACCTAACAGTTACTCTAATATTTCGGAATTTATTCGTAATTTACATGTTGTTGCCAATTTTTGTACATTGTAGGATTCATTAATAATAATAACAAAAATGACACATACCGACTTGACATGAACAATTGTGCAACAATTGTTCAAATGAACAGGTAAATATTGCATTCGTCTGTAAGATTCGTTCAAAATTTCTTCGTAAAAATGAATTTTTACTAAGTAGAATATGAACTTTTCTCAAAAAGATATAGTCAATATGACTTGAATCGTTGGGGAATGTTACAAAAATTATAATTAACCATCGCGAGTGTATGGAACTCGAATGAACTATCCCGACAGATTTTGTCCAAAATACAAGCCTTCAAAAGATTTCAGGAACGATTTGTGGCAACAACAAATGTAAACTACCCTAAACGTATGCAAAACAAACCTGTTTGTAACCCAAATAATAATTATCTACTGGTTTTAACGTCCGTTGTGGAAAAACCAAACAAGAATACATGAAATTAATGCCCAATGGCGAATTAGTCTATCATAAAGTTGCAGAATTAGGAACACAATTTCATGCCTACCACGTCGATATGTAGCAGCACATTGGAGGAGCATATTTTCATGCCAGAGTTGATATCTGTCGCTCAATGCCATGCAAAGAATTGACATTTTTTTATCTTGTAATATCTATAAATGAGACTACATTAAACAATAATGGTCAAGTCATTATCTACATTAGTACAGTAATCGTAATCCTCATTTTACAAGATCTGTGAATATCCAAAATCGATGGAGCATAAATGTCTGGGCTGCTATTGTGGGTAGATCAGCAGACCATACTAAATTTGATTTTTGACCGTGGGAGTTTATTAGGCTTTTTCATTTATGATTTTTCCAGATTAATGCAACACAATTTAGAAATACTTCAAATTTGTTGCACACCTTAGTTTGTTGCTTTTGAAATTTTGAAAACATTTGTAATAAATTAATTTTTCTTTTGTTAGTTTTCACTACTTACAGTAACTTAATTCACTAACCTAATAAATTTTATATATTTTTTAATTAATTTCTGATTTAACAACAAAAATTGAAAATATTTAATTACGTACGAATATATTCCGATATAATAGAGCAACTATTATGTTTGGATATAGGAAACAGTATATAGAAAGAAAGATTAATTAATGGACCATAATATGTAGTAATATATAGGATGTTCCATTAAAAAAAAGTACAAATTGTGCAGTTTGCGAATATCGATGAAGTAGTTACACTACTAATATAATATAACTTAGTATATCATACAGGTTGATATACTTAGTTATGTGTCAGATGAATATTTATTATTGTAGGTCAACTATCAATAAAACTACACACAGAATTAAAGCTTACTAGCTCCATCAATAAGAGTAGAAACAATTAATAAACTTGTATAAATTTTAAAACATCTGAATAACATGCAAACGGTTAGGTTTCAACCCCTATAACCCAATATAAGTTTAATTCTGTAGTAACACATGATCCAAAAAAGTAAAGATATATAGGATGTTCTATTTAAAAATATATAAGTTTAGTCTCTAACTTGCATGTGAACCATCCTGTATAAATTTAAATAATTGTACGAAATGTTCGAAAAAACGAAAAACGAAACTCATTGTTGTACAAACTTTTGTATGAAATAAATTTTGATATTTTGATTAATTATTCTGTAGTTGACCTTTCCCAGAGCGTTGGGACACCCTGTATATAAGCAACGGATTGCATTTAATGATAAATCTTTGCCCACTTTTGATATAAAGCCCAACAGCTTTAGGCCCTTAATAACCGTATTGAGAATGTGGGCTTCAAAAGTAAGTCTCTTGTCAAATCATAGTCTTATTAATCTATGATTTTAGATTCTTATAATCTAATTTTCGTAAGTATTCATTAAGTATCGCCATATTAAATGAAAAATCATTATATTTCCAAATTTCTGCTCTCGTAATATTCTTGAAAAAGCCTTAATAATTAATGCAGATTTGACATTATGTGATTAAATTTGAAAATTTGTGATATTTATGACAATATTTAAAAATTTGAAAACTTGTACGAAAATGTTATAAATTCAAATTTTTACATCAATGACGCCAGTTTTAAAAAACTGCAACACTATTCATGCTGCTTTCGTAAATATTCATTAATTTGTTACAATTTTCCGATATTTTCATTAAAATTATAACACTTCAGAAATACACTTACATAAAAAGGATGTAATCTAAAAATCTATACAAGTGACATAAAACTGCAATAATATTCATGCTACCTTCGTAAATATTCACTAATTTGTTACAACTTTGCAGATATTTTCAATAATATCACAAAATTTCAGAAATACACTTACATAAAAACGATTAAATCTAAAAATCTATACAAGTGTCTCAACGAAAATATTATAAATTCGAATTTTTATATGAATGACACCAGTTTAAAAAGAACTGCAATACTATTCATGCAACTTTTGTAAATATTCACTAATATGTTACAATTTTCCAAATATTCTCATTAATATCACAAAATTTCAGAAATACAATTACATAAAAGCGATGTAATGTAAAAATCTACACAAGTGCTATAAAACTGCAACACTATTCATGCTACTTTCGTAAATATTCAGTAATTTCTTACAATTGTACAGATATAGTCATTAATATTAAAAATTTCAGAAATACACTTACATAAAAACGTTGTAATCTAAAAATCTACACAAGTGGCTCAACGAAAATGTTATAAATTCGAAGTTTTGTATCAATGCCACAAGTTTAAAAAGAACTGCAACACTATTTATGCAACTTTCGTAAATATTCACTAATATGTTACAATTTTACAGATATTTTCATTAATATCACAAAATGTTCAGAAATACAACAACATAAAAGCGATGTAATCTAAAAATCTACACAAGTGCTATAAAACTGCAACACTATTCATGCTACTTTCGTAAATATTCAGTAATTTCTTATAATTTTACAAATATATATATTAATATTAAAAGTTTCAGAAATACACTTACATAAAATCGATGTAATCTAAAAATGTACACAAGTGTCATAAAACACTATTTATGCTACTTTCGTAAATATTCACTAATTTGATACAATTTTCTAGATATTTTCATTAATACCAAGAAATTACAGAAATACACATACATAAAAAACGATGTAATCTAAAAATCTACACAAGTGAAATAAAAAATTCAAATTTTGTTACGTTTCATGATAATTTCAGTACTATGACAAATATTTACATATCTACTATACAGTATGTCCCCGGATTGAGTTTACAAGAGGGATTTTTGTTTAAGGTTTACTTTTATGTAAAAATGTTGTAGGCATTAAAATTTCTGCTTGGTCAGAAACTACCATTTCAATTAGTAAAACATTGATTTATTTATACAAGTTGTTGGCAAAATAAATTTAAAAAAATCTAATTTTGAGATTTAAGCAAAATAACACCATATAAACAATCCCCCACCATTTTCTTCACATAGTTCAAGCCTGGTGTGAAACTCCTGAACACTGTTTTGTATTCCTTCAATAGTTATCGATGCCTCTCGTAGGCGATATTTTAACTTTTCTGTTTTATTTTCTACATTTGGGGTATTATTCGATTTTATATAATGTTGTTAGATGTAATTTTAAATCCATTTTGCAAATAGTAAATAAATAAGAATCAAAATAAGATTTAAAAAAATTGAGTTTGCCAACACCATGTATAAATAAGTCAAAGTTTTAATAACTGAACTGGTAGTCTCAGACCAAACAGGAATTATAATTCCTATAACATTTTTACTTAAAAGTAAATAGAAAAATAAATTCCCTTTTGTAAACTCAATTCGGGGACATACTGTAGATCCCTATTTTTTTTTTAATAACTACAAGACTACAAGATTATTCATGAAATTTTCGTAAATTAGCAAAAACCTGATAACCTTCATCAAATCTCAATAAATTCATGAAAATTGCTTTGATTTAAAGCTACAAAATAATTCACTACATTCTATTAACGATCGCAAAAGTTCCAAAATCTGTCATAGATTTCAAGTTATCTTCGTAAGTTTTATAAAATTTCCAGAGTCTACACATATGCATGCACGTAATTTTATTAATACATTCAAACATTCAACACAAACATTCAACACATTCGAACAAAAATTCAAATATACAAACATACAAACAAACAAATATACAGACACACAAACATATAAACATTCAAAGAAACACACACACACACACACACACCACACCAGCTTCTGCGTATTCAGTGCATATGCAAAAATCATTAATGAATGTTTATATTAATCAAAGATTTTGTAGACTCGAATATACTCAGTCGACTGAAAACGTATAAGCAAACATAAAATATACATACATACATACATACATACATACATACATACATACATACATACATACATACATACATACAAACCTACATACATACATACACTCACACACGTACACACATACACACATACATACATGCATACATACATACATACAAACAAATATACATGCAAACACAGAAACGTAGAAACATACATTCAAATATACGAACAAACAAACAAGTATACATACATACATACAAACTTACAAAAAAAAACAAATATACAAACATTAAACAAACACACACACACACACTCTTTTTCTGCTTGTTCAGTGCATATGCCAAAATCATTCATGAATGTTTACATTAATAAAAGATTTTGAAAACTCGTATATAGTCTCAGTCGACAAAAAAATTGAAAAAAATTGGAAGAACAAAAAAATGATTCATACATCCATACAAACAGACAAACAAACGTACAAATAAACATCCTGAGAGATGTTGTCAAACAACTACCCCTAAACGTGTGCAAAACAAACCTGTTTGTAACCCAAAAAATAATTACCTACTGGTTTTAACGTCCGTTGTCGAAAAACCAAACAAGATTACATGAAATTAATGCCCAATTGCGAATTAGTCTATTATCAAGTTGCAGAATTTTGAACACAAATTTCATCCCTACCACGTCCTTCTGTAGCAGCACTTTGGAGGAGCAGATTTTCATGCCAGAATGGATTTCTGTCACACCATGGCATGGAATAAAATGCACATTTTCTTGATCTTGTAATATCTACAAATGAGCCTCCATTAAACAATATAGGTCACTATCTCCAATGGAGTCACCAGCTCCATTACTACAGTGATCGTACTCCTCATTTTTCAAGATCTGTGAATATCCATAATTGATGGAGCATAAATGTCTGTGGTGCAATTGTGGGTACTAGAGGCGGTAAATCACCAGACCACACTAAATTTTATTTTTACTGTAGGATTTTATCATTATGAAGGATTTACTTTAGATCGCATTAAATATTACTGGTCCAGCATAAGCTTTTTCATTTATGCTTTCTCCACATTAACGCAACTCATACTTTCATAAATATTCACTAATTTGTTACCATTTTTTTGTAATACCTCTGTGTTATTGACATTTATCAGTACTGTCTGCTTGATCGATATGACAGGCCTTGGCCGTTATAATAACGGCCGTGGACGTTATTTAAAAGACAACGCAAATTTATGAGCAATAAAGTCTTCATATTCTTTCTCATACCTGCTGCTGCTTTTTTGGGGAAGTAAATCGATTGTGGCAGCATTTGCTTCATTTAGTACATCTTCGGGGATACCACAAAACGAAGAACTTTACACATCTGACATTATTTTTCTAATTTCACTTTGATTTGTTTGTTTGTATTTGAAACGTTGATGTTGCTATGGTATCAAATTGCGCCTGGATAACTAGTTTATTAATTTTGAAATTTAATATTGATAAACTGACCAGTTTTTGTAATTTAGGTATTACAAAAAGTATCGAACAACATACGGCCGATATGCAAATACCAGGCTTGGTTGAATATAAACCTCGGCTGCGCTCCGCTCCGCTTCGCTTCGCCTCGGTTTACAAACTTCAACCCGCGCCTGCTATTTGCTACATATCGGCCTAATGGCGTTATATACTAGTGCGAGAATACCTCAATACATTTATTTGAAACTTTTTAACCAGGATTTATTTCTTTGTGTAGTTGTTTAAATATATGATCCACATCTATTAATTCATCTCTCTATATTTACAAATTAAAACAATACTATACAAGGATGAGGTTTCCATGAAGAACTTATTATTATTATTATTATTATTATTATGATAATAATTAATATAATTATTACAATAATGGTTATAAATATGATTATAATTAATATAATTATTACAATAATGGTTATTATTATGAATATATTTAATAAAATGACGACAATAATTGTTATTATTATAATTATTCTATAATAATAGAGTAATATATAATGTATTTTCGCTTAAACTATCCAGTTTATAAACACTTTTTGTGTTTCAGTTTCCATGCTTTTATGTTCGGAACAATACAGATTATTTGGGTATCATAAATTTCGCGGTTTAAAATAGAACAATGACGACAATATACATACTCAGTTATAATGGACTACAAAGAGGACGGTTCTAATTCCTTCTATGTGACACTGGAAGTATAATTGCGGTTGCTAAAATATACATTTGCTCCGTATGTAATTCTTTGTGCGTTCGGTTTGCTCGGTGATTACAATTTAATATTAACTGATATGCCGTATAATATTACAATCCCCTTGTATGCTTATACATTTGAGTCTATATTCGTTTGTGTACAGTGCTACAAAATAATGCGATTTATTTTATAAATACCCTATTTAACTCACCAAATAACAATTCATTAATTGTGTAATAATTAAATATTTGTACATTGTACATTTTGGTATTTACTAGTGCTACAAAATAATGCTATTTATTTTATAAATACCCTATTTAACTCACCAAATAACAATTAATTAATTGTGTAATAATTATATATTTGTACATTGTACATTTTGGTATTAACTCCGCGGACAACAGGAGGCCGGTTTCAGCCTAGTAAGGCTCATCAGTCCAGTGATTCCGATAGTTAATTCACAAATGTACATTCTGTCTCTTATGACCCGACCATGGTATGGTAAGGTATGTTTCGATTTTTCATTCGAATTTCAAACAAGAGATGACGGTCACACGCTGCTCTTATGAATTAATTAATAAATGTATTTCATAATCCGAGATAAATTCATTCAGTGTTATTCATAAAGCGGCGGTTTAACGGTGGTTTAATCCTAGTAACCTTGGTAACCCTTTGTAAAACACCGCTAAACCACGATTTAAATATTTATGAATAACACTGATTATGATAAAACGGCAATGCAAACATTTTATATTTGATTAAAGATCTGAGTCTAATAGTTTGATAATTTGATAATTTGTATTTAACGTTTGATAATAATAATTCGTTAAATACCTGTTGGTAATTTTTGTAATCATCCTCATAACTGAAATTTTTATTTTTTTATTATTTATTATTATTTTATTATTTTCAATTAAGTACTGCCATTAGTCATCATTTTGAAGAATTCACTTTACATGGCATTAAATATTACTGGTCCAGCATAAAATTATAAATGCTCTCATTTATAGCGAGTATCAGGTTATAAACGATATTTATTTCGCCTCTGAACGAATTTCTCATTTTGAACTCGCTGTAAAATACGTAACAAAATATTATTTTACCTAAAACATTTCCAAGGCATTTCAAATCATTAAAAGTTACATACAAATTACTTTTATTTTCATAATAATAATCTTCGGACTTCCGTTGTTTGTATAATGATGTCCTATTTCTACGTCTGGATCTTATTATCGTTCCCTAACTTCATCCGGCAGCAACAGAATTTAATTGCTTCGTTGTTAAGAACTCTTAAATTTCCTTAAACTTTATTTAAAAACAATGTAAATTGTTATTCACTATTTTTATAATGGATACAATTCTAAGAAAATATAAATTGTATTTGTTAATACGATAAGATTTAAGGTAGTTGTATTATTGGTAATATTTATTTATATTTTATTTTATTATTTATTTAAGCCCACACCGAAAGGTAAAGGGCCTTTTGATAATAATAATAATTTATTTAGCAAATGAATAGAATAGGATTTCGATCAGGCGATGGAAAAGCCTGGAAACTGAAACGGTTTGTAAACTGGATAGTTTAAGCGAAAATACATTAAATATTACTCTATTATTATAGAATAATAATAATAATAACAATTATTGTCATCATTATATTAATTATAATCATAATAATAACAATTATTTCAATAATTTGATTAAATATAATCACAATAATATCAATTATTGTAATAATTATATTAAATATAATCATATTAATAACAATTATTGTAATAATTATATTAATTATAATCATAATAATAACAAGCTCTTCATATACGTCACTCTTGTATAGTATTGTTTAAATTTGTAAATGTAGACCGATGAATTAATAGATAGTGGCTTGATATATTTAAACAATTACACAAAGAAATAAATCTTGGTTAAAAACTTTCAAATAAATGTATTGAGGTATTCTCGCAACAACTGTTTCGCCACTCTGTGGCTTCTTCAGGCCAATAAAGGTATTGAAAATTTTCAGTTTCTACATTTATAGGTACATATTTGAAAGTTTGCAACAAATTTGTCTTTCTTTGTGAAGTAATTTAACAGTGAAAAATATAGATGATTCTTCAGCTAAATAATTTAAGGTTTTCCTATCGATTACGGATTAACGATTATGTTTTTGACTACCCAATAGTACTGGGTTCGATTATTGCACGGTATAATACTCGAATTTCCAGATATGTTCTACAGCAGAAGAAGGATTCACTTCTATGGACTTACTTCTTATATCCCAGACTCCACTACAAAAATTTATATATTATGATACAAACTAACATTTACAAGAGAAAACGGAAATAATTCAACAAGAGTAATAAATAAAGTCAGACAAAAAAGTTTTTCTCTTATAAATTAAATAAACAAACGCTTTTCTTTGTTTATATCACACTGTTTATTAAAATTAGTGACTATAGTTTTGATCACGTTCTGATCATTATCAAACTTAGAGTAAAATGGGACCTATTTATACATACATTCTAATTATATTACACCAATTTTAAGTAACCGAGATATTCACAGGATTTTGGATACGGTGGGTATTTTGTTTTTCGATTTTCCGGTTTTCTATGCCAATGAAAAAAAAAACTGACTTCGCCAAATTATAGAGGGAGCCATTCTACATCATACTGCTGACTTCAATTTTTCCACGGTTATAATAACCAAGATTTTCACGTATTTTGGATATGGTCGGTTGTTTTTTGATTTTCCAATTTTCTATGCTAGAAGGCAAAAATCTGACTTCACCAGAATAACAAGGAAGTCATTCTACACCATCCTTTTTATTGCCAATTTTCCCACAATTATAATAACGGATATTTTCACTTATTTTTAAATAAAGTCGATTTTTTGTTGTTCGATTTTCCGGTTTCCTATACTAGATGGCAGAAATCTTACTCTGCCAAATTAACTCGGAATTATTCTACACCATTCAGCTAATCTTCAATTTTCCCATTGTCACACTAACCAAGATTTTCACGTCGATAGGTACATGGTCATTTTTTTTTGTTTTTTTTATCTTCCGGTTTCCTATGTTAGATGGCAAAAATATGATTTCACCAATTTCACAAACGAGTAATTCTACACCATGACGTTGATTTTCAATTCTCACATGGTCATAATAACGGAGATATTCACTGAATTTTGGATATGGTCGAATATTGGTTTTTCGATTTTCCGGTTTCCTATGCCAATGGAAAAAAATGACTTTGCCACATTAACGATGGAGTCATGCTACACCATACTGCTGATTTCAATTTTCCCAGGGTTGAAATAACGGAGATTTTCACGTATTTTTGGATGTGGCCCATTATTTGTTGTTCGATTTTCCAATTTTCTATGCTAGAAGGCAAAAATCTGACTTAACCAGAATAACGACGGAGTCATTCTACACCATCCTGCTAATTTTTAATCTTGGCATGGTCATACTAACCAAGATTTTCATTTAGATGAGTATATGGTCGATTCTTAGTTTTTGTTTATTTTCCGGTTTCCTATGCTATAGGCAAAAATTTTACTTTATTACATTAACGCGGGAGTCATTCCATACTATCCTGCTGATTTTCTATCTTCCGATGGTCATATTAACCGATTTTTCACGTATTTTGGATAAGGTCGATTTTTTGTTAAATGAGATTATATGTTAGATGATATTAGAAGAAATTAGCATGAAATCTTAAAATGCAAGCCACATTTTGAAAACAAAATTGTAGTTTGTTCGAATTCGCAATTTGGACATGGAAACTTTGTCTGCAGAAAAGTTGCAATTTTACATATTGTCGTTTAGGGACAATAATATGCAATCATATTGATAATGAAATGTGTGAAAATAAATTTTAGCATTTTATGTAACATTTGAAGAGAAATTCGTTACCAAATTATTATAAATTTATAGTACCTACAAATTCTTATGTCATTGGGAAATTCAACATATTGTAATAATTTTTTTTGATAATACTGTATGCACTAGAAACTTGTGAAAACTTTTTTTTTAAATTCGCATTTTGGACATGGAAACTTTGTGTGCAGATAAGTTGCAATTTTATATATTGTATATATTGTTGTTTAGGGAATTTTCTGCAGTAATATGCAGTCATATTGATAATGAAATTTGTGAAAACCAATTTTAGCATTTTATGTAACATTTGAAGAGAAATTCGAAGCCAAATTATAGTAAATTTATAGTACCTACATATTGTCATGTCAATGGTACATTTGACATATTATAATAAAATTTTCTGGTAATTCTTTAGGTGCTAGAATCATGTGAAAAATAATTTATTTATTAATTCTCAATTTGGACATGGCAACTTTGTGTGCACATAAGTTGCAATTTTAACTATTGTCGTTTTGGATATTTTCTGCAGTAATATGCAGTCATTGCAGTGCATTGATAATGAAATCTGTAAAAACCAATGTTAGCATTTTATATAACACTTGAAGAGAAATTCGAAGCCAAATTATAGTAAATTTATAGTAGCTACATATTCTCATGTCATTGGAAAATTCCACCTATTATAATAAAATTTTCTGGTAATTATATAAGCACTAGAAACATGTGAAAACATTTTTCTTCTAAATCGCAAATTTGGGATTGAAAATTGTGTGCAGATATGTGGCAATTTTACGTATTGTCGTTTTGGGAGTTTTCTGCAGTAATATGCAGTCATATTTACAATTAAATCTATGAAAACCAATTTTAGCATTTTATATAACATTTGAAGAGAAATCTTAAGCCAAATTATAGTAAATTTATAGTACCTACATATTCTCATATCATTGGAAAATTCCACATATTATAATAAAATTTCCTGGTGATACTGTAGACACATAAAACATGTTTGACAAAAATTTTCAAGGTTTAAAATACTTTTAAACCTGAAATTAACTACAATGTTTATACAGTTGCATAAAATCTTGAAAGACAAACACAATTTTGAATAAAAAATGATATATTTTTATTATATTTATGTTATAGTTTGATCCATTATATAAGTTGTATATGTTATTCAGTAAAAAATGTATACTTGTAAATGTGTACTTCTTAAATGTATAAAATTTGAGTAATATACAAGATTGAATATATTATATTATGTCTTTTTCTCATACTTAATGGTTAAGTTATTAGGTCTTATAGTTTTTTAAATGTTTTTAAAACAGATATGTGGGAATTTTACGTATTGTCGTTTTGGGAATTTTCTGCAGTAATATGCAGTGATATTTACAATTAAATCGATGAAAACCAATTTTAGCATTTTATGTAACATTTGAAGAGAAATTTGTAGCAAAATTATAGTAAATTTATAGTACCCTCATATTTTCATATCATTGGGAAATTCAACATATTATAATAAAATTTCCTGGTGATACTGTAGACACATGAAACATGTTTGACAAAAATTTTCAAAGTTTAAAACCCTTGTAAACCTGAAAATAACTACAAAGTTTATACAGTTGCATAAAATCTTGAAATACAAGCACAATTTTGAATACAAAATTATATTGTTTAATTATATTTATGTTATAGTTTGATCCATTACATAAGTTGTATATGTTATTAAGTAAAAAATGTGTACTTGTAAATGTGTACTTCTAAAATGTGTAAAATTACATTAATATGAGCAAAATACAAGATTGAATATATTATATTATGCCTTTTTTCTCGTACTTAATGGTAAAGTAATTAGGTCTTACAGTTTTTTTTTTAATATTTTTATTTGTTTGTCTGATTAGTTTCCGCCGATTATAACCAACTTCAGAGGCTATTTACATATTTATATTGCGTTTTATTAAAATTTAAGTATATTTGAATTGTAATGTTATAGTCACATTACCAGTAAGTACGAGGAAAGAAACATAATATGATATTTATTTTATGAACATTTATAAAATTTACAATTTAAGCATGGAATTTTTATATTGTTTGCAGAAAAGTTGCAATTTCACCTAAAAATGTTATTTCCGGCATATATAGCGTGAACATTATAAACTTCAGAAAATAAATTTACTATTTGGAATTTAAAAATATATAGTAAATTTTTAATGTTCTTACTGTTCTTAATGACCACTGCGAAATTTTAGACACCATAAACTCAAAACTAAGACTTTAAAGCTTAAAATTTACTATACATTTTCTTTTGATGTTAATATCATATTATAAATATTTTTTCTGCATTATTAGATTTGTTTGTAACTTTTGTGTAATTATGTTTTTGCTTGTACGACCTATTTAAGCTACTTTGTCTATTTGTAGTCATCAAGATGATCTACAGCACTCGGAAAATTTATACTTTGTAGTGCAGTTTTCTAAAAAAATTAGAAAAATGCATCTAATTTTGCATTTCAGCTACTTTGGCTATTTGTGGGCATCAAGACGATCTACGGCAGTCGGAAATTTTATAGTTTGTAATGCAGTTTTCTAAAAAATCGAGAACAATGTTTCCAATTAAGCAATTTAAAAAAATATATATTAGAAATGTATATTGGCTTCGTGTAATTTGTTTCTTGTACCTATTTTACTACGACCAATTTTTGCTGCAATGGCAATTTATCGTAGTAAATAGATGATCTACGACAATAAATAATCAAAAACAACTATTTAGATTAAAAAATAAAAAGAGACCTACTTATACTAACAATAGTAATAATATTATATCATTACTTAATGAACTTTTTTTTCGAAAATGGTCGTATAAACCGAAACATGTGTCAGAAAACTGATAAAATAAACATATAAAACAATACAAGAGTAAATATACATAATATACATTTATAATAATGATAAATTTACTATTTGGAGTTTAAAAATATGTAGAAAATTTTGTAATGTTCTTAGACCACTGTAGTATTTTAGACCGACAAGCTTAAACCTTAAAATTTACTATACATTTTCTTTTGAGTTTATATAATTCATATAATTTTTCAGCAATATTAGATTTTCTGTAACTTTTGTGTAATTATATAGTTGTTTATACGACCTATTTAAGCTAGTTTGACTATTTGTGGTCGCCAAGATGATCTACGGCAGTCGGAAATTTTATAGTTTGTAGTGCAGTTTTCTAAAATTTTTAGGAAAATGCTTCCAATATTGCAATTTTTGAAAAATTATTGCCAATGTATATTGTCCTCGTGAACATCGTTTCTTGTACGTGTATACCAAGGGCCAATTTATGTCGAAATGTCTAAAAATCGTCGCCAATAGATGATCTACGACAATAAATAATCAAAATATGAGTAACTGTTCTTCTTTTATTTATTTTGTACTAAATGTACATTTCGGTCACTAAGTTACCATATTCATTAGTGTAACATACTGCTCTCAAGTACGGTAAAACATGCTTGCAATATAGCAATTAAAAATAAAAAAATGATTAGAAATGTATATTGTCTTCGTGTAATTCGTTCCTTGTATCTATTTTACAACATCCAATTTTTGATGCATAGGCAATTTATCGAAGCGAATAGATGATCTACGACAATAAATAATGAGAAACAACAATTTGGATAATAAAAACACTGGGGACCTACTTATACTAATTATAATAATAGTTTTTAGTAGTGTTTTGTCAATTTTTTTACCAGTTATATTAATTATATTTATTTTTTCTTGTTTTTATTTATAATACCAGTAAGTATGAAATTAAACAAGAAAAAAAACCATTATGATAATAATAACATTATGTCATTCCATAATGGACATCTTATATAAATATAAATGATTGTTATTGGCCATATGGAGTCATATGGAGTCTTTGGGATTTTAGAATTTGGGACAGTTATGCTTTTTTGCTTTTTATTTTTTTGTGTTAGGATAGGAAATTTTACATTTTGATATGTTATTTGGATGATTATTAGACGATTATAAAAGTATGAATTGAATTATGTTGCATAAAAGAGGTAATAGTTGTATTAAACATGTAAAGTGGGTCATTACAAGAAACAGCCGTACAGTAAATTACCATTTAAAATCCCACCACTTCATTAAACATAGGAGCAGAAAGTTCATTAGTTCGTATTTGATTATTAACAATCAATATTTACGTGGCGCCGTTTTTGCTCATTGTACAAACAATTGCTGCCCGTTGCCTGCGTGTGTGTCCTGCAAACATACTCCCACAGCAATTCAGCCCCAATTAAAACTGTTCACATTAATTACGCCGGCATTAATTAATATTCCATGGCGCTGAAAAAACATCGCTCGCCGCATTAAATTATGCCAGGCGAGGTGACGAACGGCTGTTTGAGTTGCCTAAGTTGGGCTTAAAAGCGTTCGCTTGTCGCCGTCCGAATTGGAAATTATAAATAAACGGGGCCCGCGAAAGTTGGGAAATTTATCGCGGAAACTCGCGATACGGCGGGGAGGGCGGCAGGTCGCGGAAAACCCTACAAGAGCAGGACTAATAGGCTTATTGGGGCACACCGAGGGGCTTCCCGACCGGAAGTGAGTATTGATGGAGTGGTCGCTGGTGGAAATTGTAGTGGTGGTGGGGGTTGGTGATTGGGCATCGGGGCGATAATTGATTTTTCGGTTTTTAATTTCCCATATGCACACAATGTATGAATTTTTCATGGAATTATTCATTTGCTACACGAATTGCAGTTTTAACCACATACAAGTTAACTCGATAAACTCAAATTCAGAGCAACGGCCTACTACTGGCCATTCCCAGGCCAAATAATAATAATAATAATACTGTTTATTTCAGATGATTAATAATAATAAAATGAAATACATGTCACAAAATCAGTTACTAATTGTAATGGTACATATTACATTGTAATTAACGGTTATAAAATTCATTCAAGTGGTATGGCCCTAGGTCTAAGATAAATTGATATATCAGTATTTTTTTACAGTTTTCTGTTTTTTATGATTTTAAGTTTATTTGGTAGATTATTGAACATGGTTATACAAGAGTAAAAGCAACCTCTTTCAAATGTTTGTGTATATTGAGAAACATCCAGCTTTAAATATATCGTCATGAGTTTAATCTATTTGAATATTCTATCAAAAATGTTCAAAAATGATTAAACCTATCTTAGGCACAGAAAACAGAAAATATGTAATTGACAATATTTTGAACAGTTATGGACATCAGGTTCTCAGGCTTCCCCCATACCATAGCCAGTATTATGCAATTGAACTAGTATCGGGGTTTGCCAAACAGCATTACAATAAACATGTTCACGCCCAACCTTCTTCAAGAGCTAATGTTCTTCATGTATAGAAAGAAGCCCTTTCAAAATTTACACCTGAAATGTGGCGAAATAGTATCCAACATTGCAAAAAAACTCATCAAAGAGAATTGGACGAAGTATATGGGAAATACATCTACCGAAAACATCCCATTAATAATTATATCGTTAGTACAATCTGAGTCAAAATCTGATACGTATTATCCAATTTTGAATGAATTTTAAACGTTATTGTTACTTTCTCATTTTCACAATTTATAAACTAAAAATTGCAACGGTACCTACTTCTTGTTATTAAACCAACTCAAATGATTAAAAACTAATAGTCCTCAAAACCTCAAAACACATGTTGACATCAATGACATATCTGTTACTAGTTTTTTACAAGTACACTGTCAAAATTATTATACAATGTGACATTTTGGCCGACCTTGAATATAACAATTCATATCTATAGTGGGTGATCTGTGTGAAAGTCTGTACTATTTTGTGGCATTATTAATGTCATTACGTTGTAGCTTTCTTTATTTTACGAACTTTCAGCTGCACTTCATAATTTCAGGCGCCTATTTTATATATTTGGATACATTAAGGTATCCTTATTTGACAATTTATATTTATAATGGATGATCTGTATGTGAATATGATGCTGAAACTAACGTACACGTTAATGTTAACGTTTTTTGATAAGCAATACACCTAATTAGATCATAAGTTTTAAGGTATGATTGTAGGTATGATATGATATGATGATATGATGATATGATGATATGATGATATGATTGTAGGTAGGTATGATGATTATCTAAAGCCTTCACTTGTAGAAAATCTAGTTTTCTTTTATACAGATTTAAATATGACTATTTAAAAATTATTTAAATCATGGTTAGTATTCATTGGGTTGCATATGTTTAGACTATAGAAATCGTAATAAAATTAAATGTTCAAATTTACCGACACACAAGGCATAAATTGTGAAAAACAAACTTTAAGCCAAAACTTATTTGTGTTTCGGCCATATTTGAAACTTTTAATTTTCCCAAATTTTGTTTTTGGAAAATAATTCCAAAAAATATTTTGTTTTTCGTTATAAAATGGGGAAGGTATGGGCAAGTTGACAATGACTCATCGCTCTATATAGCCAGAAATCGACATACGTTTCATATTTCATTTTACTCTATTAGGTTTAACTTACGCATATGAACGAGCATAGAAAACGCGATTCTTTTTTTGAAAAAACATGAGTCATAGTCAGCTCAAGTCGGGATTACTATAACCACAGTAACCCTTTGATAAAACATCGTTAATTCGCGGTTTGCATTTAAATCAATAAGACAGAAAGTAACTTATAAAAAGAAGGATTCGAGTGATGTACAAGTAATTGTCAAATAATCATAACTAGGTTCTGGATTTTTGGCAAATTTGCTTTTTACGTATATTAATAGCACACCAACATAATTTTATATGTGGAAGTGACACAAAAACTGAGTTTTTTGACACCTATATTGTTTTGCTTTTTACTTATTTTCGCCCTTTTAGCTTTTTCATATCTTTTTAAAGGTAAATATATATATGACAACAAATAACACAACAAAATAACAAAAATAACAATGCAAAAGCAAAGACACAAATAGTAAATACAGTTTTCATGATATAGTAAATCAGTTTTCGTGAAAAATCTGCTTCTTGTTTGCTTATTTAACGATTTTTATCTTTGGGTAGAAACTTTTTTTTTGCCAAATTCAGTTCCACATGAAAAAAATATACTAATATATTTAATAGTAGATTAGTAATAGTCAAATAATCATAACTAAAGTCCGGATTTCTGGAAAATTCGATTTTTACGTATATTAATATCACACCAACATAATTTTATATGTGGAAGTAACACAAAAATGGAGTTTTTTGACACCTATATTGTTTTACTTTTTTACTTATTTTCGCCCGTTTAGCTTTTTCATATTTTTTTAAAGGTAAATATATACATGACAACAAACAACACAACAAAATAACAAAAAGAAATAAATAACTACAGTTTTCATGAAATAGTAAATCAGTTTTCGTGAAAAACCTGCTTCTTGTTTGCTTATTTAACGATATTTACCTTTGGATAGAAACTTATTTTTTGCCAAATTCAGTTCCACATAAAAAAATTTACTAATATAATTAATAGTAGATTAGTAACAGTCAAATAATCATAACTAGGGTCAGGATTTCTGGCAAATTTGCTTTTTTTAATAGCAGACCAACATAATTTTATATGTGGAAGTAACACAAAAACTGAGATTTTTGACACCTATATTGTTTTGCTTTTATACTTATTTTCGCCCTTTTAGCTTTTTCATATTTTTTTTAAAGGTAAATATATACATGGCAACAAACAACACAACAAAATAACAAAAAGAACAATGCAAAAGCAAAGACACAAATAGTAAATTCAGTTTTCATGAAATAGTAAATCAGTTTTCGTGAAAAATCTGCTTCTTGTTTGCTTATTTAACGATTGCTACCTTTGGATACAAACTTTTTTTTTCCAAATTCTGTTCCACATGAGAAAATTATACAAATATAATTAATAGTAGATTAGTAATCGTCAAATAATCATAACTAGGGTCCGGATTTCTGGCAAATTTGCTGTTTACGTATATTAAATGCACACCAATATAATTTTATATGTGAACAGAACGCAAAACACTGAGTTTTTTGACACCTACATTTTTTGCACATTTTATTTGCATATGCTTTTTTGCATATTTTCGCTCTGTTAGGTTTTTCATTTTTATTTTTAAGCTAAATATATTCATGACAACAAACAACACAACAAAACAATAAAAAGAACATTGCAAAAGCAAAGACACAAATAGTAAATACAGTTTTCATGAAATAGTAAATCAGTTTCGTGAAAAATCTGCTTTTGGCTTGCTTATTTAGCGATTTTTACCTTTGAATAGAAACTTTTTTTTTGCCAAATTCAGTTCCACATGAAAAAATTATACTTGTATGCTAAAATCTGGTGGAAATTTGAAAAAAATCACAAACATTTAATTTACTGTACATTACTGTTTCCACATGGATCAAATAGAGCAACAGAAACAATAAGAGCCCAATTAAAAGCCACTATACCTTTAGCTCTAAAACCAATCATCACTAGATGTGGTATTTGGAATTTTGGTTAGGTTTTGGAGTTTTCTGCATCGTCTGCTGAAGTCAAATTGGTATAAATGTCAAAAGATATTAAGAAAATCTTGAGATAGAACAACATTTCGCTTTTATAAAACCTATCTATGCTTTAGTGATCCTTTTTAGTCATGATTTTAGTCTATGTTAGTCATTCAATAAAGAAACTGGCAAATCAAACATTGTCCTTAGTGGAATTTGTCGTGATTGTCAATGATTTTAAAATATTCCTTTAAGACGAACTTAGCAAAATTGAGCAAATAATACGCAACAAATTTGATGAAGTACTCAGAAAATGTGAGGGTTTTAATAACAATAATAATAACGAATATTTTTTAGCAGAAAAGCTATATTAGTTTACAAAACTAACATTATAAAGCTTAAATGCTTAAAAAGCTACATTAGCTACATGAAATTTTACAAAACTTCAGAAGATAGGATATTTACGACACGGCAATTTTGATGAAAATTTAGAATTTAGATGTTGATACTTTCGTAATATTTGCTTTCAAGTACGCGCCTATAACATTGATGGATGTCGAGAGAAGTTTTTACAAATCTTCAGAAGATAGAATATTTATGACAAGGCAATTTTGATGATAATTTAGAATTTAGATATTGATACTTTCGTAATATTTGCATTTAAGTACGCGCCTATAAGATTGATGTATGTGAAGAGAAGTTTTTACAAATTTTCAGAACATAGGATATTTATTACAAGGCAATTTTGAAAAAAAAATTAGTAGTTATTCTATAAATTAATAATTTGTTATATTTTTCCCTCTTTTAAAGCAAATTACTTTTATTTGAAACATTTTTTTGTACAATACTTCATTTAATTTTTTTTTTGTGTTTAGGTTGACGACCGATTGGTATGTGTTCATGGAAGTTTCTGGATGTTTTAATACAAAATTTAAGACTTTCTTTCACAAAAACATTTGCTGAAAGTCTACGCCAAATAAATTGTCTTAGTATTTAGATGTTAATACTTTTCTAATATTTGTATTTAAGTACACGGCTATAACATCGGTGGAAGTCGAGAGAAGTTTTTCCGAGTATAAACATATTTTATCCGATTAGAGAAAAAAAATTCTAATAGATTTTTTTTTTAAAACTCATTTTGAATAATTGTTTCCTTAAAAATTATCGAGTATATTTTTTACATTAACATACAAATTTTGTATATTTGTTTATATTACTGTTTTTTAAATTTTATTTTGATATGAAAATAAATGCTGTTTTGCTTTATTTACTCTATTGAAGCTTTTTTTCCAGTGTTCTGTTACTTATTTTTCTTAGTTCCGCTTTTCCGCTAATGCTTTTTATGCGTTTATATTGAAATTTGTAGTGATTATTTATCCGGACCCGAATCATAACTAATATAATTATTAAGTTTAAAGTATTCAAATTTCCAATAAATTTGGGTTATATAAACAATAAATACATATGCTTCTGAAGATGGTTTCTTATAACCGAAATTTGTCAGGCGAAATAAATAAATCATAAAATAAAATAAAAACAACAACCTTAATATAATAATGTTTTAATAATAATTTTTTCAATTCGCATTATTAAAATGCTCATTGTGTATATTGAATCTCATGGGTAAAAGTCCACTTTAATCGAATGAGTGAATAAAATACCTATATTTTCACTTTAATCACTATAACCATTGACAACGTAAATAAAGTAAAAAATAGGTAAATAGGTATCCTGGAAAGTTTCGTTATCACTTGTGACTTGTGATCACCTGTGACACTTCACACTGTGACAATATGACACTTCACGCAAATTCTTCAATTCTGATAACGAATTGGAAAAATCTTGTATGATACACGTAAATAAAACAATTTTATCCACTCGAAAACATTATCGCCTCGGATTCGCCTCTTGCGCTAATTTGTTTTTTCGTGGATAAAATTCGACTTTATTCACTTATACCATAGATAGCTATTGAAACTTCAGTATTATTATACCCTCAGATGCCTTTTCCAAGCTGTAAGTATTAATCTACACAATTTACATGAAACTATCCTGCAAATTTCTATTAATGATCCATTCATCACTATTTCACAATTTATATAAAGTCTCGGATTGACCCAAATTTTCCAGTCATAGAAAATGCCTAAAACATCTCGACTCTCGCTTCTACTTGTCCCAGCAATTTCGAAAGCCACTAACTCACCGTCACTGCACTGGTCACTTGTTATGGAATATACAAGCCGTTGCATAATTAGATTTTGGAGAAAGTGAAGCAATTTTATATCAGATTCGGTATAATTGCTATGTTTGCAGAATGTAATTACATTCCGTATTATATCACTTAATCACGAGTAATGTACGAATGTAAACTTTTGTTATACTGTAAATAATATATGTAATACTATACGTAATACAATAATTGTCACATGATCTTTGTATACATATATGTATATTGTATAGTCCATAGTTTGTTGTAAATCAGGTATATAAATAAGTAATTATTTTGAAAACTTAAATAATTCATATGGGTCAGGTATAATTGCGCCAGTCACAAGTGATAAAAATAATCGATTAGACTGGTCAACACAATTTTTGTCCCTTAGACGTAAATAGCCGATTCCAATAGAAAATTTTGCGCTGATCTCAGAAACGTAAAAATATTTTTCTAGCACGTCACGTTTTTGTGATTTTTCAATATTTGCAAAATGTGTAATTTTTTATGGCAATACTGGATTCAAATTTCAGTTTGACAGTTACCGGAGTCACTTTTCTAAGTAATTTGTTTGTTTTTGTAAGTAAATAGAGGAAAAACTATATAAAAAAATCTTAAAAAAATGACGTGCAGCACTTTTTTTTTTTGCATTTCGTACATATGCAAAATAAATACTTTCCGATATATGCACTTAAATTGAATATTCGTCAAAATTTGTCGATCAGTGTTATTAAAACTTACATTTCGTAAAATATATGTTTTTTTATGTTGATGTGATGATGATATCGCTCATTTGCTACAATAACTTCATAACTAAAAAATCTGAATTTTTGACTTATTTGTCAATAAAAAATTAAAATTAAGTATAGTTTTAACTGATATCTGATATCTGATATGATATGATATGATAAGATATGATATCGGATTGATACCGATATATATATATATATATATATATATATATATATATATATATATATGTATATATGAGTGACATATTTCAGCTTTCAGAAATGATCCTCAGATTTCCTCAGCAATAATATGATATGATATGATATGATATTATGTGATGTGAAATAATACGATATGATATGATATGATACGATACGATATGATATGATATAATATGATATCTGTTATGATACTGATATACGAAGTGTCCCACAACTTAATTCAAATAAATACGGCATAAGAGAATAGCACAAGAAAAGCAAAATTAAATGAAAATGTAAATTTTTGTTTTTGGGAACAAAAAAATTATTTACATTTAATTTTGCCTTTCTTAGCATGCTTCTAGGTTTACGCCACGAAGTTGTGGGACACCTTGAAATAATAAATAATTATTCTTGTAAGTCAATCGTTTGAGATGTTTTTCAAATCTTTGCTGTCATTTGTTTAGGAAATTTAATGTTAACTTCTCATTTTTATGGCTATTTTTGATAAGATTTTTTTTAATTCAGTAATACATGCATATCTTAGTATTATCATAACCTCAAAAAATAAAGCCTATGCAAGGCCTCCAAAATGATTCAAGGCTAACTTCTTATGCGTCAAAATGCACTAAGCCCAAGTTTAAGCCTGATGTTTGTGGTTATAATAATAATAAGATATGCATGTGTTACAGAATAAAAAAAAATCAAATATATTAATTGACCATTAGCGCCATTAAAAAATAAGAAGATATCATTGAATCTCCAAAACAAATGACAGTCAACATTTGAAAAAGGATAGAATTTAAACTGTGTACCAAATTTCAACTAGATTTATGCCACGAAGTTGTGGGACACTTTGTATATGAGCGACCTATTTCAGCTTTCAAAAATGATCCAGATATGTCCTCAGCAATAATATGATGTTATATGGTGTGATACGATATGATATAATATGATATGATACGATACGATATGATATAATATATGTTATGGTAGTGATATTATGGTAGTTGTGGAACACTTAGTATATGAGTGACATATTTCAGCTTTCAAAAATGATCCAAAGATTTCTTCAGCAATAACGTCACAAGTACAAGTGTGGGGAAGAATAATGAGCGAAATGGTGTTTCAAGTATATAATTATTGTTCATCCTCTAATATGCTACAATTACATACAAATTCACCAAATAATACCAATTTGGTGTTCAAAAATCACATTTCAGGAATGTTATAAAAATATGAACGTTCAAATGGGTGTCCTGAAAAATTTGATTTCCACTTCATTATTGAAGCAAATGAGCGATATATATATATATATATATATATATATATATATATATATATATATATATATTACTACATTTTCTTCAATCATTCATATAAACAAGTTTTACCTTTGGTCCGATATTTATTCAACTCTTATAATTGAATTAAACTCATATCTTCATATCATTTAGCAAACAGTCGTTCCATTTTCCTAATTTTCTTTTCATTAATTCTTAATTCTTTTTCATAATTCATCAGAATATCGTTTACATTAGATGCTCAAGTCTTCGCATTTCGTCAAAACATGTTGCTGGACACATATTCTATCTTTCATCTCTCATATTATGTGGTTTATGGTTTTCCTTGAAGTTCTCAATGACAAGAATTTGTTAATAAGAATTGTTTTATTTAAAAAGTCATAGATACACGTCGTATTTGACTCGCACATAATGGCTATAATTCATAAGGATGATTATGCACTCGCCTTGGGGTCGTGTATAAAATTTTGCCTCGTCAATTATAGCCTACATTATATAATAATAATAATACTAACGTTTATTTAGCTCTTACAGCTTTACACTTACATATCAAATAGGTTGTTACATTTAATAGGGTACATTTATTGCCCTTAATAGGGCAATAATAATAATGCCCCTCTCCTCTTAACGCCCGCATAACTAGTAATAGTTTAGGGGCCTATGGTAAAATAAACTGTAATGTGGTCATAATTCTCGATCAAATTATGTCAGTAACCAATTACGTCATAGGTGGAGGAGAGGATTATTATTATTATTATTATTATTATTATTATTATTATTAAGGTATACAATCATTATTTATTATTCTTATTTGTTATTTACCTACTAAGTATATTTTCTTAATTCTAAACTTAAATTGTAAAACATTACACTCCTTTAATTCTAGGCTTTACTTATTGTACACTAGTAGTGTCCTGAAAAGTAGTGAATTCTGGAAATGTGCAGCTTTCCTATGATCTAATACATATATGGTCGTTATCTGCTCGTTACATAATATACTATTATTAGTATTAATACTAAAATATATTTAAAATAAAGACAATATGGTTGACATAGTTCACACTGCCATAATATAACAAATGCCAGCAGATTCAAATTAGTACCCCTACCCTCAACACTTCTCTTAACTCCCTCCCAAATTAAGTATTATCACAGAATCCTTTTTGAAATCATAGTCAGTACACGATGCAATTTAAAATGAATTCAGACAGACATATAAAATCCAAGATAGAAAGAGGGTCGTTAGCCGTTTGAAATATTACTTGTTATATATTGTAAATTATATGTTAATTACTCGGTAATTTAAACGCCATTTAAAAAAAGCTCCTGAAATAAAAATAATATGCTAGAAATGGACTATTATTATACCATGGATCTCAGAAATAGACGTCTTAAATGGTACACAAAAACTCACTACATAATCACATTTTTTTTTATTAATTGCTTGTTCTCAATTAAAAGAGTAAATTAAAATAGATAATTAAAATAGACGTGGTGTAAAACGATATATGCAACTATCTCAGGTAAACAATTTAGAATCACTAATGCGAAATCATGAACTGCAAAGCTGATTTCACATCAGTGAATCTAAATTGTTTACCTGAGATGGCTGTATATATCGTTTTACATCAATTCAAATTGACTCAGGATAGGATCCATATAATTATTAAAATAGACGTCTTAAATCGTACACCAGAAATACTCACTACATAATCACTTTTTTTTTAAATTAATTGGCTGATCTCAAATAAAAGTGTAGTGATTTTAGGATTGAGGAAAGTCAGGTGACTGATAAATTACATCAGACATCCCATTAATGCTGACAAGAATTACGCACGTGCTTCCTTTTAACCGTCACATCTTGTTGCGTCGCGACTAAACGTGGGGATGGATTTTTTTATTGAGAATATTGACACATGTCGTAAGCTATTAGCTTTTCATGTCTTCGGAGAGTGCAGATTTCCCGGATTCCTGGCAACGTTATACCCTTTTCAGTATGTCTTGTGACATTGTACACGTCGTCTACAAATAACACACATAACATGGACAGAATATGAGATAATATAAAGAAATTATTTGTAAACAATTCATATTTTATTTATTGATTTTGTTCTGGAGCAGAATATTTTGTGCCACTCAGCCAATTGAGCCTTCCTCTGTAAATATAAATTGATTGATTTGGGCATCGATTATCCAGGTTTTTTTATATGCTAGCAAACTTGGAAGTACGAGTACATTATTTTAAAATATATACTGTTTTCTCTTCTACTATTATGGTGTAGGTTTATTTTTTCGTCTCTGTTTTACTGTTCTTGATTTCGTCCCAAGATGTATATTTTTTTCTGTGTCTGTGCAGTTTTTGTCGCCTCTCCTTTCTTTGTTTCTCTTTTTGTTGTTATCGTTTCTCATTTCTTTTCAATAATTTAATTATTGCAGATTTGGTTTATTGCAGATTTGGTTTATTGCAGATTTTTTTTCACTCCCCCATGTTTACCTCTACCTATTTTCTTTCAGGTTTTCGCCTGCCAAACCTGTTTCACTTATCTCTCCTTCTTCATTACTTTAAAATATGTAGATTGTATGTAGGTAATCGGTGGTTACTTACAAATCTAGGAAACCTTAATGGGATAATAATGTTACATTAGTATTTAGATTATCTATAGCGTATTTCATAAATTTGTATTCAGGCTTATTTATTTTTATAATGTTCGTCAGACCGAAAAAACTGTAGAACTGTAGAACTGAGACTGTAGATTTTCTATTAATTTTTTTGTAAAACTTGACCAACTGCTTTATTTATACTGATTTAAATATGTTATACAAAATATATTTATCAGTAATACGTACTGATCATAATACGTACGTGACTCAACTACGTTGAGCACGTACAGTTATTGATGGCAGTCTTAGCACGACATATGCACATAATTTCTGATGACAAAATATAAGGAAGCGTGGAAATACTGCCTCAAGATTATTCTCATACAAGCAAGACAACATTTACTTCCACGGAATCGGTTATGATTAGCTGCCTATTGATAGCCAAAGACAGACACATAAATCACACCAGCAGCAACAATGCCTCGTTAATAAAAAAATTGAATTGCGCGGCTTTACAGGTATCTCACACAGATTAAAAACGCGAAGTTTACCCAACAGCGCGTTTAAGCGAACACCACACGAACAATGGACAATGTAATTGCACGTTTCCCGGCGATGCTTTTCCCCAAGGAAAGGAGCGGCGGAATTTCTAAAGCCCACCCACAGGTCGCCGCGGACGTCGCGACGCTCCAACGACGCTCCTCGTGTCCAATTCCACCCCTAAAGCGGCCGACGTCTAATAACGGCTGACTCCTGTTCCTCCCCGTCAATCGCAGATCCTGAGCGAGACTGACGGCGCTCAATTTCCAACGCCGCTTCCGGAAAACTCCGGAAACCGGATGGAGCGGAGGCCGGAAAATGGGGCGCGTCAGGACTCGCCGAATGCGTTGCAGGATCGTAAGGTGGATTATGAGCGTTAAAAGAGGAACAGGCGTGAGGTAATTACTTTTACTCACAATCAGATGAAAATATGCACATTTATGCCTTTTAAAACGGTCGGGAAGCGACTTGTTCTATAATTTTATTTCCCGGCTAGCCGGGAATACATTTTCCCAGCTAGCAAGTGTCACTGTCACTTTGATAAATCACAAAACTTTTAAAGTTTACTAAGAACAGTATTAAATTATTTAGAACAATTAATATTGACAGTTACATTACTATTATGATTGATATTGACTTTTAACGTTAATCCATGCTATTCCTGTAAATATTGCGTTTGTAGTAGTGCACCTGTAGTAGTGCGAGTGTTAGAAGTCGAAAGAATTTTTGATTGACAAAATATTTGCATCTGTCAAAATGACAAATTTGTTATTTTCCCTTGGCAACAAATTCACAGATCTTATTGATGAAATAATTTATTAAATTTTTATAAACCATGCTAGATTGTGAGTAAAATAGTATACAAAACTTCGCGGGAAAGATCATTCCAGCCTAGTGCTTACAGCTACCCTAGGCGCTTCGCGCCTCGGGCATCTAAATAATCGCTTGACTGTAATGCTCCGTTTCCCAGATAGGTATGTAATGTACTATTAATCACCGAAAAAACGGTGCTTAATTAATGGTACTTACCAAAGTACCAAAGTACCAAAGTCAAAGTACCAAAATCAAAGTACCTACGGTAAGTAGGTACTTTGATTTTTTTTAGGAATATTTCTCATATGAGTTATAATTTACTTGCGGGTTAATGTACTTCTATTTTATAATACTTCATTTAAGTACCTCGGCATAATTTTCTAAATTTAGGTGTCTTGCGCATGTAGTAAAACAATTATCTAAAATTAATCAATGAAATTGCACAAATTACCAAAAAGTTTTGTGCAAATTTAATGAAAATTTCTAGAATGAACCATACCAAAAGAGTAGAAATCAATAGATATAAATCGAAATGTCAAATGTACTACACAGTTTAGAAGTTGCGATCAATTTAAAAAAAAACTACTAAATGAAAGTTGAAAAACCAGCAATTTTTAGTGAAGTTGGAGAAAACAGAAAACGATATCAGCATTTTCAGTAAAATATTACAAGTTCAATGAAGAACTTCAAGAACATATCATAAATGTTTCACAATTTGCTAGAACGTTTTGGGAGAACTTATATAAACCGCTCGTTTTTTATTATCTCTGAACATAACCTTTGTCAGTGTTGTCAGATGTACGATAATTATCGGTTTACACGATAATTTGTTAATAGATACGATGTACGATGGAAAGTGTACGATAATACCAAAATGTACAATAATTTATAGCTCTAGTGGCTCTCGATTCGTGTACATTATACACATGCCGGGGATTCACAAGACCAGTTGCCATAATGTTTAATGGATAATAAAATGTTGGATAGCGACAATGGTATTTCTGAAAAGTGCGTGTAGAAATTTTGGTCTTCGACTTATAACCTGTAGTCGTGACATCATTCGTCTATTAGTGCAACATTACAATTTTTATTTCAAATTCTTAATTCTCTTCTATGACTTGTATGTCACAATTTGCCAAATAATTTTCCACTTAGTCAAATCTCAAGAGTGATATTCAAAATTACATTGCCTTTTGTCAAATCACTTTTATTTTATATCAAGTGCCGTTCCCTTATTTGCATGTAAGAGTGTATGTTGAGTGTATAAATATGGCAATAGCATTTGACACATAGTAAAAGCTATTTCACTAAAAACTAATGTAATTTGACATAAGTATAACCTCTTGATATTTGAGAAAGCGGAAAATTTTTGGAAAATCGTGACACAAAATTGACAACGAGGCAAAGTAAAAAAAAAAACAGACGCTGTTCAACGTTTTTGTCGAACATTACTTTTTTGTAGCACGTTTTTAGAAAAGAACCGCATCAAGGACAGCAATCATAGCAACATCATAGCATCAAAAGCAGCAACAAAAAACGAAAATTGTGAAATGTAAAATTTTGCATTTGCACAAAAACTGAGAGAGAGAAAACAGATTTATTTATTCAGCAATCATGATACATACATATAGATACAAAATTTACCGCGTGTTCATTTCAAAACTAGCCAGTCTCAATAACTTTTGAAGCTAAGTTAATTTGATTTAAGATAAAAACACAGCGAATCAGTTTTCTAGGGGGAAGTTTAAAGTCAACTCAAAATCATTCAAAAACTATTGAGACTGGCTAGTTTTGATATAAACACCCAATATAATAACATTATAGCGCAAATGCTATCGGCTGAAAGACCCCTGCAGCCCGTGAAAGTTAAATGAATGTAGCTTAATACACACAAAATAACTTTACTGGAATTATCCATGGTTATCCACATTAATTCTTCTACTCCTTCCTCCAGATCCACAATCCTATGTACGTTTTGGCTTCCTCCACGATTTTATTCTGTTCCTTCCTATTTGCGGCTACTCTCCTGCAGTATCTATCTCTCATTGCCTTAAGGTCCTTTTCAAGATTAGCTTATTAGCTTAGAAGCTCAGCTTAGAAGATTACGATGGTATCCATCGTATTTTAAATAATGTTTATTTACAGAACTACTTCAATTTTTTTAAGCTAATGTGAACAATAAAATATCCATCTCTTCTCTCCATCTCTTTCGGGGTATTTTTCTTGGCTGGGTGTCAATAGTTCTATGAATATTTTATTGTTCACGTTAGCTTAAAAAAATTGAAGTAGTTCTGTAAATAAACAGTATTTAAAAAAAAGTATTTGCTAAATAAATTAATAGTTATTTATGTTACAAGTACGCTAAATAGGTGTTTATGGACGCGGCCGGAAGATTAAATGGCGAGGCGTTAGCCGAGCCATTTAACCGGCCAAGTCCATAAGACCATTTAGCGTACGTGTAACATACAACTTTTTTTTTAATTTGTACACATATTGATTTGAAAATAATATTGAAATATGTTATTTCCAACCATAACAACAGTGTTGTTGTTGACAAATTAAATTTGACAAAATGTCAGATATCGAAGATAATATCGAAGAAGATTATGATTTGCCACCAGAAGTTATCGAGCAAGCTGCACAAGCACAAAGTCGATTGATGCCCGTGAAGTCGGCTGCCATTTACGAAAAAACGTATAAGTTGTTTTGCGATTGGCGCAACAAAATGTCTGTTCGAAAAACTTCGGAACAAGTCCTTATGGCTTACTTAAATGAGAAATCGAAACAAGTCAAACCATCTAGTCTTTGGTCATATTTTTCAATGTTGAAGAAAGTGCTAAAAGTAAAGGAAAAAGTGGATATTAGTAAGTAAGTTCTAATATTGCTATGTATAAATTCAATACTAGATTTGTATAAATTGTTAGATATGCTAGTGCTCAAGAATTTTTGAAAAATATTTCCCGAGGTTACCGACCTAAAAAGTCAAAGGTATTATCTAAAGAAAATGTCATGGCATTTTTGAAAGAGGCTGATGATTTCCATTTTTTATTTGCAAAGGTAGGTAAACTGTATTTCTGCTAGACAAACTGATGTACCTATATCAAATCTTCTCAGCTTGTGGTTCTTTTTGGAGTTTTTGGTGCTTGTCGTCGCCAAGAACTTGTCAATTTGACGGTAAACGATGTGAAAGAGAATGGCTCATTTTTACGGGTGTTTCTTGGAGCGACAAAAACCGACAAAACAAGATCTTTCGTAATTACGAATGATGCTGATGGATTCAACGGTTATATGCTTTACAAAAAGTATTTGTCATTGCGGCCAGGTCATGTTAAAACTACAAGGTTATTTTTAACTTATCGCGGAGGAAAATGTACTGTACAGCCAGCTGGAATACACACAATAGCAAATATTCCCCAAAAAGTTGCCGAATATTTAAAACTTCCGGATTTTAAATTATACACCGGACACTGTTTTCGGAGAACATCGGCCACTTTGTTGGTAGAAGGTGGAGGTGATGTATTTGCGTTAAAAAGTCTTGGTGGATGGCGCTCAACGAGTGTAGCGGAAGGATATATTGAGGAATCGGAGTACCAGAAAATGGAAATTGCAAAGAAAATTACAAATTCGGCGAATAAAACTGCTGATGACATTCCATCTACATCATCTGGAATCGTCTCTAATAGCAATGAACAAACGATTATGAATGATATATGTGACGACGGAAGAATTACGCTTAGTGGACACTTTAATAAATGTACGTTTAATTTCAGTATTGTAAAGAAAGATAAATAATTTGTATGTGTTTAGATTATTATTATTAACTAAATAATAATTAATTCGCAATCTCGTTCTTCTAGTTATATCGTCCTCTCGTATCTCATTCTCTCTATCTCGTTAAACAGAAAAGTCCGCTGTGGCGGTTTTTAACGTCCGTTGCTATAAAACAAAAAATTTAACGTCCGTTGCTATAAAATATTGTAGCATTGCACATAAACGGTTGTTTAGATTGTTTGTTATAACGACGTTAATGACGTCTTTATGAATACAAATTAAAAAAAAGTTATAATTGTTCCTATATTTTTAGCTATCTTCCTTGAAATAAAAATAAAATTTAGAAAATGTCCAGGTTTCTGCATAATTGCAATAGAATTAGAATGACTTTTTCTAAAATTATTGCTTTATTTAACATTGCCAACTCCAAAACTTATTATTTTAGTTTGATACAATTTTCGATAACTTTTGCTGATTTATTGTAAGTTTCATGCAATTTTCTGAAAATTTGAGGAATATTCTGGAACTTGTCATATTCTTATGGAGATAATCCAAGTCCAAGATTATTAACTAATCAAATTGCAGCAGTTTTTACATTTTAACCAATCACGACCGATTTTCAGTGAAAAACCACGCGTGATATTAACAAAGAATTTTTAGCAACTTCTTCCGTCAAATAAAAATGAAATTTAGAAAATTTCCAGAATTCTTTAGAAATATTTGTAATACAATTATTTTTCTTTTCTCTAAATTTATTGTTTTATTCAATATTGCTAAATCCAAAACTTATTGCTTTAGTTCAAGCAACTTTTGCTAATTTGTTCTAGGTTTCATGTTGAGGGTTTTCTTTTGTCTGTATTCTTGTTAGTGTCTTTTGTCTTTAGTCAGTTTTTTCCTATTCGCCTTCCCTTTCCAACTTCTTCGGTGAAATAAAAATGAAATTTAGAAAATTTCCAGAATTCTTTAGAAATATTTGTAATACAATTATTTTGCTTTTCTCTAAATTTATTGTTTTATTTAATATTGCCATATCCAAAACTTATTGTTTTAGTTCAAGCAACTTTTGCTAATTTGTTCTAGGTTTCATGTTGAGGGTTTTCTTTTGTCTGTATTCTTGTTAGTGTCTTTTGTCTTCAGTCAGTTTTTTGCAATTCGCCTTCCTTTTCATCCAACCGCCACACTCTATTTATACTATTTATTATCGGCTTTTTGTATCCC
The DNA here is from genome assembly GCA_951805005.1 of Othius punctulatus. Lineage (NCBI taxonomy): Eukaryota > Metazoa > Arthropoda > Insecta > Coleoptera > Staphylinidae > Othius > Othius punctulatus. The sequence continues at coordinate 16,007,994 of OX638144.1, forward strand.
ACTGCTAATATGTTTCCCTTTTCCATCTCATCTTTAGCCATTTCTCGTTTCTTCCTTTGTATTTCTTGTTCTTTGGTAGTTAGGTCCTCATCAATGTATACTTTCCTTCTTAGATTCCTTAACTTATTCTTGTCTCTCATTACCAATATTTTATCGTCCATTGACACCAGTTTTACAATTACCATATCTGTACTTACATTTCTCAGCTTGTAGGTTTTACTGATTTTTGCAGCAGTTCCCTTATCTTCTGTTATTTGCGAATTTCTTATTCTACATTGTCTCTGACTGCCAGTTTTTTCACCACTATGTTATTCTTTCGTCTTAATCTCTGTCTTCTTTCCAAATTGTTTTCCAGTCTATTTATTCTTCTCGTGAGCTCCATTTTCTCCTGCTTCCATTCTCCCTCTTTTGTTCTTATGTCCGTTCTTAGTTGTGTAATTTCCTCTTTTATTGTTTGTTGTGCTGTTAGCATTTGTTTTATCATTTCCTTGATTTCGTCCATCTCATTGAACATTTTGGTAGTTGTCTTTTCCAGGTTTAACTTATCTTGTTCTCCACTGGAGTCTGAATCAGCTCGGCCTCTTTTATTTCTTTCATTCTTCTGCCTCTCCTATGCTTTGCAGATCCGCGTTTATAGCCGCCAGATCAACTCCTAGGTGCTATAACAGTTGACACGTAGTTTTTAGACTACGTGTCAACTGTTATAATTTAGGTTAATTTAGGCAAAAGCATAATTTAGGTTATATTTTTCAGACTTTCTGTTTTCTTCGCTTTATGCCTTTTTGCTTGTTGTTTCTATTGACACTTTTCACTTTTATCAAATTCACTTCACTATCGTCAATATTTCACGCTCGTTATGTCCTAGTTTAGGGTTTTAATAACGGAGCTCATTTTCTGCAACTGATGCGACTCGGTTTGCCAAACTTATTGTTCTCGGGAGAACTTTTATAATAATTCTATAATTATATGCAAACACACTACGCTTCTACAACTAGATTCGAACCTGGCGCATGTGAAACGCATTTCTAAGTAATTACACATTTCAGTTAAACTACAGCATTCCTCAGATTGCGTAAAAGTACGCAATGAAATACGACAGGTACATGCATTAGCACTATTGGAGTGTGGCCCTTCTCCTTTCGAGATTCGCTAGATAAATACGCTAATTGCTCATTACCATGCATAGGTACGTAATTGCAATCGTGAGCGGTAATGTGGCGAGGAATTAAAAAGCAATAAACGGCACGCACGATTACGCGTACATTTTTCATCGATACGTGGATCGGCATGATCAGGCTGGTAATTAAGATTTTTTTTCTGTTAGGACGGATGAGGAAACAGGAGAACATCGCACGATATTCTAGCCCACAGGGACGAGGTAATCGATTCGACCTCAGAAATAAGAATTAATGCAGGCAACTTATGAGGAATCAAAAGATATATGCAGTACCAGCACAAGTATCGCATAGAACAAATAATACAAATTTTAACTTATTGGTATCACATTTTATTAAACTATGATAACTAAACTATAGTTTCAACCACATTTGCTGGTTACTATCAAACTTATAATGTTATATAAGTATATTTGACTTGTGTAAAACTTTAATGTTACTTAACACCAATAAAATACTTTACTTTACTTTACTTATACAAAAATACAATACCATACAAACATTGCATGATTTATTTATACATAATGTATCAGGAAGAAAAAGCCTCCAGTGTTAATAAAATTATCCCATAGAACTTTGATAATATTATTTCTGCAATCCTTGTCGCTTAAGCTTATATGCTGTCATGGTGATGCAAGCATACTATAACGTTTGATTTTCAGCATACAGCGAATATCACGTTGTTGAATGCGATAGCACCCTGTTGCCTTAATTTAATTAAATAATTAATTATAATCAATTAATATTAATTCAATCTCACCCCACACCCCCCACGCAAGCCTGCCCATAATACTGTCGGGTTTCTTGCGGGCGAATATAAATCGAATTAATAATATAATAATATAATTTATTGCTACTTTCCATAAGGGTTTCATAAGTCAGAACATATTTGTGTATAAATCATTCTATTAATCGTTACTAATGTCCGTATGTATAGTCCGTACTTGAGCATGCGTTTGACTCAAGTCGTATACTTGCGTATATTTGGTTTCTTGGTTGCGTTTGGTGCATAAACGTTTATAGAAAATACGAAAATTCGCAACCAAATATACGGCTTGAGTCGAGCTCATGCTCAAGTACGGACTATAGACACGGGCATTAGTAATGATTATTAGTATGATTTATAAAGTTCACACAAGTGCGGGTCAGATATTTGCTGGCTATGCCCTAAAACATATGTTTTTACTCGTACAATTATACTGTGTATAATTAGCAAAAATATTAATGTATAAAATAATATAATTAGTAATTTATATTTTAATAAAGTGCAAGTGGCAGTAATACGGGCAATAACGTAAATTACTACTAATTAAACAGCCCCAGTACTTTCTTTTGATGCTCCACTGGGTTTTGGATGTGTGTCATTATCATGGCAATTTCTGTGAAATGTAGAGGAGACAAATGAGAGTAAATACATTTCATTATTAAAAGAAAGTCGTGGTTAATAAATTACCCAATTAATTAGTAATCATGACTCATACATGTAACTCAGAATTTTAAACAACTTTATAATATTCTTATTCACTTATAATAATAAATTTTTTAGCAGCAAGTTTATTCCAAAATTTCTATATTAAATAAACAAATTAAAGTAGACTAGATATCGATCGCAAGCCTGATGAAGAATTTAACAAATTGTGTTTGTTTGGCTAGATTCGAAAAGTTCTGATTTAGATCTGAGTTAGTTCTTCGAAGTAAAAATGTGATAGATTTTGAATGGAAAATTTAACAAACCTTAGATTTCACTTGGAAAAGTGGGCCGATTTCAACAGTTGGAGTTGAAAATTTTACACTTATAAAAATAAATAAGTTTTTTTATTCGAGGCAGCAAGTTTATTCCAAAATTTCTATATTAAACGCAAACAAATACAAGTAGACTAGATATCGATCGCAAGTCTAATAGGTTTATTTGACAAGAATTTGACAAATTTTGACAGTTTTGCTAGTTTCGAAAAGATCTGATTTAGATATGAGTTACGTCTTTGAAGTAAAAATATGACAGATTTTGAACAGAACATTTAACAAACCTTGGATTTCACTTGGAAAAGTTGGCCGATTTCGACAGTTTGAGTTGAAAATTAAAAAAAAAATCACATCTTATATCTTCATAATCACGACAGTTGCTAATGTAAATATAACTAATTTTGAGAGTCCCGGTTGATAAATTTTAAAGATTTTTCAAACTGAACCTTATAATTTGACTGATTTCTACAGTAGCTATTGAAAGTTTGTCAAATTTTAATGATTTTAGCCGAAAATCAATAAAATTTGTTGGACTTATTACAAAAAATAGGATACATTTGGACAGTTGGAATTTAAAATTTTGCAAATTTTCACATTTTTACTCTTAACAAGTTTAGCAATTAAAAATTTGTCAAATTATTTTAATCGAAAATCAATAGAATTTTGCACTACTAATGAAAAAAAATGATACATTTGGACATATGATATGAAAATTTTGTAAATTTTCACATTTTTACTCTTGACATGTTTGGCAGGTTCGGGAAGATGCAGCCAAAGAAATTAACAGATTTTGAGTTGAAAATTTGACAAAATATGGAATTCTGTTAGAAAATTGGCCCAACTTCGATAGTTGCAATTAAAAACGGATTATCACAGCTAGTTGTTAAAACCTCCAGATAGTTGCAGTTGAAAATATTACAGAAATTTACTGTTCATGTTTAAAATTTGCCAAGTTTTTACAATCCAGGCTAATTTGCCAGATTTCGAAAGTGCCTAATGAAAATTTGTCAATTTTATTTTATCCAATTTTATAAGTCTACCAAAAGTTCCTAAAGATTGGTGTAATTTTTCAAAAAAAATCAGTAATAAATTTTCTAATACATCATATATATACAAGGTGTTTGTGAGAAAGCTATTTACTTATCCAATTAACCTCACTAGAGGATGCAAAACATTTTTATTGCAGGGAAAATACCAATTAATCAATGTATTTTGATTAATAGTGATGTTTATTCCAAGTAAAATGCCAAACTTAAGTTTAGATTTCAACTAAGTTTCCAATAAAATTTGGAATTCAATAAATATTTCCATTTGTAACAAACAAAATTATACCTACATTTGTACAGTTGTAATTGAAAATTTTGCAAATGTTCACATTTTTACTCTTGACAAGTTTTTGCAGGTTCAGGATGCAGCAAAAAAGCAGCAAAAATTTCTCAGATTTTGAAGTGAAAATTAGACAAATTTGAAATTCAGTAAAAACAGTTTCTTAACTTCCACAGCTGCAATGGAAAACGGATTTTCAAAGCTAGTGCTTAAAACCTCCAGATAGTTGCAGTTGAAAATATTACGGATATTTACAGGTCATGTTGACATTTTTTTACAATCCTTAGCCCGGAAAAATCCAATTAATCAATGTATTTTGAGTAATAGTGATGTTTATTCCAAATTAAATGCCAAACTTAAGTTAAGTTTCCAACTAAGTTTCCAATAAAATTTGGAATTCAATAAAATTTTGCATTTGTAACAAACTAAATTATACCTACATTTGTACAGTTGTAATTGAAAACTTTGCAAATTTTCACAATTTTACTTTTGACAACTTATGGCAGGTTCGGGATGCAGCAAAAATGCAGCAAAAATTTGATAGATTTTGAATTGAAATTCAGACAAATCTAGAATTTAGGTAAAACAGTTGCTTAACTTCCACAGCTGCAATTGAAAACGGATTTTAAGCTAGTGCTTTAAACCTCCAGACAGTTGCAGTTGAAAATATTACAAAAATGTACTGTTCATATTGAAAATTTGCCAAGTTTTTACAATCCAGGCAAATTTGATAGTTTTCGACAGTTCCTAATGAAAATTTGTCAATTTTATTTTATACAATTTAATTGGTCAACCAAAGGTTCCAAAAGTTTGTGTAATTTATCAAAAAAATTCAGTAATATATTTTCTAATACATCTGATATATACAAGGTGTTTCTGAGAAAGCTATTTGCTGTTCCAATTAACCTCACTAGAGGGTTTGAAACATCTTCATTTCAGGGAAAATACCGATTAATACACTGTAGTTTGATGGATAGTGATATTTAGTCCAAGTAAAATGTCAAACTTGAGTTTAGTTTAGACTTCTTTAGTTTATTTGGTGCCAAGAACAGAGTTTTACACGATGAAAAAATGTACAAATCTTATACAGTATTTAAGTAACTGAGTTTATATATGAAAACAAAAATTACAAACAATACCAATAAAATTTGGAATTCAATAAAACTTTGCATTTGTAACAAACAAAATTATATCTACATTTGTACAGTTGTTATTGAAAATGTTGCAAATTTTCCCATTTTTACTTGTGACAAGTTTTGGCAGGTTTGGTATGCAGCAAAAATGCAGCAAAAATTTGAAAGATTTTGTATTGAAAATTAGACAAAATCTGGAATTCAGTTAAAACATTTGCTCAACTTCGACAGCTGCAATTGAAAACGGATTTTCAAAGCTAGTGCTTAAAACCTCCAGACAGTTGCAGTTGAAAATATTACAGAAATTTACTGTTCATGTTGAAAATTTGCCAAGTTTTTACAATCCAGTCAAATTTTGCAGTTTTCGACAGTTCCCAACGAAACTTTGTCAATTTTTTTTTTTTTTTAATTTTATACATCTACTAAACGTTCTTAAAGATTGCGTAATTTTTCTAAAAATTTCAGCAATAAATTTTCAGTTTGAATTGAAAATTTTACAGATTGTCACAGTTGGTATCAACAACTTTATAATTACGACAGTTGCTGTAGTAAATATAACTGATTTTTAGAGTCCCCGTTGAAAATTTGAAAGGTTTTTTCAACTAAACTTTATAATTTGACAGATTCGACAGTGGCTATTGAAATTTGTGAAATTTGATTTGTTTTAGCCGAAAGTCAATAGAATTTTGCACTTATAATAAAAAAATTGGATACATTTGGACAGTTGTAATTGAAAATTTGGCAAATTTTCATATTTTTACTCTTCACTCGTTATGGCAGGTTCGGAAAAGTTCTGTCAAATATTTAACAAATGTTGAATGGAAAATTTAACAAACTCTGGAATTCGTTTAGTAAAATTGGCCGATTTTGGCAGTTGGAATTGAACATTTGACAGATTATCACAGTTGGTATCAACAACTTCATAAATATGACAGTTACTGTAGTAAATAAATAAATATAACTGATTTTTAGATACGCCGTTGAAAATTTGAAAGGTTTTTCTAACTTAACCTTATAATTTGACAGGTTTCGACAGTAGCTAATGAAAATTTGTCAAATTTTAATTATTTTAGCCGAAAATCAATAGAATTTTGCACTTCTAATATGAAATTGGATACATTTGTACAGTTGGAATTGAATATTTTTCAAATTTTCACATTTTTACTCATGACAAGTATTTGGCAGTTTTGGAAAGATGCAGCAACAAATTTGTTAAAAATGTTACAGATTGTCACAGTTGGTATCAACAACTTCATAATTACTACAGTTGCTGTAGTAAATATAACTAATTTTTAGAGTCCCGGTTGAAAATTTGAAACATTTTCTCAACTTGAACTTTATAATTTGATAGATTGATAGATGATAGATGATAGATATAGATGATAGATAGCTACTGTCGAAGCTATTATAAATTTGTCAAATTTGAATGATTTTAGTCGAAATTCAATAAAATTTTGCTTTTCTAATAAAAAAATGTATACATTTAGACAGTTATAATTGCAAATTTTGCAAATTTTCACAATTTTGCTCTTGACAAGTTTTTGCAGGTTCGGGAAGATGCAGCAAAAAAATTGACAGATCTTAAATTGAAAATTTGACAAAATCTGGTATTCAGTTAGAAAGTTGGCTCAAGTTCGACAGCTACAATTATAGACGGATTTGTACAGCTAGTGCTTAAAACCTAAAGACAGTTGCTGTTGAAAATATTACACATATTTACAGTTCATGTTGAAAATTTGTCAAGTTTTTACAATCGAGGAAAAATTGACAGATATCGACGATTTCTAATGAAAATTTGCCAATTTTATTTTAAACAATTTTATAAGTCTACTAAAAGTTTCTAAAGATTGTGTAATTTTTCTAAAATTTCAGTAATACATTTTCTAATACATCAGATATATACAAGGTGTTTCTAGGAAAGCTACTTGCGTTTCCAATTATCCTCACTCGAGGGTGCAAAACATCAGGGAACATTTCAGGGAATATACCAATTATTACACTGTATTTTGATTGATAATGATGTTTAATCCAAGTAAAATGCCAAATTTAAGTTTAGTTTCTGTAGTTTAGTTTATTTAGTGCCAAGAACAGAGTATTACACAAAAATTTCTTTTTACGTCAAAATTTACAAATCTTATACATTTCTTAAGTACCTGAGTGTATATATATAAAAATACATACAATACCAATAAAGTACACATACATATATACAGGGTGGTCCAAGTAATCTTGCTCGGACTATTGCCACTATTAAAATGCCAAACTTAAGTTTAGTTTAGTGTAGTTTACTTTATTTAGTGCCAAGAACAGAGTTTTACACAAAAAATTCTTTTTACGTCAAAATTTACAAATCTTATACAGTTCTTAAGTAACTGAGTGTATATATAAAAAAAATACATACAAAACCTATGAAGTATACACACATACATACAGGGTGGTCCACCTAACCTCGCTCGTACTATTGCTGCTAGACTAATGAAAATTGAGGAAAACATCTGATTGTAAGTTATTGGACACTTGATGTGCTCCGAGCGAGGATAGTTGGGCCACCCTGTATATATATGTAACTGGTAATTATGGATAAACAAAATAAACAAAAAATGTTCCATTTAGTTTAATACCAACATGAAATAAACTTGGGTTGGTGGAGATAAATTATTATACTATGTAATTAGATAGATCAGTAACAATGTGACACCGACAGATATTTTAATATTATTCAAATTATATTATCATTGTATGCTATATTGCACTTGATATTGCACTTGATATTGCACTATATTGCACTAAATAATTCTGTGAGTAAGTTTAACTATAGGGAATAAATGGTAAACGGGGTAGCTTTTTTGAAACACCCTGTATATAATACTTAATAAAAGTGTAATTAAAAGAAAAACGCCAAAAATATATGCAAATTGTAGAAAATTTAATAAAAATATCACAAGTTGCAACTAAAATTTTAAATTCTGCATTGAAACCATCGAGTAGAAACAACGTTAACAATTTGAGACGCATTGCATAAAATCATAAAAATATGGGTTCTGCGGCGTTATAATCGTTTCAAATCTTCGTGAGAAGTCATTTGTATTCATGCATGTGGCATGGAGGCATTCACCGTCAATTAAGTTTTTATTATTATGCGATTTAGTAACACACTTGTTAGTGCTTAAAGAAACTGTGTCAGTAGAATCTGCTTAATTTATGATGCTCGTTAAAATTTTAGCACAATTCCAGAAATTTTAATTGCTCTGTAAATTGCCATCAAATTCCGGAATGATTATTAATCACTTATTACTACATAATATGTAGTATACATATATTTTAGATATGAATATTATTACATTTATATTATAAAAGGTACCTTTTTACCTAGTGATTAATGTTATAGTTACACTTATAATATTTATAATAATAACAATAAATTCCAAGTATAATGGATTACTTCCTGCACCTTCGCAAGGGAAATTCGCCACAGCAGCAGAAATGGGTCGTTATTAAATAAACAAATACTGATAACAATAATAATAGTTATAAGAAGTTATCCTGCATCCTGAAGACCTAGATAGCTACGAAACAGTATTGAAACAATAATCATAATAATAATAATAGAACTTATTTACGGTAATTAGCCATAGCTTATGTCTTTAAATAACTATAATAATAAATATAAGAAGATATCCTGCATCCTGAAGACCTAGATAGCTATGAAATTGTATTGAAACCATAATCATAATAATAATAATTGAACTTATGAACGGTAATTAGCCATAGCTAATGTCTTTAAATATGATATAAAAAAATAATTATTATTATTATTAAAATTATAGAAATTACATGTTGATCATTTTTTCTTCACTTCGAATTTTGAATTTTGGAATATTAAATACTTATTACATTTAAAGTACTCTTTAATAATAATAAATTAATCTATGATTTAAATTCGCTGTTCGGAAAATGCAACCTTTGCGTCATTGTAAAACTGGTTGAAAACAAGGTGTTTTTGGATAAGTAGGTATAATAAAAATATATTTTACATATTTGATAATATTAAAGAAGAATCTGAGGAACTATCCCTCAACAGCCTAAGGATACAAGAGGACCGGATTATGTATGCTATATAGCACTATATGGCACTAAATAATTCTCTGAGTAAAGCAATCTATAGGCAGTAAATGGAAAACTGTATAGCTAAATGGAAAACTAGAAAAAAATGTATGTATGTAAAACAAAAGAAATGTATGTGCTGTATCTATGTGCATTTTCAATCCAGCATAGAATTTTTTTTTCCAAATTTGATAGCAAGGTGGACAAAGGTCTGAGCATACTCAATTAATAATCCGCTGAATGCTCTCTGTTCGCTTGTGGCGAATTGCTGGAGTTTTAATAATTGAAAACCATCGATACTTTGATGTTCGCTAACGACCTCGTTAGCTTCAAAGCTGATTGTTCGAATTTAGTAATCAATTCCGGGCAAACATATCAGGCCAGATTTTACGGCCGGCTTTCATGCGTTCGGGTTTTGTAGTCCGGCGCGCCCAAAAATCGTTCCAAGAGTTCCACTCAATTTACTTCCAATTATTATTAATGAAACACTTTCAAATCGCAATTATCTCCTCGCACAATGCAAATACGCGCGACACATTTTTCGTACCCGAAAACGGGCCGCTCTCGTTAGGCATGCCTCCGTCATTATCATAAATTTCGAGCAAGTGGGCCGCTCAGTTTACTCGGCGCTCCAAATTTTTGTTAAACGGCGAAGAACTGCACTGGCCGTGCAACGGTATCCAAATGTAGGCCTTAATCTCATACTCTAGTTTCTTTGAATTCGAAAATTGGGAGGCTAATTATAGTATGATAATTTATTTAATTGATTAATTCGTAGGTTGTAATTGTATATATAATGTTTATAATGTACAGGATGCAACAAAAATCAAATCATGTACAGAACCGTTTCTGGGAAATAGTTTATCAAAATAGCAAATATCAATTTTTGGAAATTAATTATTAAAAATTTTGGTTTACCTAAGATAAAATGTATATCTACAGTTCTGGTCAAGGATATGTTCAGTTTGTAGTAGCAAAATATATTAACACCAATAAATTATCTATCTATCAATCTATCTATTTATCTTTCTATCTATCTATCAATTTATCAATCTATCTAAGATGTGAAATAATTCATGCGAAATATGAAAATATTTGTGACATAATCTTGAAGTTGTAAGAATATATATGGCAAATTTGAGAAGATTTATAACAAAATTTCGTGAATGCGAGCAGATTCATCTTCAAGATGTGAGAAGATCATTGCGAAATTTGAGAAAATTTTGAAGATGCGAGAAAATTCATGAGAAATATGACAATACTTGTGACAAAATCTGGCAGATTTAAGAAAATACTTGGCAAATTTGAAAAGATTTGTGACAAAATCTGGTAAATGCAAGCAGATTCATCTTCATGGTGCTAGAAGATCATTGTTAAATTTTGAGAAGATTTTGAAGATGCGAGATCATACATGAGAAATATGACAATACTTGTGACAAAATACATGTAAAATTTGAGAAGATTTATGATAAAATCTTGTGAATGCGAGCAGATTCAACTTCAAGATGTGAGAAGATAATTGTGAAATTTGAGAAAATTTTGAAGATGCGATATAATTCATGAGAAATATGACAATACTTGCAACAAAATCTTGAAGATGTAAGAAAATACTTGGCAAATTTGAGAGATTTATGACAACATTTTGTGAGTGCGAGCATATTCATCTTCAAGATGTGAGAACATCATTGTGAAATTTGAGAACATTTTGAAGATGTACTGACTTGTAAGACTTGTAGATGTAAGATGTACTGACTTGTGTAAAACAGATATTTGTTAATGCACCAAAATAAATCTAGTCTAATCTAATCTAAGATGCGAGATAATTCATAAGAAATTTGACAATGCTTGTGACAAAATATTGAAGATGTAAGAAAATACTTCGCAAATTTGACAGATTAATGAAAAAATCTTCAGAATTCGAGTAGATTCATGCAACATTTGAGAAAATTCTACGAATCTGTAATGAAATCTCGCGTGAATTATAAACAATGAGCCTACCTGTAAAATTCAAACATCAAATGAAACTGTGGCTGTGAACCATTAGTTTTTATTCGATCGACGAATTCGTCTTTTCTTTCTAATAGATTTTCTTTAATAAAATATTAAAACAATAAAATTTCTTTAATAGATTTAATAGATTGACCAATTTTATATGATTTTTTTTTAGTAACTAATTATCATATTTCATCTCTTAATTTTAATAGTAATTTATGTATACATGTTGAAGTTTGAGTTTAAATCTATGCTTGCAATGTACAACATAATTGGTATCACGTTAGCAACAAATATCATTATTGAAATGTGTTACAAAATCTTGAGAATGCTCATGCCAAGGAAAAGTAAGATCATGCCATATTTGTCAAATTTGTTAAATCTACTCGCGAGGTAGAAAGATTTATTGGATAAATTATTTTTCGTATAGAAGAGAATCTATCTCAGATAATAAATAATAAGAAAACAATTCTAGATTTATTTAGTATCATAAACTTCAAACGGTATCTCACTAACGTAAATCAAATTAATATCTAAATATATTGATTCTTGATTCTGAAGATTTTATCATAAATAAATATATATATGGTAAATTAGGCTATATTTAAAAAAATCTTGAAGATGTGAGAAGATTGGTGCGAAATTTAAAAAGATTTTTTACAATATTTCTAAAATATGACAATGTTTATTCTAAATTGGACAGAATTCTGAAGTTATGAGAAGATATATGCCAAATTTGATAATATTGTAACAAAATCTTAAGAAGACGTGAGAAAATTCATGCGAAATTGAACAATATTTGTTGTAAAATTTATAAAATATGAGCATGTTTATTCAAAATTGGACATAATTCTGACGATATAAGAAGATATATGCCAAATTTGATAACATTGTGACAAAATCTTACAGATGTGAGAAGATTCATGCGAAATTTGATAAGATTTGTGATACTACTTGGAAAATATGAGAATATTTATTCAAAATTGGACATAATCCCGAAGTTGAGAGAAGATTTATTCTAAATTTGATGATATTTGTGACGAAATCTTGAAGATATGTGAAGATTCATGCAAAGTTTAACAATATTTATCACATTGTTTGGAAAATATGATAATAATTATTTGGAATAATATTGTGACAAAATCATGAAGATGTGAGAAGATACATGTTAAATGTCGCAACAAGTTGTGTGACAAACTTTGGAAATAGATAATATTTATACGAAATTGGATTGAATCCTGAAGTTATGAGAAGATATATGCCAAATTTGATAATATTCTGATGAAATCTTGAAACTGTGGAAGTATTCATGCAAAATTTAACAAAATTTTTGACACAATATGAAAAATATGATAATATCTTTTCGAAATTGAACAGAATCCTGAATTTATGAGAAGAAATATGCCAAATTTTATAATATTATTACGAAATCTTGAAGATGTGAGAAGTTTAATGCGAAATTTGATAAGATTTGTGACAATATTTGGAAAATATGAGAATATTTATTCCAAATTGACAGAATCCTGAAGTTACGAGAAGATATATACCAAACTTGACGATATTGTGACGAAATCTTGAAAATGTGCGAAGATTCATGCAAATTTTCATAAGTTGTGTGACACACTTTTGAAAATATGAGAATATTTATTCTAATATTTGCAAAATCCTGAAAGAATAAAAAGATATATGCCAAATTTACTAGTAGTGACGAAATCTTGAAGATGAGTTGAATTTTCATGCAAAATTTGACAATATTTGTGACAAAATTAGGAAAATATGATAATATTTATTAAAAATTGGACAGAATTCCGAAGTTATGAGAAGATATTTACCAAATTTGATAATATTGTGACGAAATCTTGAAGATGTGAGAATATTCGTGCGAAATTTGAAAACATTTATGACAAAATTTGGAAATTATTATAATATTTATTCGAAATTGGACAGAATGCTGAAGTTATATGAAGATATATGCCAAATTTGATAATATTCTGACGAAATCTTGAAAATGCGGGAAGATTCATGCAAAATTTGATTTCGCAAAAGATTTGCGACAATAATTGGAAAATATGAGAATATTTATTCTAAATTGGTCATAATCCTGAAGTTAGGAGAATATATATGCCAAATATGATCATATTTGTGACGAAATCTTGAAGATGCGAGAAGATTGTAGCAAATTTTGAAAAGGTGTGTGACAAACTTTGGAAAATATGATAATATTTATTCGAAAGTTTATAGATTCCTGAATTTATGAGAAGAAATATGCCAAATTTGACGAAATCTTGAAGATGTGACAAGATTCATGCGAAATATGACAAAATTTATGACAAAATTTGTGACAATATATAGAAAATATTAAATTATTTATTCGATTGGACAAAATCCTGAAGGTATGAGAATATACATGCCAAATTTGATAATATTGTGACGAAATCTTGAAGATGTGAGAAGACTAATGCAAAATTTGACAAAATTTGTTTCAAAAATTGAAAAATATGATAATGTTTATTCGAAATTTGACATAATCTTGAAGTTATGAGAAAATATATCTTTCATCTAGGAGTACTGTCCATGAATATGGGACGAGGTCGCAGCATCATCTAGTCGTCCCATCGAATAGACTTCACCTTACAGATCCAAGATCGGTGGAAATAAAAATTCTGAATCATCTTCCAGTACAATGGCAGCACCAAAAAATGCACAGTTTCAAAAAGCAACTTAGCGAACACTTAAAAGAGCAGGCTTTCTATTCAGTACAGGAATTTTTTCTACATAAAATGTAGTGTTCTCCTAATTTATATTGTCTTGACCTCACATGTAATCCATGTCCAATAAAAGAAGTTTGAAGTTTGAAGTTTTATATGCCAAATTTGATAATATTTTGACGAAATCTTGAAGATGAGAGAAGATTCATGCAAAGTTTGATTTCGCAAAAGATTTGCGACAATAATTGGAAAATATGAGAATATTTATTCTTAAATGGTCATAATCCTGAAGTTAGGAGAATATATATGCCAAATTTGATCATATTTGTGACGAAATCTTGAAGATACGAGAAGATTGTAGCAAATTTTGAAAAGGTGTGTGACAAACTTTGGAAAATATGATAATATTTATTCGAAAGTTTATAGATTCCTGAATTTATGAGAAGAAATATGCCAAATTTGACGAAATCTTGAACATGTGACAAGATTCATGCGAAATATGACAAAATTTATGACAAAATTTGTGACAATATTTAGAAAATATGAAATTATTTATTCGATTGGACAAAATCCTGAAGGTATGAGAAGATACATGCCAAATTTGATAATATTGTGACGAAATCTTGAAGATGAGAGAAGATTCATGCAAAGTTTGATTTCGCAAAAGATTTGCGACAATAATTGGAAAATATGAGAATATTTATTCTTAAATGGTCATAATCCTGAAGTTAGGAGAATATATATGCCAAATTTGATCATATTTGTGACGAAATCTTGAAGATACGAGAAGATTGTAGCAAATTTTGAAAAGGTGTGTGACAAACTTTGGAAAATATGATAATATTTATTCGAAAGTTTATAGATTCCTGAATTTATGAGAAGAAATATGCCAAATTTGACGAAATCTTGAAGATGTGACAAGATTCATGCGAAATATGACAAAATTTATGACAAAATTTGTGACAATATTTAGAAAATATGAAATTATTTATTCGATTGGACAAAATCCTGAAGGTATGAGAATATACATGCCAAATTTGATAATATTGTGACGAAATCTTGAAGATGTGAGAAGACTAATGCAAAATTTGACAAAATTTGTTTCAAATATTGAAAAATATGATAATATTTATTCGAAATTGGACAGAATCTTGAAGTTATGAGAAAATATATGCCAAATTTGATCAAATTTGTGACGAATCTTCAAGATGTGAGAAGATTCACGTGAAATTTGAGGAGGTTTGTGACAAACTTTGGAAAATATGATCATATTTATAAAAAAAATCACAAGAATCTTGAATTTATGAGAAGACATATGCCAAATTTGATAATATCTGTGACAAAATCTTGAATATGTGAGAAGATTCATGCGAAATATGACAATATTTGTGACAATATTTGGAAAATATGAGAATATTTACTCAAAGTTGAACAGAATCAGGAACTTATGAGAAGATATATGCCAAGTTTGATGATATTTGTAACGAAATATTGAAGATGTGAGAAGATTTATGCGAAATTTGACAATATTTGTGGGAAAATTTGGAAAATATGATAATATATATTTTGGATAGTTAGAATCCGCTAATTATTCGACCAACTGCTGATTGTATGTGTCCTTAATCATCGCATAACCAAATAATTGCCTTACAGGTTTAAGCAGGTTTTGCAGGTTTCACATGCGAAATTTGTTCATTTGTGGGTTCGTCGCTTGACGCAGCTTAGGCGCCATGTTACATAATTACATGTTATTTCTGTTGGTTTCAAGATTTTAAAAGTCCGTTTCCGGAATTTGTAAGCCAGATTATACGTAGCTACTGCATCAAAAATTTACTGTTGTAAATTATGTAATTATGAAATTATTAATGTATCAATTCCCAACAGTGCTAAATAATATATTACGTACTAAATTGACTTATTTGGCCGTATTCTGTACATATTGTAACAGTTACCTACGTTTTGACCGTTGCTAGGCAATATTTATAAAACTCAGTGCCTGATTGGCCGAAAAGTAATTATAACCACGCTGTTAACAAACAACGCTGTTAGAATATGTATAGAATAAGGCCAAATGACAACTTGAAAAAATGCATTTGTACTGTTTTTTTATTATAAAATTTGACTATAATTATATGACAAAAGTATCAGTTGATTTTTATAAGGAACACAAAATGTTTGTAGCATGTGATGTTCTTCAAATATCTGCTGTCCGTAAGTTATTGTTAGTAAATACGTCCAATTTCGAATAAATATTATCATATTTTCCAATTTCTATCACCAATTCTGAAATATTCGCATTGGTCTCTTCGCATATTCAAGATTTTGTCACAAACCTTATCAAATTTGACATATATCATTTCACAACTTCAGGATTCTGTCCAATTTCGAATAAATATTATCATATTTTCCAAATTTTATCACAAATCTTGTCAAATTTTGCATGAATCTTCTCACATGTTTAAGATTTCGTCACAAATATGATCAAATTTAACATATATATTCTCATAACTTTAGGATTCCGTTAAATTTCGAAGTTTGTCACACACCTTGTCAAATTTCGCATGAATCTTCTGACATCTTCAAGATTTCGTCACAAATATTATCAATTTTGGCATATATTTTCTCATAACTTCAGGATTCTGTCCAATTTCGAAAAAATATCATCATATTTCCTAAATTGTATAACATATCTTGTCAAATTTTGCATGAATCTTCGCACGCCTTCACGATTTCGTCACTATTATCAAATTTGGCATATATCTTCTTATTAATTCATGATTCTGTAAAATATCGAGTAAAAAATGTCGTTACGAATATTATCAAATATACAGGATTCTGTTAAATTTCGATAAATATTCTCCTATGTTCCAAAGTTTGTTACACACCATGTCAAATGTCGTATAAATCTTCTTACATCTTCAAGATTTCGTCACAAATATTATCAATTTTGGCATATATTTTCTCATAACTTCAGGATTCTGTCCAATTTTGAATATATATTTCCATATTTTCCAAATATTATCACAAATCTTATCAAATTTTGCATCAATCTTCTCACACCTACAAAATTTCGTCACTATTATCAAATTTGGCATATATCTTTTCATAACCTTAGGATTCTGTCCAATTTTGAATATATATTCTAATATTTTCCAAATATTGTCACAAATCTTATCAAATTTTGCATGAATCTTCTCACATCTTCAAGATTTCGTTACAAATATTATCAAATTTAGCATATATCTTTTCATAACTTCAGGATTCTGTCCAATTTTGAATATATATTCTCATATTTTCCAAATATTGTCACAAATCTTATCAAATTTTGCATGAATCTTCTCACATCTTCAAGATTTCGTTACAAATATTATCAAATTTAGCATATATCTTTTCATAACTTCAGGATTCTGTCTAATTTTGAATATTTACATATTTTCCAACGTTTGTCACACACCTTGTCTCACTTTCACATTTCTAATAGTCAATAGATATTGTTACAAGGGGTGTACATTTCAAAACTAGCCAGTCTCAATAACCGTTGAATGCAAGCTAACTTATTATAAAAAAGGGGAAGTTTAAAAACAACGTCAAATTAATTTTAAATTAGATTTTTATTTTATATCTTTTTATATCAATAACTAAGTTTCTTGAACGCACTAATCTCATATATTTTAAATATGCCCTTATACAATTCATATTCTAATCTCTTCAATTATTGTATCAACAGCAACTAAAATGCCTTGTACTTTTTCACCTCTTCTGGCTGCTCTTCTAAAACCGTTCCTAATGAAGCTTCCTACAAAGTGAGTCTTAAAATAAAAGAAAACTCCACGAGAATTGGGAAAAATGAGGAAACAGTATGTTTTTGTTTCTTTTGTTTTAAGTTGCATATTAGGGCTGTATTAGCTTTTCATCTCTTTTATAAGCTTTTTTATGTCAAGTTGTTTTTTTACTATATTTGAGAAAAAATTATGTTAGTTTCTGTTGTTTCAAAATGCACTATAATGGGGCTGTTGTCGCTTTTATCTTTTTGTACAGCCAGTGCCAAAGTTGTTCAGTGACTATATTTATGTTAGTGCCTTAATCATTTTCGTTTCTACTCCGTCGGTTTTGTCATTCAAGCTCGTATTACTGATATGTTGTTTTTTATTGGATTTTCTGTTTACTCTACAACTTCCTCGGTTTTGTCATTCATTTCTTCATTTCTTGACTTATGGCTCGTATTACTGATATGTTGTTTTTTATTTTGGATTTTCTGTTTACTCTACTAACTTCCTCGGTTTTGTCATTTATTTCTTGACTTTTGGCTCGTATTACTGATATGTTGTTTTTTATTTTGGATTTTCTGTTTACTCTACTAACTTCCTCGGTTTTGTCATTCATTTCTTGACTTTTGGCTCGTATTACTGTTATGATGTATTTTATTTTGGATTTTCTGTTTCCTCTATTGTATTTTTATTCCTTCTTCGTGTTTTTCGTTGTCTTTTTTAATTTCCTTTAAATAATTTTTTAAGGATACTTTTACATTTCTTGAATTTTTGGTTCCTGAAATTCTTTGATGTTTGTAGATTGGTTCCGGAAAAAGCTGACAATGACTTCATGCTTTTTCAAACTAATAATCGAAATGTTTATGCTCGTTTGTATGCTAAAGTTATATGTAATATAATGAAATGAAATAAGATATCTACTCGATAAAGGTAATATGTCATTATTAGGGTCATTATCAGATTTAGATGAGACGTGCATTACTCCTCCAGGAGCCACCTATATCTGGTTTATACGAGGGCTGTTTGACGAAAGAGTGACTTTTTAATGAAAACGTTATTTTTCTGTTCAAAATATATTTTATTTGTCAACATAACACCCTTTCAAGTGTACACACTTAGCCCGGCGAGTTTACAATTTTTTTAAACCTTCCAAAAAGTAATCTTTCGGAAAGTCTTCAAAATATGCATTTGTGTCGGTTATCTCCTCTTCATTTGCCTGAAATCTTTTTCCACACAGCCATTTTTTTAAATTTGGAAATAAGAAGAAATCACTGGGAGCCAGATCTGGCGAATATGGCGGATAAAGCAGTAATTCGTAATGCAATTCAGTCAATTTAGTTGTAGCAATTGCAGACGAATGAGAGGGCGCATTATCGTGATGGAACAACACTTTTTTTCTTCATCAAATGCGGTCGTTGTTTTTCAAGTTCGGCATCAATACATGTCTGCATAATCAGCATAATACTGGCCAGTTATGGTTTTTCCTTTTTGTAAACAATTAATAAAGATTACACCTTTAGAATCCCAAAAAACTGTGGCCATGACCTTATTGGTCGAAAAAAGTGTGTTTGCCTTTTTGGGAGCATATTCGCATGGAGAAATCCAGTATTTAGACTGTATTCTTGTTTCTGGAGTATAATGATGTATCCAAGTTTCATCTACTGCGACATATCGACGAAAAAAATCCTTTGAGTTACGTTGAAAACGGCAAAACATTCTTCTGAATTCTTAATGCAAGCGCGCATTTGATCACCATTAAGCAAACGCGGCAACCATCTCGCGGATAGCTTTTTCTTATTGAAATGTTCATGCAAAATATTGTATACCCGTTCGGTTGAGATGTTTACTTCATTAGCTATCTCACAAACTTTTATTCGACGATTGCCAATTACAAGGCCATAGAGTTTATTAACCATTTTTGGAGTAGTCACAGTAAATGATGGTTTCGGACGATCTGCATCAACCGTGCTCATATGGCCACTTTTAAAAGCAGAAATCACTTACAAATCATTCCATGGGACGGAGCAGATTCTGGATAATATTTACGTAACTTTTCCTCGGTTTCTTTAATTGTGTTTTCACGTAGAAAATAATGTTTAATCAACACTCGAATTTTTTTTTTTTACATATTTACAAAACAACGAAAACAGTTTCCTTCAAATAAGTATAAAACATAATCTATCTGTCAGATTGGTGCCAAATTTTGACAGTAGACCTCCGAAAGACCTCAGGAGCTAGCAACATAATCATTATAACGAAAGTGTTACCAACCTTTGAAAAGTCACTCTTCCGTCAAACAGCCCTCGTATTACATCAACCAGCCATCTTTTCTGCTGTCAGCCTTACCTAACCTAACCTACACTCGCTTAACTTAACTGTTAGGCTGTCTGCCTAACCTAACCTAACCTACCCTCGCTTTACTTAACTTGGGTGTCTGTTTTAGACATCGTAAAAGTAGTAAACCTATATTATTGAGGCTGTCAACACTTTAGAAGATTCAATTTCAACGTGGATTTCATAATTGCTCTGTAAGGAAGTTGAACCGGCTACAAATTAAACGCAGAAGCCTCATCACGACATTACACAATGTGTCCACTTTCGGTCGTTTCATTATTTTTTAATTGATTAGGCGAGTTCTTTGGAACTCTCTTTTCAGGTGGCGAAACTCGCGTGTCTTTTATGTAACATTTCTTGCCGGGAATCAAGGTCGTGCCACACACGTAGTCGCCGCTCGATTGACTGGTTTGCTGTTGACAATCTTTCACCGGAAGTCGCCCAGCGCACCCACGGATACGTAACTGCGTATTTTTTTCCAATGTTGGTGCGCCAGTCTGACGCAGAAAAAAATGAGGAAACGGCCGATCCAATCTCGTCTAATTGGGACGGAATTAGATCGATGCCTATTACTCAGCAGCCTCCGGTTTAGTTTAGATTTTGGCGCTGCATGTAAAATGCAAAGATCCGGTATCGATTTGCGAATATCGATTGATTGAAGATCCGGTATCGATTTGCCAATATCGATTTATAAGTGTGATGGTAAAATCGAAACACAGACAGGATTACATGTGGCTTGTAATCTGCCAAGATCAGAGATTTAGTGATCATCGATACAAATAATAATAAATACATAATCATCAAGAGCTGAGATCTGTAATAATAATAACAATAGTAGTTAATATATTGAGAATATGTCGTTGCTTGGCATTGATGGTGACAGAACTCCAAAAATTATCAAGGTCTGCGTTTGATATGTTCCACAATATAAAACTTAAAACACTTCTAAAGTTTACAATTATTGAATTATGCCACTATCAATGTTAAACAACGATGTAGTAGCTACTTAATAAAATAAATAATTAGGAATTACAAAATAAATAATAATAACTCAAGAATATAGAAAAGAGGCATACATAATTATGCAAATGAATAACTTAATTTTAATTGGAGAAAACGCGAGTCGCCTAATTAACTATTAAAAATCCAATACACGTAAAACTCGCTGATGAATTACTTCCTCCGTCCAACATTTTCAATTACTTCCATGCATCCCAATCAATCGCGCAGCACGAAATCAATCGGTTCTCGGCGCTTTCTTACGCGTTGCCTGCGTTGACCTTCACTAACGCTTCCTCTCGAGTTTAAGCCAAAAAAGCCCACTTCCGCTCGTCGAGGTGACAAAACCGATCTAATTTCCCGGGAAGCGGAAACCGGAAGAAAAATGGACGCGAGTTGTCGGAAGGGCGAAATGTCTTAACGACTTCCTGAATCGAAATGTGTCGCGCTAAAGCAGGAGCATATCGCAGGCAGGAAGTAAAAGGGTGGATGATGTTTTCTGCACTACATTAATTAAATATGACAATCAATTTTTATCAGTTATTTCAATCTGTCAAGTGTCTTCACATAAGTATAATTTATATACAGGGTATTAGGGTAGTCGACCGAAAAATGTATAGGGGCGAATCAGGAAGCAAAATGAAGTCGAATATTCCTTTGCCATTATTTGTTTAGATGGAAAAAAAGTCAAGTTTCAAGCTTTCAATTAGAATAAGATATTTTTCGAAATAGATTGCTTACGATGTTTTTGTTTCTTAACAAAATCAATACATGTATTTACTAACAATATCTTTAACTTACGAACAGCAGATATTTCAAGAACATCACATGCTACAAACATTTTGCGTTCCTTATAAAAATCAACTGATAGTTTTGTCATATAATTATAGTCAAATTTTATAAAACAAAACAGTGCAAATGTATTTTTTCAAGTTGTCATTTGGCCTTATTTTATATATATATATTCTAACAGCGTTGTGTCTTAACAGAGTGGTTAAAATCACTTTTTAGCCAATCAGGCTCTGAGTTTTATAAATATTGCCTAGCAACGGTCAATATGTAGGTAACGTCGTTGCTAAAATATGTACAGAATAGGGCCATAGTTGAATTTAGTACGTAATACATTATTTAGCACTGTTTGGAATTGAGACATTAATAATTTCATAATAACATAATTTAGAACAGTAAATTTTTGATGTTGTGAGAAGATATATGAAAAATTTGATCATATTTGTAACGAAATCTTGAAGATGTGTAAAGATTCATTCAAAATTTGACAAGGTGTGTGACAAACTTTGGAAAATATGAGAATATTTATTCGAAATTTAACAGAATCCTGAAGTCATGAGAATATATATGCCAATTTGATAATATTTGTGACGAAATCTTGAAGATGTGAGAAGATTCATGCAAAATTTTACAAGATTTGTTACAAAATTTGGAAGATATGAGAATATTTATTCGAAATTGAACAGAATCCTGAAATTATGAGAAGATATATGCCAAATATGATAATATTTGTAACGAAATTAGTTATTCGAAATTTTACAGAATCGTGAATTAATGTGAAGATATATACCAAATTTGATAATAGTGACAAAATCTTGAAGATGTGAGAAGATTCATGCAAAATTTGAAAAGATTTGTGATAAAATTTGCAAGATATGACAATATTTATTCGAAATTGGACAGAATCCTGAAGTTATGAGAAGCTATATGCCAAATTTAATAATACTTGTGACAAAGTCTTGAAGATGCGAGAAGTTTATTGCGAATATTTCAGGTTTGGTGATAAAATTTGGAAAATATGACAATATTTATTCGAAATTGGACAGAATCCTGACTATTTGAGAAGATATATGCAAAATTAAATTTGATTTTGTTGGAACTTTTTGAAATATTTCAACAGAGCAGACTTTTTGGAATACAATAGACATGTGCGAGGATAAAAAAATCTCAATTCAAATTTTATTCTTAAGCCACTTACTGCTGGCTGTTAAGAATAATAAATAAATTCTTGGGACAAGGACAAGGACAAAAACTCGATTTTTCATTTGAAGATGAAAAATCATGTTTTTTCATTTGAAATAGAAACGTATCAATTTCTCATTTGAAGAAGAAAAATCTCGTTTTTTATTTGCAGAAGAAAAATCTTGATGCTTCATTTGAAGAAAATCAGGTTGAGTAAAAAATTCTATTAAATGTGACGAAATTTTGAAGGTGTGAGAAGATTCATGCAAAATTTAACAAGATTTGTGATGATTGATTTGCAAAATATGATGATATTTATTCGAAATTGGACAGAATTCTAATGTTATGAGAAGATATATGCCAAATTTGATAATATTTCTGACAAAATCTTAAAGATGCGAGCAGATTAATGCGAATATTTCTGGATTGGTGATACAATTTTGAAAATATGATAATATTTATTCGAAATTTGACAGAATCCTGAAGTTATAAAAAGATATAAGTCAAATTTGATCATATTTCTAACGAAATTTTTATTCGAAATTTTACAGAATCCTGAATTAATGAGAATATATAAGCCAAATTTGATAATAGTGACGAAATCTTGAAGGTGTGAGAAAATTCATGCAAAATTTTACAAGATTTGTCACAAAATTTTGAAGATATGAGAAAATTTATTCGAAATTGAACAGAATCCTGAAGTTATGAGAAGATATATGCTAAATTTGATAATATTTGTGACGAAATCTTGAAGATGTGAGAAGATTCATGCAAAATTTTACAATATTTGTTACAAAATTTGGAAGATTTGAGAATATTTATTCGAAAATGAACTGAATCCTGAACTTATGAAAAGATATATGCCAAATTTAATAATGTTTGGAAAAAAATATTGAAGATGCGAGGAGATTAATGTGAATATTTTACGATTGGTGACAAAAATAGGAAAATATGATAATATTTATTCGAAATTTCACAGAATCCTGACGTTTTGAGAAGATATATGCCAAATTAAATTTGATTTTGTTGGACCTTTTTGAAATTTTTCAACAGAGGAGACTTTTTGGAATACAATAGACATGTCCGAGGATAAAAAAATCTCAATTTAAATTTTATTCTTTAACTGCCTACTGCTGGCTTTTAAGAATAATTAATAAATTATTGGGACAAGAACAAAAATATTGTTTTTTCACTTGAAAAAGAAAAATCTCGTTTTTTCATTTGTAGAAGAAAAGTCTTGATGTTTCATTTGAAGAAAACCAGGTTAAGTTAAAAATTGTTTTAAATGTTAATACTATCCGATTGTCATCCAATTAACACATTTTTTGCAATTTCCACTTGCCGGTTTGGCTGAAGTTTTAATATTCTGTAACTACTTATTCCTAAATACTACCTAAATATCCTATGGCTACTCAAAAGCTTAGCTAATGACTGAATTAGGCGATAAATTCTAAATTTAGTAATGCATATTAATACTTCCCCCAAAAGCTTTAGAACTTGTCAACAAAATGAAACTTTTTTGTATAATATGAGGTTTGATAGGAGATTGTAGTTACACTTTTAAACTTTTCATGTAGAATCCAAATATGTTTTCAGTTTTGGAGTTCCACATAAGGTTTTTAAGTAATACAGAAGCAAAGTTTCAGAAAAATTCTTATATTTGACATTAAAATTACTATAAAAAAATTTCTAACACACTTTTTAAAACTTTTTAGGTGGATTTGACTTGGATTACATTTATTCTCCGTGTTTAGTATGAATGGGCAACCATATGCCAACTCCTCTTGTCCTGGTAGCGTACATCCCCATTTTAGATAATTTCACTCACCGCTATACAAAATTTAAAACAAATGTCAAAAAAGGTTTAATATGTAACTTTATTTTACCCTGATACTTTCGCAATAACTATAAATTCTGTAATAGAAAAAAACACAGTTCTAGAAAAAAGTGTGTGTGATAGACAATTTTTGGTTGTAGATTTGAATTCAGCGTGAAACAATATATCAAACTCACTATCAAAGATAAGTGTTTCACAAATCGTATTGATTAGTGTAATCAAAAAGTAGGTAATTTTAAATTGAAAATTAAAGCCCCAAGGCTTAACAAGACAGGAGGCTTTATTTTAAGCTTTGAAGGCTATAAGTTTTTAATTAAACTTAAATCCGTGTAGATAGTTAAATAATAACGTGCAAAAATAATGTCAATAGAGTAATACTATTTAATACATATATAATATGGTTATATGAACACAACAATTATCATATAACAGTAAAAAAATTGTAAGTGTTGTTCTAAATAGCTATAATGTTTCAATGTTTAACAACTACTCTTACAAAATAATTTTTAGTTACTATTTTGGTATCTATTCTGGGTTAAAATTAGATAATATTTTGTTTCTTCGTCGTTATCATTTCAACGCCTACTACAAGATAATGTTCGACACGTATTAACAAGCATTTTTCTGAATATAAACATGAGAAACCATACCTTTGAATTCATAATGGGAAATGCTATCTAATAGCAGTTGATGATAGTTTCTTCGAAATGAAACGTTGTACTGAAAACTTGCAAACGCTATCTTATAGAGCTAAAAAATTGGCAATAAGAAAGTGCCTTTGGTTTGATAACTTTTCAAATAACTTCAGAAAAAAATAAAAACGAATTTGCAAGATTTCTGATTTTCTCGAATATCTTCGGATGTAAGTGGATTTTTTAGATTTTCTCAACAGAATATTACCAACCACTAAATTGTGCAACTTTTTTGTAATTTTATGTTGATCCTTATCTTTTGGACACCCTGTGTACAAAAATTTAACAAAATTTGCAGTTTAGTTGGACGGGTATGCTTATTTTGACAGTAGAAGTTAAAAATTTTACAGATTTTCCTAAGTGGTGTCAAAAACTTCATAGCTTAAGACAGTTGCTCTTGAAAGTATCATTTTTTAACTGATGATTCGATTTTGACAAATTTCGGAGGTTGGTGGTGAAAATTTGATAGATACAGACAGTTGCAGTTAAATATTCACAATATAGACTATTGCAATTGAAAATTATTGACAAATGTGGACAGTGGTAAGTAAAGATTTGACAAATTTGACTACCTACATTTGAAAATATAACATATTTTCTCATTTACACAGCTGATAATTTTAAATATATTTCAACTGAAGCTTTAAATGTGACCAATTTGGCAGACGTGAACAGTTTCTATTGACAATTTAATTCTTATACTAAAACTCCCATAAGCAGCGGTGTTTTTGTCACTATGACAGCGAAAAAAGTCACTAAAAAAACTGCCAAAAAAATTTCCGTAGGACGAGTAATTTTTTCAAATGCATTTTGTTTTCGTTAAATTGCCAGGCAACAAAATTCTTATTGAAATGAAGATTTTTTCGTCAAAAAAAAGCTCTCGTATAATTATAAGTGAAAATTTAGCTGATTTCGGAAGTTTTTTACTGTAAAGAAATTGGTTTGAATACTCTTTCCATTTCTAAATCTACTTATGAGTCATTAATTGTTGTTTCGGTGATTTGAGTTAGTCTATTTTCTAATATCCTCTCATAGATCTTAGCTGCTGTCTCAGTAATGTAATTCCTCTGTAGCTATACAGCTGCTATAATTTCTTGCATCTACGTTTTTTGTGTATGACCTCTATATTCCAGTTCTTCTCAATTTGATTTATGGTCCAGTTTACGTCATCTTTAGTTTGTATTTCATTGACATAACAATTTATATAATAATTTTAATTGTTTCTGATCTTGAATGGTAATAGGCAACACTAATCATTATCAAGGAGTAGGCAAATCTCTTTTTGTTTGCAGAAGTAAAACAAATGGTTATAGCTCCCAGATGAGGTGAAAACGTTGAGAACAACGAGCCACATTGAGGAGGTATCTGGTCAAGAGAGCATTTTACACATGGGAGGAATTTTTAAGTGATGATTATGACAGTGTATAACCTACAACTATGCATCCTCTTACCAGTATATCTATACATAGCCAACCCACTATCACAGAATAGCACTTAAACCGCATGTACCTTAAATTTGTTTTTGTATTTCATGTTTCATATTTTTACATTTTATACTTTATATTTTATAATCGAGTTATTTGTATTTGTACCATAGTGATATTTTATATTTATATTATATTGTAGTTTTATTTGTTTGACGTATGTAAGCTTTTCTGATATTCACATCAATAAAGAATAATAATAGCTCCTCAGGCAAAATTGTTACATCTGATTGGGATCCTGTAATTGATGAATATTTTCGAAAGATCTTATCACGTTAAGCTTAACTTGGAAGTAAAAGTGATGCCCAGATAGAAACCATGTATATACATTGATCACGTATCTTCGTTTCTCTTTCATGGGTGCATTACCTGCAGGAGCGTTACTGCCGAAAGGTCGTTAAGCAATCACGTACATATACATCTAACTACCTTCTCCTTTAATTAATAGTGGCTTTGTAATCGCATCGTAATAAACCCAGCAAACGACGATCACCTAGTGACTTTCCAAACCGAGTCCTCTGCGTTTCCGTGAGCACGGCCGCGAATAAATCAATCGACCATCTCCTACTGCGTGGCGTACCGTCACAATTATCACCGTCACTAATTGCCCGGTTTATCGGCGAGGGCCTTTTTTGTGTGCTGTCGCGTTTCGGCCATATAAGATAGTGAAAGTGTGGTGAAAGTGATCGGCGGTCGCGCACACATACGTGTGGGCCGTTTGAGGAACAATGACCTCCCCACCTGTTGGCCCGGCTGGGAAACTGGATCAAGTTTACGCGAGGATGGGGACAGGCCGACGGCCCCGTGGAAGGATGAGAGGATCGTGATCTCGCGTTTCAGTGCGGGGGCGTGATGGTGATGCTCACAATTGATAATATGGAATTGAACGAAGAGACGCCAAATGATTCAACGTTCAGGCGAGAGACATTTATGATATCATTCACTGTTCAGACACCTGCGTACAATGTACTTGGTCGAGGCTTACAAATGAAATGCATGTTCAGCCAGACATTCCTGAAGGTGATTGTTATGTGCTAAACAAATATGCTATTATGATACATTTCACGTTTTTGTTTTGTTTTATGTAATGCAGGACTTCTCTAGCTTTTTATGGCTTGACCGACGATTTCAGTACATCGTGACTAACTCGAAGTGCTTTTATAAAAACTGCAAGTATTGCAAGTATTGCAAGTATTCCAGTACTTTAAGTATTAAAACTTGCATGTATGATGTGAAAAGTATGAAATAATATGCAATCAAATAATAGAAGATGATCCCTAATAGCGATTGGCACAGCATCATTTTCGCCCTAGCTATTGGTCTACTATTAAGATCTAAGACCTCAAAAGGTTTTGAATCCATAAGAAGGAGTTCAATCCAATGTACAGTTGCAACTGTCAAGGTGTGTCAAATTTTCACTTGAAACGATGAAAATCTGTCAAATGTTCAATTACAACTGTCCAAATCTATCAAATTTTCAAATGCAACTATCGAAATCTGTCATATTTCCAATTGCTACTATCAAAATCTGTCATATCTTTAATTACAACACTCAAAATCTATCAAACGTTGAACTGAATAGTCAAAGTCTGCAAAATTTTCAATTGCAACAGTCCGTTTATGCTATTTTTTTAATTAAAACTGCATAAATCCATCGAGTTTCATTGCAAACAACCATATATCAATTTTTACAATTGCTCAAATTTGTCAAAGTCTGAGATATGTTCAATTACAAATGTCCAAATCTATCAAATTTTCAATTGCAACTATCAAAATCTGTCATATTATCAATTGTAACTGTCAAAATATGTCAAACGTTCAACTGAAATAGACAAAATCTGCAAAAATGTTTATTGGAGCGGTCCATTTATGTTATATTTTCTATGATAACTGTATAAATCTATCGAATTTTCAATTAGAAACAACCATATATCAATTTTTACAGTTGCAACTGTCAAAATGTGTAAAATTTTCTGTTCCAACGTCAAAATCTACCAAATTTTCAATTACAACTGTTAATCTGTCAAGTGGTCAGTTGCAACGGTCAAAATCGGTAAAATTTTCAATTACAACTGTCCAAGGCTATCAAATTTTCAATTGCTACTATCAAAATCAGAAATACTTTCAATTTTAACTGTAAATATCTGTCAAACTTTCAAATGAAATAGTAAGAATCTGCAAAATTTTCAATTTCAACGGTCCTTTTATGTTATGTTTACTATTAAAACTATATATATATATATATATATATCCATCGAATTTTTAATTCAAAACAACCGTATGCCAATTTTTATAGTTGAACCTGTCAAAATCTCTAAAATTTTCAGTTACAACTATCAAAATCTGTGAAATGTTCAAATATAACTCAAACATTCTATTTCAACGGTCCTTTTATGTAATGTATACTATTAAAACTATATAAATCTATCAAACATTCAATTACATTTATCAAAATCTGTAATATTTTTAATTGTAACGGTCAAAATCTGCCAAACGTTCAACTGAAATTGCCAGAATCTGGAAAATTTTCAATTGCAATGGTTCGTTTATGTTAAATTTTCTAGTAAAACTAAATACATCTATGGAATTTTCAATTGCAAACCACCATGTGTCAATTTTTATAGTTGCAACTATCAAAAGCTATTAAATTTTCAGTTGCAATGGTAAAAATCTATTTATGTTATATTTTCTATTACAACCATATAACTCTATCCTATTTTCAATGGGAAACAACCATATGCCGATTTTTTTACAATTGCAACTGTCAAAATCTGTAAAAAAAATGTTGCAACGTCAAAATCTGTAAAATGTTCAATTAAAACTGTCCAAATCTATCAAGTTTTCAAATTTGACTATCGAAATCTGTCATATTTTCAATTATAACTGTTAAAATCTGTTAAACGTTCAACTGAAATAGTAAAAATTTGCAATATATTCAATTGGAGCCGTCCGTGTATGTTATATCTTCTATTAAAACTGTATACATCTATCGAATTTTCAATTGTATATTGTCATGTTATCAATTGTAACTGTCAAAATCTGTCAAACGTTTAACTGAAATAGACAAAATCTGCAAAAAAGGGTTATTGAAGCGGTCCATTTATGTTATATTTTTAATAATAACTGTATAAATCTATAGAGTACTTAGGAATGACGATTGACAATAAGCACAAATTCGACAAACACTTACGGAACACAAAGACGGAAATATAAAAACGAGCAAAACATTTTAGATGTCTAATATACGGACGAAGAGGGATATTAGTACCGCAACAAAAATTTACAAATCCATCTGCAGGCCCATGATTGACTACGGCCAGATCATACTAAAAAATGTAAGAAACTCTTGCAAACGAATTACGGACATAACTGAACGGAAGACATTAAGAGTTCTCACAAAATTTAGACACAAGAACAATCATCTTTATAACATATCAAACATAAATTTATACAAGATCACCAAAATCATACCCATCCAACAAACACTGGACAAACTACGAAATAAATTTCAACAAAAACAGGGCAA
Organism: Othius punctulatus; assembly: GCA_951805005.1. Lineage (NCBI taxonomy): Eukaryota > Metazoa > Arthropoda > Insecta > Coleoptera > Staphylinidae > Othius > Othius punctulatus. The sequence continues at coordinate 16,038,785 of OX638144.1, forward strand.
TAGGACAATACTCGACGAATTATATATTAAAAGAGAAAACAAACGAACTACAAAATTACATCCGACAAAAACGCTTCATGAATCATATTACACTTCATAACACTCTTCACACTCTCAAAACAATCACTCATGAATCACTTATATGTAATGTTATATAATATAATAAGTAATGTAATGTATAATGTAATGTATGTAGAATGTAATGTATAATGTATTATGTTAGACAAGGTGGAAAAACCCCATGGGGGTCTTTCCCCATGGGACCCCATGGAATCTATCGAATTTTCAATTAGCAACAACCATATGTCAATCTTTACAGTTGTAACTGTCAAAATCTGTAAAAATTTCTGTTCCAACGACAAAATCTTTGAAATGTTCAATTACAACTATCAAAATCTGTCAAATTTTCAGTTCCAGTGATCAAAATCTGTGATATGTTCAACTACAACTGTCCAAATCCATCAAATTTTCAAATGCAACTGTCGAAATCTGTCATATCTTCAATTGTATAATTCAATTGAATATAACATAAACAGACCGTTTATGTTATATTTTCTATTAAAACTGTATACATCTATCGAATTTTCAATTGCATATAACCATATGTTAATTGCAATTGCAACTGTCAAAATCTGTAAAATTTTTGTTGCAACGTCAAAATCTGTAAAATGTTCAATCAAAACTGTCCAAATCTATCAAATTTTCAAATTTGACTATCGAAATCTGTCATATTTTCACTTATAATTGTTAAAATCTCTTAAACGTTGAACTGAAATAGTAAAAATTTGCAATATTTTCAATTGGAGCCGTGCGTTTGTGCTATAATATCTATTAATACTATATAGATCCATCAAATTTTCAATTGTAAACAACCATATGTCATTTTTTACAATTGCAACTGTCTAAATCTGTAAAAAAATTGTTGCAACGTCAAAATCTGTAAAATGTTCAATTACAACTATCAAAATCTGTCAAATTTTCAGTTTCAGCGCTCAAAATCTGTTATATGTTCAACTACAACTGTCTAAATCTATTAAATTTTCAACTGCAACGATCAAAATCTTTATATCTTCAATTGTAACTGTCAAAATCTATCAAACGTTCTCAACTGATAAACAAAATCTGCAAAATATTCAATTGGAACGGACCAAATATAACATAAACAGATCGTTTATGTTATATATTCTATTAAAACTGTATACATCTATCGAGTTCTCAACTGCAAATAACCATATGTCAATTTTTACAATTGCAACTGTCAAAATCTGTAAAAATTTTGTTGCAATGTTAATGTTCAATTAAAACTGTCCAAATGTATCAAATTTTCAAATTTGACTATCAAAATCTGTCATATTTTTAATTATAACTGTTAAAATCTGTTAAACGTTCAACTGAAATAGTAAAAATTTGCAATATTTTTAATTGGAGCCGTTCGTTTGTGCTATAATATCTATTAATACTATATAGATCCATCAAATTTTCAATTGTAAATAACCATATGTCAATTTTTACAGTTGCAACTGTCAAAATCTGTAAAATTTTCTATTCCAACATCAAAATCTGTCAAATATTGAATTACAACTGTCAAAATCTGTCAAATTTTCAGTTCCAGCGGTCAAAATCTATGATATGCTCAACAACAACTGTCTAAATCTATCAAATTTTCAACTCCAACTATCAAAATCTTCATATCTTCTAGTGTAACTGTCAAAATCTGTTAAACGTTCTCAACTGATAAACAAAATCTGCAAAATATTCAATTGGAACGGACCAAATATAACATAAACAGACCGTTTATGTTATATTTTCTATTAAAACGGTATACATCTATTGAATATTTAATTGCAAATAACCATATGTCAATTTTTACAACTGCAACTGTCAAAATCTGTAAAAATTACAGTTGCAACGTCAAAATCGTAAAATGTTCAATTAAAACTGTATCTATCGAATTTTCAATTGCAAATAAGCATATGTCAAATCAATTGCAACTGTGAAAATCTGTAAAATTTTCAGTTGCAACGTCAAAATCTATAAAAATTGCATCGGTTAAATTGCATCGGTCTGTTTATGTAATATTTTCTATTAAAACTATATCAATCTATCGAATTTTTAATTAAAAACAACCATATGTTAATTTTTACAATGACTACTCTCAAAATCTGCTAAGTTTTCAGTTGCAATGGTCAAAATCTATGAAGTGTTCAATTGCAACTGTGCAAAACTATCAAATTTTCAATTTCAACTATCAAAATCTTCAATATTATCAATTCTAATTGTCAAAATCTGTCAAACGTTCAACTGAAATAAACAAAATCAGCAAAACTTTAATTGCAGCATTCTGTTTATGCTCTATTTTCTATTAAAACAATATAAATCTATCGAATTTGCAATTGTAAACCACCACATGTAAATTTTTACAATTGTAACTGTAAAAATCAGTCAAAATATATAAAATTTTCAGTTGCAACGTCAAAATTTGTCAAATTTTCTGTAATATTTTCAACTGTCGAAATATGTCAAACGTTCAACTGAAATAGTCAAAATCTGCAAAATTTTCAATAGTTTCGGTTCGTTTATGTTATTTTTTATATTTTATATACTTTCATAACGCTCACAGCCATTCAAAACGTATGGAAGACTAAAACAGGGAGCAGGCTAGAGTCCATTACTAGTTATAACCTATGTGGACGAAATAATAAAGGAGTGCACCAAAAAGACAAAAAAAAAACCAGTAGTCGGACATAGAAGAATGAACAAAGTGACAATATCGGAAGGAGCTTTCGCAGATGATATGGTATTAATAACAGAAAGAGATGTAGACCTACAGGAAAGCCTATGTATATGGAGCGAAACTCTAAAGGACTATGGAATGGAGGATAAATAAAGACAAAACAAAAGTACTAATGATAGGGGAAGAAACAACAATGGATATAAAGATCGATGACATAAAAATAGAACAAGTAGAAGCTTACAAGTATCTAGGCTTAGAAATTGAAAGGGAAGGTAAACAGGAAAAGGAAATAAACAGTAGAATCGAGAAAACACACAAAGTATATCATGCAATGAACAAAATACTAATAAGTAAGAAGGAAGTATCAAGAAAAACTAAAATTGTCGTATTTAAAGATATATAGAGAGCTATCCTAACGTTCGGTTGTGAAACTTGGGTCCTATCAAGAAATGAGAAAAGCAAACTGCAAAGGCAATGGACATGAAGTTTTTGAGAAGAGTAACAAAGATGGACAAGATAAGAAATACTTACATTAGGGAAGAACTACAAATAGAATCTTTGGAAACTTTTATAGAGAAAAGACAAATGAGCTGGTGATGGGAGAAGCAAGAGTACTAGCAATAAACAAGAAAGAATGGAATCCTTTCTGCCCTATTTTTTTGGGATTTATGTGAATTGTAAAATTAAAATCAGCGTTGCATAGTTTTAATTTACAACCGTGCAATCACAACTTTAATTAATTTCCAGGTGAAGATCTGCGCCTGCATCGGAGCTTCCGGCTGAAACAATAACCCGACGTGAATCACCTTTAATTGGGTAATTATATGGGCGCATCGGGGGCGCTTAAAAATAAAGAATTTAATTAAACCCGGCGGCTGTAATTAATCGCCGCCGTTTGCGGGCGCATAAACAATTGCAATTATTAATCACCGCCTGAAGGTCGGACGCTGCGTTATTAATTTCCACGACTGCCGCCCCCCACGAAAACGATGGATGATATCGGCCCCCGGGGGGTCCCCTCTTGTCCCCCGCCGAATTAACGCACTTAGCGGACGCATTGTTCTCGTATCGTACATCCAGCCGTCCGCAATTATCGTAATTGTCCTCACCAAGGCCGGAAGACAATGCTCGCGAGAGCGCTCATTTGTTTTTCGTGTGCACCGCCGTGAACAAGAGGACCAGAGACGGTCCATGGGATCTTGGCACAGATCACAGGGTTGCGATGCGAGGCGAATCGTGCTGGGAGAGATATTAACACCGATTAAGTGAAATCTGGCGAACTTATGTTAACCCATAAGTACACAAACGATGCTAAAAATAATCACCATTGTTCCATTATTTTGCAGATAAAACAAAGAAGTTAGATTTATAAAGCGTGATTATGATTATAATAATTACTGGACTGATTTCCATCAACAAAGCAATTTTTAGTGGGCACATAATTCGTGAAAAATCCTGACCCAATTGCACGTCAAAAGAAGCTAAAAAGCAAGTAATAAAAGCAAAGATGAAAACATGGGAAGATTTTGGAGAAACGTTGGAGAAAAATGACAGAGAAAACAAAAAATTGTTCTACAAAATAGCAAATTATAGCAAAAAGGACGAAGGTATAATAATAAACAAATAATGGATACAAATTTAACAAGAAGTGTTACAAGAAGACTTGATGATAATGGTAGTAAGGGAGAAGCGGAATATAATCTAGAAAATGATATGGAAAACTAAGAAAATGTAGGAGAAGAAGATGAAGAGCAGATAACATTAGAAGAGATAACACATGCTGTGAAGAGTATCAAACCCGGAAAAGCGCCAGGAGATGATGGAATCGATGCAGATATGTTGAAGGAAATTAGTGAAGTAGCAGTGCATAGACTACATACTTGATAAAAATAATATGGACAGAAGGAAGAACCAAGAGGACTAGCAAACATCATTGATCGTACCAATACACAAAAATGGAGATGAAAAGAAATGTACAAATTATTGAGGGACAACGCTCATAAGTACAGGGATGAAGATACTAGAGAATATAATAGATAAGAAATCAAGTAGAAACAAAACCAAATAGATTAAGAACAGGAAAATCAACACAAGATCATATATTTACAATAGGGCAATTCATAGAAAAATTGGCGCATAGAAGGCAGAAAACGTATGAAAATTTTATAGACCTGGAAAAAGCGTTTAAGAAAGTACCGCGACAAAGATTATGGAGTACATTAAAGAAAGGAGGAATATATAGTAGGACAATAAAAATAGTGTAGCAGATATATAATAATAACCAAATTGCAGTAGTATATCAATATTGTAAATCCGAAACATTGAAAACAAAAAACTGTTTAAGACAAGGAGGACACAATTTGTATTATTTATAGATGACAAAATCAAATGCACAAAAGAGGAAAGCAAGACCATAACGGTAGGATATGAAAATATGAGTGCGATATAAATATCCGAAGGTGCTTTCGCTAATGATATTGTGATATATGCAAGCACAGAACAAAAACTTCAAGAAAATTTTATAATTTGGGATGATACTTTAAGAGAATATGACATGAAGATAAATATAAACCAAACTAAGGTAATGTTGATGGGAGGTGAAGAAATAATAAGAATAGAACTAGATAATGTTAAGATAGAAGCACGTTGATAACTTTAAATATTTAGGTGTCACTATAACAAAGATGGAAACAATGACATACAAATTTTGCTAACATTATAGCAGAGATGAAAATATGTAATCAATAATTTACTAAATTAATTGGCCTAATTACAATAAATCCTTATAAAGTACATATAATGTACGTACGTATGTACGTATAATGTACGTACGTTAGGTAATAGAATTATATAAGTAGATATTATATTAAGAACCATTGATGAGGTAATTTTTGAGATATCACCAATAATGTAATAGCAATATCCCTGGAAAACTTAATAACACTAATAAGCAAATATCTCAAGAATCACACATTGAACATAATATTGGCTAATCATTGCTAATACTAATATATGTGTTAATACAAAATACAATTTGTGCTGATATTGATAAGCTAGTTTTTGAGATATCACCAATAACGTAATAGCAATATTTGAGAATATCCTGGGAAAGCGTATAATAACTCTTAAAAGCAAATATCTCAAGAATCACACATTAAATATGATTTTGATTAAATATTTCAAATACTAATATATCTCTCAAATCCAAAAAAAAGAGCTGATATTGATTGGCTAGTTTTTGAAATATCACTAATAACGTAATATAACTCAAGAATCACACATTGCACATGATTTAGATTACCCATTTCTAATACTGATATATCTCTTAATACAAAAAATGAATCTGTGCTGATATTGATAAGCTAGTTTTTGAAATATCACCACTAACGTAATAGCGATATTTGAGAATATCTAGGGAAAACATATATAACACTTAAAAGCAAATATTGCAAGAATCACACATTAAATATGATTTTGATTAAATTTTTCAAATACTAACACTTCTCTTAATTGGAAAAACAAATTGTGCTCATATTTATAGGCCAGTTTTTGAAATATCACTAATAACATAATAGCAAAATCCCTGGAAAACATTAAAAAGCAAATACCTCAAGAAACATACATTGCAGATGTATGAGAAGTACAGATGAAGTATTCCTAATACAAATAAATCTCTTAATCCAAAAACAAATTGTTCTGATATTTAAATAGCAGTTTTTTGAAATATCACTAATAACGTACTAACAAAATTTATGAATATCGTTGGAAAAAGTTAAAAAGCAAATATCTCTAGATTCACTTCTATAATATTAATGTAATTAATTTTTCAATAAACTAATATATCACTAAACATCAGGAACCATTTTTATAAACATTGATACCGTAGATTTTGAGATATCCCCAATAATGTGTGATCTAAATTTGACATTTGAGCCTATTATTGAATATTTAAAAACAAATTCATTGGATATTAACATAATTAAATAAATTAAATTCAATTATTTCGCTAAATGTCATCAATAAATTATATCGATATTGATACGCTAGTTTTTGAGATATCACTAATAACGTAATAGCATTATTTGAGATATATATATAAACAATCTTTATTAGGCTATCGACCCCATAGGGTCTTTCCGCCTTTATTTGAGAATATCCTGGAAAACATATAGCACTAAAAAGAAAATATCTCCAGAATCACACTTATTATAATGTTTATTACCATAATATTTATTATAATCCAACAATACCTAGTAGAGATGAAAATATGTAATCCATCACATACTACATTAATTAACCTACTTACCTTATAAAGTACAAATAATGTACGCTTAAGTAATAAAATTTTTATAAGTTGATACTAGTGCAACAATACTAGTGCAAGCAACATTCCACTATTAATGTATTTTATATTAGAAATATATAAATAAATAAACAATATCTCACGAATCGCACATTGCACATGATTTAGATTACCTATATCTAATACTAAAATATCTCTTAATATCACACAAAATAAAACAAAATTGTTCTGTTATTGATAAGCTAGTTTTTCAGTTATCACTAATAACGTAATAGCAAAGTGTAAAAATATTAGTGGAAAACAGTTATGTTATATAATGATTTATATTTAATATTTCTAATACATATAGTACTACTGTGTGCTATGTATCTCTTAGTGCCAAGAATAATATGTGCTGTTATTGATTAGGTTGTTTTTGAGATTTCACTAATAACGTTATTGCAAAATTTAAGATTAGCACTGGAAAACATTAAAAAGGAAATATCTCAAAATTCACTTCTATGATATAAATGTAATTAATTTTGCGATAATCCAATATAAAACTGAATATAAGGAACAATTTTGATAAAGATGGATATCATAGATATTGAGCTATCTGCAATAAAGTATAGTGTAATTTTGAAACGTGAGCCTATTATTGAATATTTATATAGAAATACATTACATGGGATATTAAGTCAATTAAATAAATGAAATTGGAATATATCGCCAAATATCAATAATAAATTATATCGATATTGATACGTTAGTTTCTCAAATATCAATAATAACGTAATAGCAATATATGAGAATATTATTGGGAAACATATCTTTGGCTTGGTGCAAAAACAACCTTTATAAATTCTATTGAACAGTAGGATTTATCAATGACTGATAAATGACTGATTAATCAGTCAGAAATGGCCAAAACAAGTGATATTCGTTTCATTGACAAAAAGATCTGCCTTACTATCAGAAAGGAAAGTTGCACCGAAAGTTAGATAATAGCACTTAATCTTAGATTCTCAAAAGTAACAAATTTTGACATTGGCTGTTCTTGTACCAAACCACAGATGTAATAACACTAAATAGTTAATATCTTAAGAATCACATATTTATTATGATTTTTATTAAATATTTCATGTCCCTGCTAATACTTCATATACATCATATACATATCTCATACACATATACTTCATATTTATATATAACTTATACATTAAGTTATATATTAAGTTTTGATAATAATCAAAAATAAGTTGTGTTACTATGCAAGATGTTAATAATTGGTTGTTGTTTGGACACGAGTATCTAATTTATTGTATTTTCTTCGAATCTGTAAAAATATTAAAAGAAAATAAGATGTTTCTAGTGATTTTCTTAAAATTATCTCTAGATTTGTAAAATGTAGGTGTTTCTGTACAACATTCCTGAAATAGAAATGTAAACCATAAAATTCTCATCCAATTTTATGTCTTTTTGTGGCTCTCAAAAGACGACTTTTTCATTCATTCATTCAGATCCATCCGCAGGTTGTTAAGTCACAGAAATCTGCAAGCACTTATTTTTTGTAACATATCTGCAGATTTCCCTTAAATGGAAAATGTACCTATTTTTCTGTAACTTTCCTGAAATATTTGTAGTGCAGTTGTTGGTTCAGTAGTTGAGATAAATGCAATTACTATCAGAATTTGTTATCGTGAGATTGTTATTAACAAATATTATGGTTATGGTTGATTAACATTAGAAAATGTATGTGTTTCTGTACAACATTCCTGAAATAAAAATTGAAAATCTTAAAATTCTCATCAAATTTTGTCTTTGCACATTTCTGTAACTCTGTAGCTCTAAATGGATGGCTCTTTCATTCAGATTCATCCGCAGATCGTCGAGTCACAGAAATCTGCAATCACTTATAGAGTTTTACGATTTTTTTAACATACCTACAGATTTCCCTTAAGTTTAAAATGTATCTATTTTTCAGTAACTCCTGAAATATTTGTAGTTCAAATTTGTATCGCATTTTATGTCTTCGCACATTGAAATGACTTTTTGAGACTCTCAAAGGACGGTTCTTTCATTCAATCATTTAGATCTATTCCGCAGGTTACCGAGTCATATAAATCTGCAATCACTTATAGAGTTTTGTATCTTTTTTAGCATATCTGCGGATTTACCTTAAGTGGAAAATGAATTTGCATAAAATTTTCTCTAAATTGAAAAATGTATCTATTTTTGCGGAACTTTCCTGAAATATTTGTAGTTCAATAGTTAGTTCGGTAGTTCAGATAAACGCCATTACTTTCAGAATTTGTCATCGTGCGTTTTTTTTAACATATCTTCGGATTTCCCTTGGAAAATGTATCAATTTTTCTGCAACTTTCCTGAAATACTTATAGTTCAGTACTTAGTTCATTAGTTGAGATAAATGCAATTACTTTCAGAATTTATCATCGTGCGATTGTTAATAACAATTATTATAATTATTATTAATAATGATTAGAAAATTAAGATGTTTCTGCACAAAATTCCTGAAATAGAATTGAAAATCATTAAAAAAATTATCCAATTTTTAGTCTTTGCACATTGCTATGACTTTTTATGACTCTCAAAGAACGGATATTTCATTCATTCATTTAGATCCATCAGCAGGTTGTTGAGTCACAGAAATCTGCAACCACTTATAGAGTTTTGTCCTTTTTTTAACATATCTGCGGGTTTTCCCTAAGTGGAAAATGTATCTATTTGCTGCAACTTTCCTTAAACATTTGTAGTTCAGTAGTTAGTTCAGTAGTTGAGATAAATGCAATTTCTTTCAGAATTTGTCATCGTGCATTCTTTTTAACATATCTTCGGATTTCCATTGGAAAATATATTTATTTTTCTGCACCTTTCCTGGAATATTTGTAGTTCAGTTGTTAGTTCAGTAGTTGAGATCAACGCAACTACTTTTACAATTTGTCATCATGTAATTGTTATTAACAATTTTTATAGTTATTATTGATAAGAAAATGTAGATGTTTCTGTACAACATTCCAGAAATGGAATTGAAAATCATGAAAATTTTATCAAATTTTATGTCTTTGCACATTTCTGTAACGTTTTGTGGCTCTCAAAGGACGGATATTTCATTACAGTCACATACAGTCACATACATTTGCAATCACTTGTAGAGTTCTGTGATTGTTTTTAACATACCTGCTGATTTCCCTTAAGTGAAAAATGTATCTATTTTTCTGTAACTTTCCTGAAATATGTGTAGTTGAGTAGTCCGATTGCATTCATCGTGCGATTGTTATTAACAATTATTACAGTTACTGTTGATAACGATTAGAAAATATAGGTGTTTCTCTACAACATTCCTGAAATAGAATTGAAAATTAAAAAAAAATATCCAATTTTATGTCTTCGCACATTTCTATGACTTTTTGTGACTCTCAAAGGACGGTACTTTCATTCATTCATTCAGATGCATCAGCAGGTTGTCGAATTACACAAATCAGCAGTTACTTATAGAGTTCTGTGATATTTTTTACCATATCTGCGGATTTCCATTAAGTGGAAATTTATCTATTTTTCTGTAACTTTCCTGAAACATTTGTAGGTCAGTAGTTAGTTTAGCACTTGAGATAAACGAATTTCCTTTCTGAATTAGTCGTCCTGCAATTTTTTTTAACATGCCTTCGGATTTCTCTTAGAAATTGTATCTATTTTTCTGAAACTTTCCTGAAACATTTTTAATTCAGTTGTTAGTTCAGTAGTTCAGATAAATGCAATTATTTTCAGAATTTGTAATCGTGCGATTATTATTAAAAATTATTATAGTTATTGTTGATAACGAATAGAAAAAAGTGTTTTTGTACAACATTCCTGAAATAGAATTGAAAATCATAAAATTATCATCCAATTTTATGTGTTCGCACATTTCTATGACTTTTTGTGACTGTCAAAGAGAGAATCTTTTATTCATTCATTCGGATCTATCCACAGGTTGTTGAGTCACGGAAATCTGTAATCACTTATTGAGTTTTATGATTTTTTTACCATATCTGCGGATTTCCATTAAGTGGAAAATCTATCTATTTTTCTGTAACTTTCCTGAAACATTTGTAGTTCGGTGATTAGTTCAGCAGTTGAGATAAACGCATTTACTTTCAGAATTTCTCGTCTTGCGATTTTTTTGACATATCTCCGGATTTCTCTTAAAAAATGTATCTATTTTTCTGCAACTTTCCTGTAATATTTGTAGTACAGTAGATAGTTCAGTAGTTCAGATAAACGCAATTTCTTTCAGCATTGATCATCGCGCGATTGTTGTTAGCAATTATTACAGTTATTTTTAATAACATTGCAGTAAGAACGGCTCCGGATTATTTCTTATCAATTTCTTATCAATTTCAGTACTTAGTATCATTTGCATTTTTGTGATATTTTTGAATGACTTATTCAGGAAAAAAATTGCAGATTAAAACGTTGTCAATGTGCGATTAAATTAGTAGCATGACATTGAAAGTTTAATATGGAGCAATAATTAAATATGTGCGGAATTTATTGCAACTGCTACAAGACCTTGATATCAATCGCTCCGCTAACTGTGAATACTATGTGCGATATAGTTTTGCATACTGCAGCACGTTATAAAATTAGTTATATAATCGATCAAATCTGTTCAATATACGATCGCCAAACTATCAATTTCTGATATTTCCTAACAAATTACATCATAATGAAATAATATTTATGCACTCTCAGGTGTAGGGTAATGGACACCTTTGTTTTTATGAACTAGTTTCGGCTTGTGAGCTGTCTTAAGCATTCAAATAGTCATTATATGTTCAAATCTGTTGGTGTTTTTGATACATCGTTTTTTGGCTAGGATATATGTAAGGATGAATTGTGTGAAATGTACTGGTTATGAGTTTAATTGTTTGCTGAAATTGGTCGACAACACCTTTTCAACTAGTTTAGGCTTGTGAGCTGTCTTCAGCATTCAAATAGTCATTATATGTTCAAATCTGTTGGTGATTTTGATACATCGTTTTTTGCCAGGATACATGTGAGGCTGAATTGTGTGAAATGTAATGGTTATGAGTTTAATTGATTGCTGAAATTGGTCGACATCTGTCTAGCACATTCCAAAATTGCATTGTGTTTGATTTGATTTCAATGTATAGATTTTGAATTATGCATATGTGACAGGGACGGTTATCATTTTGATCTCAACATTCATGACTTTTACTGCATTTCAAGATTTCAGGAATGACGGGCAGTCCTTTCAAATTTCTTGGTACCCATTATCTCGAAATAACTGTGACCTCAGGATTTTAAGTTTTAAGGCATTTCTTGATTTCGGAACCGGCAGAGCTCCTTATCAGATCCTGAAATACCACAACGAGGTTCGAGGAATGCACTCTAAATTTAGAACCAACGCCACGGCAACGATATCACCACCGACGATCTCCTTATAAGCGGAACCTCATCAAAAACCGATCGATGGAAATTGCCGAAATTCCCTGGTGCCAGTGTAATCGCTTATGCGTAAGTTGTTTTCGTCACCTGGACCGCGACCGGACTTCTCCGGAGCTCCGGTTTCGGGCTCCGGTCGGCTCCGGGTGTACCGGTGCGCGGTGCTCGCCCGGTCTCGCTCGGTGCTCCCATTACAGCGCGCACACGCGGGTTACTTAAGACCTTACCTGCATCAAACTAGGAAAAGAAAGGCACAGCAGGCCTTCGACTGCAGAAGAAGACACCCCCATGGCGGGCTTTATGGGTGCGACGAGGAAGGCGCCTCCGTCGACGGACAACTTTCCAATTGTTGTGCTTTATTATGCGCCTGGTGTGGAGGGAGAGCCAACGTACACCTGGGGCACTGCGTCGTCGCGGTTTACCTTTGATTTTCGAATCGGAAGGAGAAAGGTGCTGCAAAAGCGGGAGGGAGAGAAGGACGGCCTGCTGCTTTTCGGGGGGCTCACTCCACCGATTTCACGTTGCTTATCGTCGGTTTCAGATAGTTTACCTGGGGATTTCGTACGCTGCGGTTGCCTAAGTGTAAGACATGTAAGTGCGGTCGAGACTCGCGAATAGGACTTTTACACTGAGGATTAACTGCTTAATAAACTTTGATTGTGGTGACCCGAACCGGGTTTTGCTCCAGAGGCTTATACAAAAAGACACAGCGAAATGGTAAGAAATTTATTTGTTTTGGTGATGGCTTGCCCAACATTTGAATGACCTCTGTTTAGTATCGCCTGACATTTGAGGAAGTACTTGAAGCTACCGGTTGCGCTATTTTTTTTTAAATTTTTGTGCAACGAAGGTCTTTTGTAATTAATAGCTTCTAACAAAATCACTTTCTCTTGAAAAATATTTTGCCTTGTACTATCAGTTTTCCGCTGGCCATTGAAATAGTTTTAGCAATATTTTATAGGATTAGAAACTTATGCAACTCAGGTCAATTTTTGTCAAGGTGGAGTTTTTTTAGGCCAACTGATTTGAATTAATGCAAATAAATGACCAAGTGTCAATAAGAGACATTTTGACCTACTACTATTCAGCATTGGAATAAAATTAACACAGAACACAGTTTCAATGCAAATATATATCTGTAGTAATACACATTGGAAGAAAACTTTGGAAGTATACTATTTATTAACGATAGGTCTCTTTGGATGTGCATACTTTTTGAATAGATATTGTAATACATTACAGGTAGTACAGTGGTCGTACTAGTGGTAACTGATGTAGTTACTGAAGTACATATAGTGCAGTGGTAGTACCGTAGTATTGCAGAACTTACTGTAGTACAGTTAGTACAATGGTACTACTATAGTATTGCCGTACAATGGTAGCAGTAGTTACTGTAGTACAGGTAGTGCAGTAATCAGGAAGAGATATATCATTATCAAGATAAATCAAACTTATATTTTTATCAGAATTTCGAAATTTTACTAGCAACCATTAATATTTCAAAGTTTTCTTAATTAGCATCAATATTTCTAAATTTAATCGTAGTAATAAAAAAAGGTTATAAAAGCTTTTAGCATCAAAATTTCTAAAATTGTATTGTTGCTATCAATATTTTACATTGTATCATTTAATAAGGTTTATGTTTCTCTTATCATTATCAAAACCTTCCTCCTCTATTCGAGTTACCATGAATAATGGTAACTTAAAAAAAAACAATTTTAGGATTATTATTCGTTCGGATATATCATTATCAAGATAAATCATACTTTGATTTTTATCAGCATTTCGAAATTTTACTAATAACCATCAATATTTCAAAGATTTCTTAATTAGCATCAATATTTCTAAATTTGATCGTAGTTATAAAAAAAGTTTCTAATAACTTTTAGTTACCATTAACATCTCAAAAATTGTATTGTTTCTAATAATATTTTGCATTCTATCATTTATTAAGGGATATGTTTTTCTTATCATTATCAAGATTTTCCTTCTCTATTCCAGTTACCATGAATATTTTATAGAACAATTTTAGGAATATTATTCGTCTCATCAATATTATGAAGTCTATTAGAGTTACCATCAATATTAAAAGAAAATATGTTATTTCTTAGGTACCATGCGTATGCTTTAGATGTATATCTGTGTGTAATTATTATAAAAATTTCATTAGTTACATCAATTCCATCAATATTTCAAAAGTATTATAATAATGTTGATAAATTTTTGATAATTATATCAGTTTGAATCAAAAATTGATTAGAGTTACCATCACTATAAAAAACAAACTCTGTGAGATGTCCCATAAACATATTAAAGATATAAAGAAAAGAACAAAATTCTATCAGAGTTATCATTCATATTTCAAAATTCTATTATAGTTGTAATTAAGAACTATTAGACCTATTAGGAATACAAACAATATATAAAAAAAAACTCTATGAGAGGTACCATAAATATGTAAACATTATAAAGATATCAATAAAAATCAGAATAATCTTTAATATTCCAAAATTATTTCATGCTTGCTATCACCATTTTACCATGAATATTTCAAAAGTCTATTAGAGTTACCATCAATATTAAAATAAAATGTATTATTAGGTACCATGAATAGCTAATTCCTGATATCTGTATCTGATAGTGCTTAAACCATTATTTTAGATCATTCAACTTAGGAGATATATTTCCATTTTATCATCCATAAATATGATTTGGATGTAAATAGTCGTAAGTAGTTATAATTAAAGTTCTAGTAGTTGCCATCAATATTTCAAAAGTATTATAATAATGTTTATACATGTTTGATAATTCTATCAGAATGATCATTAATATTTTAAAATTCTATTATAGTAGTAATTAAGAACTATTAAATCTATTAGAGATACTATCAATATAAAACTAAACACTATGAGAGGTACCATAAATATGTAAAAGCTATAAAGGCATAAATAAAATTCAGAATTATCTTTAATATTCCGAAATTATTTCATGGTTGCTATCACGATTTTATCATGAATATTTCAAAAGTCTGTCAGAGTTACCATCAATATTTAAAAAAAAAGTGTATTATTAGGTACCATAAATAGCTGATTCCTGATATCTGTACCTGAGAGTGCATAAACCATTATTTTAGATCATTCAACTCAGGAGATATCTTTGCATTTTATCATCCATGAATATGGTGCAGATGTAAATACTCATAAGTAGTTATAACTAAAATTATGCCAGTTGCTATCAATATTTCAAGAGTATTATAATAATTTTGATAAATGTTTGATAATTGTATTAATTTGAATCATTCATAAAATCATGAAATCGATTAGAGTTACAATCAAGGTGAAAAAAGTCTATGAGAATACCATAAATATATTAAAGATACATATAAAGATTTGAACAAATGTCTATCAGAATTATCTTTAATATTTCAAAATTCTGATATCAAAAATCTATTAGATCTATTGGATATACCATCAATATAAAAATAATGAGAGGTGCCATAAATATATAAAGGTATAAAAATATAAATAAATTTCTACTCAATTATCTTCCTCAATTATCTTCAATATTCCAAAATTATTTTATGGTTGCCATCACTACTTTTAAATTCTACAAATTCTAAATCCACCCATCAACTTTTTTGGTGGAATTTATAGAATGTAAATAAATTTTTATTAAAGTTACGATTAATTTTTTTGAAATTTCTATTAGAGTTACCATCAGTTTGCATAGATTTTTTGTGAAAGGGAACGTTATCTTCAATATTTCAAAATTATTCTATGGTTGCCATCACAATTTTTAAATTCTACAAGCGATAGCATCAACTTTTTTGGTGGAATTTATAGAATGTAAATAAATTGTTATTAGAGTTACCATCATTTATTTTTTAATTCTATTAGAGTTGCCATCAGCTTGTATAGATTTTTTGTGAAAGGGAACATCAAAAAATTTGTCAAATCTATCAGAATTCATGCAAAACTTTATTAGGGTTTCCATCACTTTTATAAAATTCAACGAGAAGAATGACATGTCAAAGATTTTTAGAATTATAATCAACATTCTTCTATCTCCCATTATAACACGAAAATAATATCATTTAAATATTTTAGATTTATAGACTTTATACAATTTTATATACCAAATTATATTGGTTAGAAATTATTGTCATCAATATTTGAAATTTCTATAAGTTATATTCAATTCTAAATTGTAATTTATTAGACTTATCATTATTTTTTTCAAAATTCTGTTATAGTTGTGATAAAAAATGTAGTGGATCTATAAGAGATTCCCCGAATAAAAAACTCTATGAGATGTACCATAAATATGTAAAAGTGTAAAGATGTAAATAAAATTCTAACAGGATAATATTAAATATTCTAAAATGCTGATAAATTTTGATTATTTTTGCATATTGATGATTTCCCTTTCATAAAAAATGTAATACAAGCTGATGGTTACGATACGTTTAAAAAATTGATGAAAATTTAAAATCTTATATATAAAAATATAATATTTTAATTATATCCTATAAGTTTCTATCTCATATTAGTGGTATTGCTCGTAGAATTTTAATATACTAATATACTTTTATATATACTATTTTAAAAAATTATTAAAATATTAGATTTTTAAATATAATATTTAAAATTTTCATCATTTTTTAAAAGTTTGTATTTGATTTTTTATGAAAATATTCGTCAATATGCAAAAAAAAAAACAAAATCTATAAGAATGATTGCAAAACTTTATTATTGTTTCCATCAATATTATGAAATTCTATAAGAAGTATCATAAATCAAAGATTTCTAGAGCTATAATTAAAATTATTTCTGTTACCATTATTATTTGAAAATAATATCAGAAGATTTTTGTTTAAATTTATAGAGTTCAAAATTCTGTTTGTTAGAAATTGTTTTCATCAATATTTGATAATTCTATCAGTTGTAATCAGTTCTGAACTGGAATTTATTAGAATTATTACTAATTGATAATTAATTGAGAATCTCGAGATTTTTTAAATACTTATGGTAACCTGTATAACATTTTGAAATACTTATTAATTATAATTCTGATACATTTCTCATATAACTCTTAAGTTCATTGGCATATTGGCATATGATGGTACATCTCTTAGAATTTTTAAACTTCGATGGTAACCAAAATAAAATAATGAAATCTTAACGACAATTTTCGTAAAATTTTGATAGTAAAAATTTGTATACCTATTGATTATGTTATATGTCATACAAATTTTGAATATCTACTGTATTTCATGACCTATGTATGATATATGTAGGTATGTATGTATGCATAAATATAAGTATATGTATATGAATATGTATATGTATGTATGTACATATGTATGATACGTATGTTCTGACATGAAACATAATGAATATGTATAAACATTATAGTTATAATAACGATTTGTAGATAACTATAATAATATAGTTATATTAATAATTATAATTTTACCAGAATTATCATTAAGATTTTATATATAATAGTATTATATATGTTTAATAATAAGACGTTACTATCGATGTTTAAAAATGTTTATGATAGGTACCATCAATATACCAAAGAACTATAGAGATATATTAAAATTATATCAGAATTATTAATAATATATGACAATTTTATTAAGGTTTTATTATCACCAACATTTTTACCTACGTATATGCTGACAGAAAACATAATCATTGTGTTTAAGAATTATAAAAGTTATAATAATGAATAACTATAATAATATAGCAATATTAATAATATATGATTATTATTAATAATAATCATAATTTTGCCAGAACTATCGTGAAGATAGTTTGTAAACATTATATTAGGGTTACTATAGATGCTTAAAAAGTCTATGATAGATACCATCTATATGCCAAAAAACTATAGAGATATAATTAAATTATATCAGAATAATCAATATTTTGTCAAATTTTTATTAAGGTTATCACCAATATTTTGAATTTTTTTAAATCTTTATTAAACACTTTCTTCATTGAGCGAATAAGAGTCAAACATATATCACTTTCTCCAAAAAGTATTATTAATTGTATAAAATTATCCATTTAGTGTACTTTAATACTATCTATCTACTGCAATTATTTAAATAATAATTACAAGGTAATTTGTATTTGTCTGCCATGACTTTTCTAGTAATTGAAAATGGCCATAGGCCTAAATATTTTATTTAATGTACCAAACAGAAAGATAATTATTGTTAGCTTAAAGATATGAAACTAGATATAATTATTATTAATTATATGAATACAATAGAAACTAAAAATACTAAAAACATGAAATAAATAGACCAACATATTTTTTTTTCTATTTACTTTAATAAATACGTGAAATATTTTTAACGTTTCACTTTGTACAACATGCAATATTAAAGATCAGAATAACAATTATCCTAAAATTTATTTGTTTTAATTTAATAACTTTAATAAATCAAATATTTCGTTTCTTTTCAACTCACATATTACTAGTTGCTAGAATAATTATTTATGGTTTGGCAATATAAATATTCATAATTGTCGAGTTTTTAGCCAAAGTTATCCACATTTATCATCGATGTTCAAAATTAAATTTACAACATTTAAATGAAAAAGATCAATGTTTTAAAATTATGCATTTTATCGGGAACCGAAGGCAGAATAAGTTTCTCGAGGAAGACTCCTCAGGGGGGTTTTCTCTATGCCTTATGGTACACCTTATGGTTCATGCCATAGAGTCTATGGCATGAACCATATGGTGTACCGAGGTGTATCATGTAAACTGTTCGTTAAATGTTTATGGGTTAACGAACAGTTTGCATGATACACCTTGGTACACGTTATGGTTCATGCCATAGAGGAAAACCCCCTGAGGAGTCTTCCTCGAGAAACCTATTCTGCCTTCGTAGACTTTAAACTTTGGCTCTTACTAGATATAATTGGACTCTAAACTGTATGTAGTAAAGTTTAGCAGTCATATGATAAGTGAACTTAGTAGCTTCTAACCTTAAAAACGGTTAGAAAGTACATCACTGAATGTCATTTCTGCAATAAGAATCACATTCTGATTAGCATTAGAAGTTACTATGCTTTAATAGTTACTAAGGTGCACGTAAACGTCTAAAGCAATCAGCGAGGCGTATATGGTTTATTCAACCTTATGATTTCCCATAAGTGCCGAAATCCGAAAAGAAATCAGTTTCTCAAAAAAATATTTTTTTAACAAATTGTCTATTTAGTGTACTTTCATACTATTTATTTATTGCAATTATTTAATATTGTTATTGCACAGATTACTGTGAACACCTGGTATATGTCCTGTCTTTGTTTTTATAATGTATATGAGTATTAATTTTATTTTAATTTAAATATTGACCTGTCATATCTGTTTATATAATGGCTACGTGAATAAATTCGTATTATTATTATTATCAGGGCTCGCATTCATAATTTTTCACTGGTTTTGTGTAACAATTATTACCAGTAATAATTTATATTTGGTTTAAACCTATAATTAACTATTAATGTTTATCCTTGTAAAGTTATTTGCTGTGCTATTAAGCAATTACTAATCATTTAAACCAAATGCCCATTTCCTCTTAGTCCAGGTAACCGCAAAAAAACTTCCTCAATTAGTCATACGGCCATATATCTCTTAGCCACTCTCAATCGGGTCGTGATCGGCTGCCCACTTGCAGCCACGGCGGCTCTCTTTCACTAAAGGCCAATCAATAAATAAATCGGCCGAAAACTAGTTTAAATAAATTACGCAGCAGCTCGCCTTGAGATTGCTCGGCGCGAAAATCCGCCAGCGAACTCACTTTGACATTAACAAATAAAGCAGCGCAAAAAACGGACACCAACAACGTCTGAAGAGGACGAAGTGATAAATCATCGCACAGTTGACAACGCGAGATGTCCCATCGATTCCGCGAGGCGAAGGAGTTGTTTGATGGTGCTGCGCGCAGTTTTTCGTAATGGTGATCAATTATATTTACGAAATTCGAGAGTAATCGCCCGTTTTATGTATCTGTGGTGCAATTTGTCATAGCGTGACTTTTAAATGCAATTGAAAGTTGTTGCTGGTAAATGGTTTCAGCTGTATACGGTTGTGGTGCGATGGCAAAATTAATATTCTGATTTCAAACGTAATGAATCTGATTCTTCATTCTAATTCATTTTAATGAATCAAATAATTATATTTGGTCACCAAAATCAGTACACAATTTGATTGTTTTGTACATGGATGAAAAGTTTTTGTTTTAAGATACTAGAAGAACAATTTATTGTCAATTATCTAAATACACATACAATAGCACCGGAAATGTAAAAGATATAATAAAAGAAAAATATATAAACAAAAAAATAACGACCAGAGAAATCAAACTAGCCGAGGATGAATCATGGACACTGATAGTAGCATACGGACCGAACGAAGACGCAAAGAAAGAAGAGAAAGACACATTCTTTGAAAACATACGAAGGGAAGTAGATGAAGGAAAAGAACACATAATGATAATGGGAAATCTAAACGAATGAGTGTGTGGCCAAAATAGCGGAATAGAAGAAATAATGGGAGAAGAAGGGAAGAAATTAAAAACAACAATGGAGAAAGAATAATACAATTATGAATTGAAAACAACCTGCTGATAAGAAATACAAAATTCAAACACAAAAACATACACTAGTACACAAGGAAACAGCCAAACAGAAACGAAATATCTACCACATAATTAATAAAACAGCTGGAACAAAATAAAGAATGTGAGAGTTCCAAGGCAAGCTGAAATAGGAAGTGACCTACTAAAATTGGACATGAGTTGGAAGAAAATGCAAAAAACAGGCAAGAGGAAGATAAAAGCCTACAAATTAAGAGAAAAACAAACACACGAAAAAATACAAAGGGATACTACAAAATAAATTCCGAGAGAGCGAAATAAAGTTAAACATAGAAGGACGATGGCAAACATTCAAACGAAACATACTAGAAGCGGCAAAGGAGACCATCGGAACTCGGAACAACAAAAATAGGAAACAGGGAAATGAAAAAGACAAACTGATGGACAGAGGAAGTCAAAAAGGAGATAAAAGACAAAAAAAACGGAAAAGATACCTACAAAAAAATAGAAGACTATGAAAAATACAAAAAAGAGAAACAAAACAAATTCAATAATAAAAGAAGCAAAACAAAAATAAAAATACAAAGAAGAAAAATCGAACAAGTAGAACGATTATACAGAGCAATAGTACATTAGATAATGAAATACAAGATCAAATAGGAAAAACAGCAAAACTATAAAGCATGTTAAAAAACACCTGTTTTAGCAAGAAAGAGATATCAAAGGACACAAAAACAGAAATAGTAAAAAAAGTAATTAGACCAACGCTAACTTACAGCAGCGAAACATGGACGATTACAGGAAAACTAACAAAAATAATAAATGCCATGGAGATGAGATTCCTAAGAAAAATAAAAAAAACAAAACAAACAGAGATAGGCTAAGGAATGAGACGCACAGGAAAAACTTAAAAAATAAAACCAATACAGGAAAAAATAACCGAAGGCCAAATGAGGTGGCATGGACACATGAGACGAATGAGAGAAGAACGAACACTAAGAAAATATTCGAGAAAAAGCATCAGGAAAACAACAGAGAGGAAGATCGAGAAAAGAGTGCGAACAGCGCAATAAAAGAAGAGGCAACAAGAAAAGAGAAGAAATGAAGGAATGAACAAAAGATTGAAGGAAGTGGAGACAATAGTATAAAAATTAGGAATGTAGCCCTTACACCGAAAGCTAGATAGGCAAAGGAATAAATAAATAAATTAAATAAATAAATACACATATTGGAAATTAGGAACTACCTTTTAAATATTTTAATATTCCGTAAAAACAACTCTATAATGGTGTTTAATTGTTTGATTAATATGTGACCTATAATTATTATAATCTAACAATATGTAGCAAAGATGAAAATATGTAATCAATAATTTACATAATTAATTAACCTACTTACCTTATAAAGTACAAATAATGTAAGCTTAGGTAATAAAATAATTAGAAGTAGATATTAGATTAAGAAACAACAATCTACTATTAATGTATTTCATATTAGAATGAAAATAAATAATAATTAATTCATCATCATTAAATCATGAAATTCATCTACGACTTATGCACTGAAGAAAATTGAACCATAAATATTAGACTATCGCTTTCGCATTTTCAATTTATAAAACAACACTCAGAAACAACAATTAGAAACAACAATCTACTATTAATGTATTTCATATCAGAATGAAAATAAATAATAATTAATTCATCATCATTAATTCATAAAATTCATCTACGACTTGTGCACTGAAGAAAATATAACCATAAATATAGGACTATCGCTTTCACATATTTAATTTAAAAAACACTGACTTATGCACTGAAGAAAATTGAATTATAAATATTAGACTTTCGGTTTCACATGTTATATTTATAAAACACTGAGTAAATTTTAAATCAAAACTTAAGATTGTTGTTTTAAATTTTAAATTTATAAAAATAATAATTTATAAAACATTCAAGAAATTTGAGCCCACAGTCTCAGATTATTGTTTTCAAATATTTATTATAAAATACTGAAGATATTTGTAAATTTGTATTTTATCTTGGAAAATCTTCAGTATTTTATAATAAATATTTGAAAACAATAATCTGAGACTATGGGCTCAAATTTCTTCAATGTTTTATAAATTAATTTTTTTTGTTACGTTTTAATTAACATTTACCCAGTGTTTTATAAATATAACATGTAAAACCGAAAGTCTAATATTTGTGATTCAATTTTCTTCAGTGCATAAGTCAGTGTTTCATAAATTAAACATGTGAACGCGATAGTCTAATATTTATGAGTCAATTTTCTTCAGTCCAAGCAGTTCTTTCAGTCCTTTCAACTCCAAGCCCAAGATGCTTGGAACCGTTATTTTTTTCGTATCGGTTTTCGTTCCGGTTTAATAAAAAATTAAAATATCGGGTTTTGCTTCGGCAAAATTAACCGTTTTTTTTGGTTTCCGGTTCAGTTCCGGTTGAAAGCCCTGAAAAATAGTAATACTTCAGGAATACTCCTGAAATTTTCAATTAAAATCTGTAAACTTTTAACAAATCTGCAAAACTTAATAGATATAATCAATTTCTACACTACTACTAAATTCTAGAGAGTTTTGGTATCAGTAATAATAATAATAAAATATTATTTCTAGAAAATTTAACAATACTTAATACCGAAATAAACCGATATTTTCTTCGGTTCAGCTCCGGTTTTCAACAAAACTTACTTTCAACAAAATCTGCAAAACTTAATAGATATAATTAATTTCTACACTACTACTAAATTCTAGACAGTTTTGGTATCAGTAATAATAATAATAAAATATTATTTTTACAAAATTTAATAATACTAAATCCGAAATGAACCGATATTTTCTTCGGTTCAGCTCCGGTTTTCGTTCCGCAAAAAAATCCCGTTTTTTTCCTGTTTCCGGTTTCCGGTTTTCGGTTCAGTTCCGGTTCGAAGCACTAGTATTATCACACAATGGCTGTAATGGATTTTGAAATGTTCAGGTCCAATTGCTGTTTACATGTATCTACAATCATCTCCGGTTTTCGTTCCGCCAAAAAAACAGTTTTTTTTCTGTTTCCGGTTTCCGGTTTTCGGTTCAGTTCCGGTTCGAAGCACTAGTATTATCACACAATGGCTGTAATGGATTTTGAAATGTTCAGGTCTAATTTTGTATACATGTAACTATAATTTAAAAGCATTTTCAACACTGCATCGAAAGCATATTGATCGAAAGTTTTTGATTCAAAAAATGGAAGAAAATTTAATCTAAACCTTATGATTTTTATAATTTTTGTTTCCCAATTTGCGGTATTTCTGACTGATTAAATCACTGACTAGTCACTGACTAAATTGGAATAAAAAATGTTTCACTTTAGGTTGCAATAAAGCTAAACTTTTGAAGTACTTACAATAGTATATCAAAGATATTTAATCACACTTTGAAAAAAATATATAAACGTTTCACTAAAGTTTCTACTGTGTTAAACAATACTTATATTTGATAGCAGTTGTATGTTTACCAAAGAGAAAAAAATTAAGACTTATCGATGGTCCTACCCAATAACTCAAAAAGTATCAATTTTTAGTAAAGCGGATCAAAGTTTTCACGTGACTGTAATTTACATAATCCGTTATAAAACTGAAAAACATTACATTTTTAATAGTATCGTTACTGCCGAGGACATATCGAAAGCAGATTGATCAAAAGTTTTTGATTCAAAAACAATGGATGAAAATTTAATCTAAACCTTATGATTTTTATAACTTTTGTTTCCTAATTTGCGGTGTTTTTTACTGATTAAATCACTGACTAGTCACTGACTAAATTAGATTAAAAAAGTGTTTTAATTTAGGTTACAATAAAGCTAAAGTTTTGAAGTACTTACAATACTACGTCGAAGATATTTAATCAAACTTTGAAAAAATTATATAAAAGTTTCACTAAAGTTTCTACTGTGTTAAACAATACTTATATTTGAAAGCAGTTGTATGTTTATTACCAAAAAGGGAAAAAATTAAGACATATCGATAGTCCTACCCAATAACGCAAAAAGTATCAATGTTTAGTAGAGCCGATCAAAGTTTTCACGTTACTGTAATTTACATAATCCGCTATAAAACTGAAAAACATTAAATTTTTAATAGTATCGTTATTGCAGAGGACATATCGAAAGCATATTGATCAAAATTTTTGATTAAAAATAAATGGAAGAAAATTTAATCTAAACCTTATGATTTTCATAATTTTTGTTTCCTTATTTGCAGTGTATCTGACTGATTAAATCACTGACTAGTCACTGACTAAATTAGATTAAATTTTTTTTAATTTAGGTTGAAATAAAGCTAAACTTTTGCAGTACTTACAATAGTATGTCGAAGATATTTAATCACACTTTGAAAAAATTAAATGAAAGTTTCATTAAAGTTTCTACTGTGTTAAACAACACTTATATTTGAAAGCAGTTGTATGTTTATTACCAAAAAGAGAAAAAAATGAAGACATATCGATGGTCCTACCCAATAACTCAAAAAGTATCGATTTTTAGTGGATCGGATCAAAATTTTCACGTTACTGTAATTTACATAATCCGCTATAAAACTGAAAAACATTAAATTTTTAATAGCATCGTTATTGCAGAGGACCATCGAATGTAATAGTATATTATTTAACGAGAATATAATGTAGGTGGTAATTATTCTCTTGTACTCGGATAATTCTCCACTCGCCTTCGGCTCGTGTGTAAAATTCATCCTCGTGAATTATAATCATTATGTGCGAGTCAAATAAGACTTTTTACATATGACTTTTTAATTAAAACTGTTTTGTTTAATTGTCAATAAGAAAACAATTATTAGCAACTAAATGTACATGTGTAAAATATACAAAATACAAAAAAGCATACATAGGATGAATAAAGATAACAATAGCAGAGTACAATAAGAAGCAAACAATTAAGAGATGTGAAAAGAGTTGCACATTGTTTAATGCAAGAGGCCAAATCATGATGTATTTTGAAATCATAATACAACCCTTGTTGTATAAGTCACAATACAATCCTTGTTGCATAATGAAATCATTATGCAACACTGTTGTATAATAACCTGTACCTTGTACCTGTTGTATAATAAAGTACATTATGCTACCAAGCACCTACATAATGAATGAATTATTTATCATAGATAAACATAATTAATTCATTTCACTTAAAATGTTATTTAATGTGCTTTACCTCTAAACTGACGATATATTCTAATTTCAAATATACTTGATACAAATTAGACACTGAAAAATTTTAAGCTATGAAAGTTAGTATGTTGCTTCTTGATTTGTCTAAAAGAAATCAGTTAAAAATTTCAGATTGCTCCTTTCAGTTAAAAATAATAAACTACTATTATAAATTATTTATAAAAAGTGAAGAAATTTCAGTCCAAAATCTTACATTTTCGTTTTCATGTTTGTGTCATGCACTGAAACAAATTAGTATAGTAATATGCAGTTCTCATTGGAGCTGTGTTAAATAAAACTCAAACTTTAAAGCAGTTGAGCAAATTTATATATGAAATCACATATTTGAATCATTATTCTATCTTTTGTACTTTGGTTACTAAAGAAATTTTAGACAACATTTTTACCGTTTTGCTTATACAATCAAATCTGTTAGGTACCACGGAGATTTGATTCATAAACTTGTAAAATCTGTAGACCTGTAATATTTATTCGGTAGTTCGAGTTTGACATGTAAGAATAGTTATTTATCTCAAGTCTGGTGTAAAACTGTAAGATTTTTTGTTTTAATTTGAAATATTATAATTTAAGCATTATATAGATTCACTGTAAATGGTTTTAAATTTAGTCTAATAATATTTATAAACTTAGTGCTAGCAGTTACTGATATTACACAATGTAATTGCTATTTTGATAAATTTTGCCAAAATACCAAAGATTTGTTGGTCGTAAATTTTAAACTGGAAAATTTTTGGTGAAACTCATTGGATTTGCTCGAAACTGAGCCCAAGGAACGACTCCACCACACCTGTGGCCATAAATCTGCAAAATCCGTGTTTCTAGAACAAAACTCACATTACCCGCTTCGCACAACGTAGACGTTCCGCTTGTCCCACATTTTCCAATCGCCTCCTTCGTAGAAACCAAGCGATTTCCGCAGTTTTGAAAACGGGGCTCCCCATTAGGGACGTCGCTCGCGCGGAAAACGACAAATCCGATGTCGCAACGACGTCGTTAGCCACTCTTCCACCTCCTGGTGGGCCAAAGGACGAAGACGCCAGCCAGCCGCTTTGCATAAGGACTTTCGCAAGAAATCGTTTTTGGGAGGAAGCAGCCGGTGAATTTCACGCCAGTGCAATTCTTGGATGCGCGGAAGGATGTAGCCCATTAGTATTTGTTGCCAATCTTCAGGGTCAATGGTTCTGCAGGAAACCAATTAGCCGTGCACTTAGCAGCTAACAGCTTCGTTCCAAAAAGCGCACCATTATCTTCATTTAATTAAAAACTAACGCTACCAAATCTGGAGCAGATTTCCGTACAAATAAAAATTCCTGCAATGCTATAAGCATACATATTGCACAAGCTATGTTATATTCTGAATAACTGGGCGTGCTGTAGGTAGCATATTAATAGCAATCTTATAAAACGCAGGCGGTGAAGTGGAACACAGGAATCCGCGTTTGATCTGAGCGGGTGGTTCGCAGTTATTTCTCCATTGGACGTGACTTTTAACTTTAACGAGAAATGCAGTTTTGCAATTTGGGTCACTCAGTTGCGCTATCATTGCCCTGAGCGGTTATTAGTAGCAGAAAAATCAGAACAGGCAAATGAGTGGTGCAGTTGCAGCTGCATTGCAAAACTCGAGACGTTTATTGTCGTGGATCGTAATTTGATGACACAATGCTCGGTCATATCATTCATATGATCACTGCTAAGATCATTAACAATTATTGCAACAGAAGCATTTCATATATTTGCAACTTTAACTATGTTTCTGGATGTACTTCGAGAAGACTTTGCTTAAAGAAGAATTTGATGACATAATGCTCGGTCATATTATTCATATGATCACTGCTAAGATCATTAACAATTATTGCAATAGAAACATTTCATATATTTGCAACTTTAACTATGTTTATGGATGAACTTTAAGAAGACTTTACTTAAAGAAGAAGTTTCAAGCATCAAAACTCATTATTATTGCATATTTGGAAACTAGTAGTTTCAATCTTCAGAATTACGTTGATGACATTGACGTCTATAGCCGATTTATGGATGTACTTGAAGCAGACTTTACTAACAGAAGAAGTTTCAAGCATCAAAACTCATTAAATTTGCATACTTGGAAACTGGCATTTTCAATCTTCAGAATTTCGTTGATGACATTGACGTCTATAACCGATTCATTGATATTCTTTAAGAAGACTTTTCTTAACGAAGAAGTTTCAAGCATCAATACTCATTATTCGTGCTTATTTGGAAACTAGCAGTTTGAATCTTCAGAATTTCGTTGATGATACTGACGTCTATAGCCGATTGCAATAAATGCTAACCTTCATGCTGCAAAAAGAACTTCCTAAAGGATTGATTTGCTTTACTTGTGACATGCGAAAAGTAATAATACTTACTCTTCTATGATTTCGGACTTATTTGATTGTTGCACTGTCATTCCATCTGCAATTTGATACATTAGCTAGATCAGAAATACATATTTGAGATTTTTTTTAATTTTTCACAGTGATATGACAGCTCCTAACAAAAATTTGGCGTTATGTCTATAAGTTAATCATTAGAGAAATAATTTTAGGTTTCTATGGTTTCTGACTTATTTCAATTTTGCATTCCCATACCATTACGATTTCTCGTACCATTTTGCAATGGTTCTCATGGATGAATATGTTGATATTTAAATAATGTCTTCAGGAATTCTCCGATTTGATTTTTTTCAGAAAATTTGTTGTGCCATCGTACCATGTAATATAGTATCCTGCCTCAAGAACGCATGCTTCTATATATACGTGATAGAAAAGTTAATAAGCTACGTTCATGTGTTCGAAGTCAGTGATGTGGCAATAGCGTGAAATCAATGAATTAATTAGGTACAGTGATTATTTATTGCTGAAGAAACATTATGAGTCTCGCAATCCTCGAATGCATCTGGTGAGGGATCATCCAGCTCAGCGAACGGATTAAGCGAAGATGAGATATTTGGTCGTGAGTGTGTTAATGTGGAAAACTCGTGACTGGAAATCGACGAGATCTTGCACATCCGTAAGAACAATAAGAAATTGCTGCTATATCATGGCTACAATGAACGAGACTGAGGTGAATGTATTATTTCCAGTAGTTATATCTAGAGAGGTGCTTCTCAACCTATGGGTTGAGACCCAAATGTGAGTCACATGATGCTTGCGATAATCTTATAAAAAAAGTTTTCAAAAAAAAACATTCAATCTTAAATCTTGCAAAATAATTGGTCCCAATTATTTTTCATATCATTTCTTTTATCAGTCATATCGACCGATAAGATGTGATACCTCACATGTGATTGTAAGAAACTTTATAGGAGAAGCATTTTACAATGTTAAATTCTAGTTTTTAACATTATAGTTTTAAACATTTTGAAATTTTAGTGTATTTTATATTGGTGAATGTAATAAAAATAAATACTTAAAATGAAAACAACCTTAATATGAGAAGCCTAATGGATAGTAGTATGAACATTTATTCCATATACAGGTACACACCTACAGCATACATAATACATATAATAAATTAATATTGATGATAGATAGATATATGAATATGATATGTATGTACATGTATACGATGGGACACATGATATATGGAATGGGCTATCGACTTTCGTCTTTCGGCCCTAATGGATATATTGTTTTAATTTAATCTTATTTTATAAAAAACGTGCAGCATATTTTTTTTTGTTGAGAATTTTGATGCCTGTTTTCTAAAAAATGTAGATTCAAGATATCTCGTCGATATGTGTTTCTAAAATTGAGCATTTTTGAATGTTTGGGTACCTAAACATGAATTTCAAAATATAATTTATGTATGTTCGAAATGTTATGATATAATGTTATGTGTTGGGTAAATTCTCAGTAAATACGAATTCCAAAATATCATTTATGTATGTTCCGTTTAATTACTTATTTTAATCTTTGAACTTAATTTATAACAAAATCACGCGCTTTTTGCATGTTGCTTCGTCGATTACGCAATCTAATTAAAGATCCTTGCAGTTTCTTCTGCGGTGTTAACTATGTCTTCACATTCACGTTTTTTTATGGAGCTAATTTTCAAGGCCTGCCTCGTTTCTGCCGATGTGTCTTGCGTCAGCACTGATTTCGTATCACTCTTACACAGTAACTTTACAATTCGTTATGTAAGACAGACGATTTAAGACTTGTGGTCATTTATACTTGTCAAGAATGATTATAATATGCAGTATGGTATATCGAATAGAAATGAAATAATTTTAATTCCGCCATTTTGAACTCCATTTTATTCTAAATTTTTAATTATTCTATTCCAAAAATAGAAACTCTATTTCCGCAAACAAAATCTATTGCAAAAGAATTTTTGATTTCATTACCTATGCCAGGTAAGTTAATGGAAGTAAAATGCGCTATGCAGAAATTAAAAATGCAAGATAAAATAATAGAAACTGCCTGGAATATTACAGAATTTTACGAGCTCCAAACTTTGCAGCCTATTTTATTCTGATATTTCCTACACATTTCATACATTTTGTGCGTTTTTCTTTTGTTTTTTTGCACCTTAATTGAGTGTTTTAGATGAAAACCATTTGACGAATGTTTCAAAATTTAAACAACTTTTTTAGAAACTATAAAGTATACTTTCTACTAGCAAAATTTGATATATTAAATATATTTTCCTCATTTTGCAAAAGATTTCTGCTATTCGATAAATTTTATTATTTCTTATAGTTCCAGGATTCTGGATGTAGATTTATTTATATCATTTACAGATACAGGTAACAGTAAATCTGGTATAACTAAAATTAAATTCAATTTAAATTACAATGTCTTCTACAATATGGAAAATTTCGACGTAATTAAAAAAATAAATCTGATATTCCATTAATGCTGTATCATTAATGCATCATAACACTCAATGAGTTTTATAACACTTATTTAATTTATCCCCAATTCAATGCAATATTACAAAACTTGCCAGATTTGACATTCCATAAAACTCATTCAATCATTTCAATATCTAAGAAAATGTATTTCATAAAATTAATTCCTTCCTTGCTAATATCTTGATGCAAAATAGTAGTATATTATAAATGTATACTATGTATATTTACTCTTGTTTTGTTTCATATGTATATTTTATCAATTTCCTGACGTCTTTCGGCTTCGTAATTCGTTTTAAAAGTTTTATAACGAATACAACATCCTTATCCTTCAGGATGATTTAAATCCTGGACCATAGCGAGTGTGTAACTTGATAAATGCAATATTTAAAGCAGTATGTATAAATGCGCAGTTTGGGTTCGTCGCTTGACCTAGCGAATTACCACAGAGTCTCCAACGCCATATTACGTAAAGACATACTATTTTTGTCTGCTTACAAATTTTTAAAATCTTATTTCGGATCTTGAAAGACACATTATTAATTGCTATAGCATACAAAATTTGTCATCGTATAATCTATTTATTACTTTGTCTTTTCAAAATATTGCTTACACAAAATAGTATGAAATAGTCAGGCCACAGAATTTACAAAAATCTTATGTGATCCTTGTGTCAAAAAGTTGTAGGACCTCTGTTTTAGAAAATTGTGTAAAAATTCAACACCATTTACACGTAAACTTCATTCGGATTTAAATTCTCTAGTGTCTCACACCTATCTCACACTCATGTATACAAAATATAAAATTAAACAACATCCGAAAACTTTAATCGTTACTATTGTGTATACGTAAACTCAAGTCGGATTTAAATTCTCCGGTGTCTCACACCTGTCTCACAGGTGTCTCACACCCATGTATATGTGCAATGCGAAGATATCTCACAGGTGTCTCACATCTGTCTCACACTTATTTCACATCCGTCTCACATTAACTGAATTAATCATATTGGGTATATGAATCTGATGATTTATATACTTTGATGTTGAATTTTCGTAAAAAAATGTGTCCAAAGTTTGAACAACATCTTCTCGATTCTGGTCAAAGTTTGTCAATTATAAAAATGTTAAAAGTAATCAAATATTCAATTGGAAGCGTCCAAATTGCTCAAGTTTTCAATTGGCAGTGACAAAATCTGTGTGATTTTTGACCGAAATGATCCACGAAAATAATAATTGTGGTACCTTTTCTTTACTATACTTTAGTACATTTAGTCACTAATCAATATAGTGAAGAAAAGGTACCACAATTATTACTTTCGTTAACAATTTCCTTCACGTGCTCAACAACATATATTATATCGAAATGATCGAAATATGATTTTCAATTGCAACTGTCCAAACTTGTTGATTTTCAATTTTAACTGTTTATGTCAAATTTTCACTTACAACAAGTTTTAAAATGCAACAGACAAAAAGCGTCAAATTTTTAATCGAAATTGTGTAACTCTATCCATTTTTTTATTACTTGTACATAAATTCGCCAAATTATCATCAACAACAGTTCATGTAGTATGTCAAATTCCAAGCGTAGGTTGAATTTGATTGCCTCAGTTGGAATACCTTTAAAATTATAAGCGGTGCAAGCTGTAAAAACGTGAAAACATGAAAAATTTTCAAATGTAGATGGAAAAATCTGTTAGTTTTTATTTACAACCGTGCAAATTTGTCAATTTTTAATGGCAACAGTTCAAATGCTAATTGCTAATTTTGAATTGCATGTGTTCAAATCTAAGAAACTGTCAAACACAACTTGATAATCCTGTCAAATTTTCTTTACCAACTATAAAAAATTATCAAATTGTAGACTTGAGGTATAAAAATATGTCATAGATTCAAGTGCAACTGACTGATTCTAATTCTAGGTTGCCAAATCTGTTACATTTTTTAGTACAACTATCCCAATATGTAATTTTTCAATTGCAATCGTTTAAAAGTTTCTAATTTTCAATTGTATCTGTTCAATACTGACAAATTTCAAATGCAACAGTAAAAATCTGTCAAATTTTTTATTCATATTGTATAAATATGTCATTTTTTTACTGAAACCATGGAAATCCACCTATTTTCAATAGAAACTCTTCACAACTGCAAGTGTCTGAATCTATGAAGTTTTTAGTTATGAAAATCTGCAAATTTCTCATAATCAGCTTAATTTTCCAACTAACCTCAACAGTTTGATAAATTTTTGTATGATACTGGCTAAATCAGTAAAAAAATTATAGTAGTATAATTGAATATGTCAAAATTCATCATTATTTCACATCATCGGCCTCTTATCAGACACAGAGTAAAGGCTTTAACTTCGATTACTCCTAGAGGTGCATAAGTTTCATTATTAGGCGTTTAAACAATATCACTTTCTAAAAAGTATCCACTCTGGCAAGCATTATAACTATCTGCATGTCACAAGTAAAACACATCGATCCTTTAGAAAGTTATTTTTGCAGCATGTCTTTGTTTCTGCCGCTTACGGCTTCTTGTCAGACACACAGTAAAGGCTTTAACTTCGATTTTACTTTAACTCTTATAGGTGCATGAGTTTCATTATTAGGCGTTTTAAAAATATCACTTTCTTAAAAGTATTAAAAATTTCAGTTCAGAAGAAATTACATTTTAAATCTTCAAGTATCACTTAATAATATTGCTGTCCTGCAAAGTACCAAATTGTAGAAGAAACATAAAAGTATAACATAACATAAACATAAAATAACATAAAACATAACATAACATAAAAGTATTTTCAAAACATGTCTTATCAGAGTTGAAATGATTTAGTGGCACAAGATGCAAAATACAAGATGCAAAATAAATTGCTAAGCAAAACATCAAATATCAAATCCCAACTTTTCTCAGATTTAGTCACATTCAGCACATAGAAGAAATCGTTTTTAGAAGTAAAATAAAATTATTTTCAAAACACGTCTTATTATGGTTGAAGTGATTTAGTGACAAAATGCAAAATACAAGATGCAAAATACAAGATGCAAAATAAATTGTTATGTAAAATGTCAAATATCAAATCCCAATGTTGCTCACATTTAGTCAGATTCAAAATATAGAAGAAATTGTTTTTCGAAATAACATAAAATGATTTTCAAAACATGTCTTATTATGGCTGAAGTGATTTAGAGTGACAAGATGCAAAATACAAGATGTAAAATAAATTTCTAAGTAGAACATCAAATCCGAACGTTGCTCAGATTCAGTCAGATTCAAAGTATAGAAGAAATCGTGTTTGGGAAATTTAAGCTGAAAAAATATCTATTTATCATGCCCTAATAGTTTTCATGTGACTTAGCACTAAATTAAGGAAATTTACAATCATAATCTTTAGTTATCATTATTTACTGTCGTTTACGCAACTTAGTGTCAAAATTAAGAAATACTGAGTCATACATTAAGTGATGTATTTCAGTTTAAAAAGAGCAGTCATTGATATGACTTACTGACACGTTACAGGTACACAATTACTCTACAAATGTCCAAATATACACTATAACCTATAGTGTATATAGTGTATATACACTATATACACTATACCCAGAAAGAGTAGGTATCAAATTGCAGTAAATGAGTTCAAATGTCATGCTCTACTGCCTTTTTAACTTAATGCCAAATATGACATAATGGCAACTTACAGAAGAAATTTCACAACAGAATCTTCATTATGCTTGATTAAGTTATTATGTTAATTATGCTTTGATTAAGCTGAATAAAGTGCTAATGTGATTTAGTGATAAATTGTGAAAACTTGTTTATGAAATATTAAAATCGTTATAATATCATAATTCTTATGACTCATATAATAACGAGAAGTGGCAAATATGACTTAATAATATAAAAATGTGGCATATATGACTTAATATTGTCAAAATGTGACATATATGACTTAATAATATAAAAATGTAAAAAAAAAACTGGTAAAAAACATTTAAAATCGGCTACAGTTTCAGAATAAATTTGTTTTGAAATCTTCAAATATTTATTACTTCATAATATCTTTGTCAAAATAATAATAATAATAATGATAATGATTGTAATAATAATAATAATAAGAATAATATTAAAACTAATAATAATAATTATAATCCTAATAATATTGGTATTACCAGTAGGTTTACACAAGCAAAGTACCAAATTGTGTAAGAAATAACATGAATCTTCAAAATCTAATCATATTAATAATTTTCAAAAGACGTCCTAATGTTGTTGAAGTGATTTAGTGACAAAATGCAAAATAAAGTATTAAGTAAATCATCAAATATCACATTCCAACGCTGCTGTCAGATTCAAAATGTAGAGGAAATCGGTGAAAATATTTAAATTTTGATTAAGCTTCAGATTCAGAAGAAACTTCTCAAATGGCAAATTTATGACTTCATCTTAAAATATCAAGTTCTACTATCACTAGCAATGTCAAAATGTGTACAAAATGGTTAAATCTATTCAAAATATGATTAAGCTTCAGAATTTAATTTTTAAACTTATATTTCTACATTAGAAACCATTAATGCTAGCATTCTGCACATATCCTGATGCCAAATTATAGAAGAAATTGCATAGGCGAATCGTAATGTCAGTACTATTTATCATGGTTGGCTGACAAAACTCAGATGACAATAATTCGGAAAAAAGTAAATGTGACTTGTAGCTAACATATGACATGAAAATATCAAGATATGGAAGAAACATATCCAAAGTGTTTAAATATGCATTATTTTCAGTAAACATTACTAGTACTAGCACTAGTAATTGTACTAGTACTAGAAATTACTAATATAGTTGTATTTTTACCCCTTTGAGAGGAATTACTTGTACTTCAGGCACAATCATCATCAATCATCAACATATTACAATTTGTACATTATCTGTTGTACTCTTCAGTGTTGCCTGATGGTGATCAATTAATTTGTCGAAACCGGTTGCAATTGCAATTAAAAATTCAAAAAATATTGAAATTGTGGTTCAGTTTAAAAAAAAGTTACCCAAGGAAGTCTTGTAAGAATAAATAACTAATAATGGTTTTAGGATCTGCATTCGATTGGTTATCAAGACAATGCGATCTAAATAATTGTCTATACTCTGTATTGTTGTAAGAATTTAATACCAATGCAATAATTGTTTCAAGATATCCGAAGAGATCCACATCATCATTAACACCCTCTACTTCGCAACAATCTCTCATTTGCCTCATTTGTATGGTGCATCTAAGTATGTAGATCTCAATCTTTGGCGGAGCGAGGAAATCCTCCGGCTCTTCGTGCAGCCACGCTCAATTCTAAAAATTTCCATTTACAAGAGCTGATGGGTAATTACAATAAGCCCAAACAACACTTGGCAGTAAAATCGCTTTACATCATCGGCCATTAATCGCATCCTTTCCCTAACACCTGCGGATTTACGATACAGAAAATTTCCACACACACACAAACCTATTATGAGGTAAATAGCTTTGATTTGCAGATGTGATGCAAGCGATTGTTCCAGCGGGGATAGGAAGCGATTGCAGACTCTGGTTATATAACGTGCATGTCGCCAGAGGATGGTTTTCGGCACGTTTGCAGTGTATTGGGGAAAGTTTTGTGGGTGCAGATCAACCTTTGCAGTACCTCATGGATAAGGTTGATCCGGTGAAAGTGGCCTTTGGGAAAATGAAATAGAGAAGGAAGCGCGCGTGAGAACGGAGTTTCCCTTGAAGAAGCCCGATGAATCCCAGGAATGCTCCGCACTTAATTGCACTCATGTGAAATTTTCGCGCTCCACTGAGCAGACCTTCTAATCTTGCTCGCTTAATTTGATAATGGCGGGCTGATTTCGTTTTTCACGTCTTCAAGTTTCTACCAATTGCCCAGTTCAGTTTGTTACTTTTGATATTATTTTCGCGTAGATCAAACGGGAAACATGGAAAGCCACGCACAACCGGAACCGGATTATTGATATGTGTCACGATGCTCAAGCGTCTTGAGGCTTGAGGAGCTTTGAGGATGCTTGAGACGGCGCCTCTTGAGGAAATTATTATGCGTTTGCCTCACTGTTGACACAGTTTTCCGGATTGGGTAACGTTAATTTAGTCATCAGCGCTATTCTGTAATTAATAACTTCAGCATTGGTGACAGCTGCATGAGGTAATTGATTGAAGACATTGACATCGGTTAATTGGCTTGAAAAGTAGGATCCTACTGCATTTAAACAGATAATTAGTGTCAGACATTCTTCCAACATGAATCAATATAATTAAAGATGATTCATATTAGTTAGGGCTATTCTAGAAATTCGCCCAAATTACCTTATATATGAGAACCAGTTTATTTTGGGTTTAGATAGATAGAGGTAGATAATTTATTTTATTTAGGCCACATTACAATAATACTTGTTTGTACAATCATCAGGTGGAAATGAGCGTCAATTGGTTACACATATAAAAAATGGTTTGAATTTTCTTCTTCTCTAGTAAAAGTTAATATGATACAGCAAAAAAAAACTCTCTACTACTAATGCAAATCTTGGCATTTTCATGGCTGTGCAATATAACTATCGTTTCAATCGTCATTAATAATTCAATTTGTACGGTTTTGTGAACGTTGACCCGAGAGCCGAAAACAATCTTTTCCTTTCTGTGTTGTTAATTCGGTTGGGATTTACTTTGGACGTCATGGGCTCTGTACGTGCGTACGTTTCTAGAATGCGATGTAGAAAGTGTCATTTCAAATGCGGCTTGTAACCCAAATGGAAACCGAGTCGAAGTGGAACGCCCCGGTAATGAACGTTGAGCGTTATTGCGTTGTGTGATTTGTCTTTCGTATTATTGTCGTTCTCCAGTAGGATTGTCGGCGGTGTTTGGCTGTGAGCTGTAACCATGCTATTTTGTAATATGTATCACTTACGGGTCGGTTGTGAATTTCACAATATTTTAGAAGTACATACCAGTGAACGAAAATGGGTACGATTCAATATACATACAAATATATTCATAGATACACTAAGAAGGATTGAACAGAAATTTGGGGTCAAAAATGTCTGAGAGCAGGTATTTTTATGGGCAGGGTATTGGGAGGGTATTAGGAGGGTATTGGGAGGGTATTAGGAGGGTATTGGAACGGTATTAGGAGGTTACCGTTATACAAATATCGCTCTGCCAACTCGACGACCCGAAAATAGTATTTTTTTCCCTTATGTAAATTCTTATAGGAAATTGCTGCAGAACTCTCATAGCCTATCTATTACTGTCAACTGTTGTGTTCTGTTGGTTTTATTTTATTTTGTTTTGTGTTGTGTTAGATTATAACTTTTAATTAAACATAAATCAAAACTTACAAATATATTGTAATTTACACTTTTGTAAATTAATTTATATTTTTGAAGATGATATTTAACTTTTTGTGTCATGTCAGTTTGAAGCTTGTATTATAGTTAGTTTGGTATTATATAGGTTGTTTAGAAACTTGTGCAGAGGTTAAAAAGTTAATTGTGTTTGATCGTTCAGGTATGTTACGTTATTTTCTTTGTTAATAACTTTATCAATTTCATAATTTTCTGATAAAATTTATTTTTATCCTTTATTTGTGTTGTGTAAACGTTTTGTGTTTGTGTTTATGTTGAATGTATGATTATTGACCAAGTATAATACAAACTTGAAACTGACACGACACAAAAGTCAAATGTCATCTTCAAAAATATAATTTACTTTCCACAGTAAGTAGAAATTACAATATATTTATAACTTTTGATTTATGTTTAATTAAAAATTATAATCCAACACAAATTAAATACTATAAGCTACCAAAAAACACATAAAATAAACAAATAACAAATAATAATCAAAAATATCACATAACATCGATAAAATACAAAAAAAAAATGTTATCTTGTTAAATGTGATCTTTCAACTGTAATCTGTCAACTGTCAACTTAAAAGTAGTGTTGACATTGGCAAAGACAGACGACAGGTGTCAAATGTCTACTTGATAGTGACAGTTGACAGATGGGAAGGTTTATTGAGCTCATGGCGCGTCAATTTTTTTGTTAAAATATAAATCCATATTTATTTGGCAAAGTTTGACATTAGGTCTAAGTTTTCTAGTCATGCATATCTTAGAAAACTCTGTGGTTTTGATGTCTAGGGCCAATGTGAGATTCAGTTAAATTTAATTGTAATAAATAGTTACTATTTATGTGACTTGGTCCTATTTTAATGTGTATTGTGTGTGTGTATAAGAATAATTTATTTATGTGCTATTACGTAAAGTTTACATATGTCATACAAATTCGAACACACAAAATGTTGACACAATTAACATTGTGTCACAATGTCACAATACATCAATAAAGGTTTGATACTAACATAGAGAGAAAAATACAATACAATTGCTATACATTTTAAAAACAGGTATCAATTGGAGGAGTATTTGGTTGTGGTATCGCATTGGTATTGGCAAGAATCTCCTGCCATATACCTATGGTAATATATAATATATGTATATATCTGTATATATATTTTAATTATTTTGACCATGTATTTGTATGTTAAGCTTGTATGTTTGACTCTGTTATGTTTATTCTGCATTTGAATACAATAAATGATGTTATTATTATTATTTATACTATCATTATTATTATATTATTAATTGCTAAAATATCTTCGTATGCACAAACACAGGAATTCGCTTACAATGTTGTAGAGCTAAATGCAATTAATTTTGAATGACCTACTTTAAACATATATCCCTATTCAATTATTCGATTTGGGCAGATTATTTTTTTTAGCTTGTCTGATTACTGCAGATTATGTACCAAACTTAAAACAATTGCGAACACTTTATCTGCAAGATAGGCTAAGAAATTACATGGCCAGTGCTTTTCCAGTCTCCGTATGGGCATTTATATTAAGCTTGAGATATAATTTTAACAAATTATTGAAATTACCAATAGTATTTATAGTAGTATTTATTTTAGTACTTTAGTATTTATGTAAGTACTTTAAAACACTAGTAGTTAGTAACTACTTTAGTACTAAAGTAGTAAGTACTTTAGTACTTAGTACTAAACTTTGGTACTTAGTACTTAATTAGTACTTATTACTATTAATGATTACCGATGATCGAAGGAATTAATTTAGAATGTCCTACTTTAACCGTATTCCCAAATTCATTAATTCAATTTGGGAATGTTATTTTTTTTTAGCTTGTCCGATTGCAGCAGATTAAGTGACAATCTTTTAACAATTGTGAGCACTTTATCTGCAAGACAGGCAAAGAAATTACTTGGCCAGTACATTTCCGATCTCCGTATGCGCAGTTTTATTTGCCTTGAGATATTATTTTAAGATATTATTGAAATTACCAGTATTTTGTCAATTTTTTTTTCCGGTAATTATTACTGTTACTTAGTATTTATTTCAGTATATTAGTACTTATGTAAGTACTGCAGTATTTTATTAGTAAGTACCTACTTTAGTATTAAAGTAGTAAATAGAGTAGTAGGTCCTTAGTACTTAATTAGTACTTATTAATGATTACTGATGATATTGGGTAAGTACTTTAGTAGGTACTTAGTACTTAATCAGTACTTATTACCATTAATAATTTCCGATGATATTGGCCGTTAAAACCGGTTAATCGGTTAATCGTTTAATGATAATGGTAGCCCTAGTAAATAGATATTCATTTGCAGTAATAGTCAAATAGAAACTGCTGCAGAAAATTGAGGGATTGAGATGATTTCAATTCGTAAATTTACAATTTTTCTGAATAAGAAGATTCGAAAAAGGAAATTTTTCGGTTTAGGTAATTTTCATGATACAATACTTTATTTTATTATGAAAATAGTTGTCGTTTAGAAAATACACTGCTTGTGACAAATAAGGCTTTCTGACATCTGTTTTTAATATACTATTTGTCTAAAAATATATCGATCCTTAGCATTTAGTTTAGTACTTTAGTACTCATGTAAGTACTTTAATACTTTAGTGGTAAGTAAGTACTTTAGTACTAAAGTAATAAGTACTTAAGTAGGTACTTAGTACTTAATTAGAACTTATTACTATTAATGATTACTGATGAGAATTAATTTCGAATGTCCTGCTTTAAACCGATTTCCAAATTCATTAATTCAATTTGGAAATGTTAATTTTTTTGCTTATCTTTTTGCTGTAGATTAAGTGCCAATCTTTTCAAAATTGTGAAAACTTTATCTGCAAGATAGGCTTGTAAATTACACGGCCAGTGCTTTTCCAGTCTCCCATATAATTTTAAGAAATTATTGAAATTACCAGTATTTTATGAAAAGTGTTTTTTCGGTAATTATTACTGTTACTAAGTATTTATTTTAATATTTTAGTATTTATGTACGTGCTTTAGTATTATGCTAAAGTACCTACTTTAGTACTAAAGTAATAAGTAAAGTAGTGGTACTTAATCAGTACTTATTACAATTAATGATTACTAATGATATTGGGTAACTACTTAGTACTTAATTAGTACTTATTACTATCAATGATTACCGATGATATTGGGTTAGAACTTTAGTAGGTACTTAGAACTTAATTAGTACTAATTACTATTAATAATTAAAGATGATCGAAGGAATTAAATTCGAATATGCTACTTTAAACCGATTTCCCAAGTCATTAATTCAATTTGGTAATGTTAATTTTTTTAGCTTGTCTGATTACAGCAGATTAAGTGCCAATCTTTAAAAAATTGTGAACACAATATCTACCTGATAGGCTAAGAAAGTACATGGGCAGTGCTTTTCCAGTCTCCGTATGGCCATTTTTATTAACCTTGAGATATAATTTTAAGAAATTATTAAAATTACCAGTATTTTGTCAAATTTTGTTTCTTCCGGTAAATGTTACTGTTGCTTAGTATTTATTTTAGTACGTTAGTACTTATGTAAGTACTTTAATACTTCATTAGTAAGTGCCTACTTTAGTAGGCACATCGTACGTAATTCGTTTTTATTTACTTTTTTTCTACAGGGGGAAAATCAATTTAAAGACACCACACTTCTTGTGGTGAATTGGGCTTTTACCAACTTAAAAAACTCTGTTTTCTGGCATGCCATTTCGGTACTGCTTGTTGGTATTCGTCGAAAATGGCACCCTCTCTCCTCTTACAACCCGCTATCTCTCTCCTCTTGTTCTTTTACTTGAATAATGGCCTTTGCGACCGTCTTTTCCACTTCCCAGTTTTTAGAGCTTTCTGTAACAGATGACAAGAGATTTCCTGGCGAAACCATCCAACCCCATCCTCTGTTGCAGGCCTCCCTTTCTGTTTCCCATCGAGGGCACTTGAAAAAAGTGTGCTCTACCGTGTCTACCTCCGGGCAATATGTGCAGCGGTCCTCTGCTGTTTCCCTTTTCTTTTTGGCGTAACTTCGAAATCTTCCCTGTCCGGTCAGTAATTGAGTCATGAAGTAATCGACTTGCTAGTGCCTGCACTTCAACCAAATTTTGACGTCTGGGATCAAATTCCTCGTCCATTGTCCAACATTTTCGATGTCCTGCCAGCGCGTCTGCCACGTTTCAATCACACTCTCTCGGACTTCCTTCCTTCTGGCTAGATCTCGTACCTTGTCCTTATGGATGATTGCCCTTTCCTTTATAAGCAGGTCTATCGGGATGGCTCACGATACGACCTGTAAAGCTTTCGTC
Organism: Othius punctulatus; assembly: GCA_951805005.1. NCBI lineage: Eukaryota > Metazoa > Arthropoda > Insecta > Coleoptera > Staphylinidae > Othius > Othius punctulatus. The sequence continues at coordinate 16,081,717 of OX638144.1, forward strand.
AACACTGTCCTATAGGAGCAGCTCATCCTGATAAGGATTTTCCTGTGGATCCTTTCTACGCTTAAGTAGTACTTATTACTATTAATGATTACCGATGATCGAAGGAATGAATTTCGAATGTCCAACTTGAAATCGATTTCCAAATTCATTAATTCGATTTGGGAATGTTAATATTTTTAGCTTGTCTGATTGCTACAGATTCAATGCCAATTTTTTAAAAATTACGAGCACTTTATCTGCAAGATAGGCTTAGAAATTACATGGCCAGTACTTTTCCAGGCTCCGTCTCGGAATTTTTATTAACCTTGATATATGATTTTTAGAAATTATTGAAATTACCAGTATTTTGTCAAATTTAGGGTTTTCGGGTAATTATTACTGTTACTTAGTCAGAGTTCTATTTGCACTTAAATAAATCCGTGTTTCCCCTCTCAATTATTTGTGTTTCTTCTCATTGTCCCTGTCGGTCTATTAATCCCAGTCTCGCGTGCGTCGGTGACTTCCTGCATGCGAAAATTTCAACGCGTCATTAGATAGCGATAATTTGAAAGACCCAATGCGAAGGCTGGGCACATCATTAAATTGGTCACGCAAAAAGCGGACAGCCTCGACACTTCAAAACAGCCCGGCGCTCGGCACAATGCCGCCTACACATCCCCAATTTCCGTCTCCGCCAAATACCGATTCACGGATTCCCATTAATAACCGCGCGTCGAAAAACTGGACCATTAATTAGCCTTCTTCGCGAGCCAACGCCCATTTCGAGCCGCGGTGACTAACGCCAGTCTGCGGGCTCTGGTAACAGGTTTGATCGAAAACCGAATGCAAATGCGCGTGCAGGAAGCCCGCAGCGACCAGGAAGCGGTCAACACGTAACCGGACCAGGCGAATTCCGATTACGTGAACGACTGTGCGTGGAGTCAAATGGTGATTTTTTTTAATTAATTGCATAGGTCCATTTTTTTATGTAACGCAAAGTTGTGCCGCTGCGGACTTGAGCAGGACCGAGCGATTGCGCAACGAGTTTCACTTGCTAATTCGTGTGTTGGTGCTCATAGGTGCCAAAGTTTCACCTGTTGATATTTTGGGTGTGCTGTAATGTGTGAACGTCCGAATATTAATTTTGCCATAAATATTGACTGATAGAGAGTTTCTTTGAGTGGAGAGAAGCTTCGGTGGTTCTTACGTGATGGGGAAATTTTTACAACCTATAGTAAGGAATAATAATTATAGATGTGATCCGTAACTTCTTCACATTCTGGCTTCTGGCTGTGAATGGAAGTTGGCGACTAGATTAGTAAATTTTTCAACTATTGTATGCAAAAGCTTTTTCAAGATAGATTGATAGATTGGCATGTAGGTCACTAAATGAGACTTACATCCATAAGTGTACATCACATATCCAAAAAACAAAACAAAAAAGAAGAAGAAGAAGAAGAAGAAGAAGAAGAAGAAGAAGAAGAAGAAGAAGAAGAAGAAGAAGAAGAAGAAGGCGAATAAACGTATTCACTTTGCATTCATTATTCGCATTCAAGAAGAGTAAAAGATAATCACCACTGAAGTTTTTGATATTTCCTTTGCTCATTTTATCAAAAAATATGTTAAAAATTCCCTACAAACACTAAGACGAAGTCGAATGCTAATACAAAGATAAATGATAAAGAAGAAGAAGATGAAATCTTATTGACTTTTCATCCAAACAAAAAGATAATCACCGCTGAAGTTTTTGATTTTGCCTCTGCTAATTTTGTTAAAAAAGATGTTCAAAATGCCCTACGAAAACTAAGTCGAAGTAGAATGCGAATACAAAGATAAATGATAAAGAAAAAGAAGATGAAATCTTATTGACTTTCCATCCATTAACCGCACAAAAACAAAAAGATAATCACCGCTGAAGTTTTAATTTTGGTTTTGCACATTTTGTTAAAAAATATGTTCAAAATGCCCTACGAAAACTAAGATGAAGTCGAAAGCGATAAAAAGATAAATAATATAAAAGAAGAAACAGATAAAAGCCTTCCCCTTTTCACCCATCAATCACATTAAAAGTAAAGAATAATCACGACTGAAGTTTTTGATTTTGTTTATTTTATTAAAAAAATATGTTAAAAAAGACGAAGTCGAATGCGAATACAAACCTAAATGTAAAGCTGAAGTAAACCAATATGTAAACCAAGACAAAGATATAAAATAAGAAGACGATGAATAAAACGAAGCACGAAACACATTAGTACTTGATAGGTAGTAGTCCTGAGGTGGATGTATGTAATAAATGCCATCAATAATATATCTGCCGAAAACAAAATCGCTTAATAAGTTGCATCAGTCGTGTTAATGTGAATTTGTGGGTATGCTGGATACATATTATATAAGATTTTAGCCTCATCAATATCACGACACTGGCCTTCAAAATAACGAGTCCATTGTCATCTATCCGTACCAAGGATTTGGCGAAAATTTTGAACTCAAGACAGTAAACAAGTTGCCAGAAGGTGAGAATTTCTGTATCTGCAAATTTTCAACTGCATCTGTCAAAATTATTCACATTTACAACATTAACTCTCAAATGTCAAAAATTATTTCATTTTCAATTGCATCTGTCAAAATCTATAAAGATGTAAATAAATGAAATAAAAGTAATTAACTAAACCAATATGTAAGCCAAGATGAAGATGTAAAAAAAAAGAAGACGATGAATAAAACGAAGCACGAAACGCATTAGTACTCGATAGGTAGTAGTCCTGAGGTGGATACATATAATAAATGCCATCAATAATATATCTGCAAAAAACAAATCGCTTAATGATTTGCAACAGTCATGTTAATGTAAATTTGTGGGTATGCTGGTTACATATTATGTAAGATTTTAGCCTCATCAATATCACGATACTGGCCTTCAAAATAACGAGTCCATTGTCATCTACCTGTACCAAGGATTTGGCGAAAATGTTGAATCCAAGATAGTAAACGAGTTGCCATAAGGAGAAAATTTCTGTATCTGCAAATTTTCAACTGCATCTGTCAAAATTCGTCAATTTTACAACATTTATCCGCAAAAGTCTACAAATTTTCGACTTTAACTGTCAAAAATTATCATATTTTCAATTGCATCTATCAAAATCTATCCATATTTCGTGTACAACGGTAAAACATTGATAAAGTATTAACTGCATCTGCAAATTTTCAACAGCAACGGTCAATAACAGTCACATTTTTAACAGCAGCTGCAAATTTTCGCACTTTGCACTTTGCAGCTGCAAAGTACACCTGTCAAAAACCTTTTTAATTTATAACTTTGACCCTTAGAACTCTACAAATTTTCAACTTTAACTGCCATAATTGTCAAAATGTTTACTGCATCTGCAAATTTTCACATTTAACTGAAAAAACTGTTAGATTTTCAACTTGAAATATCAAACTATGACAAATTGTCGACTACAACTGTCAAAAGCTATCAAATTTTCAGCTACAACTGTAAAAAAATTACAAAGTTTTAATATCATCAGCAAAGATTCAACTGCTACTGTTAATAACTGTAATATTTTCAACATTAACAGTCAAAATATAAATACCATAACAAAATTAAAGTTTCAAAGTAACAAAAATAACATATTTGCTATTTTGCATAATCACATAATCACACAATTGTACAACAGTCATGTTAATGTGAATGTGTAGATATTCTGTATCCATAATTTGTAAGATTTTGGACCCATCAATATCACGACACTGGCCTTCAAAGTAACGAGTCCATTGTCATCTACCCGCACCAAGTATTTGGCGAAAATTTCGAATCCAAGATAGTATTGGATAGAACTGTCAAGATAGTAAACGAGTTGCCACAAGGTGTGAATTTATGCATTTGCAAATTTTCAAGTTCACCTGCCAAAAACCTTTAAATTTACAACTTTAACCCTCAAAAGTCTACAAAATTTCGAGTTGAACTGTCAAAATTGACCACATTTTCATTTGAGTCTATCAAAATCTGTAAAGTTTTCGTGTACAATGGTAATGCATTGGTAAAGTATTAACTGCAACTGCAAATTTTCATCTGCAACGGTTAATAAGAGTCACATTTTGAATTGCGTCTGCAAATGTCAACGTCAAAAACCTTTAAATTACCAACTTTAACCCTCAAAAGGATACAAATTTTCAACCTTAACTGCCAAAACTATCATAAATTTTACTGCACCTACAAATGTTTACATGTAACTGCCAAAAACTGTCAACTTGAAATATCAATGTCTTCCAAATTGTCGGCTACAACTGTCAAAAATTATCACAGTTTCAATTGCATCTATAAATATCTGTCAATATTTTATGTACATTGGTATAACATTATTAAAGGATTAACTGCATCTGTAAGTTTTCAACTGCAACGGTCAATAACAGTCACATTTAAACTTTATCTGCAAATTTTCAAGTGCACCTGTCGAAAACCTTTAAATTTACAACTTTAACTCTTGAAAGTCTAAAAATGTTCAACTTTAACTGCCAAAGCTGTCAAAATGTTTACTGCATCTACAATTGTTCAGATGCAACTGCCAAAAACGATTACATTTTGAACTTGAAATATCAAATTCTGCCAAATTGTCGGCTACAACTGTCAAAAATTATCACATATTCAATTGCATCTATCAAAATCTGTCAATATTTCGTGTAAAATGGTAAAAAATTGATAAAGTCTTTACTGCATCTGCAAATTTTCAACTGCAATGGTCAATAACAGTCACATTTTTAACATTATCTGCAAATTTTTAAGTGCACCTGTTGAAAACCTTTAAATTTACAACTTTAACTCTCAAAAGTCTAAATATGTTCAACTTTAACTGCCAAAGCAGTCAAAATTTTTACTGCTTCTGCAAATGTTCAGATGCAACTGCCAAAAACTATTAAATTTTGAACTTGAAATATAAAATTCTGCTAAATTTTCGACTACAACTGTCACAAAGTGTCACATTTTTAATTTCAACTGTTAAAAGCTATCAAATTTTCAGCTACAACTATAAAAAAATTACAAAGTTTTAATATCAGCAAAGTTTCAACTGCTACTGCCAATAACTGTAAAATTTTCAACATTTACAGTAAAAATTTCAATACCGTATCAAAATTAACCCTTCCAAGTTAAAAAAATAACATATATGCTATTTTGCATAATCACATAATCCCACAAATGTACAACAGTCATATTAATGCCAATGTGTAGTTATGCTGGATACATAATTTGCAAGATTTTGGCCTCATCAATATCACGACACTGGCCTTCAAAATAACGAGTCCATTGTCATCTACCTGCAGCAAGGATTTGGCGAAAATTTCGAATCCAAGATAGCAAACGAGTTGCCACAAGGTGAGAATTCCTGCAGCCACAGAAACGTACAGATGGGCCACTCCCCGAACCCGGTAGTTGCCAACTGACCCAACACAGCGACTGCAGAAGGAACAATGCAGGCAAAACTTGTTTGCCTTTACCAGCAGTACAAGAAGTAAAAATGTAATAAAAATAAATGTTGCACGTTATCATAAGAGAGAATGGACGTGTGAAGGAATGTAACTCGTGCGGCGCAGTGAGTTAAGGCCCTGACTGTTCACAAATGTTGGGTTCGTCACTTGCTAAGGCAATATTAAAAGGCCCTTGAATATTAAAAGGCACCTTCCTCCAATTAGTGTTTGCAACAAACCAATGCACCGGACAACTTTTTTGTCTAGATGGTTCTATAATTTAAAGATGAGTGAGGGCTAATACAACAAATTTTTGATGAGGTATGAGGCATGATGAGGTATGAGGTAAATTTTAGAGGTGAAAATATATTTTCTCTCAATCTTCATTTCCGATTCAAACCAAAATAAAATTTAAAAAATGGTATTCTACAAATAGGTGACATTTTTTTCTGCTTGGTGCCGTAGATATGTCATAGATGCTGACCCATGGTAAAAAACAATCTATGACTATTCAACTGTGTTTTTGTGGTTCAGTTTCTATGGATACCATTGTGTCAACAATTGCATCCCGGTAAATGAACTTGATATTCTATGAAAAGGTGGCAACATTTTTGTCTGCTTGGTGCCATAGATATGCCATAGATATGTCGTAGATACTGACCCGTGGTGAAAAACAATACATGGATGTACAACTGTGTATTAGTGGTTCAGTTTTTATGCATACCATTGTGTCAACAATTGCAAACTAGTAAATGAACTTGGTATTCTATGAAACGGTGGCAAATTTTTTTTCTGCTTGGTGCCATAGATATGCCATAGATATGTTATAGATACTGACCCATGGTAAAAAATAATACAGGAATGTACAACTGCGTTTTAGTGGTTCAGTTTCTATGGATATCATTGTGTCAACAATTGCATCTAAGGTATATGGACGTGGATGAAATCTGGGGTACTAAGGTTCATATGTACAATCGCTGATCAACTTTGATCCTGCTTCAGTATCTATGGATACAACTGTGCCAACAACTGTATCCTAGGTAACTGAACCATTTTCAAAGTTAATCCAATATAGTACAACTAAGGCAAAAAGTCAAAATCCGATAACTCAAATAAAATCGATTGTATCAAGTTTTCGTACTTTTTCCGATGTGTGACCATAATGAAGATTTCAATGGGCAAACCCCTATATGGTTCTCATTATTCAAGAATACGTAGAACTAATATAAAAGTTCCGATATGTGCGTTCCTTTATGATTTATCTGATTTTTGACTTTTGAGTTTTGACTTATCGGGTTGTATGGTACTTGCCTTAGAACACACAAAAATATAATCCGAGTTTCTTTAGATGGACCTTAAAGCAAGTTGTCACTTCTTCTTGTTCTAGAATACGTAGAACTAATATAAAGGTTCTTATATATACGTTCATTTTCGATTTATCTGATTTTTTACTTTTGATTTTTGACGTATCGGGTTCTGTGGTACTTGCCTTAGAACCACAGAAATTTAATCCGAGATTCTTTAGGTGGGCCTTAAAGCATTTTGTCAATTTCATTATTCTAGAATACGTAGAACTAATATAAAGGTTCCGATAGGTACGTTCCTTTGAGATTTATCTGATTTTTGACTTTTGATTTCTGACTCATCGTGTTCTGTGGTACTTGCCTTAATACCACAGAAATATAATTCGAGATTCTTAAGGTGGGTCTTAAAGCAATTTGTGTTTTATTTACTTTTTGATTGCCAGATTTCATTACTAATGTAACCATAAAATCCCTTGATAACTTATCATTTCCATCACTTATCTTTGTAATGAACGGGTTTTTCCGACAAGTTTCACTTGTTCCCATCTACGGGAAGCGCAGTCCCGCCTGGCTTCCACACATTGTATGCATGAAAGTGAAATTAACTTTATGCATTACTATGCAGAGCAGCAACTACCTTAAATCGTCTATTTTACATAACGAATTGTACACACAGGTAAGAACCAGAACCGACATAAGGCACAATTGCAGGACTTAGCTGGGCCTTGAAAATAAACTCGGCAAAGTGACGTTAAATAAATTGTATTGAGGGAAAATTTGGCAAATTGTGCAAACTTATTTGCACATAGATAGGCATAGTTGATTTATTTTTGGTGTTTTGTCCGATAATCATTCATCGAGATCACCATGCTAACCAAAGTTATTGAAACTGTATTGAACAAGTTATTTTTAAAAACCGGATTGTAGGCTAAAAAAGGCATTTTTGAAAGCACCAACACACTGATTGTAACTAAATATATCAGAATTTCCTAAATTAATTTTCCATTTTCCTAAATTTTAAGCCGTATTTGCCTTTGCCTATTTTAACTTTTTCGGCAGTTTTATAAACACCTTCATATTTATGTCTTTGTATGCCTGCCATTGCCTAATATTTACATATTTGTCAATTTTTTTAATTGTTTAAAATTTTAAACTTAATTTTTCAATTTACTACATTTGCATACTTTGTAATAAGCAAGGTATTGTCTAAAGGACAAGTATTCTTGCTTATTATTTCTTATTGTGACAAGTTCACACTGAATTTAGCAACAACGCTCATCGCTGACTGACAGCTCACAGCTTACATGATAAAATACACCGACAGTTTTAGGTTTTAGGTTGGGTTACTGCCTATATCTGCCTATTGTAATAATTATTGGTGTCTATTTGCCAACCTATTTTAAGACTTTTAGTACTTATAATTCGCTCTTTAGTTATTATCATCTTAGATAACCTAACCTATTTCTTGGCAGCATTAATTTTTTAGAAAAAATGTTTTACAAATAAGCATTTTGTAGATGACCTTCTGTTGTTGTTATTCTTACTAGTCTCGTCTAGTCTTGTTGCCAAAATTATCAAGGTATGGTTAAAAAGTGATAAGTAAAAACATAGTTACATCTTTCGAGTAAAAATGATGAATTCTATTGTCGCTCGTTCGATTTATTGAGAAACACTAACATTTTTTGTGTATAGACTTGTTACAAAACTATCAAGATACAATTAAAAACTGATAAGTTCTGATGTTGTTGATGCGATTTTTAAAAACATTGTACATTTTTCGAGTCAAAATGATGAATTCTGTTGCTACTGATGAGATTTACTGAGAAACAGTAACACATTAAGGTTCGATAAGTTTTGCTGTCGCTGATGCATATTATGGAGAAATAGTTACATTTTTTTAGACCAACGTAATCTTATCTTTGCATATCTTTCAAATTAAATTGATGAATTGTGATGCTGCTGTGCTGATGAGATTTAACGATAAACAGTAACAACTTTCAGTGAAAGTGATTAGTTCTGATGTCGTTGACGCAAATTCTATCAGTGATCCCAATTATCAAGCAAAATTACCACCTTTTGAGTCAAAGTGGTGAGGTCTGATGTCGCTAATCGATCAGTGCTGGTGTGATTTATAAAAAAAAAACATTATGTTTAATGGTATCTACATAGGATGGATATAATAAAAACCTATACATTTGAATACTATATGGTTACCCGTTTTCTTCATATTTTTATCTATAAGCAGCTATTTTTATATTATGTATTTGCTAGTCTAATGCATGACGCATTAGAGATTTATTTATAGTTTTTTAACTTCGTTATATAACACATTCCGCTGCATTATTCATCACTCGTATAAATTATGGCAAAATAACGGTTAGTACTGTTAGGTTTAATTATTTTTTCAACCTTTACCGTGCTACAAGTAAAATCAATTATGTTTATAAGTTCGTGTTATTGTTCTATTGCCAATCTATTTTAATAATTGCCAATCAATTCAAATACTCTCCCTATTATTAATCAATTGATTTTAAAATGCGAGTTTATGACGTATTTATCTAATTTTTATATTCTGAGAGATATTAAATAATATTAATATTATCACATCTATTCCTGACTAGTATTTAAATTTTAGGTATAATTAATTTTGCTGAAATTGGAATTAGTTTCGGACTTTATGTAAATGAATGCAAATCGATGTTTATGTGAATAATCTGAGCATTCGATGAATTACAATTACCCACAAGAACCGCGAACAATCGCCGGCAATTCCGGCTCGAACCTACCATTAAGTGTTAATCCCGTTCCCACTGCAGCGTTTCTCCTGGACGACAATAACTGTAACTCACACAATTACCGCTCCCAATTAAAATGCAAAACTGGGCCGGCCAACGAACGCTCTCGGACTTTGCAGAGATATTCATGAGGTGGACGCGTGCTGTGAGACCTTGAGCCGGCAAGGCCGGAATTTTTGCCAGAGGACCGAACGGAGATCGGCGCTGTGAAACTGCGATAATCTAGATTATCCGGTCCAATTGTCCTGCAGACTGCAGCTTTCGCTGGAAGGGAAAACGCCTCGGCAGGCGCTCCTGGCAGCACTTTTCATATTCGATTGTGTGGTCGTCAGGGGTTTTTACGCGATAGGAGGCCGTAAAGTGTCCGCCGGCGGAAAAGTCACGGCCCACTCGGAGTTGCGCGGAAGCATATTCTGCATTGCAGCGGCTGGCAAACGCTGGAGTTTAGTTGATGAAGCTGTCTCGTCACGAGCCAAGGTGGTGATGGGTCTGGTCAGTGAAAGTCGATGTTTACTACAGAGTAATTTGGTAATTGCGGTGATGACAGCGATTTCCCCAATTTATAGCCTCGTAGTACGAGTTTTTATAACTATAACTGGCATAAAAAGTCTATAAATAGAAATTTCTAAACAATGCGATTAATGATTTAATTATGAGTTTTGGACCATACTATTCTCAAGTTATTACAAAAAATTGCTGCGATTTTTCCTTTTTACCACAAAAACTGACGAAGGGATTAGAATACAATCGTGGATACAGCCAAAGCTCACGAAGGGTTGTATAGCTAGAGGAATAAAAATATTAGCCATTCAAGAAAATCCTAGATAAACTATTTTGAAAACTCTCATGACTTAGATGTAAGCATCAAATTTGTTAAATACGAAATATTACAAAAGCGTAAACCAAAACCTCAATATATGTATTCATTCACGAGAAGAGATTTCAATCTAGGCATTTGGATCGATTTATTTTTAGAAAAATAGTTTATTAAAAAACAGGTGTTAGAAAGCATACTTTGTCACAAGCAGAGTATTTTCTGAAGGACAACTATTTTCATAGTAAAAGAAAGTATTGTAACCATGAAAATTTTCTAATCCGAGAATTTTCTGTTTTCGAATTTTCTTATTCAGAAACTTTCAGAAACTCATACTTTGTCACAAGCAGAGTACTTTGTAAAGGACTCCTATTTTCATGGTAAAAGATTTATAAGATTTATAAGAATTGGCAATATTGTAATTATGAAAATTTCTTCTTATTCTGAAACTCATACTATGTCACAAGCAGAGTATTTTCTAAAGGAAAACTATTTTCATGGCAAAATAAAGTATTGTAATCATGAAAATTTTCAAAACCGAGAATTTTCTGTTTTAAAAAATCTTCTTATTCGGAAACTCATACTTTGTCAGAAACGGAGTATTGTCTAATGGACTACTATTTTCAAGGTAAAAGAAAGTATTGTCATCATGAAAATTTTCTAAACCGAGAATTTTCTGTTTTAGAATCTTCTTATTCAGAAAAATTGAAAATTTAAGAATTGAAATCATGGCAATCTCTTAATTTCCTGCAGCAGTTTCTATTTTACTGCAAATGTATATCTATTTTGTTGAAAATTTGCAGATGCACTTAAAATGTGACCATTATTAACCCAGGCAGTTGAACATTTGTAGATTATAAATCTACAAATCAATGTTTTACCGTTGTAGATGAAAAATGGATAGATAGATAGATTTGATAGATGCAATTGAAAATTTGCCAAAGTGTAACAGTTGGAATTGAGAATGTGACACTTTTTGACTGTTGTTGTCGACCATTTGGCAGTGTTTATTAGTTCAAGTTGAAAATTTAACAGTTTTTGGTAGATGAAAATGAAAATTTGAAGATTCAGTTTAAAAATGTATAGTTTTACTAGTATAATTTGAAAGCTTTTAACAGTTAAAGTTGTACATTTGAAGATTTTTGACAGGTGCAGTTGAAAATTTGCAGATGCACTTAAAATTTTGCCAGTTATTGTCAGTTGCAGTTGAAAATTTGCAGATGCAGTTAATAATTTACCAATTTCACCGTTGTAGATGAAAAATTGACAGATTTTGATACATGCAATTGAAAATTTTGTTGGAGTTAAAAAAGATGACACCTTTTGCCTGTTATAGTCGATAATTTAGCAGAGTCTGACAGTTCAAGTTAAAAATTTGACAGTTTTGGCAGCTACAGTTGATAAGTGTTGACAGTTGCAGATAAACATTTGTACATGCAGGAAAAAGAATTAAAGTTCAAAATTTAAACGTTTTTGACAGTTAAAGTTGTAAATTTGAAGCTATATGACAGGTGCAGTTGAAAATTTGCAGATGCGGTTAAAATTGTCACAGTTATTGGCCGTTGCAGCTGAAAATTTGCAGTTGCAGTTAATACTTTATCAATTTTTTACCGTTGTAGATTGATAGAGATAAATTGACAGATTTTGATTGAAGCAATTGAAAATTTGATAATTTCTGACAGTTGCAGTTGAGTTTGGCAGAGTTTGACAGTTAAAATTGAAAATGTGACACTTTTTGAATGTTCTAGTCGACAATTTGGCAGAGTTTGACAGTTCAAGTTGAAAATTTAACAGTTTTTGACAGTTGCTCATAGACATTTGCAAATGCAGTTAAAAATTTGACAGTTTTGGAAGTTAAAGTTGAAAATTTTAAGAATTTTGAGATCTAAAACTGTAGATATGAAGGTTTTTCACAGGTGTAGTTGAAACTTTGCAGATACACTTAAAAATTTGCCAGTTATTGGCAGTTGCAGTTGAAAATTTGCAGATACAGTTACGAAAATATATATTTTAAACCGTTTAAGATGAAAAATTGACAGATTTTGATAAATGCAATTCCAAACTTGACAATTTTTAACAGTTGTAGTTCGTGTCTGACAATTCGAATTGAAAAAAATTAGCAGAGTTTGACAGTTCAAGTTGAAAATGTAACAGTTTTTCACAGTTGCGAAGAAGGTGATGCAATTAATTTTTTTATAGTTTTGTCAGTTTGAAGTTGAAAATTTCAAGACTTTTGAGAGTAAAAGTTGTAAATTTGAAGGTATTTGACAGATGCAGTTGAACATTTGCAGATGCAGTTAAAAATTTGACAGTTATTTACGGTTGCAATTAAAAATTTGCAGATACAGTAAATACTTTATTAATGTTTTATCGTTGTAGATGAAAAATTGACAGATTCTAATTGACGAAATTGAAAATTTCATAAGTTTTAAAGTTGTTGTTGAAAATTTGCTTGAGTTTGACAGTTGGAATTGAAAATTTGACACTTGGGCAGAGTTTGATTGTTAAAGTTAAAAATTTTACAGTTTCTGACAGGTGCAGATAAACATTTGCAGATACATATACATATACATAGCAGATACTATGACAGTTTTGGCAGTTAAAGTTGAACATTTGAAGACTTTTGAGAGTTGAAGAGGTAATTTTGAAGGTTTTTGACACGAGCAGATGAAAATTTGCATATTCAGTTAAAAATTTGCTAGTTATTGTCGGTTACAGTTGAAAATTTGCACATGCAGTTAATAAATTATTAATTTCTGATCGTTGTAAATGAAAAATTGACAGATTGTGATAGTTGCAATTGAAAACTTCACAATTTTTTTATAGTTGTAGTTGAAAATTTACAAGGGTTTCACGGTTGGAGTTGAAAATATGATAGATATTAGCAGTTGCAGAAAAAAATATGACTAGTCTTGACAGTTACAGAAAACACTAGGCACCACTAACGGGAATAGCAAATAAACGTTATAATACAGATATATCCATTTTTTACAGTTGTAGCTGAAAATTTGCTAGAGTTCAAAGGTTGGAATTGAAAATGTGATACTTTTTGACTGTTATTTATTGATAATTTGGCAATTGGCATTTGGCTTTGATAGTTGCAGATGAACATTTTTAGGCGGTTTTGGCGGTTAAAGTGAAACACTTTAAGACTTTTGAGAGTTAAAGTTGTAAATTTAAAGGTTTTTGACAGGTGCAGCTGAAAATTCGCAGATGCACTTGAAAATTTGCCAGTTATTGGCAGTTGCTATTGAAAATATTTCAGATGCAGTTAATACTTTATTAATTTTGTCAACAGTTGCAGATGAAATATTGACAGATTTTGATAGCTGCAATTGAAAATTTGACAATTTTTGATGATAAATATCAAAATATAATCAGTACTCTGCGGATTGATCTAAAAAATTTTAGATGAATCAATATTTTTTATTGTTATTATTATTATCTAAGTTTTCACATCTAGGCTCTTGCCAGGAGCTACTACTCGGTTTATGCAAAATTATGCAAATTTATGCAGTAATGCAAGTGGGCATTACTATGTTGTTATTATTATTATTTTTTAAATATTTTTTAATGCGCATTGTATAAATGTCATAATAGTCATTATACTATAATCATAACATAATATATATCATAATATGAACAGTATTATAAATACTATTATTATTAAATACACAAGGAAATCCTCTGCATAGTCCTTACAAGCAGTGCAATTCAAGCAGTCGCATTAAAACATTTAGGAGCACCTAGATAATGTTACTAATGACGAACCTTTTCTCCCCCCACTGGTTCTTATCTCGTCGACACTTCTGCTCATCTGTGTTCGTGATGTACGCATCCAGCTGGGGTCATCGTGATGAATTATTCATCTAACAGCTGCGACCTTCTAGTGTTAGCACATTTTTTGCGCCTGGCGAAGGACGTGCATTCGTAATCGCGTCCATCTTCTGGCTCATAGATGCACCGAGGAGGATATTACGCACGCAAGCACGCATGCGGTATGTCCAATTAACATTCACAGGACGAAGTTGTTGTGGAGGAGTCTGCTTGGAACGGACGAGGAAATATCCCTTGGGAGCCTAAAGATAACTGTATTTTTTGCGAATATTATTTTTACCATCTATAGGTTTTTGTTTGTTGCAAATATATAGGATGTCTCACGTAAACAACTCTTTAACAGTTATGGGGTTCACGATAAACTGAAATTTGAAAGATAAATCATCTTAACACGATGACAACAAGATGACTTCATTCCATACTTCTAAAAAGAAATATTTAGCTAAGAATGAAAAATTGCGAATAAAATAATCATCTTTGTAATTTTATTCTATGAAATAATTTTTCATGCAGTGATATTTATTTATTTAATTATTATGTTAATTTATTATTTATCAAATGAATAAAATAATCTTCTTTGAACTTTTATTCCATGAAATAATTATTCATGAAATTATATTTGTTTATTTCATTTTTAAGTAAATTCCATATTTTATTATTGCACACTATGTTGAAATATAACTAAGTGCAATTTCGTGCCATTGGACTTGCACATCATTTGTTCTACAAGAAAATTTTGCAACTGATTTCGTACCCATTTTCCACAGCATGCACATCGAAATGTTTAAACGTGTGGTCTGTCTGTTGTTCGGCTTAGTGTCGCAATCTAGCAAGGACTGTTTGTATTAGTTTAGTTTCACCTAGTTGCTTTGTGTGGACAGATTCTCGCACGTTCCTGCATAATCCATTGCTGCGGAAGGTCGCATCTGATGAATTAATATAACTGTTACATCTTATGAAATTCCTGTTTGGCAAGAATATGTTAATAGTTTATGGTACTTGTAATTCAACTTATTTACCTTTTATTACATATTTTTGCATACACTTTGGCTCGAGTGACGTAATAATTATGAAAAGTTACCTGTAAAATGTGATAACTAAATCTCGAACATGCAATGAATAACCTAAACCTGAAATTTAAAATCGGTAGAAATATTTCATTACAAAAAAAGGAATGATCGGATAAACTGTGAATTTGAATAGTGTCCTTAGAAAAGTTTTGAATGACGCCTCAATTTAGAAAATGTGTGCACCAATATTAGCTATACTGCTAGTATAAAATTGTATGGAAAATTCTGAAAATGGAAAAATTGGAATAATATGAATGATCAAATTCATGAAATTATTGTGTATACTTTATTATACTGAAGTATTATGGTTGGAAAGAATGTTGTGAAAGGGTAAGATTTCCCATAGATATCATGAAACATCCTATTATCTGATAACTTAAATTCCATTTTTTTTTTATATTCTACTATTTTATATAAAATTTAAAGGATAGTCTAAGAAGCTCACTGTACTTCAAGATACTATTATTTTTGAGTCATATTTTATTAAATTTGTCTATTACATATTTTTCTGCCTTCATACAAAAAATACTGTCTTCATAAACTACAAAGCTACAGAGATTTTTTTCTTAACTCTCTAATGTAGAAAAATTGTCTCTAAAATTTTTATATAGTGCGATGTGTGGATTAAACTATTAATACCTACAAAAGTATCAAGGTTGGACTAAATGTAGTGGATGGGTAAGATTGCCCATACATTTCATGAAAAATCCTAAAATCTGATAACTTGATTTCCATTTTTTTTAAATATTCTACAATTTTATATAAAATGTAAAGAATTTTCTTAGAAGCGCACTGTATTTTAAGATACTATCATTTTTAAGTCATATTTTATGAAATCTGCCTATTAAAATTTCTCTGCCGAAACTACTATATAATTACATGATTTTAATATCAATTCTAGGTAATTTGTGTATGCAAATTCTAATCTATGCATTAAAGCATAAAACAGCAGAGATATGGAAAAATATATACAAAAAATTATATTTTCTCAAACTTAGATGCCTAATGTTTAAATTATTCCCCAGTTTTGTACAAAATTTAAAGATTAATCTCAGAAGTATTAAAATTCTAATCTATGCATTGAAGCATAAAACAGCAGAGATATGGAAAAATATATACGAAAAATCAGATTATATCTAAACTTAAATGCCAAATGTTTACAATATTCCACAGTATTGTACAAAATTGAAAGTTGAATCTCAGAAGTATTAAAATTCTAATCTATCTAAAAATTCTAAATTTTTAGATTATTCTACAGTTTTCTTCAAAATTGAAAGATCAATCTCAGAAGTATTAAAATTCTAATATGCGCATTAAAGCATAAACCAGCAGATATATGGAAAAATATATACCAAATTTCAGATTACATCTAAACTTAAATGCCAAATGTTTACAATATTCCACAGTATTGTACAAAATTGAAAGATTAATCTCAGAAGTATTAAAATTCTAATCTATATATTAAAGCATAAAACTGCAGAGATATGGAAAAATATATACGAAAAATCAGATTATATCTAAACTTAAATGACAAATGTTTACAATAATCCACAGTATTGAACAAAATTGAACAATTAATCTCAGAAGTTTTTAAATTCTAATCTATGCATTAAAACATAAAACAGCAGAGATATGCAAAAATACACACGAAAAATAATATTACCTCAAAACTTTAATGCTAAATGTTAAAATTATGCGACATTTTTGTTCAAAATT
The DNA here is from genome assembly GCA_951805005.1 of Othius punctulatus. Taxonomy (NCBI): domain Eukaryota; kingdom Metazoa; phylum Arthropoda; class Insecta; order Coleoptera; family Staphylinidae; genus Othius; species Othius punctulatus. The sequence goes on from OX638144.1 coordinate 16,098,695, forward strand.
GAAAGATTAATCGCAGAAGTTTTAAAAATACTAATCTGTGCATTTAAGCATAAACCAGCAGAGATATGAAAAATATATATGAAATATCAGATTATAACAAAACCTAAATGCCAAATGTTTAAAATATTCCACAGATTTGTACAAAATTGAAAGATTAATCTCAGAAGTATTAAAATTCTAATCTAAACATTAAAGCATAACACAGCAGGGATATGGAAAAATATATACGAACAAACAATTATTTCAAACTTTAAATGCCAATTGTTTATAATATTCCACAGTTTTGTTAAAATTGAAAGATTATTCTTAGAAGCACGAAGAATTTCGAGAAATCACTTATTTTTTTGTAAAAACCATAATTTTGTATTACATGTTCAGGAAACTGTACTGATATGAACACAATTCCATGATTTTTTGTTAATTCCAATTGTCGATTATAATTTTATTTTGAGTACAAAACAGTAAACACAATGAAAAGAAAAATTCTGAAAATGCCAATAATTTAAAAATCTGTACAATGAAAGTAAACTACATTCGTGATAAGTTAAAGTCTTTAAAAAAATACCTTAACAATGACACGAAAATACAATTAGATTTATAAATCTTAAATTTTATTTTCAAAATATTCCGAAATGTTTTAGTCATGCATTTTAAAAACGCAGTGTACAGTGCTAGTTGTAAAAATTCAAATTTTATCTTTCACAATTTGGAATCGATTATATTTTATTTTGAGTATGAAACAGTAAACACAATGAAAAGAAAAATCCTGAAAATTCCAATAATTTCAAAACTCTGTATAATAAAAGTCCACTGCATTGGTTATAAGTTAGTCTTTAAATAATAACTTAACAAAGACTCGGAAATACAATTAATTTTGTAATCTGAAATTTAATTTTCAAAATTATCCGAAATGTTATAGTCATGCATTTCAAAAACGCAGTGTACAGTGCCAGTTATAAAAATTCAAAATTTGCCTTTCAAAATTTGGAATCGATTATTATTTTATTCTGAGTACGAAATAGTAAACACAATGAAAAAAAATCCTGAAAATGCCAATGATTTCAAAACTCTGTATAATAAAAGTAAACTGCATTGGTGATAAGTTAAAGTTTTTAAAATATACCTTAACAAAGACTCGAAAATGCAATTAATTTTAAAAATCTGTTTTTTTTTTTTCAAAATTGTCCGAAATCTTTTAGTCATGCATTTTAAATACGCAGTGTACTGTGCCAGTTATAAATATTCAAATGTTATCTTTCACAATTTGGAATCGATTATAGTTTTATTTTGAGTACGAAACAGTAAACACAATGAAAATAAAAATCCCGAAAATGTCAATAATTTAAAAATCAGTACAATAAAAGTCCACTGCATTGGTTATAAGTTAAAGTCTTTGAAAAATACCTTAACAAAGACTCGAAAATATAATTAATTTTAAAAATCTGAAGTTTTATTTTCAAAATTGCCCGAAATGTTTTCGTAATTCATTTCAAAAACGCAGTGTACAGTGCTAATTATAAAAAATCAATTTTAATGTTTCACAATTTGGGATTCTGCAGAATATTATCATTGACGTATTATAATTAAAAAACAGTAACGAGTAGGTGAACATTTATTTGATAAATTTTGGATTGGTGTGCTTTAAATGTTCCATTTCTGGTCCATCACATCACACAGATTTTTTGAATGATTAATTCTTATTCAGGATATGCCAAAACATGTAAATCCCTTGAAATCTTTTTTTTTGCATGATTTTAAAACTTGACCATGCAGCAGTGTAATACACTAAAATCAAGGATTTGTTAAAAGGGAATCATGTGAATTAAATCGTAATGTAAATCAATTGATCTACCCTGGCAAAAACTAAACAGAAATTAAAAAAAACAAAGAAATCATAATTTTTACGATTTTTTATAATCATGATTTATTCCAACTCTGTTATAGTGTCAATATGTTGCACAATTATTTATTACATAATTATGATTATGATAAAGTTTGTAATATAAATATCACAGAATATAATGTGGAATAAATTCATTAAAATCGAAATAAATAAATGTGAAAAAAATCCTCGAACACGTCAAGTAATACCTGATAAAAATACACATTTTTTCATGACGGTCGATCTTCAACCATCATTTGTTTTTGAGTAATGACGTAATCTATTATTTTTAAATGACAAACCCCTATTTTTGTTCTTGATTTTGAGAGGACTTTTCCTTGTCGAAGTGACAGTATAAAAAGGTTGCCATGTTACATGAGAACTTTTTCGAGTAAATTACAATTGAAAGTGAAACACGGCAAATAATAATAATAATAATAATATTATAATAATAATAATAATAATAATCATGAAAAATTAAGCAATAGCGTCGTCAGATTTTGTTTTTCAAAGTGCCTGAGGATAAAACAAACAATAACCCCGCGAGCTAACTATGATGAACCTAACTATTATGAATGGTAATGAGGCAGAGACAAAAAAAAACAAATTATATAATTATCCTTCTATTTACTAATCAGTGTGTCTCAAACTGCATACATTTTGATGATTCTATTTTTTTATAAGAATGTGATTGCAAAATGATAAATGATTGTCTAAAAATGAAATATTTTACATTGAAATTAAAATACCACTAATAAAATATACAGGGTGTCTACGCTAAACCGTTCGTTAAAAGTTTACGGGGTTGCCGTTGTTCTACAAATTTCAAAAAAATTCTCGTCACACGGTTAAATCAGTTATCCTCATGTGAAATATTTTCAACTTTCTATCACTTCCGGTTCCACCGGAAGTAGCATCAACTATCTTATTTTAAATAGAACACCCCATAGAACATAATAGAACACTTATTATCAAAATTGACAGTATCCAATTATTTTACTAATAGAGGCATCCTCTGGGTACAATTAGAAATATAACTCATAATTTTATCTTATTCCTATGAGAAGTTATAGACATATTTCAGGCTACCTTTTAGAGGTCAAAATTTTAGAAAAACATTTTTTTCTTGAAAACTAGAAGAGATAAGTGTACAAATGTTCCTATAAAATATGTTCCAATTTAAGCGAGGAATTCAAAAATATAATAATATATGGGGTGTTCTATTTAAAATAAGAAAGTTGATGCTACTTCCGGTGGAACCGGAAGTGATAGAAAGTTGAAAATATTTCACATGAGGATAACTGATTCAACCGTGTGACGAGGATTTTTTTCAAATTTTTAGTACAACGGCAACCCCGTAAACTTTTAACGAACGGTTTAGCGTAGACACCCTGTATACAAGTATAATATGTACCAGAAATATAAATTATTCGAAGGGTTTGCTTAATACTAACCATGCTAGGCCAAAGCGCTTGCAATATGAATTATCATTCTCAATCATAGTTTTAAGACTTACATTTTCTGGTAAGTTTGAATATCCTACAAGAATTCTAGGACTCTGCGAATGTCTGCCCATATACTAATACTGCCCGTGCTAGACCAGAGCTTTGTTAACACTGAATATCATTTTGATGATACTTTCCATGTTTTACTTTTCTATGTGATTGTGATTCTAAACCTGTAGATATTTATATATGGTATGTTTTATCTCATATCATACGCGGATCCTTTTGAACCTTACGGTGTAGAGGAGTCTAGGCATAGGCTAGGTTAGGAGAGGTTAGATTAGGTTAGGTATGTTTTAGGTATTTAATATAGAAATTAAATAACCACTATTCTGACATCAAATATTTGAAGCATATGCCAAATTCTGTCTAGGTTAGCCATAGCTCCATAAGTTTTAAAACTTGAATTTTCTAGAAGCTTTTAACCAATTATCAAAGACATAATCAAAGCCACAAAGACAGAATCCTGACTTGCAACCACAAATAAAATAAAATACATACATTTGTGACTTAAATATGTCTTAGAGCACAGACATGTTTATGCATAATGAGTTAGGTGCTTCAGTTGCATATTTTCTATATACATGCAAAGAAAATATACTTAATAAAGGCAAATAACAGGTCAGTTGAACATATTGATGGGTATAGAAATTGATGTGCAATTTCAAATTGCAAAATTGTTGTGCAAACACTATACCTGTTTGACTTAAGTGACTAGCTCACACCACTACTAATGAATATTTTCGATATTTTGGTGTAAATAATTTCCTCTTGTTAGTAATAATGATACAACTTTGATGGAAGTCGAAATTGGTATGCAATTATAATAGTATACTACGTATAACTTACGCAAAGCTTTATATAGATCAGTGGTCCTATATATTTTTTACTAACTATTTTAGTACTATACCTTTCGGTGGTCCTTTCGCGGAGTACCAAAATATAGAAATGTCTTTTTTGGTTTTGCCTAGTTTTAAATTGATAGCTGCAATTAGAATGAAATATAACACTACAGTGACCCCCGTGGAATATGATCACGGACCACCACTGATCCTTTGACCCCCCCTGGAATTTGATCACGGACCACCACTGATCCGTTGACCCCCCTGGAATTTGATCACGGACCACCACTGATCCTAGGACCACATATAGAGAACCACTGCTTCAAGTGAATGGCACAAACAACTACAGTATCACTGCATTCAGGCCTTGAATAACAAATATTATTCATAAATCTAACATGACGAGCGCTTAAAATCATGACAGTCAAGTGTCGTTGAGGCAAGTATGCAGCGTAAATGCTAATCACTAAAAATAGCCCCAAAGAAGAGTACAGCTGCGGACTTATGCTGCATGAAGACGATAAATTTACACACATATCCTATCAGACGGATATTGTAAGTTTAAGTCACGTGATATGGGCGTGGGTCACCGTGCATTACGAGAACCAGCATTAAAAATAAACGTATTGCCCGACGCTAATAAGTAGATCATGTACAGCTCAAGGTCTCCAACTGTTGAGCGACTGTCCCGAAGAATTCCTATAGAAATCGCACAACACTGGTTATAATTTTATTACTGGTTGCTTTATTGGCGGTTTATAATACTTATAGCAAATTTGCGATGCTACAGCTAATCACCACCGACAGGAAGCGATGTACAGAGTGACTTGAAAATGACTTAAGAAACTTGAGTCGTGAATTATTGGGAATGATTGGGTAATATATGGGTATGATTCTGTATGTCTATTAGGGTGTTCATTACAAAAAAAAATTGACGAATTTTATTGATTACGGGACTGCAAAGTGTTCGAATCCCGGAAAAAATAAGCCTCCTGAATTTTGGCACCGATTGGTTGAGATTAACACGTGCCTCAAAGAGAAAAACTACCAGAAACAGCCAAAAACGGCCAAAATCGCTAAAAATATCGAAAGATGTAGAAAGATGTATTCGAAAAAAATGGGTTTTAAAGGTCTGTTCAGGATTTTTTTAAATTATTAAATAATTTTTCATAATTTCAGGCGCCTATTTTATCTATTTTTGGATACATTAAGATCACATAAAAAAATCACATCTAATCTGGCAAAAACTGATCAGTTTTTGAGCTATTTTATTTCATACCTTCTTACCTTTTATCGATCTAGTTACATGATTTCCTGTGCCTATACCATTTAATGATTTCAGGTGCCTATTTCATTTCATGATTTCAGGTGCCTATTTTATTTCATGATTTCAGGTGCCAATTTCATTTCATGATTTCAGGTGCCTATTTCATATACTTTTAGATATATTATAATGACCAATTACTGTGCTGTAGCTAATTACCGACAGTAAATATCTGGATGTCGTATTTCTGTAACATAATTAATTAGCGTCAGTACTCTGCGATGTAGTTACGAAAATTTTAAAGAAGATATCGCAAAAGACCTCGAAGCAATGAGCTACAGATGAGTCGATAGTGAGGACCTTGGCGTGGATTTACCTCTTCCGCCGGAGCAGACTTTTACTTCGCGCTTGTAAATGAGATAAACATTTGTTTAGCCGCAATTAGATGGGTAATAAAATATCAGCCTTAATCCTACTTTACTGCATTGTATGTAAAACTGTGCTGAGGGAAAGTTGCAGTAATTGCACTAATCACCGACGCGTAGACTGGGAAATATTGCGGTTATTAATTTTACAGAATATTAGTTTAAAAGCAAACAACAAAATGTCATATTTTTTTTAATTTAAGAGCTACAATGGAAGCACACAATGCTAAATTAAAACCATTTGCTGAAAAATAAAGAGACACAAACTAAAATTTAAAAACACGAGGGACTTCGTGGAATATTTATATATTTAATAAGGAATACTAAAATAGTGGATTATTTAATTTATTAAAATTTCATGGTAATATTCGTAAAATAAAATCTATGATCCCGCCTATAACACAACGTTATCAACTCCCTATGACTAAATTCAGGTTCCTTCTTATTTCCAAACCTTCTTTTTGTAAAATTTAATAATGTACATATAATAACAAATATGTAAATTCTTCAATAAATTATATCTTATATATAAAATCTATGAAGTGTTTAGTACCATCAGTGAAAATCTGTACAATTTTGTACTACAACTGTCGAATCCTGATAAGTTTACTACAAAATTTAATAAAAAAATTAAACCAAATGATCCGTACTTGCCTAATTTTCAACTGCAACTACCCAAATCAGTCAAATTTTCAACTTCAATTGTTAACATTTGCCATAATTTCCTACTTAGTTCTTTAACTTACGAGTTTTGGATTGTAACTGTCCAAATTTTTAATTGTAACTGACAGAATCTGCCAAATTCATAAATAAATTTATACAAAATGATTTGAATTTATATTTCCAAATGCAACTACCCATATGAGTCAAATTTTCAACTTCAACTGTCGAAATTTTTACAAATTTTCCGAATTAACTTTTTAAATTAGTATCTTTGGGTGTTCTTGCCTGTCGAGTCCTCTTATTCAGAAAATGTTGTTTTTAAAGTTAAATACCATCTGTGAAATTCCGTAAAATTTTGAGCTACAACCGTCAAAAACTGATAAACTCCCCACTTGACTTTCAAATTTATAAAATTTCAAACAAAATCGTCCGAATTTGTCAAATTTCCAAACGCAACTATTTAAGCCTGTCAAATTTTCAACATAAATTGTCAAAATGCGCCATAATTTCCTATTTAGTTCTTAAAAGTTACGAGCTTTGCATTTAAAGTTGAAAGTCAATTATTCATATTGAAACTGCCAGAATCCACTGATAAACTCTCCACTTGACTTTCAAATTTATAAAATTTCAAACAAAATCGTCCAAACTTGTCAAATTTCCAAACGCAACTATCCAAGCCTGTCAAATTTTCAACATAAATTGTCAAAATGTGCCATAATTTCCTATTTAGTTTTTAAAGTTACGAGTTTAGCATTGAAAGTTGAAAGTCAATTATTCAAATTGAAACTGCCAGAATCCACTGATAAACTCTCCACTTGACTTTCAAATTTATAAAATTTCAAACAAAATCGTCCAAATTTGTCAACTTCCCAAACGCAACTATCCAAGCCTGTCAAATTTTCAACATATATTGTCAAAATGTGCCATAATTTCCTATTTAGTTTTTAAAGTTACGAGTTTAGCATTGAAAGTTGAAAGTCAATTATTCAAATTGAAACTGCCAGAATCAACTGATAAACTCTTCACTTGACTTTCAAATTTACAAAATTTCAAACAAAATCGTCCAAACTTGTCAAATTTCCAAACGCAACTATCCAAGCCTGTCAAATTTTCAACATAAATTGTCCAAATGTGCCATAATTTCCTATTTAGTTTTGAAAGTTACGAGTTTAGCATTGAAAGTTGAAAGTCAATTATTCAAATTGAAACTGCCAGAATCCACTGATAAACTCTCCACCTGACTTTCAAATTTATAAAATTTCAAACAAAATCGTCCAAATTTGTCAAATTTACAAACGCAACTATCCAAGCCTTGCAAATTTTCAACATAAATAGTCAAAATGTGCCATTATTTCCTATTTAGTACTTAAACTTACGAGTTTTGCATTGAAAGTGTCCAATTATTCAAATTGAAACTGCCAAAATCGGCGAAGTTGAGCTGAAACTATCATAGTGTACCAATGGTTGTAGCTCAACTTATCAATTTTGCCAAATACTTTGCTTCAGAAATGAATATCTGTAAAATTTTCAATTGCATGTCGCAAAATGTTTTGAATTTTCAACTTGAACTATCAAAATTTGTCACATTTTTTAATTTATGGGATGTCTTATGTTTTTATGTAAACTTATGTTTTTCTTAGTATTCCCTATCCTTTTCCCTATTTCTCGAAATTTATGTATCATTAAATATAATATGATATGTATTGTTATTATTATGTTACATATATATTATAATTTATGTACTATTTTATTTATTCTTAACTGTGTAAACTGTCGTGTACATCCACTGATTACTATGGCATCATGTAAGTAAATAAAAACTATTTTTCGTTGCATTCTAATGGATTTAAAATTACTAGGCCAATTATTACTAAAATTTCATAATAATATGCTCAAGATATTAAAAACAAAATAACAAACTGCAACAAAATATAGTATAAAATACCCTCAAATTTACTTTTATATCATAAATCAATATTTAAAAATATATGTAATGTTTATAATAATAGCACTTAACTTTTTGTGCAAGTTTGAAGTTTTTTTTGAGATATTTTGACCAAAGTTCGATAGTACATAAACACAAGTATAGATCCTGAATTTAAAATTTCTTAAAAATATCTGTTCCAAATTTTGATAACCAATTATCAAAATCTTGTGTATGTGTATGTTATGTTATTCGTGGTTAAACAAAAATAAAATAATTAAAAAAATAATTCAAATAATTATATAGTGTGCTTAGAAACTTTCCATCATGGTTTAATAATATTAATTGACATTAGAAAAAACTGTTTAGTGTTACTCTGTAAAGAAGAGAATAATTTTGAGTGTTATTCTGTAAAAAGTCTTTTCTTGAATAACTGTGGAAAATTACACCTACAGTAAATATTCGGATATGCTTGTGATACTGGGCGATTACCAAGGAAATTTAGGAGCTGCAAGAAGTCTGTACACGAATAGATTCAACAATGTTTTATTATTATTTTATGTGTTCTGCCTAGTTTAACCTCAAATATCTCAGAAACTCTTCTTTTTTTTAAGTTCATGAAGTATACTTTCTTATGACAATAAAGATAAGTCACTGAAACATGGTATATGATATAAAAAAATCTTAACCTCAAAATTTTTATGTAGCAATAACCATAGAAGAAACCCCTGTTTCTACGGCACTCAGATAATTGTTGTTACTCAGATAATTGTAATTATTTGTGAATATCTGTATTGAAAGTGGGTCACTCGTCGCAAAATATCAGATTTTCAAGTCTACTCTAGTAGAAATGTTAGTAAAAAAATTGATTTGCTAAGTAAAATTAGAAGGCCCATATTTTGGAAACAAAAGCAATAAGAAATAAAATTATTTACATTTTTATTTAATTTTGCCTTTCTTAGCATGTTCCTAGATTTAGGCCATATTTTTGTAGGATGTAAATATTCAAAATTTATTATAATAACGAAAATCAGATCAAGGTGTAGTTTTTGAATAAGAAAAAATGGGTTAGAATAAATTTATTGTTGTAGGACACCTTGTATAATAATAAATAATTATCCTCGTAATTCAATCATTTCAGATGTTTTTCAAATTTCTGCTGTCATTTGTTTTGGAAATTCAATGATAATTTCTCATTTTTATGGCACGAGGCATCAAATTTAATATTTTTGATGTTTGTTTTTTTTTATTTCTAAATTTAGTAATACGTGCATAACTTAGTTTTATCATAAACTATCATGCTCTTCGATTTACGCCATATTTTTGTAGGATTTATGTATTCAAAATTTATTATAATAATGGAAATCAGAAGAATATGTACATAGTTTATGAATAAGAAGAAATGGATTACAATATTTTTGTTGTTGTGGGACACCTTGTATAATAATAAATAATTATTCTCGTAATTCAATCATTTGAGATGTTTTTCAAATCTCTGCTTTCATTTGTTTTGGAAATTCAACGATACCTTCTAATTTTTATTGCACGAGGCGTCAAATTTCATATTTTTGGAGAGTTTTTTTATTTCTTAATGCAGTACATACATGACAGTACATAATAGTACATACATAACTTAGTTTTATCATAAACTATGTTGCTCCTAGATTAACGCCATATTTTTGTAGGATTTAAATATACAAAATATATTATCATAATGGAAATCAGATCAAAGTGTAGTTTATGAATAAGAAGAAATGGGTTAGAATAAATTTATTCTTGTGGGACACCTTGTATAATAATAAATAATTATTCTCGTAATTCAATCATTTGAGATGTTTTTCAAATCTCTGCTTTCATTTGTTTTGGAAATTCAATGATAGCTTCTCATTTTTATGGCACGAGGTGTCAAATTTAATATTTTTTAAAACATTTTTTTTAAATTCAGTAATACATGCATATCGTAGTTTTAATCATAACCTCAAAAAATAAGGCCTAAGCTAGACCTAAAAATGATTCAAGCCTAACTTCTTATGTGTCAAAAGGCACTAAGCCCTAGTTTAAGCCTTATTTTTGTGGTTATAATAATAATAAGATATGCATATGCTACATAATTAAGAAAAAAGAAATATTACTTTCAAAAATATTAAATTTGACCATTACCGAAAATAAAAAATAAGAAGATATCATTGAATATCCAAAACAAATGGCAGCCAAAATTTGAGAAACGTTAGAATTTAAACCGTGTACCAAATTTCAACGAGCTTTGATGACCCATACTTTTGTCCATACCTTTTAGCGAACCTGTAAGAAAATAATAATGTTATTTTCAAAAATATTAAATTTAACCATTAGCACCATTAAAAAATAAGAAGATATCATTGAATCTCCAAAACAAATGACAGCCAAAATTTGAGAAACATTAGAATTGAAACCTTGTACCAAATTTCAACGAGCTTTGATGAACCATACTTTTGTCCATACTTTTTAGCGCACCTGTATATATTTTTCAAAGTGGGTTAATAATTGCGTTACTGCGCAAAAAGTAAATTACTTTTATGGTCTCACTTGAAGTACTTTCAATACGCTCAATTTTCCAACTGGGGATTCGTTTTCTTCCATTATTAACTGTAACCCGCGGTCGCAGTGAATAAGTGGACCGCCTTGAAAACCTATAGCTGCAAATAAATAAATAAAACTCGTGTGAATCGATTGGCAAGCAGCACGAAGTCACATTTCTCCCGTTGTTTTTCGGCTGTGGACGATTATTTTTCTTGCGAATCTTTAAAGTACACCAGTATTAGCCACGATTTTTAGAAATAGCTGTTCATTGGTGTATAATATCCACACGGAGATTAGAAATTCATTGGAGAGATAATATTCTTGTGAGTATGTCTATATTGCAGATGACTGTTTCCCAACTTTAAGCAAGAATGGAAAGATAGGCCATTGGATCGATTTTTTTACACTGTAATATTTAAAAAAAACTATACTTTGATTTATTTGTTCATAATACGATATTAGTCGAGTCCTAGTATATCCCATCTGTAGATTACATTGTTTTTTTACATTGTAATATTCGAAAATGATTAATACCTTGAATTATTTGTTGTAAATACGATATTAATCGAGTACAGATTTACCCTAGAATGGAAAGATAGGCTATTGCATTGATTTTTTTTACACTGTAATATTTAAAAAAAATATCAATACTTTGATTTCTTTGTTTTTAATACGATATTAGTCTAGTCCTAGTGTACCCCATCTGTAGATTACATTGTTTTTTTTACACTGTAATATTCGAAAATTATTAATACCTTGACTTATTTGTTGTAAATACGATATTAATCGAGTGCAGATTTACCCAAGAATGGAAAGATAGGCCATTGCATTGTTTTTTTACTCTGTAATATTAAAAAAAAAAAGTACTTTGTTTTATTTGTTCTTAATACGATATTAGTCGATTCCATGTATATCCCATCTGTAGATTACATTGTTTTTTTTACACTGTAATATTCGAAAATAATTAATACCTTGAATTATTTGTTGTAAATACGATATTAATGGAGTACAGATTTACCCAAGAATGGAAAGATAGGCAATTGCATTGATTTTTTTACACTGTAATATTTAAAAAACATCAATACTTTGATTTAGTTGTTCTTAATACGATATTAGTCGAGTCCTAGTATACCCCATCTGTAGATACCATTATTTTTTTTTACACAGTAATATTCGAAAATTATTAATACCTTGAATTATTTGTTCTAAATATGATATTAATCGAGTATAGAATTGTATAAATTATTCTTATTTTCTTATAATTTAGTTAAATGAAACGCTGAAAACGCTTAAATGAAAAATGAAGCTTTTCATTAGACTAAATTATAAGAAAATAACAATAATTCATACAATTATGTTACAAGTATGTCCATTCTGTATATTATTTAGCCTTCATTCTGTGGTCAGAGTTATGCACAAAGAATTTGACACCACATATGGATAAACAGTGACTCGAGCACGTCTATTCTGCAGTTTACTTAGCCTCTTCTTTTACCGACGATGGAAAAATCTGGGCTTACGTTGAATTATCATTTCCGTTGTAATATTTGTTCCGCCGCTGATCGATAGCTTAATAATTATTGACGCTACTACTTTTGGTCTTGTCTGAAAAAACTTGCATTTAACTGGCACTTGTGTAGATGTATATTCCTCGCTTAATATTAGCAATAAAAACATCGTAAATATCTTGATTCACTTCTTGCGAAATTTTTCTTCCGCAGAGGATTTTCCTTAATGCGATATTAATCGAGCCTGCAAGAAACCGGCGCGTTATTTTAGGTATAAATGTTAATGGCTGCAATTCCTTTTGCACAAATGCTAGCGAGGTTTTTGCGGCAGATTGCGATGAGGTGAAGGTTTGCTAGTGGCGACTGTTTGCCATATACCATAGGAAGTTTGCCCGTAAAAAGCGTGCTCGTGGGCTTGACAATTGGAAAGAGAGTGGTTTATTCCTGTTTTGCGTGGTAACGCTTTTTAATGTAATGGAAAAAGCGTTTTGAGGTCATTGTATACGTTATGTGAATATAAACACGAATGCGATTGCTTTTCAATATTTATCCAAATGCAGAAAGTCTCAACAAATTAATTCACAATCGTATTTTAGACAATCGGTGAGTCTAAGTCATCAGGTTACATTTTTGATATTCTAAATATCAAATCAAATCATAACATAAAAACAAACAATAACATTGATGTTCTACACTACTCAAGTCATGTAAGTCATGCGTTGAGATTTATGATGTTCTAAAAATCAAATCAAATAATAACATAACAACAAATATTAACATTGATGTTCTAAACCACTCAATTCATGTAAGTAAGTCATGACTGAGGTTTTTGATGTTCTAAAAATGAAATAATACATAACAAAAAACAACAACATTGATGTTCTAAGCCACTCAAGTCATGTAAGTCATGAGTTGGGGTTTTTGATGTTCTAAAAATCAAATCAAATAATAACATAACAACAAATAATAACATGGATGTTCTCAGCCACTCAAGTTATGTTAGTAAGTCATGAGTTTAAGTTTTTAATGTACTAAAAATCAAGTCAAATAATAACATAACAACAAATAATAACATTGATGTTCTAAACCACTCAATTCATGTAAGTAAGTCATGTTTTGAAGTTGTTTATGTTCTAAAAATCCAGTAATACATAAGAACAAACAATAATATTGATGTTCTAAGCCACTCAAGTCATGTAAGTCATGAGTTGGGGTTTTTGAAGTTCTAAAAATCCAATCAAATAATAACATAACAACAAATAATAACATTGATGTTCTCAGCCACTCAAGTTATGTAAGTAAGTCATGAGTTGAAGTTTTTAATGTACTAAAAATCAAATCAAATCAAATAATAACATAACATCAAACAATAACATTGATAATCTAAGCCACTAAAGTCAACATAGTATTATGTTCCATTACGATTCTAATAGTCTAAGTCAAGAAGGTACGTTTATGAAGTAATAAAATTAGTTTAAAATGACTTGGTTAAAATATTTGATCCTTATGTCTGGCAACATCCACATAAGTATAAGTTCAGAAAATTTGGCAAAATTAACTTATGTGCCGGTCAGAAAATTGTTACAACTATTAAAGTACTACAACTGGAGGTTTTGTGTACTAAGTATTAAATTACTCGTATATTTAGAAGTAACTGTAATTAGACTATTAATTATCCGACTGGCGAAAATTACAATTGTTTGGTGTTCTAATCTCCTAGTTTTTGGTGTTTTGACAATTCTCGGCATAATTGCGTTTTCGTGTATCGTATGAATCATGTTCATCTAAACCCAATAGTTGAATCTAATTATCAATCAAAGATTCATCTGAACCCAAAAATCGAATCTGATTAACAATCAAATAATCATCTAAACACACCTTGGCGATTGTTGCCTTACAATATAATATATATATACGCTTGTTTTTAATCGTTTTCATTATTATTGTAAGTTTGATAAAGACCAGCAAATATAGCCGAAACTTTAATTGCTATAATTTAATAAAGTTTGATACCAAAAACTTAAAAATTGCATTATTTACGAAATATTAAGTACTAAATAATGCCTTAAACCGTATGGAGGTGCTAATCTATGTACGTTTTCTGGGTCGCACCAGACATACCGTCGATTTCTCTAGGAGAACTTGTGTTTGTTTATGGATATTATACACTCGCCTGGAAACTAAAATGCATTCAAATGGCTCCTAATGCGGATAATCGCTTAATTATCTTGAAGCAGTTTGTTTCAAATGTCGAATGATCTATATTTATAACTCTTCATAAGCGATTTGAGGAACGGTAGAAATCATTAACGTTTGTAATAATGAGAAGTGAAACTAGATTGGAGAACGTTTAAATGATTCATTGATGTATTTACTGAATAGATATGATGACCAATAGGTAGTTAACGAAACTGTTCCCATAAAAAACTTTCAAAACATTAATTTTGTAGGATATTTGAAGGTAAGCATATAAAATTTTAAAAATGATGACAATTTAACGTTGCTCGTAATGGGCATTGACATTCTTCTATGACTAATAGATACATGACTAAACCTTTTGTCCAAAAATAAAAGCAAATAATTAATTTATTGCTATGCATGAATCATAAAACATTAGAGCTAAAAGAAGTGAAAGTAGCTTAAATATTTATCAAATAATATATATTTTTTAATTATTTTATTTTTGATGAGTTGACCAAATTTGATGATAAAAACCAGGTGATGTGGTCGAAACCATAATCACCATAATTTAGTAAAGTTTGATAGGCACAATGTAAAAATTGCATTATTTATCAAATTTTACGTAATAGATCTTCTTTTTAAGGTATCTATTGGTTCCAGATATTTGCAATCATATTGGCTATTTCACAGCTGACTGAAAAACTTCCTCGAAAACCATACTTTTACCATACATGCGGTATAATTTATTAATGTTTGATACCAACAAAGTAAAAATTAGATTATTTATCAAATATAAAGTAATAGATCTTCTTTTTAAGGTATCTATTGATTCCAGATTTTTGCAATCATATTGTCTATTTCACAGGAGATTGAAAAAATTCATAAAAAACCATACGTATACCATAACATTCCAATCAAACCATACCAAATTTTTTAACCAGAAATCGATAAATGAATATATTTTGAAGTACTTTTAATTTATTTCATATGCATATTTAGAAACTATATTTAGAAACTTCTAAATTAATTGAAATAATCTAGATACTTCAAACACATCAAATATTAGAGAAAAGTATTGAGGCAATGTTCGTCTCTGATGGTAATGTTTTTAATTAAGATCTTTATTCTTAATAGTTTCGTTGAAATATATTAGAGAGTAATAGAAAATAGAATATAAAAATATACATATTGTTCGTCATACATTAGTAATACATATTAGTAGTACATATTGTTAGTATATATTTAAAATTTTGCAAATGAATTATTTGAACTTTTTATAATTTCAATTCGATTTTAACCAATTGGACGAAGCTGTACCTTCTTGCATATACTACATACCGTTTCTAATATAAAAGTCTCAATTAAAATCATTTGAGTGTTTACTAATTTTCGAAAATAAGAACATACTTTTAGAATAAAATTTAACAAAACAGTGATTTACATGCAAATGCATAGTTTGTGACCTAAAAAAAGGAATCTAAACAATTGGACGATTTACTAATTTTGTTTTCGGGTACAATCAGATTTAACAAAGCTATGATTTCTTACAAGTACTTAAAGTTTCGGATTTAAAATATTGGAATTAAAACAACTGTTACTAATGTATTGTACTAAATTTCTGTTATCTAAAATATGTTTTATGAAATTTTCATGGAATGTTTACAAATATTATATAAAAGAAAGTACAGTTTGGACATCTAAAAAATAATGTTTCAAAATAGATTTAATACATTAAAAAAAACATGTTGTCCGAATGCAACTGTTATGACATGTACAAATATAACGGCCTGAAAACATGAATAACTTCAGTTTCAAAATATGTTACTTTATGAATTAAAAGCTAATTACTTTGTATTAATATTAATAAGATAACGCTTGAAACATTCAAATAATTTGATATTGGCAATTTTCGTATAAACTATGTCACAATATGATGCGACTGACAACAATTACATAGTTCTGAATATATTATATTAAAAAAGTTGGTAATTCAAAATCGACTTTTTTAAATAATTCTATGAAAAATTCTTCAAACTATTGAATTATTAAATTATTGGATTTTTTTTTCTAATTGCTTCTTTAATAATATTGATATGAGGAACTCAAAAATTCAATAATATTTTAATCAGTTCGTTAGTAATCGTTTAGTTTTATTAGTAATTGAAACATGGAAAAGTTACAAATTTTATACAATCTGTGTCTTTAAATTAATAATTTAAAAAAAAAAAAAATTGAAAAAAAATATTATGAATCTCGCGACTTACAAATCATTGCTTGTTATTAAATAAAGTACGTGATAAGTACAACTAAAAAAATAACAGATTGTTATTTGAGACATCAGATCCTGTGTAATAAGTAGCTATAAGAGCTTTATAAGTAGTTTTATAAGAAGCAAAATGATCTTTGCAAAATGAAAGACAATTTTGAGATTCCAAATAAATTAAATTGAAAAATTTTAGTTGATTGCTGTAAAACCTGTAATAACAATTTAAAAAGTATGGCTTCATGTATTATTTTGTACTTGTATCATAATAATAACATTTTATTTGACAATGCAATACATAATGTCTTGTAATTGCTTGTTACTATTTACTTGTTAGCTTGTTAGGAGATTAGTACTGTAACTAAAAATGGATCAAATAAAGTGCGAGAAAAACTACAAACCCAACAGTAATATAAGTAAACAGGTATTTGTAAAATTTACAGTAGGTACAAAGTAATGGCACTATATTTTATTAAGGAAACTTTTGAATAAACTTGTTTTTTTGCTCCTTCAATAATGAATTAAAGCACCCAAAAGAGCAATAATCTTTTAATTAGTTATCGTTTAATTTGATTTGTAATTGGATGATTTAAAAGTTTTAAAATGTAAACTCTCTACGATTCTTTCAATTAATAAATTTATATACCTACCTTACGATTTACAAATCATTGCTTGTTTTTAGATAAAAACGTACCTAAAAGTACATGAAAACTCTTACTAGAAAAATAATAGATCGTTTTTGAGAAATCTGCTAATTTTTAATACATAATTGCATGACTTTTGAACAGATAATTTTGTTCAAACTTTTGAACAGATAATTTTATTAGAAAGATTCTTCCATCGACCGCTTCTTTAATAAATTTGAGAAAGTCAAAAACTGAAAGATCATCTTCATTTAAATAATTTTTATGTTTAATACTCATCTCCAAAGTAGTACTTAAAATAAAAATGGATTAAATAAAGTATGAGAACAACTGCACTCTAAATGGTTCAAATAAAGTTTGGGAAAATCTGCAGAACAGAAAAAAATAAACTGAAATTTGAACCTAAAAATTAAATTTTTTCTTTGAAATTTAAAAACTTGACAAATTTTCTACATGAACAGTAAATATCTGTAATATTTTCAACTGCAACTGTCTGGAGGTTTTAAGCACTGGCTTTGAAATAATTGCACTAAATTTTTCTAACAGACAACTTTGAAATAAACACATTTTTTGCACGATATTTCTAATTGCTTCTTTAATAATAATTTTAAGAACCCAAAGATTCAATTACCTTACAGATTTGTAATTAAGACATTGAAACATTACTAAATATTTATTCTCTATAAAAATTTCAGCTAAACAGTGTTAGACTCAAAGTTTTTCAGGAATTTTAATTTGAAGTCAAGAAAATTCATGAGACAACTGAGTAATGTCTTTTGGAATATATGATTTTCATATCAGATTTGTGCAAGTGAGGATTTTTTATTTCGAGATTTTGATTATATTTCTTAAGCAAAACAAAAAGGCTAAATACATGAGTTCAAATCAAAAATCTTAATCTTATCCCCATATCTTCATTACTTGAATGCAAAATAAAAAACTTGAGTAGGTAGAATAATGAAAGAAAGTCAATTTCTGACAATAAAATTAAGTCGATGTAATGATGTTTATTCTACCGTATACAGCATACAGGATGTCCCGTAATATATTTGCCATACGTTAAGAATGTAATGCTAAGGCCATTGTTTTTAGTAAAACTTATCTATGCATAGGTTCAAGTTATAGGTAACCTTAAACTTACGCATAGCTTGCATATCAAAAACTCCTTAATTACAGAAATACAAGCATTTTTAATTTTCAGTGTTTATAGGTGTGTATTATACATTTCATGTAAACAAAATCTAGTTAACTATGAATTTATTGTTTTTTAATCAATGTCATTTTGTAAATGTCATTAATTTAATGTTCTATGGTTTATTAAGGGTATTTTTCTGTGGTTTACTGTTTGTCTTTCAGTTATATTTATTTTTATTTTTTTATTTTAAAAGACCTCGGCATTACACCCTCAACGTATAGCAGATATGTCATGGTACACCCTGTATATAAAGACTAAAAAAGAGAAGAACAGCGTTCTGATTTGTAGATGCTCATTTCTATTTATTTCGTTATTTCGTAGGCCTCATAAAGTTTCTTGACATACTATTGCTCTCAACGAGATAATCTTGTTTTTTTTTTTGGTATATGAATCAGGAAGTTGTTGCTCACGCTTATCGCCCACTCTTAAGCTCATCTCTTAACGTGCAGCGCGTGGAAGCGATCCGATTATTCAACACCTGCTGCTTCTTGTGCAACACCTCTTTAATGTCGCACCGTCTGATTTGCATACGCACGCGAAATCCGAAACGTCGTCTTCGCTGCTGCCAGCAGCGGACCCGAAAACCGCCTCGAGCCTGCCCATTTCACAACGGACCACATTAGATCACGACTTTGATTGCGTAAATGCATGGTCTGGTAACGATATATAACGCCCATGCATAAGAGCAGAAGTCGGACATTCACAAGATATAATGGTTGTAATGGTACTGATTCTCGTGGCCTCGATGGACGGCGCACGAAGTACTTGGGTGTTAATTTATATATGTAGATGTAGATGTAGATTTCAGGATTTAGTCCAGTTATGGAAACAATGATAGAAACAACTTTTGTGATTGTACCTTACAAGTCGAAATATTTTAAAATTCAATGAAATATAAAAATAAAATAGTACTGGAAGTAAATTTGTACTGAGAAACCAGTGCCATTCACCGTTGGGAGCTCAGTAACGGCACTCTAGAGATCAGGGTAGAATTTATAGAGAGAATTTCTTGAGAACCCTTGACCGTAATAATCATTGCAGGTACATTTTCAATTTCAAGTGAAAACACTATACATACTTACACAAATCATACGACAGAAGGACCAGTTGGGGATAATTTCCATAATAAATACTACTGCTACTACAAAAAATTGTTACTACTACTACTATTACTACTATTTATACTACAAGTATAAGTAAATCATTAATCTTCACAGAAAATGTAGTCTATATAAGTATTCGGATTTAGATTTAGCATTAAATTCAGCTTTATACTCATTCTCAGCATCACATACAAATGTGATATCGATACAGTTTCAGCTTCGTGTTCTTAAAAATATTCGGAATCAGTTTCAGATTGATTTTTCATTCAGATTCGGTTTCAGCTTCAGATTGCTGAATGATTGCTGAATGTGAGCTTAATGTTTTGATTTAGTTTCATCTTCAGATTCAATTTGATAATGAGATGTAACCTCATATTCTGATTACATTAACATGAATATTCAGGTGCATTTTTCAATTCAGAATCATCGTTTCATAATCAGATGCATTTTACAATTCAGATTTATCTTCATTTTCGTATTCAGAATAAACGTTTCATAATCAGATGCATTTTCCAATTCAGATTTATCTTTATTTTCTTATTATTTACATTCATTTACATTACATTCATATTATTTCAGAATTATCTGAACAGACTGAATTTTTCACTAAGATTCAGCTTCAAGGTTCAGCTTCGTCGAATTTTGAATCTGATTCAGTTTTACCTTAGGGTGATTCATTTCAGCTTCATATTTTGATTTAGTTTCATGTTTAGATTCAATTTGACAATGAAATGTAAACTCATGTTCTAATTTCGCCTCACATTTAGATTCAGCTTGATATTCATATTCACCTGAATATGCAGCTTGAATATACGGTTTCATACTCAGATGCATTTTCCAATTCAGAATCAACGTTTCATATTCAGATGCATTTTCCAATTTTTCACTCAGATTCAGCTTCATAGTTGAATTTTGAATCAGATTCAGCTTCACCTTCAGGTGATTCTTTTCAGCTTCCTAATTTTATTGGGTTTCATCTTTAGATTCAATTTTACAATGAGATGTAACCTCACATGCTGATTTAGTTTCATATTCAGATATAGCTTGATATTCATATTCACGTGAATATTCAGAATAAATGTTTCATATGTTTCAATTCAGAACCAACGTCTCATATTCAGATGCATTTTTAAATTCAGATTATCTTTAGTTTTATATTCAGAATCAACGTTTCATATTCAGATGCATTTTCCAATTTAGATTTATCTTTAATCTCATATTCAGCTGTAAATTAAATCTCAAAATGGTTATATTAGACATATACACTTACATATTGGTATATATTTTCATTACGTAATTCAATTGAAACTTAAAGTAACTCTTCAAGTCTATTTTGCGGTGATCAAACTTGTATTTGGGGCTACATCTGCAGTATCGTCGATAATACAGTACTAGACAACAAAAAAAAAACGGGACACTTTTCCCCACCTGAAATTCATCTGCTAACCGCATCATAGACTACTCATCTTCATTTTTTGTACAAATTCTAGCTTTCTGAACGTCATTCTAATGAGGAATTTTACAATTTTTTTAGTTACTCAACTAAAATTAAAGCAAAATTGCTTTAAAAGTTGTCCCGTTTATTTTTTGTTTAGTACTATATGTCCGCCATTATAAATAAAAACATCATTGAAATCATCACATCCCTTCAACTCATGAATCATGATCTCATGATCATATCATGTCATGAATCATGATCTCATATTCACATCATGAAGTCATATCTTCATCACATAAAGTTTTAGATTTTGATTTTGGAAGGATAAAGTTAAAGATATAATTAATATACTTCTAAATTGAATAGGGTTACCTAACCTAACCTAAATTCATCCCCTTGACTTCAGACAAATATAGAGATATCCAAAACATATGCCTATAACTCTTAGTTACATCCTCTCTTTTTAGAGGACCAAAATAAATTTTTGGCCCCAGATCATATAAAACCAACATAAAATGGCTGCTAACGTATATCTCCGTCATAAGTGTCCATTATATAGCATCAGAATTATATTAGTTTTACATCATACTATAAGACTCTATGGCCCAGTTGTACGATCATGGACCAACCTTGACCATAGTTCAGTTACCTAGGATGTAATTGAGAATTCAATGGTATCCTTAGAAATTGAACTACATCAAAGATGATCCACGATTATCCACCATCGTGAATCACCTTGACCAAGGTTCAGTTACCCAGGATACAATTGTTAATACATTGATATCCTGGGTAACTGAACCTTGGTAAAGGAAGCGTGCACGATCGAACAACTGGGCCTATTACTATTAGGCCCAGTTTTACGATCGTGGATCATTCTGGACCATGGTTCAGTTACCCAGGATACAATTGTTAATAGTTCAGTATCCTAGGTAACTAAAAGAATGTCAATTGGTCAAGAATAATCCACGATTTTACAACTGGGCCCAAAACTATTAGGCCCAGTTATACCATCGTAGATCATCCTTGCCCAAGGTTCAGTTTCATATGATACAATTGTTAATACAATGGTATCCTTAGAAACTGAACCACAATCAAAGATAATCTACGATCGTTCAATTGAGCTGTAGAGATGATATCCTTGTGGGCCTATAAATCTTGCAGCTAACTTGTCCCCATTTTCCGTAAGATATCTAATCTCTAATACGAATCCTTGTGACCTTGTAATTAGTTTCAACTATCAGATAACAATTCACAAGTTGGATCAGTTAATGGAAAAGTAGACCATAATCGGACTATTATAGTGTGTAATAATTACAGACATAATCATACTTTGAATTTCACCAGAAGGAGAATTATTCCAAAGTATTGCACATACGCATCAAGAACATGTAAAAGGTCGTAACTTTTAAAGACTAACAGCAATTGCACACAAATGTCGCAAAAGTGATGTGGCCAATTTGATCTTCCGAAAGGTCGACAGACGACAGACTCCTTAGCGCTGAACTTTCTTGTTTTTGTTTTAATTATTTTTGCTCGAGGTAGTGTTAAGGTTACTCTGCCTTATTTGCATACCCAATATTGTTATTTAACCAATGTACCGTATTTTTTTTTTCATTTCACCTTCGTTTTACAACCAAGCAACCTTGGAACACCAATTTGTAGGCATTACTTCCTCTTCCGCTGACAGTAGGGTGCAGCAACATTTTAGTGATAATTTAAAAATTTGAAAATTAATTTTGTTATTCAACGATTTACTTTGCTTTGCTTTATTTTTTCATTTAGGGTGTATTAGGTTAGGTTAGGAAAGTTGGACTGCAAAACATGACCTCTGGAGCAAAGAGAACCTCCAGGGGTCATGTTTTAGAGTGGCCAACAACCTACCTAACCTAACCTAATGGGCCCTAAATTAAAACATTAAAATGAAATGAAAGAAATAGTTGAATAATAATATTAATACAGTACCAACACGTCATTTTTCATCATGCCCTAAATTAAAAAAAATATATATATAATTAAGAAAATCACTGAAAAATATAATTAACACATTACAAATATGTATTTAAAATACAATATACAAATTACAAATTAAAATAAATACAAATATCTTTATTTATTCTTTTGATACTTTTATACCTAATATGCCCTAAATTAAAACATTAAAATGAAATGAAAGAATTTTTTTAATAATAAAATTAAAACGTTAAAATGAAATGATTTTTTTTTTAATAAAAGTACAAGCACGTCATTTTTCCTCATGTCTAATATTAAAAAAAAATATTTAGGAAAATCGTTGAATAATAAAACTAACGTATTACAAATACGTCATTTTTCCTCATGCCGTAACTTAAAAACAAATAAATCAAATTAAGGAAATCGTTGAATAATAAAATTAACACATTACAAACACGTCATTATTATCATTTAATCATTAAAATGATCATTAAAATTATTAATTCTTTTGATACTTTGATACCTAACCTAACCTAATATACCCTAAATTAAAACATTAAAATGAAATGAAAGATTTTTTTTAATAATAAAATTTACACATTACAAACACGTCATGCCATAAATTGAAAAAACAACTTAATAAAATTAAGGAAATCGTTGAATAATATTTTTTGATATATATTTTTTTATTGGTATTTATTGGTATTGGTATTTTTATTGGCTTTTATTTATAATTGGTTTGAAACAAAAAATAAACTTACATTTTTAAATTTAATAAACCACTTTGTCTATAACTAGATTGTTAAGGGAATTAAATTCCATTTAAGTAAGGAAATCGCGAAGCATTCCAGATTAATATCAATTATGCATCCTGCTATTAATTATTTCTATTCCCAGAATTGCTGTTTTATTTGAAAAACCAATGTAATTAGAATGCTTGTTTAAGGTTAAGTACGTAATTAAATTTGTTTTATACTGCGCAATTTGTGAACTATTTATTCTGCGGGAATCCATTCCTCTTTAGTGTGGATCAAACGCGGATATTATAAGGTCACCGATAAAATTCCTCCTGAGAACTGCAGCCATTCGTTCGGGTGCTTAATTTTTCTGTATTATATTTAATGTTTTCAACCTTCAAACAGAACTATTTATATAAAACTTGTTCTCATATAAATATCATCAAAATAACAACAATAATCTTGCTGAATTAGAGATAAATATGATTAATTGAAATGATCAACTATAATTAATATAATTCAATTATATGATATACAGGGTGTTCTTTAATGACATGCTAATATTTCAGGGTGTAATTGCTCATCACGTTTTATGACGAAAATTTCATATGAACATATATCCGCAACGGCTAAAACTTTTTGCTACAGGGCGTTGAAATTTCAATTTTCAATGTCTGAAACTTTATTTTTATTAATATCTCTATTCATATTGATGAATAAATTTTGAACACTAAATCTAATTACTATAAAACAAATAAAGTTTTCACAAATATCATTCAAAACAATAATTGTTGACATAAAGTAAATTGTAGGTTCTTTTCGATTTTTAGTGTTTCATTGAATTTTCTTTATTGCTCCCTGTTTCTATTCGATTATCTCGGTAAATTATGGTAAATTATACGAATACGGAAATTAATTCATGCATTACGTATTCATATATTCATATTCGTCAATATAAATAGAGATATTAAAAAAAAATAACGACTTAAAAAAATATTTCAACACGCTGTAGCAAAAAATTTAAACCTTTGCGCATATATGTTCATATGAAATTTTCTTCATAAAATGATCTGAGGAATTACACCCTTAAATATTAGCACGTCATTAAAGAACACCCTGTATACAGGGTGCCCTAAATAGAGTAGGTTTGCATGGGTATCTTTGTTATTTTGTAAACTAGAGATCTGGTTAAATGGGAAATGTCAAGCAGTTTTGTATACTGGTTCAGATTATGTTGAAAAATTTTCAAAAGTCTGAGCGGTTTAGAAATTATTCTAAAAAAAACATATCTGACAACTCATGAACCCTTAATATACAGGGTGTCCAAGATAAAGTGATAGGAATTATGCGACAGGAACAAATATTTTTCATAAGAAAATCGTTAAAGACATATTCAATCACTTTTAACAATATCTGACAACTCATGGACCCTTAATATACAGGGTGTCCATAAAAATTGAGATTTTCTAAAAACTACGACATTTCCATAATTATTAAAGATCTGGAAATAAGTTTAAAATAAAAGTTACTTAGCTCGATCGCATAAACTTAAAAATCAAGTAAAAGTCAATATGGCGGTTTTCGAGATATTAATACCAACTTTCTGATTTTAAATGGCCCCCATATTTGATTTTTACACTGCTAAATCGACTTTTTTTTTCTCTTTTTAACGATGTATAACAAACTATGTCAAAATAAAAAATATATATTATATCAATTGGTCCAATTTTTATTTTTACTCTATAAATTATGTTTAAAACAAATGTAAAAAAAATAAAAAATCGTAATATAACTAAGTAGTAAAGTAACAATAAATTATAAAAAATGCTCAAAATGCTGACAAATTAGTACTTACCTACATAAAAATTCATATGAATATACAAACACTGATGACCACAACTTTAAGTGTCTAGTGTAAAAATTAGAGAAAAAAATGACTTGAAAATGATTCGAAAGGTTGCTGATATAAATATATAAACACTGATGACCATAACTTTAAAAGGTTCTAGTGCAATTTTTTAAAAAAAACACCATTTTGGTTTAGTGTTTAGTCAAAAGGTTGCAAGTTCTTAAAAGCATAAATCTATACTTTTTTTTAATGTGTTTTTTTTACATTTTTGGTATAATGCAGCAATTACTGCTATTAAATTATGTATATACATTAAATAAAATTAAAAACAAAGAAATAGTTATAAAATTTTAAACTATAATATGTAATAATATAATGATAATGTGCATTAGTGTGTTAATTGTGGTTTTATAAAAAAAAATTAATTAAAATTATTTTATATAAATCCCTGTAGCAAAAAATTAAACTGTTGCGGATATATGTTCATATGAAATTTTCTTCATAAAATGACCTGAGGAATTACACCCTAAATTTTAGCACGTTATTAAGGAACACTCTGTATATTACAAAATTTATGTAATTCAATTAAATAATATGTAATATAAAGGAAACTGAAATAAATCGACCACTAAGTATTCTCAATATGATTAATTTATATATTTTTTTAATTATTAATTGAAATTAGTACTTACCTAAACTAAATCAAAATTGATATGATTATTCAAACACTGATGACCATAACTTTAAAACTGTCTAGTGCAAAAATTTAAAAAAAATCACCTTTTGGGTTTAGTGATGATTCAAAAGGTTGCTGACATAAATATATAAATACTGTTGACCATAACTTCTAGTAAAACTTCTAGTACCATAAAGAGTCTAGTGAAAAATCTATATAAAAAACACCTTTTTGTTTTAATGATGATTCGAAAGGTTTCAAGTTCTTAAAAACATGAATCGATACACCTTCATTTAAATTTGTTTATTTCACATTTTCTGTATAATGCAGCAATTACTGCTATTAAATTATTTATGTACATAAAACAAAATTAAAAATAAAGAATTAGTAATGAAATTTTAAATCGTAACATGTAATAAATAAAAACTAAAATAAATGGACCACCAAGTATGCTCTATTATGATTAATTTATATATTTTTTTAATTACTAATTCAAATTAGTACTTATCTAACTAAAAATTGATGTGCATATAGAAACACTGATGACTATAACTTTTAAAGGGTGTAGTGCCAAAATAAATAAAAAACTTTGTGGTTTAGTGATGATTCAAAAGGTTGCTGATGTAAATATATAAACACTGATGACAATAACTTCAAGTAAAACGTCTAGTACCATAAAGAGTCCAGTGAAAAATCTATATAGAAAAACACATTTTTGATTTAATGATGATTCAAAGGTTTCAAGTTCTTAAAAGCATGAATCGATACCCATTCTTTTAAATTTGTTTTTTTCACATTTTCTCTATAATGCAGCAATTACTGCTATTAAATTATTTATGTACATAAAACAAAATTAAAAATAAAGAATTGGTAATGGAATTGTAAATGGTAACATGCAACAAATAAAAACTAAAATAAATGGACCCCCAAGTATTCTCAATTATGATTAATTTATATATTTTTGCAATTATTAATTCAAAATCGTACTTACCTAAATAAAAATTGATATGAATATAGAAACACTGATGACCATAACTTTAAAAGGGGCTAGTGGAAAATTAAAAAAAAAAACTTTTTGGTTTAATTATGATTCAAAAGGTTGCTGATATAAATATATAAACACTGATGACCATAACTTCTAGTGAAACTTTTAGTACTATAAAGAGGCTAGTGAAAAATCTATATAAAAAAAACACCTTTTTATTTTAATAATGATTCAAAAGGTTTCAAGTTCTTAAAAGCATGAATCGATAAACTGTAACGGTACAATACCGGGGTATCATTATAAATTGTAATTAATTTATAAACGTAGAGTGGCTCGTAATCTAAGTGGCTGTACTTCACCTGTGTTTGATTCATGGAATCGTTATAGTGCCAAGATCGATGGTTCGTTGTTCAAGTATTGTGTCTGTTACGGGGAAAATATCAAATTATACGCATACACAAATATCATCATACAGTAATTTATTCATTCAGTAATTCATATGGTTTTACATTTTAATTTGGCGAGTAAGGTTTGGTTCATTTGGTAATGGTAAATAAGACGCTTTACATTTATGTGGTGACTAAGGGTTTATTTAATAAGTAATAACACACAAATAATGAAGAATGGCGATTTATTCTCAATTAAAGTTTTTAAATGAGTAATGATTTTTACGTGGTTTCTGACTATTTCATTTGGTTATGGTAAAATAATACGCTTTACATTTATGTGGTGACTAAGGGTTTATTTAATAAGTAATAACACACAAATAATGAAGAATGACGATTTATTTTGAATTAAAGTTTTGAAATGAATTTAATGATTTTTACGTGGTTTCTGATTATATTTCGTGGTATTCTGACGTGAATTAATGTTATAATTCAAATTCTACTGGTTACTAGGACATGCGATTTGTCCCTGCTAATTACGGTGTTTTGGTTATGTCATTCATTCCCCATGCGTCCGTTCATCCATGTTTTTGTCTTTTATTTACTTGATTTAATTTATCCTCAGATAAAGCTTCGCCGTGCATTCCCCAGCACATAACATGCCAGTACCCAGGGTGACGATTTACCCTTAATAACAGTTTCGCAATGCATTTACCAAGCAATAACACCCAAATAATTATATTGCAAATTTCGATCGGTGATTTGTGCACGATGGTCAGTTGTGTCTGGCTAAAGTACATATATCTGATCTCATAGCGAGTCTCATACCCTAACCCTACTAGTCTGACGTGTATGAGACATAAGCCCTTTTGTTGGTGATTAACTCTTTTTATTGTTTTATATTATCTTTTCTTTTGCTTTGATTTGGTCTCAGATGCATCTTTTTGACTCTTTTTATTTTTATTTTCTTTTTGTTTTTGTTTTGATTTGGTCTGAGATGCATCTAATTGTGAGGTAAATTACGATCGGTGATTTGTGCACGATGGTCAGTTGTGTCTGGCTAAAGTACATATATCTGATCTCATAGCGAGTCTCATACCCTAACCCTACTAGTCTGACGTGTATGAGACATAAGCCCCTCATTTGTTTTTGACTCTTTTTATATTTATTTAATATTATCTTTTCTTTTGCTTTGATTTGGTCTCAGATGCCTCTTTTTTGACTCTTTTTATTTTTATTTTCTTTTTGTTTTTGTTTTAATTTGGTCTGAGATGCATCTAATTGTGAGGTAAATTACGATCGGTGATTTGTGCACGATGGTCAGTTGTGTCTGGCCAAAGTACATATATCTGATCTCATAGCGAGTCTCATACCCTAACCCTACTAGTCTGACGTGTATGAGACATAAGCCCCTCATTTGTTTTTGACTCTTTTTATTTTTATTTAATTAATATATTTTTTTTTATGTCTTCTTTTGTTTTTAATATTTTCATTTATTTTTAGTTTGTTTTTACTTTGTTTTTGTGATAATTGAATTCACTTAGCGGATGTGATTCTGCATGATTTTGACTTTGATTCATTCACGGATTTATATCCCTTCTTTACGCATGCTCATGCATGAATTCCCTTGATTCGCATTCATTCTTAACTGCCGTTATGTTTCGTATTTATTAACTTTATTTCTCACCCGATCATGACTTATGACTTGGACTCATTCAATGATTTATCTATAACATTCGCATGCTCGTGCTGCCGGAAAATACTGACTCGCATTCATCCATTTCTCACTCGCTCAAGAATTCAAATATGCAAATACTGACCACATGCATTATCGATGCTAAGGGCTGTTTTATTTCACCGGCATGCAAGTACAACTTATTAGTTTGATCATTCACTCGGCTGATTGATTAGTGATATTAATTACGCAACGCTAATTACAAGGATTTAGTGACTTGGTGTGACATGATGATATTTGCTGATTCTTGTGATAATTATTGACCTTCGCGGATACCGGTTTTGATTTCTCGTTGCGACCGCTACCTGGGAAATCCTTTGAGTTTATATCTGTTTAAATACCTTCCTGAACTAAGCTCTTTCCCGAATCCCTTGCTAATAAAATATAAATAATAATTAAAACGCATGATAATCGAGTTTTGGTGGTGGTTTATGTGGAGTAGCAATACTTATCATACGTGACAATATTACGAAGAGAACCATACACGTTGTGGGGTGTGATTAGTTAATATGTTCGACCCGAACACATCAAGGGGTTAGAGCGATATTTGTAGTCTGCTTCGAGCGCGCAAATCTGTTTCAAAGTGCGTCGCGAAGCCCACAGATCGCTCTAATTACGAAGAGAAACATACATGTTATCGTATGGGATTGATGAATGTGTTCGATCCGCACATACCAACGGGTAAGAGCGATTTTGTTGTGCGGCGTGTGATTGGTTAATATGTTCGACCCGAACACATCAAGGGGTTAGAGCGATATTTGTAGTCTGCTTCGAGCGCGCAAATCTGTTTCAAAGTGCGTCGCGAAGCCCACAGATCGCTCTAATTACGAAGAGAAACATACATGTTATCGTATGGGATTGATGAATGTGTTCGATCCGCACATACCAACGGGTAAGAGCGATTTTGTTGTGCGGCGTGTGATTGGTTAATATGTTCGACCCGAACACATCAAGGGGTTAGAGCGATATTTGTAGTCTGCTTCGAGCGCGCAAATCTGTTTCAAAGTGCGTCGCGAAGCCCACAGATCGCTCTAATTACGAAGAGAAACATACATGTTATCGTATGAGATTGATGAATGTGTTCGATCCGCACATACCAACGGGTAAGAGCGATTTTTTGTAGTCTTCTTCAAGCGCGCCCTTGTATTTCAAAGTGCGGCGCGAAACTCACGGATTGCTCTACTTACGAAGAGGGTTACACACCTTTGCGCCATTTTGGGGGTTTTGTTCTTTCGTAATTCTGTGACATGATATTTTCTGGCGGATTGCCGAATTAATTTACTTGACACGCGTACTGACTTGTCTGCTAAATGTTTCGCAGTGCCCTTCGGAATTGGCAGTTTGATTAGCGTTACTCGATCATCAATTGCGTCATTACTCACTCATTAACCGTTTCGCTCTCTTGCCGACTGGATAGTTGTACTGATGTAATAGCTCGTGCCCTTGGTGTTGATTCGAATTACTACGCGATCTCCCCAAAATTATCTACCCGCGTCACTACTGCCCTAATTGACTCTCTCGATCTCCCTGATTGTTGATGCTAATCGCGCCCCTGTTCACACTCTCGCGATTTGTCTCGTGCCCTCGGCCGTCGAGCACTAAGTAACCTCTCCCCCTGCTTTCGCATATCCTTATATGTTTTACTTCCCCCTTTTTCCCGCGCCCTCTGGGTTCACACACTCTTGTTCTCCCGCGCCCTTCTCTTGCTCTCTCTCTAAGTGTATTCTCGCTCGGTGTCTGCGCAATAATTTCTCACACATGTGTAAGACATTCGATATTTTGTTGGTGGGTTTTGCGTTTCCTTGCAAGACAAATCATGTTCCCTCGTGGTGTGAGTTATGCCTCCCAACTGTCCCCAGTTCCAAGAATTCCAGTACGCGTGCATGTAGCTCGCGCTGGTTTTATGGTGCTTAAGTTAATGAATCTATCGACCCTCACTCCGGGAGCTAGCTTTTGGGACGTTATAAGTGCACTGTAATATTAGACCTTGTATTTTTGGAACGACCCCGCATCGTTCACTGTATATAATTGAAGCATCGCCTGTCTGGGCGTGAGTAACTTATATTTTCCTGCCTTTCTATGAGGCCACGCGGTTCCCCTGAATTTATAGTATTTTCACTCGGATGGTACGCTTTTGTTACACTTGAGTTAATGACTTTATTGCCCCATTGTCGATTGAATTCTCCCGGACGGGTCTGCCGCCTTCCATGAGTCTGCTCACGTATTTTTACGCCGTTATGCGATACTTATTTACCTTTTAATACGAACGTTTTTCTCAGCAAATAACACCTGTCTCACCTATTCTTTGTTAATCCAAATAAAACATGATGTGTCGTGGGTCATTTCAAAACCTTCTTTTGATTTTGTTTTTTTCACATTTTCTGTATAATGCAGCAATTACTGCTATTAAATTAATTATGTACATAAAACAAAATTAAGAACAAAGAATTAGTGATAAAATTTTCAATCGTAATATGTAATAATATAATAATAATGTACATTATTTTTGATTTTATAATTTTTTTAATTAAAATGATTTTATATAAATCCATGCAAAAAGTTTCAATGTCTCAATACGCAATTTATATTTTTTTTTCTAATTTTCTATATGTAACAATATCCTTCAGGCAGGACTCAAGTGCACTAAAAGATTTGCAATTGGAATGGAATTCGGCACACTTTGGTTTAGTGATGATTCAAAAGGTTGCTAATATAAATATATAAACACTGATGACCATAACTTTAAAAGAGTCTAGTAAAAAATCTATATAAAAATACACCTTTTTGTTGTAATGATGATTCAAAAGGTTTCAAGTTCTGAAAAGCATGAATCGATACTCCTTTTCTTAATGTGTTTTTTTTTTACATTTTTTGTATAATGCAGCAATTACTGCTATCCAATTATTTATGTACATAAAACAAAATTAAAAATAAAGAAATAGTAATAAAATTTTAAATCGTAACATGTAATAATATCTGATAATGCATTAATTTTGATTTTATATATTTTTTTTAATAAAAATGATTTTATGTAAATTCATGCAAAAAGTTTCAATTGCTCAATACGTAATTTATATATTTTTTTGTAATTTTCTATATGTAACAATATCCTTCAGGCAAGACTCAAGTGCACTAAAAGTTTTGCAATTGGAATGGAATTCGGCACACTTTTACCGTTCAGTAGAACATTGCACAGTTCTCATGTAAAATGAGCTCTAAACGTAGTGGATAATAAATTGCGCGTTTAATATCTATATAAAGCGAAAACAGATATAAATCAAATGTGACATTTTAAAATGTGAGCGTTCTCACGTTATTAAATGATTTCCAGTACAATTAATAGGTTTCTATAATGAAATTTATGCAGGCGTAGAAAACAAGAGAGAATAAATTGTAATTAAAATCATTTTATTAAATTTATGTTAATATAGAAAGGCGTACGGAATAAATTGCAATATTAATAATGCAATAATTGTTTCCAGTACATAAAATAACGAGATAAATATCATCGTGGTGTTTAAAGAATTGTAGAACATTTCGATTACCGATTACATATAAATAAATAAAGATAAATTAAATTAAAGAAGTTTATTATCAGTTTAAAAAAATCTAATTGTTGCACATTTTCCAAAATTATGAACTCATAACTTAAATACGAAAATAAAAGTTTTTTCATTATTAGTCATATAGTCTATATAGTCGATATAGTCCACAAATTATGATGTCAAATATTAAGGCGCTGTAAAGTTGATTTTTATGATTAGTACTTAATATTTATTTATCATTGTTTACCAAGGTGAATAATAATGTGTACTAATAATGTCTAATAATAATAATGATTACTTTGTGATAACAGTCAACTATTGCAAGTTCGCTGAACGATCCAGAAGCAAAACTGCTAATGTGTCACTCCAGTTATTGAGGTTATGTTGTTTGTTTTTTATACACGCATAGGCATAGTACCATATTTGTATATTATACATAGTATATACTATACATAGTATATTATACATGAATATTATACATAGTATATTTGAGGTTAGAAAACAAGGCTGATCACTGCTAGCGTACAAAATTTGCGCTTAGTAAATTCAACACCAGCTGACAGTTAGCGCAAGGTCAGCGAACTCGTTCAGCAAACCGCTGCCAGTCAACTGTCTCAACATTTGCGTTCGCTAAACGCGCAAAATGATGTCTCAACATTTGCGTTCGCTAAACGCGCAAAATGATTATAATTGATCCAGTAGAGCAAAAATAGTACACAAACCACAGTTGTGAATAGTATTATAGCCTCGGGTCTTGTTTAGACCTCGGCTGTGATTGTATGCATCACAACCTCAGTAGCTATATAATCTACAATTATTTCAAAATAGATTTCCTCTAAAAAAATATTAGGTCAAGTATTTAATATCTTAGTGTATAAACTACAATTATTTCAAAATGGATTTCCTTTAAAAAAATATTAGGTCAAGTATTTAATATCAAGTACTCATACACTTTTAAGTAACAAGTAACCTCATTTCGCACTTAGATCTTCATCAACCTTACGCAGACGGCCTTTTTCCGAATAGCGAAGCGGTTAGAAATTATTAGATCGTGTCGTGTACTTGTAAACGCTTTACGGACGCAGCGAAGGATACGCACCTTTTTACGCTCACAAGAATATGGGTCGATTAGAACGTGCGGCGGTTTAATCGTTTTGTAAATTGCACAGCTTTTAAATAACTCACGCACTATTTTTTCTGTTACAGATACCTCCCAGGTTGTTTAGATGTCGGAATTTGGGCGTCCTGATCTTAGTCACCTTAGTGTTAGTACAAATTGGATTTTCCACAAAAAGTAAGTAAAAATGTATTATTATTAATTTATTATTTATATATTATTATGTTTTGTTGTTATTATTTATTTATGTTGTTAGTTTTGATTCTCATTAGTAAGTTGTATTCAAAGATAAAAACAAAGTTGATTGGAATTTCTAGCCTACTAGTTACAAAGCTTTGAGTTCCGAAAGTTGAAAAAAATAATCGTTAATCGGCTAATTTTGTTTTAATAATTTATATTTGTTTAGGCCTCAGCAATATAATATAGAAGACAGCATTTATTAACTAAATGTTGAGAAATATTTATTAACTAAATATGCCTCTTTTTCAACTCACTCATTCAATTATAAATCAGATTCTAAATTGTTGCTTTTTATCAAAAAAAATATGAAATTATAATAAAATTGATTGAGATAAATGTTAGCTAAATTTTAGGAATACGTCAATTGAGTATTCGACCTAGAGAAATCTTTGGTTGAGAATTTTACCTAACTTATCCTAACCTAACTTATCCTAACCTAACCTAACCTAACCTAACCTTACCAAGACATTTTTTATCCACATTGATATATAAGAATAACAATTTTACTGGATACATTATTTTAGCCAAATTTGTATATAATCAGCAGAGCTTTCTACGGGGATTCGAACCAGCGACTTGTAGGTTAATAAGCACTGGACCTCTAGGTCGAATACTCAATTAACGTATGTCTAAAATGTCTTATCAAACTTACTATTATTTTCATTACCTAAGCACATTGTATAAGTTTATCCTACAATTATATTGTTATTTTTAATGATACCATAACCTCGCTTCTTAATTATGAGCCAAATTACAGGAAACGTTTACATTTTAACTGGTTTTCATTGACTTTCTATTTTAAATATTATGCTTTGTCACATTTAATACTGCTATGTATAATCGTAATAACTGTACTTGATAATCTCAATAATTGGGCTAGTAACAATTTCGTTAATGATAGAAAGTGTAAACATTATGTTACATTAATTTTATTACAATGAACAATAATAAGAACTCCATTGCGTGCTGTTAATTAGTCATGTGAGAAAACAATACGACGCCATTAAATACACAAATAAGTAAACAAACAAATGAAAGGACTTACAAATTTCGAAATAATATTTCACTTTTGAAAATTAAAAGTTTTCATGAGACACAAAAAGCTGAATTTCTGATGACTGCACCATGACTTGTTGGAGCAGTTTATTTTCGTCTTCTAAAGTTTCTCTTTGGCCATTATAAAGACCAAATATGAGCCTTTTTCACTCATAAAGTCTCGGGCTATATGCACGGAATCTACAGCCACGGACTGTAAGAATGACGCATCCGTTCGTCCGAGAAGTGTGTTCCTAGTTTCTGTGATATCACTAATAATTATTAGCAAAATTAGAGAAAATCACACTAAAGCGAATATCGTCGGAATCATGCATTGAGTTAATGATATGTCAAAAATTTATATGATTATATCATATGTCAAAAAGTGACGTATCAATATACGAACAATTTGTGGTCGATAATGAAAGATATGTCATATAATATGCGTAATTGGATTTAAATCCAATGCGTGATTCTTGAGATATTAGCTACTTAGTAGTTTTCGCAAATTTTACCAGTAATTTATGAATGACATCTCTAAAACCAGCCCGTCAATATTAATATAACTAGTTGCTGATAATTCGTGATATTCTATAATAGAGTTATTTGTATGAAAAATGTATGATATTTGAGGTATTAAATTAACGTGTATCACGAATATCACCTTAAAGCGAATATCATCAGAATCATGTATTAAACATTAACTTTGTACACCCAGTACTATACATTTAAATCTAATGCAAATAGAGCTATTAAATAATAGAATATCACTTAATATCAGCGATAAGTTTTATAGACATTGGTACGTTGGTTTTTCAGATAACAATAATAAATAATTCGCAAAATTTTGAGAATTACGCCTAAAACCGTATATCATTAGAATCATGCATAAAACATTAATTAGTACATCAAGTATTGTAAATTAAAAACTAATGCAAATAAAGCTATTACATAACAGCATATCGCGTATTATTAGCAAAAGTTTTATTACTATTGATACGCTAGTTTTTCAGACATCAATGATAAATAATTCCCAAAATTTTGAGAATTACACCTAAAACTGAATATCATTAGAATCATGCATATATCATTAATTAGTAGATACAGTATTGTACATTAAAAACTAATGTAAATAAAGCTATTACATAATAGCATATCGCTTATTATTAGCAATAAGATTTATTACTATTGATACGCTAGTTTTTCAGATATCAACGATACATAATTCGTGAAATTTTGAGAATTACGCCTAAACTCGAATATTATCAGAAACATGCATTAAGTATTAATTATTACATCAAGTATTATACATTAAAAACTTATGCAAATTAGATAATAATGTATTACTTAATATGAGCAATACATTTTATTTATATTGGTACGCTATTTTTTCAGATATCAATAAAATCACATTAAAAACTTATGCAAATTAGATAATAATGTATTACTTAATACGAGCAATACATTTCATTAACATTGATATGCTAGCTTTTGAGATATCATTAATATATTAGTACCAAAATTTGAGAATATCACCTCCTCAGAACGTGCTTTAAACGCTTATTTAATACATCAAGAAATATACATTAAAAACGAATACAAATCAATATATTAAATAACAATAGATCACTTATCACTAGCAACGAATTTTATTAATATTGATATGCTATTTTCTATTATGTCACTAATAAATTATTAGCAAATTTTGAGAATTTCACCAAAAAGAGAAATCAACAGATTTATGAATAGAACATTAATGTAGTACATCAAGTACTATACATTAAAATTTAATGCAAATAAAGCTATCACATAGTAGTGTATCACTAAATATCGGCAATAGGTATTATTAATATTGATACGCTGTTTTTTCACCTATCAATAATAAATTATTCGCAAATTTTGAGAATTTCACCTAAAAGAGAATTTTATAAAATCATGCCTTAAACATTAATTAGTACATCAAGTATTATACATTAAATCTAATGCAAATAAAGCGTTTGCATAATAGTATTTCCCTTAATATCAGTAATAAGTTAGGTATATTAATATTGATACGCTGATTTTTCAAATATCAATAATAAGTTATTCGCAAATTTTGAGAGTTTCACCTAAAAGCTAATATTATTAAAATCATGCCTTAATAATTAATTAGTACATCAAGTATTATACATTAAATCTAATGCAAATAAAGCGGTTGCCTCGTAGTATATCCCTTAATATCAGTAATAAGTTTTATTAATATTGATACGCTGATTTTTGAGATATCAATAATAAATTATTCACAAATTTTGAGAGTTTCACCTAAAACTGATAATAATTTAAATCGTACATTAAATATTATTTAGAACATCAAGTATTATACATAAAAAACTAATGCAAATGACGCCATAATAGTATATCACTTAATATTAGCATTAAGTTTTATTAATATTGATATACTAGTTTTTCAGGTATCAATAATAATATATTCGCAAATTGTAATAATTTCGGCCAAAAACAAAATATAATCAGAATCATGCATTAAACATTAATTAGTACATTAAGTATTGTACATTAAAAACTAATGCAAATAAATGCGTTAGATAAGAATGTATTACTTAATATGAGCAACAAATTTTATTTACATATTAACAGCTAGTTTCTGAGGTATCACTCATAAATTACACTGTTCTGCAATAAAACAAAATGTTTCGTTCCCATGAGAAAGTTTTCTTAATTCCCATGTTTTCAAAGAGTTCGAATACTAATATAGAAACATTGCAGCAGGTACTTGTTTTAAGAAAAATTAGGCTGAACTTCAAAAACCAAAATCCTTAAATTTTTGGTTTTTTAAATCGTATGTTTATTTATTTAATTTTATTTTTAGAAAAAAGATAAGATAAGATACGATAAGATATTGTGTTAATATACATAAAGTATTTACCCAGAATATACATTTATACGAAATATACTTATTGTAATTCATGCAACAGTCTTTTAAGCTTAAAGTTTGAACAAACGATAGATGTATGATCAGTGTGTAGTTATTTTTTTTAATCTAGGGAACCGAATCCCTTTACCTGTGGTGCAAAAATGCGTACGCACAATTTTTTTTTCTTATTGGAAAACCTTCTAACATCTTCGAAATTATGCAATTTTTTATTTTATTTTTTAATGAGGATTAAAAAAGGAGGTCCAAAAACACATAAATACCACATTTTTGATCAAATATTACAAAAAAAACAGTGCCTGATAGAGAGCCTTTCTCACTTTGGATTAGTGTTTCGGCCTCAGAAGATTAAGAAATGTCATTTTTTATAACGGGAGGATTTTGATGCAGTGTTATAGTGTTATTAGCAAACTTATAGAATATCACCACTATTACATAATAATTGTATGGATCCTTAGCCTGAGTTAATTTGATTTGATATGATGTGAATCAATTTATGCATCTACTTCAGGTAAACAATTTATATTCACTACGACTTCACATTAGTGAATATAATTTGTTTACCTGAGATAGGTGCATACATTGTTTCACATCAAATATTACATAATAGTATATCACTTAATATCAGTAACAAATTTTATAAATATTATTACGTAAGTTTCTGAGATATTATTATTAGGAAAATTTAAGAATATCATCACCTTAAAGCGAATATCATCACTGTGCATTGAAAGTTAATTTACTACCTTAAGTATTATACATACCTACATTAAAAACTAATTCAAATCAATCTGTTAAATAACAGAATTTCATTTATCAGCAACAAATTTTATTTACATTGATAACCTAGTTCACAAATAAGTAACAGCAATAAATGACAATGACAAACTGCTTAGTCGCACTGAACAGCAAATATCTCAATAACCACAAATTAGATATTAATAATTTTACACTCATTTAATAATTGTGTAATTATTTAATAGTGTAATAATTTTACACTCCAAAAGTTGCTGAATATCACTATTGAATTGTGTTAATATTCATACGCTAGTTTCTGAGATATCACCAAAAAAGTTAGAGAAAAATTCATGAAAGTCACCAATTGTGATTTTGTATCGTTTCAAATATCTCAATAACCACATATTAGATATTAATAATTTTGCCATCATTAGAAACCCAAAAATTGATAAATATCACCATTGAATAGTGTTAATATTCATACGCTCGTTTCTGCAAAAAACGTTTCTGCACCAAAAAAGTTATAGAAAAATTCATGAATGGCACCAATTGTAATTTTGTAA
Source organism: Othius punctulatus (assembly GCA_951805005.1). Taxonomy (NCBI): domain Eukaryota; kingdom Metazoa; phylum Arthropoda; class Insecta; order Coleoptera; family Staphylinidae; genus Othius; species Othius punctulatus. Next base: position 16,138,576 of record OX638144.1, read on the forward strand.
TATGTTATAAAATTCCTACTAACTTGAATGCATTGTGTTAATATGCATACGCTGGTTTCTGCGATATTACAAAAAAAATCGAGAAAAATCCATGAATGTAATGAATAATAAATTATTCAAAATTGTAATTTTGTAACGTTTTATAAAGTTGATACTAACTTTATCTATGATAATGTTTTAAGGAAATTTTGAAGCACTTGTTTGAGAAAATATTTTGAATAGCATCAATTGTAATTTTGTAACATTTGATAAAATTCCTACTAACTTGAATGAATTATGTTAAAATTCATACGCAAGTTTCTGCGATATCACCAAAAAAGTTAGAGAGAAATCGTGAATGGCACCAATTGTACTTTTGTAACGTTTTATAAAATTCTTACAAACTTCATCTATGATAATCTTTTAAGGAATTTTGGATGCACTTGTTTGAGAAAAAATGTCGAATAGCATCAATTGTAATTTTGTAACATATTATAAAATTCCTACTAACTTGAATGAATTGTGTTAATATGCATACGCTAGTTTCTGCGATATCACCAAAAAAGTTAGAGAAAATTCATGAAAGGAACCAATTGTAATTTTGTAACGTTTTATAAAATTCTTACTAACTTTTTCTCTGATAATGTTTTGAGGAATGTTAGAAGCACTTGTTAGAGAAAAAATGTTCAATAGCATTAATTGTAATTTTGTAACATTTTATAAAATTCCTACTAACTTCATCTACATTTTGTAAGAAATTTTCGAAGCACTTCTTTGCAATCATAAAACAATTTCTTATATTCTCATACATTTTTATCATTTGTAGTTGAGATATAATAATTCTGATTTTTTTTAATAGGGCATGAGCCCTGTCTCGTTCCCTTCTAACAAATTTTGCAGTATGTTTGAAGTCATTGAGTACATTGAAAAAAGTGGCGAACCTGGAAAATTCCTGGAAAATTCATGGACATGAGTCGTGACTTATGCCCTACTAACAAATTTTACAGTATGCTTTACGTCATTGAGCATATTTCGAAAAGTGGTAAATCTGAAAAATCCCTGGAAAAACCAGGGCATGAGTCGTGACTCATGCCCTTCTAACAATTTTTACAATTTTTACAATATGCCTGAGGTCATTGACCACATTTCAAAAATTGATAAACCTGGAAAATACATTGTCAAAGAACTTAATGCACAAGATATGTTTAGAATTTTAAAGATAACTGGAAACACTTATCAATAGCATGAATTGTAATTTTGTAATATTTTATAAAATTCCTACTAACTTCATCTACATATTGTAAGACATTTTCGAAGCACTTCTTTGCAATCATAATACTATCTCTTAAAATCTCATTCATTTTTATCATTTGTAGTTGAGATATAATAATTCTGATTTTTTTTAATAAAGCATGAGTCCTGACTCGTTCCTTCTAACAAATTTACACTATGTTTGAGGTCATTGAGTACATTGAAAAACGTGGTAAACCTGTAAAATTCCTGGAAAAACCTAGGCATGAGTCGTGAGTTATGCCCTACTAATAAATTTTACAGTATGCTTTTGGTCATTGAGCACAATTCGAAAAGTGGTAAACCTGAAAAATTCCTGGAAAAACCTGGGCATGAGTCGTGCCCTTCTAACTATTTTTACAATATGCCTGAGGTCATTGAGCACATTTCCAAAAGTAGTAAATCTAGAATATTCACTGTCAAAGCACTTAATGCACAAGATATATTTTGAATTATAAATACAAGTGGAAACATTTTCACAAAGAAAAAAAACCACAGTGTCTGAAGAAAGCAAAGAGCTACCTAGACTACAAAGAATTCAATTATGCTTATAACCACTCTGTACTGTCATCTACAACATAAATTTAAGAAACAAATATCTTAACTTTAAATAATCTATTGATTTTAATTAATAGTTTCAAGAAAACTTAGAAAACTAGAAGGTTACATAAATGCATTTCCATTCATTAATGCATTACTTAGCCATCCATTTGTATGGGCCAGAGTAAAAGTACATTAACTGGACCTAACGAAGAAACATGCCCAACGGAAAAACACCTAATTAATGCAACAAAGAAACTTATTTGGCAAAGATCAAACAATAAATTCGAAGCGACCATATTCCATGCTACAATGATAAAATTAATCTCTGGACATTTACTAGGAGTCCTCTTCTCAGTTGTCAGCTGACCACTAATTTATTTTATTCATAAAAGGTTGAAAAAATATTGGACCAAAAGACTAAAGGCAACAAGATTGGGCGGACGGTTCTCAAAAAGTTCGCAGTGGTTTGTCTAGGCCATAATATTTTCCAACTTTTGAATTTCTTGATTTCGTTATAACCACGATAGAAACAGGTTTTTTTTTGAATTATTTATTCTTCTTTATTTGTAAACTCATCCCTAAAAATATTTAATATTAAAATATAGTTCATTTCTGGTTCAAAATCTTTCACAAATCTCCAGATACCTTAAGCAATTTAACTATTCTTTTTGTTTCTCGTATTTTTCTGTGAAACCCATTGTTATTATCTGTATTGTACCTATAGACATCGATGAAACTAAAGAATAGGCGTGTGTGGCTTGTTGTTAATCAAAGCCATAATACTTTCGAGCGGTGGTAATCGTGCTATCCTTCCAGCACGTGTCTCGATTAGGCAGAGCTCAGCACGCTATTATCACGCTCCTGGCCGGTAAAGACAATAATCGGGAGGCTCGAAATCGAAGGCTTTCCTGCGCACGTCGTGAATTAATAATGAAAAATTTCCGCCTCGCTCGTGACTGAAAAAAAGGCGACGACCCAGAACTTGATCGCTTTCGAAACGCGCGGACGATCCGACCTCTGAGGTCGCGAAGAAACATTTCCACACTCAAGAATTGTGATTTGTGTGTGGAAATTGGAAGCTCGCACGTGCGCCATTGTGATTGTTATTAAATTAATTAGCGGTTTTTCGGGTACGGTTTGCTTCGGCAGCATGCGAAATTGCGGTGGTCGCATTTGCATAATTCCTCTTTGAAGATGGTGATTGTGGGGAAAAACTTGGACCATTGAATTTTTACCAACAATGGGACCGACGCGTTAATTACGGCGGAGCCTCATTGTTGCTCCTTGCGCAAATTGTCGCCTCCTTCCCTCCGAAGGATCCGAGCCTTGGCATCGTTTATGGAGCTCCCAGGGATGGGGAGGGGGGCGCGTGTTTGTTCTGCAAATCGAGTTGTTTAATTTCGGTTGCACAACTCAGACGGTAATGAATGGTGTAATTGGACGAGCGTTTTACAAAACGGCGGGATAATAGTTGGGGAATCGGATTTGCATAATTTGTATGTCGCTCGTGCCTTTGTCGGAAGTACCAGGGATGGTCTTTGTGGCGAGAAATATCTTCGCGTTTTGGGAGCCTCAATTATCATACATCTGGGACACGGAGGGAATTTAAATATCCTGCTTTGTATTTGTTATGTACGGATCCAGGAAAATTTTGCTACAAAATGCAATAATACTTTAATATCCTGAACACACGTAGATACTGTATGCAGATACAGTATGCTAGATACAGCATTGGAGGAAAATTAATGCATACTGTATGTGCTGTAACTAATAAATATATATACTTCAATGCATAATATGTGCAAGATAGTAGGCCTGAATCGTAAATATTTTTTTCAATTTTTGGTACTTAATCAAAATCGTATTCTTATTAAATTTGTCATTTATACTAATTATAGCCTTAACCTCTCAATTAACTTACATTATTTACGACTACCTACTAACTAATTTTAATTACCATCTCTCAAAGGCCTTCAATTAAATTTATTGCTATTTTCATTTATATCTTTAGGCTGTTAGGTTTTATTACTGCTATTTATTGCATGTTGTGACATGTATAAATTTGATTAATCAATATAACCATAACTCTTTTTCTTGTTTAAGTAACGAGACGAAGACTCAGGAGGCCACAAACGTCTGTCAGCTCATCAGTTTCCACCACACAAGACCAGGAAGTCTCAGCCAGCGTCAACAGGTTCAGGCTGAGGAACAGGACAGGCTCTAAGAAGACGGGCGATAACTCCATTGCAGCCTCCAATGTCAGCAAGAAGGATAAAGATGGATACAAAGTAAGTGAATTAATCTGATTACCTAGAGATATTACGTAGAGATATTACCACCGGAGGTTTTTAATTCGTGATAACATTTGTTAATATTATTAATGTTCTCTATACAAAGTAAGTGAATTAATCTGATTATCTAGGGATTTTACCTAGAGATATTACCACCGGAAGTTTTTAATTCGTGATAACATTCGTTAATATTATTAGTGCTCTCTGTACTTTGTTGGTATCATAGTACAGAGCGTTCGGGAAAGTGGTGCTAACTTTTACGCTGTATACTATTTGATGACACTATTCAAGATGCCTATATGTTTTGCAACGTTGATGAATTTTTTTTAAATTAATATATGTTTATTTCGCAACTAACGTTACAGATATGAATGTTTTTTTAAGATTATATCAGTGGTGCTTAAATTTTTGTCCAGGTCTTTAATAGTTAAGTAGTGCAAGAGAGGGAAGTAGCTTTTCAAAAGTTGTTGATCGGAATTTGATGTCATAAGGCACTTAAGTTACCAGTTGCTTACATTTCTGCGCAGGTCTTACATGGTTAAGTAGTTCAAGCAGGGAAATAGCTTTACCAACAATTGTTGGTCGGAATTTAAGACACTTAAGTTAACAGTTGCTTAAATTTCTGCGCAGGTCTTAAATGATGAAGTAGCGCAAATAAGAAGATAGTTTTTCAAAATTAGTTGATCGGTATTTTATGACTTAAAGCATTTAAGTTACCACCTGCTTAAATTTCTGCGCAGGTCTTACATGGTTAAGTAGCAGACAGGGAAATTGCTTTTTTACAAAATTGTTGGTTAGAATTTTATTGCTTAAGCCACTTAAGTTACGAAGTGCTTAAATTTCGGGCCTGGTCCTAAATGGTTAAGTAATGCAAGAGGGAGGTAGCTTTTCAAAAATTGTTGGTCGGAATTTTACGACTTAAGGCACTTAAGTTACCAGTTGCTCAAATTTCTGCACAGGTCTTACATGATTAAGCTGCGCAAGACAGGAATGTAGCTTTTAGTCAGAATTTTATTGCTTAAACCACTAAAGTTACAAATTGCTTAAATTTCGGCGCATGGCTAAAATAATTAAGTAGTGCGAGAAAGGGAAGTGGCTCAAGTCGTCTATACCTTCTGGTATTGAGAATATTCAATGCACAAATTATGAAATATTTGATTTTTAGTGTGTTCATGCAATATTTTCATTTATTGTTATTACATTATTAGAGATATTTCAAAATGTAGCGCTCACATTTTAAAAATATTTAGAAATGATATTTATAGGTATGTTCGTATTTAACATATTTAATTGGATTAAAATCCAATGTGAGATTTATAAAATATTTAATTTTTAGTGTGATCACATTTTTGAATACTATATCTCAAAAATTGCTTCTTGGAACATTGCTGATACTCAATTACTTGTATCTCAAAAACTAGTGTAACAATATTAATACAAATTATTATTGATCTTTAGTAATATATAGGCATTCGACATACTTTATTGGAGTAATATCTAAGGCACGATACGCGAGATATTTGATGTATGGCGTGATCACTTGTTTTTAGGTGTTATTCTCAAACTGTGCTCGCACTTAATTAATTATATTACAAAAACTATCGGATCAATACTAATACAATTTATTTCTGATTTTAACTGATATGTATACATATGACATATTAAATTTAATTAATATCCAATGCGTGGCTTACGCAATATTTGATTTTTACCATGATCATGTAATATTTTCATATATTGTTATTACATTATAAGAAATGTTTTAAAAATTAGCGCATAAACTTTAATAAAATTTAGTAATAATATTTACAGATATATTTGCATCTAACATATTTAATTAGATTATTATCTAATGTAAGGTTTAGGAAATATTTAATTTTTGGTGTGATAACATTTTTGAGATATAGCATTGGATTGCTTCTAGGGACATTGCTGATACTCAATTACTCATATCTCAAAATCTAGTGTATCAATATTAATACATTTTTTTATTAATCTTTAGTAATATATAGGCATCCAAGATATTTTATTAGAGTAATATCAAAAGCACGAAAGCACATATATCCAAAGCACATATATCATGAGATATTTGATGTATAGTGAGATCACTTGTTTTTAGGTGCTATTCACAAACTGTGCTCGTACTTAATTCGTGATATAGCAAAAACTAGCGTATCAATACTGATATCATATATTACTACTTTTTAGTAATATATAGGCATATAATATGTTTGATTGGAGTAATATCTAATGAATAATTCATAAGATATTTGATTTCTAATATGATCACTTGTTTTTAGGTGTTATTCTTAAATTGTGCTTGTACTTAATTAGTGATATTGGAAAAACTAGCAGATTAGTATTTGTACAATTTATTATTCATTTTTGGTGATATGTAGATATTTGATGTATTTTATTGGATTAGTATCCAATGCGTTTTTATGAAATATTTGATTTTTAGTGTGATCGTGTGATATTTTTATACATTATTATTACATTATTAAAGATATTTCAAAAATTAGCGGATACATTTTAATAAAATTTAGTAGTGATATTTAGAGATACATTTGCATCTAATATATTTAATTGCATTAATATCCAATGTGCGATTTGTGAAATATGTAATTTTTAGTGTGATCACATTTTTTAGATACATCATTAGATTGCATCTAGGGACATTGCCAATACTCAATTACTCATATTTCAAAAACTAGTGTATCAATATTAATACAATTTTTTATTGATCTTTAGTTATATAGAGGCATCCAGCATATTTTATTGGAGTAATATTGAAAGCACGATTCGCGAGATATTTGATGTATAGTTTGATAACTTGTTTTTATGTGCTATTCTCAAACTGTACTTGTACTTAATTAGTGATATTGCAAAAACTATCGGATAAATACTGATACAATTTATTACTGATTTTTAGTGATAATTAGACATATGACATCTTTAATTGAATTAATATCCAATGCGTAGTTTACGAAATATTTTATTGTTATTATGATCATGTGATATTTTCATATATTGTTATTACATTATTAGAGATATATCAAAAATTATCAAAATAAATCACTAAAATATACTTTTAGTGATATATAGACAAATGATATATTTTTGGAATAATATGCAATGCAGGGTTTATGAAATATTTGAGTGTTAGTAAGATCATATAATATTTTCATATATTGTTATTACATTATTACTCATTAGATTGAAGAAAATGTTATGGCTTGAGCCACTCAAGTTACCAATTGATTAAATTGTCTCAAGCACGCAATCTTTTAAAAAATCAAATATTTGTAGTAATTCATTTCAAAATTTCAAAATCTGTAGTGAATATTCCCAAATATCTCGTATTCAAACTCACATTAAGTTAAAATTAAGTTTATTTATTATCATCATTAGTATTTCTATTATTAATTGTAAAACTTGTGTAAATTTAACGTAATTATTGCTAATTTTTCTTGTTTTGGCACGAATCTCTCAAAATTTCACAAATTTCTCATTGATACTTTCAAGTTACCTTGAAATATACCTCCAATATGTATGTAACTGTATGTTTTTAAATGTAATATCGATTTTAAATGTAATTACATGTTCCACACTGTGTAACTCTAACGGAATAAAGTCTCTATTACTATTATTATCATTATTATTAGATTAGTATTATTATTATTATTATTATTATTATTATTATTATTATTATAAGTTTCTCAAATTTGACGTGAATGATTTCATAATTTACCAATTTTATCATTGCCACAGATACGAATATAAATTTTTAGGTATTTAGCTACGATATCGAACACCAAATACAAAATAGCACAAACAAATAATTACAATTTTCGTTTCAAATACCCAAAATTTGACATGATTCCTTCTAAATTTAACAAATTTGTAGCAAATTTTTTAAATGTCACAATATTATAATTAATCATTTCAAAATTCATAAATATGTTACTAATATTTCCAAATGTCAGCTATTTACACTTAGCCCAGTTAAAATAAAGTCCTTTATCATTATTATTTGTCGTGAACCTTTACAAAATTTAATGTTTCAAAATGTCTTAATTTTGGTATTGTACGTTACACATTTCAGGTGAATATTTTCAAATTTCATAATTTTGTAGTATTTACCAAATATATTTATTTATTTTGTTTAACGTTTAACACTGAAAACAGTTTTAGACAATAAAATAATTCAAATATGCAATTTAGTTTTTCAAATATCCATACTTTATAAATTTTACTTGAAACTCTTAAAATGCCTCAAATTATGAATTAATCTGTCAAAATTTTGCCAATTTTTCGTTGATTATTTTAATCGCGAGTGAGTTAAAAAGATTTTTTATCACGAGTGAGATTTCCAAGTTTTCCAAATTTGTTCCGCATCTTTTACGATTTAAGTTATTAAAGTTTTCAAATCACTATTAGTTATTGAATATCGGCAATGTCCCTCAAAAATTGCCTCAAAAATGTGATCACACTAAACATTAAATACTTCATAAAAATCACATTGGATATTAATCCAATTCAATATGTTAGATGCAATATGTTATATTTATATATATTATTATATATATATATATATATATATATATATATATATATATTATTATATATATATATATATATATATATATATATATATATATATATATATATATATAAACAATATATGAAAACGTCACGTGTTTACACTAAAAGTCAAATATTTTTTAAAACGCGTCACGATTTCTTCTAGCGATAACTGTACAATACTTGAAAATAAAATTACTGGTATAGTAGTTCCTAGTTAAAATGCCTTATTACTACATTATTTCTTGAATAGTTTCGGGTACTGTGCAGACATTTTCAGAAAAAAATCGTTTAGTTTAGGATTGTATTGTATGTACAGTTAGTTATATAGTTAGTTAAATTTGAAAACTTTTGCGACTTAAACTTAAGAAATGCGGAAAAAATTAAGGATTTCTCGTCAAATAGTAGTAGTAGTGACTGTATTTGTTAGGGATATCATCCCTAACTGGCTATCGACCAACGTAGGTCCTTCTGCCGTGTGATTTTTGTAAATGTAAATTAAGGATATCTCGTCATAGTATATTAAAGTATAAGTGGATATCAAGGCCTTTCAAGCACGAACGTTTTTCAAAAAACCGACCCGTCGCTCCCCGCTGCGCGGGGAGGCGGGGAGGTTTTTTGAATAGAGTGAGTGCTTGAAAGGCCAGATATCCACGCATACTTTACGCTATTTTTTATCATTGATGCCGTAAATTGGCCTAAACATTTGTAATTATAATTTCTATCTGATGTGCCGTCGATTTTGCCGTACAGTTTTAGTATCGTTGCTAAGATACTGAATAAATAACTAGCTAACATGGCGGCTGATACTATGCAATCGTTCTAGCCTTGGTTGTCAAAGTGTTGAATATCGTATGTAACAATCTTTCAATTTGGCATCAGTTTTGATTTTGGTTGAAAATGCAACGAAACATTGATCAATTAAGCTCCGAAGCAGAGAGGCGTTTAATTCCCCAAAAATCGGAATTGGCATATAAGAAGGAATACGATAAATTGGTAAAATGGATGGACGAACAGGAGGTGAAAACTGTAGATGAAAGAATGATTCTTGCTTACATGCAGAAAATGTCTACATGCTATAAGGCGTCAACAATGTGGGCAATACATTCCATTTGTATCCATGGAAACCTTTACAGGAAACGCGCGTTTTTGAAAGCCTGTTTTATGCACGCTACACGATGTTTTAAACAAGCAATATGATGCATCAATGATAAAAAATATTATATTAGTAGGTTCATTTTTCACAAAAAAATATGTTATAAGAGACATACTAGTTCTTAACGCAAATATTAGTTTTGAAGTTTGTCAAGATTACTTCCCAAATTAAGATATTTTAAAACATTCACGCGAAATTCATAGATTTTTTTAACAATTCACGACAAATATTTATAATGCTATAGTTATATAATAATGCTAACTTTTATTTTTATATGTCATTCCCATTCAGGTGTAAAATTTTAAAATTTGCAAAATTCGCGACAAATTTGTGAAATTAGTAAAAAGCACGACAAATTTGCGAAATTTGTAAAAAAAACCTCGACAAAAATTGGAAATTTGAAACAAATTTTGTTAAATTTGGTAAATATCAAAAGAAATTTGTACGTTTATGTTTTCCAAAATAACATGTTATTAGAGACATAAATCAAATATGAAAAGAAGATGGAAGTTGACATTTTAAAAAATAATAATGACAACGCAAAAACAAACGCCGATAAAAAAAATTTACGTACAAAATATATTTTCAAAATGAAACGGTTTTTGAAAACTACATAAGATTTTGTTCAATAATTTATTATCAGTAATCACTCAATCTCTTGAAATCTCTATAAACAATAATAATAATAATAATAACATATATTTGGTATTCACCCATATAAATTAATTGAAATGAATTAAATATAGAGATAAAGAGATCGAGGTTTTTGAAAAACACATAAAATTTTGTTCATTAATTTATTATCAGTAATCACTCAATCTCTTGATATCTCTTTATACAATAATAATAATAATAATAATAATATATATTTATTATTGAGCCATATAAATGAATTGAATAAAAAGATTAAGGGTTTTTAAAAATACATAAAATTTTGTTCAATATTTTATTTTTAGTAATTACTCAATCTTTTGATATCTCTTTATACAATAATAATAATAATTATTATTATAATATATATATTTGGAATTCAGCCATATAAATGAATTGAAATGAATTGAATAAAACGATTGAGGTTTTTGAAAAATACATAAAATTTTGTTCAATAATTTATTATCCGTAATAACTCAATCTCATGATATCTCTGTATACAATATTAATAATAGTAATAATATATATGAAATGAATTGAGTAAAAAGATTGAGTTATGGATGGAGGTTTCTTAGTAAGTTTATAAAATCGATGCTTCAGTTTAAATTATTAATGAAGCAAAAATTATACATGAGCTGGGACACGTGACGCAAGTAAATATTATTGCAATTACGTACTCAATTAATAATTCGATTCTAAATATTCAGCTAAGAATCTTTAATTTATACGCACGAATTATACTATGCATAATTTAGGGTATAATTTACGCCCCATTAAATAGTCTAAATCCATAAATTAAGGGAATAAATAATTACATGCTTCATTATTTCATTGTGTGCCACACATTATACTTTATAATTATTCAAGAACCTTGTCCTCACAGAAGACAAGGAGGAATTTTTGAATATTAATTTTAGTCTAACGAGACAAGGCAAGAGCAGAGTAGATTTAATTGGGCTGGCACAAAATGCAATTTTGTACACACCCCCAATAATTTTAATAATCAAATCAGATCAAATATAATTTTTATAAGCATCATCTTATTGAATATGTAAAACTTTACTAGTACAAAACTGCAGCAATGGTGTATTGTGTCGTTAGTACAGGAAGTGATAGATTCCTGGCCGGTGTGGCAATTGAACAATAAAGCACATACTGTTTTTGCTGCTATCGCAGTATTTTTGCAAGTTTCGTAAAAGTTGGAAGACCTAAGAAGAAATTATTTGCTGTAGAGCTGCAGAAGTAATTCATTGTCGGCCTACGCCGGGAATGTAATATTCCCTAAATACTTAAACTTTCAAAAGAGTTTTGTTAAATTTGGAAAATATCCCAGAGATTGGTAAATTCCGGAAACTTTCACTGTCGTATAAAAATAAGTAAGATGATAACATTTATTAGAAATTTGTGGACTTCATTTGAGGAAAGATTAATGCCAAAATCAGGAAGATTTAAGCATAAATTCAACGGTAACATAATGTAATAGAATTCAAGAGATTTTATTAACATTGTTGTACAAATCAATATAATAAATTTGTGCACAAATTTGAAAAATTGGAAAGATTTGGACATTTGGAAAAAGTCTAGGTGCCATGTAATTTTGTTTCGTTAAATATCATTTTAGTAATTTAAGTAATATTTCTTTTCAGGTGGTTTGCTACTACACGAACTGGTCGCAGTACAGACCCAAGATCGGGAAGTTCATGCCAGAAGACATTACTCCAGATCTTTGCACGCACATCATCTTCTCCTTCGGCTGGCTGAAGAAGGGAAAGCTCTCATCTTTCGAGAGCAACGACGAGACCAAGGATGGCAAGATGGGACTTTACGAGAGGATCCACAAACTCAGGAAAGCAAATCCAGCTTTGAAGACGTTGATGGCTATAGGTACGTAGAAACAACTCAAATGGAATAAGGAAGTTGTATAGCGGAGATGAACGAGTCTTGAATTTTATTATGTATGCAGAAGAATTAAACTGAATCATAATTTATATGGAAGAAATTTATGATGATTTATAAAGCATTACATCATAATAATCTATACGAACTGTTTTAAAGTGGTTTTCAGAAATAATTATAGATTATCATCAGCGGGATAAAATTTGAATGACATACCATTAGATTCCCTAATGTTTCCCGGATTCGCGCTAATCTTAATGCATCTTTCCAGGCGGTTGGTCATTTGGCACCCAGAAGTTCAAGGAAATGTCGGGAACACGCTACGCCCGTCAAACGTTCATCTACAGCGCCATCCCGTTCCTGAGGGACCGCGGCTTCGACGGCCTGGATATCGATTGGGAGTATCCTAAGGGGTCCGACGACAAGAAGAATTATGTGCTGCTGCTTAAGGGTTAGTTTATCGTTTCTCCCTTGAAATACAAGTCTGCTGCGCTCCCTGGAGGAAGGCCGTACATTGTAATATCCTCTTATCTAACGCCCTGTGATGCTTCCTGCGGGATGATGCAGAGGCTGACGTGCCCAATTCGACACATGCTCGAAAAATGTGATGGCTAATGTGACAATTATTTCGGTGTCGCCTTTTCGGGCGCCGACTTTCTATTCGATTATGCAGATAATCCCCGCGCTCGCTCGGAAAAATTTATATGCGAACAAGGCCGAAGAAAGCGATACGAATTTCTACTCGCTAATGAGGGAAATAAACAGGGTTTCGGCCACTTATTGCCAATTCTGTAGGGGAAACTGTGGCAGAACTCTCTATTTCAGCATGCAAAGCCTGTTTTTTTCTGACTCGTAAATTAGACCAGTTACATGCAGAATTATTGCCTTAGATTATAATTTATTGCAAATTATGTGAAACGACTGCCACAAACGACAACAACATGAAGACAACAGGAATTGCCTTATCCCACCATAGAAATATAAAATGGTACATTTTGTGATTAGTACAGGAAGTGATATATTCCCGGCCAATGCGGCAATTTAATGTCCGAGCCATCAGGCGAGGCTAGCAAGCCGAAGAGGCCCGGAAGGCACTTCACTCACATGCAATTTTTTCTCCCATAGCTATATTTTTTTATTTTTGCTTTATTTTTGCAAGTCTCGTAAAAATAAGGAAGATCTAGGAAGAAATTATTTGCTGCAGACCTCCAGGAATAATTCAGTGCTGGCTTAGGCCGGGAATATAATATTATAATAATAATAATAAAGAAAAACGCAAAAAACGCTACATAATATACAAAATTTCAACCAAACAACAAAAGAATATTCCAGTACTGTTACTTCCCCATTATATCACCTACATCAACAATTCAATGCTAGCTTTTTAAAACTGAAATTGGGACTTCTTGCAGCAAGCATCATATTAATTTTATGCTCTAATCTGAATGTTGCTGAATTATTATCACGGATCGTGTTACTCATTATAATTCGTGATAATTAAAATTCGAGCATAATGAAGCATTTATGATGCATCGCATAATTTCTTGGGTGAAATTCGCGTAGGAATTACAAGGAAGTGATTAACATTAATTATGACTGTACATTCTTAATTAATTTTTAGAGAAAGCCGCGATATTTAAATAAAATTGCCGAGGTCTACAATGAGCAATAAAATAGAAAACGGATGAAGCTTGGGAAAATATATGGTTAAATTGAGTCATTAAAATGTTATAGATTGTTAAATATATTTCACAACTCAGATATACGCAGAAATATGTAATTATTTTTAAGAATTATTTCTGCCTGAAACAGTAATTATTAATAAGCCAGCACTGAATTGCAAATTATTAAGGTCAGCACGGAACACAAAAATCCGAGAGCTTAAGTGCAACTGGTTGCAATACCAGAGCCGATGCAAACAAAGTCAGCATATTTTTACAATAATAATATTAATATATTTAGTACTTTGATAGTACTAGTAGTAGTATTAGTACTTACATTCATAGTACATACATTGTAGTAGTAGTAGTAGTAATAGTACCTACATTCATAGTACACACATAGTACTAGTAGTAGTATTATTACTTACGTACGTGTACAGAGTAGCAAAGAAACCTCGGGACAATTTTCCAACTATTAACAACAGCAGTCGCTGTTTCTTACGCTGTATTTTAATTAAAATTCCACTGCTTTCCACTGTTGCCAAATAAAAATCATCGTAATCATCAACATCGTAAAAAAAGGCGACAGCTGGTATTAATACTTGGAAAAGTAACCTTGGTTTTTCTAGTCACTCTGTAGTTTTGTACTTATTATATATAAATAATAATATAATTTATATATTATATATAAATAGTATAAGTAAAAATATTTCAAAAATAAGTTTTAGGATTTAGTAATCAAGCTCTACGTGAACTGCTGACGTACATGTTAAAATATAAATTTCAGCCTATATTCAATTTCTAATCAATTCATTTTTCTACTGCAATAATCCAAATTTGGTATATTTTCAAAAACAACTGTGGGACTTATTTTTAAACTCCAACCTTAACTGTCAATATCTCAAACGTTAAATTTGAAGAATATTTTTCTTGTTATTTAGTATTTGAGAATAATGTTCTTCTATGCTAAACATAATTATTAATAATTATAAGTGGCAATATTTTGAGCTGCTAATGCCAAAGTAGGTAAAACATTGAGCTTCAGGTGTATAAATGTGTAAAATACTGTCGAAATCAATAGGCTACTAAAAATTCATGTATTAAATTTTCAGTTGCAATTCGTTCAAAGTTTTTTTTATTACTGTTGTACTGTTGTACTATTTATGTCAGAAATTCATCCTGACATTCGAATGTGATGCTCTCACATAACGTACAATGGCCGACAATCGAAGTGCAACACGATATTTTTTCGACCGCCTTATGAACATTTGAGGGCGAAGCTGCTTTGCATCTGTATTTGTACTTGTACGTGCCTAAATCCCAATTACCAATAAGTTCGAAATTCGCTCTGGTTTATGGCTTTTAGTTGCACTTCAAATGTTGGCGATTGTACATGTTACTGCTATCCTTTTTATTACGCAATAAACCTGATTTTTTGGATTTGGATTTGGATTTGGATTTTATCTGTTGGATATTATCTGGTGATAGTAATTTATCCAAAAATCTCTATACATCAGAATTGTTCTTAAATTAATTAGTTAGATTCGTAAAAAAAAAAATTATATACCCAATTTAACAAGGGTAGTTTGTTCGAAAAATATGAAAATTTTCTTGATTTTGTATCAAAATTTGGTGAACAGATTACTCGTTATATCAAAATTGTTCTTAAATCAATTAGTTAGATTCATAAAACAAAAGATTCTGACTTTAATTATTCAATTTAACATAGGGTACTTTGTCCTAACGGTCTGCAAATTTTCTCGATTTTCTATCAAAATTTAGTAGACATATTACTTGATACATCAGAATTGTTCATAAATTAATTAGTTAGATTTTTAAAACAAAAGGTTCTGACTTTTATTGCCCAATTTAACATTGGGTAGTTTGTCCAAAAAATATGAAAATTTTCTCGATTTTGTATCAAATTTACTCAATAGATATCAGCAGAAGTGTTCTTAAGTTAAAGAATTAGATTCGTGAACAAAAGATTATGATGTAAATTACTAAAATTATTATTGGGTAGTTTGTATAAAAATTCGAAAAAAAATCATGATTTTGTATCAACGTTTAGTGACCAGATTTCTCCATACATCCGAATTGTTCTTAAATTAAATTGTCAGGTTCTTAAAACAGAAGATTCTGACTTAAGTTGCCCAAATTTAACATAGGGCAGTTTTTCAAAGAATTCTGAAAATTTTCTTGATTTTCTATAAAAATGTAGTGAACTAATTACTCATTACATTACATTCATTATTTCACGCAGCTGTATTTGTTAATTAGATGTCATAAGATAAACATAAAATAGAAAATATAAATGGTACAATATATAAGGAAACATAAGTATATACGACACCTAATAATAATAATGATAGTTATAATAATTATAATAAGCATAATTCATACTGCTCTTCTACATTTGGCAAAAATTTGTAAAAAATATAAATGTTACAATATGTTAGGAATTACTTCACCTAACAATAATAATGATAATATTAATGATAATAATAATTCAGACTGCTTCTTTACCTGGCATTCATACATCCATTCAACGAGTAAGTTCTCATTGTGCAATATTTTCTCTATCTAGTTTTTGTTTCTTTTTCCTAAACAAATTTCTTTTATATAAAATAACTATGAATTCTAAAACAAAATATCATTATACATAACAATATCATAATATCATAATAAAATTAATAAAATTTTATGTTGTTAAGAATGTTAAAGCAAATTTTAGATTTTCTAGATCTGCATGTAGATTAATCTATTAGTCTAGATCTAAATTTGTCAGATTTTCCAGATCTGTATCTAAATTGGTGAATAGATTACTATTTTCATGGCACAGTTGTAAATTATATTTCGGATCCTTACCAATCTGATTTTTAGAAATTTTCAGGCTTTTATTACGTATTATGTTTTGAATCTTCCTTTATGGATTATAAATTCTAAAACAAAATATTATAATACTAATTAACTAAATTAATAAAACAAAATATCCTGATTTTAAAATTGTATGTTGTGTAGAATGTTAAAGATTTATTTTCAATTTTCTAGATCTGTATCTAGATGAATCTATTAATCTAGATCTAAAATTGTCAGATTTTCCAGAGCTGTATCTAAATTGGTGAATAGATTAATATTTTCATAGCGCAGTTGTAAATTATATTTCGGATCCTTATCAATCTGATTTTTAGAAATTTTCAGGCTTTAATTACATATTATGTTTTGACATCTACATTAATCTATTAACCTAGATCTAAAATTGGCAGATTTTTCAGATGTGTATCTAAATAGGTGAATAGATTACTATTTTCATGGCACACTTATAAATTATATTTCGGATCCTTACCAATCTGATTTTTAGAAATTTTCAGACTTTAATTACATATTATGTTTTGAATCTTCCTTTATGAAGGTTGATTCTTGCCAAATAGTATGTTTGAAACATTAAAAAAAATAATGTTGGATTATGTATCAAAATTTAGAGAGAATTTTACAGATTTTTTTGTTAAAAAATCAATTTTCTTCTTATTAAACCTATATAAAATTTATACATATTATAAATTATGAAGCCACATATTCTGACGTTACAATTTAACTCTGTGCAGAATATTTATGAATTCGAAAAACAATACAACACTTTTATGGATGAATTTAATTTTGTATATTTTAGACTTTAGATATTTTTTGGACAAACCACCCAAAGTAAAATTTTAAAGTCAGAATCATCAGTTTTAAGAATCTCATTTATAAATTTAAATAAAATTCTGATGAATGAAGAAATGAAAAAATGTATGAAGATATTTATATAAACTACTTTCAAAAGATAATATCCAAAACATAAATTCCAAATCGAAATCCAAATCCAAAAGATAATTAGGTGTATTGCATGTCAAAAAACGTTAGCAGTAAGTTTAATTATTGAAAATTTTCACTATATGGAAATATCTATAACAGTTTAGTAAACAGATGAATTATTAAAGTAGAAGAATTGAATTATTACTGAATTATTTACATAGTTGAATAAAAAAAAAATCATTGATCAAAATATTTCTTAAACTAATTATATAAATTCGTTCAGATTTTTAAGTTTGGTGTTAAATTTTAATGAAAATTCGGTCAAATTAAGGGATTTGGCCGTTATTTTTTGAAAGTCCACATTCATTACTTTAATAATATTTTCTTATCACTTTCAAAACTTTATTTATTTTTCACTACAATGTTTCGCCACACTGTGGCTTCTTCAGGTGAAGAATCCTGATATTGATTTAATTCATGTTTACAGTAATTTTTGTTTGTTTTTCACTTTTTTTGTCAAATAAATCGAAACTTTGGTTTGTTTTTTTATAATTTGCATCAAAATATTCTGAACAGATTACTGAATGTATGCAATAGCAATCACTAAGTATGTTTCGGAACCTTGCAAATCTGATTTTTAGAATTTTTCAATTATATGGATTTGGATAATTACATATTAAGTGTTGAATCTTCTTTTAATGAGATGAAAAATCAAAACTGAACATGTCAAGAGAGTGAACGTCCAGAATGTTAACAAGAATTAACAGTATCTGAATGTTAAATTATATTAATAGAATTGCGAATATTATAAAAACCAACGTTAATGTTATTATGTTATTATATATGTTATTCTTAGTCATATTCTTCTTCTTTTCCATCTTCTCGCCCGTAACATATATTTCCCTTCTTCTTGTTCGTATTGTTCTTCTTCGGCTGGGTCTTTTACTTGAAATGTATGGTTCACCTTCCAACGATGAAGATGTCAAGCAGTCCTTCCTTTCTGCTTCTTCTTCCACCCTCCCCGTAATATATTTACGTCCTTCTTGTTCTTCTTCTCTGTCCCGTAATATATTTATTTTCTTCTGTTTCCATCCACCGTAATATATTTTCTTCTTCTTCTTCTTCTTCTTCTTGAGAAAGTGTGAACGTATAATTTAAACTTTCTCTTCGAATACCCCTACCAGTTCCAATTTATAGTCCCTTCTCCGCTTCCTCATCACACTAATTATTTCTATTATTCTTGTTGGTATTCTTCATCTTATTCCCCCTCCTAACTTGATTATCCACCCTTTCGTCTTGCTCATAATCTTTTCCTTTCTCTTCGAAAATGTGTGATATAGTTCATGATCTTCGCCTTCTTTAAATAGGTCTGATTGTTACAATTACATGTTTCTCATACTTACTCCCCAACATCGTCCTCCTTAGTTTTATTATTTTTAGTTGTATTCTTCTTCTTTTCCATCTTCTCGCTGTTAACATATTTATCTTTTTTTGCTTGATGATCAATTAATTGGTCGAAACCGATTGCAAACATTAAAAATTTTAATTGAGGAAGTCATTTATTTTACTGAATATTATTTATATTTCGCTTCTGCTTGCTCGTATTCTTCATCTTCGGCTAGGTCTGCTACTTGAAATATATGGTTCACCTTCCAACGATGACCATTGACCCTGTCTAGCATTCCTTCCATGGCATCCCTCTTCATGTTCATCCACATTAAAATATTGCACAAAAAAATCAACACGGTAGTAATTAATAATGGAATGCGTGAAAATCCATGAAGATTATTTATGTTGTTGAAACTGACATTTTGCACTAATATATTTTTTTGATTTTTTTTATTCAAGGCGTTTTAGGTTAATATTGGTCGGGTTTTACCTTTTGGGACTATAGGGGTTCCTAATTCATAATTTTTCAATTCTGATTTACATGGACTAATTTCGACGAGGGTGTTATCAGCAAGTTCCAAAGAGTCAGTTTTTTTCTGAATGTAGCTAATAACGTAAAATAAAATTATTAACCTGATTGTTCAAAATATCCGGTCCAACAAAAAAAGAACTAGTTAATATATTTTAATTAAATTTTTATCTCTGCCACATAATTATCGCAGTGAGTTACTTTTATAATATCTTTGTGAAATCGTATAAAAATCACGATTTTACGAGAACTTTTAACGAGATTCACAATTACCAATTACTTATTCGTAAAATTTATGTTAAAGATCTTAAGAAGATTTTGGTTTGGCAAGGTTCAATTATTATAACATTTTGTGATTTTTGTGATTTTGTGAAGATTTTTTGGTTTTTGTAATTTTGTCAGCAATATTCTTTACTTTTATTAATGTTTTTCATAGAGCTATGATCTATGAGCTATGCCCTTTAAGCTAAGAGCTGTGACCTATGACCTATGAGCTATAGCTCTGAGCATATATGAGCTTCATAGAGCTATGGGCACATATATGTGCTTTTTTGTGAACGTGTAATCCAAGGACGTGCTGTATTATATGTAACTGATTCTATGCGTATATCACCCATGCATATATTCATTTCTTCTTTTAGTAGAGTATACTTTTAGTAAAGTATAACATTACGCCGTAATAATAGTACAGTGCAAATTTTCTGCCCACGAAGCGAACATTATCATACCTTTGTGGTTTCGCGACACGGCGCATCTATAATTCCGCTGGAAGAAGGTTAAAGAAAGTGGCCACATCCTCCGAAAGTGGCACAGATAGAAGCACATTTCCATTCAGAAAACGAAACCGAACTGCAGACGTCCGAAAAAAATTATAAACAGCCGTAATTGCGGGCGACGTATTCGTCTTGTGCACGTTCGTGCGAGCGTTTGCCTGGCATTAATGAGCGGATAGAGTTTCGTGTCAACGACCTCAAGAAAACTAATTTCACGTAATCGCGTTTAGAAAGTTGAAAAGGCCATTTTTTCTGCACGGCTCCCCCCACGAGCGGCCACACGGGTGCACTTTTTTTCTAAACGGAACTTTGCGCAACACAGCCGATTTCAGGTCAGCTCGAGAGAACCTTAATGGCATGCGTATGTTAGCAACGTGGTTATTACACGCCATTGATTGCAATTAATCGGTAATAAATGATTGGGCCTAACTAAAAATTTGTAAGCAGTCGTTTAATTTGTGGAGGAATTAATGATGTAAACGATAGTTCTGCTATTAAGCATCCAAAATGCCGATTACATAAGCAATGACCTACAAAATGAATCAATTATATACATTTATCTTAAAATACTATAATCATATTCAAACGATGTTAATTTGTATGTTTATCAAATGTTGCAATCTGTATAATTTATTTCTAAATTTTGGCCAACGAGAATTACCTCCAATAATTGTCGTTGGCATTTTTTTTAGTTTCAATTAATTTCAATTTTCATTCAAATTTCTTTTTGTTTGGTAGTCATAATTGAGCCATTGAAAATCAGCATGATGTAACTGTAAGTGTAAGTGATGATAGTAGCAGTGCACAGATTTTTTCGTATATGAATTTTGAGCAAACTGGCGAAAATTAGACTAAATTTTATCAGACAACTACAAGATGCAACCTCAGTATCCAAAATAGCAATGCCCAAGATTTAATGGTTTAACACCTACTAGTTTTACTTATGGTTAAGAGCAGCAGCCTGTTGTATATGTTTCTTCATCTATTAATGTGTTAGTCTTTAGCGATTTCCGTTTCCATTGTTTATGAAACAACTTCATGAACTTTTTATATAATCTTCACGACTTTTTTCAGAACTTCGTGAAGCTTTTGAAGCGGAAGCTCAAGAGATCAAGAAGCCTCGCCTTCTCCTCTCTGCTGCTGTCCCTGTGGGCCCCGACAACATCAAAGCTGGCTACGACGTTCCGGCTGTCGCCTCCTATCTGGACTTCATCAACCTCATGGCTTACGACTTCCATGGTAAATGGGAGCGCGAAACTGGTCACAATGCTCCTCTCTACGCACCGAGCAGCGACAGCGAGTGGCGTAAGCAGTTGAGCGTGGACCATGCTGCAAACCTATGGGTCAAGCTGGGAGCTCCCAAGGATAAGCTTATCATTGGTATGCCCACGTATGGAAGGACGTTCACTTTGAGCAGTTTGGGGAGGTACAAGGTGAACTCGCCTGCCTCAGGCGGTGGCAAGGAGGGTACATATACCAAGGAATCTGGATTCTTGGCTTATTATGAGGTTTGTAAAGATTTGGTCATTTTTCGTATCATATTCTAGGTTCAAACTAGTATAGAACATCTGGAATTTGCTGCTTCTTTCTCCTTACAATTGGCTGTTTCTTTCTCCTTACAATTGGCTGTTTCTTTCTCCTTACAATTGGCTGTTTATTTCTCCTTACAATTGGCTGTTTCTTCTTCTTACAATTGGGCATACCATTGAGGGTAATTGCCCAATAAGACTTTTCCAACACAAAGGTTTGCAGCCAAATTACCTTTGCTTTTACCTTCCAAGTTATATTGCTTTTGATCTTATCCTACAAATGTTGTTTCATTACAAGTAACTACATATTTTTTAAAGATCTGTGAAATGCTGAGGAATGGCGCTTCGTACGTATGGGATGATGAGATGAAGGTGCCGTATGCCGTACATGGTGACCAATGGGTTGGATTCGATGATGAGAAGTCCATCAGGCATAAGATGAGATACATCAAGGACAATGGTTTTGGAGGTGCTATGGTGTGGACTGTTGACATGGACGATTTCACTGGAACTGTTTGCGGTGGAAATGTTAAATATCCGTTAATAGGAGCCATGAGGTAAGAATAATATTGATACTAATTGTCAACGAGAACGATAAATTCTGGAGAAAATGAAGATAAAAGCTTGTCTTCATTACAAAGGTAGCAGATTTCTACATATTTTTGAAGTCAAATTTTCGAAGTGTGTGATTGATATTTTTGGAGTAGTAATATTGATACCAATTATCAAAAAGCAAGATTAATTCTATAGAAAATGATGATACAAGCTTGTCTTCATTAAAAAGGTGGCAGATTCCTACATATTTGTGAAATAAACTACTGAATTATTTGTACCAAAAAAGGCCCTTGCTAAGAAATGAGATGTTTTTAGAGTTGTAAAACTTTCAAAGTATGTGATTGATATTTTTGGAGCATTTGCTTCATATTAGTAAATGATTTGCTTGGATAGAAACAAAAGCTTTAAGAATATAATTGTAATTTTTACAGCTTAAGCTTCATATTAGTAAATGATTTGCTTGGATAGAAACAAATGCTTTAAGAATATAATTGTAATTATTATAATAATAACGATATTTAAAGACAAAATAAAGGTAGGGACAATATAAACTCTGCAACAATCCTAGTTAGAACCCTACAAAAATAAACAAATGTAAAATAAACTCTTTTTCGGTCCTCTTCCCTTTCTGAGGGTTTATTGATGTCATCGATGTGCTAATCCTATTTCTGCCGTATTTCTGCATTTAAGTAAAACAAAATCATGAATAGGAATCTTATCATCATCAAAATATACCAATTTGATTTATGGGGGCAAACATTCCAATTCATTCCAGAGATAATTCTATTATTCAACTTTTGAACTACCATAAGAATAGAACCTGTACAAATATCTCAATTAGTTACTTTCCTCATTAACATTTATTACTACTATAGTCCATGCCAGATTAGTTTTCACTTTTCACATAAAACCGAAGCCCCTCCTCTGTCATGTCGGTTTGGTGAACAGAATTGCAAATTCATCTCGTGGAGTATCCTAGTTTATCAAGGATACAAGGATAGAATGTGGTTGCTTATTCCTAGGTACTTCATTTCTAAGGGATCAAAGGAATACATTTATGGTCGATAGCTTTGTAGCTCAAAACTGCTTCCGCGGTTTTGGGATGCATTCTCAATGGTACATTTCCACCATGTAAAAGGGATTTTGGTTTTATGTGAAAAGTGACATCTTATCTGGCATGTACTATAACTAATCTTTATAGATATACCCTTTTTGTATCTCTATTTCTTCCTATCCTTCCTATCCCTAACCATGTTCCACCCTATCCGTCCTATCTGTACCCATGTTCCACGATATGCTTCCGATCCGCATGCATGTTCCTCCATATGTTCCTATCTCCATAGAAGGGATTTTTATTTTATGTGAAAAGTGACATTTTATCTGACATGTGCTATAACTAGTCTTAGTAGATATACTTTTTTTGTATCTCTATTCCTTCCTATCCTTCCTATCCTTATCCATGTACCACCCTATCCTTCCTATCTTCAACCCTGTTCCTCCCTATCCTTCCCATCTCTGTAGAGGGGAATTCGGTTTTATGTAAAAAGTGAGATATTATCTGGCATGTACTATAACTAATCTCTGTAGATATACTCTTTATGTATCGCTATTCCTTTCTATCCTTCCTATCCCTATCCGAGTTTCACCCTATCCTTACTATCCCTATCCCTATTCATGTTTCTCCCTATCTCCGTAGAGGGGATTTCGGTTTTATATGAAAAGTGACATCTTATCTGGCATGTAATATAATTAATCTTTGAAGATATACTCTTTTTGTATATCTATTCCTTCCTATGTTTCTTAATCCTATTCATGTTTCACCCTATTCTTCCTATCTCTGTCCCTGTTCCTCCCTATCCTTCCTATCCCTATCCCTAACCATGTTCCTCCCTATCCTTCCTATCCCTATAGGGGATCCCTATAGGGGATCCTTCCCATCGTTTCTAATACTATTCATGTTCCACCCTATCCTTCCTATCTCTATCCCTGTTCCTCCCTATCCTTCCTATCCCTATCCCTATTCATGCTCCTCCCTATCCTTCCTATTCCTATCCCTATTCATGTTCCTTCCTATCCTTCCTATCTCCATAGAGGGGATTTCGGCTTTATGTGAAAAGTGAGATCTTATATGGCATATACTATAACTAATATCTGTGATATACTCTTATTGTATCTTTATTCTACCCTATCCTTCCTATCCCTATCCCTATTCCGCCATATTGTTTCTAGATCCCTATCGCTGTCCTTGTTCTTCAATATCCTTTTTATCTCCGTAAAGGGAATTTTGGTTTCGTGTGAAAAGTGACATCTTATCTGGCATATACTATAACTAATCTTTGTAGATATACTCTTTTTGTATCACTATTCCTTCCTATCCGAAAAGGGGATTTCTGTTTTATATGAAAAGTTAGATATACTCTTTTTGTATATCTACTCCTTCCTATCCTTCCTATCCCTATCCACGTTCTACCCTCTCCTTCCTATCCCTATCCCTGCTCCTCTCTATCCTGCCTAAACATATTCCAATCCATGTTCCTCCATATCCTTCCTATCCCTATCCCTGTTTATCCGTCTCCATCCTATAGCTATCCCTATTAATATTAATAATAATGCTTTATTCACGAGGCAACAAAATCTTACAAAATCATATGTCTTATTGCGGATGTACAAGTCAAATTTTGTGATATGATTACAGATTTAAAAAAATCCTATTCCCATTTCTTCCTAGCTTGTCAATCCCTATTCCTCTTTTTGTATTCCTATCACTATTTATATTTCTATCACTGTAGATACATTATAAATTAGGTTGATTAACTAATAAATCCAGTTCTCTTGATGCATGTTAACAAAGATATCAAATACAAATTACAAATTAAAAAAACTATTCTATTCCTATCCTCCCAACTTTTCTATCCCGATTCCTCTTTTTGTATCCCTATCGCTATTCATATTCCTATCATTAAGGATACATTATACATTAGGTTGAATAACTAATAAATCCAGTTCACTTGATGTATGTTAACAAAGATATCCAAATACAAATTACAAATTAAAAAAAATCTATTCCTATTCCTCCCAACTTTTCTATCCCGATTCTTCTTTTTGTATTCCTATCCCTATTCATATTCCTATCACTATAAATACATTATAAATTAGGTTGAATAACTAATAAATCCAGTTCTCTTGATGTATGTTAATAAAGATATTCAAATACAAATTACAAATTAAAAAAAAATCTATGCCTATACCTCCCAACTTTTCTATCCCGATTCCTCTTTTTGTATCCCTATCGCTATTCATATTCCTATTATTAAGGATATATTATACATTAGGTTGAATAACTAATAGATCCAGTTTTGTTGATGTTTTGTTAACAAATATATCCAAATACAAATTCTTGTTATTTTATGATAACTTGATCTTTCTAGGGAAGAACTACGTGGAGTTTCAAGAGGAAAGGGGGCAAAGGACATCGACTGGTTGGAGGTTGCTGGAGGTATTGAAGAAGAGGAAGAGATCGAAAAACCGGCAGCTGCTAAAGTCGCAGTGTCCGAAGGCACGCACAGAATTAGGAAGCCCAACAAAAAATTGGTCTTGAAGAGCAACTCCAACAGTGAAAAAAATAGTAAGTACTGAATTACTACTGTTGTACCTTACTTATAGTAGTGATATTAGAGGGAAGTAAAAAAACAATAATGACGCAGTTATTTTGGGATAATATATCAGATGGAGAAATTAGATGTATGGATGGTTACCACTTGGTGAAACATGGTGAAACAAATGTTAAATAAAACACTTGGCTAAAGTTTCACGAATTTATAGATACATTCTTACCTTTAAATGTTTATAGATTTGCCGATGAAATAAAAATTTGAAAAAATTCATCCAAATATAGTAGTTTTCTATCTCCTCAGGTGAAATACTCTCAACCTTCTATCACTTCCGGTTCTACCGGAAGTAGTTTTCACCAATTGGTTTTTTAAATAGAATACTCTATATATTATTATATTTTTGTCTTCCCCGTTTAATTTGAAACAACCTTTGTAATTAAAATACAAGATTTTTACCTCAAAAAGACGTTATGAAAAGTGGCTTCAATTTCTCTTACAAATAAGATAAGAACGAAAAATATATCTCGAGTTAAAAGTACCTGAAAGGTACCTCTATGACTGATATACAGGGTGTAGCTACTACAAGAATATCTTCGACGTGTATTAACAACCCTTTTTTCTGAATAAAAACATGAGAAACCAAACTGTGATATAAATAGTCGAATTCGTAATAGGAAATACTATTTAATACAGGGTGTACATTTTATACGGGCCATATAAAAAAATGGTGTCTTCGAAACGAAACATTGTACTGAAAAATTGTAAACGCTGTCTTGTAGAGCCAAAAATGTGGCAAGGAGAAAAATCCTTTTGTTTTCTTATACCTTTTCAAATAATTTCAGAACAAAATAAAAACGAAATCGCAATATTTCTGATTTTGTCGAATATCTGTATTTTGCAGCTGAAAATTGACAATTTTTCCTTTTTTTCTCTAAATTTCGGAAAACAGCACAGGTTTGAAAATGAAAACTTTTGCATTCCAGTTTGAAACTCCAAGGGTCATCTACAGACCGATTTTTGAGAGCAGTACTGTTCAAAAAACTCTATGCCGTCATCGAAAAAACTCTATAGCGATGTCGAAACCTATTGTAGTACTATGATCATTGAGCTCCATAAGAATGAAGACGAAAACTTTACAAAATTCTAGCTTAATTAATGAATTTTCGCTAATAGTAAAAGATTCATAGTTAATCGATTTTACAACGTCTTTTTTGTTGGAAGATATGTTTACAATTCAATATTTATATTTTCGGCTAAGTACTTGGACGAAGAACAAAACACGAGGTCATCTACGGACCAATTTTCGAGTGCAGTACTGTTCAAAAAACTCTCCACCGTCATCGAAATCTATTGTAGTGCAGCGAACCTAGCATTGAGCTGCATAAGAATGAAGACCAAAACTTGAAACTCCATCTGTTATATTTTAAACCTAAATCTCTTGCACATAATACCAGGTCATCTGCAGACCAATTTTTAGAACTGTTCCAAACACTCTATAACGTTATCGAGACCTATTGTAGTACTATGATATTAAACTCCATGAGAATGAAGACCAAAACTTCACAAAGTTTTAATTTTGCGACGTATTTTTTATTAGAAGATATGTTTCCAATTCAATATTTAGATTTTCTTCTTAGTATTCGAACAAAACACAAAGCACTAGGTCATCTACGGACCAATTTTTGAGAGCAGTACTGTTTAAAAAAAATGTCTACCGTCATCGAAGCTTATTATAGTGTTGTGAATCTATCATTGAACTGAATAAGAATGAAAACCAAAACTTTACAAAGTTCTTGCTTAATTAATTAATTTGAGCTCATAGTAAAATATTCGTCAGTTAATCTTTCATCTGGCATTGTTTTGATTTTGGGACATCGGTTTTGTCGAATATGCTGAAGTTGACAAAGAATTGTTGAAGATATGTTTCCCTATTCTCTAGAATTCTCTTGTATTGCTGTTTACACGTTTCCTCTAGTAGTTGAATTACTAAACACGTTTGAGTATGCAATGCATTAACTTCTTTTGTTTTTGAAGACCATATTCGTCACTTGAGACTTTTAGCAAAATACATCGATTATTTTGTACTTCTCATAAGTATGTCTTTCAATATATCCCACCTATTAGCAGATCTCGAGAAAAAACTTAAATAATTGCTGAATTTTACCAAGAGAAGGTAGTCTGAACTCCTGAAAATTTTGCACCTTTTGGAAACTGCGTTGTGGGGGGTTTCACCTTTGCCACGCTCTAGATCGAACCTAGTTGCAACATATACCGTTGATAAAGTACCAACATTCTGAATAGTTTGAATATTATTCAAAAAAAAAAAAACTGACGAAAGCAATTTTATTTCGAGTCAAATATTTTGGAAATTATAAAAAAATATGCAGAAATGTGTCGGACAAAAGTTACTTGACTTATATAAATACACGTAAGAACTGATAATAAAATTTTACATGGCAAAATTAAATTCAAAATTAACTTCAACATGGCGGTTTCCGAGGTAGCAAAAAGAAAGATACCCATGGTATCGTACTTAATTTGGGACACCCTGTATATGGCACTCCCTATAACCTTATAGACTATATTGAACTACCCTGCAGTGGCAATGTAATCGCAAAAACCTTTTAAGAGATATAATATGTATGCCACCAAATTGTACCAAAAATGATTAATTATATTCATATAATAAGTTAAAAAAATATCATCAACGTTTGCTTTGCTTCTAACGCCATACAACTGAGCAGTAGACCTTAATGCCCTCTTGGATGAAAATACATTTTAGTTGCACAGTATAAACCAGATGTTGAAATAATTTTAATGGATGCGTGTTTTAATTTCTCAAATGGCACGAAACTCTGCGACGATTACAAAGTAGCTACACTATGATTGCTATTCCAGAGTTCTCGTTGTTGTCAAGCTTCCCATGAGCAATAGCCTCTAGTCATCTACGTAAAAGTGGGACGTGCATTTACCAATTAATTGAAAGAAGCAGGATCCCGTGACCACAAGTGTATACGGCATCGGTACTAATACCCAAGTATATCTGGTCCCGACTATACTGCACTAATATTATGCCTTTAAATGATTAATTAAATAAGTACATAGCTTTATAAATATTTACTATTTTTTCTCGTAATTATCGCGAATTGCTATTCTTCCCCGCGTTAATTACTTGAGTGTAGTAGATATTGTATAATGCATGTGTGTATTCAAATATGTGTATGTTGGTGTACTAGAGGCATTTTCAATAACGCACAGGCTGCATGTCGGGGGTAAATACTTAAGTGATGAGATGATGAGCGACACGTTAATTATAGCGCTGGCGGGATGCGACGTCGTTTATTAAACTCGATGGAGGCGATTACGCAATTTTCGCTTTTTATTAACGACTAACGCTTCAGAGCCGGTCGGGTGATTAAAATTTTATGTTGCGCCTCTTAAGTAATTGCCGACGAGCTTGCATTCCACTCCGCTCGCTATCAATCATATTTCGACACGGAGTTAAACAACATTTATCACCAAATTTACTTCCGAACATCTCCAACTTTGATACACACACATCCGGTCTATTGATAATAACAATATTATGTCAAAATATGAGTTATACCGGTATAGAGTGCCACACCAAACAACATCAAAATCAATGTAAACGTTCTCTTGTTATAAGCAAATTTTGTTTTTTTTTTTAATTAACTTTGAAGCTGAATACTTTCTAAACCAAACGCATATGTATTTAGATAAGTTTTGTTAAATCGTCTCTTTTTTCCCAGTAATCTGTGGTTAAGCCATGTCCATGTAATTTAGAGACGCCCTGTATTTCGGCAGTTTTGACATATTTTGACAGTTATCTTGGTTTGAATATTTGTGTTAATTGTGCTTTACTCAATTTTTAGTGCGTCTACCACAAGTCTTCTGCTACATCACGAGTTGGTCGAGGAAGAGGCCAGGAGCAGGAAAATTCACCCCGGAAAATGTCAACCCAAGCCTTTGCACACACGTGATCTACGCATTTGCAACTCTAAAGGAACACAAACTCGCCGAAGCTGATGACACCGACGAGGAGATGTACGAGCGAGTCATTGCTCTTCGCGAGAAGAGTCCAGATCTGAAGGTAAATGTTAATGTTGGCCAATACTTCTAGTCATATCAAAATTACGATGCATACCTACTGAAGAATTCTACTTTAATGTTGAAAAGAATGTTATAGTGTACATGACATGAGGATATCTTGTGGAATATCTATGAACATACTGCAATCTGTTGGCTTCTAATGAATTTAACATTTCTTAATCCAACTAATGCCTACTTTGAACTATTAGTATCCTCAACTAATGCTTCCCTTCTAAATTACTTTAGGTACTGTTGGCCATTGGTGGTTGGGCGTTCGGCTCGACGCCATTCAAAGAGCTCACCGGAAACACCTTCAGGATGAACCAGTTCGTCTACGATGCCATAGACTTCCTCCGGGACTACAAGTTCAACGGTCTGGACGTAGACTGGGAGTACCCCAGGGGAGCGGATGACCGCGCCGCCTACGTGAACCTCCTGAAGGAACTGAGGCTAGCTTTCGAGGGCGAGGCCAAAACGAGCGGGCAGCCGAGGCTGCTGCTCACGGCGGCGGTGCCGGCCTCGTTCGAGGCCATCGCCGCGGGCTACGACGTCCCGGAGATTTCAAAGTACCTCGACTTCATCAACGTGATGACTTACGACTTCCACGGACAGTGGGAACGCACCGTTGGACACAACTCGCCATTGTTCCCGCTGGAAAGCGCTACTAGTTACCAGAAGAAGCTCACAGTGGTAAGACTTTTTAGGATAACTTATAGTCGTCTTCTAAACAACGTAGAAATTTTAGTCCTTGAATCTCTGAATATCAAAATGTCCAAAATACCAAAATTTATTCAAATTAATCCTAAATATTAAAAAAAAAAACGCGCGACTCTAAACCGTCGCACAGGTCAACACAATATTTGTCCCTTAGACTTAAATAGCCGATTACGATATAAAATATTGCACTGATATGAGAAACGTCAAAAAATTGTTTCTAGTACGTCAGGTTTTAGTGATATTTCAATTTTTGCAAAATGTATAACTTTTTTTTTTCGGGATGCAAGGATTTGAGGAATCAAATGGATTAACTGGATTCAAATTTCAGTTTGACAGTTAAGGGTATCTATTTTCTAACTACTCTTTAACTGATAACCTGTTTTTAGTAGTAAATAGTGAAAAACAATGTAAAAAAATCTTTTAAAAAATGGCCTCCAACACTTTTTTGCACATTATACATATCCGAAATATTCATTTAAATTCAAGGGACAACACATTTATCAATATTTGTCGACCAGTGTTATCAGAGAGACTACAAAAATGAATTTAGCAAGTTGTTAAAACTCTACTGAAGATCTAAATTAAATGATTACATTTTTGCTTCACCAGACTCCAAAACTTGATCCATTATAGTCTTAGTAAATTGTTAATATACTTCTGACGATCTAAATTAAATGATTATATTTTTGCTTCAACAGACTGCAAAAATTGATCCATTAGAGTTTTTTGGATCAATTTTTTTATGGTGAAGCAAGAATGTAATCATTTAATTTAGATCGTCATACGTATTTTAACAATTTAGTCGATTCTGATTTGGATTCATTATTTTTTTTAAATGATCTACGGTGCAGGTATCAACAATCCAATATCGAAAAATTGCCACCATTAAGCAGTCAGTCTCAAATATGAAATGGCAGGCACCACGGCAAACAGACATGGCATGGCAAAAATTAATGAATCCAAATTAGAATTGACTAATTTGTTAAAATACTTCTGAAGATCTAAATTAAATGATTACATTTTTGCATCACCAGACTCCAAAAATTGATCCATTAAAGTGTTTTGGACCAAATTTTGGAGTCTGGTGAAGCAAAAATGTAATCAATTAATTTAGATCTTCAGAAGTATTTTAACAATTTAGTCATTCATATTTGGATTAATTTTTTTTTAAATGATCTACAGTGCAGGAATCAACAATCAAATATCGAAAAATTGCTACTTTTAAATAGTCAGTTTCAAATATAAAATGGCAGTAATCAAGTCATTAATATTAAATATCATTATTAAATTTATTATTAAATAGTATAAAGTTTAGCAAAATGGCATGTTAAAACGTTAGAATAAAATTTTTCAAAGGCAGTGCAAATGTCAAATGTCTATAAATTATTCTTCTTTATGTCAAATATTCTCGACAAATGGCAAATACCGACTAATAAACAGCTTCAATTATTAAATGTAATAAAATTGCCACCGTCATAGGTCAAATATCAAATAGTCAGCACCAAATATCAAATGGCATGTTATCAGGGTTAAATATCAAATTTGGTAAAGTGGTATTTAAATAGCCAGAAATTGTGTTTTCAAATTTGACACTGGCAAATGTCAAATAAGGTTAAATTATCCTCGTCAGATGGCAAATATCCCCGTTAACATCAAATAGCGTAAATTTATCAGGGTTAACTGTCAAATTTTGATATTTGATCATATGGATGTTGTCAATTGTTGACTAACAATCGATTATTATAATCAAATAATTTAAAGTTTCACAGGAATTATGGAAAATATTATGGTAATGGTTTAAAATTTGTCGAAAATTTTTATTTTGTCAATAATAAATGAAATTATTACAGTAATCGTTGAAAATTTGACAGAAATAATTCAAAATTTGACAGTTAATGACAATTTCTATCTAATTTCTGAATATTATGTATCAAATTTGAAATTTTAACAGAATTATTAAAATTTTGGAAAAATATTGGAAACTTTGATAATCTTAATTGATGTTTAGCAGGAATAATTAAAACTATCACAGCAATCGTTGAAAATTTTACAATAACGAATAAAAATGTTGTCAGAAAATTAATATATTTGGAGTAATACATCAAAATTTGGACAGTAATCGTTGAAATTTTAACAAAATAATTAAAAATATGACAGAGTAATTAAAATATTTGTAGAAATAATTGACATTTTAACAGAACTAATGGAAATTTAACACTTACATCATAAATCATAAAAGAAAGAGAAATGGTCCTTGAGATTTGAGTTTTGAAGTTTTTGATGAGTTATGGAAAATATAATAAAAATGATTTAAAATTTGTACAAATATTGAAATAAATGATAGTTTTACACTAATTGTTGAAAACTTTACAGAATTATTTCAAAATTTCACACTTAATGACAATTTTTATCTAATTTCTGAATATTATAGGTCATATTTGAAATATTAACAGAATAATTGAAATTTTCTAAAAATATTGGTAACTTTGATAGGCATAATTGATATTTAGTAGGGATAATTAAAACTATCTCAGCAATCGTTAAAAATTTTACAGTAACGATTAAAAATATTGTCAGAAATTTTATATTTTAGGAATAATACATGAAATTTTGACAGTAATCGTTGAAATTTTGACAAAATAATTAAAATCAAGACAAAATAATTAAAATTTTGGTAGAAATAATTGGGACTTTTACACTAATTGCTAAATTTGTGAGCAAAAAATTGAAATTTTTACAATAATAAATGAAATTTTTACTGTAATCGTTAAAAATTTGGCAGAAATAATTCGAAATTTTACAATTAATGATAGTCCTCTAAACATCTGAAATTTAATTTCGGAATACGTATTATAGCCCGTCTATGAAATAGACAACATAACATTATAACAGAATAAATAATTGAAATTTTTGAAGAATATAGGAACTATTGGTATATTGTAATATTGGAATTGAAATATTGAAAACTTCGACAGATATAATTGATATTTGGCTGGAATAATTGAAACTAATTAGCATAACTTTTGTTTTATTATCTTTTTTATTCTACGATTTGCCGATCCTTTATCGATATTCCAGCATTTTCCCCTTAATAACAATTTCTATCGTTTTTCTGAATATTATCGGTCATATTTAAAATTTTAACAGAATAATTAAAATGATGGAAATATATAGGAAACTTTGATAGACATAATTGATATTTAACAGGGATAATTAAAACTATCACAGCAGTTGTTAAAAATTTTACAGTAACGATTAAAAATGTTTTCAGAAAATTAATAGTTTTAGAATAATACATGAAATTTTGGTAGTAGTCGTTGAAATTTGGACATAACAATTAAATTTATAACAGAATAATTAAAATTTTGGTAGAAAAAATTGAAATTTTACCAGAATAATGGAATTTTAACACTTACATCGTAAATCATAAAGAAAGAGAAATAGTTCAAAGTTTCTCAGCTATTATGGAAAATATTATATATTATTTTATTGGCGATATCTCAAAAACTTGCGTGTCAATGTTAACAAAATTTATTATTGATATTGACTGATTTTCCGTTCTCTAATGCTTAAAATTAGATTCATATTCAATAAGTAATTTTTGAGATATTTCGGTTTTAGGCTGTGTTCATGTAATTACCAGAGATACTTAAAACATGATATTATCTTATTAATGAAATCTAAAAAGTTAGCGTGTCAATATTAATACAATTTATTACTAATATTGACTGATATGCTGGACTCCGATATATTAAATTGCATTAACATCCAGTGCGTGATTCTGAAGATATTTGCTTATTTAGAGTGTGATCATGTTTACTAGTGATATATTCAATACTTCCTCTTGTTTTTTCGTAATAATTCAAAAATGGGCGTCTCAATATAAATATAACTTATTACTGATATTCACTGATATGCTGGACTCAGAAATATGCAATTACCTATATTAATATCCAGTGTATGATATACTAGAGATACTTGCTTTTTTTCCTTGATATCATGTTGACTAGTGATATACTCAAAACTTGCTCTTGTTTTTTCGTGATATCTCAAAAATTGGCGTGTCAGTATTAATCCAATTAAATGCTAATATTGACTGATATACTGGACTCCGATGTATTAAATTAGACTAATACCCAATGCTTGATTCTTGAGATATTTCACGACAAGTGAAATTATGTAATTTCCAGACTTTGCCAAATATTAATATTATTTCATTGGCGATATCTCTAAAACTTGCGTGTTAATATTATCAAAATTTATGGTTGATATTAAGTGATATACTGGTTTCTAACGCTTTAAATAAGATTCATATCCAATACGTAATTTTGAGATATTTCGGTTTACCGTGTACATGTAATTGCCAGACATACTTAAAAAATAATATTATCTTATTAATGATATCTAAAACAATGGCGTGTCAATATTAATACAATGTATTACTGATATTGACTGATATAATGAACTTCGATATATTAAATTAGATTAATATCCAGTGCGAGATTCTTGAGATATTTGCTTATTTACATTGTGATCATGTTTACTTGTGATATACTCAAAACTTGGTCTTGTGTTTTCATGTTAACTCAAAAATGGGCGTGTAAATATTAATATAGTTTATTACTGATATTAACTGATATGCTGGACCCGGACATATTTAATTATATTAATATCCAGTGCATGATTCTTGAGATATTTGCTTATTTACCTTGATATCATGTTGACTAGTGATATACTCAAAACTTACTCTGGTTCCTTCGTGATATCTCAAAAATTGGCGTGTCAATGTTGATTCAATTTAATACTGATATTGAGAGATATGCTGGACTCCGATGTATTAAATTAGACTAATGCCCAATGCTTCATTCATGAGATATTTTACTACAAGTGTAATTAAGTAATTTCCAGACATTGTCAAATATTAATATTATTTCATTGGCGATATCTCAAAAACTTGCGTGTCAATATTAACAAAACTTATGATTGATATTAAGTATATGCTGGTCTCTAATGCTTTACATTAGATTCATATCCAATACGAATTTTTTGAGATATTTCGGTTTTAACGTGTACCTGTAATTGCCAGAGATACTTAAAAAATAATATTATCTTATTAATGAAATCTAAAAAGTTGGTGTCAATATTAATACAATTTATTACTGATATTGACTGATATACTGGACTCCGATATATTAAATTACATTAATATCCAGTGCGTGATTCTCGAGATATTTGCTTATTTACAGTGTGATCATATTTACTAGTGATATACTCAAAACTTGCTCTTGTTTTTTCATGATAACTCAAAAATTGAAGTGTCAATATTATTACAATTTGTTACTAATATTGGCTGATATGCTGGACTCCTATATATTCAATTATGTTAATTTCCAGTGGGCGATTCTTGAATTATTTGCTTATTTACTGTTTGATCATGTTTATCAGTAATATATGCAAAACTTACTCTTATTTCTTCCTGATATCTCAAAAATTGGCGTGTCAATATTATTACAATCTGTTACTGCTATTGACTAATATGCTGTACTCCGACTTATTCAATTATATTAATTTCCAATGGGCCATTCTTGAGATATTTGCTAATTTACTATTTGATCATGTTTATCAGTGATATACTCAAAACTTACTCTTATTTCTTTGTGATATCTCAAAAATAGGCATGTCAATATAAATGCAATTTATTACTGATATTGACTGATATGTTGGACTCTGATATTTTAACTTAGACTAATATCCAGTGCATTATTCTTGAGATTTTTGCTGATTTAATACGTGATCATGTTTACTAGTGATATACTCGAAACTTACTCTGGTTTGTTTGTGATATCTGAAAAATAATAATTTCTTATTAATCATATCTAAAATATTGGCACGTCAATATTAATACAATTTATTACTGATATTGACTGATATGCTGGACTCCAATGTATTAAATTAGATAAATATCCAATGCTTGATTCTTGAGATTTTTCACTATATGTGTAATTAATTAAATTGAAACTATGTGTGGATACTACTTGGTGAAACATTATGATTAGGTTAAATCAAACACTTGGTTAAAGTTTCACTGTATTGATAGAATAAACCTCTACAATTGTTTCAATTACAAATTAATATTGTGAATGAACAGTTAATCTTTGATAATACGCCTTTGTTATGCGGCATCCGTTCGGAAAAACCAAGACTGTAATTCATTTATTGCCATGTTGTAAAATTTTTCTATCTTAGTATATATTGCACATTTGTTAAATTTTAATTTTAGTATCTCTGTACTCTTAAGAATGGTCGTGAGGCCGAAACAATTGTAGAGGTTTATTCTATCAATACAGTGAAACTTTAACCAAGTGTTTGATTTAACCTAATATGTGTAATTATGTAATTTCCAAATCTAGTCAAATATTAATATTACTTCATTGGCGATATCTCAAAAACTTGCGTGTCAATATTAACAAAATTCATTATTGATATTGAGTGATATGCTGGTCTCTAACGTCTTAAATGAGATTCATATCCAATACGTGGTTTTTGAAATATTCAATAATTTCTAGAAATACTTAAAAATTAATTACGATACAATTTTGCCATTTTCAAATGGCTATACAGATTTGTATAGCCAGAATATACAGAAATGGATTTGTGAAGCCTACATAAAGCAGATTCCAAAAAGAAAAAATATATACAGGGTGTTCACTTTGAAAATGAAATCAAATGTTGTGTCCCGGATTTATGGAATACTGTGTACACTTGAAACTAATTTCAAAAAGTAGCACATCAAGTGTCCAATAAATTCCAATCAGACTTTTTTCTCATTTTTTTTAGTCTAACAGCAATGGTCCGAGCGAGGATAGGTGGGCAACTTTGTATATGCTAAACTTCCTTGAAGCTGCTAATAAGCTCATTGTTGCTGCACCATGATTTTATATCACAGCAAAATTATTAAAATATATTCAATGACATTTCATTTTTGTAAATTGATGATCTTAATACACTTAACTTTTATTTAAACTCTTAATATTTGCAATGCTCCAGGATTATTCAGCAAGAGAGTGGGTCAAGCAAGGAGCTCCCAGGGAGAAGCTTATGATCGGCATGCCGACTTATGGTCGCAGCTTCGAGCTTGTTAACACCACGCAATTCGACATCGGGGCACCAGCATCAGGCGGAGGAACCTCCGGCAAGTACACGGCCGAAGCCGGTTTCCTCAGCTTCTATGAGATCTGCGACTTCCTCCACGAAGACAACACGACGTTGGTATGGGACAACGAGCAGCAAGTGCCATTTGCCTACAGGGAGAACCAGTGGGTGGGCTTCGACGACGAGAGGAGTTTGAAGACCAAGGTAAAGTGTGTTTAACATATATTAGAGGGTGTTGTGAGAATTCGTGGTCCTTGCAGATGGCGTGGTTGAAGGAGGAAGGATTCGGAGGCATCATGATTTGGTCCGTGGACATGGATGACTTCAAGGGGCAGTGCGGAAGCGGAAAGTACCCGCTGATTCAGGCGATGAGGCAGGAGCTTGAGGGGTATAAGGTGAAGCTGGAGTTCAATGGGCCTTTCGAGAGTTCAAGTCCAATCGGGCAATATACAACGAAAGATCGTAAGTACCCATTTGTATGCGTAGTTTTACTTTTAGTTTTTGGGCACGCATTCTATGATTCGAAGATTCCCTTATTTTGAGAACTAATGTTCATTGTCTAGACTTTAGGAATTTTGGGCACAGGAACCAAGTAGATTTCTTACTTATACATATTGAATATTGCTACTTCAAACTTTGGTAGCATTATCACTGCATGAAATAAAAGCTTATTAGTTGCCCAAAGAAGTTGTCCAAAGAAGAACAACTTCTTTGGGTAACTAATAAGCTTTTATTTCATGCAGTGATAATGCTACCAAAGTTGCCCAAAGAAGTTGCCCAAAGAAGAACAAATTCTTTGGGCAAGTAATAAGCATTTATTTCATGCATTGATAACGCTACCAAATTTTGAAGTAGCAATATTCAATATGCACAACTTAAAAATCTTCCTGGTTCCTTTACCTAAAATTCCAACAGTCTAGATAATTGATATGCTCAGCTTCTAAAGTTTAGCAAACATATGTTCATCAAATAATTATGCTTTGATTCAATTATCTTCAAATTGAATAGCTAAAACAATCTTCTGGTTGTGCTTTTTCGAAATTTTGTAAGTAAATACATGCTTCGTTTTCCCATTGGTCTTTCATTTTGTGTGGATTAGTTGTGTGATGGATTTTTTTGTTTATAGCTAATGAAGTGACATGCGAAGAGGAAGAGGGCCACATCAGCTACCACCCGGACAAGAGTGACTGCACACGTTATTACATGTGCGAAGGTGAGAGGAAGCATCACATGCCATGCCCATCAAATCTGGTCTTCAACCCTGACCAGAACGTCTGCGACTGGCCAGAGAATGTTGAAAGTTGCAGCCAGCATACGCCAGCACCACCAACGCGCAGATAAGCGCCCGACAAAACACATCATCTATTTTTATTTTTAATCACCGATTTAATGTTCTAAATATTGTGTACGTTTTTTTATTGATAGATAGAGAAATTTAATTCGGTACTGTGATGTATTTAAAAGTGTGTGTTTTGTTTTATTTATGTACATTAATTGTAAAGACCTTCTTCATCTGTCCGCTCACTGCCTTACTCCCTCCCTTCCTCCTGTTTACTGCCAATGCCCTCTGTATTCTCCGCCTATTGTAGTGCGTAATTTTTGTTTTATAAACATCTAATTGTACGACTCAAGTAATTGAATAATATTTTTTATACGTATGATATATGTATTTATGTTTAAGTTTAAAACCACAAATAAGTGAATAGATGTATATTTTTTACATGACTTCTGTATGTAGTAATATGATTATTATTATTATTTTGTAAATATGTTTGTACGATTTATGTATAATATAATAATAAATTTATATAAATGTATCTAAAAATATTTAATATATCCTTTAATTTTCTACCACAAATATATTATCAGAAAACTTGTAAAAATATATCAAATATT
This sequence comes from Othius punctulatus, assembly GCA_951805005.1. Lineage (NCBI taxonomy): Eukaryota > Metazoa > Arthropoda > Insecta > Coleoptera > Staphylinidae > Othius > Othius punctulatus. The sequence goes on from OX638144.1 coordinate 16,178,683, forward strand.
TAATTTATATCGTTTAATTTTCTACCACAAATATATTATCAGAAAACTATCTAAACTATAAAAAAAATCAAATATTTAATAGTTGAAGAATGTTTATGTACCTACTTGAAATAAAAGATTTAAATAAAAACAATCCTGAATCCAGAAGCAACATAGATTTGAAACTTATGGTAAGTTTGTACAGTATCAAAGTTTGTATAAAACTGAAGTAAGTTGTATTACTTCAGTTTTATATAAACTCCATAACAAAAACGGAAAACGAAAATATATACACAGTTGGTCAAATGGGAGAAAAGTTTCATATTTTCAAGACTTCTGAAAAGAAATCAGAAAAGGATATCTTGCATAGTTCCTGAAATATCGCTGAAAAACCAAAAAAGTGCACTTTTCTTTTCCTTTTATAACTTCTTTACTATTGAAGGCAATTTTACGAAATTTGGCACTCTTATATTTATCGACGCGAGCTTTCTGATGACAGTGCCAAACATTTTCTGCGCCAACTTATTGCCCAAATTTTCACAGTCAACTTTTGATTTTCTTATGGCCGCCATATTGGATTTTGGAGTGCCAGGTTTCATAAAATGTCCTTCAAAAGTAAAAAATGTTATAAAAGGAAAAGGAAAGTGCACTTTTTCAGTTTTTCGGTGATATTTCAGGAACTGTATAAGATATCCCGAATTTCGTTTCAGTATATTGAAAGACACAAGAAAACTGTCCCATTTGACCAACTCTGTATATATTTCCGTTTAATAGATCCTAATGGTGGGCGTCGTAAAAGTGATCTGCCTGTATATCTTAGATCTGAACCTACAAATGCATGATTTTTAGTTAGAATTTCCACAATAACTAAAAATGTAACCAAAATGTGTCGAAGATGCTTAATATTTATTCGTCAATCTGATAGATAATGTTGCAGGTTTTGATGAAAACTGCAGCAATATCGAGTAGGTCGTCTATATGGAAGCAAGACAAATATACGTGGCTTAAATTACATTCGCCTTTAATAAATTACTTGAACACGTGAGTAGCATAAGTCCTTTTTTTCTAAATTCTAGAAGTAAAAAAAAAAAGTAAAGAAATATACAAGGGACATACCCTTTTAGCCCCCCCTTGATTTTCTGTAACTCAAATATCAAACATATTTGAAATTTTAGGTTCAGATTACTTCAATACGTAATATAATCAAAATCTAAAAACAAAAGTTTAACAATGCTATTCATAATTTTTTTTTAAAACAGTGGTTTAATCTTAGTAACCATGGTAACCCTTTGTAAAACACCGCTAAACCACGGTACTAATCTTTATGAATAACACTGTAAGACTTTCGGTTCAAACTGCTAGAATTTTAAGTATTACAGAAAAACAACAAATTTGATGAGAATCTAAATAAATTCTTAATTTTTGGTATAACACACTAAATCCTGTACAATGTTTCAGTCTTTTGCGTTCATCTTCTAAATATTTTTTACACTAAAGAAAATACAACGAAAATTCCTGGAATTTTGATCAATGATTTGAATTTCATAAAAACCTTCATTTTTGAGGTGATACATTATATAGGGTGTACAGTGTACATAAAGTATGGAATATATTCATTATTTCAGAAATTAAACATATTTAAGAAATATCCTTACCAGGATTTTATCCGTGGACAAGTCGATTTTAATTTTCAAAAATAAGCATTTACTCATTTTCATTTATAACATATGCAGATACTTAAATCGACGTGTCCCAGGATTATCCTAAAGCTTTTTAATTTCCAAAATTATTAATATATTCCATACTGTTTGTACACTCTGTATTTATTAGATACGTAATAAAATTAGACAAAATTTCAGACTTTTGCTCTTAATTTAAAAACTTATTTCATGGCACTAACGAAAGTTGAACTATAATATATTCATTATTTCAGAAATTAAAAATATTTCAGAAATATCCTTACCGATAATATCCTGGTAAGGATGTGGATCCTGGATTTTTTGGACGTGTCCCAGGATTGTCCTAAAGCTTTTTAATTTCCAAATTTATTAATATATTCCATACGGTATGTACACTCTGTATTTTTTAGATACGTAATAAAATTAGACAAAATTTCAGACTTTTGCTCTCAATTTAAAAACTTATTTCTTGGCACTAACGAAAGTTGAACTTCAATTTCTGTGTATTCCAAAAGTCTTAAAAGATCCATTGTGCATAAATTCTTCCATGTGAACAAAAGAGAATAGGATTTAAGTTTATATGACATTATTGTTTTGAAATTACATCGACGTCCTATCGCACAAAAATGTAAGTAATTCCCAAAGTCCAAAATAATTCCATGTGCAAAATCCGAAATCAAAAATTGAAATGACCTGAATGGTTACAATTCGAAACGAAAGTAGGCCCACAGACTAACAAAATCCGTGAGGGGTTTGGTTATAATAGCTTACATATTTTTTATAACCTCCTGGAGTTGGCATGTTTTAGGCCAATTTTTTGACTTTTTCTAATGTTATTACTACATTTCTCGCATTTTGACCTAATTTTCGCCATGTAATTAAAATATAATTTAGTTTACATTACATTTAATAATGATACAAAAGAAATTGAATAAATCGAAATAATTGAGGGCCACTGCAACCAGCATCGAAAAAATAACTCAAACGACATAGTATAATCCTTTCTTGTACATTTCATGTAATTTTACATCAAATAAATTAATTGGAAAAATAAACAAACAATACAAGAACAATCAGCTATTCATAAAAAAATAATGAATTAAATACGAATTACATTGCGAGCTGATATTAATAAAAGTAATTATTTTTGTATTTTGTGTTCATTTTTCCATTTTTGCTTCTATTCCTTTTATTTTTCATTAAATTTACTAAAAACAAAATTGACCCGCATTACATAACGAAAAATGGGTAAAAAAACAAAAAGTTGGAAAAAGTCGGTTATAAAAACAAAATTCGAGTTAATATAGCATAACCCCGTGAGGCTTATGTTAGTCTATTTGCCTACTTTTATACTTCAAGTAATGCCTAATTTTCTCTAAGTGTGATTACTAAAACATAAAAAAGCTAAGCCAATTAAGCTAATGGGTTCATACCTAATTTATAACGGTTATAATCCTTTTCTTTTTAATGATTAAATTTGATCAATTATTATTCTTTTTTTCCATAATTTTCGACATGCTATTGTAAGCACTTCAAAAGTTTAGCTTTATTATAACCTAAATTGAAACATATTTAAATCTATTTCAGTCAGTGATTCAGTCAGTCAGAATACAAATTAGAAATCAAAAACCATTAAAATCATAAGACTTAGGTCCGATTTTCTTCCTTTTTTTGAATCAAAAACTTTTGATTTTGGATCAATATGCTTTCGATGCGGTGTTAAAATGCCATAAAATTTTTGTACTTTAGTTACATATATACAGTTAAAACATAAAAAAAATAAGCTAATTAAGCTAAGAATTAAATTTTATCAATTAATATTCTTTCTTTTCATAATCTTCGACATGCTATTGTAAGTACTTCAAAAGTTTAGCTTTATTACAACCAAAATTGAAACATTTTTTCATCTAATTCAGTCAGTGACTAGTCAGTGATTTAGTCAGTCGAACAGAATACAAATTAGGAAACAAAAATCATAAAAATCATAAAATTTAGGTTCGAACTTCTTCCATTTTTTAAATCAAAAACTTGTTTAGATTTTTGATCAATATGCTTTTGATGCGGTGTTGTAAATGCTTTAAAATTTTAGTTACATGCAAACAGAAATTAGACCTCAACATTTCAAAATCCATTACAGCCATTGTGTGATAATACATAGAAAATATCGATATTTTCTTCGGTTTAGCTCCTTTTTTCGTTCAGACAAAACAAACAGTTTTTTGTCGGTTTAATGTTTCTGGTTTTTGGTTCAGTTCTGATTCGAAGCCCTGGTTTTATCACACAATGGCTATAATGGATTTTAAAATGTTCTGGTCTAATTTCTGTTTCAATGTAACTAAAGTTTCAGTATTAAGTATTATTAAATTTTCTAAAAGTAATGTTTCATTATTATTATTCCTGATACCAAAACTCTAGAATTTACTAGTAGTATAGAATTTGATTATATCTATTAGGTTTGCAGATTTGTTGTCAGTTTACAGTTTTTTTTTTAAATTGCAGGAATATTCTGAAACAGTGTTATTTTAAAAATTTAAGCCGCGGTTTAACGATAGTTTAGTCTTAGTTTCCATGGTCAACATGGCAAAACACAGCAAAACCACTGCTAAACCACGGTTTAAATTGTTATGAATAATGCTGTAAGTATTTTTCAGGGCTTCGAACCGAAACTGAACCGGAAACCGAAAAACATACCTAATTTTTGCCAGAACTAAAACCGATATTTTTATTTTTAATTGAACCGGAATGAAAACCAATACAAAAAACAACATATTCGTAGATATGAGTCTGAAGATGTTTTTTTTATAACCGAAACTAGTCAGGCGATAAAAATAAATAATGAAATAAATTAACAAATGCCAGTAAGTACTCATTAAAACTACCTTAAATATATGTAACTAGTAATTATGGATAAAACCTTAAACTAAAAAAAACATTGTTTTACTTTAAAAAAACATAAATCCCAAACGACTTTATTATAAATATTTTAAATGTACAGCAGATTGTTGTCACTTTGATTTTTGAACTATTTTCTTAAACTTAAAAAAAAAACAGTTCCAGGCCCTAGATAAAACACAACTCTTAAATTTATTTTCTACAATTCGGTTTACAAATTTTTCAGTATTTTATAATAAATAATTCAAAGCAACAATCTGATACTGTGAGGTCAAAATTCTTCAGTGTTTTATAATCTAAAAGTTTTAAAGCAACAATCTCAAGTTTTGAAATAACATTTCTTCAGTGTTTTATAAATTAAACATATGAAAGCGAAAGTCTAATATTTATGGTTCAATTTTCTTCAATGCATAAGTCAGTGTTTTATGAATTAAACATGTGAAAGCGATAGTCTATGCTTAAATTTTCTTCAGTGCATAAGTCTTAGATGAATTTTAATTATTATTATTATTATTATTTATTATTATTTATTTACTTTATAATATAAAATACATTAATAGTGGATTGTTGTTTCTTAATCTAATATCTACTTCTAATAATTCTATTACCTAAGCATACATTATTTGTACTTTATAATGTAAGTAGACTAATTTATTTAGTAAATTATTGATGCTATATATTGTTAGATTATAATAATTATTTGTGATATATTATTCCCACAATTAAACACAATTATAGATTTAGCGCTCCAATTTTAGGTTTTAATGAGTATAATTTGATATTCCATGTTCATTCAGAACTTGGTGAATGTGTCATGGCTAAAACGTCGGGAAAATCATATTTTTATTGCCCATTACTTACAAATGTTCGTTTTAATTTACAGCAGCTATAATATGAAAATAACATATAAATATATTAATGTGCCCTGGCCAATTAAAAGTTCCTCAATTAATGTCAAGTTATGTTTAACTATCATTTGATTCTCCAATTATTTCAGTTTAAAACTACATTTGCATAAATTTTGTGTCCGGCTGCTTCCTTTATCAATACTTTACAGATTTAATTAGAACGCTTTGAATCATCATTTATAATTGTTATTAGTTCCTAATTAAATAAATAATCATGGTTGAGAAATAGTGGATATAGGAAGAGACCAACAATTCCACAGAAACGTTTTTTTTACACTTATCGTGTCGCGCCAAAGAAATATTAAATATTTTACACCATGATTGGCAATTTATGGATCCAGCACATTCAACGTGCATACGTATAAAAGCATTTGTGTGGCAAAAACACGTATACCAAATTGTTTGGCCGCACACAACAAAGAAATTCAATTTAATATCGAAGCCTGCATGGAATAAAAAAAACAAATCTAAATTTACTGCTCTCCTGAGACGCGTAGTCGATTGAAACTTTTTTTGCCTCCTTAAGATTTTGAATGCCCAGTTTGTGGTTCACCATAGAGACAGTTTAAACGTGCTCGAAGTTATCATCATATATTAGTAGTGCAATTAGTGTAATCGTTCAATTATTAACTAAATAGTTTAACAGGTAGAAATAACAGTGGCGTTGTGTCTTGCAGAGGAATATGATTTGGCTACGTCCAGAGTAGTTTTCAGAAACAAGTTGCAGGTACAAAGAATTGTTATTTTTTTATCGATTGTGTAAAATAGTTGTTTTCTTGGATTGTCTAGTATTCAATAGATTATTTATTAGAATAAAAATAGAATATTTTATAGAGATAACTAGAACATTTACTATAAGAATCATTGCGATTCTTATGTTATTAATTAATTAATCTAATAAATAATTCATGATTATTTACTAGTATAAACATAGAATATTTTATTGAGATATCTAGAATATTTGCTACTTGAAACATTACGATTCTAATAGCTTTATTCTGTCAATATTTTGATAGCGATTTTAGGTAACAGTTGAAGCAATATTTTCAATCAATTACTAGATGCTTAAAAATACTGTCTTCGATTCTATAATGAATTCTTAGGGATACTAGTGACTGAGGCATTTTAGGTAACAGCTGAAGCAATATTTCCAATCAATCATTAAGATGCTTAAAAATACTGTCTTCAATTCGATAATTAATTCTCATGGATACTAGGGACTCAGGGATTTTAGGTAACAGCTGAAGCAATATTTCCAATCAATCATTAACATGCTTAAAAATACTGTCTTCGATTCTGTAATGAATACTCAGGGATACTCATGAATTCACTTATAGTTATTTGATAAAATATTTCCTATAGAAATAGCCAGTGGTATAAAACATCGTTTTTTTTAAGTACATGACTGAAAATGAGGTCTTATATTATTTGATATATAAATGCTCAATGTATAAAATACCTTTTATTAATTTCAATTTATTAATTAATTAATTTTCAAAAATATACTGAAACCTTTCTACATCTGGCACTTAGTTATCACTCTGCCATCTTATCGCTCTATAATTCGGTGCCAAGTGTGTATTAGCCATCGGGCAGTGCCCTCATAACACACTCAATTTAATAACGTTAGCTGACGGTGCTTAATTTTTCCAAAACTCGCATGTAACAGTGCTGCGATGTGGCTTAAATTATACAAATAGTAATGGCACTAATTGCGGTAAGTCTTTGGAACGGACTCCTCAGATATTCCATGCATATTAATGCCTTTAAAGCTCCGCAATCGATCCTCATCAATATTTGATCGACTACAAATTCAAACGTTTGCAAAAGAGGAAAAACAAGACATTATTATTATGGATGCGGATGCGTTCCATATAATCTAAATTAATTGTACGGTGAATACTTCCTCATATTTAATTAGTTAGTTGAAGAGAATATAAACAAATCCTAGTAAATATGTGCATGCGAATGACTTTCAATTAAAGCTAAATAGATTTATATCTTCTAATATAATTATGACAGTGACGGGCTTAAAGACGAAAGTCGATAGCCCATTCCATATAGCATATCATAAACTTCATTATCACCATACCTGTGATGTAACAAACAATGTACAAAGCTATATATAATAAATATTCTTACTACTTACTTATGGCAGTGAGTAGGGATTATTATCTATTATTGAATTTTTTTAAGCCTATTTTTTGGCATTTGTGTAAAAATGTTCCGTCATTACACAGAGTAATCTACTATAAGCTGCTTTCCAAGCTTCGACAGATGATAGATGGCATGATTCTATGAAAAATATGTCCAATTCCATGTTGGAGGCAAAATGTTTCAAATATTTATCAAAAATAGGGATAATATCGAGAATAAAAATCAAAATGTTGCAGCAATAACATTTTGTTATTGCTAATACCTATAAACTAGCTGCTTTCAATGCTTTTCAATTCGGTGGTGGAGTCAAAATTTTTCAAAGTTTTGTCATAAATAGGTAGCTACATTTTAACGATACATTTTTTTTTTTCAGAAACAATTGAAACATTACAAGAATATATTTAATTTAAATCGCAATTTTCAGGTTGCTTAAATTTAAGGCACATGCCCAGAACAATTGAATCCTCCCTATTCCAATGAGCACACTTCAGGCCTCATAGCCCCAGCGGTTCTCGAGATATTCGCCCTCAAAGTTAAGAAAAATAGCAAAAAGGGGCTAATTTTCAAGAAAACGATACATTTTTTTTAGAAAGAAATAAAACATTACAAGAATCTATTTCAATTTTAATTAACAAATGCTGCTAACAAAATGTAGGATTTCTAATATATAAAAACTTGTTAGGTGAGAAAGTTTATATTTCTCATTAAAATTCAGATATAATTAACTTTTTTACAAAAAAAACATCAGTTCAAATTTTAAGACTGTTTTTTTTATAAAAACAAAAAAAATATAACCAGAAATTATTTAAGCGTCAGTTAGTTTTCTAATATTCTAGTAAAAGTTTCTGAGGTTGATGGTGGCCGAAAGGTTGACGTGCTTCTCGTGAGGGTCGAGGGTTCGAAACCTTGGGAATTTTTGAGCGATTAAAATCCTCCAAAGTGCCGTTCATTTGAAGGAAAACTGAAGCAAGCAATGCCGTCTATTGTTAAGTTGTACAATTGTACATGCACTTTTAAAAACACGATATAGAGAAGCGAAATTCATTAAAAATAATCAAAAATTGCAAAATTTCCTTGCTAAATTGCAATTTTTCCATATGTGGTGTATCGTTCCTTAGCGATGGTATTTAACTACAGCAACAGAAATCGACCGTCGTTAAATAAAACAAATGCCTGTACAAAAAATAAAAAAAACAAAGTTTGATACAAATTTTTATGAAATCTGTGAAATATGAAATATGAATATAAGTTTTTTTAGAAACAATTGAACTATTGCAAATGTACGATTTAAATGTTGGTCAATAAGAATAGTAAGATCAAACATCTGTAAAAAAAAATTAACACAAAATTTTATCAAAACAGATTGTAATCTTAATTTTTAAGAAATAGATTAGTTTTAACCATTAGTAAATTATAGAAACAATCGAAACATTACAATAATCTCTTTTGTTTTCTAGACAAAAATAATGAAAGATTTCTAAGAAATAGAAATTTATTAAGTGACATTTTTTTATTATAAATGTATATTATGTATAATTAGTAATTACTGTTGTTTTGTTTCATGAGTATATTTTATCATTTTCCTGACACATAGTTTGACTTATTCAGCAGCCTTTTTCAAAGGCTTATATGTGTTTACAATACAATTGATTTGATTTATTAAATAAATAATTTAATAATCAAATAAATTGTACTATAAACACATATAATCCTTTGAAAACGGCTTAATAAGCCTAAACACGTGTCAGGAAACAAAAAAATAAATTATACATACGAAACAAAACAAGAGTAATTAGACATAATATACATTTATAATACTAATAAAATGTTTTATCTTGATATTAGCATGGAACGTATCAATTTTAAGAAAAAGGTGTATTTTGCTTTGTTAAAATACTATGGACATGCTTTTTATATATATATATATATATATATATATATATATATATATATATATATATATATATATATATATATATATATATATATATCAATCTTTATTAGGCTATCGACCCCATGGGGTCTTTCCGCCTTTCGCTTTCCGCTTTTTTTATTAAATCCGTAGTAAAAAAATTAATATTGAAAATATTAAGCAAGTTTTAATCATTAAAAAAATATTATATTTATTAAATAATTTTGAATAAAAATTGCATTGCTTCTAATCAGGGTTGGCGTGATTAAAATCAAAGGATTTAAATCAAGAAAAATTAAAAACAATAGCAAAACGAGGCTAATTTTGAAGAAAACGATGAATTAGTTTTAGAAACAAATGAAACATTACAATATCTATTTTAATTTTAATTAACAAATGCTGCTAACAAAATGTAATGTTTCTAATAGATAAAAAAATGTTAGGTGAGAAGGTTAATATTTCTCATCAAAATTCAGATATAATTAACTTTACAAAAACATCAGTTCAAATTTTAAACTGCTTTTTTTATAAAAACAAAAGACATATAACTAGAAATTATTTAAATGTCAGTCAGTTTTCTATTTTTAAACTAATTGATTTAAATCATAATTTAAATCAAACGATTTATTTTTAAATAAAACATTGATTGAAATTTAAAGAAAAAATAATACTTCTTTTTGCACTGTTCGTGCATTCCAATAGGTGTACAATTAAAAATATAATGTAAGTATAAAGTTATCATGCTTTAAAAAGGATAATTGGAAGTAAGTAATATAATATTCTTTTCTTCCATTTTTGGTCCATCACTAAGTACAAATACACCGATTTTACTTTTAATAATCCACTCTTGTTCAAAATCAAGAATTTATTTAAACTAAACTATATGATTTAAATCATGATGTAAATCAATTGATTTAAATCACATCTATACTGTTAAAAACTCATCAGAAATATAACAAAATAAAATAAATCAAATAAATCATGATTTAATTATGTTTTTTTGCAAATTATTGCTGTTTGATATATTTTTTAAATCATGATTCATTACAACCCTGCTTCTAATTAAGAATTATAAGAAATAATATAAAAAATATAAAAAATAATATAAGATAATAAGAATGATATCAAAATTCATCGAATATCATATTTCATAATAATAATTATGAAATGATTCATAATTCTTCAACAATCTTAATTTTCAATGTCAGTTTCCTTTTTTCCAAAATATTAACTTGTTCTTTTTGAAAGAAACAGAACTTTATCTAAAAATAGCCTAACCAATATCAATTGAATTATTACATTGGAACAAAAATAGTATCAATTTCTATCGCATGAAATATTATTATTGTTTTACAAAAGAACATCAGTTTCCATCATAAAATCTAAAATTTTGCAAAAATTATTCAAGTTTTAGCTCGTACAATGTTAAATTTTAATTTCTGTCAAAAATAACATTACTTCTATGGAAGGATTTCATAAAATATTTGTTAATACTCAAATTTTCAAAAATATATCATGTCTATTTCGATAGCAGTTTTAGTAAGTATGAATATTTATTTCTTATATTTATAATAAACATAACATACATAATGTAGGTACAAATATAATATACACAACATGCATAATTAGAATGATAATTGTATGATAAGGATATGTGATATAATATCGCAATATCCTCAAATATTTCGGCCAGGCCTCGAATTCTGACTACAGAAGCAATTTTGGGAGAAATACCTAATTTTAGCAAAATTTTGAAAGAATTAATATTTATTTCTTACATTCATAATAAACATAATATATATATAATATAAGTACCAATATAATATACACAACATGCATAATTAGGATAATAATTTTATGATATGGATATGTGATATGATATCGCAATATCCTCAAATATTTTGGCCTGGCCTCTAATTCTGACTATAGAAGCAATTATGTGAGAAATACCTAAATTTAGTAAACAAATAAATGTTTCACTATTTTATTCGTCAATTAATATTTTCATAATCGTAAATTATCTGAATAATTGCAACAGTATTATAATGATAGTACTTTATAGATTTTTTTTTCATTTCGTTGAGTTCCAATTTCTAATACAAATAAGTTTTTCATTAAAAATACACGTATAAAAAATTTTATACAAAAATTTACCTTTAAATTTAACTTTACTTTAAAAATTTAAATGTTCTATTAAATTTACTTTAAATATGTATAATATGTAAATATTTGAAAGAAACAAATCTAATACTGGTTTGTATTTGTAATTTTTAGCTAAATTTAATACATAATAAGTACCTACATTGAAAAAAAATATGGAAATTGTTATCTTCATTAACATAAATTCGCTGAACTATTACATTAGTATCATTATTATAATACCTACTGAATAAAACTATTTTGTTTCATTGGTTTTTAGAAACATCATGAAATTTTGTAAAATATATTTCAAGTTAAGTTTTAGCTTTATAACTTTAGTAACATTCCAATTTCTACCAAAAATTATCTTTTCTTTTAAAATATTTGTTAAAACTCTAATTTAAAATAATATCTATCATGTCAATTTCGATAGCAGTAGTAGTAAATATGAATATTTATTTCGTATATCCACAATATACATAACATACATAATATACCTACATAATAGACATACCATGCATACACAAGTTTCGCTGTTTTTTTATTCGATAATTAATATCTTCATAATCGTAAATTCTCTGAAAATTTGAATCAGTATTGCATTTATAGTACTTTATAGATATTTTTTTCATTTCGTTTTATAACTAAAATATTTAGTTCCAATTTCTACTACAGTTTTTCCTTAAAAATACAACACGTATGTAAAATTTGATCCAAAAATACTTGAATCAAGTATAATATGTAAACATTTGCAAGACACAAATCTAATACTAGTTTGTATGATGGTCAGCCAAATTTAATACATAATAAATACCTACATTGAAAAAAATATATAAATTGTTATCTTCATTATCATAAATTCGCTGAACAATTACATTAGTATCATTATTATAATACCTACTGATTGAAACCATTTTCTTTCAATTGTTTTTAGAGACATCATGAAATTTTGTAAAAAATATTGTAACTTCAGTTAACAAGAAATTTTGATTCCAATTTCTAATAAAAATAATCGTTTCTTTATGAAAGATATTAAGTATTATCATTTCTATATTACTGTCTATAAATTGTTATCTTCGTTATCATAAATTCGCTGAACAATTATATTGATATCATTATTATAATACCTACTGATTGGAACCATGTTTTTAATTTGTATTTAGAAAAATCATGAAATTTTGTAAAAAATATTTTAACTTTAGTTAACAAGAAATTTGTATTCCAGTTTCTAACAAAAATAATCGTTTCTTTATGAAAGATATAAAGTATCATCATATCAATATTTCTGTCTATAAATTGTTATCTTTATTATCATAAATTCGCTGAACTATTACATTAGTATCATTATTATAATACCTACTGATTGAATCCATTTTCTTTCAATTGTTTTTAGAGACATCATGAAATTTTGTAAAAAATATTGTAACTTCCGTTAACAAGAAATTTTGATTCCAATATCTAATAAAAATAATCGTTTCTTTATGAAATATATTAAGTATTATCATTTCTATATTACTGTCTATAAATTGTTGTCTTCGTTATCATAAATTCGCTGAACTATTATATTGTTATTATAATTATAATACCTACTGATTATAACCATTTTGTTTCATTTGTTTTTAGAAAAATCATGAAATTTTGTAAAAAATATTGCAACTTTAGTTAACAAGAAATTTTGATTGCAATTTCTAACAAAAATAATCGTATCTTTATGAAAGATATAAAGTATTGCCATTTCAATACTTCTGTCGATAAATTATTATCTTCATTATCATAAATTCGCTTAACTACTACAACAGCAACATTATTATAATACATACTGAATAAAACCATTTTGTTTCATCTGTTTTTAGAAACATCATAAAATTTTGTTAAAAATATTATAACTTTAGTTCACAAGAAATTTGTATTCCAATTTTTAATAAAAATTATATTTTCTTTATGAAAGATAAAAAGTATTATAATTTTAATATTTCTGCCTATGAATTGTTATCTTCATTATAAATTTGCTAAACTATTACATTAGTATAATTATTATAATACCTACTGAATGAAACCATTTTCATTCATTTGTTTTTATAAACATCACGAAATTTTGTAAAAAATATTATAACTTTAGTTAACTAGAAATTTGTATTCCAGTTTCTAACAAAAATAATCGTTCATTTATGAAAGATATGAAGTATCATCATTTCAATATTTCTGTCTATAATCTTCATTATCATAAATTCGTTAAACTATTACATTAGTATCATTATAATAATACCTACTGAATGAAACCATTTTGTTTCATTTGTTTTTAGAAACATCATGAAATTTTGTAAAAAATATTATAACTTTAGTTAACAAGAAATTTGTATTCCAATTTCTATAAAAAAAATGTTTCTTTATGAAATATATAAAGTACTATCATCTCAATATTTGTGAAAATTTATATGAATCAAAAACTGGTTTCTTTGACTACTGATCATATTTTATGCATTGTTACTTTTTAATTCGTCGAGTTTCATCGTCATTATTATAAATTTTCATGACTATATGTACACATTGACATTATTATAATACTATAGGCTGTTTTTTTTAATAAGATTTACCAATGCAATTTCTCTCGAAAGTACTTCTGACAACTCTGTTAATAACGAATTATTAATCTTCCTTTAATAACCCTATAATGAATTTTTCATCAATATCCCCTTAATAACTAAATTATTAATCTCCCTTTAATAACCCTATAATTAAAATTTGTCGTTAGTGTTTCTCGAAAATGAGGTCCTGGTTCAATAGTGATTTTTGAAGGTATTTTTTTTTATTTTGACCAATAAAAGCAAAATAAGGTTGATCTATGAAAAAAATGGACCATATACAGGGTATCCCAAAAATAGTAAACAATTGAACAAGCTCAACAACACGCCATTCAGGGATGGCCACTGAATCCGTAGAAAGTACTACATTTTTTATTAATAGATTTTAATAGAAATTAAAAAAAAAATGTTTAACTTTTAAGAAACATAAATTATTAACGACGTTATTATCAGTATTTTAATTGTACTGCAGATTGCTGTCACGTTGATTTTTGAACAATTTTCAGTTTGAAATATTTAAACACGCTATTAGAAATGGAAATATCCAACAAGATTATTTAAAAAATATATAATTAGCTTAACACAAGATTTTCATTTAATTGCTTCTAAGAGCACTTCTGAACTTGCCGTAATGTAATATCTTTGACTAGCAATATTTCAAAAAGTAAATCCCGAGGAATTATTTAGTAATTTTTAAGGACTCAGTTGGCATCCCTGAGTGCTGTTAAGCTTGTCCACTATTTTAGGGACCCCCTGTATATATGTTTATTTAATTCACATATTCTTTATCTAAATTTTTTATGATTTAATAATGTTATATCTTTGACAAGCAATATTTCAAAAAGTAAAGCCCGGCGAATTATTTAGCATTTTTTAAGGACTCAGTTGGCATCCCAGAATGCGGTTGAGCTTATCCACTATTTTAGGGACATCCTGTATATATGTTTATTTAATTCAAATTCACAAAATCTTTGTGATCATAATCTTTTTCAACCATACCATAATAGATATTATCACATTGTTATTCGGGAATAATACTTCATATATTTTACCACCCTGTATATATTTTTGTTTAATTGACATTATCTTAATCAAATGTCTCTATGATCATAAACTTTTTCAACTATACGATAATATTTATTATCACATTGTTATTCGGTAATAATGCTTCATCTGTACATATTTGTTTGTTATCCTTAACAATGTTTGTTGAAATTTGCATGTACACAATCGGATATTTGTATATTTAATCTTCACCTCGTGTTTCTATAAGAAAGTCTCGAGGAAGTTGCAGTAATTATATACAATATATTCCACGATGATTGCGCAACGTGTGTAATTACTGCGAAATAATTAATAGATGTAATGATACAGCGGGACAAGTGCAATGTTCGTTAGCAATAAATACCGTTCTTGGTTAGTTTAATGAGATTTGTAAGCGAATGCAATGCTTTTATTCATATTCTGCTCAGGCTCAGTACTAACATGATGGACACGTAGTGCATTGGCAAAGTTCAAGCACGTGCGAATTAGCGTTGATATTCGTGTGAAAATGAGGTACTATATGATGGCATTGTGTACATTACGCTATGTGCTTTGTGCGAAGAATATGCAAGCTGAAGATTGTTTGGTGTTGAAAACTGAAGATTGTCAGGAGGCAGAATGGTGTAATATATTTCAAGAACACATATCAATTGAAGTTAGTTAATAGGAATATAATTACATTATATAAATACAATACATATATAAAATGTAAGATCTTAAGGCGGAAAGACCACATAGGTCGAAGCCTAATAAAGATTGTCTACTACTACTACTACTAGAAATATAATAAACTTAAACTTGCAAACTGGAAAAATTGCCACTGAATGGGAAGGCACTGAATCCGTAGAAAGTAGAAAAACAGAATTAAAAAATACTAAAAAATATTATTAAAAAATATTAAAAAAACAAGGTTGTTTTAGAAAGTACTTATTGGTATTTTTTTATTTATTTTTTTGAATATGCAAGCTGAATATTGTTTGGTGTTGAAAACTGAAAATTGTTAGGAGGCAGGATTGTTAGTTAATAGGAATATAATAAAAAATAATAATCTTAAACTTACAAACTGGAAAAATTGTTGATTTATAAATATTTAACATAATAATGTTATTAAAAATAAAACTAAATTACAATTATTTGTCCACCACTATCTCATAATACACTTATTATACTTATCTTTTATCAATTATAATGATATCCATTTATCACTACCAGTTCCATTATACACTTTCAGCCGTGTATAATATTATTATTATTATATCGAAATATCATGTAGACATTTTGAAATTTGTAAACTAAAAAAAAAAAAAAAAAATTGCGTTACGTTATTTAAACCAGGTACTCGAGCAAAATATCGCACAAAGTCCGCCTATAGTTAGATTCCACCGTAACACTTTATGGCACCCATTTCTAACCGTCAATATAACTTAATCTACAACGCGTGTCGCTTTTTTTTTTAGATTTTCGAGTAGTCCACAATGTGTCATCAATTAAATTGAAACGTCTAAACGTCAATGTTCCATTTACCAGTGCTATAAAATATTCGTCGTAGGCAAAGAAGAGTATACTATTGATTTTATGTGATATAACCAAGTAATTTGTTAATAATTGATCAAATGTATCACGTCATGTCATATGTACAAAGTAGACTCCACCACAATACGAAATAATAATTTTATAATTTCGTATACATATAAATCTTAAGGAGCAAACCATATCTTATTCTAACTCTCCACAAACTTGCCTCTTGAGAAGTTACTTATGATTTTGTTTCCGGAAATGTACTGAATTCACCTAGCCGGAAACAAGGTGGTCACTCGCAACGATCAGAACTCTACGCGAACTAAACGTAACTAGAGAACTGTATGCTAAAGTTTAATTAGGTGCGAGCAATTTTAGTGTTTGTACTTACTTGCCTCTTCATAAGTAACATGTAAAGCCTCTTATGTAACAGTACAATACGCATCATGAAACATTTAATTAAAAACATATTCGAATATAAATACATATTAAAAGACTTATTAATATATTTATTATTATAAAAAAATCCTAACCTCAAAGTTTTTATGTAGCAATAACCATAGATGAACCCCTGTTTCTACGGCACTGAGTTTACTCAGATGATTGTAATTATTTGTGAATATGTGTATTGATAGTTGGTCGCAAAATATCTGATTTCCAAGTCTGCTGTAGTAGACATGTTAGTAAGAAAACTGATTTGCTAAGTAACACTTTAAAGTCCTATTAGGATTAGGAT
This sequence comes from Othius punctulatus, assembly GCA_951805005.1. Lineage (NCBI taxonomy): Eukaryota > Metazoa > Arthropoda > Insecta > Coleoptera > Staphylinidae > Othius > Othius punctulatus. The sequence goes on from OX638144.1 coordinate 16,196,229, forward strand.
TCGGAAACAAAAACGATTAGAAAAAAAAATTATTTGCATTTTCATTTAAATTTGTTTTTCTTAGCATGCTACTAAATTTATGCCACGAAGTTGTGGGACACCTTGTATATAAATTATTTTTTTCTTGCTCGGATAAAATCGAAATAATCAAAATTAATAATTTTGGCAATTTGTAGCTTGTATTACATTTAATTTGATTGTCACAGCCTCGTGGCAAGCTACTAAATTTATGCCACGATGTTGTGGGACACCTTGTATATAAATTTAATTTTTCTTGCTCGGAAAAAATCTAAATAATCAAAATTAATAATTTAGGCAATTTTTGGCTTGTATTACTTTTAGTTTGATTGTCATAGCCTCGTGGCATGCCACTAAATTTAAGCCATTCAGTTGTGGGACACCTTGTATATAAATTTTATTTTTCTTGCTCGGATAAAATCGAAATAATCAAAATTAATAATTTTGGCAATGTTTGGCTCGTATTACTTTTAGTTTGATTGCTATAGCCTCGTGGCATGGCATATTGGGGCTCATTGCCTCTGCTTTGCCATGCCATCTTGCGAATGACGTTAGAAGAAATGCATAATGACATTTCTCTTACATCGGGTTTCGAACTCGCCACCTCTTTGTTATGGAATGTACGCCCAATGTTCGGTCTCCGAGATCGGCTCAGGTTTAAATAATATGTGTGTTATGTGTACAGCAATTAAGCAAATAACTGGAATGTAGGTAACTATTACACGTGTGCATCACGAAGATCGAAAATTAGACTAATGCTGGTGAAAGTATTCACTACAATTGAAGAAACTCCGCCGCTGTTATACAATTATGCAGATTGAATTGGTGCACTAATGAAATTTATTTGCTTGTGTAACTTAATAAATTTAAGACTTCTGATACTTAAATGAGCTTATTTGTATCTCATTCATTACAATTGCGTATATACGTTACATAGCATTATCATTAACATTTAACATTAGCATTTAGCGTAATTTAATCATTATAATGCAAGGAGTGCAAGATTTTCATACTTTTTCGTATACATTGGTTTATTTTGACTACCTTGTAGATTTTAAAAGTGCTATACTGACTACGCTTGATGGTTATATTAACGGATCCCACTTATTTATTGATTATTGATTATTGGTTAACTATTGGTTAACCAATAAACAATATAATCGAAAATTCCCAAAATTTTGGGTTGTATATTTATATTTATGCTTTTCATCTCTATTGACACAAATAAATATATTATTTTTTATTGTTTTCTTTGTTCTTATTGGGAGTACTTACTGGTAATATATTTAAACATAAATATGTTTCTTAGTTCATGTTGTTTTTATTATTTTTATTATTTGTTTTTCACCCGACTAGTTTCGGTTATTTGTCAGCCATCTTCAGAGGTGTTATTTTTTTAAGTACATTATATATACAGGGTGAGTCGGGAGGAACGTACCAAATTCCAGGAGTGTATTCTACACGTGAAAATAAATTTAAAGAACTGAAATGTTGTTATCCAATTTTCATTTGTTTTCAAGTTATAGTTTTGAACAGTTTGTTGAAAAGTCAGATAAAAACGTTTTTATCCGGAGTTTTCTAATGTGGAAACCATTCTCAATATCCTTCAACAGCAGATGTAGCACACCCATTACAAAAACCATATTTGCATATTCAAGATTTGAAACTTTAACTTGATAACAAATGAAAAACGGATAACAAGCTTCTTTTTTTTTAATTATTTGACACGTGTACAATACACTCCTGGAGTTTGGTCCATTCCTCCCGACTCACCCTGTATAATATTAGATGAAATTGTTCATGAATATTTTGACTTTTAATTATTTGATACATTACATAGTATTAGCATTAGCATTTAGCATAATTTAATCAGTATAATGCAAGGAGTGCTGGGTTTTCTTACTTTTTCGTATATAATCGAAAAATCTCAAAAATTAAGTTTATATTATTACTTTCATTCTTTTCATCTCTATTCACCCAAATAAATATGTTATTTTTTATTGTTTTCTTTATTATTCAATTTTGAAAACAAAAATGACAAATAAATAATTAATAGTCAAAATATTTCTGAAAAATTTAAGAAAAAGTACAATATACAGGGTGTCCAAGATAATGATCGACAACATGGGGATCTCGGAAGCCGTAAAAGTTCCAAAGGCAGTTAAATTAGAAAAAAAATCCACAATTTAGTGGTCAGTAATACTCTGTTGAGAAAACTAGTAATTTCCGCTTACTTCCGAAGATATTCGACAAAATCCAAAATTTTACGTTATGGTTTTTGTTTTAGTAAAGTTATTTGAAAAGGTATAAAAAACAAAAGGTACTTTTTCATTGCCACTCTTTTGGAAGATGGCGTTTATAAATTTTCAGTGCAATGTTTCGTTTCAAAGAAACCATCATCAACTTAATATTTTTACATGGAATTACAAATGTGTATAGATATATGTGTATAGTGTGGACACAGATAAAAAGAATGAAAATAATAATATAACCCAAATTTTGGTTTGATTATATACAAAAAAGAGAAAAAATCTTTGTATCTCTTTGTATTAAAATGATTAATCTACGCTAAATGCTAATGTTAAATACTAATGCTAATACTATGTATAGTATCATTTCTTTCTTCAAAAATTTGACAAATAAATAATAAAAAATCAAAATATTCATGAAAAATTTCTTCTAATATTATATACACTTTACTTAAAAACACAAAAAAAAAAAATAACACCTCTGAAGATGACTCATAAATAGCCGAAACTAGTCAAGTGAAGAACAAATAATAAAAACAACATAAACTAAGAAACATCTTTATATTTAAATTTACTACCAGCAAGTACTCCCAATAAGAAATCCGAAGAAGAAAGAAGACGGAAAGCTATAAAAAATATAATGATAACAGGTATAACTGATGGATGAAATTATAACAAAAATATATTATTAGTATTATATATTTATTGATTTAATCAGGGCTCTAAACCGTTATTTTTTTGTTTCGGTTTTCGTTTCGGTTCATGTAAAAAATTGATATCGGTTCGGTTTCGGCAAAAATAAAGGTTTTTGTTTCAGTTGTCGGTTCAATTCCGAGTGATTGATTTTTATTTTTTGCTTTTTTTTGTAAATGTTTAAAAAAAATAAAACTGAAGAGCAGAATAAGATAAGTTTGAACATGCTTGGAACTAGGGCTGGTGTGATTTTAATCAATTGATTTAATAAACATTTAAATCATGATTTAAATCAATTGATTTTTTTAAATGAATCATTGATTAAATTAAAATCAGTAGTAGTCGTAGTTCTTATTGGGGGTTGCTTTTGAGTAAATTTGGCTGCAGTGTATTATAGTAGATGTTGATTGGGGTGCATGTCGAAAATTTGAAACCCCTGAGTTTTTAACCCGCTGTGCTTTAAATGAGTTTAATTTTTCACTGGCAATATATCTACAGATATTGTAGATATATTGCCAGTAAAAAAATAAACTCATTTTACTGCTTTAGGGAGTTAAAAACGGTATTAGGGGATGATCTCGTGCAAATATAGCATACGAATACCGTGGTACTTGGTAACTGGAGGATGTATGCAAAATTTGGAGTTTTCTGATTCACAAATAGTTTGTAATGTTGGTTAAAAATAGTTGATTAAAACAAATAGTTGATTTGAGGAAGTTTGTTAGCAAAATCGAGGTAGTACTAAGCTATGGTAAGCCATTGGGGGTTGTTTTTGAGTAAATATGACTGCAGTGTATATAATATGTGTCATTCGGGTGCATTTACAAAGTTTGAAGGCAATATCTGTAGTAATAATGCGAGTAAAAAATAAAATTTATTTTAAGCATAGGTGGTGAAAAACGGTATTATGGGATGATCTTCCAATATGGTACACGAATATCGTGGTACGTGACAACTGGAGGGTGTATGCAAAATTTGGAGTTTCCTGATCCACAAATAGAGGCGGAAATTTGTTAGCAAATTTGAGGTAGCATCAAACTATGGTAAGCCATGGGGGTTGTTTTTGAGTAAATATGGCTGCTGTGAATATAATAGATATCGATTGGGGTGTATTTACAAAATTGGAAAGTAATATCTGCAAAAAATATACCAGTAAAAAATAAAACTCAATTTTAGCACAGGGGGTGGAAAAGGTATTAGGGGATGATCTCGTGGCAATATGGTATACGAATACCGTGGTAGGTGGCAACTGATGGGTACATGCAAAATTTGGAGTTTCCAGATCCACAAATAGGGGAGGAAATTTGTTAGCACATTCGAGGTAGCACCAAGCTATAGTAAGCCATTGGGGGTTGTTTTTGTGTAAATATGGCTTCACTGTACGTAATAGGTGTCATTGGGGTGCATTTATAAAATTTGAAGGTAATATTGGCAAAAATAACGGGAGTAAAAACAAAACTTATTTAAAGCACAGGGGGTGGAAACGGTATTAGGGGATGATCTCGTGCCAATATAGTATACGAATACCATAGTAGGTGGCAACTGAAGGGTACATACAAAATTCTTAGTTTCCTAGTCTACAAATAGTGGCGTAAATCAGTTAGCAAATTAGAGGTTGCATTAGACATTGGGGTTGATTTTCAGTAAATATAGCTGCAGTGTATTATACTAGATGTCGATTGGGGTGCATGTCCCAAATTTGAAGGTAATATTTAATTACAATATTTGTTTTAAATCATGATTTGTTTCAACCCTTCTTGGAACCGAAATAGACCGATTTATTTTTTCTTTTCGGCTCTGGTTTTCGCTCCGACAAAATTAATCATTTTTTCCGGCTTCCGGTTTTCGGTTCAGTTTCGGTTCGAATTCCTGGATTTAATCACCACATTTTATGCTGCTGTGGCCCAAATGGCCATTTCCATCCACTAGATGGCAGTTATCATTCAAGTGAAACCAAAATTTGGCAATAAGTACATTTTAATTATTTAATTTGGATTTAATCACAGCATTTTATGCTGCTGTGGCCCAAATGCCCATTTCTATCCACTATACCTTTTCAAATTCAAATTGAGACCAATCAAGTTCAAATTGAGACCAATCAATTTCAAATTGAGACCAATCAATTTCAAATTGAGGCCAATCAAGTTCAAATTGGTACCAATCAATTTCAAATTGAGACCAATCAATTTCAAATTGAGACTAAACAAAATCAATTTTACACTAAACTATCAAGTTGTCATAATAAATTTTATTTGTTTACTATTTCTCAATTTGAACTTAAAAAGGTATAGATGGCAGTTATCTTTTAAGTAAAACAAAAATTTGGCAATGAGTACATTTTGATTTTTTTATGATGTGCCCAAATGTCAGTATCTGTTAAAATAATTTCTTACATCTAATCAATGCCTATAGATTATAGATATGCCTCGAATGAATTTTCAAAAAACGAGTTCTAATTGTACGCAGTAATAATAATATTCTTTATTTATATTACCAATTCACAAGTTTACACAAGTCATCAAAAAAGAGGTATACAGTGTAATGTATAAATAATTGACTAACACAACATATGTGTATAAGTAGATTCAACAATAAATAGTGTTATACATAAGTTACATAAAAAATATTTAAAAAAATAATTGTGAGTACACAAAGAAATATAACCAAATTAGAAAATTGTATAAGATATTGGAAACCGCGATAAAAGATGATCACATATCACACATAAATAAAAATGTTGTGATGACATTGACATTAATGATATGACAACAGATATTACAGATCCAGTTTAAATTTTGGCTTAGGAAAATTTACTTCTTTCTTTTAACCCTAAAATCAAATTCTCAAATTCAATTTTACAATTTAAGTTATTTTCACATTTTAATAAACTATACCGTTTCAAGTTCAAATTGAGACCAATCAAGTTCAAATTAAGACCAATCAATTTCAAATTGAGGCCAATCAAGTTCAAATTGATACCAATCAATTTCAAATTGAAACTAAACAAAATCAAGTTGACAATAAACAATATCAAGTTGAGAGTAATCAAAGAAAATTGATATTGTTTAGTGTCAACTTGATTTTGTTTAGTCTCAATTTGAAATTGATTGGTCTCAATTTGGAATTGATTGGTATCAATTTGAACTTGATTGGCCTCAATTTGAAATTGATTGGTCTCAATTTGAACTTGATTGGTCTCAATTTGAACTTGAAAAGGTATAGTTTAGTTCTAATTACAATCGTAGTTTCATATCATGATATCTCACTATTATCTATTTCATTGCTTTCCTTTTCAAATGATTTTCCAACTTAAAAAAATTAATAAAGAATAAAATTTAAAAAAATCCGAACTTAAAATTCACGACCTTTCATTCCCCAACATCGCCCACTTCAAGAATATTAATAAAGAAGCCCCCTAAAGAAGCTCGATCTGGCGGACTGCAATGGCGATTTGGGTGATTTAATGTCAAACACCCTGTAGATTAAAAGGGCTATACTGACTACGCTTGATGGTTATATTAACGCATCTCACTTACTGATTGATTATAGATTATTTGTTAACTATTGGTTAACTATTGATAAAATATTTCGGTCCTTGGGTCATAAGTGTACTCATAAGTGCTCTCTTAACTAATTAAACTTGTAATCTTGGATGTATTCCCATCAAATACTTTCCCTTCAAGTGGGTCATTACGGCTTTCCCAGGCACTGATAAAAATATGAAGCAATCATAATTTAGAATGCGACCAACCGAAACACTTCAATTAGTCTAGAAGAAAAACTGTTAAGTATATACTTAACGTATATACTTAACGCATACACCAAACCACAAAGTGATTGATTAATAACGAAGAAGAGGAAATTTGCACTTATAATCCGTTACTAATCACATTTTCCTGAAAATGACTGGCAATCCTTCGAAAGGATAATATAGATCAGGTGTCCCCAATAGGTATGTCGCGAATCATTATCAAGTTAGCTGAAACTTGATGACTGGCGAAATTAATCCAATAGCTAATCGGTGATTAATAAGAACGGTATAAAGTAATCCATTGAAACACATGAAGTATGCCAATTAAAACATTTAAGTGGGGTTATGTAACGGGAAAACGACTTGATACTAATTGAATATTAAAAATCCACAAAAATAACAATAATGAAATATTAATAAATCACTAAAACCATATTTTTTTAAATAATCGAAAGAAGGAGTTCTACTTTTAGTGCCTTACTGCCGCTCTTCCGTTATATAACCCTACTTCAAACTTACAAGTCGGTAAAGACTCATTTAAAAGATTATCTTAGGCCTTGGGTACGATACGAGCGGTCAATGGCGGCAAATATTAATGTCTAGGAACAGTGGTGAGCGGCAAGCGTTAAGCGTCAAGTTTTCACAGCACTCTATATTCGAAACGTGAACAAAACTTTGATTTTGTCGCTCCGCCGCTCACCGAATATGAATGTCTAAGAATAGTGGTGAGCGGCAAGCGTCAATCGTCAAGTTTTACCAGCATGCTACATTCGAATCGTCAACAAAACGTTGATTTTGTCGCTCTGTCGATTGCCAAATATTAATGATCTGGAACAGTGGTGAACGGCAAGCGTCAATCGTCAAGTTTTCTCAGCACGCTACATTCGAATCGTGAACAAAACTTTGTGTTTGTCGCTCTGCTGCTCGCCGAATATGAATGTCTAGGAACAGTGGTGAGCGGCATGCGTCAATCGTCAACTTTTTCCAGTACGCTACATTGGAATCATGAGCAAAACGTTGATTTTGTCGCTCTGTCGCTTGCCGAATATGAATGTCTAGGAACAGTGGTGAGCGGCAAGCGTTAATCGTCAAGTTTTCCCAGCACGCTACATTCATTCGAATCGTGAACAAAACTTTGATTTTGTCGCTCTGCCGCTAGCCGAATATGAATGTCTAGGAACAGTGGTGAGCGGCAAGCATCAATCGTCAACTTTTCCCAGTACACTACATTGGAATCATGAGCAAAACGTTGATTTTGTCGCTCTGTCGCTTGTCAAATATTAATGTCTAGGAACAGTGGTGAGCGGCAAGCGTCAAGTTTTCTCAGCGCGCTACATATGAATCGTGAACATAACGTTTATTTTGCTCACCGCTCATATCATACCCAAGACCTTACTCGCAGTATATCAAGTATGTAACACACTTGTAGAAGGTCTGGTATAGATAATTCTTATACAATAATGTAGAGTTTGTTACTGTTTTCAACGAAGATGTAACTATTTGGATAGCTGTAGGGATTTTTCTGGCACTTTAGGTTAGCTTAGGTTAGATACACTTTACACTTTAAAGTGTATATATGTAGTTAATTCCTCGGTGAAATATAGGAACATTTTTAAAAATATAAAAATAAATTTTGCCATCATTTCTCAATTTTTGAAAAATTACCTAATTCGCCTAGTTTACCTAAAAAGTTTACCTAAGAGTTATCTATTTTTGCCATTTTTTTATTATTTAGCGTATGGCTTACAAGATACAAGCAAAATACAGACATTATACATAACAAAACATACACTACACATATTTTTCTCCCATCGTACTACAATTAGTCGTTTTCTAGCCTACACGTACGTCAAATAATGGATGATTCCTTTAGTTCTGACAGTTCCTATGTAACGGAGAAAAATCAGTACTGAAATATTACATTACCGGCCTAGGCCAGCAATGAATTATTCCTGGAGGTCTACTGCAAATATTTTCTTTTTTGATCTTCCATATTTTTACGAAATTTGCAAAAATACAAAAAAAAATGTATATGAAGTGTCTTCCCATACTCGTCGGGTTGCTGTCCTCGCCTGAGCCTCGGACATCAATTGCCGCATCGGCCGGAAATAAGTAGTTAATTCCTTGATAAAGTATAGGAACATTTTTGAAAATATTGAAATAAATTTTGCCATCATTTCTCAAATTTTGAGAGTTTACATCTAATTTCGCCATTTATTTGTTATTTAGCGTATGGCTCAAAAGGTATGGACAAAATACAGACATTATACATAACAATACATACACTACACATATTTTTCTCCAATCGTCCTACAATCAGTCGTTTTCTATCCTACATGTACATCAGAAAATGGATGATTCCTTTAGTGCTGACGGTTCCTATTTAACGGCGAATTAGTAATGGAATATTACATTCCCGGCCTAGGCCAGCAATGAATTATTCCTGAAGGTCTTCAGCAAATAATTTCTCCTTAAATATTCCTTATTTTTACGAAACTTGCAAAAATTAAAAAAAAAACGTACATGAAGTGTACGTATAAAAGTGTCACTTTAGGTCAGCTTAGGTTAAATTTAAAGTGTATATTAATTATAAGTGTATACGTAGTTAATTCCTCAATGAATTATAGGAACATTTTTGAAAATATTAAATTAACTTATGTTAATTTCTTGTTAGTTCTTCCATATTTTTACTAAACTTGCAATAATGCAAAAGAAAAAACGTAAAGTGCCTTCCCGGACTCGTCAGCTTGCTGTCCTCGCCTGATGCCTCGGACATTAATTGCTGCATCGGCCGGGAATGTATTACTTCCTGTACTAACCACGTAATATACTATTAACACGTATTCCCTGTTTTTCATACACTATTTGTTGTATTGTGTACTAACCTCGCATATCTCCTCCTATAGCCATATGTCTTCCTATTTGATTTTTGTTGAAAATTTTGTAATATGTATTATGCACTAACCCCACAATATACTATAGCCATATGCTTTTTGTTTTTTTTTTAATTTTTTAATAATTATTTTAGTCTCCACGATGATATGCCTTAAATTTTGTATTTATTTGTATGGATGTTGTTACTCTACATAATACACTACATAAATACTTAGTTATTGAAATACATTTTATGTGTATACATGGTTTTATATACAGGATGGCCCACCTATCCTTGCTGGGACCATTGCTGCTAGACTAATGAAAATTTTGGAAAACATCTAATTGGAACTTATTGGACACTTGGTGTGCTCCCGTTTAAAATTATTTTCGAGTATACAGAGTGTACCATAAATCCGGGACACCAAATTTGGTCTTTTTTAAGAATGGATCACCCTCTATATTATTACATTTTTGGAATCTACTTTATATGGGCTTCACAAATCATATTTATTTTTAGAGATCAGATGCAACGTTGCAAAGTCATTCACATTTTAATAAAATTTAACGAAAAATCATGGACGTGGAAAAAAATTGAACATTTTTTTTTATAACCTTATTATACAAGCAATGTGCCAAAACATGCACAATATTTGGAGTCACGTTGAATACACAGGGTGTTCTGAAACAAAGATCGAATTTTGAAATTTTCAAATGGCTGAAACTTTTGAGATTGATCGTTATTTACCTATTAAAAACTATTATTAGATTACAGTCCATATGCTACCATTGAATAGCTCATTAGATGAGCACTCAGAATATGATGCTATATGCAGGGTGTTCTATTTGAAAAAAAAAATAGTTTTAGCCATTTGAAAATAGCAAAATTGTAAAAAAAAAACTACATAAAGCAGATTCTAAAAATGAAATATTATACAGTGTGATCCATATAAAAAAGAGACCAAATTTTGTGTTTCGGATTTATGGTACACTCTGTAAATAAAATGATTTGCGAAGCCCACATAAAACAGATTCCAAAAGTGAAAGAATATACAGGATGTTCAATTTAAAATTTATTTTCTTAAGTCGTGTTTCGGGTTTATGGTACACTCGAAAATAATTTAAAAAAGTAGAACATCAAGTGTCCAATAACTTCCGATCAGATTTTTTCCTCAATTTTCATTAGTCTAGCAGCAATGTTCCGAACGAGGATAGGTGGGCCACCCTGTATATATCAGCTATCAATATAATTTAATATTACCAAATAATTCATAATGTATGTACTATTTATTCATTTATTTAATGTAAATTGGCATTTCGACATAATTAATTGTATTTCAAATTGCACTAACATATGTCGCATAGAATAATATTATTGGTAATTAAATTAATATGCTAAATTGCCACATAGTCGCGAGTTCAAATTTTCATTAATTATCTATTAAGTGATATGGTGTATGTACTGCAGTACATTAATGATTTTGTATAAATAAATAATCTGCCACTGAATGCATCAGTGACTCAAATCACATAGTAATAACAACAATTATTATTAATGTAATACATTCCAGTTATTGTCCTAAATATTGAATTTACACTCGTATCTGCACTTGCTTACTAAGCATTCGCAACTGGCACGGAAATTATCGCAGTCACGTTCTAGAATAATAATCTCAGCCGACAATGTACCTCATCCTATCTTACGGAAGCAAATCAACAATTACCACTATCTCTTCTGAACTACGGTGATATCTATTTTCACTTCATTAAATGTGATTCACTGTCGCTCGGCTTTCCTCTGCCAAGAAGGTGCGGAGTTTTTCTTGCAACCGGAAGTTCTAAAATGGACCTACTTTTATGTAACTGCCTTTTCGCTTAAACCGGAAAATATAATAAATTGGGCAGAAATAAGTCATTAAAGATACTATTATAAATATGGAATTTTTGTTTGTTTGTTTTTGACAGTTCTAATTTTTAGTCCTGAAGCTTCAGAACTTACAACTGTTATTGGAGAAATTAATTACCTAATTAATAAGTATATTAAACGAGATACAATAAATTAAAAAAAAGGTTACCTTATCAGCTAATAATATTAATAACATTGTTATCTAATTTTTGGTGTAAATTATTTACAAAAATACGAGTGATAATCATATTAAAAGTATGCAATATTCTACAGAGTAATTAATTATGCTAATGCCTTGTTTTATTGTTACTGTCTTAGGTAAAAGTTATGTTCCTTGGTACATCATGTGTACAAATATGGCTAATATCTGATATTAATACTGCTAAACTTTTAAAAACATTTTAAAAGTATGCAATTTTCTACACAGTACTCAATTATGCTATTGCATTGTTTTAGGTACTGTTACTATTTTAGGTAGGAGTAAATTCTTTAGTAAAATAGTAAAATAACTAATCATTTAATTAATTGTTGTATTGCAAGATATTTTTAGTTATAAGTAATTTCTATCACCATTTCAATGATTTTGGGATGAAAATTTCAATGATTTTCAGTATTATTCAGTATTATTCAGTTTTTTTTTTAATAATTAGTGTCGAAATTTGAACGATTACTCTTAAATTTTCATTCTAACTATTTCCATGAAAATTGACAGGCGATTAAAGTTAATTGATGATAGTTTTTATTTAAAATTTTCAATTCTTCCGTCAAATTTGATAGATTATTGTTGAAATATCAATGAATCAATTGTTTCTGTAAAAAATTAAATATTTAGTACATCATGTGCACAAATATGGCTAAAACCTAATATTAAAACTGCATTAGCAGAATGCACAGAACAAAGGAAAAATAAATTCAAACAAGGAAAGCCGATCATACTTACAATGAATGATCTACTTCAACGAAAAAGAATAATAAGATCATTGCATTAATTATTCCTGCTATACTTACCCGAGATTATTTATTTACAAATTACTCAAATTAAGCCGATGAAACTTACAATGTTCTACTTCAACAAAAAATAAAAATAATATCATTGCATTAACTATTCCTGATATACTCTCCTGAGATTATTCATTTACAAATTCGTTAACGCCTTAAATAAATTACCTGTTAATAATATGCAGGTTTATCAGCGAAAGTTGTAGTGATAGTCGAAAGCTGACTAATCGGCGATAAAAGATTCTGCACGTTCGAGACGTGTGGCCCTTATCAATGTTCTTACTTTCATTTTATTGAGTTTATACGGGTACATACGGGCAAGTCTCTGTGATGAGTCGTTGCGAAGCAAAACTAAACCAATATAAATCGATTAAATATATACGCTATTATGTTACAGAAACGTTAAGTGAAAGCGTTTAATTTATTTGTTCCAATATATTTTATTATAGGATGCTAATAAGGTGATTTGTATTCGTCTTTTATAATTTATACTGCGACTTTAGCAGGCGACCATCAAATTTCGATTTGTTTATGTTTATAATGTTGACGCTTGTGAGATAAGTTTTGAAATCTGGAATTAATGTAAATTACATAATTGGTGTAGTCAATTTGTAATGAATGTTAGATAAAAAGGTCACAAAATAGGTAACAGTTTGTTTGTTCATGCATATCTTGTCACAAAAAAAAAGTTACAGTTTGTTTGTTCATGCATATCTTATATTCAATCGCACGATTTATAAATGAATACAATAATCTCTTAAAATTTATTAAAAAAACTCTTATTTAAGTAGTTTAGTTCAACATTTTCCTTCATTTTAACAAAATTCATTTTATTTTTATTGCTTTCTTCCTTCTTTATTGGAGTACTTAATGGTAGTTTACATGTATAGATATAAAGATATTTTGTTGTTTTTATATTATTATTACTTCTTCACCTTACTAGCTAGTTTGGCTATATTTCAAACATCTTCAGAGGTGTTTATTCTGTAAGATATATATTTAAATATAGAAAGTATATTAAAAATAAGTTTGTGTTTTATGTGGTGTATGTGTATTATGTGTATTTTAATTTAATTTTACATAGCTTCTTAAGGTGAAAAAGTAATAATAAAAATAATAAAAACAACAAAATATATTTATATCTAAATATATAAACTACTATAACTTTTCAAGTTCAAATTGAGACCAATCAAGTTCAAATTGAAACCAATCAATTTCAAATTGAGATCAATCAATTTCAAATTGAGGCCAATCAAGTTCAAATTGATACCAATCAATTTCAAATTAAGACCAATCAATTTCAAATTGAGACTAAACAAAATCAAGTTGACACTAAACAATATCAAGTTGACACTAAACAATATCAAGTTGTCATAATAAATTTGATTTATTTACTATCAAATTGATATTGTTTAGTATGAACTTGATATTGTTTAGTCGCAATTTGAAATTGATTGGTATCAATTTGAACTTGATTGGCCTCAATTTGAAATTGATTGGTCTCAATTTGAACTTGATTGGTCTCAATTTGAACTTGAAAAGGTATAGTAAGTGCTCCAATAAAGAAGGAAGAAAACAATAAAAATATTATAATAACTTGTATCTAAAATGGGTGAAACTATAACAAAAATTTATTTTGACATAAGGAACAATACCATGTTATTAGTTTTATTACTATTAAACCGAGAGCTGAAACATAAAGTAAGGATTATCAAAAAGCGACAAAGTTTCTTAAGAACAAGAAAGAACAACTAATAAGGGACGAAGAAGAAATCATGGAAATGTGGAAAGTTATTACAAGAATGTAAAATTGGGTATCAGTGGAATATATGTAGCTTTACAACCTTGTACATGTACAATGGTGATACAATTGGAATTTTACATAGCAAGATTAGACAACAAAATACAAAAAACATCCGTTGATAACATAAAAGATGAGTAGAATATTTAAAAGCGTGCGTACAATCTGCTGGATTAGAAGCATTAAGGCATCAAGAAAAATAACGGAAACGGCTTACGCCATATTGGTGGGATGAAGAAATCGAGTTGGAAATTGAAGATAAGAGGAAAAAATACCTTAACTTTCTAAGCACTAAGTAGTTAAATGACAAAATAAGATACAAAAAAGCCCAAGCAACAGAAAGAGGGGAAGATCGAGACCGTAATGGATAGATGAAGTGAAAGAAGACCATCAAAAAGTTGGAGCGCCAAACTGAAGAGCGATTATTAACTATAGGAAGAGATGGAGAGAGATTGTTGGTAAGGCCAAGACTCACGAGTTGTAGCACCATAAGAAGAAGGAGAACAATAAGAAGAAGAATAATAAGAAGAATAGAAGAAGAAAAGAAGTAGAGACGAAGGACAATAAAAAGAACACAAGCAAGAGTATGAAAGATGATCACTGTAAAATAGAACGACAAATGGAAAAGAAGGTAATCCAATTTAAATGCATGCATAGGAGGTAGAAGAAGCAGATATGTTGGAGGTTAGTCGAAAGCAAGAGACAAGATCGTAAAAGAGATATGATCTCTCAAATAACATCCCATACGTGGGAACTGTATTTCGAAAATATGCAACAAAAAACAGAAAGAAATATCAAACTACCGAAAATACATGTGCATTGGAGGAGAGCAACTAGATCTTTGCCTTAACGATTGACAGAACATCAAGCACTGCAAGATATACAAATGCCTGAGAATGAAAATATCAAACGGCGGAACACTGAATGAAGCAATATCTGAAAGAAATTTACAAGGCAGAAGAGCGATATCAATGCCGAACAGCGTTTTATGGGATACGAATATGACATGAAAATAAGAGGAGAATATATAATTCCATAATTAAAAGCACAATAACTTATAGTTGTGAAGTGAAGACAGGGAAAACGTTAAGAGCTACAAAAATGGTACCATTGAAATGGACTTCTGGAGAAGATCAGCAGATAAGTCCAGAATCCAGAGAGTCACAAACGAGGAGATACGAAATAGGATAGAAGTAGAATATGATATCGTTGAAGACATAAAGACAAGACAACTGATGTGGTATGGGTACGTGCAGAGAATGGGACCATGTACCTAAGAAAATTGGTCATTAAAATTCATTGGTCATTGGTCATTCTTAATTGGTTACTACAAAGAAGAAGAAGATGAAGAAGACCACGAAGAAGCTGGAGGGAAAGCATAGACGGCGAGGTTCGCAGAAGAGGTCTGGAGGAAGACACATGGACAGACAGAGAGAGATGGAGATTAGGAATCGGATCAATACATGTAAAATGTACATACTTTACTTTCGCGAGAAATTAATTACACAAATACAAGAATTGCAAAGATACAATAGAGAGGAGGTGGAATAATAATAATACATCATTATCAAACAGGGGTAAAACAAAACCCAATTAAAAAACAATCAAATTCCAGTACATCGGCGGAGACATTTATAACGACGAACATATTTTATGAATTATTGACATCAATTACCTATTCGGCCAAAGACCATTTGGCTACAATGACGAAGAGCATCAGAAATATGTTGTCGATGTGACTACATTTAGGGTATTACCTTATAATATGCGTCACATCTGTGATCTGATCTGATCTGATCTGATCATCGGCAATGGCACAAACATTGAAGATGCTACAAGATGGCTTCAAGACATTTACAATGCCAAAGAGAATTTGTAAACTATTGATGTGGATGACCTCGCCCTTCTAGGAGCTTCTTAAGGCAATTAGAAGGCAATTAGAAGGATTGCCTCCTAAGGCAATCCAATGCCTTATACTATGAATATATTTGAACAGGCTAGCAAACTTAGCTAGTGAAGTAGTATAGTGTTATGTTTGTTGATCTCACTCCCTCCCTCAGTGACACTACAGAATATAGATAATGACATTTTGACCTAAATTACATTTAGAGGTCGCGCAAATGAACCGAAATTTCGTAATTTTGACAAAAATGGAATGATACGAAATTTATTTTAGATTTTTATAACATTTTTTATATCTATGAAAATTAAGTAACTTAGTTCAGAAACAATATAATAAACAAATCAAAAACAAACTGAAAAAACGTAAGAAAAACTTATAACAAAAATATATCTAATACATAAAATATGTACAGGGTGCCCCATGCAAGCCGCTAGTTAAAAGTTTATGGAATTTATGGAACATGCAAAAACATGGTTAATTATAATCTCCCAAAAGAAAATACGTACAGTCATGCTCACATAAATCTAGTAAAATAAATTGGGTTACAATAGCAATTTTATATAGAAATGTCAAAAATTTTGTACTAGATTTATGTGAGCATGACTGTACATATTTCTATCACTTCTGGTTCTACCGGAAGTGACCATCAACTTTGTTATTTTAAATAGAACATCCTGTATATTTTTACATATTCGGATTGCTCGTTCAATTCTGAACATGTTTTGTGAGATTTTTGACCAGTTATCTTTATTGGTTTTTGAGGAAAACCATTATTTCCGGTATTTTTGCTTCAAAATCGGTTAAAAAATATTCATAATTTCCATTAAGAAGAAAATAGAAACTTAAACTGTTTTTCACATTATAGCTAAGGTTCTGCTAAAGCTCCAATATTCCAATGATTCGTACATGTTGATATTTTATCAGTACTATTTCAAAAGTTCAATTATTATCAGATATACTTCAAAATTTTATAATTCATTTTCTTTAATAGAATGACGTACCTTTTGTATTACGTGGCAATATACAGGCAATTTTCTACTAAAAGAAGGGTAAAATGAGTGGTTTGTCAGTAATGTTGTCTCATAAAGTGCGAGGGTGAGAAAATAAAATGTAATTGGGTCAAAATTCTCTGTCAAATAATGACAGTAACCAATTACGCCATAGGTGGAGGAGCGGTAGGGATTATTATTATTATTATTATTATTATTATTATTATTATTATTATTATTATTATTATTATTATAAAAAAAATTCGAAACTTAATTTTTTGAAACCCCTAGTATACAGTCGTGCTCACATAAATATAGTACAAAAAATTGACTTTGCTATATAAAATTGCTAATGTAACCTAATTTCTTGTACTAGATTTATGTGAGCATAACTGTACATACAATAAGTAAACATACAAAACATACAAGAATACAAAAATATGATATACACAAAAATAGACTGTCATTGGCAATTCAGTACGTCCTTTAAGGAGTCTAAATTAATATCACAAACTTGCACTAATTTTTGACAGCTATTTTGAGTAACAAAAAACTTTAAAAAAAACTAAAATGTACAATTTAGAATTGTTAGGGAAATAAAAATATTGTATAAAATTGACGGGTGACAAATAGTTCGAGAACGATTTTAACTTGTAAGAGAGATTTGATTGTATATAGTTTAGAACGAAGATGACACAATTTCTAACAAAAATCACATCATGTCTCTTAAATATTTCTTCATAAATTGTATGTTATCACTTACACAGAGTGTTTAAGAAAGTGGTGTCAACTTTCCCTACTGGTTCCTACGAAATAATAACAAATATTGAATAAACACAACGACGATGATGATGACACATGATGAAAAAATTAGTATCCAAGGAAACATTTAAGCAGCATTGCAAAACATATTTGATTTGCATCTTGAATAGTGTAAAAGTTGACACCACTCGCTTTGTACATCACATTTCTCTATAGATTTTCTGCAAATTTACGTTTGTAATATTAGTCGTTTTGGTCTAATATGCCCACAGAAAAATCTTTGTTTTTCATTTGGAGCAACTACAATATACTGGGCGAAATATTTCTTGATGATACGATAATGATCGGCGAATTTCGGGATTTGATTTCACAATGTTATTTATTATTCAATTGATTTGTGTTTGGGGTAGAAACTTTTTTTTTTTTTTTGTTTTCTTTATTTATCAATTACATTTTCTACCGGTTTCAACTCCATGTTGAGCCATCATCGTGCCAAAACTATAAAGAGTCAAGACAATATGAGTATAACAGCTTAAAACTAAGTAATTTGACACTTATACAAATAGAATAAAATGTGAAATGTAGTTTATTTGTAGTTAAGTGTCAATGATTGAGTATATTATACAACGAGCGTATAATAATGGCTATTAGTCACGACCATCACGGTGTCGTAGCTGTTTAAACAGGCGGATTGTGTGCGATATATTGCTCGAGTACTTGGTTTAAATAACGTAATGCAAAATTTAAATTATTTGAAAATTACAAGTCCAAATTACATTTCAGTAGTGAATAATGATTATTAAGCACTGCAGGTAGTGATTAATATATTTTTATATTTGAGGAAAAATATGTATAATAGGGAGGAATGCAAGAGGAAGAGGGATATTCATTAGTACGCAGTAAAAATTTACAAATCTATCTGCAGGCCCAAGATTGACTACGGCCAGATCATACTGAAAAATGTAAGAAACACCTGCAAACGAATTACGGACGTAACTCAAGGACAATCATCACTGCTCATCAAACTATGGCATAAGGACAATCATCTTTCATAACATATCAAACACAAATTTATACAAGATTACCAAAATCATACCCATCCAACAAAGACTGGACAAAGTCGAAATAAATTTCAACAAAAACAGGACAATTGGACAATACTCGACGAATTATGTATTAAAAGACAAGACAAACGAACTATAAAATTACATCCGACAAAAACGATTCATGAATCATATTACACTTCATAACACTCTTTTATCAAAACAAACACTCATATATCGTAAACACATGTAATGTAATATAATATAATGTATAATGTAATGTATAAATGTAATGTTAGACAAGGCGGAAAGACCCCATGGAATCGATAGCTCAATAAAGATTGTTTATATATACATAATATACAGAAAGCGCATAAAATATTGAGACCTGGCTTTATTTTTTCCTCTGTATAAGTTTTTGACAAATGTTTCAACAAGTCAAATTGATTCCTTTTCAAACAAATATTTTGAGAATATTTTCATTTTTCCATCTCTCTCCGTTTTGAAGTTATGACGTCAGAGATATTTTTTTTTAATGACAACCTTAATTTTTTGTTTTAACTGACGTTGTTTTCAATGGTAACTAGATACAATTCTGCACATTAAAATAATAATTGAATAGTTTTACTTTGTTGAAAATGTCATCTTGTTGAAAACATAACACAAAGTACTATCAAAATCAATAATAAAAAATATAGGTTGTCATTTAAAAAAAATGGCTCTGACGTCATTACTTCAAAACGGAGGGAGATGGAAAATTGAAAATTGTCTCAGAGTATTTATTTGAAAATAAATTATTTTGACCTGTTGAAGCGTTTTAAGAAAATTTATACAGGGAAATAAATAAAGCCAGGTCTTAATACTTTATGCGCTCTCTGTATAATTACAATTACAATTATTGGAATAATTATTATTTAAGTGTAGACAGTTAGGTATGTTTATATAAATTGATATAAATAATATAAATTGATTTGTGTTGACATAATTGCTGCTAATTTTCCTGCTGAAAAAGTTATTCAAAAGTGCTTGTAAAAATATCAGTATTATTATTTTGAGCAACTTCAACGTACGGAAAAATATTTCTTAATGATAAGATCATGAGTAAAAGATTAAAATAAAAATTATTAGTAATATCCTTATAGCTGAGTGAATTTCAACAAATACATGTGAAATATCTAATGGCTGAAAGAAACATTTATTGCTTTTAGTTGCACTCAACCTATTATCTGCTGCTCTAAATTCCCTATACATTAACCGATATAAATGTAATATAAAGACCATGGCTTTAAAGCTATTATGAATCATAAATGACAACAGTGACACATTTTCAAAACATATAACGTATGTTGTTGTGCAGACATGATTCATATAAGATTATACTATTCACCTTATTGCATTATTTAATTTATATAAAGCTGAATAATGTTTACATAGGATATCAATCCTATATATCAATTCATTTGTATATATATATATATATATATATATATATAATATTTATATTATATATATATTTAAATATCTTATATGTATAAATATCTGAAACTATTGAGCTTTATTGTTCTGTTCATATAAACGTTATACAAATAGTACATAGGTTTAAATAGATATTTATGTATTACTGCTTTATTATAAAAACTTCATATTCGCAACAAAGATGTTATTAAGACATAAATAATGCCCTAGGGTATTACAGATTTCCATAGTGTAAAGACAACAATCACATATTACTGATCAGTTTTAATTTTCTTATCATTGTCCTTACTGATATGTTTTAAAAAATCAAGTATTATTTGTTTTTCATATAATTTTATTTATTAAATTAGATAATGATATCACACTTGGTTAAGGTTTTACGTTATAATTGTTGAGTATTTCTATAAATTCGTGAAACTTTTACGAAGTATGTTATTTATCTTTTCATAATTTTATGCATTTACCTTACTAGGTTGTGTGTGACAAGTTCCTTATGAAACTTTTTGTTTTGTATCTTTTCCAGTTTTACAGATATAATCTGAACACTGAAAAATTAATCACCCTGTATATGAAAATAACTTAAAAATATGGTAAATTTCTCTTTGGCGATGGTAATTAGTTATAGAAGCAGGAAGAGCCCTATGTTAAATAAGCAAATATATATTTTTTAATTATCCCGCGGAATTATTAGAATATTACAACTGTCATAACTATTTCACTTGAAAATTTCAAAATATGCCAAAATTTGTTAAACATCTTGGCATTATTGTTCTTATATCTATAATTTTTTTGATGAATAAAAGCTTCACGAATTATTTTTGGAGTGTAAAATTCATTAAAAACTAATTAAAAACTAATGACAATAACAGCCTAGTAGTAGCTGTTTCACGTGGAATCAAAAGTATGCAATGCAAATTGTATGCCCATAAAACGCCAACGGTTTTACCCAATAAACCTCCTAGACTACGGTTGCTTTTTCCGTCGTTTTCACCAATTTATTGTCGCGACAGGAGGCGGCGAGGTGGACGCGGTCCGTCGAGGACCTGGATCCGCGTCCCCGATCGGATCCTAACTGTAAACCGTCGGCGATGCTGTCCGCATCCTGTGCACTCGCTTCATTGTCTAATTGGGTGTTAAGTGCGATCGACTGACCATCATCGCTGACTGGGTGAACCCATGTACGCGTTCTTCGGCTCCTTCTCTGGGTTACAAGTTCACCGGCGCGAAGAACGGTCTGCGGGACGGCGGACAGACCGACGGACGGGTGGTCTGGGTTCCCGTCTGGCCAGCCGGTCAATTCCGCTCGCGAACGTCGCGAAGAGCGCGCGCACCAACCACCTGAGTGATTGCCTCCTCGCGAACGTGAAATATCTGTTCTGTGAATTGTTTAATTTTTTTGGATTATTCTTGTAATTTGCATGTAAGTAACAGAAACAATAAATAAAAATTAGTATTATAAAAATTTAAGTAAGATAAAAACAATATAAATTTAAATAAAAATATACAAAAAAAATCCTGCAGCAAAAATTAAATGTGGTTCAACAACACAAAAATTTTGGGAAAGTAGGGAAAATAAATAAATACTAGAAGATATAAGAAAGTACTTAGTATAAAAAATAACAAATAATAAAGAAAAATTTAGATAACAAATTAATACTGTCTCAGCTACAACAACAAAACAAATTACTCATTACTGTGTACTTTGAATTCGAGTCTTGAAGCAGGTTATTTATACACATGTACTGATGTGTATATACACATATTAAAAATTATAACTTATTCTCTGAAAAATGTAGATTCAAAAATCATATCTCAAACTTTGGTTCTGAAATAAATTTCTGAAAAAAAAGTAGATCAAAACATCCAAAACATCCACACTGTGTTTGTGTTGGGATATATCGTTCATATTTTTAGATGCCTAGATCAATCTATTTATTTGCTCTAATACCCATATTGTTTATGGGTATTAGAGCAAGAGGGTATTAGGGCAAGAGGGTATACAATAGAAAATCTACTAGGCCTTTGGTTCTTGCAAAATATTAGAGAAAAGTAAAGACTGTACTACGAAGAAACATAAGAACCTAAGCTTTAATTCTGGCGGAATGACAACAGTCTATGGAAAAAAACCTTTACACTCAGATTAATAATATGACTTCAATATCCGCTTTGTAGTTGGGTATAAAAGGGCTAATGCCCAAAAATTTCAATGCGCTTAGCCCCAACACACAAAACAATGCAGCAGATGGGCATAATATAACTTGCCCCAAAAAAAAAACGAGATTGATGAATATTAGTCATAGGTTGGAGATAAAATTTTGTGGTGGAATAAATTCACAAACCTAATCTATACCAAGAACTATAGAACACGAATAAATGTGACCCCTGTGATATCTTGAATGAATGAATGAATGAATGAAACATAACTAGAATCTAAAAAAATTAAATTGAAACCGATGATGGCTAATAAAAATGATAATGTTAAAAAAAATCTAGACCATTTTTTTTCCGTGGCTAGATTCCCTAAGCTCCTCAGCACTTTGGCCTCTATAGTTCTTTTAGGCTTCCCCCTGTAGACTCAACATCTATGAGTCCTCTTTCTTTGAGAAAGTCCGGTTTCTTTGAAAAGGTCCGGTTTCTTTGAAAGAGTCCTATTTCTTTGAAAAAGTCGTGTTTATTTGAAAATGCCCTGTTTCTTTGAAAATGTCGAAAATGTCCTGTTTCTTTGAAATGTCTTTTTTATTTTAAAAAATCTTGTTTCTTTGAAAAAGTCCTGTTTCTTTGAAAAGTCCTGTTTCTTTGAAAAAGTCCTGTTTCTTTGAAAAAGATCGGTATCTTTTTAGGTGCACATTTTCTAGCCATCTCTGGTACCATGTATATACCATGTTATGTAAGATCCTCGGCACTTTTTCATCTATAGTTCCTTTGTACTTTCCTCTGTAGACTCAACATCCATGAATCCTGTTGCTTTGAGAAAGTCCTGTTTCTTTAAAAAGGTCCTGTTTCTTGGAAAGGGTCCTGTCTCTTTGAAAAAGTCGTGTTTCTTTGAAAAAGCCCTGTTACTTTGAAAATGTCCTGTTTCTTTTTAAAAGTCGTGTTTCTTTGAAAATGCCCTGTATCTTTGAATATGTCGAAAATGCCCTGTTTCTTTTAAATAGTCTATTTTCTTTGAAAAAGTTTAATTTCTTTGAACAAGTCTTGTTTCTTTGAAAAAGTCCTGTTCCTATGAAAAAGACCGGCATCGTCTTAGGTGCAAATTTTCTAGCCATCTTTGGTACCATGTATGTACCATGTTATGTAAGGTACTCATCACTTTGGCTTCTATAGTTCTTTTGTGATTTCCTCTGTAGACTCAACATTCATGAGTCCTGTTTTTTTGAGAAAGTCCTATTTCTTTGAAAAGGTCCTGTTTCTTTGAAAGGGTCCTGTTTCTTTGAAAAAGTCATGTTTAATTCAAAAACGCCCTGTTTCTTTGAAAATGTCCTATTTCTTTGAAAAAGTTCTGTTTCTCTGAAAAAGTCCTGAAAGAGACCGGTATCTTTTTAGGTGCAAATTTGCTAGCCATCTTTGGTACCATGTAGGGATTTCTTTGAAAAATTCATGTTTCTTTGAAATATTTCTGTTTCTTTGAAAAGTCCTGTTCCCGTGAAAAAGACCAGTATCTTTTTAGGTGCAAATTTGATGACCATATTTGGTACCATGTAGAGATTTCTTTGAAAAAGTCCAGTTCCTTTGAAAAAGACCGGCATCTTTTTAGGTGCAAATTTTCTAGCCATCTTTAGTACCATGTATGTACCATGTTATGTAAGGTCCTCAGCACTTTAGCTTCTATAGCTCTTTTGTGCTTTCCTCTGTAGACTCAACATTCATGAGTCCTGTTTTTTTGAGAAAGTCCTGTTTCTTTGAGAAGGTCCTGTTTCTTTGAAAGGGTCCTGTTTCTTTGAAAAAGTCATGTTTATTTCAAAAAGCCCTGTTTCTTTGAATATGTCCTATTTCTTTGAAAAAGTCCTGTTTCTCTGAAAAAGTCCTGAAAAAGACCGGTATCTTTTTAGGTGCAAATTTGGTAGTCATCTTTGGTACCATGTAGGGATTTCTTTGAAAAATTCCTGTTTCTGTGAAATATTTCTGTTTCTTTGAAAAAGTTCTGTTTTTTTAAAAAGTCTCGTTCCCGTGAATAAGACCAGTATCTTTTTAGGTGCAAATTTGATGACCATATTACTTACCATGTAGAGATTTCTTTGAAAAGGTCCTGTTCCTTTTAAAAAGACCGGTATCTTTTTAGGTGCAAATTTTCTAGCAATCTTTGGTACCATGTATGTACCATGTTATGTAAGGTTCTCAGCACTTTGGCTTCTATAGTTCTTTTGTGCTTTCCTCTGCACACTCAACATCCAAGAGTCCTGTTTCTTTGAGAAAGTCCTGTTTCATTGAAAATATCCCGTTTCTTTTAAAGGACCCTGTTTCTTTGAAAGGGTCCTGTTTCTTTGAAAAAGTCGTGTTTCTTTGAAAATGTCCTGTTTCTTTGATAAAGTCCTGTTTCTCTGAAAAGGCTTGAAAATGACCGGTATCGTTTTAGGTGCAAATTAGCTTGCCATCTTTGGTAGAAACAGAGATTTGAAATATTTCGGTTTCCTTGAAATAGTTCTGTTTCTCTGAAAAAGTTCTGTTTCTTTGAAACAGTCCTGTTCCTTTGAAAAAGTCCAGTATCTTTTTAGGTGCAAAGTTACTGACCATCTTTGGTACCATGTAAAGGTTTCTTTGAAGAAGTCTTATTTCTTTGAAATAGTATTGTGTCTTTGAAAAAGTTCTGTTTCTTTAAAAGAGTCCTGTTTGATTGAAAAAGACTAGTATCTTTTTATATGCAAATTTGCTGACCTTGTTTGGTACCATATAGGGATTTCTTTAAAAAAGTCATGTTGCTTTGAAAAAGGTCTGTTTCTTTCAAATAGTTCTGTTTCTTTGAAAAAGTCCTGTTTCTTTGAAAAATTCTTGTTCATTTGAAAAAGTCCAGTATCTTTTTAGGTGCAAAGTTGCTGACCATCTTTGGTACTATGTAGGGATTTCTTTGAAAAGGTCATGTTTCTTTGAAATAGTTCTTGTTTCTTTGAAAAAGTCCCGTTTCTTTGAAAGAATCCTGTTCCTTTGAAAAAGTCCAGTATCTTTTTAGGTGCAAAGTTGATGACCCTCTTAGGTACCATGTTGGTGTTTCTTTGAAAAAGTCCTGTTTCTTTGAAATAGTGCTGTTTCTTTGAAAAAGTTCTGTTTTTTTAAAAAAGTTCTGCTTCTTTAAAAAAGTCCTCTTCCTTTGAAATAGACCAGTATCTTTTTGGTGCACATTTGATGACCATATTTGGTACCATGTAGGGATTTTTTTGAAAAAGTCCGGTCTCTTTGAAATAGTTCTGTATCTTTGAAAAGTCCTGTTCCTTTGAAAGAGTCCAGTATCTTTTTAGGTGCAAAGTTGCTGACCATCTTTGGTACCATGTAAAGGTTTCTTTGAAGAAATTATTTTTATAGAAACCAGAATATAAAATCGATTTCTTCAATAACTGACCTCACTTTACTGACCTTTATGGAAGCTGTATAGATAGCACTAGCATTATTTTGAAAATTTCGAGAAAAATTCAAAAAATATTTCCTCAATATGATATTTATTTAACTTAACACTTAATAAACTTACTTAATGAGTTATTTATTTTTAATGATTTTTAATGTCATTAGAATACAAATTTTATTATTTTATTATTCCGATACATTTGAACGTTAATTGCCATCCAATTACGAACATATTATCATTAGCACTAATGTAGGGATTCTACAAAATGTGTAATTAATATAATTTGGTCTTAAGTATGTAACTATTTGGTTTATTTTTTAATGGTATTAATTAACAATCAAATTTTCTTCGGAAATTATTAGACTTGTATCTTTACTTTACTTTAGTGTTTTGTTTTATCACGTGAAATTGTATGTACTTTACTTTAGAGTTTTGCTTTATCACGTGAAATGGTATGATTATTGGCACTCATTTTTGCATTTATTTCTTTGTTTTGGCTTTGTCTTTATTACGGAATTTCACTCAAATTGTATCATTTGATATATTTTCTTCTTAAATTATTACGCTTGTATCTTTACCTTACGTTACAGTTATGCTTTATCACGTGAAATTGTATGTACTTTACTTTAGAGTTTTGCTGTATCACGTGAAATGGTATGATTATTGGCACTAATTTTCGCATTTATTTCTTTATTTTGGCTTTGGCTTTATTACGGAATTTCACTCAAATTGTAATAGTTACATTGCATAGAACTATTATATTTGAGTTCTTATGGGCATTACTATTATTGAAATTGTTTTATTTTGATTGTTATTCTATTATAGTTTACCTGAATACAATATTTTTGAGATAATTTCAGTGAGTTAATAGTTTTTCTGAAATGGGTAAAAAAGTGTGCTAAAACAATAACAATAATTCAAATATTAAATACTTACTCTTTAGTATGTTAAATAATAATGTTAAATAAATTTAGTATGTAAAAAATAAAATGTTTTTATATTTTAGATATTATAATATTTTTGAGATAACTTCAATGAGTATTTATTTGTTTCTGAAATGTAAATATTTATCTTATATATACTATATATTTATCATAACATTACGTGTTGTAATAATTGTTGTATACATATTTATATAGATAATTAATTATTAAATACTAGTTGAATTGAATACTAAATAGATATTTATAGTTTAAATACGATAATGCTAAAATTGGTACACAGTATAATAAAACTGAACCACTCTCTTTTATTGAATCGATATTTGGTACTTTAATGGTCACAACTTTCCATTTGATGCAGCTGCCTGCAATACAGTTCCTTACAATGATTTCAGATTTCCGCATTGCAGTGCAATAACAAAAGTAATTGAAACCTGCAATTAGAATTGTACATGTATATTTGCTAATATGTAGGTACTGTATGACTGTTGTCACCAATTGCAAAACTTAGTTTTCTCTATTCGTGAGGAAATTCACCGTTATAACATTTATGGAATCGTTCTATCAATAATAATCATACATTGTGCAAAACGACGATAAACATAAATAGAGATTCAATAAAATAGAACGTATAGTTTAGAAATTTATTTTTTTTATTTTTTTTATTAATGGCTTGCGTTTTAGCGTATTTATGATAATAATAGTCATACTTTTGTAAATGCTGTACAAATTCCAACTAAACATTGGTTTTATTCTCATACAGTAATATGACGATATACATGAATAGAAATTCAATAAAACAACGTATAGTTCTGAAATTTTTTTTTTATTTTTTTTTATTTATGGCTTGTGTTTTAGTGTATTTATAATAATAATAGTTATACGTTTGTAAATTCTGTAAAAATTCCTATTAAATATTGGTTTAATTTTCATACAGTACGTTAGTTGTAACATTTAAAATGATAGTTGTAATTATTAATTTTTAATCTATACTTGTTAAAGTCCATGAAATTGTGAAACGTATACCTTTTGTTTAATTGTTATCTTTATTAATAATCATGCTTTTATAACATATGCACAAATTCATAATAATTATTTCTTTTATATTTATGTATGGAAATCTGTACTATAATTGATTTCCACTTAATATGGATAAATATTTTAGTTTAGATATTCACAAGGTGTAGGTTTCTTAACGTAATTTAATTAATATTTGAAATTTATAGCTTGTGTTTAAGTATATTTATATTAATAATCATACTTTTGTAAATTCTGCACAAATTCCTGTTAAATATTGGTTATATCAAATACTAAATTAAACATATTTGGAGTATATTTCATTACTAATAAGTAATGACTGTAATAATTTTATTATGTTGCGAAATCTATACCACGTATTTTATTGTTATCTCTATCATGCTTTTGTAAGTAATGCACAAATTCTAAATAATTACTTTTTCTAAATTTATCTGGCAAATGATTATCTCTATCTATGCCATAATTAATTGCCACTTAATATGGACAAATAGTTCAATTCAGATACATTACAGACATATGTTATACTTGAGTATCAGAAGATACAGTTAACTGTAGAGGATTCCAAAAACGGAGCCGCTTGAAACTGTTAAGCCTAGAATTTTTCTTGTAACATTTACAATATAAAATACCCTAATGATTTATTGAAAAGCCTCGCTGAAGCCACGACGCCTACATATCATCCGGTGATATCTAAAATTTTAATCCGACAAGTCGTTTATTTAAATGATACATTTGGAATTTACAACTTCGCCAAGCGCTATCACTTCTTACATGTGAAATGTGCATTACTCAGAGTTTGTTTAGGTCAGCAACTACTTATTACCTGATGCCTGCGAAGTATTCACACATGCATCTTCGTAATGATACCTCGTGTAAGCATAAAGCTAGAAATGTGGAGTTTTATCACCATTTCCAAACGAACAAGTAACGTGCATAATTTTATATTTTTAGAGGACAAAATTCTAGAAGACGCAACTTGAGACTAGAAAAATTTCATAGTTTTCATTTCACTAGATAAAATTTTAATCAGATGTTATTTAATGATTAAAAAAACAAGGAAACATTCCGATTTTTCAAGCACACCTCTATCGGTTTTGAGTGTTTGCTTTAATCTTAGCATTTATTACTATCTATTTACATAGATCAGTTATCTGCAATACTGGTATGTGATTTACAGTGAACCTGTACGTACGTGAACTATGCATAAAGCAATATTATTTGCGGTGCACTTTCTCATGCACCGATCACACTCTAAATATGGGCCTCATGTAAATCAGTTTCTTGCAGTAATTTATAACTATCATATATGGAGACGTATAAATGCAATTAAATATGAATATTTCCATGTATTATAAATTGCAAGTATACATTCTTTTAGCAAAACTAAACTATGAAATGTGTTTTGTAAGTTGTATAATATTACACTAATAGTAATAATAATAGAAATTTTTGGAGTAATCAAAATCATAAATCATAAAAATAATTATGATATGCAATGCAATTGAAGACTTTGATACAATAAATCTGCTTCAACAAATTGGGATATGGCCGGATTTTAAGATAATCACCATTGTTTCACCGTTTGGTATTACAACGAGACAACTTTTGTAATGAGTGTTTTCTAATAAATCTTTAACCGGGGAAAAACTGTATTATCTTTATATTTAGTCGTTTTTTTTTCAATTAATATTTTTGTCATTTTTATTAATTTGAATTCATGAAACTTTATTATTTCATTAGTCGTGTTGCAGCAGTCTTCAATTACGTTATTACTACATATTAATAAGTAAATTTGATGAATAAATTTTGAGTTCGTGGGACTTTACCTTGATTTCGTTAGAGTCATAAACCATTTATTCATGAAAGTCTTTCCATAATAGTAAAAAACTATTGTTTTTAATGTTCTAAAATTGTAATTTTGGACTTATCCCCTTGTTGCATTGAAGAGTGCAATTACGTTATTAATTATATTAATACAATTATTTTGATAATCTCTATGAATTTAAATTTTATTAAACTGCTCATATTTTGAATTCTTGCTTTCATTTTACGAAAAAATAAAGGATTTGTTCAAAGTTTAATTGAAAATTCATTAGATATACAGGGTAAAACTTTTCATGCTTTGAAAGGTGATAGTAGAGATCAAAACAAGAAACACATTCTAATAAACCCAAGTCCAACACTCAATGCTCTTCGAAATATAAAATAATAACATTTTTAATTATACCTTCCAATTTGATTGAATCTAACATAATCAAAATACCGTGAAACAAAAGTAGTCCGGTAAAGTCGTCATGGCAACCCTTTACAGGTACCTTGCCTGTAAAACATACAAAAAAAAAACTATGAAAAACATTACGTGGTATGCATCAATTCAATATTTATGTATGCAGTATTTCGTGCAGGAATATTTTGAATTGACACCTTAATTAATAGGAAATTAAATAATTTGCGGCAACAATTTTTTAATACCATAGCATTTAATAACACGGATTTCATTATCCAAAATAAGTTTTCAAAAATTTGTAAGCTGAAATAAATTGTATGTCATTATGTGATATGCATCAATTTAATTATGTATGCAGTATTTCGTGCAACAATATTTTAAATTGACATGGTAATAAATAGATAAATAAATAACTTGCGTTGGCAATTTTTTTATTCTATAGCAATTAATAATGTGGCTTTCAAATTCTGAAATCGAATTTGCAAAATTTCTAAGCAGAAATAGTATTATTAAGTAATAATACTTAAAGACTTGCCTTTAAGTAAAATGGCACTGGAGACTCTATTCTAAGCCGCTAGGTCAAGCGACGAACCCAAATTGAGAATTTGTAGATACATAAATAAATATTGCGTTGTTCAAGTTACACGCTCGCTCATGGACTAGATTTCGAGTCCTGCTAAAGGATAAGGATGTTGTATTCGTTATAAAATATTTAAAACGAAATACTATTATATTATTAATATAATATATTAATATTGGAACATCCAATAACCGAATATTAATGGAACTTCCATTCCTTTTTTTTTTGTTTAATTATGACAAAATTTTCCAAATTGTGACTATAGAATTCTTTTAATTTCATAGTCATTTTTAGCCAAGTTTAGATTATTTACGGAATCGATTTTTAGACCAATTAACGAGCGGTTAAATTCAAAAATTATAATTTAAAAAAAAATCAAGTCTGCGGAGTTTTTTTTTTGTCTCAAACTTTGTATCATATTTTTACTTTTACAGTAAAAGTTTACAAAAGTTTGACAGCGTTGTTCATAAAAATTTATACCGTGGTTAAGCGGTGGTTTAGCGGTGTTTACAGAAGGTTACCAAGGTTACTAAGGTTAAACCACCCTTAATCCGCGGCTTTATCTTTTATGAATAATACTGTAACAATCTATATGACAGTAAGCAAGCTTTTACATGTTAAGAGCACAAAAACTTGCTTTCTGTTACTTTCAACAGGACATCATATGCTTTAGGTTTTTTTTTTTATTCTGAAAGATTAATTCAAATTGAAAGGTATAATTATTTTTAAAATTTTATATTTCGAAAATCATTCCGTGTCAGATCTAATTTTATTAGATTTTTTTCTTGCTTCGACCTCTACTATCATTTATCAAAGCATGGACAGTATTTTATTAACACCCTGTATATGATATCTATTAGAAAGTAGCTCATTAATGAACTATTGTGTATTAATGAGAGTTAAGTGGAAACCTATAGATACGTTGATACATTTTTGTTTTTCAATTATGCTCTGTATGTGTATGTGTATATTATGTAGCTTCATGCTAATAAATATTTCTAATTTTATTATTATTATATTACTGTATATTAAATTTTCTTATTTTAGAATGTGAAATTTTAAGTATTTTTGTAAAATAAGTAGATTTTGATTCAAAATTGGTTTGAAAATTTAATTATAGAAGAGTTAAAAACTAAAAAAAAAATACGGCGTCAAACCCTTCTGACAGCAACCAGAATTGTCACAACATACCAAAAAAAGGTGTTAATAAAAAAAACTAATAGTCTACATATCTGAAATGGCAATCTGGAAATAACTGAAATAACTGAAACAAATTAATGCAAACTTTGAATTGCTCCCCTGTAAAGTCATGTTTTTTTTATATCTACTCATGTACCTAAATCTCAAGAATCAGTAAAAATATTCAGCATCTGTTTTCTTTGGCTTGTTAATGAATAGTTATACTACTAATTGGTCGATTGTTAACAGCGACAAATATATAGAAAAAAAAAACAATTCTGAAAATTGTGAAAACATTTGTCAGTTTTTGAAGTATTGTCAAAATGATTTAAAAGCTCATTTAATAAGCATTGATTAGATTAGTGTGGATCACATAAGCTAATAGTTCAAAAAACCCGATCAAAAAAATATTGAATTAATGCCGTGAAAAAGGAAGGTACATTTCTAATTGAAGTTTATTTCTGCACCTTCCTCCTTAATTAAAAGTAGTACGATTTTAAATAACTACAAATGTTTGCTTGCAAAAAAAATGTTGTATATACCTTGTCAGCGAAATCCTTTACAAATCCTCAAGATTTTCCTGCCTCGGCTGCAAAGCGGACTCCGCGACAATTATTCTCTCCGTACGTAGAAAATTATTTCGCAGCTTTGTTATACAAAAAACTTTTAATATTGGGAAACTTACGTATCTAAACTGTAAATAATAACCACTGATGTTTAAAATATCAACTAATTGCTGAACTAAAATTATGCACTACTTATAACAAATATACTTTGGTTTACATGGTGATATTGACTCCGGATTTTTTATCACACTCACTTAACACACTAATTCCTATTAGTATCTCACAAAACTGTTTTACCAATCATCCTGCATTTATTATCTGTGAAAATCATTCTTATCCTGTATGAAGAAATGTGCAGATCGTGGCATAATTCCTATTAGTATCACATAAAATAGTTTCACCAGTCATCCTGTATTTATTATCTGTGAATTATTATCATTCTTATCCTGTATGAAGAAATATGCAGGTCGTGGCATACCTACAAGCTATTAGCATTACGACAAAGTTGGCTCAAGGATTCTATTTAGACCACTACTAGTAGTTATCTTTTTTTTAACTTAAAGAATAGCTCTTTTATAATAATTCGTTATATTTCTTATACCGCTCACCATTGAAATTATAAGGTTAGCTTAGGTTAGGTAAGGAAAAGTAAGGTTATTCTTCCTATATCTCCCTGTATGAAGAAATATACAGGTCGTGGCATACCTACAAGCTATCAGCATTACGACAAAGTTGGCTCATGAATTACAATAAGACCACTACTAGTAGATTACAATTTTTAATTTTCAAAAGGTTTAAGCTCTATGATAATAATTCGTACCAATTCTAATACCTGTCACCTTTGCAATAATAAGTTTAGCTTAGGTTAGGTAAGGTAAGGTTATCCTTCCTATATCTTCCTGTATGAAGAAATATGCAGGGCGGGGCATACCTAAAAGCTATCAGAAGTTGGCTCAAGAGTTCCAATAAGACCACTACTAGTAACTCACCATTTTTTTAACTTCCAAATGGTTTAAGCTCTATGAAGCTCTATGATAATAATTCGTAACAATGCTTATACTGCTCACCATTGCAATAATAAGGTTAGGTTGAGTTAGGTTAGGTTAGATTAGATCAGGTATGGTTAGATTAGATCAGGTATGGTTAGATTAGATCAGGTAAGGTCAGATTAGATCAGGTAAGGTTAGGTAAGGTTAGGATAAGTTAGGTTAGATTAGATTAGATCAGGTAAGGTTAGATAAGGTTAGGTTGTGTTACGTTTACGGCAAGGTCAGGCAAGGTCATGTTAGATTAGTTTAGATTAAGATTATATTACTGACGTCTCAAATGTAAGAAAGTTTTGTCAACATTTTTATTGCAGCAATACGAATGTAAATCACAAATCATTTTTTTATTTCCAAAACATTCGGTGTTCGAAATACGTTGTTCATTTTAAATTTCACTCAATTACATTAACCTTAAGCATGCGAACGAATATAGAATACGCGATTCTTTGTTCCAAAAAGCAGGAATCATTGTCAGCTCTCTCTCTATGACTATATATTGTTGTCGATGGTATTTAATTTTATTTCATTTCATAATTTATTAGTATTATGACTCCAAATAGAGTATTACATTATCATGGCAGAATAGCATACATATTCACATGACGTTTCCCCAAAATATGTCGTAGGTACATTAATTAAAAATCAATATTTTGGAAAATACTGACATTCAGTAGTTGTTAGCTCTACTCTCTCTCTGTATGACTATATATTGTTGTCGATGATATTTAATTTTATTTCATTTCATAATTTATTAGTATTATGACTCTAAATAGAGTATTATATTGTCATTGTAGGATAGCATACATATTCACATGACGTTTCCCCAAAATATGTCGTAGGTACATTAATTTAAAAAAAATATTAATACTGAGATTCAGTCGTTGTTAGCCCTCTCTCTTTCTCTCTCTATGACTATATATTGTTGTCGATGGTGTTTCATCTCATTTATTTCATCATTTATCACTATTATGACTCTAAATAGAGTATTACATTGTCATTGTAGGATAACATACGTATTCACATAACGTTTTCCTAAAATAAGTCGTAAGTTTGTTAAAAATCAAAATTTTGGAAAATACTGAGATCCATTAATTCAAAAATATGCGTTATTGAAGGGAAATATGCCTTATTGAAAAAAAAAACACAATGAATTTATAAAATACATTTGCTCAAAACATAATTATTTTTAAATGCAGGTATTGCACTGTTGCTGCAGTTCAAAGATCATGGCATATAAAGATATAAGAAAATAGATAGGAAAAATAGTAAAACTACCACCTGGTTTAGGACACAAATCCTATCGCACGAACGTAGCTCAGAAATGCATGTCGCTGATAAATACTTTACGCCGTTTGAATGAAAACGAGGTCATCACAAGCAACAACAACAAAGCCTCAAACACCCGTTAGTTTTTCTTCCTGATAAGAGTATATCGTCCACTCTTTCAATTATTTCCGGCTGCTCGTGTTATCAATGCTGTCCTCGATTCCCTGCCGGCATGCAAAATAACCCATCGACTCTGCTTGTGCCTCGTGTTTGTGCTCCACGTTTGTTTTGTATGCAAATTTCGGCATGAATCCGCGCAGTCTGATGGTAATTCGACAGCGTTCCGGGCGTATTAGTATTGAGTCGTCAAACGGGAAGAGTTATTAGGCAATAAAGGATTTACGGCTACGACGTAATTTTCGATGTAAATAAGTTTCCTTGTAGGTTGTATGCTAATCGTTATAATTATCTAAGAATTATATTATTGAAATTGAAATCTGACTACAGCAATAACAAATGAAATTCACATGAAATGTGGTATAAAGGTTCGTATTAATTAAGAAAAAAACACCGTTTTCACAAAACACATTTATTTTATCTAATCGAATCGATCTAATCGAAATGTACATTTAGATAAAATAAATGTGTTTTGTGAAAAAAGTGTTTTTTTCTTTATTTATTCACATGAAATGTTTATAAAATTGCAACAACATACTGAAAATGTACACTACATAAAAAAAAGTGTTACAATACCACGATATTCACCAAATAGGTATACATAATCCCTAACTATTGGTTCTCTATCGAATGGAATATGTTGTTTCTGCAATCTATAAATTGAATTTAAAAAAAATCTATTTGCACAAATTTCTAATAAATGCCTATCTTATTACGATAATCTCAAATGAGCAATCCATAAATAATGACTAAAATTTTTATGCCAAGGTGAAAACCGACTTCCGCCCAATAAGCTCCTACAAATCATCTACAAAACGCAAACCTGCTTCCATATTAATTCGCCCGTTTCGTGTCAAGGTGCCTCTTGGGCAATGGCATGTACTTCCGAAGATGAATTGCTTAAGCTGTTTGTGTTAAAAGTATTGTGCAAAGTGTGAATCGGGCGATCGACCATATGAATTTCAAATAAATTGCGTGTTTCAGTTGAAATTGCGCACTTGAGGCGATGTTTAGTGAGCGGGTATCAATGTTTGTGCAGGATGGCAATGTGTTTAATCGCATTATCTGGCAATATGCTTTTCCAGCGGGGTTGCTCGTGAATGTGTAAAAGGTTCATTGTTTGCGGGAGTTGGAATTGATGTGTTTATAAGCGTTTGGGCTTGGGAATTGGATTCGTTTTGCGTTTTTCTGTTTTCAGTGAAAACGGGAGGGAATTGAATTCTAAGTTTTGCGTTCATAAAAACCGCTGCTCGTATGAAATAATGGATTTGCATGGTGATAATTGCGCATCGGTCGATGGCTAATAAGTTAGAGGTAATTTTAGCATAGACGTGGCTTTCAATAAAATACTTGGGATTACGGGCTATTCAAGTTGAAGTATACCGTAGGTGCAAATTAGTTTTCATTGCTGTACTCCACGATCAATGCGTGGACCGTTAAGCCAGCCCAACTACTTTTTCTTAATTAAATCGAGCGCAACCGACTCAGCAGAACGAAAGATACATTACCGGCCACCAACGTGAGCCCACACCGTGAAATTTGAGTTACAACTACAAAAAAAATCAACCATTAACAGTTGCTTAAGAACCAATCTTCGTAAATTTCCTATAACACTGTAAATATTTCCTATAATAATATCAAATTCGGCAAATTGAAATAAATACGGCGAAGACCATTTGAAGCTTTTAATTTCCTTCTGAAGGTAATTTTCCAGAAAATTTGCCGAAGAGGCAAATCTTATTGAATAAGTGAGAAATTCGTGATTTTTTTTTCTGGCTAGTATTGTAATTATTGTGTTTAGTATGTAACGTCTAGCCTAGATTTCAGCTAATTAAAGGTCAGGATGGGTAAAAACGAAGATCGTCGACCCGATTCCTAGATCTGGGAGCAGAGACCTGCGGGCATCCCGAGATTTTCGCTGTGGCCTCGATCGGTTTTAAATGGCCCCTTTTTCTCATGGCACTTCAGGTGTCATTCAATCTGGATACCAGATCAAATCATGCAATTACATTTGCAACGTCTAATCATAAACATCATAAAGAAATTTATACTGTTTACATTAACATTTTGAAGTACTTCAAAGATTAGGATCAATACTTTAAAAATATACAAGGTTTAACTGAAATGCTTGCCCAAACTTCATGAGCGTGACTTATGGAACAATAATGTGAAAAAAGTTCCTATAGACATGTCCCAGAATTGCTTGCGCCATTTTGTAGACCAGAACAAGTTTTCTATGAAGTTTTTTTTATCTTTGACAGTTTCGCTGATATAAACTGGACACTGAAAAATCAACCATCCTGTATATTTCAGAAAAGTTGACTTGCGGACACACATTGACTGTAATTTTATGTTTTTTTCCCACTAATATTTGGGTATTGGGCATAATAGGGTATACATATTTAGGTATAATTGGGTATTAGGTATAATTGTAAATATAACATATTTTTTTAAACACGTTGTACAAAGTAGTAGAATACTGTACTTGACAAAGATAGGTACATTTCTCTATAGAAAGCATAGACAAAAAGGAAAAAAATTGAACTTTAGTGATAGTCCACAGAAATATGTGGGCTTATATTTTTTTGTAAATTTAATTTCGTACTTAAGAAGAAGTTTTTTTTATAGTTTTCGGTTAGTCTTCTACTTAAAAGTCTACAAAAAATTATCATTTATTTATGAGTAGTATAAAAGAAAAAATATACTTGCAACAACTTAATTTTTGGAAACTTTTCAAAGCCTATGAAAAGAAAATGTCTTGCAACTTTAGTGAAACGCAAAATAAACATGTTTTTATATTTTTGTATACTTTTTATTATGAAACTCGCAACAACAATTGTCTGAAATTTAAAACTTTAAGTGGTACGCAGAAATTATAGAAACTACCAAAAATTGTTTTTAAATATAAGCTACTAAAATTTGAAACTTTAGTAGTATGCTTAAGTACAAGAAATTACCAAAAATTGTCTCAGCTATAAGCTACTGATATGCAAAGTAAAAGGTTACAGTTCTGATTAGAAAGCATGAGAATAATGTATGCATATTAATGTATAATAATACTATATTGAAAGCATTAGAATAATAATAGTTTATTATAGTAATGTAATAGTAATATTAATTATAGTTCAGTCTAGAATAATAATAATAGTAATTTATAACTTTGTGATACTCAAGAGAAATTTTTCGTTTTTTTAAATTTCATTATTTAAGGTAGTTTTGTTTTAAATTTTGGGATATCTTTTATGAAAAAGTCTGAAAACAGTTATATCACTGATTTAGAATCAGTGATGTGAAAGAGCAAAATATACGTCAGTACAAAGCATCAAAAAACGTTTGAGATTTCGATCCTGAATTTTTAGTACTTTTCAATTTCAAAATCTTGTTCTTCTTCATTGTGAAGAGCATATTCCTGCGTGGGCGTTTTTCATAAAAGATAACCCAAAATTAAAGCAACTACATTAAATAATGAAATTTAAAAAATATCGAAAAAAAATTCTCTCGAGTATCACCAAGTTATAAATTACTATTATTATTCTAGACTAAACTATAATTAATATAACTATAACATTACTATAATAAACTATTATTATTCTAATGCTTACATTGTAGTATTATTATACATTAATATGTTTACATTATTCTAATGCTTTCTAATCAGAAAAGTAACCTTTTACCCCATTTATTTTATAATGTTTGATGATATTCTAATGCTTACATTATAGTATTATTATAAATTAATATGTTTACATTATTCTCATGCTTTCTAATCAGAAAAGCAACCTTTTACCCCATTTATTTTATAATATTTGATGATTTTCCAACATTGGAGTGAATACATTAAAACATCGATAAATGCAACTCCTGAAATGCAATATTCCTTATTAGCAACTCTCTATAAAAGCAACTATTTTCGATTCATTTTTTTTTTCAAAAGTATGACATTTGACAGATCTCACGTTAAGTGGTTTAATTTTCTAATCCTACTCTATTTTTTTCAATTTTTCTTATGTATCAAGTATAGTGACTATTATAATCAATTAAGTATGAATGTTGCTGTTGCATTTATCAAATTTTTACTGCAATATTTTGGTTAAGTTTTATTTCAAAGTCTACAACATTTTTGCTGGTAATTTTAATTTCAAAACAAAGAAAAAATTCATAGACAAATCGTAATATATTTCAAGAGATTTGTAATAGTCGAGCTGAGCATATAATAACGTTTTGGTTTGTTTGGTATGTTTATTTATTCAATTTATAGATAGCAGATTAGTTCATGCAGCAAAATATCACAAACAGCCATAATAATAAGATCCATTTGACGATATATATTGTTTGCACTACAAAATAAGTTAAAAAACACAACATGATGTCATGTGTCAAAGCACTGCGAATTTGTTTTTATGTTAGTGGTTAAAAAATGTTATTTTTACCAAGGTAAAAAAAGGATTTTTTTTAAATTAAAGTGTAAAGAATATGTTTATATGATTGATGTGATATGATGTGATGTGATGTGATCCATCGGATTGATGTGATAACAGATGTTTGTTATCTATAGATAGCATATCAGGTCGTGCAGCAAACAATTACAAACAGCCATAATAAATTCATCCATTTGACGAAATATATTTCGTCAATGTATTTGACGATATTTTTTGCACTAATAGTCAAAAAACATATCATTATGTCATGTATCTAAACACTTCGAAGTTGATTTTTACGTTAGTGGTTAATAAATTATTCTACCAAGGTACAAAAAAGTATTACTTTTGTTCAAGGAAAAAAAATATATCTTTATTCATGTAGCCTTGAATGTAGCCAGCTAAGTTCCGTCCTCAAATTCTTCATAGTTTGCGACAACCCAACCCCGACAGCTTAAGGTGATCAGTGCTTGATGAGATCAATGCTTGATGTGATCAATTATTGATGTGATCAATTATTGCTATGATCAATGCTTGATGTGATCAATGCTTGATGTGATCAATGCTTGATGTGATCAATGCTTGATGTGATCCATGCTTGATGTGATCCATGCTAGATGTGATCAATGCTTGATGTGATCAATGCTTGATGTGATCAATGCTTGATGTGATCAATGCTTGATGTGATCAATGCTGGACGTGATCAATGCTTGACGTTATCAATGGTTCATGTGAAAAATGCTCGATGTGATCAATGCTAGATATGATCATTGCTTGATGTGATCAATGCTTCATGTGATCAATACTTAATGTACTTAATACTTAATTGATGTGATATAATTATATGATGTGATGCTTGATGTGATGTGATGTAATGTAATGTGATGTCATTTGATGTGATGTGATGTGATGTGATGTAATGTAATGTGAGGTGATGTAATGTAATGTGAGGTGATGTGATGTGATATGATGAGATGTGATGTGATTTGCGGTGATGTGATATGATTATATGATGTGATCTTGATGTGATGTGGTGTAATGTTCGTCCAAGGCTATGCAGCTAAGTTCTGCTTACAAATCCTTCACAGTTTACGACAACTCAATCCCAATAGCTTCATGTGATCATTGCTTGATGTGATCAATGCTTGATGTGATCAATGCTTGATGTGACCAATGCTTGATATGATCAATGCTTGATGTGATCAATGTTTGATGTGATCAATACTGGATGTGATCATTGATTGATGTGTCCAATGCTTGAAGTGATCAATGCTTGACGTGATCAATGCTTGACGTGATCAATGCTTGACGTGATCAATGCTTGAAGTGATCAATGCTTGACGTGATCAATGCTTTACGTGATCAATTCTTGGCGTCATCAATGGTTCATGTGAAAAATGCTCGATGTGACCAATGCTAGATATGATCAATGCTTGATGTGATCAATGCTTCATGTGATCAATACTTAATGTGATCAATGCTTGGTGTGATATGATTATATGATGTTATGCTTGATGTGATGCGATGTAATGTGATGTGATGTCTGATGTGATGCGATGTAATGTGATGTGATGTAATGTGAGGTGATGTGATGTGATGTGATGTGATTTGCGGTGATGTGATGTGATGTGATGTGATGTGATCCATGGGATTGATGTGATTACAGATGTTTGTTATATCTTAATATTTAATTTTAAATTATTGTAATTATTCTAGTAGTGCAAAAAATAGTATATACAAGACGGTTGTGAACACTATTATAGCTTTCGGTTATGTATTTACAACAGACCTCGGCTATACTAATATACTTCATAACCTTGGTGTATAATACACTATTTGAAGTAGTATATGAATCTAAAGTATGTAACATAGTGTCTTAGGTGTTAATTCATTGTTTTATTGTTAAATTCATGTTCATTAATTCATATATATTAATTTCCTGACATTTTTGGTATATGTTTGTATCCATCCTTGTTATTTTATATGGGAATTGAATCTGATGCACTTGAGTTTTCTGAGTTATTTTTAAATTTAAATGTGTACATAAAAGTATCCGATAATACGTCCATTTACAGGTAATGCACGTTTTGAAATTTTGTAATTGATTATTTTTTTAAGTATAATAATTTGATTTACAAAGCAAGATATGTGTAATCAAATAATTGAGTTAAATCATGCCCCATATATGAAAATGGATCTAATCAAGCATTATAAAAAACCTGGATAAAACCATAAACTTAATCATTGTATGTGATTCAAAAAATCACTACTGGAAAAGTTTCTTGAAATTCTTCATGACCTAATCTAACATTATCTGTTGAATAAACCCACTGCCCATCAACTTTTACAGAAGTCATAACCATAATGTTATGATCAATAAGATTTCACATTCATAAATTCGAACTCTGGCAAATCTGTCAGATTTGACAGTAAGCTAAGACATTTTATATCTATCTTTTTTTTCATGGCAACTCTGATGAAAGTTTTTTTTAATCACTCGATATGTAGATGATTTTGCAAATTTGTTTAATACTGTAATGCCCTTTGAATTCCTTATTTTGGAAATTCAAAATATTTTAGAAAAATTGTCGGACTTAAGTTTTCAAAAATACACTTTTTTTTTAAATCACAAACCGCGGTTTAGCGGTGGTTTATCGGTGTTTTACAAAGGTTACTAAGATTAAACCACTGTTAAACCGCGGCTTAAATTTTTATGAAAACACTGTAAAATTTTGTTTTCGTCATTTGTGTATGAGTTATGACGACGTCGACTTTTATTTTAATGTAAACCCTAAATATTTTATGATTTTATTGATAAACCCTTATTTTTTTGAGATAATTTCTGGATATTTTTTAATACTTTATATA
Organism: Othius punctulatus; assembly: GCA_951805005.1. Classification (NCBI taxonomy): domain Eukaryota; kingdom Metazoa; phylum Arthropoda; class Insecta; order Coleoptera; family Staphylinidae; genus Othius; species Othius punctulatus. The sequence goes on from OX638144.1 coordinate 16,238,553, forward strand.
ACATAATTTCTGTAAAGACTAGTAATTATTACTGTTATTAATTAATATTATTTGCCCATCTTGGTGTTTACTGAATCTTTTCAGAGGTGTCGTTGTAAGCTTCCCAAAAAACGAAGTGAAGACTCGATTATAACTGATATCTTTAGCAATATCGGCTGCTAACTGCTACTATTGTTTTGTTTTGTAATAAAAATATTTTTTGTTGAAATAAAAAAAAATTACCTATAATATATGTTGTTGATCGCGATCAACAGCATATATTATAACTTAATTTCCTTCACGTGTCAAGGAAACTGTTAACGAAAATAATAATTTTGTTCAATTTGTGCTCAATTTTCTTCACTATATTGATTGTTGACTACCGAAATGTATATTTAGTCAAATAAACAATAAATGATATAAAAAAGCTTCAGGGGTGATTAAAATAAACTAATGCATAGTTCATTTTTTTAACGAAAATAATAATTGTGGAACCATTCTTCACTATATTTATTGGTGACTAAATGTACATTTCGGTCACAACGTGACCATAGTCATTAGTATACTCATACAGTATACTACATACATATTCATACATACATAAATACATACTCATACATATACTATACAGCATAGTAATTATTATGGTCACGTTGTGACCGAAATGTACATTTAGTCACCAATAAATATAGTGAAGAAATGGTTCAACATTTATTATTTTCGTTAAAAAAATGAACTATGCATTAGTTTTTTTTTAATTACCCCTGAAGCTTTTTTGTATCATTTATTGTTTTCTAATTTTTGGAGAGTATTTTTGTTGCGGTATACTTCTTGGGGGGGGGACTGTTTGGGGCCCCAATATAGGGGTTGATTCGCCCTGTGGCCGCAATTCGTCGGTTTTTCTAGAATATTGTACATGCAATTCCTCTGTTATTCTAAAATATTGTATATGGATATGTCGGCAAGCTCATGATTATGATATCGCGATTTGGTCTTGGTAGGTGGGTTTTAAAAGGCTTGCATAGTATTTGTATGTAATTGGAATAATATAAGTATGATTATTGGGCAAGCTTTGGATGTCCCAGATTTTCCTTCTTGGCCATCCTTGAGAGATACCCACGTCCGCTTGCAGTTAATTAAAACGCAGCAACATAAAAAGACGAAAACCAAATTAATTACGTCCGAAAGGGGGCGATCACTTCACGTGATTACCTCGCACGTCCTTCCCCTAATTCCCGCCGGACCCCGTCACAGGCCGGCCAATTAACGCTAATTAATCACTCCTGCGGACTTAATTAGCAATTGCGCAAACCGGGACGCGCCCCCGTACTTCCGGATTTTCACCTCCTGCAACGGCCCACGCAATCATCTTCAACAGCGGCGCTTATTTTTTCTGTTCCGTTTCAGGTGCGGAGCAATCAGGCTGCGACCCGATCGCGCGCGTCCACCTACTTCTTCGCTTGGCCGGTGGACTCGGAGGACCTCCGCCTCGATCTGAAGGAGGTTGCGGTGCTGGTGAGCGTGTCGTTACCTCCTGGCCGAGGAAACTGCCGGCATGGCCGGAAAATTCGTGCCGGCCTGATTGGCGGTCCAGTTATGGGAAACCGGTCGAGCAGCGCGTCTGATAACAGCCGGGAGGGTGCCAGCAGGGTGTTCTTCCTGCTGCACAGGACGTGGGCCGTCGTGGCCACCGACAAGTGGATCAAGAGGAGGCTCAACAGGGGCAGGGGACGAGAGGACTTTCGTGATAGCATGAGTGCTGTTAACTCTGAGTACTCTTACTGCTCGTGCTCACAGTGCCTTATGGATGATGGATTCAGCAGCACCAGTTTTTCAAGGTAAGCTGCGTAATTCAGGAAGTTATACCAATGCTGACAGTAATATTGAAAAAAGTTAATAAATATATACCTTAATAACAATAAGAAATAATGATATGTATGAAGATACATCCTTATTAATAAAATTTGTAGATATGGTGCGCATGGCCCCCACATTCTAGCTCGGGCCCCCAGGCAAGGATATCTGACGGGCCCCCTTTCGTTTAGTGCTAAGGGCAGCTTGATACCCCATAGCAGTATCAAATATTATCGTTAAGTATATTTTCTAGCCTTTTCGACGACATATTTTCAATGATCTCACTAAAATCAATACACGAATCTAAATAATTTTCGAAATGCAATATGATTGTAAATAAAACAAGTTACTTTATGATTTATGTGATACTCACAAAGTAACTTATTATATTTATATTTGATAAAATGTATAACGAAATAAACGCCACCACAATTCAAAAAGCAATATGATTGATTCGCTCTTGACTATTTGTGCATCTTTGCCTTGTGTTGTATGAATTTGCCCTTATACTGAACCATCTCTCAGCTAAAGAAACAGTACCTACTGCACAAAACAATTTAATATTGAAACAGATTCTGACATATATACCGTGAAGTTTTTTGTCGTCAATTGAATTCAGAAGTCTAATCAGATTTTTTCAATACCCATTACTGTCTTGAAAATACTTTACAATACTAGGATTTCCACTTACGATGTGTTTTGTTACTATGTTGTCAGATGCAGCAGGTTCACTTATAACATTACCTTCTTCTTCGATTTTTGAGCTCGTCAATCCATTTGACACTGATTTTTTGTTTGGACTTATATGTTATAATTATTATCACTATCTCTACTGTGATCAATAGCGCCAGTTCTTCATTTTTAGATCTTAAAAATTAGCTTTGGATTGATGACCTCGCGATGCTTTCGAGTCTTTCTCAATTGTTCGTTATTCATACAAATCCCTAAACAGCCTAATCCCTAATAATCCCTTATTATTATCATTATCTCTACTGTGATCAGTTGCGTCAGTTCTTCATTTTTAGATCTGAAAAAATTAGCTTTGGATTGGTGACCTCACATGCTTTCGAATCTTTCTCAATTTTTCGTGTTTCAGGCAAATCCCTACAAAGCCTAAACCTGTTCTCCACAAAATTACAAAGCTTCCCGAGGAATAGGTTTCGTGTTCTTCGTGTAAAATTGCAAAGCTTTCAATGCAAAGACAATAGTTATTGATCAAGAAAACCCAATTTCTGACACAAAATCACAAAGCTTTACTCTACTGTGGCAAAGCAAAGCAAAAATCGCAAAGCTCTACTGCGATTAGTAAAGTCAATGCTTCATTTTTAGATTAGAAAAAAATAACTTTGGATTGATGACCTTACGATGCTTTCGATTCTTACTCAATTTTGCGTTTTTCATACAAATCCCTTAAAAGCCTGAACTTGTTCTCCACAAAATTACACAGCTTCCCGAGGAATATTTAAAAGTTTTGTGTTGTTGGTGTAAAATTGCAAAGCTTTCCATGCAAAGTCAATAGTTTTTCATCAAGAATTCCCCAATTTCAGACACAAAATCACAAAGATATTCAAAAGTTCAAGATAAACACAAAACAAGTTTTAATTGATAAAGCGTATTTTCACTGGGAATAATTTCTGTCTGATATATAGCCAACCATACAGCACACCATATTTTATACTATTTCATGTACCAATTACCTTATACTGTTACTTTTTCATATTTTCATATTATTGTCTATTACCTATTTTATATCGTATTTAGTCTTTATTTTATATTTTCTATATAGACGTGTGTAAGCTGTTTGTGAGTATGAGCATTAATAAACTATATTAAAGCTTTCCTGTAAAATTTGATAGATTTACGTGCATCATATCAAAATTTTCCATGCTAAATTGCAACGTTCCATAAATCCAATTGATTTCCCAAATCTTCAATCCCAATCCCAAATATTATCACACTAAATTTTTCTTTATCGTAAATTGCATACATAAAAATAAAATGTATTGTTATAGAAAATACGTTTTTCGTACAATCTTATCTCATACTTTGTAATGGAATATACTAAATCTATTCACCATAAAGTCACAAGTTCACCTTAAAGTCATAAGTTTTTCGATGAAACTTTCTTAGTTTCATGTGTGTGATGCAAAATTGCGAACCGAAACCAATTCATGAAGAATAAAAAAAAAAATTACTAAAAATTTCATAGGTGAATGCAATATTTTTTACACTTCCCATAGGTTAGGTTAGGTTCTTCATGGAAAACCCCTAAATTTTCTACATGACATTTTTGTCATGTACAAAACATTTTTGTTTAACACAAATGGCATATACTAAACCTATTCACCATAAAGTCACAAAGTTTTCCGATGAAAAATTCTTAGTTTCATGAGTGTGATACAAAATTGCGAACCAAAACCAATTAATGAAGAATTAAAAAAAAACAAAATTTCGCATAGATTTCGTAGTAATATTTAGTAGCTTTCTCATGTAAAATCTCAAAATTCCATGCCAACCTTATAGATGTCCACGTAAAATTCCCACATTTCCTGCAGAAATTCGCAGTTTTCTTAGTAAAATTTCATAGGTTGCACATGTAAAATTTCAAAATGTTTCACGCCAAAATGCAACGTTTCCCATGGGTTTTCATGAAAAACCCTAAAATTTTCTACATGAAGAAACCAAATTTTTGATCAACAAAAATGGCATAGATTTCACATAATTTTTTTTCCTTTATTCTGAAAATTGCCAATCCTTTGACTTTTCCTAAACATTTTCTACCCATAACATTTTTCATACAAATCTCATACTTTTTAATGGAATATCCTAAACCCATTCGCCATAAAATCATAAAGTTTTCCTAAGAAAATTTCTTAGTTCCGTGTTTTCGTGTAAAATTGCAAAACTTTCCATGCAAAGACAACAGTTTTTCATCAAGTATTCCCCAATTTCAGACACAAAATCGAAAATCTTTTGTGTAAAATTTAACAGATTTGCGTGCATCATAGCAATATTTACCATACCAAATTGCAACGTTTTAATTCATAAATCCCAATCATTTTTACGAAAAAGCCTAAATATTTTCTCACAAAAAACCAAATTTTTGTTTAACGAAAATAACATAGATATCACATAAAGTATAAAACTTTACTTTTATATAAAAAAATCTACCTTATACGTTTTTCATACTATCCCATCTCATACATTTTAATGAAATATACTAAACCTATTAAATAAAAATCCGAGTTTTCCGAAAAAAATTCTTAGTTTCATGTGTGTGATGCAAAATTGCGAACCGAAACCAATTCATAAAGAATTCAAAAATTTGCTACAAAATTTCGCATACATTTCGTAGTAATATTTAATAGGTTTCACATGTAACATTTCAAAATTTTACACGCCAAAATGCAACGTTTTTTTACATTTCATAAAAAACCCCAAAACATGATACATGAACAAAAACGGCATAGATTTCACATTAAGTCAATGGTCAATAGTTTTTCATCGAGAATTCCCCAATTTCAGACACAAAATCGAAAAGCTTTCATGAAAAATTTGATAGATTTACGTGTATGATCGCAACATTTTCCATGCGAAATTGCAAGTTTTAATTTCATAAATGACATTGATTTTCACGTAAAGGCCCAAATAATATCACAAAAAAAATCTGTTTAACGAAAATTGCATCTCAATAAAATATAAAATGTATTTTTATTTTATAAAAAAATATTATAATTTTCTGCCCAAAACATTTTTCATACAATCGCATCTCATACTTTTGAATAGAATAAACTAAACCTATTCGCCATAAAATCACAAAGTTTTCGAAAAAAATTCTTAGTTTCGTGCATCACACAAAATTGCGAACAATTCCATGCCAACCTTATAGATTTTCACGAAAAATTCCCAAATTTCCTGCAGAAATTCATGGTTTTCTAAAATTTCGTTGGTTTCACATGTAAAATTTCAAAATTTTCCTAACCAAAATACAACGGTTTTTTTACCTTTCCCATACGTTTTCATGAAAAACCCCAAAATTTTCTACATGAAAAAAAATCATTTTTGTTAACAAAAATGGCATAGATTTTACATAAAATATAGTTTTCCTTTATTCTAAAACTTGCAAATCCATGGATTTTCATGAAAACTTTCTACGCAAAAATTTTTCATACATATCTCATACTTTTTAATGGAATATACTAAACCTATTTGCCATCAAATCACAACGTTTTCCTTAGAAAATTTCTTAGTTTCATGTGATGCAAAATTGCAAAGCATTAAATGCAAACCTACAAAAAAAAACCTTCATGAAACCTTCAATAAATCTTTCTGAAGAATACCCAATTTTTCTACAAACATTAGCATAGATTTCCTAGTAATATTTAGCAGGTTTTTCATTCAGCATTTAGCAGATTATATGTAAAATCTCAAAATTTTCCTTGCAACTTTTTTTACAAATCCCGTTTTTACAAAAAGGCCGAAAATTTTCTACACATAAAACTACATTTTTAACAACAACAACAACGAGATTTGCATAAATTTCATGAAATATTCAAAATTTTCACGTCATGGGTGTAAACGCATTACACGTCTGGCTAAAGAAAATTGCAAAGATTTTTCATAAAGTTTATAATATATACAGGGTGAGTTTTTTTACATTTTAATCTCATTGCGATCTCGGAAACCATAAAACATAGAGATTCGGTTAAATGAGGAAAGAGTTTTCATTTGAAGAACTTATGCTAGATATGCTTTTGTTTTTTAAATAAAAACCATAGTTTTTGAGTTATAATACAAACTTTTTTTTTAAATAGCAGTAATAGTTGGCTCTGACATTTTTTTAAAAGTGCAAGTTTTTCTCTTCATAACGATATAAGGTTTATTATACTTATTTTCATAAATAAATGAGATGCAGGAATTTTCGTTATATAATTTGGATAGAATTAAGTATAATTGGAATAGAAATATTACTAGAATTCTCGTAGTAAGAGGAAAACAAAGTTTTCTATGGTAAACAAATAGTTTAAACTGTATCGTGTTTATTTGTCAAAGTAAATAATAATTTTCATAAAGTTAATTTTCGAAGATGTCCTTCATTTATCAAAGTAAGTATAGCAAACCTTGTATCGCTATAAAGAGAAAAATGTGTCCTTTTTAAAAATGTCAAAGCCAACTAGCACTGAAATTTATAAAAAATAACGTTTGCATTTTAACTGGACAGCTGTGGTCATTTTTCATAAAACAAAAGCATATATTGCATAAGCTCTTAAAACAACAACTATTTCCCCATTTAACCCAATATCTATATGTTATGGTTTCCGAGATCCCAATGCTTAAAATGAAAACAACTCAAGCTGTATATATTCATTACCAAATTATCCACTCGGTGTTTGATTTAAAATTGATAAGTTTTCTATGAAAAAATGTAAATTCCTTAGCTTTTCATGAAACATCTCAACATTTTCTAAACACAACGTTTTTCTTACGTATCCTACAGTTTTTTTTTATGGAATATACTAAACCTATTCTCCACAAAATCATAAAGTTTTCAGATTTTTTCTTCTTAGTTTCTTGTTTGTAATGCAAAAATTTAAAGCTTTCTATGCAAGTTTAATATTTTTTTTCCTAGATTTTTTCCATACAAAACCCAAAGATTTCAAAGTAAAATTCTATAATACGTTTAATTTTTTCGCTACATTATTGCAACGTTTTTCATACAACCCATAGTTTTTCTTACATATATTATAGTTTTTTTTAATAGAAAATACTAAACCTGTTCTGCACAAAATCACAAGTTTATTCAAAATCTAAATTTTGTTGCAATTTTGTTCAATTATCTTGTCCAGTTTATGACTGCCCACAAATTCCATTATGATTAACAATTAACTAACTAAAATTTATTCAAACGCATAAATATCGTCCAAAATTTAGCGAAACCGTATTCCATCTGCTGCATCGCCACACGTTTGAGCCGAACTTTTGCTTGTCTTTGGCATAAATTACCAACAACCATTTCAACGCGTCGGGGCGACCTCACGTTTACTACATATTTACACTGGCTTATAGGGGCGAATTAGGGGTTGCAAACGCAAATGTGGGCTGTGGGATTTGCGGAATGTTTCTACGAAAGCACGCTTTAAATGCCCGAGTTTGAAACCCAGCTGCGTGTTGCATGCAGAATTTACAAAAGTATTTTATATCATCGTTTGTGTAAAAAAAGAACAAAAGGAAGTGCAACTCATACAGAAATAATTAAATATATTCAGAATAATAATAATAATAATAATAATTTTTTCGGTGTCGATGTCGAGTTTTGATGTCGAAAAATTGTTATATAGAATACAATAAATCTTGCAAGTGAAATTTTCATATTTTTTTGCAATATGTGAATATTGAATCATCAATCAAATATTCACCAATTAGCATATTTTATAAGTATATTTTATATCATATTACGACAATTGCAAGTTCACATTGAGTTTACAAGTTCACAAGTTTTGCATTTAGAAAGGATCTTGCGAGAGATAAAACGAATTCTTATTTTGTAAGATGTGAATCTTAGTTACCATCTTAGTGGCATTTAGTAATTCGCCAATTCTACTTATATGTCTGAGCAAGTAAGTGCATTAATTACTTCATTAAAATTCTTCGTTATCACTTGGAAACGCTGGTAGCTCTAAATGAGCCTTACATCTACAAATTGCTGATTAAATCGCACAAAAACGCGGGGCAAATTAAATCTGGCAGTGAACTCGCACGACTCGACGCTCGGCACTTAACATAATCAAACTCGATTAAACCGTCGCATTCCTGGCAACGGCTGGGGCATTATGTGCTTAATCTAGAGGCGGGCAGATGGCTTCTTTATTACGTTAATAATAACGTCTCGCTGACCGCACCACAGAGCATTAGGGGAAGAGAAAATCCGTCATTACCGGAGACAATCGTGGCGACTTCAATTAGCCCGCTTTTTTGGGCTGGGGGAGAGTTTGGAATTCATAATTATTAAGGCAATCAGGAAAAGTAGTACTTACGTGCACGTATAGAATGTTTCCACGTTGATAGAGCACAGAAATAATTAATGTAGAGGTTTCTATGAATGTGTCACATCCTGTAGCATGCAGTTCTTGTACGAGAAATGGAGCAGACAATCAATAGTCTAATCAATACTAAAGATAGGTTAGATACAGGAAACATTCAAACTGAACGGTAAAATTTCATAATTTCATTAGCACAAAGAATAATTTAAAAAATGGCAATGAAATAAAATCATTATTTGAAGATTACAGGGCTGAAGGGAAAATATCATTAATTTTGTCATCATATAGTTGCACCTAAAGTACCATAAAGTATCACAATGTCCTACCTAAGAGAATTAAATTATAAAATTTCAAAGTTCATAATTTTTGATGTTCTTCATGTTTATACAGAAGTGAAGAGGGAATAATGAATATAATTCAATTGCTGTACGTTAATTTTCACTAAGCAGTGTACATTAAAACTTAATTTCTCGAAAGCATGTTTACTTTGTGGTACTAATTTCTTTATGATAATTTCATAATTTCATAATTTTATTAGCACAAAGATTAATTAATAACATGGCAATGAAAATCAGAAAATCGTTATTTGAAGATTACATGGGTGAAGGGAAAATATCATTAATTTTGTCATAAAATAGTTGCACCTAAAGTACCATAATGTCCTACCTAAAAGAATGAAATTATAAAATCTCAAAGTTCATCATTTCTGATGTATTTTAGGTTGAAAAAGATGTGAAGAGTGCAAAATTAATATGAATAAATTGCTGTACGTTAGTTTTCACTAAGCAGTGTACATTAAAACTTGATTTCTCGGAAGCATGTTTACTTTGTGGTACTAATTTCTTTATTATAATTTCATAAATTCATAATTTCATTAGCACAAAGATTAATTAATAATATGGCAATTAAAATCAGAAAATGGTTATTTGAAGATTACATGGGTAAAGAGAAAATATCATTAACTTTGTCATAAAATAGTTGCACTTAAAGTACCATAATGTCCTACCTAAAAGAATGAAATTATAAAATCTCAAAGTTCATCATTTCTGATGTATTTTAGGTTGAAAAAGATGTGAAGAGTGAAAAATGAATATGATTCAATTGCTGTACGTTAATTTTCTCTAAGCAGTGTACATTAAAATTTAATTTCTCGACAGCATGTTTACTTTGTGGTACTAATTTCTTTATTATAATTTCATAATTTCATAATTTCATTAGCACAAAGATTAATTAATAATATGGCAATTAAAATCAGAAAATCGTTATTTGAAGATTACATGGGTGAAGGGAAAATATCATTAACTTTGTCATAAAATAGTTGCACTTAAAGTACCATAATGGCCTACCTAAAAGAATGAAATTATAAAATCTCAAAGTTAATCATTTTTGATGTATTTTAGGTTGAAAAATATGTGAAGAGTGAAAAATGAATATGATACAATTGCTGTACGTTAATTTTCACTAAGCAGTGTACATTATAATTTAATTTCTCGACAGCATGTTTACTTTGTGGTACTAATTTCTTTATTATAGTTTCATAATTTCATAATTTCATTAGCACAAAGATTAACTAATAAAATGACAATAAAAATCTGAAAATCGTTATTCGAAAATTACTGGGCTGAAGGAAAAATATCATTAATTATGTCATAATATAGTTGCACCTAAGGTACCATAAAGTATCATAATGTCCTACCTAAAAGAATGAAATCATAAAATCTCAAAGTTCACAATTTTTGATGTTTTTCATATTGATACAGAAGTGAAGAGTGAGTAATGAATATGCTTCAAGTTCTGTACGTTAATTTTCACTTAGCAGTGTACATTAAAACTTGATATGTCGAAAGCATATTTACTTTGTGGTATTAATTTCTTTATGATTTTGTTAATGTTTTTCATTCTATATTATTTTATTCAGACACATAAATTATTTTTAAATACATAGTATATTTCGAAGAATGTGTATTATCACAAATCTTAACGGAAACACTAAATATTTTCGAAAATATTTGCTTACATAAATCCAATATTTTTAAATTTTGCCAATTTTGAAATTGTTTTGTGAAATAAAACACATTCCACACACTTTTTTTCAGTTATCACATGAACTACCCATTTTAAGCAAATATAAACTTATGTTTTAGATCAATATCTACTTTACTACTAGAATTGTAGTACAACTATGTAATCCAGTTTTATTATTATTTGTCAAGTGACAATTTCGCGATTCCGAGAAATTAAGTTCAAAGATAGTTGATTGCTGTTAAATCTGTATTAACAATTTAAAAACTATTTTTTCATGTATTATTTTGTACATGCATTATATTAATAGTATTAGGTTTGATGAAGCAGTACATAATTTTCGGTAATTGTATTAATGTTTATTTTTCTACAAATATGTCACTTATGCCTGTTTGCTTCTTACTGCTTCATTTACTATTATAAGTATGTCACTTATGCCTGTTTCCTTGTTACTGCTTCATTTACCATTATAAGTATAATAAATAATAATAAGTATAACTATATAAGGCACTTAGGCACTTTTGCATATAGATTAAAAAAGTCAAGAATACAAACTAAAAATTGTTATTTGAACATTACAGCGGTGAAGGGAAAAATGTTATTAATTTGTCATAAACTAGTTGATGAAATAGTTTTGAAAAAAGTTAAAAATAAACTTCAAAATTGAAATATAAGAGTCAAACAGCATTTAAATATGATATAGAATATTCACCTGTTTTAATATAACAAAGTATCCTCTGAAGAAGGCATAACAGCCGAAATATCCATTTTCTTAATTCCTAGCTGAAACTAGTTAGGAATAATATTCCAATATATTTTTAATTTTGTCAATTTTATATATCACAATATGTTTATGATACGTTATTATTATTTGATGAAGAGTAGTGTAGGGTAGTAACACTATATAACAAAATTTTATCGTAGGTTATTCATCATAGATTTATAATTATTATAATTTTTTTATCATTTCTTGATTCATTTGTACACATATTACTACGCTTCTTCTTTCTAAAGTACTTCCAAATAAAATAAAATATTGATGAAATAAATATTCTTTTAAGAAATATACCAGTACCTGTATAAACCAAACAAGAAAAATGAATATAATATATTATTTATTTATACTTTTTGATTTACACACCTGAATTATTTTGTTACATTTTTAAGAATATGTAAATATCACAAATCTTAAACACTAAATATTTGCTTACATAAATCCAATATTTTTAAATTATGCTAATTTGCAAATTGTTATGTGTAATAAAACACATTCAACACACTTTTTTTTCAGTAATCATGTGAACTACCCATTTTCTGCAAATATACATTTATGCTCAAGATCAATATCTACTTTTATAGTGCAACTATGTAATCCAGTTTCATTATTTGAAGCGTTAAGAAGCAAAATGGTCCAAGTGACAATTTCGAGAATCCGAGAAATTGAGTTTAAAATTAGTTGTTTGCTGTAAAATCTGTATTAACAAATTAAAACCATTCTTCGTGTAGTATTTAGTACTTGTATATTAATAATATCATTTTATTTGACAAACCAATGCATAATTTTTAGAAATTGCATTAATGATTAATTTTCTACAAACGTGTCAGTTAAACCTATTTGCTTCTTACGGCTTCATTTACCATTATAAATATAATAATAAGTATAACCATTGATTATAAATAATACCCTGTAAGGGTATTATAATCAATGGTATAACTATATTACTTAGTACTTAGGTTGCTTAGTTACTTAGGTTGCTTAGTTACTTAGGTTAGTTACTTAGTACTAAGGTACTTAGATACCACGATTACATATATCATATACATAATAAATACTCTTGTAATAGATTATATATAAAATTGTACTTAATTATAAGGATGGTTTCCACCTTCACAACGTGGTAGTCCATATTAAAAAACAGAAACATCTTGCCAGTTGTGTACCATTTATGCAAATGTACCATTTTCTTATCAATTTGATCATTTTGTGGTAAAAACATAAAAACAGCAAGTTGTTTCTCTGTTTTTTGTACTTAATTGTTAAATTTGTTAATAAATAAATAATTAAACTAAGTTTATTATAAATTATAATACTATAGTTATAAGTCGTAAATTATCCAAATTCCAAATCCAAATATAGTAATGTGACTGCGAGGGGTTATTTTGTTACATATAAAAAGTATTGCAAAGTACGTTTAATATTTGAATTGCGTTCATACTAAATATTTACTTTTTAATATATGGACTTCGTCGTATGCAACGCACTAAACTGAAAGTGTATTATTGGTTGCCTAGTGTAAGGACCGTAATTTGAAATAATTCTGATGTTCCAGGAGTACTAATATATGACTAGAACTAGTTTTATTAAGTATAATTCAATAATAATTATGATAATATATTAATGATTACAATACTACTGATAGTATTAATCCGCTGACACACTGATACTCGAGTTATGTCGATTAGTAGCGGAGTCAATTTCATTTTTACTATTAATATTATTATATTAATGGACTAACTCATTGTTGTATAGATAAGTGCACTGCATTTGATTAATTGTAAAAAATGACACTAATTCTAATAAGTATTAACTACAATAATACATAGTTATCTAAGTACAATTCATTAATACTTACGATAATATATTAATGATAATAATACTACTAATAGTATTAATCCACTGACCCACTGATTTTCGAGTTAGGTCGATTATTTCCTGATTTTTTTTTTCATTATTACTAATAATATAATAATATTAATGCTAACTTGTTATTACAGATTACCTATACAGATTAGTTTAGTCCATTAGTTATTTCATTATTACTAATAATATAATGATATTAATAGACTAGCTTAATTTAAAAAAATACACTAATAAATCAAATGAAATCAAATAAATTTATTAATGTTAAAAAGTTTTGCAGCTTCACAATTGTCATTACCTAAAGCTGCAATGCTATTTAACATAAATATTAATAATAATAATTAATAATATTTATAATAATGATTCAAATAAAAATATAAATAATATCAATGTTATTAACAACAATCAAAGCTGTAATAACTATTCCTCAACCTTTTCTTACGCCCCAGCCCCTTCCAATATATTACGGAAAACAATTCTAAACTCAAAACTAATATTACCGTGTACGAATTGCAAACAAATTTTCTCGGCCCGGCGCCTCCACCATAAATTTAAAAAAATCAAAATTAATTAATAATAATTTTAGATTTTAGGAAAAAAAATAGTCACAAATAATTTATAATAATTTTCCCATACTCTGCTAGTAGTCCCCAATAACCCCTCCAGAGGAAATGCGCCATTCTTCAATCACCCTGTATAGTGAGATGTTTACTGAGAACATGAGTTTTAAGTTGCCTATAGTAAGTTCCGGTCTTTACATTTGATCAAATTTATAACGACTTTACAATCAATATACAATCAATTGGAATTTCAGTTTACACTTTACTTCACTATACAGGTTCTGAAACATTTTGTATCCATCATTTGGTCATCAATTGAAATTTATTGTGAACCCCTGACACTCAATTTTATCAATTTTCTGGGCACATGAAATCAATAGATATAGAAATTTCCGAAATTATTTCCATTGACTTTTACACGTTTAGTCACATAATTAGTGGTCCAAAATACCCAATTGTTCCCCTTGATTGTATAGGGTGTAGTAGAATGGAGGGGTATTTTTGAAACGAAAATAACTCTGGCTGATTTTTAACTTTAAAATATTAATTATGAAATGGCAGGCTTAGAAGTTACCATTAAACAATGCATAAGTGGAATTTATTAAAAAAAAAACTTTTGACGTGAATTTTAGAAATGTTCTGTGCAAAATGAAATCAACAGATTTTGAAATTTCTAGATTTATTTCCATTGACTTTTACGTGTTTAGTCACATCATTAGTGATCCAAAATACCCAATTGTTACCGTTGATTATACAGGGGGTAACAAATTAAAAGGGTGTTTCTGAAATGAGAACTTAGCTGATTTTTAACTCTAAAATAGTAATTATGAAATCGAAAGCTTAGATGTTACCATTAAATAATGCAAAGGTGGAATTTATTGCAAAAAAAACCTTTGACGTGAATTTTAGAAATGTTCTGTGCAAAATGAAAACATAACATTTGAAAATTTCCTAAATTATTAGCTTTGACTTATGCTGGTTTAGTCACATCATTAGTGGTCCAAAATAACCAATTGTTACGTTTGAATCTACAGGGTGTAGCAGATTGGAAGGGTGTTTTTGAAATGAGAATAGCTCAGCTGATTTTTAACTTAAATACTACAAAATATAACTATAACTAACTTAACTACAACTAAGTATTAATTAGGAAATCGCAAGCATTGATGTTATCATTAAACAATTCAAAGGTGGAATTTATTGAAATACAAACATGTTCTGAAAATTAGAGTTGCTGCTAACTTTATAGAAAATTAGAGAGAAAATTAAATAATTCGAAAATTAGAAAATTAGAGTCGTTCCCCAGACTTTTCCACATGTGATTATTTGAATAACTCAGCTGTTAGAAGTTATAGAAATTTTATTAACGAAAAATGAAAGCTTAGATGTTATCATTAAACAATCCTTAAGTGGAATTTATATAAGATGTATGATCTGATAATTATAATTCCCTCGCTTCACGGACCTTTCTGCTTGTGATTATTTCTGTATTGCATGATAATGATAATTACGTCATCATTTTGAGAACATCTTTTGTTTTTCATAAATCCAACCTTTGATAATCTGTTCCCGAATATTGCTGCTTAATACAATGATCTTATTCTCTTGATACAATTAATCTGTATTAATGTTAGTATACAATTTATTTCCAGGGCTTTCGATCTTATACGTTTCAGTTATCTGAATTTTAGGTTCTTATTATATGGAAGGCAATATCCAAGAATGGTATGAAAAATATAATATCTAAAAATGACTACATAACGTATTATAAATAAATACTTTTAATTAATTATATCAAAGAAATGTTAAATATGTAGTACAAAGTAAAAACAATTTAGTAATAATTTCTGTATAAAAATAATATTAAATAATACGCAATAATAAACTAACAAATCATGACACATGATGTTCAATAGCTACAATTAGTTTGGATAAATTAGAGACACATGTCTCAGGCGAAGAAATTAGTTGATTTAGATTTGGTTGAGCGAACAATTGTTTGTCGGTCGTAGAAACAATTCATACACGAAGTTAATATTTTTTTACCACAAAAACCAATCACCACAAACTGCGGGCAATGTTTTTAATATGGGTACATAAAGCAAAATTTCTAATGCAATTTGCATCCACATAGTCCATTGTGTATGAATAATAAATATTACTTACATCATTTATTACAATAATGCAGTTTAACAACTTTTCGTTTGATTAAATCAGATTAAATTGAATTATGACATATTATTGAATGATTGATTATAATTATTGATGTATTCAATGATACAATCATTATTGTAATAAATTTATATTATGTATGATTACACTTGTTTTGTTTCATATATTTTATTAGTTTCCTGACACTTGTTTCGGCTTATACAGACATTTTTAAAGGATTATATTTACAATTTTATTGATGACACATTCGATTAATTCAAATTAAACCCTGCTATAAAAATATAATTGCTTGGAAGAGCTCGATTTGCTCTCTATCCACTTCTAACTTCTATCTTCTAACATGTTTAATCTATCTCTTCTTTCGATACAATAAATATTGATGAATTGACATATGAATTACATATGTACAATACAAGTAGGATAAGAGCATTATCAATATACTCATGAAATCCGACAAACATGTGAATAATGTATGATCACACGTATATATTACAATATGTTACCAACGATATTCAACTATTTAAACAATTTTTAAAATAATTATATTTTTACATGTAGAAACATATTTAAATACCTACTCTCAAAATTGCTTGATTAACATTTACAACAATAGTTAGGCTGTGATAGTTGGACTACACCCCCACCAGAGATCTCGATTAAATTGGCCCCGGCGATTAGACCGCCGATTAAAACCGCCGATTAAAACAGCCGATTAAAACCATCAATTAAAACAGCCGATTAAAACCGCCGAATAAAACCGCGAATCAATTTCATCGAGATCTCTTCTGGGGGATGAAGTGGAACTATCACAGCCTGATTACTTACAACCAATAATTTATGTTTTATGTCATGTAGTTTCAATTCATTTGTACACTTAATACTACGCTTCTTCTGTCTAAAATACTTCCCAAACATTCTAACTTGATCAACTTCCCTCCAATTGTTTAATGCCATCTGAAGATACTCTTGTACATATTCTATGAATATCTTTCTGTGCATTTTAATATTAATTAATTTGTGTACATAATTTGTATGTGCTATAATAATAATAGTTTATTTAATGAGGACATATAGCAATAAAAATATAAAATGTGGGATTGTAGCATAAATACACTTCTGGACAAAATTAAGGGACCACCAAATATACTTAAAATAACTTTTCCAATTTATACGTTGTTTTCAATAGATATTTCACTTGTCATAAATTAACGTTTATTAAACCCTATTATTATTTGTTAGGAAACACTTGCATTTATATATTTATTTGGTTCATTAAATGTCGTTATCTGGTTTTAAATTTATTTTGAATTTTACTACTGGTCCCTTAATTTTGTCTAGAAGGGTAATATTTATGCATTTTAAACCTGAGATTTCACCAAATCCCATCAACAAGATAATAACATTCCTCAGAAATCTAAACATATACCAACATGTAAGTAATCATAATAACAAATCAACAAAGATAATGCCAGTCAAGTTTTGAAACTAGTGCGTAACATACCAACACTTAAATAATAATAACGAATCAATAAAGATAATTTCGGATAAGTTTAGAAACTAGTGTGTGACAGACCAACACTTAAATAATAATAACGAATCAACAAACATAATACCATATAAGTTTTGAGTGTGTGACAGACCAACACTTAAATAATAATAACGAATCAACAAAGATAAGTTTTGAAACTAGTCTGTGACTAACAGAAAGTGTATAAATAAATATGTATAAAATTCAAAGCCAGCATCTGTAATAACTATAACTATGGACCATTTTTTCCATCAAACTATTCAGTCCTGTGGTCATTGATTGCATCTATTTACCATATTTTATAACTTTTTAATGCACAAAGGCACGAACTCAGAATGTATGAATATATAAGCGTATTTATATTGAAATGAAAGTTTTGTGGTTTCATTTGCATAGCGAAGGCGGAGAGTGTATATATGCGTGTTCGAAATACTTTGATGATTATAATTATCAATGCAATGTAAAAAGAGTATTCGAATATTTTACATCAATTTAACATGGTGGAAATGCAAATATTCGATATTTCTTATAAAAGGGTTGATAAAAACATTTTGAGTACATATACAATAAAATAAATAGTATATAAATTTGTAGTATCTATACTATCCAAATATTAATGATAGTCGCTAATATCCAGAATGACCAAATTTCACGACGATAACATAAATTGTAATTTATATTAAAATCAAGTTTTTGTCAAAATAATCAAGTAAATTCAAGTATTGATCAAGAAAATTAAGTAAATCAATCAATTAAAATCAAGTAAAATCAATATAAACAGTAAAACCTATGCCAAGTGTTGTTATTGTAAATTTAACCGAGTTTGGCCAAACATTGGATGAGCTGTTAGCAAGTTGTTACTAGCAAAAACATTTTCAGTTCATAAGCAATTTTCATATGGTTTCAGCAACATGAAAATAGCAAAATTGTATCGTTGTTTCAGAACACCCTGTATATTCTATGTGACTCAAAATATTGTGCATGTTTTGGCACATTACTTGGGTACTTTCGTACGTAGATTCTTTCATTGATCTCTTATAATAAGGTTTTTTTGAATATTTTTCTACGACCATGATTTTTCGTTAAATTTGATTAAAATGTGAATAATTTGTTGCATTTGATCCCAAATAATAAAAATGTTTTGTGAAGCCCAGTTAAAGCAAATTCTAAAAATTAAACAATATACAGGGTGATTCATTTAAAAAGAGACCAAATTTTGTGCCCCGGATTTATGGTACACTCTGTACACTCTAAAATAATTTTAGTAAGTAGCATCAAGTGTCCAATCAGATTTTTACCTCAATTTTCATTAGTCTAGCAGCAATGGTCCGAGCGAGGATATGTGGGCCACCCTGTATATATGATATATGGAATGGGCTATCGACTTTCCTCTTTCGGACCTAAAATGTTCGTTTAAGTAATAAGACAATTTCGAAGACTATTGGTTAATATTCTCCAAATTCATAAAATATTTTATAAAATTAACACTGGAGGATTTTACCTCGTGATTAAACCTGAGAACTTACCAAATCCCATCAACAAGATAATTACATTCCTCAGAAATCTAAACACATACCAACACTATATGTGGTATGGTTATTAAATAATAATAATAACGAATCAACAATGTCATGTGATATCATTTCAGTGCTAAAATTCATAAGTGTTAAATTTACACCAGTAAATTGTTTCCACTTGAACGATGGGTAAGTAAATATATCTTCCAAAGCAACATTTCGCGAAGCAGGTGAGTATTAAAATATTTATTACGGAATATTTATTGCATTTTACCTGTACTTTAATGAAATCATTTAATGTCCCATTCTATAACGTTTACAATCTTGGGCATACTTTTATAGCAAGAATTAACGATTATTGCAGAAGTAATAACAATATTTATTGAAATCAGGAAGTGACTATTATATTTTGCTATGCGATATGCATTAAAGCAACCAATGCAAAATAAGCAATATCGATAAAACTATAATTGCAACTTTCACATAAAAACTACGTACGAAAATTCAAATTAAATTAAAACTGCATTTGCATTTAATAGTCATTTATTGTATAATTGTATGAATAGTTTTTTTTTAATTATTATTTTACATATGATGTCTATTTAGTAATTCTATTCAACAAGAGGTGGAGATCATATGCTTCTCCCACACTTCAATATTTTTAAAACTTTTTGAACAAATATAAATATATGAAAATTATTATGAATTAGGTATTTTTAATTTTAGATTTCGAAATTCCTCTTTTGCATTTGAGAATATAAGTATCTCATATTTGCTAACTTCAGCAGCTCAGTGTCAATCATGTGTAAATAATGATTTTGGGCAAGAAGAAAGAGTTATTTTTGATTCTAGATTGCAAAATGCTTCATTTGCATTCGAAAATGAAACTGCGAGCATCGCGAGCAAAAAAAAACAATCGATAGAAGCGATTCGCAATCGAGTATCAAGCAACTTTTTTTCGAAAACTGCAGCTTCACATTAGTGGAAATTCGAAGAAAAACTTCTGATATTTATAGATTGTGGACATGTAAAGATCAATCTCTACAATCATCAAAAAACATCTTGGATGTCCTGAATTCTGAAACATCTTCAAATACAGGGACTGATGGTTTTCATAAAGACAAAAGTCATGTAGTACATCAACCAACGTCTTCAAAGGCAACGGGTCTTCAAAAACAAACTATTTCATTAAAGCAGTTATCGTCTTCAATCGGTATCAATTTCATAAATTGTGTTACAAGTTTTCAAGAAGAAAAAATGCTTCTTTTGGATTCGAAAATGAAGCTTGCCAGCCAAAAAAAAAAAAACAATAATGTAAACGAAGCAATTCGCAATCGAGTATCAAACAACTTTTCGAAAACTGCAGCTCCACATTAGTGGAAACGCAAAACAAAACTTCTAACATTTAGAGAATGTGGACATGTAGAGATCAATCTCTGCAATCATAAAAAAACATCTTGGATGTCCCGAATTCTGAAACATCTTCAAATACAGGGGCTGATGGTTTTCATAAAGATAAAACTTATGTAGTAAATTAACTAGTCTTCAAAGGCAATGGGTATTCAAAAACGAACTATTGCATTAAGCTTGTTATCGTCTTCAAGCGGTATAAATTTCATGATTTGTATTACAAGTTTTCAGTTAAATATTGATCAAAATAAATAATATTGCTTGATAAATATTAAAGATTCCATCAAATTGTGACCTCTTCTGTAATCAAAAGTTGCTGGACGTAAAAGTATTTTTTGTATTTTAGGTTGTAAAAGACTTTTACATCTAGTGAACAAAATACAGTCACTTTGATAACTGATTTATTTTACTATGTAATCGAAGTCTAAAAATCAGATTGGTAAGAATCCGACATACAATTTACAACTGTGCCATGAATACAGTAATCTATTCACGAAATTTTGATACAGATCTAAAATATCTAAAAAAAAAAATTACCATTCCACACAAAAATAAATTTTGATAGTTTGTTTTGCTAATCTAGATAATTATTATTAGAATATTTTGTTTTACAATTAATAGTTTATTATATGAATAATAAATTTGATACGGAAAAAAACAAAAACTAGACAGAGATAATATTGCAGAATGAGAGCTTTTACTCGTTGAACGTATTTATGAATGCCATAGGTAGAGCAGTAGTATGAATATTATTATTATTATTATTATTATTATGTGAAGTAATTGCATATATATATATATATATATATATATATATATATATATATATATATATATATATATATATATATATATATATATATATATATATATATATGGATAATGAATGTAATTTAATTGAACTGAATTTCGGTGTCATAAAGTCAGTAATTAGTTCACTAAGTTTTGATACAAAATCCTGAAAATTTTCAATTTCTCAGAATCAAATTCACAGTTTTTTTGGACAAACTACCCATATTAAATTGGATAAATAAAGTCAGAATCGTTTGTCTTACGAATCTAACTTATTTATTTAAGACAGTTCTGATGTATATAGTAATATGTTCATTAAATTTTATACAAAGTCAAGAACATTTTCAGATTTCTTGGACAAACTACCAAATGTTAAATTGGGTAATTAAAGTCACAATCTTCTGTTTTACAAATCTAACAAATTAATTTTTAGAACAATTCTGATATATAGATTAATCTGTTCTTTTAATTTTGATACAAAATCAAGAAAACTTTCAGATATTTTAGACAAACTACCCAAAGTTAAATTTTAAAGTAAGAAATTTTTATTTTACGAGTCTAACTAATTAATTTTATAACAATTATGATGTATGGAGTAACCTATTCACTAAATTTTGATACAGATCTGAAAAATCTTAAAATTTTCTTAACCATTCGACAAAAAAATAAATTTTGATTTGAGGATAGTTTGTTTGGCTAATCTAGATAATTAGTATTAGAATATTTTGTTTTAGAATTAATGGTTATTTTATGAAAAATAAATTTGATTAGGAACAAAAAAAAACTAGATAGAAACAATATTGCAGAATGAGAGCTTTTACTCGTTGAACGTATTTATGAATGCCATAGGTAGAGGAGTAGTATGAATTTAATTATTATTATTATTATTAGGTGAAGTAATTGCATATATATGGATAATGAATGTAATTTAATTGAATTGAATTTTCTGTGTCATAAAGTCAGTAATTAGTTCACTAAATTTTGATACAAAATCCAGAACATTTTCAGATTTTTTGGACAAACTACCCATATCAAATTGGATAAGTAAAGTCAGAATCTTTTGTTTTACAAATCTAACTAATTAATTTAAGAACAATTCTGATATATAGAGTAATCTGTTCACGTAATTTTGATACAAAATCAAGAAAACTTTCAGATTTTATAAACAAGCTACCCAAATGTTAAATTGGGTAATTAAAGTCAGAATCTTTTGTTTTACAAATCTAACTAATTAATTAAAGAACAATTCTGATATATAGAGTAATCTGTTCACTTAATTTTGATACAAAATCAAGAAAACTATCTGGTTTTTTGGACAAACTACCCCAAGTTAAATTTTAAAGTCAGAATATTTTATTTTACGAATCTAACTAATTAATTTTAGAACAATTATGATGTATGGAGTAATCTATTCACTAAATTTTGATACAAAATCAACAAAATTCTCATAATATTTTCACAAATTACCCAATGGTCTATTACGTAATTAAAGTCAGAATCTTTTGTTTCACGAATCTAACTAATTAATTTAAGACATGTAACAATTCCGATGTATGGAGATTTTTGGATAAATTACTTTCATGAGAGTAATCTGTTCACTAAATTTTAATACAAATTCAACAAAATTCTCATTTTTTTTCACACACAACCCAATGGTCAATTGCGTAATTGAAGTCAGAATCTTTTGTTTCACGAATCTAACTAATTAATTTAAGACATGTAACAATTCCAATGTATGGAGATTTTTGGATAAATTGCTTTTATGAGATAATATCCAAAACATAAAAATCCAAATCCAAATCCAAATCCAAAAGACAATCAAGTGTATCACTTTTCAAAAGATGGTAATAGTAACGTGTACGTTACTTGACAGCATCACATTCGATTTATCGTCAGATCGTCGTAATTTTTTTTTAAATTTATATATTTTTAAAAATTTGTAATTAATTGTTTTGAAATCAATATAATTAATATAATTAATTAATATAATAGATTCACTTATTGCATAAATTGTACAATAGTAATAAAAAAAACTTTGAGCGAATTGCAATTGAGAATGTGTAAATTTTCAGTAGCCTATTGATTCAACAGTCTCACATTAATTTTTAGTAGCCTATTTATTTCGACAGTATTTTACACAATTTTGCATTTGAAATTCAAAGTTTTGCCTACTTTCGCAGAGCAGCTGAAAATATATTATATTTTGCCACTGATAATTGATAATTCGTTTTCGCATAGTAAAAAATGTTTCTCTAATAATAAATAATAAGAAAAATATTCTGTAAAGTTAACGTTGAGACATTGACATTTAAGGTTTGAGTGTACTAATAAGTTCCACAGTTATTTTTGAAAATATACCAAATTTATATTATTGCAGTAGCAAATTTGACATATTTTGACTATTGGGCTTCCGGTACGATACGAGTGTTAATGTATAGGAGCAGCGATAAGCGGCAAGCATCAACTTTTGTCACCAAGCTGCATTCAAATCGTGAACAAAACGTTTGTTTTGCCGTTTTGCCGCTCGCCGCATACGCTCACCGCTCACCGCTCATATCGTACCCGAGGCCTTACAGTTGTATATTTAAGAGATTGTTAAGAAGTGGCAAGCATCAAGTATCAACTTTTGTCACCAAGCTGCATTCAAATCGTGAACAAAACGTTTGTCTTGCCGTTCTGCCGCTCGCCGCAACCGCTCACCGCTCGTATCGTACCCGAGGCCTTACAGTTGTATATTTGAGAAATTGTTAAGAAGTGGAACTCAAATTTGGACATATTTGGATAATTGCATTTGCAAGTCGAAGATATAACATATTTGACATTTTCTTAACAAAATATAACTGATGACACTCGCAGTTGAACTTATAACATTTAAAAACTCATCGCACCATAATTATTTCAAAAGTAGTAATATAATAATTTAACGTTGGCAATTAATCTAACAAATTTAGATATTTATTTTAGGTCATGAAAATGTCAACATTTTTTGCTAATTTTCGAAAACATAATTATTTTTATTAAAATTTTGGTTAATCTAATTTTTATGACGAATTTTGGTAATTAACCTCAATTCTTAACCATTCACCAGTAAATTGTTTCGTTACTAAACGTATTCACTCAAATAGTACAAATCATCCTTTGCACTCACATCGGGAAATGATTGCAATTACTCTTCGCAGCATTGCATTTCAATTGCCCCAATTCCCCATGTAACAATCCGTAGAAACAATAGTGGAAGCGATCGAGAACCAATCATCCACCTTTCTCCGCTCATCAATTCGTTGCGCTCTGCACCTAACCCAAATCGTGATTAAATTATCTTGAGATTGATAACGGAGAGGAGAAAATATGATAGAAAAGAAAGATGATAACGGAATTTTGCCGCTTCTTGCGGTTTTAATTGATACGCAGTCACGTTATCGTGCGTTTCTCGCGAGTAATTGCTGTTTAATTCGCTTCTTTCTCTTTGCAGATTTCGGCACGTACCTTCCGGTTTAGATAATAGCGCCCGTAATTAGCGGTGAAAAGTGTCGCGAGGATTAATTGGGTGCGTGCTGGATTAAGTGTGTTAATTACATTAATTAGATTCGCGTGCGTAATTCTCAGCAACGTGAAATATTTTTAATAATTCGAAGTGTAGACACAGTAAGGTGCTACCATACAACTTGCATCAGTTTATAACTAAAAAGAGGTAAATATGAGTTGCGTAACAAATTGTAATTATTAGCTTTCAGGTTCAAATTAACTCAAGAATGTGCATAATCATAAAAAAACGCAATATCAGGAGTCAGGAGTAAACGCTAATGTAGGACATACAGATAGCATTGATTTGTTATAAATCTTGAAACTTTAACTTATGACAGTTACACTAATGACATGATAACATGACATGACATGACAAAAAATATGATATATCTTTTCAGCTTCAAGTAGGCACTTATCACAGTCAAGTTGGCATCAATCATTATGAATTTGGCATTAATCAAAACCATGTTGGCATTAAACAAATTCATGTTGTCATTGTTTACTACCGACATGGTTTTGATTAATGCCAAACTGATAATGAATAATGCCAACTTGACTGTGATTAGTACCAAGTTGAAGTTGAAAAGGTATAGATACCGATTCTAAATTTTGGCTAAGTTGCTCTATTTACTTTTTGACTCTAAATAATCTTCCTCTGGTGCTTCTTTATTTTGCACCACCCTGTATATTTCGTTATCATTACTTATATATTATAAAAAGAATCCCAAGAAATCATTACTGAAAATAGAAACTTGTTTAAAATATAATAACATTCCAAATAGGCGTGATCGATACTGATCAAAGTTTCTAAAACTTATTTGTGAGAAAACTTCGTTCCTTTTAGAAGATACAACAGACGATAGCACGTCCAACCTATATATTAACGCCGACTTTCCATAAAACGCTGATTGGCATTCCGTAAAGTGGCTATTAATGTCCGAATTCGCGTAACGATTCTCACCGAAAACGTGAAACACTTTTTTCCACTCTTCCGCGTTTAGTGCTCGTGGTAATTTGCGGTCTTTATCGGTGAAATTTCGATTATTCACTTCCTCTGCTCCTAGTGGTATAATTTGGGCTGGAAAATTAAAGTGCGTGAAAGTGGTTAGAAAAACGACTCCTCCCCGGATTAGAGTGTGATTGGTTTTGTGAGTGCATTCTGCGGTTGCGATTTTCGGATTGTTAAGTAATTACTGTGATGTGGTTTTAATTTTTTTTTTCATGAAAATAGATAATTTCTGCTGGTGTATACGATTTACAAATATTGCAATAATAAAGAAAAACACTTATTTTGTAAAAAATATTAATAAATTTGATTCGAATAAAAGACTTTTGTATAAGCTAATCGCCATAAGTACATAAAATTAAAAATTATCTGTAAGCAATCAATACAATTCTTAGAACCATAAAACATAAACAGCACGAAACGTAATTCTATTGAGTGTTCTTAAAAAAACGTATTCTTTGTATCAGGGGCATAATAAGCCTTTTATGTCCGTGACGTGGAAATTGAAACCCGGGTCTTAGCCAAGGGTCAAAAAGGTTTACCTGAGATGCATCGAAAGACAATAATACTTCCAACATTTTGTTTTTCTTTCAGTTTGATCAAATTTAACAGTTTCTTAGTTCATTATCGCACTGACACACATTTTAAATGGAGTTGAAGTTCTATGTGAACTATAATGGTACTATATTGCCCAAGAGTCATAAAGTAATTATTTACTTTTTCAAGCAAAAAATTACGTTTGAGCTATCAATAATAATCAACGGTATAATAAGGCTTTTATAGTCCGAGATGTCTGAATAAAATATATATTGTTAGCACGAAAACTAATTGTATTGAGTATTCTTAAACAACGTATTTTTTGTATCAGGGGCATAATAAGCCTTTTATGTCCGTGATGTGGAAATTAAAACCCGGGTCTTGGCCAAAAAATATTTTCCACAGATGCATCCAAAGACAATAATACTTCCAATATTTTGTTTAGCTTTCAGTTTGATCAAATTTAACAGTTTCTTGGTTCATTGTCGCATTGACACACACTTTAAATGAAGTTGAAGTTCTATGGGGACTGTAATGGTACTATATTGTCCAAGAGTCATAAAGTAATGATTTACTTTTTCAATCAAAATACGTTTTAACTATCAACAAAAATCAAGGGTATAATAAGGCTTTTATAGTCCGAGATGTCCGAATTTAAACTAGGATCTTAGCCGATTATCAAATAGGGTCAGAAACGTTTTACCCGAGATGAATGCAAAGAATACTTCCAATATGAAGTTTTCTCAGTTTCCTAGTTCAGTATCGCACATGTATACAATTTAAATGGAGCTACAGTTCTAGATGGTACTTTATTAACCTAGAGCACTAAAGTAATTATTTACTAGATAATTTCACTAGATGGTACTTTATTAACATAGAGCACTAAAGTAATTATTTACTTTCTCACGGAAAAATTTAGTTTTGAGTTTCCATAACAAATATCAGGGGCATAATAAGGCTTTTGTAGTCCGCGGGTCAAATACGGTCTAAAATGTTTTACCCAGATCATGCAAAAACAGAAATACTTCCAATATAAACCAAATTTTTCATTTTGATCAAATTTGATACTACCCTAGTTCATTGTCTCACAGACACACAATTCAAATGTAGTTTAATTTCTAGGTGGACTATAATAGTAGGTACTTTATTATCCTAGAGCCATAAAGTAAAAATTTACGTTTTCAAGCAAAAAAGTGATTGTTCAGCGACCGTATATACATATCAGAGGCATAATAAGGTATTTTAGGTCCGCGACATAGAAGTTAAAACCCGGGTTTTTGCGGAGGGTCAAATAGGGTCAGAAAGTTTTAGATGGACTATAATAATACTGGATTGCCCAAGAGCCATAAAGTAATTATTACTTTTTCAAGCAAAACGTGACTTTTGAGTGACCAAATATAAATATCAGGGGCATTATAAGGCTTTTATAGTCTGCGACGTATGAATTAAAATCCAAGTCTTAACAAAGGGTTAAATAGGGCCAAATCATTTTGCCTATTTTAACTGCACATAATACTACCTATATAAACAATTTCTTTCATTTTTATCTTATTTGGCCACTTAGAAATTTAAACCCAGGTGTTAGCCGATGATCAAATAGGGTCAAAATGTATTGCCCGAGATCCATGCAAAGACAGAAATACTTCCAATATAAACAAAATACTTCCAATACATACAAAATACTTCCACTATAAACAAAATCTTTGATTTTGATCAAATTTGACAGTTTCCTGGTTCATTATCACATCGACACACAATTTAAATGGAGTTAAAGTTATAGGTGGACTATAATGGTACATTATAAACCTAGTGCCACAAGGGATTTATTTACTTTTTCAATCAAAAATTGAGTTTTGAGCGTCCATAATAAATATTAAGGGCATAATAAGGCTTTTATAGTCTGCGACGTAGAAATTAAAACCCGGGGTCTTAGCCGAGGGTCCAAAAGGGTCAAACACGTTTTGCCGAGATGAATGTAAACACAGGAATTCTTTCAATATTAAGAAAATATTTTATTTTGATCAAATTGACAGTTTCCTAGTTCGTGTTCACACTAACGCACAATTTAAATGGAGTTAAAGTTCTAGGTGGACTGTAATGGTTTTTTATTACCTAAGAGCAATAAAGTAATTATTTACCAATTTAAGCAAAATGTGAATCTTGAGCGACCATGTATAAAAATCAGGGGCATAATAAGGCCATTATAGTCCGTGACGTAGAAATGATAACCCGGGTGTTGGCCGAGGATCAAATAGGGTCAAAAAGTGTTGCCCGAGATCCATGCAAAGACAGCAATACTTCCAATATAAACAAAATCTTTGATTTTGATCAAATTTGACAGTTTCCTAGTTCATTATCTAACGCACAATTTAAATATAGTTAAAGTGCTAGGTAGACTATAACGGTACTTTATTGATCTAAAGGCATTAAGGAATTATTTACTTTTTCAATCTAAACGTAACTTTTGAGCGACCAGATATAAATATCAGGGGCATAATAAGGCTTTTATAGTCCGCGACGTAGAAATTAAAGCCTGGGTTTAGCTAAGGGTCAAATAGTGTCAAAAACATGTTGCCCGAGATGCATGCAAAGACAGGAATACTTACAATATAACAAAATCTTTCATTTTGATCAAATTTGACAGTTTCCTACTTCATTATTGCCCTGTGTCACACAATTTAAATGTAGTAAAAGTTCTAGGTCAACTTCATTAATAAGTACTTTAATACCCTAGAGACATAAAGTAAATATTTACTTTTTTAAGCAAAAAGTGACTTTTCAGCGACCGGATATAAATATTCCGGTCGTAATAAAGCTTTTATAGTCCGCGACATAGAAATTTTAACCCTGGTCTTAGGCGAGGATCGTATAGGGTCAAAAACGTTTTACTCGAGATACATGCAAAGACAGGAATACTACAATGTATAAACACAATATTTAATTTTTATCAAATTTGCCATTTTCTTATTTTATTTTCGCACTGACACAAAATTTAAATGGAGTTAAATTTCTGGGTGGAACATAAAGGTACATTATACCCTAGAGCCGTAAAGTAATTATTTACTTTTTTTGTCACTCTTAAGTTTCGAGTTGTTTTAGCTGTTTTCTTAGTTACTCGTTAACAAGAGTGACATTAGGAAAAATGTTCTCTCTTAATTTTCGACTTGTTTTGGCTGTTTTCTTAGTTAGTCGTTAACAAGTGACAATAGGAAAAATGTTCACTCTTAATTTTCGATTTGTTTTGGCCTACTGAATCGGATTTCAAGAGCACTGGCGTCACTTTTGAGAGACCCTGTATAAACAAAAGCAGATCGATATCCAAGAATATTTAAATTTTATACTATTACTTATTATATCACTTATTATTATAAACTTATTATAGGCATGAGTTGTTTTTTTTTTTAATTTGCTTCCACAAAATAGCATATGGTTTCTGTGACTTCTAAATTCTATACATGGCCATTAACGTTCGTTAGTCTCCAGTCATTGAATTTAATGACAGGTTGAGAACTAAGCTTCTGTCTTACAAATCATCATTTTGTAAATTGCTCATATAGCAACTGGAACTCATATTTTAGCACTTTCTAAGCATATTTTGCGGCCTTAATGTATCACACGTAAATTAATTATGTATTAATAATAATGTTTGTGGTACACGCAAAAGCCTTTAGAATATGATGAAATGCAAATACTAATTTAAAACAGATAATCAGATTCAAATATTGTACGCATCTTGATAATGAGCGAATGATCGAACCTGCTGTATGTAATCAATTGTGAAACTAAAGTCGTTGTGTTTAATTTTTCAATCTCATAATTCCTTGTATATCTTTACAAATTAAGTATTGCTTGGATTACCATCTGTGGTATTTTCGATTAGTAATTACAAAACTGTTATTAAAAAATTAATAATGAATAAGTTTTGACATACTTAATTATCTTTATTATTTATGAGGAGGTACTTGGGCGATAAAATTTTCATTGAATAAGATTCCCAATTACTATTTTATTACTTTTCTGGTGATCGGTTTTCGGGCATAATTGTTTCTTGTGATCAATTTTCTTGCGAGTTTCTGAACAGTTTTAGTGTGATGAATTTTCTTATGGATAATTTTCTTATAACTAATGTTCTAGAAATAGAATCTACGGCTACAAATTATGCAGGGTTAAGTTTTTCTGTTACAAGTATACCACCGATCCTTTTTTTTTAGTATAATTTCCCAGACTTCAGTAACTATACATTTTTTTGGAGCAATCAGTTTCCTGAAGATCAATTTTTCGATAAACAGGTGATCGAAAATTTGATCGTATTTGAGAAACTAAAAAAAAAATTTTGGGCAAACTTATCGTATTAGAAGAACAGTTACAGTTGATAAATTGTAGCATAGTTAATTTACACTTACTAATAAAATATACATTTTTTATTATGTCTGACATTTAACATATAAATAAATAAAGTGATAAAGTTTGTTTTTAATATTTTTGGAATGTCCCATTTTAAACTCACTCATTCAACTGATAGAGTAATACTTGAACATTCAATTCAAATTGTAATTATTTTTGCATAGATAAAGATACAATAATGAAATTCTTCGTAAAAAGTACTCTCCATATTAAACACATAATATTATTATGTGTGTATCATTGGTATTTTATGTTATGGAACACCAACAGCCTATAAAATTCTGAAACAATTGAATACCTTCGGAGCCTGCAATTAAATTTTTTAACTACTAATTATAAGAAGCAAACAACGCATAATATCTCGTTCCTGCTTTCACGGTTACATCACGGCTATTCATCAAATTTAAATTTTTAGGGTTTTTAATTACTGGTACTTACCGTATTTTCCGACAGTTTCGTTGTGTGCCATAACTTACAATTAAAATTTTCTCTTGTGCATTTAATACCCAATTATATCCACTTATTATAGGTCTATGATTATTATCGTATTATAGGAACGACTTATTACTACTGTTGCTACTAATGTTTACTTACCATATAGTACAGAATAATATGTATTACATTTATACATAAATAATAATAATCTTTTAAATGTTTTAAATGTAAATGTAAAATCAGTAGTATACTATTTAATATAAATATTATTATTAGTAGTAGTAACAAGCCAGTGAAAATGTGTTACTACGACTAATAATAATATTTATATTAGATATATTTACATATTGTGTTTTTACTATTGATTTTAATAATTCATACTTATTAAAGATTAAAACATAATACGATGAAATGCTACTGTTAATTACTTTTTTACAGCTAATAATTTCACGCTACAACGCGTAGAAATGCTGATTTGATTTCTAGACAACGCGAAGCGTACAAACAACGTGACTTCGGTTTCTTTTAGTTGCCCACGAGGAATGCCTCCAGAGAATAGCCGATGATTGATTAATTCATTTCACACCTATTCACTTGCTTCCTGCATTTGATTAACACGAGTCAAACACCGTTCATCACAGATGTCATTCACTTATAAAACGGAATAATATTATAAACAATACGAATAAATAAAAAAAAAACATGTAACAGATTGCTCATTGGCGATTATAATTAGTCATCGCAGCATTAGCGAATAATTAATAATAGTTAGAAGTAAATTTATAATAACTATAAATTAACAATAATATACAGGGTGTTAATACTAAGTTGTAACACCCGAAAATGGCAGTTAGAACACATTGAAACAAACAACTTTTCTCAGTTAATTTTTTTTTATTGGAGCCCAAGTTCATAGTTATTGGCGTTCTTTTGTTTTTCGAAAAATCGTCATTACTCCCTTATTTTAAGAAATATTTTTTTTTTAAAACGTTCAGCATGCGCTATCGGTTCTCTGAAACATTTGTATTTACAGTTATTTTCTATTTTATCAAATAACAAAATAGCGATCGAAGAAAAATTTCGAAACAAGATATTTTGAAAATCACTCGATTGATTTTTGAAAATAAAACATTTATGAAATCCTTAAACTATATTATAACATTTGTCTAAAACATTTTTTTTATCTGTCCAAAAAAGTTGTTATTCAAATTGAATTACAAGATAAATTTCAACAGACTGCAACAATCATTTAAAACAAAGTAGGCTAACCTTGAGTTAGGCCATTAAACAAGTTGAGGCACATGTTTTCTAGTTTGTACGTTCAAATTTAAATACTTTTTGATCTTGTTCTTCAGAAATTTCTGCTTCATCTTGAAAAGTTTCTGTTACGTTTATCATTTGTGTGCGTATTTTGCATAATTTGTGTATAAAAATGCATAATTATCAAAACAGACAAATGTTATAAGATAGTTTAAGGATTTTAGAAATGTTTTATTTTAAAAAATCGATCGATTGGTTTTCAAAATATCTTGCTTAGAAATTTTTGATCGGTCGCCATTTTGTTATTTGATAAAATGGAAAATAATTGTAAATACAAATGTTTTAGAGACCCGACAGCGCATGTTGAACGTTTTTGATTTTTTTAAATATTCCTTAAAATAAGGGAGTAATGACGATTTTTCGAAAAACAAAAGAATGCCAATAACTATGAACTTGGACTCCAATTCAAAAATTTTAACTAAGAAAAGTTGTTTGTTCCATTGATTTCTAACTGCCATTTTCGGGTGTTACAACTTAGTAACACCCTGTATATAAACAATCTTTATTGACTATCGACCTCATATGGAGTATATCCGTATAACAATATACGCGCCTAATAATATTTATTATTATATATTGAAATTGACAAAGCCAAGTATAATATATGGGAGTTACTATACATAATCACTCTCAAATGTCATTAATTGCAACTGTTGAATATCAAATACTAACAACCGGAAGTTTAAAAATGTTAAACATCAACAAATTGATAAGGTCTAGTATCAAATACTGCATTTTATTTATAATATCACCCTCAAATATCAATATTGTCATTACAACGAAACCGTTGAATGCCGAAAAGTGATCAAAAATCATCTAAAAATATCAAATATCGATAAATTGAAATTGACAAAGTCAAGTATCAAATATGGGAGTTCCCATACAGTATCAATCTCAAATGTCATTAATTGAAAATCTTGAATATCAAATACAAACAAACGAAAGTATAAAAATGTCAAACATCCACAAATTAACAAGGTCAAGTATTAAATACTGCAGTTCCTTTATAATATCACCCTCAAATGTCAATATTATCAACACATCGCAACTGTTGAATGCCAAAAACTGATCACAAATCGTCTGAAAATGTCAAATATCGATAAATGGAAATTGACAATGTAAAGTATAATATATGATAGCTCCTAAATAGTATCACTCTCAAATGTCATTAATTGCAACTGTTGAATATCAAATACTAACAACCCGAAGTCTAAAAATGTTGAAACATCAACCAATTAACAAGGTCAAGTCTCAAATACTGCAGTTCCTTTATTGTATCAGCGTCAAATGCCAATATTGTTAATATATCGAAACTTTTGAATATCTAAAACTGAACGCAAAACGTCTAAAAATGACAAATATCGATAAATTGAAATTGACAATGTAAAGTATGTCATATCTCATATGTCATTAATTGCAACTGTTGAATATCAAATACTAACAACCGGAAGTCTAAAAATATTAAACATTAACAAATTAATAAGGTCAAGTATCAAATACTGCATTTTCTTTACAATATCACCCTCAAATGTCAATATTGTTAATACATCAAAATCGTTGTATGCCACAACGTAATCACAAATCATTTAAAAATGTCAATTATCGATAAATTAAAATTGACAATGTAAAGTATCAAATATGGGAGCTCCTTTATAGTATCACTCTCAAATATCATTAATTGTAACTGTTGAATATAAAAACTAACAACCCAAAGTCTAAAAATGTCAAACATCAATAAATTGACAAGGTCAAGTATCAAATACTACAGTTCCTTTACTGTATCAGCATCAAATGTCAATATTGTCAATAAATCGAAACTT
The DNA here is from genome assembly GCA_951805005.1 of Othius punctulatus. Taxonomy (NCBI): domain Eukaryota; kingdom Metazoa; phylum Arthropoda; class Insecta; order Coleoptera; family Staphylinidae; genus Othius; species Othius punctulatus. Next base: position 16,273,112 of record OX638144.1, read on the forward strand.
TTGAATGCCAAATACTGATCGTAAATTGTCCAAAAATGTCAAATATCGATTAATTGAAATTGACAAAGTCACGTTCAAACATGGGAATTGCCATACAGTATCACTCTCAAATGTCATTGATTAAAACTGTCGAATATCAAATACTAACAACCAAAAGTATAAAAATGTCAAACATCAACAAATTGACAAGGTGAAATATTAAATACTGCAGTTCCTTTATAATATCACCCTCAAATGTCAATATTATCAATACATTGAAACTGTTGAATGCCAAAAATTGATCACAAATCATCTAAAATTGTCAAATATCGATAAATTTAAATTGACAATGTAAAGTATCAAATGTAGGAGCTTCTATATAGTATCACTCTCATCACATCTCAAATGTAAAAAATGCAACTGTTGAATATAAAATACTAACAACCGAAAGTCTAAAAATGTTAAACATCAATAAATTGACAAGGTCAAGTATCAAATACTGCAGGTCCTTTACTGCATCACCGTCAAATGCCAATATTGTCAAAAATCGAAACTTTTGAATGCCAAAAACGGATCGCAATTCGTCTAAAAATGTCAAATATAGAATAATTGAAATTGACAAAGTCATGTATCAAATATGGGAGTTCCCATACAGTATCACTCTCAAATGTCATTAATTGAAACGGTTGAATATCAAATACTAACAACTGAAAGTATAAAAATATCAAATATGAACAAATTGATAAGGTCAACTATAAAATACTGCAGTTCCTTTATAATATCACCCTCAAATGTCAATAATATCAATACATCGAAACTGTTGAACGCCAAAAATTGATCACAAATTGTCTAAAAATGTCAAATATCGATAAATTGAAATTTACAAAGCCAAGTATCAAATGTGGGAGTTCCCATACAGTATCACTCTTAAATGTCATTAAGTGAAACTATTAAATATCAAATATTAACAACTACAAGTCTAAAAATGTTAAACATCAACAAATTGATAAGGTAAAGTATCAAATACAGCAGTTCATTTAGTTCATCACCATCAAATGTCAATTTTGTCAATAAATTTAAACTTTTGAATACCAAAACTGATCGCAAATCGTCTAGAAATGTCAAATATAGATAAATTGAAATTGTCAAAGTCATGTATCAAGTATGGGAGTTCCCATGCAGTATGACTCTCAAATGTCAATAATTGAAACTGTTGAATTTCAAATACTAATAACCGAAAGTATAAAAATGTCAAACGTCAACATATTGACAAGGTCAAGTATTAACTACTGCAGTCCCTTTATAATATCACCCTCAAATGTCAATATTCTCAATACATCGAAAATATTGAATGCCAAAAATTAATCAAAAATTGTCTAAAAAGGTCAAATATCGATCAATTGAAATTGACAATGTAAAGTATCAAATACGGAAGCTCCTACATAGTATCACTCTGAAATGTTATTAATTGCAACTTTTTAATATCAAATACTAACAACCGGAAGTCTAAAAATGTTAAACATCATCAAATTGATAAGGTCAAGTAGCAAATACTGCATTTTCTTTATAATATCACCCTCAAATGTCAATATTATCAATACATTGAAATTGTTGAATGCCAAAAATTGATCACAAATCGTCTAAAAATGTCAAATATCGATAAATTGAAATTGACAATGTAAAGTATCAAATGTAGGAGCTTCTATATAGTATCACTCTCATCACATCTCAAATGTCAAAAATGCAACTGTTGAATATAAAATACTAACAACCGAAAGTCTAAAAATGTTAAACATCAATAAATTGACAAGGTCAAGTATCAAATACTGCAGGTCCTTTACTGTATCACCGTCAAATGCCAATATTGTCAAAAATCGAAACTTTTGAATGCCAAAAACGGATCGCAATTCGTCTAAAAATGTCAAATATCGAATAATTGAAATTGACAAAGTCATGTATCAAATATGGGAGTTCCCATACAGTATCACTCTAAATGTCATTAATTGCAACTGTTAAATATAAAATACTAACAACCTAAAGTCAAAAAATGTCTAACATCAATAAATTGACATGGTCAAGTATTAAATACTGCAGTTCCTTTATAATATCACCCTCAAATGTCAATATTATCAATACATCGAAACTGTTGAATGCCACAAATTGATAAAAAATTGTCTAGAAATGTCAAATGTCGATAAATTGAAATTAACAATGTAAAGTATCAAAAACGGGAACTCCGACATAGTATCACTCTGAAATGTCATTAATTGCTACTTTTGAATATCACATACTAACAACCGGAAGTCTAAAAATGTTAAACATTAACAAATTAATAAGGTCAATTATCAAATTCTGCATTTTCTTTGCAGTATCACCCTCAAATGTCAATATTGTCAATACATCGAAACCGTTGAATGCCAAAAACTGATCGCAAATCATCTAAACATGTCAAATATCGATAACTTGAAATTGACAATGTAAAGTATCAAATATGGGAGCTCCTATATAGTATCCCTCTCAAAAGTCATTAATTGCAACTGTTGAATAACAAATACTAACAACGGGATTTCTAAAAATGTTAAATATCATCAAATTGATAAGGTCAAAGATCAAATACTGCATTTTCTTTACAGTTTCACTCTCAAATGTCAATATTATTAATACATAGAAACCGTGGAATGCCAAAAAGAGATCACAATTCGTCTAAAAATGTCAAATGTCGATAAATTGAATTCACAAAGTCAAGAATTAAATATGTGAGTTCTCATACAGTATCACTCTAAAATGTCATTAATTGCATCTGTTAAATATAAAATACTAACAAGTGAAAGTCTAAAATTGTTAAACATCAATAAATTGACAAGGTCAAGTATCAAATACAGCAGGTCCTTTATTGTATCACCTTCAAATGTCAATAATGTCAATAAATCGAAACTTATGAATGCCAAAAACCGATCGAATATCGTCTAAAAATGTCAAATATCGATAAATTGAAATTGACGAAGTCATGTATCAAATATGTCAGTTCCCATACAGTACCACTCTCAAATGTCATTAACTGCAACTGTTGAATAACAAATACTAACAACGGGATTTCTAAAAATATTAATCATCATCAAATTGATAAGGTCAAAGATCAAATACTGCATTTTCTTTTCAGTTTCACTCTCAAATGTCAATATTATCATTACATAGAAACCTTGTAATGCGAAAAAGAGATCACAATTCGTCTAAAAATGTCAAATATCGAAAAATTGTATTCACAAAGTCAAGAATTAAATATGTGAGTTCTTATACAGTATCACTCTAAAATGTCATTAATTGCATCTGTTAAATATCAAATACTAACAAGTGAAAGTCTAAAATTGTTAAACATCAATAAATTGACAAGGTCAAGTATCAAATACAGCAGGTCCTTTACTGTATCACCGTCAAATGCCAATATTGTCAAAAATCGAAACTTTTGAATGCCAAAAACGGATCGCAATTCGTCTAAAAATGTCAAATACCGAATACTTAAAATTGACAAAGTCATGTATTAAATATGGGAGTTCTCAATTATCACTAATAAGAATAATATAATATATCCGTAATAATAATATATGCTAAATAATAATCCGCCTAATAATAATAATTCAATGTTTCGGTTTAAAATGCGTACAGAAGAAGTTATAAATATTATTGTTCATGTTAAGTCTTTCGAAAATTGGTTATTAGCTACATCCACAAAAAAAGGCAAATAATAATGATGCAAGTCAATTTATTGTTAAAATTTAGAAGGGTTTATTAATATTATGATTCGTGTTTAGTCCGTCGAAAATATATTCTTCGGAAATCAAATTTTCGAAGGTTAATTCTTGGAAAACGAATTCTCCGGAAAATTGTCCTGTGGAAACATAGTGTAAAAAATAAATATAACCTTTATACATTATATACATGGTGTCTCTAAATTATGTGGACATGGCTTAACCACAGATTATTGGGATCAAAAGAAGACGATTTAACAAAACTTATCTATATACAAATGCATTTGGTTTAACTAGTATTCGGCTTCAAAGTTAATTAAAAAAAAACAAAATTTGCTTATAAAAAGAGAACGTTTACATATATTTGGATGTTTTTTGGTATGACACTGTATACGGTTATAACTCATATTTTGTCATAATATTGTTATTATCAGTAGACTGGTTGTGTATAAAACAAGGGTGGGCCAACATTAATATATTCATATTTTTTAATGACAAAAGCAAATAAATTTTTCGAAGGTTCCTTCCCAAACGAAAAATGTCTCACTGTTGCTCGCAATTTTCTGAGATGCAGAACATGTCTGCCTCGCATTACATATAATCTTCCTGCGAAATTGTTTCCTTTCGTCCAGCTATTCCTCACAAGAATTAGTTTCAACTTCACTTGATTACTGGTAATTGATTACTTCCACGAGGTAATTACGCAATTGTGCATGGTTTCGCTTCGTCTGCCAGACGCGTACCTTCTCTGAAAACCGCAGATTCGCTTTCATTACGTCCCTCACAATAAATCACTGCGGGTTTTAAATGCAGTGCAAACGTTACGAATATGTGGACGAAGGAAGAACATAATGCTGGGAGTCTGTTAAGGCCGCCATTAATCATAGTCCTGGGGTCGAATCTCGCTGCTCAGGGCAATATTAAAATTAATTGATTGTTTCGTCCATTGCTATTAGCGATTGGATAAGGTTTTATATAAAAACAGGGAAGGGTATTTTAAGGGATATGCTATTTTGTGCCAGACAGCTGGGGATGTCTGGAAGGACATAATTGGATATAGCTGTATCACTTCGTCCTTTTGAAGGACAAGAATCTGCAGCCTGGCAATCTTTCAAAAGCATTGTAGATGGTTTCCTTGGAAACAAGAAAAGTGATAACTACAGACAAATAGTTACTGAAATATTGAAAAATTATTGTAAATTAGGTGCACGGATGTCACTCAAGATGAATTTTTGCGTTCACATTTTAACTTTTTTCCACAAAACCTGCGGTGCGGTGAGTGATGAACAAGGAGAACGTGCTCATCAAGATTTAATGAAAATTGAAAAAAATTATCAAGGATTTTGAGACAAATGAATGCTGGGAGATTATTGCTGGACTCTAATACGTGAAACTGACCCAGATAAATACAAACGGTGTTCAAACCCTGCCATTTAATTTTGAAATTTCATTTATTTTTGAATAAATTAACGATTTTCTCTTAAAAACATACGAAAACAATAATATTTTATATCTCGCAAACCTGACCTGACAAAAAAAACAGTTGCAGATTCGAATTCAGCGCACCAAATTACCTTAAAAACACTATTTGGTTGCTCTAGTCCAAAACCTTGTATACCAGTGTTATTTAACACATGGAAGCAGGCAGGACTTTGCGGTTCGCAACCCGGCACAATCAAACACCCATCTAATTCATGCAAATTGCGTTGTGAAACCGCTACTGCAGGGAGGGCTTGCAAAACTCGACAATTAATTATTACAAGCGATTTACGTAATCTTATGAAAGTAACCGCACGGAGAGCGATTATCGACGTCCAAAATCGGTGGAGATCGCGCTGGAAGAAAGCAATCGGCCAGCCATGTCCGTCCGATGGTATTTTTATTGGACTCACATGACGTCCTGTGCTTTCAACTCGCGAAGAGCGTGGAGAGCGTGGCTTAGGCACGCAGCAGTAATTAGCAAACTGCGAAGAATGGAAGGCGACAACGGTTGGTTGATTATGAATATTGTAATTAAAGTGGATGTGTGTTTAACTTACAAGAGTCACGAACATGGTAAACCATTAGCTAGTAATCGACAATCACGGTTCGCTTAGAAGGAGATTATGGAAGTCAAATAAGTTGATTGATAGATACATGTGTATAATGCACTGAACATCTAAAATGCACTTTAGACCTTCCATTTTTAATAAGAATAATAATAATCGTAATTATAACCAGTACATTTGTAGTGTCATTCCTGCAAAAATACATAAAAAATAATAACCTGTTAATGCAAAAGAAAAACTGTACAAATGGAAAAAAAAACCGAAGAACTTTTCAGTTTTATTTTCTTCAATGAATCTGGCACTGATTCATAGATAATCAGTTGCAGAATAATGGACCTCAGATAACCAAAGAAGAAGTAACCAATTCACTTAAGATTAAAATCAGGATAGGTAACAGATTCAGAAGAATTTTCAACTGAGGCAATTAAAATCAAAACAAGAGCTGAGACACCCTGGATAAATGTTTTATATGATAACTTATTGAATTTCAAATTTCATGACATGAAATTCATTTATATAAATTCGCAACTTATTGAATTTCAAATTTCACGACATGTAATTCACTTATCTAAATTCACAACTTGTGGATTTTCAAATTTCACGACATGAAATTTCAAATTTCACGACATGACTTTCACTTATCTAAATTCGCAACTTATGAAATTTCAAATTTCACGACATGACTTTCGCTTATCTAAATTCGCAACTTATGAAATTTCAAATTTCACGACATTAAATTCAATTATCTAAATTTGCAACTTATAACTTTCTACACATAAAAATAGAAGGATTCATGAGACTCTAATAAATGATTAAAGGATTACATCTAGATTTGTATCCATTTTCTTTATAATTTTCTGAAATTTCTGTATATGATTTAAAATCATTTTCTAAGAAGGGAGGGTTTTATGACTTTCTATAGATCACATTTCTAATTAACCACTCAATTTTTTTATATCTAATTTTGAAGTTTTGTAGCTTTGAACATTGAATTTTCTAATTATTTCATACTATAATGAAAATTTTCAATTCACAAACAACGAAAATTGTAGTAGTATTTATTTATATTATACTAGTAGTTGTTTTCATCCTTAAGCCAAACAGAGTATTTTATGAAATTATGTAGGTCACATTTCTAATTAATCATTCTATTTTTTGTTTATATCTAGTTTTGAAGTTTGGAACATTGAATTAATTTATATACTTGAATAAAAAAATTCTACTGACTAACAACGAAAATTTATAGTTATTTTCTTCATTGAGTTAAACACAAGTGTTTTATGACTTTCTATAGGCCACATTTCTAATTAACCGTACCATGTATATCTAATTTTTAAGTTTGGAAGTTTTCAACATTGAATTTTCTAATTATTTGTGTACTATAATCAACATTTTCAATTCAGAAGCAACGAAAATTTATAGCTATTTTCATCCTTGTGTCAAACAGAGTGTTTTATGACTTTCTATAGGTCACATATCTAATTAATCATTCTATTTTTTGTTTATATCTAGTTTTCAAGTTTTGAAGTTTTGCACATTGAATCTTATAATTAATTTATATACTTGAATCAAAATTATCAATTCACAAACAACGAATATTTATTGATATTTTCATTCTTGAGTCAAACACGAGTGTTTTATGATTTTATAAATCACATTTCTAATTAACCGTACAATTTTTTTTATATCTAATTTTTTAGTTTTGAGGTTTTCAACATTGAATTTTCTAATTATTTATGTACTATAATCAAAATTTTCAATTCAGAAGCAACGAAAATTTATAGTTAGTTTCATTCTTGAGTCAAACACGAGTGTTTTTTGACTTTCTATAGGTCGCATTTATCATCAAACCATTTTATTTTGTTTTATATGAAGTTTTGAAGTTTATACTTATTTTCATAGTAGAATCAAAATTTTCAATCACAAACAACGAAAATTTATAGTTATTTTCATTCTTGAACCAAACACGAGTGTTTCATGACTTTCTATAGGTCACATTTACAATCAAACCATTCTATTTTTTTTATATGAAGTTTTGAAGTTTCGAACAGTGAATTTTATAATTATTTTCGTACTAGAATCAAAATTTTCAAGTACAAACAACGAAAATTTATAGTTATTTTCATGCTTCAGTCAAACACAAGTGTTTTATGACTTTCTATAGGCCACATTTCTAATTACCACATCAATTTTTCTCACATCTAGTTTTGAGGTTTTGAAGTTACGAGGATTTGAACAATTAATTTTCTAATATTTAAGTATTACAATCAAAATTTTCAAATCCTAAACAACGAAAATTTATAGTTATTTTCATCCTTGGCTCAAACAGAGTGTTTTATGACTTTATATAAGTCACATTACTATTGAATCATTATATTTTATGTTTATATCTAGTTTTGAAGTTTTGAAGTTTTGAACAATGAATTTTCTAATTAATTTACATACTAGAATCAATATTTTTAATTCACAACCAACGAAAATTTATAGTTATTTTAATCCTTGAGTCAAACACGAAGGTTTTATAACTTTCTATAGGTCACATTTCAAATTAACCGTTCAATTTTTTTTATATATGGTTTTGAAGTTTTGAAGTTTAGAACATTGAATAATAAAAATTTTAGCTATTTTCATCCTTGGGTCCAACAAAAGTGTTTTATGGCTTTCTAAGGCAATTGATGAAAAATAGTTCATTTCTGTTTGAATCCTGATCAGTTCCAATAGTTAGGTCACATTTCTAATTAACCATTCTATTTTTTATATATAGTTTTAAAGTTTTGAAGTTTTGAAGTTCTGAACATTGAATTTTCTAATTATTTACATACCATAATCGAATTTTCAATTCACAAACAACGAAAATTTATAGTTTTCATCCTTGACTCTAACACGAGTGTGTTATGACATTCGATAGGTCACATCTCTAAATAGCCATTCTATTTTTAGTATATATCTAGTTTTGAAATTTTGAACATTGAATTTTCTAATTACTTTACATACTAGAATCAATATTTTCAATTCACATCGAACTAAAATGTATAGTTATTTTAATCCTTGAGTCAAACACGAATGTTTAATTACTTTCTATAGGTCACATTTCTAATTAACCATTCAATTTTTTCAATATCTAGTTTTTAAGTTTTAAAATTTTGAACATTGAATTTTCTAATTATTGACATACCTACGAGAATAAAAATGTATACTCTAATTTTCAATCAATGAAATTTAATTCACTTGAATCAAAATTTTCAATTCACAAACTACGAATGTTTTTAGTTATTTTCATCTTTGGGTCAAACACGTAAGTGGATGATGTTTTATATGTTTTATATGATTTTTATATGATACGTTTGCAATATTTGGTGAGCATTGATAGATGCATAAAGTATATCTATCTTCAGAAAGCATATTAAAAATGCCTTAGGCTTGGTCTTTCCATCTTCTGGTAAAGTTATGACTACGACGTGACGATTTAAGATACCCACATGGAAATTTTAATATATTATTTAGGTAGTTTCTTCTTGAAGACTCATATATCCGGCAGATAACGTACCGTCAACGTTCGATAGACTGTGCCTTAAATAATTATATAAATCCTCTAGAAAATTATTAATTTCGTCGTGTAGGTAAATGGAACACCACATTTTCAATAATTTGATGTTGAAGTCATAAATACGCAAAAATTTGAATAATGGTGAATATTTTTTGACGATTTAAGATATCCACATGGAAATTTCAATTGTATTATTTAAGTCGTTTTTTCTTGATGATATATCTATCCAGCAGATAATGTATCTCTACATCCTATAGACCGGGCCTAAAATAAATATTAAATAATAAATAAATAAGTATACAACTCCTCTTGAAAGTTATAAATTTCGTTGTGTAGGTAAATAGCAACACTATATTTTCAGTAATTTAATGTTGTAGTTATAAATACGCAAAATTTTGGATAAATTTGATGTTAGAGTCATAAATATTCAAAATTTTAAAGAAATTTCAGAATAAGAATAATATTTTTTTTTTATTGTCATACTTGTGTCAATCACCTCATATCTTCATATTATAAGTGATTTTATAATTTCAAGTCAAAGATATTCAAAAGTTTTTCACTAATTTCAGAATATAGTCATGAATACTGTTTTTTTACTCATTTTCATACTTGTGCCAATCACCTGAGATGTGTATTTCATATTATAAGTAGTTTTGTATCTGATATCTGCAATTTTTAGTATGCATTGATAGATGCAAAATGATTTCATTCATCTTTCTATCTTCTCCAAGGATATTAAAACAGCCTAAAAGCTAGTTTCTCCACCTTCTGATAAAGTTGTGAATGAATCATAAATAAGCAAAATTTTGAATAATTTTGATGTTAGAGTGATAAACATTCAAATTTTTTGAGAAATTTCAGAATATGATCATGTATAATTTTTGTTGTTGCTTATTTTCATACTTGTGTCAATCACCTGAGATGTGTATTTCATATTATAAGTAGTTTTATAATTGAAAGTCAAAGATGTTCAACAGTTTTCAAGTAATTTCAGAATATAGTCATGAATACTGATTTTGTTACTTATTTTCATACCTGTGTCAATCACCTGAGATGTGTATTTCATAATATAGGTAGTTTTGTATATATGATGTCTGCAATTTTTAGTGTGCATTGATAGCTGCAAAATTATTTAATTAATCTTTCTATCTTCTCCAAGGATATTAAAACAGCCAAAGGGCTGGTCTTTCCATCGTCTGATAAAGTTGTGAATGAAGATGTAAGATATCCATAATTTCTCTTAAACGCTCTAAATTAGGGTGTACATAGGGTGAGATTTTTGAAGTGTTACAAGGAAGTAGTTAGACTATGGGGGTTCTCGATCGCCCCCCCCCCCAGCAAATATTTCGATTAAATTTATCTGCGGTTTTAATCGGTGGTTTTAGTCGGTGGTTTTAATCGGCGGTTTTAATAGGCGCTTTTAATCGGCGGTTTTCATCGGCGGTTTTAATTGGCGATTTTAATCGGCGGTTTTAATTGGCGGTTTTAATCGGCGGTTTCAATCGGCGGTTTTAATTGGTGGTCTAATCACCAAGATCTCTGCGGGGGGGCGATTTAGAATGCCCATAGTTGAACTACTCAAGGATATCGTAGTTTTACGAAGATTTAAATTATATAAGCAAAAATATATTATCCTATTTACAATTCCAGAGTTACTTTCCAACTCTCATACGAAATTTAAAGTCGAAAAATACTTACAAATTTCAGCGAAACTGATGTAGATCCAATAACCACGCACATTATTGTCCAATGGTAAGATACCCAACCTGCACCACCACATCTACTACAATTTCAATTTGCATCGCATGCATTAGATAGCCTTAAACGCCACCGAGACAAGCATCGCAGCTCTCGTTTTCTTTGTCGCCGGACATTACGATAGCCATCCTGGAAGCCACCGGGGCACTCAAGTCGCGTCTTGAAAGGCAATTTGTAATCGTTCCGTGCCATAAGCGTAATGGTCCTCGATAACGACGTCACGATCGTAATTCCCAACAGCGCCGCGGTGGATTCCATGCCATAGACCGTGCGTTACGATCTTATTAACCTGAGGGTCAGATTCCGTCAGGTCGGAGGTCATCGGATAACCAAGAGACGCGTGCCAGTCGCCATCCTCCAGGCCACATAACCGTTGTTCGCAGAAGAAGTAAGGATTCCTGCAGTTTGCGGAATCTTTGGCTGAAAATTAAAACACTTATATGGACAGTTTAACACAAATACTAACATTTATAACTCTATAATAATAGTAATAATTATTACCACTTCGCTATCCTTCAATGCACATAGCTCTTCTTCGAGGAAGAATGCAAATTGTTACTATGTGGTAATATATTCTAATTTGTATCGCTAAAAATCATTCCTCTTCTTCTGTCCTGATCCTTCACAAGGATGTTATGGCAAAATTCATTCATATGAATACAATTTAATAAATCTTGCCTATATATTATTCGACTAGTGCTTAACTGGAAATGCATACCTGAGAGTGAATCTAGGATAGATCGTGGATCATACCTGCTGTAATAATAGCAATTTATAAGTGTGAACCCAAAATTAAAATTAGCCACTATATTACTTTTAAATGTTACGTGGAATAATTCATGAAAGTAGTGTTCCATGAAGCTTTTTGCTGTAATCAAGTAATGGATGTACCATTTCTTTTAATAGCTGAAGACATTTACGCGGAATTAGAAAGATGTGAGCAGCAATTTTCTCTTTATCGCAGGAATCGGACATCCTTGCAATTTTGTTCATATTTCTGCGGGACATTATCATAATTATGATGCATAAAAACTCAGCCAAATTTGTGATCCTTATACTTTGTGGTAATCATATACATAAATATACTTTTGTGCATTAATTTATTTCTATCTTTATTTTTATGAATATGTAACTACCAGGAGGAAAACAAGAAAGTATTAATAATACATATTTTAGCAATAAAAAATGGTTATTATAAAAAATGATTAAAAATTGTCATTAGATATTTATTTAAAAAAATTAAAACCCCAAATTAAAGTTAAATAAAACACTAATAAAAGGTACTATTAGTATTTTATTTAACTTTAATTTAGGGTTTTTATTTTTATTAATAAATATCTAAAATCAATTTTTAAACAATTTTTAAAATAACCATTTATTTATTGCTAAAATATGTATTATTAATACTTTCTTGTTTTCTGTCTGGTAGTTTAGTATCTTGTAATGTACATCGTTAGAAATCAGTCGGTCAGCAATGTTTTGGCTGGCGTAACGGAAAGCGTATAACTTTTATAGCAGATGAACGTAATTAAGCTGAATTGTGTCAAATACTACTTACATATAGAGCGTAATTGTGAAAGCATTGAATCTGATTCACTTGCTAATCGATTATGCTAGAAATTTAATTTTCGCTGCACTGTAAAAACTGTTTTATAGAACAATATTGTTGTGATCTAAATCCGGGATTACTATCAATCTATAATTATTCTAATTATTAATCATAGTAATTATTTCACAATTAATTATAAGACTTGGGATCATTACCTATGACAATTCTGAACAAAAATTGCATCACAATTGTTTTTCCCGATATTACTAGATATTAATATACATGGTGAAGTCGAAAAGTCTCCATGATGGATCGAAAGCCCAACAAAGATTGTTTCTCTCTCTATCCATGGTAACTAAAAAGTAAGGAACAGTGATGCTTTGATTATTACTTTTGGAAAATTAATAAAAATAGATATTGATAAGGCCACTCATTTGCCACATTTTGACATTTTCATTCTTTTCTGACGTCATACTCTTTGCCAAATATTAAATGCCATTAGAAAGAGTGAAATCTTCAAATCATCAAATTATGAAGAAATTAAAAATAATCTTCAAAAATATGGCAAATGTTAGCTGTTTAACTTTTGTTAGAACTATTTGATCTTAAAACTTGTAATTACGCCTCTATAGCATCAATGTTGCTTTACATAAACTCTGTTCCATTTTTATTTTTAACTATGAAGGCTGTGGTTTCATTTTATAAAAATTTACACATGAACACCAATACACATATTCGGATAGTGAAAAAAATATGAAATGTCAGATTTCTAACAACGTTGCCAAATCCATTAATAATTAAATTATTGCATTAATCAATTAATTAGATTTATGCTTTAAGTAAACCAATCATCAACTATATTTTATATTATAATTTGACTCATTTGCTTTTGTAAAATAAAAATAGCAAATAAATTATGTACTGAATAGACTATCTGAATATAGATGGCAACGTTGCCTATTGTAATAAAATATAACCTCTTTTTTTTAAATATAACCAATTTTGCCATGTCTAGTGACTTTTTATATGGCCAACAATACTCTACCCTAACTGAGCCAACAAAGTTTAAAATAAAATGGAACAACGTATAGATCCCATTAATAGAAAACACTAGTAGTTTAAAAAATACTACTACTTTTTGCAAAACATATACGTTATTTGACGAGTCGATCTAGGCAAGCCAATGTACACAAAATCGTAGAATAATTGATTTATTTACTACCCATATAGATTTACTGTCGATTGTGGCACAATTTGCTACACATAATTCTCTTACTTTATGGACTACTACAGAAAATAAAACTTGTTATCTTGAGTAGGCAGATTATAGTTTTGTATTTAGTACAATAATTCAGTAACAATAACTTAATATAAGTGAAACCAATTATACAAAGCTTAGAGAATAATATAAGTAAAATCAGTTGTATAGAGTTGATGGAGGAAACCGTTACTATGTGATAATTAATCATTATGATACAGAAATTAAACATGTTACTACGTTTTTATCAATTTATTTTTCGTTAAACACTGCACTGCACTTTCGGTCACAATTATGTATACAATTCTGTTTTTCTCTCTCTGTGTTATATACATATACTGTTTGTGATTATGTTTCTTCATTCTTGTATCTTAAATCATTTGAGAATTACCTAATTGTGATCGAAACTGCAGTCGTGTTTTACGAAAAATAAAGCAATACAAAATATAGGAACGTATTTAATTTCTGTATCATCAGTTGTATAGCTTTAAGTTATTACCAAAAAGTTATTAAAAATGTTCATTTTTTGCACTATTTCCCAATAGTTTCACAATATCTAAGATTTTGTACAAATTCGCAATTTCTTATAACCGCAAAATTTTTAGCTTCATAATTTAATTTTTGTATTTGCTGTTTCCTAAACATTTCAAGTATTTCAGATTTTGGAGAAAGTTAACAAAGAAAAAACAAATTGACCATAGTTTATAATTAAATTTTGCAATTACCAGTTTCGATAACAATTATGTTTCTTTCTCGTTGTGTTATATACTATTTGTGATTTTGTTTCTTCATTCTTGTATCTTGAATCACTTGAGAATGACCTAATTGTGGTCGAAACTGCCATCGTGTTTTACGAAAAATAAAGCGATAAAAAATGTAGGAACGTATTTAATTTCTGTATCATCAGTTGTATAGCCTTAAGTTATTACCAAATGTTCATTTTTTGCACAATTTCCCAATAGTTTCACAATATCTAAGATTTTGAGAAACGATAGAAAACTTTCAATTCAGTGTTTAAAATATTCTACAAATCCACATTTTTTTATAACCAAAAAGTTTTAGCTTTATAATTTAATTTTTTTATCTGCTATTTCCTAAATATTAGAAAGTATCGTAGATTGTGTGGAAAATTCGCAAAAAAACAAATTGACCATATTTTATTATTGAATTTTAGCAATTACTATTGTTTTAAGACTTTGCCAAAAATTGCCTGTAATTGCATTGTAAATATCATTTATAATTTCTTGTTTTATATTTTTCGGTCTAAAACAATAAAAAGGACATGTTATTGATATTTCAGAAAACGTATTGATAATTTCAAAATTCAAACAGATATAAATTCTATAAATTCAATGAATAATCACAACACCTCAAAAAATTTGGACAAAGTTTTATGAAGAATGGGAATTACCAAAATATGCAATGTCCTTTTATATATATACAATTTTCTACAATATCTGAGATTTTGAGAAATGACGATCATTAAAAAACAAATAAATTGTAACATATAATTTTAAGAGTGCATTTTTTTCTGAAAATTGTCTTCAAATCCATTTCTTATAACAGCAACATGTTTACCTTCATAATTTAATATTTTTGTCTGCTATTTTCTTAACATTACAAAGTTTCCTAGATTTGTGGAGTTGGCAAACAATCAAATTGATCATAGTTTATTATTGAATTTTTGCAATTACCATTTTTTAAGGCTTAATAATATAAATTAAATAAAATTAAATAAATATAAATATCGTTTATAATTTGTGGTTTTAAATTTTTCGGTTTGAAACCAAGGAATGTGAAAAACCATGAAATATTATTGATATTTTATAAAATGTATTAATAATTTTAAAATACAAAACAAATTTTTAACACTTTTTCTATCAATTTAATAAATATTCACAACACTTAAAAAAGATTTGACAAAGTTTTATGAAGAAAGGGAATTACCAAAATATATATTGTGTTTTTATGTATACAATTTCTTATAATATCTTAGAATTTCAAAACTGGCTATCATTAAAAAACAAATTAATTGTAACATATAATTTTAACAGTGCATTTTTCTAAAAATTTTCTACGAATCCGCAATTTCATATAACTACAAAATGTTTAGCTTCATAACTTAATTATTGTGTCTGCTATTTTCTAAACATTCAGATATTATTAGTATTAGTATTAATAATTAAGATTTTTCGGAAAGTTAACAAATAAACAAATGTGCCATAGTTTATTATTGAATATTTGCATTTGCCATGTTCTTAAGACTTTGTCAAAAAACGCCTGCAATTGCAAAATACATATCATTTATAATTTCTTATGTTATATTTTTAAATTTGAAACAAAAAAATATGAAAAACTAGGAAATGTTATTGATATATCAGAAAATATATTAATAATTTCAAAATTGAAAACACATATACAACATTTTCAGCCCTTTTTTATGTATAAATTCATTGAATATTCACAACACCTCAAATATATTTTACAAAGTTTTATGAAGAATGGAAATGAACAAAATTTTCTGAGATTTTGAGAAATGACAATCAATAAAAAAATATTATTAATTATTAATAAATTGTAACATATATTTTAAACTTATTCTATAAATAAAATTATAACAAATATTTTAATATAAATATACACATATCAAATTAATCAAAATAAGAGTGTATTTGTTCTAAAAATGTTCTTCAAATCCGCAGCAATTTCTTATAAACGCAAAATGTTTAACTCCATTATTTAATATTATGACATTATGACAAGTTTTTCAGATTTTGCTAAGAGTTGTCAGAAAATCAAATTGACCATAGTTTATTATTGATTCTCTAGAATTACCGTTGTTTTAAGATTTTACTAAAAACACACCCGCACTTGCAAGAGAAATATACATTTGTCAATTACATGTTACACAAGAAATATACAATTGTTATATGTATCCGGTTTTGGAATTTTCGATCTGAAACCGAAAAAAGAGAAAAACCAGCATGTTATCGTAATTTCAGAAAACTTTCAAAATACAAAACAAAATTTGCAGTACTTCTTCTAAAAATTAATTGAATATTTACAACACCTCAAAAAGTAGTTTTGAAAGCTTTACGAAGAATGGAAATTACCAAACCAAGCAATCACATAATCTTGCTCTCTTGATTGTGTAATTGCATATTTTGGTAATTTCCATTCTTCGTAAAACTTTCAAAAATACTTTTTAAGGTATTGTGAATATTCAATTAATTTTTAGGAACAGTACTGAACATGTTGTGAAGAATAAAACGTCCAGAATATTAATAAAATTTCGAAAAGTATGAGAATTTTAAGAAATTGCGAACATTAAATGAGAAAATGAGAGATTTTAAATGTTTTGAAAAACTTACATAGTCTCTATGTTTATATGTAGTTTCAGATATTCCTCAAATTTTCTGAAAACTGTAAAATCAGCAATCACATAATCTAACTTTCTTGATTATGTGATTGCATATTTTTGTAATTTCGATCCTTCGTAAAACTTTCAAAAATACATTTTGATGTGTTGTGAATATTCGTTTAAGTTTTAGAAACAGAACTGAAAATTTTGTCCACAATAAAACATCCAGAATGTTAATAAAAATACGAAAAGTATGATAATTTTCAGAAATTGCGAATATTAAATGAGAAAATGAGAGATTTTAAATGTTTTAAAAAACTTACATGGTCTCTATGAATATAGTTTCAGATATTCCTAAATTTTCAAAAAAAAATGTAAAATAAGCAAACACATAATCTAACTCTCTTGATTTTGTGATTGCATATTTTAGTAATTTCCATTCTTCGTAAAACTTTCAAAAATACATTTTGATGTGTTGTGAATATTCATTTAATTTTTAGAAATTGTACTGAAAATTTTGTCCAGAATAAAACGTCCAGAATGTTAATAAAAATACGAAAAGTATGAGAATTTTAAGAAATTTCGAAAATTAACTGAGAAAATGAGAGATTTTAAATGTTTTGAAAAACTTACATAGCCTCTATGATTTTAGTTTCAGATATTCTTAAAATTTAAAAAAAAACTGTAAAAATTATTACATAGTCTCTATGATTATAGTTTCAGATATTCCTCAAATTTTCAGGAAACTGTAAAATAAGCAATCGCATAATCTAACTCTCTTGATTATGTGATTGCATATTTTAGTAATTTCCATTCTTCGTGAATCTTTCAAAAATACATTTTGATGAGTTGTGAATATTCATTTAATTTTTAGAAAAAGTACTGAAAATTTTGTCCAGAATAAAACGTCCAGAATGTTAATAAAAATACGAAAAGTATGAGAATTTTAAGAAATTGTGAACATTAAATAAGAAAATGAGACATTTTAAATGTTTTGAAAAACTTACATAGTCTCTATGAATATAGTTTCAGATATTCCTCAAATTTTCAGAATTCTGCACGTTTTTTTAATCGTGCAAAAGTTACTAAACTCCAAACACGTTTGCATTTAGTAATAGCATTGATTATAATATCCTAAGGATATTATAATCAATGGTATTTTTTGTCTCTTGTTGAATATCCACGTTTCACAGCTTTAGTAATTTCCATTCTTCGTAAAACTTTCAAAAATACATTTTGATGTGTTGTGAATATTCATTGAATTTTTAGAAAAAGTACTGAAAATTTTGTCCAGAATAAAATGTCCAGAATGTTATAAAAATACGAAAAGTATGAGAATTTTAAGAAATTGCGAAAATTAAATGAGAAAATGAGAGATTTTAAATATTTAAAAAACTTACATAGTCTCAATAAATATAGTTTTAGATATTCCTCAATTTTTCAGAAAACTGCACGGTTTTTTACATAGTCTCTATGATTATAGTTTCAGATGTCTCAAATTTTCAGAAAACTGCACGGTTTTTTAATCGTGCAAAATTTATTAAACTCCAAACACTTTTGCATTTAGTAATAGCATTGATTATAATATCCTAAGGATAGTATAATCAATGGCAATTTTTGTCTCTTGTTGAGTATCCACGTTTCACAGCCGTATAGTAGGGTAGGTACAAATAGTACTTTGTACATTATAAGTTTTGTTTTTTGGGATATTTTCTTGTTGTTTAGTATAATTGTGTTAATCGTGCGAAAGGTTCTTGTCGATGCTTGTATTCTGTTGTTAATTTCTGTTTCCATATTCCGTTTCCTTTCAATAATTTGTCCTACGTATTTTATGTGTTCTACTTGTTCTACTTCCTCGTTATTGATTGTAATATTTATTGCTTCTTTAATTTCTCCTATTTTCATAATCTTTGTTTTTGATATATTTATTCTTAATCCAGCTTTTTCCAGTTCAGTCTATTCTTGATGCTTTACCAAGTTTTATGTTCCCTATGGCTGCTCTAACTTCTTCTATGCCTATTTCTTGTTGTTCCTCGTTTGTCTCTCGTATTGTTATTGTTTTCTATTTTTCTTTCTGTATTCTGTTTATCTTTTGTTTTGTCATCTTTTTCCAGTAAACCTTCAAAGTATTGTTTCCACCTTTCTCCTATTTCTTCTTTCTTTGTAAGTATGTTTCCATTCTCATTCTTTATTTGGTGTAGTTTAATCGTTTTGTCTTTCTTGTTTCTTCTGATAATGTTGTAGAATAGCTTCTGGTTCTCATATCTATTTTTTTCCATTTTTGCTCCGAATTTTTCCCATGTTGTTTCTTTTGATTGTTTTATTATCTTTTTGGCTATATTTCTTTGTTCTTTGTATCTGCCATAGTCTTGTGCTGTTCTTTTTTCTATGTATTTTTTTCATAGTTGCTTCTTGGTTCTAACTTCTTTTTGTAGCTCTTCTGTTGACCAGCTTGTCCGCTTCGAGTTTCTGTTGTTTTTTGTTATTCTACATATATCTAGTGTTGCCTCTTCTTTTGCCTGTTTGAAAGCTTTCCAGATATCTTCGGTTTCTTTTAATTGTGTTCTGTGCCAGCATTGGCTTTTGAATATGGAATGGAACGATTGTTGTAGTTTTGTAACAGCCTGCCCATGCATAATTCATAGCCTGGACTTATCGCACCCAAAAACGATTACCATACCCAAACAAACAATGCCGCCCATCCCAGCATGGGTTTAAAGAGCTCCCCACCTCCCGTTCGCCGGTTCACCTGCACACCATACACCTGCTTGTCCGTTTGTTTATCCTCAAACCTCCGTGGAGGTAGTGGAGCATCCGAAGAGGTGGAAGTGGTGGCGGCTGATACCGGGTCTTCGTCTTGAGCCCAGAACCATTCGTGCACCTCAAGAAAGCGTACCACCGAGCGGTTACGTGGGTACGATCGCGGCGTTTAGTATAGTGACCTCCGGTGTAGTCGTTCTTCCTTCCTCGACGGCTTCTTGGGATCCGCTGGTGTACATGTAGACCGCTACAGCGCGAACGGCTTCTCCAGCACCTGGTGAGTAACGCCGTCAGTCGCTTCGAGGCTTTGCGATTAACGGACCAACAGTGCGTATAAAACGGTCTGGATTATTCGGACGTTCTTCAAAACGCGTAGAAGGAAACGTTGACCTTACGCATACTAAAAGTCAACACACATATTTAACTCGCATAGCGAGCAGCAGTTCTTTCGTGGATTATCACACAATAAATTAGTGGCCTGGCCCGCCAGGCTCCTCTAAATGGGTACCGTTTTACGTGAGAACCCATAATGTTGGTGTTTTTGTTAATTTAATTGTACTGTTACCGAAACTTTACGATTCGTGTCAATGTTATCGGCATCTTTTGTTACTAATGGTGGCTAAGGATCTTGTTTCATTCTTCCATTCATGAATTGCTGTGAGTACAAA
The DNA here is from genome assembly GCA_951805005.1 of Othius punctulatus. NCBI lineage: Eukaryota > Metazoa > Arthropoda > Insecta > Coleoptera > Staphylinidae > Othius > Othius punctulatus. The sequence continues at coordinate 16,293,786 of OX638144.1, forward strand.
AGTTATAATTATTATTGTTTATGAGTATGTAACCACCACCTTGTATATTAATAATTACCATTATAACATTTTATTCTAAATTATAACCAAAAAAAATTTCAGCAATTTTTCAGATATCAATAAAATCCTGAAACTAATATTTCAACTAATACCTAATGAAATACAATTTATCCATTTTTCCAATTTATTTGACATTTCAAGACAACTTCATTACATATTAATTAGAAAATGAAATTTCTGTGGAAATGTCAAATATGATATTTGTAATGTAGGTAAATTTTTTTGAATTGTTAGTTACAATAAATTTTTATTTATAAATTAAATTATAAAATCAAGATTTTAAGTTCAAGATCCAGAACACAATTTGAAAACGTAGTTATTATGTGTGCTAATAATCAGCGTCATTAACATGTTAAGTTTCTTGGAATGCGTTATGGAAACAACATGTGCAAAAAGAAATTTAATAATGTTAATATTGACATGGGCGACATTCGAACTCACCAATACTGATTGTCCGAAATGCTTTAATATATGCCTCGAATGTTAGTTTTATCTTGTAAAATATAAATTTTAAGATAGAAATGAAAAAAAAGCTATTATAATACAAATAATAAAAAAATTTAACCAACTTATTAGTTATATTATTATTAGCAGAGCTTTGTGAAAAGTATTTCTATAATAATCAATCAAATTGCGTTTACCTTTTTCACAACTTTATTTATATTTATATAGCCAAATATATAAATAAAGTTGTGAATAAAAGTAAACGTAATTTGATTCATTATCACTTATTTGTTAGTTTGCTTTACACTTTATAATAATAAGAATGTCTTACATACTTAGTTGAGCCCATCAAGTTTGGATGCGAAAGATTTTCGTGGGAAATTGATTCAAATAAAATTTTTCGCAATTTATGAATTCATTAACTATTATATGTTATTTCACAAAAAAAGACGAGAAATTTTTAAAAACCTGTTGTGAGAATTTTTTTCTGACAATTTCTACACTAAATCAGGTAGTAATGAAAAATTTCAGCGCAAGTTGCTACTAATAATCATAAATTTTGTAAATTTTATGTTTTTAAGTGAATTCACAAAAACTGTCAATGAAGGTAAATTAAAAATATGAATTACTGAATAATCATTAATCATTGTAGTAGTTTTTTATGAAAAATTGCTAAACACTTCAGTTTTTGTAAATAATTTTATCATTGTAGGAGTTTTTCATAGAAAATTGCTGCAGACTTTATTTTTCATGTATTAATTTAATCATTGTAGTAGTTTTTCATGTCAAATTTTGCTACAGATTTCAGTTTTCATGAAGTAATTTAATCATTGTTGTAGTTTTTCATTGAAAATTGCTGCAGACTTCATTTTTCATGAATAACTTAATTGTTGTAGTAGTTTTTCATGAAAAATGTTGCTACAGATTTCAGTTTTCATAATGTAATTTATTCATGGTAGTAGTTTTTCATGGAAAATTGCTGCAGACTTCATTTTTCATGAATTAATTAAATCATTGTAGTAGTTTTTCATGGAAAATTGCTCCAGACTTCATCTTTCATGATCTTACTGTAAACTAGAAATATGTGAATGCATGTTTTTGCATTAAAAGTTATGGTAATTGAAATTGCAATAAATTTAAAAATATTACTTTCAGAACAGATTTTTGGCTCACAATTGCTTGATTTAAGGTACTCTTTACCTTTAAAGAGTAATCGATTGTGAGCCCAAAAATGTTGCTTCAGATTTCAGTTTTCATGAAGTATTTTAATCATTGTATTAGTTTTTCATGGAGAATTGCTGCAAACTGCAAACTGTTTACTGCAAACTAGAAATATGTGAATGCATGTTTTTGCATTCAAAGTTATGGTAATTGAAATTGAAATAAATTTAAAATTAACACTTTCAGAAAAGATTTTTGGCTCACAATTGCTTGATTAAAGTACTCTTTACCTTTAAAGAGTACCTTAATCAAGCAATTGTGAGCCTAAAAATTTTGCTACAGATTTCAGTTTTTATGTATTAATTTAATCATTGTAGTAGTTTTTCATGAAATATTTTGCTACAGATTTCAGTTTTTATGGAATAATTTAATCATTGTAGTAGTTCTCCATGGAAAATTGCTGCAGACTTTATTTTTCATGAATAATTTAATTATTGTAGTAGTTTTTCATAGAAAATTGCTCCAGACTTCATCTTTCATGAACCTACTGCAAACAAGAAATATGTGAATGCATGTTTTTGCATTCAAAGTGATGGTAATTCAAATTGCAATAAATTTAAAAATATCACTTTCAGAACAGATTTTTGGCTCACAATTGCTTGATTAAGGTACTCTTTAAAGGTAACTTGCTTTGAATACAATTTTCCACGTCGCTATTAAAAATTAGCGATTTTTGTGTAATTATAATAGGATTCGTGAAGACTGTAGTTGTTTTTCATGGAATATTGCTCTAATTTGTTATTTGGATTATTATTATTATTCTAAATGCCTCTTATATTTATTAAATATAATTTATTGTTATGTACAAGGGGTTTCAAATGAATCCACCCAAATCCCTTTTTCCAACCACCAAATGGCCCTTGGAAGATTGCTTCTGCCTTCGTTTTTCATGTATTAATTTAATCATTGTAGTAGTTTTTCATGAAAAATTTTGCTACAGATTTTAGTTTTCATGAAGTAACTTAATCATTGTTGTAGCTTTTCATGAAATATTGCTGCAGACTTCATTTTTCATGAATAATTTGATCATTGTAGAGGTTTTTAATGAACAATTGCTGAAGACTTCATTTTTTATGATCTTACTGCAAACTAGAAATATGTGAATGCATGTTTTTGAATTCAAAGTTATGGTGATTGAAATTGCAATAAATTTAAAAATATCAATTTCAGAACAGATTTTTGGCTCTCAATTGCTTGATTAAGGTACTGTTTACCTTTAAAGAGTACCTTAATCAAGCAATTGTTAGTCTAAAAATTTTGCTACAGATTTCAGTTTTCATGAAGTAATTTAATCATTGTAGTAGTTTTTCACGGAAAATTGCTGCAGACTTCATTTTTCATGAATAATTTATTCATTGTATTAGTTTTTCATTGAAAATTGCTCCAGACTTCATATTTCATGATCCTACTGCAAACTTGAAATATGTGAATGCATGTTTTTGCATTCAAATTTATGGTAATTGGAATTGCAATCAATTTAAGAATAACACTTGCATTCACATATTTCTGGTTTGCAGGAAGATCACGAAAAATGAAGTCTGGAGCAATTTTCTATGAAAAACTACAAAAATGATTAAACAAATTCATGAAAAATGCTTCAAATAAAAATTGCCACGTCACTATTAAAAATAAATGATTCTTATGTGATTATAATAGGATTCGTGAAAAGTATAGTTATTTTTTATGGAAAATTGCCCTAGTTTATTATAAAAATTAATATTATTATTCTAACTGTCTCTCATTTATTAAATATAATTTATTTTTATCTTCAATTTTGATTAAGCACTGGATATCTTTAAAAAAACCATAGTTTTTAGGCAATTAACAATCCATACAAATTCAAATTCGATTTAGAAGTAACTAAATATGTGACCATGTTTATATACAATGTGTCTCACTTAAAATGGTTACACCCCAGTAACTGTAGAATTATTTGGTGGATTTAAAAAACACAAACGTTTTCAATATGTGAAGCTAATGAATCTTTGTTGAATGGGTAAACTACATTTTAGCCTTAGTAAATAACTAGCCCACTCTGATAAATAATAAACGCAAAAAAACATATTAGGGACTTTTTATTCAAAAACATTTATTACGAAAAGTTGTCCTCAAAAACCTCACCTCTCGAGTTGTTTACCTCAAAACCCTAAATACAAACTTTATTTGCAAACAAACAAAAAAATATGTCATTAAGTCCATTAAGTTAACGGTAAAATGTTTTAATTGTAAAGTATTTTAAAATCCACCGAAAAATATAAAACTTACTGACCTAATACCATGTCAAGAGAAACTCACTGTATGTACCTGTACTACAAACAATTAATTATATCTTTGGTGTGAAGTATTCACTTTTCATTGATTTCTTTAAACTATTGAAGATAATTAAATAAAAACTGCCATGGAGAGACAAAACAATGACATTTTTGGCTTTTTTTTTAAATGTTCAAGAATTTTCAAGAAAAATTTGACATTATACTTTTCGTTTAATATGTAGGCATGCTAACCAGTTCCGGATAATTTTGAAAACGGGTGCTAGACTATCCGATTACTATAGTGCTGGATAGTAGTTCTCGATCTGTTTAATATGTGGCATGCTATGGGGATTCGGATAATTTTGAAATCGGATGCTGGGCTTTCCGATTACGATAATGCTGGACAGTAGTTCCAGATCTGTTTAATATGTTGGCATGCTATCCGGATCCGGATAATTTTGAAGACGGATGCTAAACTATCCGATTACTATAGTGCTGGATAGTAGTTCTGGATCTGTTTGATATCTAGGCACGCTATCCGGATCCGAATAATTTAAAAATCGAATGGTAGACTATCCGGTTACTCTAGTGCTGGATAGTATTTCCGGATCTGAAGTATGGTATTGTATATGCGGATTCAAAACTTTCGGATCTGATTCTTTGTATATCGGATATATAGGTACTCGGATAGTGCAAGATTCGAATACTGAAATGTACAAATAACTGCAATCTACTAGATCATATGTAGGCATGCTATCCGGTTCCGGATAATTTTGCAATCCGATGCTAGACAATCTAGTTGCTCTAGTACTGGATAGTATTTTCGGATCTGAAGTATTGTATAGTGTATAGTTTATCCAGATTCAAAGCTTTCGGATCTGATTCTTTGTATATCGGATAAGTGGGTACTTTGATAATGCAAGATTCGGATACTGAAGTGTACAAATATATGCAATCTACTAGATCATATGTAAGCATGATATCCAGATCCGGATAATTTTGCAATCGGATGCCAGACTATTCAGTTAGATGTGAATGATCAAAATATCCCTTTTGCAGATTTGTGAATTGCGTGTTATTGCACTAATATAATGCATGTATGATAACTGAAAATTAAACTATATTGGAAAATAGTAATTGCAGAATGGGTATTTAGCTCACAATTTAGTCATCACGATCATAGTCTTTAATGGAAAATTGCATTGAATTAAATTTTCCATGTTGCTACTTAAAATTATCGATACATATTTGTATGCAATTCTTAAGGTAATCTTGAATACTGTAAATGACAATGAATTCAATATAAGGTAATGCCATTTTGATTACAGAAAATTCATTCCTTCACTGAAAAAATGTTTCGTGGAAAATTGCTTCAAATTCAATTTACCGCAAGTTATAAACTTTTGAAGTGAACTTTACTAGCTCAACATTTATGATGAATTATAAATGTAAATTTTAAAATAGCAGTAATTTTTACTAAACCTATCAGATCTAATCACGATCACAAACATATCTACACTACGGTCAATAGTAATGAAAAATTGCCGCGATAAAAATTTGCCACGTCGCGTCGCTAGCAATATTAAAAAAAAATGGAAATTTTATATAATTCTAATGAAATTCACAGAAACTGTCAATGGTAATGTCAAAAGGTAATATAAAAATGGTAATATAAAAATGGTAATGTCAAAAGGTAATATAAAAATTACTACATATATAAACTCTACTACAATAAACATATTATTATTTTTTTTTTTTTTTTTTTTAATTGGTTTATCGGCGTCGACTACTATGGTCATTGGCCGTAATATTATTATTATTATTATTATTATTATTATAAATTTCCCAAAACATTTTTGATCATTCATGTGGTCAGTATATTAGTTTTTAATGGAAGATTTATACAGATTTATTTTTCATGGCTTTTCTACAAACTAAAGATTTGTGAGTTACTCCTTCATACTTTTGCATTCAAATTCATAACTAAAAATGTATCATTTAAAAATAACAATTTTAGAACGTATTTGTGGCTCACAATTGCTTGATAAATAGGGCATTTGTCAAACAGTGGAATCTTTAATGAAAAATTACTACAAATAATTTTGTTCTCGTCACAATTAAGCGAATAATCAGCGATTTGATTTTTATGTGATAAATAGGCTAAAAAAATAAATTTAGGATTTATGAAAACTATGAATGATGATAAATTCAAAATTTTGAATTTGTGAACAGGTAATTGGTAATGCATTCTTCACTCCGTAAGTCATTGTGGAAAACTGGTACAAATTTTATTTTTAGTTTTAATACAGATTGTTTACTGACAATTTCTTAATTTTGGTCGGTTGTAATTAAAATTTTGAGCGAATAAAAATTTCCGGGTCGCTGCTAATAATCAGAAATTTTGAAAAATAATACGTTGTTTTAATGAAATAGTAATACAAACACTTCCACTGAAAAATAAATCTGTATAAATCGTCCATTAAAAACTAATACACTACCACATGAATGATCAAAAATGTATTCAGAAATTAATAATAATAATAATAATAATAATAATAATATGTTTATTAAAAAATATGAATTGCTGTATCGATTTGTGATACTGTTTTGGTCACTGCAGTAGTTTTTCATGGAAAATTGCTACAGATTATATATTTTCTGTGAATTTACTACAAACTAGTAATTTCTAAATTATGTGATATTGCATTCTTATTTATGATTTGAAATGAAAACAGAAAATACTGAAAATCTACAGAAAATTAAGATTGCTAGGAAAATAACGACAGCAGAATAGACTTTGGACTAGTGCTTGACTAAGATATATCAATCTACTTATCAATATTATATTTAATGGAATATTACTAAGAGTAAAAGTTTCCAGGTTGCTTTTAAAAATCAGCGATCAATTTGCGATTTTTTTATGTGATAGTTGATTATATGAAAACTTTAAATTGCATACATCAAACTACCTCATAATTCCATCACTGTACAATCACTATAAAAGCAGAAAGACCTCTGGTCGAGAGCGAATGAAGATTGTAACCACCTCATAAACTACCTCATAACTACCTCATAAACTACATACTATAAATGAAGATATATTAAAAATATGGAATTGTTTTTCAAAATTTCGGCAATGTATTACTTCGTTTTGATAGTATTTAATGGAAAATGTCAAGGTAGACTGCGGACGTCTGATATTAAAAAACTATCATGGGCAGATTAATCTCAGTGATTTTCAATTTCCTTTTGAGAGGAGACGAGCTGATTTCTAGATTTTTTTACATGGATCCCGGAATCGAAGACGTGCCCATCACGTGAAAGGCCAATTATCTGACCCTTTCACTGCACTCGCCCCTAATAAATTAGATAGTAGTACATATTTACATTTTTTAAATTTCTTTACTTAGGCATATTTTTTTCCTAATGCAGACGTTCTGCCTCCTATAAATTAATTACTCCCAATTACACTTCTATATGATAACATATTATTTATACATTTAATAGAATTGCTGCATTAATAAACATATTTCTATGCCACTAGTTTATTGAAAAATTCGATTTCTATTTTCCAATGATTAATTGCAGAGCTATTTCTAGACTGGCTGGGAATTTCCGGCCATCGCTTTTTGTCGATGAAAAATATGAGGCACGATTCTGCTAACAAATTTCATCGCCATTTTTTTGCGCTATAAGTGTTTCCTGTGATATTCTTCGCTACATGGAATTAATTAGTTGTAGGTATTATATATTATAATTATAATTGCCTGGAATATAATTAACAGACTACTTAGTTCAAATGAGAAATACAAACATTTAATAAAGAATGGAACCATTTTACGTTACTTCCTTTAAATATTTACTTACTAATTACTATGGCATGAGTAACAAAAAATCCAGGTCTTGTAGAACGCTTCTTGGTAATTGTAATTAGCCATAGTTAGCTGTAGCACAAATAGGCCATCGATAAATAAACAAAGAACAATAATAGACAAATAATAATAATACTCATAATAAGTTATTATATTACTGATTGTATTACTGTTATACGTATTAACAACATATTTTATTGTTATATAATTACTTTAGCAAACTAAATTTTAGATGTAAATATTTATTTCCTAAAATTCAAAAGCTTAAAAATTCACATAACCGTACGAAAGTAAAGAAACTTAATTTATTAGAAGCAGCAGAAATCTAGAAACAAAACACAAATTAACATGTTAATGTGCTAAATGAACAATCCAACGTTTTTTGGACAGAACTTTTCAATTCTCTAAACTAATAATATCTAAATGACTTTTTAATTAATTTATTAATTATCAGTTAAAGACTGTTAATAGTTGAAACTCGAGTAATGCAGAATTTCATTGCTCTCCTAAAAATCATAATGTGTCTGTTCTATGAAATAAAATCAACTTATTTTGATTTGAATTGAAATTTATAAAACCACTAAAAATACCTATAACGTTAATTAATCGCCTACTATATAATCAAAATTATGTCCAATTAATAGCAATAATATTTTTAATGTGATTAGTAAGAAAAGTCATCATTTTAAAATTTGAAACGAAACTCTTTGGAATGCTTAAATCCAATGCATTCCAATAACTTATAATTCGTCTGCTCCTTGAAAATTACACACCTTCAATCAACCTTGAATTGCGTTGCAATGTAAATTACCATTATAAGCCTCGATTAAGTCAATTTTGCCACCCGATACATCGCCTTTCAAAATTCTGTCCTAATATGATCAACCTAAATATGCATACGTTAGCACAAAATATTTGGCCCAAAAAATGTCAGCATTACCAAACGCCACAGCCTTGTACTTTGCATATTGCATGCCATACATGATATCCAGGAAAGCCGAATTTCGTAAATTTACATCATCTATTGAGTTAACAAAAATATATTTAAAATAAGTATTTTATGTTGATAAGTAAATAAGTTATGAATTTTTGGTGATTGTTATTTAATGTTATTAATAATTATGAGGCTATGGGAGTTGAGTTGCCATGGAGAGTAAAAACAGATCAAAATAACAATCAGGGATAACATCCCTTGTATATTCTGGACTATATTTTCAAATAATATGCAGTAACTACAAAGAGTACAAAGAGTTAAATTATTTATTTAAATTTAAGGATCTAAGGAAGTTAAAAAAAATGCAAAAATGGAAATAAACCAGTTAGGTTCTCAATGGCTTATTTATATAATTTTGTGTGTGGTTGAATTATGTTATCGGATTATATGATTTAACTGACAAAATAAATATAAGTTTTGTATTAGAATAATTTATGAAGAAGTTGTGTAAGAGGATTACATTGGAGACCATCGTTATAATTTGCATGTTGTTGATGCTTGCCATCTGCGGTTTTTTTCTGCAGCCAAATCCTTTTGCCAATTTACCAGTCGACTGATTAATGCCGAGTGGATCTATTGGATTACAAGGTTGGGGATATTTACGAGCCTTAATGGCTGTTTAGGTCTAATGGGCACGAGGATGACTCCCAGACTTCGTAGTCCTCCACGGCGTGGATTGATTGATTAAGTGGCCGTGCTTCGGGCGGCGCCGCATAATTTTTACCATATTATAAATCACATCCACTGAAATTGCCGGTTGCTGACCAGCCGGCCATTTGATTAATAATACGGCGTATGCTTATTACACACCTCCGGTGAGGCGAGGCTCATGCTTGGCTACCGGAATCTTCGCTGGGATCAATTGCGACTTGCGCCTGCAACGGATTATGGAGACTGAAAATGAAAAAAAGGACATGTGGACAGGAAAGTGCGTCCTTAATTTCGTCCCTGACACCAAAGCGGCAATTGTCAGCGTTTAAGGATGAAAAAATTGTTGGTAGATGCCAAAGGAAATTTGGTTGGTGATTACTATGCCCTTAATTCAAAGTTGACCACATAATTTATTTAAAAAATGCAATTTGGTGTAGTGAGTCAAGTCTCCAACTAATCACTAGCTATGGGCTCTACTCTTGCCCAAAGAATATTCAATTTTCCTCCGAAATTGACCGCTCTACAGTACAACCCATGAAATTACCTCCACAAGGCTGATCATTGTAATTGATGCCTTTAATCAAGCCATAAAATTTTATCTTCTGATGGGGTACACATTTTTTTTAAATACTATTTTTTTTAAATTCAGCTTCCAATTATTGGAGTTATGGAATTTTATTTTTAACTTACCTGCATCATAATGTTTGGTTCTTGAACTAATAAGTGTGTGCAAACAAGTTTTTATTAACCATAGAAACAATTTTTGTTATATTGAAAAATATGCGATTTATAGTTCACGATTGCAAAATTTAAATCGCTACATTCTGAGACTGCATATATTCAATATTTTGTTATAGTTTCATCCATTATTTATACCAGTTATTATTGTATTTTATATTCGTTGCTTTCTAAGTACTGCTAATAAAGAAGAAAAAAAAAATATAAAATAGAAACAATATATAGAAATAGTGTGAGGTTGCATTACAAGAACTTCTAAGAAAATCTGATGATAAAAATGTGGAAAAAAACTATTACTGCCTTGGAAAACCAATGATACAAGTTAAACAAATACGATACATATACTGACTACTGACTCCTGACTAATAAAATACAAATACTGACTAATGTCAGTTTGTGTTTTTCAAAAAAGGTTGTAAATTAAACTGTATGAAGAAGTGGTTTTTATAAACGCAGTTGTGAAATGCATCACTGAGAGATTGCTCCATCAGCACCTATGTTGGACCGGGCCTGTCCGGGCCTGTAAGGACCTGTCCTCCCATAAAATTGGATAAAAACTTTTAGATTTGTTTTACATCTGTCAGATTTGTTTGACAGCTGTCAGATTTGTTTGGCAACTGTCAGATTTGTTTGACAGCTGTCGGCATTATTTGACAGCGTCAGATTTGTTTGACAGCTGTCAGATTTGTTTGACAGCTATCGGAATTATTTGACAGCTGTCAGCTTTTTTTGAAGCGATTTTAGAGTGGGTTCTTCAGAATGTTTCCCAATATTTGTTTAAGTTGTTATATCCTTATTGGACTTTCCTGGAAACTTAACTGAACTTTAAGTATGTTCTCTCAGTGTTCATATAAATTTATTGCTCGATTAGTACAAAAAAAGAAACTGCAAGATGTTTAAATTGATACAAACAGAACATAGAGATGATTAAAATTGATGATCGCTATACCACCCAGCTATGCTTCCATCTAACTTACAACTTAAAACTTCCTCTTATTGTTGTTATTAGTCTTTTTATACCTTCTATTCTAATTCGCAGTATTCATATCAATTGATTCCTTGATTAGTACGATAAAAGAAACTGCAAGATGTTGAAATTGATACAAACAAAACATAGAGATGATTAAAATTGATCATCGCTATAATTCTAAACCAGCCATGCTTACATCTAACTAATAAGTTTGATTTTTTTTTAATTTGAGGCCATAAATTTTTCAAAAATTTCCGCAATAGCCTGCAATTGAAATTAAATGTAACGAAAACTATTGAATTTGAATATCCTGCAATGGTTTCAATGGTATATAAAAAATATTAGAACTTAAGTCACATACAGACAAAATTAATGATAAATTGGTGATAATTATTTTTGAAACCATTGCAGGATATCCAATTTCAATAGTTTCCTTTACATTTAATTTGAATTGCAGACTATTCTGGTAATTTTTGAAAAAAATATGGCCTCAAATTCATTACTTTTTGCTAATTTGGATTGCGGGTGGATGTGATAACAATGCTTTAACATAATCCGGCAACAAAAATTCTAAAAATCTTTCTATTATCAATTTTTATTAAAGACTACTGAAGTAAAGAATTGGCATCCAAAAATCCGACCTGCAATTGCTATTCTTCATAATATGTTCACTTACACTTTTGATGAATTATATTGAAATACACTTAATTCACAAATCGTTAATTTCTAATAGCAAGTTGAAAATTTTTATTCATAGCAATTTTCTATTGAAGACCACCTAATAGAAGAACTTTACGTCCAAAAATCTATTATGCAATCGTTATTCTTCAATGTATCTTTATTTATTTTAGTTTTCACAAATTACGCAAATTTGCATGTAATTCGCTGATTTTTAATAAAAACTTGGGAAAATTTTATTCATAGCAATTTTTATTGAAGACTTCCTTAATGAAGAACGTAACATCCAAAAATCCGACTTGCAATCGCTATTCTTCATAATGTGTTCACTTACACTTTTGATGAATTATATAAAAATTACACTTAATTCACAAATCGTTAATTTCTAATCGCAAGTAGATTTTTTTTTCCATTTTCCTGGAATTTTTACAGAACTTTAAGAAGTTCCTTCAGTGTTGATATACATTTATTCCTCGATTAGTACGAGAAACTGCAAGCTGTTGAAATTGATAGCAAGTTGAAAATTTTTATTCATTGCAATTTTCTATTGATGACCATCTAATTGAAGAACTTTACATCCAAAAATCTATTGTGCAATCGGCATTCTTCAATGTATCTTCCTTTCAAGTTTTCACAAATTACACGAATTGCATGTAATGCACTATTCGCTGATTTTTAATAAAAACTTGGGAAAATTTAATTCATAGCAATTTTGTATTGAAGACTACTTAAATGAAGAACGTAACATCAAAAAATCTGATTTGCAATTCATTATCTTCAAAATATCTTCTCTTACAGTTTTGATGAATTATATTACAATTGCACTTAATTCACAAATCGTTAATTTCCAATAGCAAGTTGAAAATTGTTATTCATTACAATTTTCTATTGAAGACCACCTAATTGAAGAACTTTACATCAAAAAATCTGTTGTGCAATCGCTATTCTTCAATGTATCTTCATTTATGGTTTTCACAAATTACATAAAATTGCATGTAATGCACAATTCGCTGATTTTTAATAACAACTTGGGAAAATTTTATTCATAGCAATTTTGTATTGAAGACTACTTAAATGAAGAACGTAACATCAAAAAATCTGATTTGCAATAGCTTATCTTTAAAATATCGTCTCTTACAATTTTGATGAATTATATTACAATTGCACTTAATTCACAAATAGTTAATTTCTAATAGCAAGTTAGAAATTTTTATTCATTGCAATTTTCTATTGAAGACCACCTAATTGAAGAACTTAACATCCAAAGATATATTGTGCAATCGCTATTCTTCAATGTATCTTCATTTATAGATTTCACTAATTATATAAAATTGCATGTTATTCACAATCCGCTGATTTTTAATAACAACTTGGGAACATTTTATTCATAGCAATTTTGTATTGAAGACTACTTAAATGAAGAACGTAACATCCAAAAATCCGACCTGCAATCGTTATTCTTCATAATATGTTCACTTACACTTTTGATGAATTATATTAAAATTACACTTAATTCACAAACCATTAATTTATAATAGCAAGTTGAACATTTTTATTCATTACAATTTTCTATTGAAGACCACCTAATTGAAGAACTTTACATCCAAAAATCTATTGTGCAATCGCAATTCTTCAATGTATCTGAATTTATAGTTTTCACAAATTTCATAAAATTGCATCTAATTCACAATTCGCTGATTTTTAATAAAAACTTGGTAAAATTTAATTCATAGCAATTTTGTATTGAAGACTACTTAAATGAAGAATGTAACATCAAAAAATCTGATTTGCAATTGCTTATCATCAGAATATCTTATCTTACAGTTTTGATGAATTATATTACAATTGCACTTATTTCTCAAATCGTTAATTTCTATTCGCAAGTAGATTTTTTTCCATTTTCGTGGAATTTTTATGGAACTTTAAGAAGTTCCTTCAGTGTTGATATACAATTATTCCTCGATTAGTACGAGAAACTGCAAGCTGTTGAAATTGATAGCAAGTTGAAATTTTTTTATTCATTGCAATTTTCTATTGAATACCACCTAATTAAAGAACTTTACGTCCAAAAATCTATTTGCGCAATCGCTATTCTTCAATGTATCTTCATTTATTGATTTCACAAATTACATAAAATTGCATGTAATTCACAATTCGCTGATTTTTAATAAAAATTTGGGAAAATTTTATTCATAGCATTTTTTTATTGAAGGCAACTTAAAGGAAGAACGTAACATCAAAAAATCTGATTTGCAATTGCTTATCTTCAAAATATCTTCTCTTGCAGTTTTGATGAATTATATTACAATTGCACTTAATTCACAAATCGTTAATTTCTAATAGCAAGTTCAAATTTTTTATTCATTGCAATTTTCTATTGAAGATCACGTAATTGACGAACATTACATCAAAAAATCTATTGTGCAATCGCTATTCTTCAATGTATCTTCATTTGTAGTTTTAACAAATTACATAAAATTGCTTCTAATTCACAATTCGCTGATTTTTAATAACAATTTGGGAAAATTTTATTCATAGCATTTTTTTATTGAAGGCAACTTAAATGAAGAACGTAACATCAAAAAATCTAATTTACAATTTACAGTTTAGATGAATTATATTACAATTGTACTTAATTCACAAATCGTTAATTTCTAATCGCACGTAGATTTTAGACGTAGACGTAGACATAATGGGACTCGATTGTTGTCGTTGGTGTAAGTCTTGTTATTATTCTTATTGTGCATCTTCGTCTACTTCTTCTTCGTCTGTTCCATCTTCTTCGATTTCTACAGTGATCTTCTCAATATCTCATTCTTCAACTTTTCATTTTTTCTAATGGGACTCGATTGTTGGTGATGGTGTTAGTCTGCATCTTCGTCTACTTCTTCTTCTACTTCTTCTTGGTCTTCTTCGTCTTCTCGGTCTCTCTTCTACTTTCTCTTTATTTCCTCTAATGGGACTCGACTGTTGTCGATTGTGTTAGTCTTATTATTCTTATGATGCATATTCGTCTACTTCTTCTTCGTCTGCTCCATCTTCTTCGTTTTCTATAGTCATCTTGTCCATATCTCATTCTTCAGCTTTCACTTTTTTCTAAGGGACTCGATTGTTGTCGGTCTTAGTCTGCATCTTCGTCTCCTTATTTTTGGTCTTTTCGGTCTCTCTTCTACTTCTCTTAATTTTACTAATGGGACTCGATTGTTGTCGATGGTGTTAGACTTGTTATTATTCTTATTATGCATATTCGTCTACTTCTTCTTCGTCTGCTCCATCTTATCGTTTTCTAGAGTCATCTTCATCATCTCTCATTCTTCAACTTTCCCTTTTTTCTAATGGGACTCGATTGTTGTCGGTGTTAGTCTGCATCTTCGTCTACTTCTTCCTGGTCTTCCTCGTCTTCTCGTTGTCTCTTCTCCTTTCTTTTTATTTATTCTAATGGGACTCGATTTTTGTCGATGGTGTTAGTCTTATTATTCTTATTGTGCATCTTCGTCTACTTCCTCGTCTGCTCCATCATCTTCGTTTTTTATACTCATCTTCTTCATCTCTTATTCTTCAACTTTCCCCTTTTTTTTCTAATGACACTCGATTGTTGTCGATGATGTTCATCTTGTTATGTGTCTTGTTAGTATTCTTAGTCTGCATTTTAGTCTACTTATTTTTCTTCTTCTCTGTTACAACTTTTTCTTCTTCTCTATTTTCATCGTTTTCTTTGTCATCTTCTGTGTCTCTTTTTCTTCAACTTTCTCTGTTTTCTAGTAGAACTCGATTGTTGTCGATAGTGTTAGTCTTGTTATTATTCTTTTCTGGATCTTCTTCTGCTTCTTCTTCGTCTGCTGCATCTTCTTCGTTTTCTAGGGTCATCTTATTCATCTCTCATTCTTAAACTTTCCCTTTTTCCTAATGGGACTCGATTGTAATCAATGGTGTGAGTCTTGTTATGTGTCTTGTTATTATTCTCAGTCTGCATCTTAGTCTACTTCTTTTTCTTCTTCTCTGTTCTCATCGTTTTCTTCGTCATCTTCTCTGTCTCTTTTCTTTAACTTTCTCTGTTTTCTAATAGAACTTGATTGTTGTCGATAGTGTTAGTGTAGTTATTATTCTTTTTCTGGATCTTCTTCTGCTTCTTCTTCGTGTACTCCACCTTCTTCGTTTTGTATAGTCATCTTCTTCATTTCTCATTCTTAAAATTTCCTATTTTTCCTAATGGGACTCGATTGTTGTCGATGGTGTGAGTCTTGTTATGTGTCTTGTTATTATTCTCAGTCTGTATCTTAGTCTACTTTTTTTCTTCTTCTCTGTTTGCATCATTTTCTTCCAGATCTTCTCTGTCTCTTTTCTTCAACTTTCCGTTTTTTCTAATTGAACTCGATTGTTGTCGATAGTGTTAGTCTTGTTATTATTCTGTTCTGCGTCTTCTTCTACTTCTTCTTCGTCTTCTCCGTCTTTATCGTTTTCTTCTTCATCTTCTATATCTATCTTTCTGCAACTTTCCCTTTTTGCCCAGATTGTTGTCGATGGTTCTCAACCTTACATATAAATGGAATCACTGGCCATCAATCGTCATTTTTTTCAGCTTACAAAGATAATTATTCCTATTGTTGTAAAATATAAATTTCACGATGTGTGTTTTCCGAGGTATCTTGAGAGGAATCTCCGTGTCGCGCCCGTAACTTGTTGCTCCGAGCAAAATAATGGAAACGGTGGAATCGAGAGCTATGAACTTGCCACTGGCTCGCCGAGTTCTTGCACCTTCCTGCTCCAACAACAATGAGTCGTGCGCCGTTTCCGTTGCAGATTAACCGGCCATGGTCTCCCGAGCCAATGCTGGAGACAAGAAATTGCATGGAAACACGGATAATCGATTATGTGTGCTTATTTGATTTTCAATTAGGCACGCGCATTTATTACCACAGAAAAACGATCGTATGCACAGTAGTGAAGGCATTATTCATGCTTGGCTCTTGTCGTTGAAAATTATGTGCCTGTAGCAGAAAAACTGGGAGTCTATGTAATACAGTTATTGATTTCTATCAAATTTTGAAGATATTTGGATTTAAAAAAAATTTGAGATAAATTACGAATTTTGGGAAATCGGTAATTATAAAATCAATTCATGATTCAGTCGGCATGAGCTGACATGGGCTTAGTAACTTTTAATATTTCAACGATATTAGCTAGCCTAGGAGCATAATGCATGATATTTTTGGAAATGTATTGTAGAAGCTTATCAAAACAAGGATTCAAACTAACTTCAGGTGATTTTCATGAATTTATTTGTAATAATGAACCAAGGAGTAATTATCCAATAGATTAAGTAAAATACGGTGTTTCTGCCCTCTCAAATAACTCACGGGCAAAAGCCTAGCCGAAGACTGCTGAAAGAGCATGTAGTGGGTAACAAGGCTAATAACTCACTCGCAGCCCACCGTAATCCGCGATTAATTGCATCCCATTTCGTGTACGCCGCCGAGTCATTAGCGTAAACGTCCGCGATACCTATCACAGCTTACAAATCACTTTACAAACTTGTAATCCCATAACGCCCGGCGCGACACAATCCGAGCTCGTTCCCATATAAATCATCCGTAAGATCGAGGCTGATCCTCTCCCACCGCGAAAATCTGCGCCGTTTCTTCGATAACGCATTCTTCATGCATTGCTCCGCGATGGAGCTTATTAATAGGCCCATTGTTCCTGCGTTTTTCCCAAAGTAACGAGGGACTAACTGAAGCGATTACTGACGTTTTGCATGAATTACGAGTTGAAGTGACGAGAAAATCTTGGAAAATACAGACGGGCAGAAGATCTATAATTATTCTACTAATTATTAATGCAATTTTAATTTCAATTAAAAAAATTACGAAGATATATGTTGTGGATATTACATATTTCTTCTTCTCATTCTTCTTCTTCTCCTACTACTACTTATACTAGTCATTTGTCTTCCTTCTATTTGCTAACTCTCTCCTTATTTCTTCTCTCTTTTCCCAGTAGTATTATTCTTCTTTCTTCTTTCTTCTTTCATCTTCCTTCCAATTAATGTATCAGTTTTATTAAGTCTATGAAGATACTTCTCTATATGTTTTCTACTAGTCGTTTGTCTTCCTTACTAGTTATTAATGTAATTTTATTTCAATTTAAAAAAATTATGAAGATATATGCTGTGGATATAACATATTTTTTCTTCTAGTACTTCTTCTTCTAGTACTACTGCTTTTACTAGTCATGTGTCTTCCTTCTATTGGCTAATTCTCTCCTTCTTTATTCTCTCTTCTCCCAGTTGTCTTCTTCTTCTTTCTTCTTCCTTCTTCCTTCCAATTAACTTTTATTAGTCATTGTATCAGTTTTGATAACTCTTTGAAGATAATTCACCAAATGTTTTCTAGTCGTTTGTCGTCCTCACTAGTTATAAATGTAATTTTAATTTCAATTAAAAAGAATTACGAAGATATATGTTGTGGATATTACATATTTCTTCTTGTCATTCTTCGTCTTCTAGTACTACTACTTCCATTAGTAATTTGTCTTCCTTCTATTTGCTAACTATATCTTTCTTTCTTCTCTCTTCTCCCAGTTGTCTTCTTCTTCTTTCTTCTTCCTTCCAATTAATGTATCAGTTTTTTAAGATACTTCACCAAATGTTTTAAGTCAAATTTTATACAATTTCGATTTTTATGAAATTTGCAATGGAGATTTTCAAGGTCCAAATAGTTAACTAAATCAATCAATTTAGGAGATACCGTTTGCTGCCTAGTTGACTAAATCAATCACAAAAATCATTACCAAACTCTTGTAAAAACTGGATTGTATCTTAAATAGAGTCAAAAGACTATAATAAGCAAAGCTCTGTCTTTGAAGTCTTTAGTTTCATAGTTTTGAATAAATTTGATTGTATCTTAAAACGAATCAAAAGACTACAATAAGCAAAGCTCTGTCTTTGCAGTCTTCAATTTCATAGTTTTGAATAAATCTAGAGCATAGCAAGAATGTTTTTGATACAAAAGTATGTAACTTTTCCAATAACTTTTAATGTTTTATTTAAATAAAACGTGGGCAATGTATGACATGGATACCACCTAATTGAATTATCTATTATACGATGACTGAGTAAAGTCCAGACGCAATTAATCATTATTAATTAGAAAATAACCACGCCGGATGTACTGAGCAGGTCGTTGAGCCACTGGACAGGTCAAAATTTGCTAATTTAATTTGTTCAGGAACGCAGCATCGCTGGACACAACCACATTGGAAGATTAATTGGAATTGTGCAAAAAACTATTCAGTAATGTAAATTTAGTTTCAACAAAAAAAACTTATGTGGATGTCAAATACGTAAAACTCATTAATTATGAACTTTAACGTTTATTTGTCCGAAAATGAATTATATTCTCTATACAGTAACGATTTTTTCACCTTTACTGCTATACAAAATTATTTTACAAGTTTTACCTAAAACATGATAATACTGTGCGAGCAAAATTTATTATCATCAATGTTTGCTTTGAATCTAAGGCTATACAGGATTTAAAACTACTTTAATGTCGTGCAAAACTATCATCTTCCTTCATTTCACTATCACTTTCCTTCATTTGAATCTAAGGCCATAGAGGTTTCAAAACTACTACAATGACGTGCAAAACTATCAGCTTTCTTCATTCAAGTATCATCTTTCTTCATTTGAATCTAAGGCCATACACGATTCAGAACTACTTTAATGACCTGCAAAACTATACTCTTCCTTCATTTGAATCTTAGAGTACATCATGACGTAAAACATGATAATACTCTGCGACCAAAATGTATTGTCATCAATATTTGCTTTGAATCTAAGGTCATACAGGATGTAGAACTACTTTAATGACGTGAAAAACTATCATCTTCCTTCATTTAACTATCATCTTCCTTCATTTGAATCTAGGGCCATATAGGATTCAGAACTACTGTAATGATGTGCAAAACTATCATCTTCCTTCATTTAAGTATCATCTTTCTTAATTTTAATCTAAGGCCATACAGGATTCAGAACTACTATAATGACGTGCAAAACTATAATTTTCCTTTATTTGAATCTAAGACTATGCCATGACGTGAAACATGATAATAATGTGCCAGCAAAATTTATTATCATCAACGTTTGGTTTGAATGTAAGGCCATACAGGATTTAGAACTACTTTAATGACGTGCAAAACTATCATCTTCCTTAATTTGAATCCAAGGCCAGACAGGTTTCAGAACTACTTTAATGACGTGCAAAACTATCATCTTCCTTCATTTGAATCTAAGGCCATACAGGATTCAGAACTACTTTAATGACGTGCATAACTACCATCTTCCTTCATTTGAATCTAAGACTATGTCATGACGTCAAACATGATAATACTGTGCGAGCAAAATTTATCATCATCAACTTTTGCTTTGAATCTAAGGTCATGCATAATTCAGAACTACTTTATTGTCGTTCAAAACTATTATCTTCCTTCATTTAACAATCGTCTTTCTTTATTTTAATCTAATGCCACACATGATTCAAAACTGCTATAATGACGTGCAAAACTATAATTTTCCTTTATTTGAATCTAGGACCATACCATGATGTAAAACATAATAATAATGTGCAAGCAAAATTTATTATCATCAACGTTTGCTTTGAATCTAAGGCCATACAAGATTTATAACTAGTTTAATGACGTGCAAAGCTATCATCTTCTTCATTTGAATCTAAGGTCATACAGGATTCAGAACTACTTTAATGAAGTGCAAAACTATCATCTTCCTTCATTTGAATCTAATGCCATACAGGATTCAGAACTACGAGCAAAATGCGAGCAAAATTTATTATCATCAACGTTTGCTTTGAATCTAAGGCCCTACAGGATTTAGTACTACTTTAATGACGTACAAATTATCATCTTCCTTCATTTGAATCTAAGGTCGTACAAGATTCGGAACTACGTTAATGACGTGCAAAATAATCATTTTGCTTCATTTTAATCTAATTCCATACAGGATTCAGAACTACTTTAATGACGTGCAAAACTATCATCTTCCTTCATTTGAATCTAAGACCATACCTTGACGTAAAACATGATAATAAAAATTTATTATCATCAACGTTTGCTTTGAATTTAAGGCCATACAGGATTTAGAACTACTTTAATGACGTGCAAAACTCTCATCTTCCTTAATTCGAATCTAAGGTCATACAGGATTCAGAACTCCTTTAATGTTGTGCAAAACTATCATCTTCCTTCATTTGAATCTAGGACCATACCATGATGTAAAACATAATAATAATGTGCAAGCAAAATTTATTATCATCAACGTCTGTTTTGAATCTAAGGCCATACAAGATATATAACTACTGTAATGACGTGCAACACTATCATCTTCCTTCATATAACTATCATCTTCCTTCATTTGAATTTAAATCCATACAGGATTCAGAACTACTTTAATGACGGGCAAAAGTATCATCTTCCTTCATCATCACATCTTAATTCAATTACTCGCGTATCTAAGATAAACTCTGAAAATACTATTTAAAATATTTTAAATGCAAATCTCTTAATAAACATATTTATATTTACACCTAGAAATACAATATTTTATTACATATTTAAATATTGCCAAATACCTTCATAAACATATTTATGATTACCCCTGAAAATACAAGAAACTTGAGAAATTGAGAAACTTTGATTATTTATTTTAATTATTGTTAGTATTGTATCTATTTTACCAGATAGTTTTAATTATTATTTGTTATTTGTTAAAGTACTTTCTGGTAGTATCTAGTATTTATTTATTAAGTTTTCCCATTAAAAAAAACCTCAAGCTGACACGACCAAAAAGTCACTATAATCTTGAAAAATATAATTTAATTTACAAAAACCTCTGATGTTGGTTAAATATTAAGCCGAAACTAATAGGGAAAAATAAATAAACAAGTACTAGAAGATACCAAATCGTACTTAACAAATAACAAATAATAATATTAAATTTAAGGTTTTATCCGTATTGCCAGTTATTTATTTAGGGTATTATTCTGTACTTACAGGTAGAGTTATATATATTTTTTAATTTAATTTAATTATTTTTTTTATTTTTATTTTGCCTGACTAGTTTCAGTTTGTTTAGCAAACCATCATCACAGGCGTGAAATGTTTAATTTTGCTGTCTATGCATCTGTGTATATATCTTGATTTTATTTCATCATAAATATTGGGATTTGATTTTAATTTTGAAAAGAAAAATTAAACATTTCGCGCCTCTGATGATGCTTTGCTAAACACACTAAAACTAGTCAGGCAAAATAAAAATAAATAAATAATAAAATGAAATTTGAAAAAAAAAAATCTATCAGTAAGTACAGAATAATACCTTAAATTTTAATATATTTAAATATTGTTAAACTCTTTAATAAACGTATCAATGATTAATAATAAAATAATAATAATGAAAATACCATTTTTTATTGTATATATAAATATTGCCAAATTCATTAATATACATATTTATGATTACCCCGGAAAATATAATTTAGAATCTTTGATTGTATATTTAAATATTACCTACTTCTTTAATAAACCTATTTATGTTTACCCCTGAAATTTCAATTTAGAATCTTTAATTATATATTTAAATATTGCCTACTTCCTTAATAAACATATTTCTGATTACTTCCGAAAATACAATTAAAATTCTATTAACTCTTTATTTGGAGGTTGTATAATTCCTTAATAATATGTATTTCCTCTTGGTTATTTTAATTTTAATAAAGACCTCGGTTATGAGATCTGTAGACCTCCATGCAATTATAATATTTATTATCATAAAATGGTACATGAATTACGTGATAATTGAATTAAAAATCGTACTGTAATAACCCGTTAGCTTTCAAAATTCAGGTCACATACATTAACGTTCAATTATCATTACTTGAGGCAGCAAGCATTAACCCAGATGAGATTAATTAAATAATTAAGATCTGTGGGTGAAGCAAATGCGAATTTATCAATGAATATGGGAATACGTATGTTATAAATTCCATTGTGCTTTAATGCATTTAGATTGTAACTAAATTAACTTCTGCTATATGATTGATTGGCATTGTATAACTGGTGTTTGCTCTTATAATTGTATGAAGATTGTTAGAGAATGTAGAATGTAAGAATGGTTTTTATTTTACGTTCGGCTTCATTCGACTTGGATAAGACTATACAAGAATAAGTTATATCATGTCATTTTATAAAAATTAATACATTTTATTGTTTAGTTTTTGTTTTCTTTTTAAATAAAGAGGAATGGAAGGAACAATCAATGATTGTTTGATTTTTATCAAATTGCATTAAACAAGTTTCTTAAAATGATAATAAGAAATGATAAGAAATTTATGAATTTTATCAATTTGCTCCAAATTTGCTTTTCTATCACTAGTACTGTTACTAATAATTTCTATTTCTAATTTTGCCTATACTTTTATTCTTTCTATCAGATTGCTTTGAAATTGAATATTTCAGTAGGTACACATAAAGTTTTTTTTTTTGGAAATTCGTTAATAAAAGTTTTCTTATTACTTCAAAAGAAAATATGTAGTTTTTTTAAGTTTTCTTAGCATTTCACGACGAATTAAATAGGTATCTGTCAAATTTGTAGCCATAGCAATAAATCGTAATAAATTGAAGACAGTTCTGCATATCTAATAATTTTTTACGTTCCCAAAATTCCATAACATAGACCATATGTTTTCAAAATTTATCATAACTTATGGCTGAGCTTTACAAAATTTCTACAACAAAAAGTTTTAGAACTCTAGATTATGTTTTCTTATGTTCTATATTTCTTCTTATTCAATTGAATCGAAAAACCATTAAAATTTGCTAAGTAAACAAAAAAATTACAATTTTCTCTTATTCAATTCCATACCTGCAGTATTGCAGTATCCATATATCATCGCTGTTGTTAGTATCTGCACTTACATCGTGTGTATGGCCCAAAAAAAAATCCAAACCTAATTGTAATACCCGGCGCCTCCACCATTAAAAATAATTGAAAGTTGGTAATAATAATTTCTATTTTCAGAAAAAAAAATAATTTGCCAACAATTTTCACAAATAAATAACTTTATAAGAATGCCCAATTAGCTTTCCGCTGATATTTTTTTAAATTAATTTCATCCACACAATTATACATATTTAAATTACTAGTAACAACATAAATACAAATAATTACAACACACTTCGACGTTTTTCATTTCATCAAATTTTACTTGCCTAGGAACCCTTTATGTACTGAATAAATAACTGGCGCATGTGTGAAGACGTTCTGTATCTGGTACTTGAAATACTTGAAATGGAAAATATCGCGAAAATAATGAAAATTAAAAAAAAAATCGGCAATATTCGATTTGTTCTCCGAACAGTGATATAATGATATGTTTAAGAAGCACGGAAATACTTCAAAAACCACTACTTCAACTACAATTACGTCAGCTTCATTATTCAACTAGCGATTACTGCAACTTCAATTACTTCAAGAAGATAAAACTTCAACGCAGAATTACTTCAATAAGAAAATTCGTCGACTTAACTGCGACTGTTCAATTTCAATTTCAACTGCGAATTAGTTCAACTCAAAATAACTTCAAGTAAGTAGGTTAAGTTAGATTAGAGTAGGTTGGGTTGCAGAACCGGGTAGCTTCCCCAAAGTAATGCCGAGAGGGGGTTCCGGGGTTGCAAGCAAGTGCCCCAAATGGAATTAAGGTTTTAGTGGGTGAGAGGCCCACACAGAAGGTTAGAAAAGCTTTCTTCAAACCAAAAGGTTAGCTTAGATTAGGTTAGGGTAGGGTAGGTTAGGTTAGGTTAGGTTAGGTTATTACAAGTTGAAATAATTTCTAGCCGAAGTAATTCCGAGCTGAAGTATTCTGTAGTTGAAGTATTTTCGAGTCGGAGAATTTTCGAGTTGAAGTATTTTCGAATTGAAAATATAGAAAATTTCGCGAATTTAAAACCATCGTAAATATGTCGAACCTGGTATATTTTGTCTTGGAAGAGTCTTTGGAGTCGTTTGGACCAATCCTACAATAGTATATTGTTTTATTGTTGATTTCTATTGATTTCGTACTGAAATTTGCACACACGCACATTTATTTATCATGAGAATTGTAGAATTTTCATGACAAATATACTAAATTCGACAAAAAAATAACAATCTTAAAAACAAATTCACAAATAATTGATTAACGTCCAACGATAATATGTGATTTTACCATTAATTTTTTAATATTTGGTATATGATTTGATTATTAATTTTTAAATATTTGGGATTTCTAGTCATAATATTGGGATTTTGTTAATGTTGTACCGTAATTTATTTTCATTTTTCATTTTTTCTTAAAACAAACAAAAAGAAAACATCAAAATCTTGCAAAATTTCAATGAATTTCATGAAAAAATTACAAAATGTGACATAGAAGCATCAAACTTAAAAACAATTTAATCAAAACTACAAATAAATGAAGAAATTTCATTGACTGTGCAGAAACTTTGAACAATCCAACATTTTTATATTGTATAACTTTCATGTGAGAGTGCAGATATTTAAAAAAATCCTACGATAATATATTATTTTACTATTAATTTCTAAATATTTGTGACTTCTACTAGTAATTTTGGAATTGTTTAATTTTGTATTGAAATTTATTTTATTTTCAGAAATAAATCCAGAAATCTAACAAACAAAAAAATATTTGGAGAATTACTAAAATTTCTTTAAAAAAGACTAAGACAAACAAAATACAAACTTGAACATAAAAACAAATTCACAAATAATTGAACAACTTTCATGGAAATTGCAGAAATATTGAATTGTACAACGATAATATATGACTCTACTATTAATTTATAAATATTTGGGAATTCTAGTCACAATTTTGGGATTTTCTAAATTT
Source organism: Othius punctulatus (assembly GCA_951805005.1). Taxonomy (NCBI): domain Eukaryota; kingdom Metazoa; phylum Arthropoda; class Insecta; order Coleoptera; family Staphylinidae; genus Othius; species Othius punctulatus. Next base: position 16,319,624 of record OX638144.1, read on the forward strand.
AGTACCGAAATTTATTTAATTTTTCATTTATTCTTAAAACAAACAAAAAACAAAACATAAAAATCTTGGAGAATTGCAGAAATTTCATGAAAAAATTACAAAATGTGACAAAGAAGCATCAAACTTAAAAACAATTTATTCAAAAACGCAAATAATTGAAGAAATGTCATTGACTGTGCAGAAATTTTGAGCATTTCTACATTTATATATCTTATAACTTTCATGTGAAAGTTCAGATATTTAAAAAAATCGTACGATAATATATTATTATGCCATTAATTTCTAAACATTTGGGAATTCTATTCATAATTTTGGAATTGTTTAATTTTGTATTGAAATTTATTTTACTTTTTCATTTATCATAAATCAAACAAACAAAACAATATTTGGAGAATTGCTGAAATTTTATTAAACTATACAATTACCTTAAACTGAAAAACAAATTCAAAAATATTGAACAACTTTCATGGAAATTGCAGAAAATTTGAATTGTCCAACGATAATAAATGATTTTACTATTTATTTCTAAATATTTGGGAATTCTAGTCACAATTTTGGGATTTTCTTAATTATGTACCGAAATTTATTTTATTGTTTCATTTATACTTAAACAAACACAAAACAAAACATAAAAATCTTGGAGAATTGCAGAGAGTTCAGAAAGTTAAAATTTAAAAAAAAAATGACGGAAACATCAAACTTAAAAGCAAATTAATCAAAATCATAAATAATTAAAGAAATTTTATTGACTGTGCAGAAAGTTGTAACAATCCTTCATTTGTGTAATGTACAACTTTATGGAAGGTTCAGCTATGTTGAATAATCCTACAATAATATATTATATCACTATTATTCTGAATATTACTGAATATTAGGGATTTTTAGTTATAATTTTGGGGTTTTGTCGATTTTGTACTGAAATTTGGAAACACACGATTTTGCAGAACTGAAAAACACCAAACTTAAAAACAAATATATAATTCCATATATTCCATTCCATATATCATATATCATATATCATATTATCATATATCGTAAACATCATTATCATAATTATGTAGGTATCTTATGTATATTATATGTGTTATGTGTGTTATGTAAATTGTGTATTTACATGGAATAAATGATCATACTAAGGAAATTTCAATAAATGTGCAGAAATTTGGAACAATCCTACATCGTACAATAGTAAATTGTATAATTGGTTATGAAAGTCATACTTTTTTTTAATAAATTTTCATATTCAAAGAAATAGCAAACATTTTAGATTTACAACAAAATGTGTATTTCTGAAAACTAAAATCCAAAACATAAATACGGTATTTCAGGATTTTCTGACACCCTGTATATTAGTTTTAGAATAACGTATGGCAATCAGTTGAAATGTTTATGTTATGTTTTCCAGATAACTTCGTAATACACCAGAATAGGCACTGTGTTAAAAACTTTTCTGTGCAACAGGAAAATATGACGCCAACATTATAGTGGACAACTCTATATTAGTATTTTGTGTATGCTCCTTATAATTGTGTGTTCAGCATTCATTATCTCTTTAATTCTCCCGTTCGTTATCCTTTATCTCCTTGAAATTCTGCATTTTTTCAGCGAACGTCTTAAATTGAGCGAAATTGAGTTACTTTGTTGCACAATTTAATGTAATTTATGGTACATTGTAAACCAGTTTCGTTTTCATATCTGCAGCGATTAACTTCTTCTAGGCATCACGCAGGCATTACTTCCACGTCATGCTCTCCAGCGAAGCATCATTTTCGAAGAATTTCCCTTTCTCGTCTGCAATTTGCGCACGCTAATGGCGTTCTTCCTGTCGCATTTTTCCTCATCGTACTCTTATGGGTCTCCTCCTCCGCTTCTCCGTCCGACATTGAACTTCTTGTAACATCCTCGCCAGAGGCTCCGCCGTATTGTTAACCCGCAGTTAATTACTGGAAAACGAAATTGCGTAATTATTAATCGAAAACTGTTTGGGCCGCGCCCATTTCCGCCGGTGCTCGGCTTTTTTCATCCTCCTTTCAGCCTCCTCTGATGGTCGCCGGAGATAAGAGAAGTGAGGAGTTTGATGTACAATGCGTGGTGCAATGGTTTTAGATGTTTAGAAGGCGCGCGTGTACGATTTTTCAATGGAACGCGACACGGGAATACAAACAAGTTCCGTACGAGTGAGGTATTAGCACGTACGGAATGGTAATATTAAAGTGTACAGTTATGAGTCGAATATACGGTTATCCAAGACTCTCCTGATTCCGTCGGGCCCGTTCTCTCCTCAGCGCACACATGAACATGCCATCATTATACCAGTCTCTGCAATTACGTGTGTTGTTGTTGCCAATGTTGTTATCGTATGAATAAAACCAATCCACGTAATTAGAGGGGGGCCACGCTAATTGAAGACCACCAGATTGTCGCGGCGTTGCGTAAGCACCATTCTTCCTCGTCCTCTTCTTGTGCGCGCCAATTATGCAATGGCGAGGTGGGAACGGGCGCTGGCCGCGTTTCTCTGGCAATTAGAGTAATTGAAATCACATTTGATATCGAACACAAATAGATCAGCAGCACGGTTTCTTCATCTGTGGCTCGCTTGCAGATTAATCGCGGATAATTATTGCGCCTTTTTGCGCCCCCCGACGATTACGTTTTTCGATCCAATCAGCTATCGCGAGTAATTGGATGATTAGCGGCCTCGCGTGATTTATAAGCGCGTTTATTAGACGATTTTTGCTGTTTTCAGTACGCGCTTTTGATTTTCTGTACGTGACTGGAAACGCGAGCTCTACCATTAAATGTACATCAACTGAAAGCAACAGTTCGTTATTAACCTGAGTAACTCGGCAGTTTTTGAAATAAAACGAAAATAATTCGAGCGCGTTTTTTTATGAAGAACATCGGAAACGTAAATAGGTCTTAAAACGTATGATGAGCATTCACTGGCGTTTATTTATACATTGGTGTTATTACACGTCGCGTACATAGAAAATTCTACCATTACAATGTATTATCAACATGAGCACAATATATTTCATATAAACAATAAGAACTGGCAATCGTCTACGGAAAACTATAATACAATAAACTACATGCTAAGAAAAATATAGCCGTAGAAAAAACGTGTAGTTAAAAGTAAAGATAATCTAAGAAGGATAATAGGCGAATTGTACTACAATACCACGTGTACTAATGCCATGTGTGCCAGGAGTCACCATCAAGGGCCTGAACGAATTATACCCAAAATGAAATCCATAATCATTTCAAAATAAATTCCAAAATCAATTCCAATATGAATTCCAAAACCAAACACAAAATCAATTCAAAAATCAAATCTAAAATCAAACTCTTCAAATCAGTAATCAGCTCAAGGATCATATATGACTATAATCAGGCCATCAAGGGCCTGAACGAATTAAATCCAAAATGAAATAAAAAATCAATATCAAAATCAATTTCAAAATAAATTCCAAAATCAATTCCAAAATCAATTCCAAAATCAAATCCAAAATCAATTCCAAAATCATATCCAAATTCAATTCCAGAATCAAATACAAAATCAAATCCAAAATCAAATCCAAATTCTAACTCTCCAAATCAGTAATCAGCTCAAGAATCATATATGGCTATAATCAGGCCATCAAGGGCCTGAACGAATTAAATCCAAAATGAAATAAAAAATCAATATCAAAATCAATTTCAAAATAAAATCCAAAATCAATTCCAAATCAATTCCAAAATCCAACCCAAAATCAACACCAAAATCAATTCCAAAATCAAGCACAAAATCAATTCCAAAATCAAATCCAAAATCTAAATCTCCAAATCAGTAATCAGGTCAAGAATTATATATGGCTATAAAACGTGGTCAATGACGAAAGCAAATGAACAGACGTTTAGAGCTGTAAGATTGATTGAAATTGTACAACTTGTACATATTTTCCTCTGTAATTGTATTGTATAATTGTATTGTTAGATAATATAGAATGTGCAAATGGTTTTCATTTTACGATCAGCTTTATTGGAGTTAGACAAGATGATGCTATTTCTTCATTTTAAGAAAATGAATAAATTTTATTGTACTTGGCATACAGAGTATTACAGCAGCAATAAAAAACGGTCATTTTATATGCTTTGCTTTATAGCCCTTGTACGTATAAAGTTGATACATAATAGCCCGTCTGGTTCTTTAACTTTCATTAAATTTGTTTGAATGTAATACTTTTTTTCTGGGAAATCCTTAAAAACTACATTTTATAATTAACTTTAAAAGAATTTGAAAATATAAAGATCCTTTCTGTTTTTTTTAAAGGGTTCAAATTTCTCAAAAAAAAAATCATATTAATCAGTAAATTAGTTTAGAATTTTACCCTTTGGACAATTCATTTTAAAAGTATTGAAATTATGCACTCTCAGAATGTAGTCTTTCAAATTTTCACAAACGTGAACAGTAAGTCGCAATCTCCAGTTGTCCGAGGAAATTTTTCCAAATTCACATTCAAAATATGCGATTTATAGTTCACGTTTGTGAAAATTTAAATTGATACATTCTCAGAGTGCATAATTTCGATACAATTTAATAGAATTGTCCAAAAGGTAATATTCTGAACGTATTTATTGGTTAATATGAGAAATTTTGAAGTTGGTCAATTATACGTGATTGTTCGGCAAATTTTATAAGAAATGTTTGTTTGCAATTTTTATAGTTATTCATTAATTTTAAATAATTACCAAGAAATGCTTACGTATTATTACAATTTAATAATTAATTTGTATTTTGTCTCGTTTCAATAAAAACTACATTGATTTATGACTATTTCTGACTGTTTTAACATTCTAAAGATATATAATATTGAATGTGCAAAACAGCCACAAAAAGCTTAAAATATACTTAATAACTATGAAACTTCTCTAACTAATTGTAGGAAATTTTCAAAATGTGTTTAATTTCGAATGATTTTATCGAGTTTTCTAAAAACATTATGATAAATTTGAGAGTATTCTAGAAATCTATTTTGTATGTTATATATTGTATGTCAATTTTTATCCAATTCGAAATATGTTTGACCTGTGTAAAGGTTATATTGTTAATGGCACCAATACAGATATGATTATTATTATTATTTATAAGTTATTTCAAAATTTAATGACAAATAGTGATTATTTCTCAATTCAGTACTAATTCTTAAGTATTGGCAGCTTTTTAAGAGAAATTCGAAGTGATTTTTTTAAGTATTACTCTACCAATCAGTACTAAATGTGAATTCATAGCCATTATTACAGTAATACAGAGTTTATATATTATTCTCAGAGCTTTGTGAAAAGTATTTCTATTATAATCAATCAGGTTACGTTTACCTTTTTTCACAACTTTATTTATATATATACAGGGTGAGTTTTTTCGGATGTTTAGCATGGGGATCTCGGAAACTAGCGGATATAGAGGGACGATTAAATGGGGAAAGAATTGTTGCAGTTTTACTAGTTCAATTTCATGAGCTTTTTGTTTTTTGGAAAAATTGCATGGCTAACTAGATATCTCGAAAAAATATATTTTCTGTTATTTTGAAATTGAACTCGTAAAACAGCAATTCTTTCCCCATTTAACGGTTCCTCTATCTCTGCTAGTTTCCGAGATCCCCACAATAAACATCCGAAAAAACTCACCCTGTATATATATATATATATATATATATATATATATATATATATATATATATATATATATATATTGTAACGTTTTTGCATTGCCTCACGTTCGGGTCCAATTGTAACGTTTTTGCATTGCCCTACTTTCGGGACTACAAAATGTTACGTTTTTATTTATTTACTCTTATCTCAGGTTCAATAGTGGGTTCAATCATAACTAAATAGAGTTTTGTTCAAATACTTTAATGAATTGAAAATAACCAAAATTGTTAAAACGTCTAATATAAACTGAACTAAACAAACAAATCAAAAACAATAGAAAACAAAATTATTAAATACATAATAAACTATGACCAACATTAACAAATCAAATCCTATATACACAAGCCAACTTATGTGATAATATGACTCTTGCACTTTACGCAGACTTTCTACTTGCAGTTATCTTCTTGTGGTTCCTTGATTACGTCGTCCTGTTGTCCCTGCTTTCCCGTCTGATCCGTTGTTGATTCCCACAAAAGTAAACCTCTACTTTTGTGTGCGAAGTTGAGCGGCTTGAAGTCCAGATTTTTGAATATCTTCGTCACGGCTCCTATCTTGTTGCACTCCTCTCCTGGTTGACTGTCTTCTCCCAGCAATATGTCCAATCGTTGAAACCCCGTTAATATTTTGTAATGTATTTGTATTAGAATCACAACATCTCCACCCGCGATCCACACGCGTCTCTCCTTCTCGTCAAACTCGTTGTTGATTATTTTTCGACTTTCCATTATTTAATTCCCCAAGCGTCTATGCACGAAGTCACCTGTTACCCGTGGTAACCATTCAACAACCTTCATCCGCGGATTGCTTTGTATATTTGTGCATACTTGGTCATATTTGGTCACATTTACAATAATTTTTTGTTGGCTTGTGCCCTGAAGATTATAATTCTATCTAGAACTTATATAATAATAAGAATAAATCTATTCTAATTAATCTAAATAAATACTACAAATACCATCACAATATATATATATATATATATATATATATATATATATATATATATATATATATATATATATATATATATATATTTCAAGCGCTACGCGCTCATCGTCAGTAGCGGTTCATGATAAATGTCAACTAAAATTGTAAATAAAAAGGTAAACGTAATTTGATTGATTTTTAATCTACAGTTTAACATCTAACGTAAAATGATACCCACTAATGTCATCGTTTCAAGTGTAAATTTATACGAAGCATTACAATAATCTAAACTTCTGAAACTTTTTGTTGTAGAAATTTTGTAAAGCTAAGCATTATTTATGATAATTTTCAAAATCATATGCTTATTTAACGATATTTTGGGAAAACAATATTAATGGATATTCTAGAACAGTTTCTAATTTATTACGATTATGCGCTGTAACTACAAATTAGATAGAAAACAATTTTATTCCTCGTCAAATGCCAAGAAAACATTAAAAAACTTAGAAATTCAGTAAAGCTCAGGCATTATTTATGATAATTTTCAAAAACATATTCCTGTTTTATGAAAGTTTGGGAAACAAATATTATTGGATATTCTAGAACAGTTTCAATATAGTACGATTTATCGCTGTAACTACAAATTAGATAGAAAACTATTTCATTCCTCATAAAATGCTAAGAAAACTTTTAAAAAATTAGAAATTTTGTTAAGCTCAAGTATTATTTATGATAATTTTCAAAATCATCTGCCTATTTTATGAAGTTTTGGGAAAAAATATTAATGGATATTCTTGAACAGTTCCAATATATTACGATTTATCGCTGTAACTACAAATTAGACAAAAACTATACCGTTCCTCATTAAATGCTATGAAAACTTTTAAACTTAATTATTTTCTTTTGAACTAATGAGAATACTTCTATTTTTTAATTTGTGATTTATCCATTTTACCAGTTATTTTGTCATCTTGAAGTACTTTTTAATTGTACTTACTGGTAAGTTATGTATATAATATTTTATTTATTTAATTTTTACCTAATTTGTTTCGGTGTCATTAAAGCGATCGTCAGAGGTATTTTTTTATATTAAATTAATGTAAAAATATGTATTTGTTGGACGGTGTTTAATTTAATGATTATTTTACTATTATTTTAAAATTACAGAATACTACTGTTATCGAATTTCCAAAAAGCCATTATGTGTATTAAAATATTCAATTTTCAAACAATCTGATGGAATAAATAATTTAGTAGGTATATGGTGTATGATTATTAGATTAATATATGATTAATAGGTATATGATATATGGTAATAGAAAAGTTCTAAAAAAAATTGGAATTTGAAATCCCTGAGCAAATTTGTAGATATTCGATAAAACTCATTAATTTCTTGTGATTATTTTTAAAAACTTGTTTATCTAATGGATTTTGACAAATCTCAAATAATCACTGATAACTCTTCCATTCCTTTCGAAATGCGATGCTATTAATTTTCCCTTGAAATAATAAGAACATTTTTGATTTATTACCGAATTAAAAAATATTTATATTTTAAATGAAATTTACAACTTCAATCAATATCATCGTAAAAGTAAATTCATATAGTCGATTGCACTATTCTAATAGTCATAAAAAACATAAATAATCATTTATTATTTTTTTAAGAACTTCGTAAAACGAATATTTCAAATATCGTACAATAGCTTATGTTAATACATATTATAGAATTTCAAAAAAACTTAATCTCAACCTAAAAAATCATTCCATTCCTCTTAAAATGAGAAGAGAACTTATCTCTGGAATTAATTATCTCTTAAATTTATCTTATCATTTTCAGAAAACTTCCTAATATTATTCAAAATTTGGGACATTTTTTAGACGACCTCTCAATTATTTACAGAATTTTCACAATTCTCACATATTACTTTTAAATTTCTTGTGATTGTTTTACAATATTCAAAATTATTTTTAGAATTTCAATACAGTCAGAATTTGTCTTCAATCAATGTGGTACTTATTAAAACGGAGACAAAATAAATAATTTTGTTTTTTTATAAATTGAATTTTAATAATAGGTGAGCATTTCTTATGTACTTGGGAAAAACTGCTATCACGAGCCTGATACGAATCAATCCAAAATCAAACTCTTCAAATCAGTAATCAGGCCAAGAATTATATATATTTATAAGACGTGATCAATGATCAAAGCAAATGAAGAGACATTCGAAGACTATATTTGGAATATATTTGCTGTAAAAATTACATGAGGATATCAGGATGTCCATACTTTTAAATCACCCAATAAAATTGTAATTTCGAAAAATGTTGTAGGAGATAAGCTCAACAGTTTAGTATTGTCCATAGTTTCAAATCACCCAATAAAATTGTAATTTCGAGAAATTCAAAAGGAGGTTAGCTCGACTTTTTGTACTGTCCATAGTTTTAAATGACACAATAAAATTGTAATTTCTCAAAATGCTAAAATAGGTAAGATCAACATTTTAGTGTTATACATAGATTCAAATCGCCCAATAACATTGTAATTTCTAAAAATGTAAAGAAGGTAAGATCAACATTTTAGTGTTGTCAATAGATTCAAATCACCCATTAAAACTGTAATTTTGAAAAATGCCTAACCAGGTAAAATCTATATTTTAGTATTGTCTGCTTTTGTTTAACTGGCAAATTTATGCCATCCAACGTTTTTTTTTACACTTATGTTTTATTTACTTTTTGATATTACTTACGATTCTCTAAAAAAATTATGTGGAATTGTTAATACATTACTTAGGCTCAGTTTTACAATCATGGATTATTATCTTTAATCGTGGTACATTTGCCTAGGATACACCATTGTGTCAACTTTGTTGGATGTGTCAACATGTGTCAACAATGGGATTTGGATGTGTCAACAATGGGATGTGGATGTGTCAACAATGGGATTTGGACGTGTCAACAATGGTATCATTTAGCATTGTTGAGTTGTCACAATGGTATCCTAAGCAAATGTACCTACCATTGGATGTGTCAACAATGGTATCCTTTAGCATTGTTGACATAATTGTATCCTAGGCAAATGTACCACGACCAATGATAATCCACGATTGTAAAACAGTGCCAAATTATTTTTCAAAAAAAAAATCAACTAAATATGGCTACATTAAGCTTGTTTAATATGGAAAAAATTGTTGTTCTTGAACATATTAAGGTAATTTATCATAAGAAGGGGTTCATGGAGATGTGTCATTTGGTATTGTCAGAATTGTCATTAAACTAAAAGAGATTCATACCTTTTTAACGACGATGGATGTCATTGGATTATTTAAGGTCACATCCAATGATGTTAAACTATTATGAGTATCTGTTAGTTTAACGACAATTTTGCCTGAAAATGATTTTCTCTTGAAATAATATTTGAAACCGATTGCAAATACTTATTTTTGTATTAAGGAAGTACAAACCTCCATGAACCTCTTCTTATTTTGATATAATACTAGAGCTCTATACGATAACACATCTCTATTTTTGAGTGATTTCTAAGTAATGGAAGTTTTGAACAATTATTAATATTTCATCCAAGAAGTTACTTTAGACGACCGTGTATAGTAAAATCAACTTTTTGAGCCAAAACCCATACAACATTCCAGTGGTCTAAGAAGAAGAAGAAAAGAAAGACATGGTGTCCTCAATATGAAGACAAATATTTTTAATTTGTATTTGTTTGTTATGTACTTACTGGTAGAGGTATTTTAGATAGCTTTTGTTTATTTACAATACAAGTTCAAGAGTCCAAGAAAGTGGTGTCTACTTTTACGATGGATACTAATAGATGGCGGTATTCAATATGCAAAATAAATCTTGCAACATTGACTTGCAACATTGCTGAAATGTTTCCAGCATTCTCACACATTACGTCGCGTAAGAAATCTATGAATCAACTTTGACACTATTTTGTGAATTGCCATATATCGCAAATATTTTATGTCAGAGTTTCATCAGTTGGCACTGATTGGAAAAGTGGACATCACTTTCTTGAATACTCTGTATATTGGGAAGAAAACAAAATTTTATTTTTTCTTTAAAAGTCGATTATTATTCCTTACTAGTTTCGGCTTATTTGTATCAAGCCATCTTTAGAAGATTGATTTCTAGTTCTACAAACAAAGAGATTACATGAACTTAGATTGCAAAAAATATTTTTGTGTATCATTGATCTGAGGATGGCTTGATACAGATAAGCGGAAACTAGTAAGTTTCAGCCTAATTTTTTATTCAAATAAACGACATTTGAACAAAAATGAAAACAAAAATCTTCCCAATATAAATAAAGAAAACCACCTAAAATATCTCGACCAGTAATAGGTACATATCAAATAACAATAATAAACAAATACAAATAACATCAACAACTGGTATCGAATGGATAAAACACTCACACAAAAAATCTTAAAAATGGAAATCATGATGTTTCAAATAACGCTGCAAATCTGCAATGCTGATTATAAATCATTGAAATGTGCACAATATCTGAAAACTGCTAGTAATTGCCTTTTAAGTGTTGCAGATTTTGTTGATACAATGCAATGTTTCCCACATTATGATAAATCATTCAAATATGTACAATTTTGAAATTGCAAGTCATTACCTTGTAAGTGATGAAGAATTTGTCAATATGATGATATGTTTGCCACTTAATAAATGATATAAAGTTACAAAAATCTGCAATTCTCATAGTTGTAAGTGATGAATTTATTAATACAATGAAATGTTTCCCACTTTACAAATGATGAAGTATGGAAATGGGAAATGGTGAAGTTTACATATGCAATACAGTTATTTTATATTACAGTAAAATAACTGTATTGCATATGCACGACTCCCGCTTTATCGTCACGCTTACAATATCCTGAAAATACAAGTCACAACCTTGCAAAAAGGTGCTGAAAGCGTACAGACAATGAAATGTTTCTCACGACGAATCATCAAAATGAGTAAAATCTGCAGAAAATGCAAGGTGATTTACACGTGCCTGAGTTTTCAGTAATACAATAAATTATGTGCCACGTGTGCTACTAAATTATCGACTCGCTTACATTATCTGAAAATACACATAATATTTTTGAAAATATATGAAGAGTATGTAAAAACAATTAATTGTGTTTATGGGTAACGTGTCAAAATCAGTATAATTTGTAAAAAAATGCATGATGAAGAATTGTGTAATACATCACAATGTGTACTACATGTGCGACTATATCATGAACACTTTTGTAATATATAAATATATATATATATATATATATATATATATATATATATATATATATATATATATATATATATAAATATATATTGTAAATAAAGGCATGTTCTTGATAAATGATAATAAGTGAATAATTTGTAAGAATAATTAATTGTTTCTCACGATTAATAATCAAAATGAGTAAAATTTTTAGAAAATACAAATAACGTTTTTTATTTTATGGTTTTGATGTCACTCGAAATTAGTCAAATGTAGAGAAAATGCAACTGAAACATGCTGAAAAATTCTGCACAATAATAAACTGTGTGCCACATGTGCATCAGATTTATCGACTCGCTTACATTATCCTGAAAGCACACGTCATGTTCTTGGAAATATATGAAGAATAACAATGATTTATTAATCAATAAAAGAATAACAATAAATAGTCTCTCACAATGACTATTAAAATCAGTGAACTTTGTAACAAAAAAAACAACAAGTTATAACATACATGCTGAAGATTTCTGCAATATAGTAAACTGTATGCCACGTGTGCGACCGAATTATGGACACCCTTATATTTTCCAGACTTTACAAATATATGAAGAAAAATGAAAGAAAAACACATAATTATCACAGTGATTTTTCCGTTGTAGTGAAAATCTGTAATTCAACAAACTATAAGCCACATGAGCGACTAAATCTTTGTCAAGTTGTAAATATCTTGTAAACACAATTCATGACCTTGCAAATATATGAAATATATGGAAAAATAACGAAATAGTCTCACGATGAATTGATATTTTTGAAATATATATTTAATACCTAATTAATGCGTAATTACTGAATAAAATTTTCCTATTCCTCGCTTATTTGAAGAATCCAAAAAAACACTTAATTACATTATTAATCCTCTGTAATTTGATACAATTGGGACTAATTTCGTCCATCTGCAGACTAATTAATTTCACGAAGCAGCTAATTAATTGGGTATTATAGGTGGGGTGGTTCCGAATTGCTTGAGGATGTCATTCAACTCTGCAGATGCGGACAAGCTTATGGTCTTGTCTCCAGATTGCTGAGGCTATTAACTATTGTGAACCTGAAACGAAATGCCATAAATTGTTTAAGATAAAGGATTAGAGAAGTGCTTGCGGTCGCATATCTCATCATAAATCAGAGATTGGACGAGAAGAAAAAGGTCAATGAGTCTCCTATGATAATAATTTATGAAAATTGATGGAAAATTAGTTTTGTAGATATTAATACATTCTTGATGGTGTATAAAACATTTAAAACACTTCATGATTTCTTTTCGTTGGATAGTAGAAGTAGAACAGTAGACTATACTAGACTAACCTATACTAGAAAATACTGTACTATAGAAAATAAAATACGGAACAGCTTTTTCACAAAAACAAGTATTTACTAAATCCACATTTCGGATGCAATGCAGTCATCTTCAGTAGCAATACAGTACTGTTAGGAACAATTTTGTTCATCTTCTTAAATATGCGTCCTAAAATTACACACAATAGTTATTTCACAATGTACAGTCATGCTCATATAAATCTAGTACAAACATATTGTCATTGCTATATAAAAATGCTATTGTAACCTAATTCCTTGTACTAGATTTATGTGAGCATAACTGTACAATATTGATAATATCTTACAATGAATGGGATTTAAATTTTACAATAAACACTTCATTCAATTTTTTGCGATTTGGGATGGGGTTGGGATTTAGGATGGGATTTGGACTCTACTCCACTATAGTATAATGGAATACATATTCTACTTCGTAAAAAATCACAATATTATAGGAGTATATTCCGGAACACTTACTGAAAAATATCACAAAATTGTATACAGAATATTAATAATATTTACAAGAATGTTGTCACCTGAATAGAAAAATATTAAATTAAATTCCGAATATTAATAATATTTACAAGAATTTTGTCACCTGAATAGAAAAATATTAAATTTGATATGCAAATAAAACATTACAAATTACAACTTCTAAGAAAATGTGTAACACAAAATAAAAATTACATTTTTGTTCAAATATTATTACTGCTGTCAAGCATTTGATATTATGATTGAAATATAAATATGTATCTCTTAGGTACGTAATTTATCATACGCTATTACTCATAAATTTTAATATTTCTTCATATACCTGCCTCATTATTTTAGCCTTAAAATGTAATAAACTTCTCATGTACTTGCCATATTATGCATTAAACATATTACTTCCTCACGAAGCTTACATTTAATTCCATCAAAGCAAAACTGCACCACACAAGATACACGTTTGCATTTGAAGCCTCACAATGGAGACCTAAATTAAAGAATCATCAACTTGCCATTCAAATGAATTCTCATTTCAGGCATAGTTCGCGTCGGCCTTTAATTTTGCCATAATTACGTCAAATTATGGCCGAAAATTTTACACAATTAAATTTGCATCAGAATTAATTGCACGCATCTAGCTAATGCCGTTGTGATGGTGAAAACTCCTAAGGAAATCATCATAAATGTCTTCGTGCGTATTTACCAACATTAGCAAAATGTGGTCGAGACCACTTTAATCAAGATTGTGAAAATTGCTTTAAAATATAATTATTATGACATTATACATTAGTGTGGTTTCGCTTATATCTCGTGATGATTATGCAATATGGGTTTAAATTTTTCGCAATGAATTCACTGAATACGAAGAAATATTTGGCGGTATTTAATTCTGGTATGAGCAGAAGCAGAAGAACGATGACTAAACTTTTGATATCTCAAAAACTATCGTATCAATATCAATGCAATTTATTGGTCATAGTCAGCGATATATCTTTGATAAACGATTGTAATATAATTAAAATCTAATACGCGGTTCCCAAATTATTCTGATTTTTATGTGAACGTGTGATTTTAGGTGCTAATTGAAGTGTCCCAAAAATTGCCCATACTTAAATAATCATATCTCAAATAATAACGTAACAATGTTAATTAAATTTAATAATAATATTAAGTGATATGTTGTAATTTATTTCGTATTTAATTGGTTAAAATCCAATATATAATTCTTGAGATATTCGTGTTTTAGTGTGATTTTTAGTGATATTTACAGTTTTATCAAGTTATATCTCAAAACCTAGCGTATCAATATCAATTATTTTTGTTAGTGATAATAAATGATATGTTATTATCTACATAATTTTATTAAATCAAAATCCAGTGCATATTTCTTGACATTTCATAATTTACTGTAATAATGTTTTTTTTAGATTTTGAAGTGTTACCAAATGATATCTCAAAAACTATCGTATCAATATCAATGCAATTTATTGGTGCTAGTCAGCGATATATTCCTAATTAACGAATGTAATATAATTAATATCCAATGCAGTTTTCTTGAGATATTCTGGTTTTTATGTGAACTTGTGATTTTAGGTGCTAATTGAAGTGTCTCAAAAATTGCTCACACTTAAATAAGCATATGTCAAATAATAACGTATCTGTGTTAATTAAATTTAATTCCGAGATTAAGGGATATATTGTGATGTATTTTATATATAATTGGTTAAAATCCAATATATAATTCTTGAGATATTCGTGTTTTAGTGGGATTTTTAGTGATATTTACAGTTTCATAAATTTATATCTCAAAAACTAGCGTATCAATATCTATGATTTTTGTTCGTGATAATAAATGATATGTTATTATCTATTTAATTTAATTAAATTAAAATCCAGTGCATAATGGAGTAACATATCTCTATAGCCAGCGTATTAGCAGAACATTGATTCCATATACAGTTACACATCTGCAGCATACTTAATACATATAATAACATAATATTCATAATAGATTAATAGATATATGATATACAATGTGATACATGATATATGGAATGGGCTATCTACTTTCATCGTTCGGCCCATGAACTGTTGTGAATATGAATGATTGTCTAATATTAGTTCGTGAGTTCGTGAGTTATTAATATCAGTTACATTTATTACTGATAATAAGTGATATGTTACCATTTATTTATTTTGATTTGGTTAATTTCAACTCATAATTCTTGAGATATTCGTTTGTATAGCGTGATGTCATTTTAGATGATATTTGTTGTTTTATCAACTTATATCTCAAAACTAGAATATATGTATCAATGTAATTTATTGTTGATACTCAATAATATATTGGAATTAAATATATTAATTAATAATCAATGTGTGAGTGTCAGTAATGTGTCAGTGTCAGTGTCAGTGTCAGTGTCAGTGTCAGTGTCAGTGTCAGTGTCAGTGTCAGTGTCAGTGTCAGTGTCAGTGCCAGTGTCAGTGTCAGTGTCAGTGTCAGTGTCAGTGTCAGTGTCAGTGTCTGTGTCAGTGTCAGTGTCAGAGTGTCAGTAATCAATGGCTGAGTGCGAGTTACAAAAATCAACCTGGGTTAGTTTAAACTTAATGAGCATAGCAACGAACGTATATTATGTTAAGATTTTTTTGCTTGCATCAAAATTATACGTCACATATATTTTTTTTAATGGGTCATGAACCATGTATTACCATTTGCAGTAATTGCAGTCAAAGTAACGTACACATGTCTGACGTACTTTTACAGTAAATACAATCACAGTGGCCTTCATATAAATAATGAAAATACAAGCATATTAATATTATGCGTTTTAATTAAATTTTCCTCTTTGTGTGATTCAATAACATTAATTAAATTACACTATTATTTGCAGTCTCATATCTAATTTAAATTTTAATTACTCAACTCTTCTCGTTTTCGCTGAATCACGTTAAATTACTAATTAAACTGCAGTCCGTCTCAACAATGATAATCTGATGAGGAGTACGAATTGGTCCAATTCCGTGTGCCACACATGAATAATTCTAACGAAAGTAATTATTTTCTCCACGTAATAATAACAAAAATCCACCATAAACGCAGCTCTCTCATTACTCATTAGAACAATAATAATATTTTAATGGCGAGCATTTTTTTTTGTAACCGCACTTTATTTTACTTTCTTTTGTGTATCGTGTAGGAGTAATTGTTCCAAAGCGTTATTACCCATTATGATTTAAATGAATGTCCAACTAAACCGACCCATGCTGGGATGGTATTTTTTTAGTTTCTATTGCATTACATATGCTGCAGAATAAAAATTGCATACGTATGAATCATTTTAATATTGGACTTGGCTAATAACGAAATCATGACTTGTTAAGGGTTTGCAATTTTAAGTAGTAACAATATTTTATCGACAATTTAACTACCCTGTACCAAATTTAATTGAAAATTTCGAAAAAGGCTTTCATATATTTCATTCAAAATATACACTTCTATATGTGTATATAGAACTTTTCGCACCTTTTTTCCTGTACACAGTCATAGACTGATATTTTATGAGCGGGGCTTATGAGCGAGGATTTTATGAGCGATTTTATATTTTATGATTTAGTTTTCATACTGGTGAAGAAGTAATTTTAGAAAAAACAACTGCTCAAATAAATCGACTGGTAACAGAAATTTAGTTCTGTATGTCTTGTGATTTTTTTTTTATTATTAAAGATGAGATATTTTCGTAATTTGCAATTCAGTTTATAATTCAATCAAAATCGGAATTTTAATATAAATCGTGCACGACGTGTAATCATCAACCCTTTACTTGTAAAGATCTTTTACCGAGTAGTACATGGGTTAATGTCAACCACGACTATTGATTAGTCGGAGCCTTAATTTACTATGCCACGCACGTAATACAATTATTATTCCTGCTGGAATGCTTATGAATAATTTCTTTGCACAACTTCAAGATCTTACGCATAATTATTTAAATATTTTTTTAATCAAGAAGCTTGATAGACCACCAGTTTTATAACTCTTCTGAAATAATTATTTAATTTTTGTGAAAACTGGCATAATTTCATCACTTTCCTCTGTGTATTGCGCGTTAAGATATGGATCATAAAACCGCCTGGGATGCAAATTAGAGAAAGTAATTATGGTCAAAATTATGTTTTGGGCTTGCATCGGCGTGGAGTTATTTACTAACTGCCAGGCGTTTTAATGTATTTTCGAAACCTGGATTTTAGCAATCAATCATGGTTTATTAACTCGCGTTTTAGTTATGGAATAATTAAAGGATACGTAAACCGTTTCATTGTGGCGACTTTCCTTAGTTTTATGCAAATTGGCTATGATGGGTCATGTAAAGTCTAGTGCACCCAAATAACAATCTATTCCCAATACGTAACTGAATTATTAAATACTATAATTAAAATAATTGGGCTAGCGCTATTGATACGTTTCCTGTGCTTAAAATATGCTACATACTTATAATAAGGCAATAAAAATTATTACACAAAATTGCCAAGAAGTTATAATCCAAAAAAATGTGTTCAAAATTATTTCACAGAACAGCAAATTTCAGGAAACATTTGTTATACTATTTCACTTTATTATGTTCACTGTTAAAATATTGTGTTCAAAAGTATTTGTCAATGCAGAAAATTTCAAGAAATACTATTTACATATTATGTTCATTACTAAAATATTGTGTTCAAAAGTATTTGGTAATGCAGCAAATTTCAGGAAAGATTCGTTATACTATTTACTTACTATGTTTACTGTTTAACAAATGCGTTCAAAAGTATTTGGCAGTGCAGCAAATTTCAGGAAACATTTGATATACTATTCACTTATTATGTTCTCTATTAAAATACTGTGTTCAAAAGAATTTGTGAATGCAGCAATTTTCAGGAAATATTCGTTATATTATTTGCTTATTGACAATTTATTAATGACAATTGTAAAGCTGCAAAGCCAATAATATGAATACATTGATTATCGTTATGAGTATGATTATGACTATTATGTTTACTAGAAAAAAAACATTATAATTATGATTATTATGTTTACTATAAAAAAAAGTGTTCTAAATGATTTGTCAATGCAACAAATTTCTGGAAATAGTCATTATACTATTTTCTTTTTTATATTCACTATTAACAAATTGAGTTCCAAAATGTGTGTCAATGCAGCAAATTTCAGGACACTTTCTTGATATTATTTACTTTTCAATGTTCACTATTTAAATATTGTATTCAAAAGTATTTGTCAATGCAGCAATTTTAAGGAAATTGTCGTTATACTACTTTCTTTTGATATTCACTATTAACAAATTGTGTTTCAAAATGTTTGGCAATGCAACAAATTTCACAAGACATTCGTGATATTATTTACTTTTCTATGTTCACTATTAAAATATTGTGTTCAAACGTATTTGTTAATGAAGCAATTTTCAGGAAATAGTCGTCATACTATATTATTTTTATATTCACTATTAACAAATTGTGTTCCAAACTATTTGCCAATGCAGAAAATTTCAGCAAACATTTGTTATACTATTTACTTTTCACGAAGATTTCAGGAGACATTCGTGATAGAATTTACATTTTATGTTCACTATTAAAATATTGTGTTCAAAAGTATTTATCAATGCAGACATTTTTAGGAAATAGTCATGTAGGAATAGTAGTGTAGGAAATAGAAAATAAAATATTTGGAATGCATCAAATTTCATGAAATATTTGTTATACTATTCACTTATTATGTTCACTATAAAATAAAATGTGTTTAAAATATTTGTGAATGCAACAAATTTCAGGAGACATTCGTGATGCTATTGACTTTTTATGTTCACTATTAAAATGTTGTGTTCAAAAGTATTTTTCATTGCACCAAATTTCAGGAAATAGTCGTTATACTATTTTCTTTTTCTTTTCACTATTAACAAGTTGTGTTCCAAAATATTTGGCATTGCAGCAATTTTCATGAAACATTTGTTATACTATTCACTTTTTATGTTCACTATGAAATTTTTTTTTTAATTATTTGTCAATGCAGCAAATTTTAGGAGACATTCGTGATGCTATTTACTTTTTATGTTCACTATTAAATATTTTTATTAGGCATAAGTCCCGACTATCTATAGGTGTAAAGGTTTCCGCATGAGTGCTATAATTTTCTCTTATCCTAAAATTATAGACATTTCCTTTAATAGCTGTACGTTATTTACGCCTTAGTGAACATCTAAACGTGTAAATAAATGCGAATATTTAGTATGTACTATGCTTATAACTATTTCTTGTGTCGATATTTTTTACTTGCTTTCATGCACCTGTGCACACTTTTCTATTTCAAATTTGCTCCAATTTTGTTGAATGATAATCTGAACGTAGAAATATCATAAAATTATGTTTGATTGTTCCTACATAGTAATTGATATTTATATTCATAAGTAGATATTAAATTTACTATGTTTTTACCACATGTTATTCTTGTAATTATTTTATAATTAAGACTTCTGACTTGATCATATATTTTTCAAGTGATAGATTACATGTAATACCTTTGTCACTTTAAAATGACTCAAGTTGTGAATTTGTTGAATAAAATGTGGTTAAAACATAGTCAATTTTATATTATCAATTTTGATGAATGGTAAAAACATCTTAGTTTAATATCTTATTTTGAATAAATACATTAAACTTTTAATAATGAGTTTAATATCGGGTAATAATTAATTAATATTGGGTATTATTTAGTCAATTCTTGCACAATATTACGTGACTGGTACATGTAAACTCGAGCCATGCTACAAAATGACGTAAGATATGTGTGGGAGATAATATTTAATATAACTAATAATGCACGGAAGACATTAAGAGTGATAGTCTGGCTTATAATCAAACTATAATTTTACACCAATTGCACAAGACTGACAATTGTGAGTAGTATGCTTCTATTTTTTATTAAAGAAAACTGGAGTATTGAGAATGTCAAGCAGTTACAAGTAAAAAAAGTATGGATTATTATATTATATTAATAATATAATATTATTATAAATATTATTTTTACTATTATTACTGCCAAGCTATTATTATTACTGCTGTTATTATTACTATTATTATTATTATTGCAACCAATACTATCAAGCAGTACTATTGGTTGCAATAATAATAATAATAGTAATAATAACAGTAGTAATATAAATAGCTTTTACAAGTAAAATAGCAGTATAGCATTTATTATTGTGTTATTATTATTCATATTAATATATTATTATTGATATTATTACTATTATTAAGAAAAAAATCATGTACGAGTATTATGGATTTTTTTTTGCTTGTTGTATCTATTGGTAGCTCCCAATAAAATTTACATTTAAGATTTTTAATTTTATTTCACTTATTTTACTTATAGTGTACAAACTCTACAATTTTCGGTAGAATCATGTCTGTAGCTTGGTGTTAAAAAAACCAATGTCAAATTTATGAGAATTGAGCCTTTGATTTTGAGGTCAAAGTTTTGAGGTATTTTGGGTCAAGTTTATTTTTTTTTAAATTCAGACAAGTCCAGAAATACACAAGGGATGTTGTCCCTTGCATATTTTTGGGCTTTTCTCAATTTAAAAATAAAATGGACTTGAAAGTGGGGTATCAAAATTAACGGCTCAATTACTGATTACTGATATTTTTTTAATTACCATGTTTAAAATTGGGTTCTTTAGAATGAACTATAGTGCAAATAGCTCAGATGGATATACATATAAAATTTCAAAATTTAACAAATTTGTTTCAATTTTAAAATATGAACAGAAGTATTGCTTTTAAATTCTCCGAGCTGAAAGCATTATTGTTTTCACCAGTTGATGAGTTTGAAAGAAAATTTTGAAACCAGTGTTTTTCAACTTGTTTTACCCACTTCAATGTATTACCCCCCGCCCCCACCATCAAACTATAATATGAACTATGGACTATAGAACTATGGTTCTAAACTCAAATTTAATTTTACCGTGCACAAATTGCAAACTAAATTTCTTTACCCGGCGCCTCCACCATCCTCCCATCAATCAAAATAAATTAATAATAATTTCAAATTTTGGAAAAAAATTTACTCGCTAATAATTTTAGCAAATTAATAAGGTCAAAATAATGCCCATTCAGTCTCTGCAATTTTTTTAATTTTTTAATAAGAATTACCAACGTTTAAATAATTACCCGGCGCCTCCGCCATGGATAAATGATAAAAATTAATTAATAATAATTTCAAATTTTCGAAAAACAATAACTCACCTATAATTTTAGTAACTTAACTAGGTTGAAAGGATGCCCAATCAGTATAGACCACCCTTCTTCAATTTTCGTACCAATTATATATCTCTGAACGTCATTTAAATGAGCATTTTACAGTTTTTTTGAGTTTTTCAGCTGAAATTAAGGCCAAATAGCTTAAGGAGTTATCCCGTTTTTTGTATAGTAGTTTTTATCTTCTATCTATCTACTTCTATCTCTACCAGTACTAGTAGGAGCTATTACAATACTTTTAACTGATCGAAATTTAAATACATCTTTTTTGATCCATACTCCCACTGTTCAAATATATTATAAAAACAAAATCATGTCTCATCTGCATATTTATACAGTACTATCTCAAAAATTACGTTAAGAAAGACGTTACCAATACAAAAAAAATCACAGATATTGCAATTTTTCCTTTTTTATTTGGTAACTTTGGTAAGTCATAAACTAATAATAACTTTGGAATTTTATATGTTAGTATTATTATTATTATTATTAGAACATATTACGATTAGGTTTTTATTTTTTATTGATAGAAAAAATAACTATAACAGTAAAAGATGCATACCGGTAGACATTGAAATATGTCATTCAAATAAACATACAAATATACATACAAGATGTTTACTATAAACCACAGATATTTAGGGTATATTAAGAAATTTGCTTGGCTGTAGACAATATAACTTTAGAGGAGTAGTACGATTTTTTGTGGCTGTATATTTTTGGGTTTTTGTTGCTATAATCTTTAGCTTTATCATTATCAAGTTTTTAGTGTTAAGGAAAAACATATTGGATTTATCATAACAAAATCAAAATTTTAAAACCATTTTTTCTCAAAATTTGGCTGATCTACTTTTTAAATATATTGAAAAACAAATACATGTCTCATTCACATTTTTGTAGAGAAATTGCAGTAATTTTTAGAATCAAACAAGTTTCGAGTATTATTTTTGACTTATTATATTTATAAAAATCACGTACAGAAACCAACAGATATACAAGTAGATTGACAAACACATTATATTTGCAAAAAAAAATATTTTAGCTTCAAATCACAAATATTTAGATTAGTATTAAGATTTTTTTCATAACTATAAAGTTATTAATAACAAGTGGTTCGCTATAAAGTTATTAACTTAAGACAAGTGGTTTGCTTGTTTTGTTTTTGTGTTTATTTTAAGACTTTGATTGATGATCTTCAGCGCAATTATTGCTGTATGTAACGTAACCTAACACCTGACATAACCTAACCTAATTAAAAAAAACAGAAAAATAGTTTTTTTCTACTATTTTGGCCTGAAAACCAAAAACCAAGTATTGCCATCAATTTGTATACGAAAGTTATTGTGATCATGACAGGGTAATAAAGCCAACTTCATAATTGAATCAAGTTTTAAAGTTATGATTTCGGAAACAAAATCTTGATGCAACAAATTTTCGAAACTAACGTCAGAAATCCCCCTGATAATTACATAAAATTTAAAAAATATATAAATATAAAAACATATTCATGTTCAAAATGGTTAGGTAAATGGTTTTTTCAGTTAAAGTTAAAATCAAAGTTTAAATCATTTTTGTAAAAAGCAAAATCACATAGCACTTATGATTTCAAGGTCAAATTACGATGAAATTTGTTGTTGTTTGATTTTTGACAATAAATGTTATTAAATATAACATTTAATATGCTAATATCGAAGTTTTATAGTTAAAGCAGTTTGGAAAGGGCATTTTCACACATAATAATAATATAATAATTCAACAGATAATAACATAATATACTTTAAAAACTATTTATACTGTAATAATTTAATAATCTGGTTTTTAAATTACAGAAACTACTTCAAGAAAATGTGGAAATCGAAAAAAATATCATTGACAGTGATGTCATTATTAAAAAAATGTACTGATACTATGTGAAACAGAAATATTTGAAATTGGAATGTTTTAAAAAATACATCAGCATAAGCTACTGTAAAAATTTATTTATAGTAGTACTAACTAACAATCTGGCTTTCATATTCTGGAACTGTTTTTGAAAAATTTGAAAATCCAAAGAAACTACATGCCATTATGTAAGACGGCGTAGGAGACTCTAGGCTAGGTTAAGCGACGAACCCAAACAAAATTTGTGCAGATTAACTTAGGTCCTTCGACTAACTCCTTCGATTAACCACGTCCTTCGTCGTGGGTAATCACACAATTTATATCACAGTGGTTTACAATTCGAATCCTCCTGAAGGGCACAGTTTGTTATGGTTGTACTATTAGCTTTTGACTTTCCCTGAGGATGAGGCAAGTAACGTTTTAATAAATATTTTCGATACCCAAATACTAACAGATATTTAGAATTTTCAGTCAGCACGTCTCAAGTCTATTAATCGTATTTTAGAGAAATATATATCTGCATACCTATGTCTGTATATATCTAAGTAGATGTATACTGGGTGTCTCAATAGTGACGCCCATGCTTTTGTGATTAGTTCAGGGGGCTTAAACAAATTGAAAATTAATAGTGGAAATTTTTCTTATTACTTATTACTATTTGTTTTTGACTTGTTCTCAAGTACTAGACTACTTAACTTGAGTACTTATCTTCAAGAAATACGCAAAGAAATTGATGTCATTTACGTGAATAGACAAATCAAATCGTACCTCTGGCACATGCTCAAATCAGTCGTAGCCTTAATTCACTACGCCACTCGAGGTTAGGATTGCCATTATTATTATTTTTTGTGGAAATAAGAAACTGGCACAGTTACAAAATTATACAATTATGGTATACAAGTAAACCACGTAAACCACGTAAACCACCATATAAACCACCATGTGCAAGTTTCGACCTTTTAACAAAAATAAGTTTGATGATGGTTTTCCACACATTCCATTATCGTTATTATTGTTTGTTATTTTGAACAGCAAATACATTACATTACATAGTATTACATATGACAAGTAAGTCGTTCTCATGGCATCTCTTTATGGCTTGGTTATGGTTCTTTATGGCTTATGGCAGGACGCAATTCCTCTGGCGCGCGCCTCACGCACAGATCCTCGTCGCAGTTTCCACGTCATTAAATTTATCTGGCTCTTAAGACGGCTCACGCCGTTAATTAAAGGTTAATTGCGCACCCATGTGACATGTAAATAAAACCTTCACGACCATAAGAGACCGAGAATCACGGCGAATTGGATATCTGTGCCACTGTGCCGATTATCATCATCGGCACTCACTTTCTTCGTAACAAAACTATCGAAACTAACCATAGACGATTCATTCACGCACTGCAGACCACCGCGTTTTACACGGTGGCTTTTAATGGGCTTCGATAGCAAAAGAAAGTTTTAAAAAGAATGATGAATTAGTTGGTTGCTTGTTTGAAGTTATGATGAAATATTGAAAGGTTTGTACAGAAACAGAAACTTACGTTTAATGAAAACCATATTTTGCTCTAGTTTGTATTTTGAATGCAAAAGTAAGTTTTTTTAATCAAACTGAAAGATTCAATAAGCAATTAAGCACAATAAGCAAAACAAGCAAACAGCAAAGTAATCAAAATTTTGTCCAACATTTGTTCTGCTAATTTTCATATTTTTGAGAAATATCATAAATTTTGTACAAAAGTAACCCAAAACTTCATTTTTTACTACATAAAAATCTTCACTAATCAACTTGCAGTACTTTATTATATCTTTTATAGTTAAAGAAAGTACTGAACTTAATAACTTTCTGCGAACGCTAATTTATTTTACTTTTGCTTGAAACTATATTAGCGGCACTCATAAACCAAGGCATGTTAATAACGCACAATCCTAGAAAACCTTTTTCTTCTGAAGCCGCAGAACCAATACGGTTAAACTCTTTCTCCTTCGCAAGTCGCGCTGCAACAGAAACAGCGTTGGCATAATTATAAAGACATTACCGTCGAATTTTATTGCCCATTTCATTCACTTCTCCTATTGTCTCCGCAAATTTTCATCCGCAGATCTGAGGAATGAGGCCGCCTGGTTTTCCACACAGTTTCCGACTTTCCGCCACGTTTCCGGATTAACGGGCCAGTTGGCCAACAATGCCTCATCTTTTTTTTGACACGACGAAAACGACGATTATTACAAGACCAGAGATTGGGCAATGGATGTACAACATAACCGGCACAACTAATCCGTGGAGCTACGGTATAATTTGAATAATTAATGAGTTTTTATGGTAGCATCTGTTGTATCCTAAAATGGTTCGGCTGTTAATTAATCGCGCTCTGCTTTACTTTATTTTATTAAATAATTACACATCCGCGCCGATTAGAGATTTAAAGATTGTCGTACTCGTGCAATCTGCAATTGCAGTGAGTGCTGACGGAAAAATGCTCTGATCCACTTCTTGGTGACGCCCCATCCGCTCATGTCGATCATCATCATCATTATTTCCTGCGATCCGGATCGCATCCTCCTTCTATGTGGGTTAATCCATCGATAATTTCCTCCCCGCTTTGCGACGGATAGGCCGTGGATGGCCATTAGATATAATACGCATTTTCACTTTGCTTTCGTTGGCAGAGGAGAGGAAAGTAAAACGAAGACTGTGGAGGTAATAGGCGAGCACAAATCACAGTAGTTAGGTATTCTAATGTAAGGGAATTATTCGCTAGGTAGAGCTCCCGAGATTCGCAGAATACCTGTGATTATAATTAAGAAATTATTCTCGTTTCCTATCACCAATAATTTGTACGCGAAAATTGGCGAGAACACGGCAGGTCAAAAAGTCAACAAGATAATTGAACCGTGTTAAGGTTTCGAAAACAATATCTGAATGCAACAAGTTTTTGAAAACTAATCTAAGAAAGTGCTCGAAACATGTTGAGAGAATGGCAGGTCAAAAAGCCAACTAGATAATTGAATCAAGTTAAGATTTCTAATACAAAATCTAAATGCAACAAGTTTTCGAAAACTAAAATCAGAAAGTCGTCGATACAGGTTGAGAGCACGGCAGCTCATAAAGTCAACAAGATAATTGAATCAAGTATTGAAGGTAGGTTTAGAAAACAAAATCTTTATGCAACAAGTTTTTGAAACATAAAGTCAGAAAGTCGTCGAAAATTGTTGAGACTAGGCCATAAAGCCAACAAGATAATTGAATAATGTATTGAAGTTAGGATTTCGAAAACAAAATCTTAATGCAACTAGTTTTCGAAAACTAAAGTCTGAAAGTCTTCGAAATTTACTGAGAGCACGACAGATCAAAATGCCATCAAGATAATGAAATCAAGTTAAGATATCGAAAACAAAATCTTAATGCCACAAATTTTAGAAAACTAAATTCAGAAAGTCGTCGAAAATTATTGATAGCAGTGCATACCATAAAGTCAACAAGATGATTGAATCAAGTATTGAAGTTAGGTTTTCGGAAACAAAATTTTGATGCAACAAGTTTTCGAAAAGTAATCTCAGAGAGTCGTCGAAAATTGTTGAGAGCACGGCAGGTCATCCAGCGAAAAAAAATAATTGAATCAAGTATTGATATTAGGATTTAGAAAACAAAATCCTAATGCAACAAATTTTAGAAAACTAAATTCGGAAAGTCGTCGAAAATTATTGAGAGCAGGGTACACCTTAAAGTCAACAAGATAATTGAATCAAGTAATGAAGTTAGGATTTCGAAAACAAACACGGCCTAGTCTGGTAATGTGTTGCTAACTATTGCCAAACAACCGTTGCTAATCATGTTCCGAAAAATAAACTAGATTTGGAGCATTTGCCAAATTATTTCAATGTTTCCTTAAAACGAAGTTTGACACAGGATGAAATAAAATACATGAATTAGGGAAATTAATTTGCATAATTTATTCAACTCAAGGAGATCACAAATCTCAAATTTTTGGTACAAAGTATATACCACCCGTAGCATATTTTCCACACTAGCCGATATCGAATTTAAAAAAAAGTATTTTTACAGCACCCTATGTAGAAAATTGATGAACTCTGCCTTAGAATTCTATGTTTCTTCTTTTCGTTCTTCTTGAAGGAGGGAAAGGGCTTGTTGTATAGGTGAATTTTCGGATCCTAAGATTCAGCATTAACTGGATGACAAAATCCCAAAGTAAAGCAAAGTAAAGCAAAGTTTGTAGCAAAGTGTATAATCTCCACAAGTATTTTTCAAAATGTTCAATCTCTAATAAAACTTCGATCATATTTTAGCAAGTATTAATTTCTTTCGGCTCAAAATCAACTATCATTTAAATAACAATATAAACCAGATGGCACAAAAAATCTATATCAAAATTAACATATTAGTTAGTTTTAGTTTAAGTGAGTTTAGTTATGTTCTTTGGATTTTTTGTAATTTGGTAATATAAGTGAAAATTACTCAATTTGAATATTGTACTCATATGAAATTTAGCAATTATATTTAGGGGGGATATTTAGGTACAATTAAAATTAAAATTTTGATAAACTATCTTCATTTTGTCTGTGTAAAACTTATTGTTGATAGCACCAATAAATATATTAGTATTACTATTTGAGAATAGTTTGCGAAAAAAAGAAAAATTGGCAAGACAGTTCAAATAAATTATAATTTTTTATTCATAAAGTCGGAGAATTTCAGACGTTGTATTAATTAAAATCGCAAATTAAAGATTCGGGTAGTAAAATTTCCGTCATCACCTTCAGAAAATTTCAAAAACTGCATTTTTATTTGAGTGCCATAATTACTATTATTGAGACTATCTAATCTTCAGTTATTTCTGGCAATGTTTTAAGAATTGCATCAAAATTTTAATTTGTATTGCTAAACTTGCTAATACTCTAATCAAAATATTAAAGATTAAAGATTAATAGCAAAATTATAAGAATTACATTCAATTTTAACATTTTCGCGAATAATATTCAGTCCTTTCTGTCAATTCTATAATATTTTCAGAAAAATAAGAATAAGAATAATAATAATAATAATAATCCCAACTATTCCTGAAATTTTAAAACTGCAAGTTTATTTGGGTACTATGTTTATTAAGACTGTCTACTTTTCAGTTATTCAGTCCTTTCTATCAATTCTTCTGTCAATTCTAAAATATTTTCAGAAAAATAAGAATAATAATGATAATAATAATCCCTACTACTCCTTCAATTTTAAAACTGCATTTTTATTTGTGTACTATGTTTATTAAGACTGTCTACTTTTCTCTCTAAATACTCTAATCAAAATATTAAAAATCGTATCAAAATTTTAATATTTACTATCAGTTTTAACATTCTTGTGATTAATATATATTTAGTTCTGTCTGTAAATTCTTCTGCCAATTTTGAAATAATTCAATATTTTCTAATATTTGTTAATACCGAAACTGCAAATGAATGTAAAAAATTGAATTATACTGGAATTTCAAATCTTACTGCCAAATTTTCGAAACATGTTCAGTTATTACCGTCAATGTTTTAAGAATTGCATGAAAATTTTAATTAGTATTGCTAAAATTGCAATTATTATTGCCAAATTTTTAATTCCACCAAAACTCAACAAATAGTACAAGAAAAATTTCCAAAATTTCAAAGATTTCGTACAATTTTCAATTATAATATTGAAAGATTATTTATCACTATCAAAGTTCCAACAATTTCTTTCAAAATTAATTTAATCGGGTAAAAATATTCATAGTAATGTACTCACTATCGAATATTCATAGTTATGTACTTTTCTTTCTCATTTTTAATACTATTGCTACAAAACTGAAACAGTTTCAAATCTATATAAAATTTCAGAAACTGCTGTAAAATGTTCAGTCTAATGGTTGCATACTATGGAAACTCAACAAATATTACAAGAAAATATTTCAACATTTCAAAGATTTCGTTCAATTTTCAATTATAGTATTGAAAGATTATTTATTACTATCAAAATTCCAATATGTTTTTCAAAATTTCATTAATTTAATCGGGTAAAAATATTCATAGTAATGTACTCACTATCGAATATTCATAGTTATGTTCTATTATTTCTCATATTTTATTCTATTGCTACAGAACTTAAATAGTTTCAAGCCTATATAAAATTTCAGAAATTGCTGAAAAATGTGCATTCTAATGGTTGCATAGTATGGAAACTAAACAAATATTACAAGAAAATGTTTCAAAATTTCAAATATCTTGTTAAATTTTCAATTATAATATTGAAAGATTATTTATTACTATCAAAATTCCAATATGTTTTTGAAAATTTCATTAATTTAATCGGGTAAAAATATTCATAGTAATGTACTCACTATCGAATATTCATAGTTATGTTCTATTATTTCTCATATTTTATTCTATTGCTACAGAACTTAAATAGTTTCCATCCTATATAAAATTTCAGAAATTGCTGAAAAATGTTCATTCTAATGGTTGCATAGTATGGAAACTAAACAAATATTATAAGAAAATGTTTCAAAATTTCAAATGTTTTGTTAAGTTTTCCGTTATAATATTGAAAGATTATTTATATCTATCAAATTTCCAATAATTTGTTTCAAAATTTTATTAATTTAATCTGGTAAAAATATTCATAGTAATGTACTCACTATCTAATATTCATAGTTATGTACTATTATTTCTCATTTTGTTATACTATTGCTACAAAACTGAAATAGTTTTGAGAGCATATAAAATTTCAGAAATTGCTGACAAATGTATATTTTACAACTTAACAAATATTACAAGAAAATATTTCAACATTTCAAAAATTTAGTTCAATTTTCAATTATAATATTGCAAGATTATTTATTACTATCAAATTTCCAATATATTCTTTAAATTTTTTATTAATTTAATCGGGTGAAAATATTCATAGTTATGCACTATTATTTCTCATGTTTTAAACTATTGCTACGAAACTTAAATAGTTTCAGGACTATATAAAATTTCAGAAATTGCTGAGAAATGTTCATTCTAATGGTTGCATAGTATTGAAAAAAATGGAAATTCTATACGTTCTTCTTGAAGGAGGCAGAAGAACAAAATAATGATCAATATGCAACAGTAGATGAAATTTGCGAAAATTTATACAATATAATTTAAGACAACCATTGCTTTTTTTTAATTTTCAAAAACATTTTTCATTGCTTAGATTTTTTCGGATTCTGAGAATCGCCATTTTACTGGACGACAAAATTACATAATTTTAGTAAAGTGTATAATCTCCACCAGCATTTTTCAAAATGTTCTATCTCCAACAAAAATTCGATTATATTTTAACAAGTATTAATTTATTTTTGGTTCAAAATTAGAAAATAACATTTAAATAACTTGGTAAATAAATTACTTACGGAATCGAGGTAAAGTCCCACGAACTCTGGCACACTGGGTGTCAAAATTTTAATTATTACTGTCTAATTTTCAATTTTATCTATCAATGTTTAATTACTGAACATTTGATCAACATTTGAATGATTACTCTTAAAATTTCTATGATTAGTGTTAATTTGAGATTCAGCATTTTACTAGACGACAAAATTCCAGGTTTGTAGCAAAGTGTAAAATCTCCATAAGTATTTTTCAAAATGTTCTATCTCCAACAAAAATTCGTTTATATTTTAGCAAGTATTATTTTTTTTTGTTCAAAATTAGTAAATAACATTTAAATAACTTGGTAAATAAATGACTTTGTTATCCATATTTCAATTATTACTATCTAATTTTCAATTTTATCTATCAATATTTAATTAGTGAACGATTGATCAACATTTGAATGATTACTATCAAAATTTCAATGATTAGTATTAATTTGAGATTTAGCATTTTACTAGATGACAAAATTCCATATTTGTAGCAAAGTGTAATCTTCACAAGTATTTTTCTAATTGTTCTATCTCCAACAAAAATTTGATTATATTTTAGCAAGTTTTAATTTATTTTTGGTTCAAAATTAGTAAATAACATTTAAATAACTTGGTAAATAAATAACTTTGGTATCAAAATTTCAATTATTACTCTCTAATTTTCAACTTTATCTATCAATGTTTAATTACTGAACATTTGATCAACATTTGAATGATTACTATCAAAATTTAAATAATTAGTGTTAATTTTAACATATTTATGGTTACTATTATATTAAATAATATCTCAATATTTCAGAGAATATTGTCAAAATGTCAAATAATTCTGTTTTTTTTTTAAATATCAAAATTGCAGCAATTAGTGTAAAAATATGAATTATACGGAAATTGTATAGCTTACCTTATATCCTATATCCAAATTTTCAATTTTCAGTAATTACCGTCAATGTTTTAAGGATTGCAGTCAATTAGTGCGAATAGTGAATTTTTTTGTGCTAAGTTGTAAAGTATGCTCGTTTCACTTCAACACGTATAAGAAAGCAAGATATACAGAGAGCGTAGACTGTGGTGGCATTGAAAGCAAAATTAACATTTTACAACTTTACACCGTATCCCAAAGAAATACACTATAGAAACTGATTGAAATTTTGATGCAATCCTTAAAACGTTAACTTTAATAACTGAAAATTTACGGAAAATTAAAAATTTGGATATAGGTAAGCTAAAACCTACTGCAAAAATTGCAATAATCATTGCCAAAGTTTTAATTCTACCAAAACTCGAAATATTACAAGAAAAATGTTACTTTATTACTACGTTATTACTACGTTTTACAACGTTCAGAATTTTCGTAATTACAGTCAACATTTTACAAGTTGTAGCCAAATATTCAATTGTTAGTGAATTGTCAGTCATTATAGTTAAAATTTCAAAAATTAGGTAGTATCAAATTTTCAATTATTACTATTTCATTATGTCTGTTGAAATATTCATGTTACTAGCAAAATTTCAATAATTTCTGCACAAATATTAAATATTAATGTCAATTTTTTTATCACTTAATCATGTTATAAAAATCACAAAAGTTTCAAATCTTACTGACACATTTTTATTTGCTGGCTTAATGGTAATTACTATGTACTGCCTAATTTTCCACACTTTTTATTTTCAAAAAAATGAAAACTCGTAATTAATTGCTTCAGATTCAAATTCAGATTTAGGATATTAAATGCGGCCAAGTAAATTGGTAATGGTGAAATAGCTAATTGCATTTTTTGTTCAGTTTACTCAATTTTTTCAGCTTTCGTTGTTATCAAATCTTGAAAGTTATTATAAAAAAATATCACAACTTTAAAACTTTGACTTCTTGTAGTTCCACAATTATGCGACTTATGAGATAGGTTTATATGAACCTTTCTACTCAAAAATGTCTTCTTTGCATCCTCGTCAAAGTTTGTTCCACATGCTGTGACTCACCCTGTATAATTTATTAATTTTATTAAGTTAATTTATTAAGTTTATTAATCGATGGTTATTAATTGTTGTTAACCAGACATATTTTGGAGGATATTAATATTATGACTGATAAGTAATTAATAAGATTTAATTGATTTTGATGACTCTTAGATAATTTTTGATAACGCGATAAGGAGTCTTAGAAATCTGGTCCCCATTATGCTGTAGTATAAGTTTGTTTAAATTATGAGATTTCTTACGGAATTTATTAGCGACAAACACGGCAATTTAATGCCCAATATAAATGATAATTCCGCAATCAAAAGCCTCTCCGAATCCAATAACTTCTCAATTTCTTCGCTCACTCCTCGATTCCAGTTTGTTGGCTCCTTGAGACCTACAAACCGCCGCCGCTGAACGGTAAAAACACTGGATGTTGTTGGCCCGAGGAAGGCGTCATCTGGTCAGCGTGCTGGACCAGCTTCTTCGCGGCGATCTCAAACGAACTCGTGCTCTTAAATCCGCGGCGCTCATTAATTGCCCACGAAAATCGCCCCTGAAGAGAAACTTCTCGTGCACGAAGGTGTCACTGCGGTCACTTTCCTGCACCAGAGATTAATGGGACGAGCATTGTCCTCGCAGGGATTACGAAGCGAAGAAAGTGAATTTTTGCCCGAATTTGGAAGCTGGGAGCAGATGTGAGGTGGTCAGGCGAGAAATTCGGGAGAATGATATAAACGCCGAGTGAACGATTTGTTAATGTCCTGTCACTTCGAAAGTTGTCCACGAACTGCGTGAGAAACATTAATAAAGACTAGGTGTGCGTTACCAAATTGCTTGTTTATTACTTTTAATCCATTCGTTGTAGAAAGCATGATATAAACAAATTGATTGATTATTGCTTTCCACTCAATTACATAAAACTAGCATTGGAAAATTTGAAGATCTAAATATGATAAGTTAATAATTTAAGTATGCCCAAATTTAGAAACAATATTGCTGTTAGTTGTAGTAATATTTATCAGAATTCTTGTGAATTGATAAATGAAAAAAAACAGTTATTTTTTTAGCGAAGATTCAATTAAATCTGGTACAGACCTAAAAAAAAGAAAAATCTGTGCTTATATGAGAATTGGGCCATGAATTAACACAATCAAGTCTCTGCCCAGCAATCTCTCACCAACAAATTTAGGAAAATTAGAAGATCTAAATATTATTACTTAATTATTGAAGCATGCCCAAATTTTGAAGCAAAATTGCTGTTAGTTGTAGTAATATTTATCAGAATTCTTGTGAATTGATAAATGAAAACCGTTTTTTTTAGCAAATATACAATTAAATCTAGCAAATTGCCAAGACTTATCAGAAAATGACAAATCTGTACTTATATGAGAATTGGGTCATGAAGGATCAATCAACACAATCAAGTCTCTGCCCAGTAATCTCTCGCCAACAAAATTGGCTTCCTCATTCGCCTCTGTGGAACACACATATAATTGCCTCACACACAACACTTTATCAACGAGCCAAGCACATAATTGCATATTGACTATTCTGCTCCTAATATCGTTCAATTGTGAACTTGCGCGAATTGTACTTTCACGCCATCATCAAGCCCCAGTTTACTCCAATAACGGTCA
The DNA here is from genome assembly GCA_951805005.1 of Othius punctulatus. NCBI lineage: Eukaryota > Metazoa > Arthropoda > Insecta > Coleoptera > Staphylinidae > Othius > Othius punctulatus. Next base: position 16,354,555 of record OX638144.1, read on the forward strand.
ATGCGGACATTACTGTACAGCAAGGTAAATTACTCATGAAGATGTTCAGCAAATGAGAAAAGATAATAAACGAAGTGCAATAATCAATCAAGAAGTCATTATGAGCTGCTATAAAATTTATAACAATGAGCTGCATTAGATTTCTGTTTACAGAAATATAATTAGTTTTATGTTAGGGTAAAACCTATAGTTATTGGACACTTTAGGAAATAATTATCTTAAAAAAATATTTTCAACGTAACATGTAATATAAGAGAGTGGAATTAACAACGTGTAAGCTTATAAGTATGAGCCAAAGAATAGTTTGCTTAATTTTTGTAGTTTTTGGTGATATTAAAAATTATAAATTTTAAAAATAAATAATGCTCAAAGAGACAGTTATTGGACAGATTTTGCAGTTGTTGGACAGGAATTTGACAATTAATGGACACTCGGTTGTATTGATACATATTTTATTTGCAAGAATAAACAACGGATAAATAACGTTTATTTCATATGTAGGTAATTAATTAACTATGCAATTTGTTTCCTTTAACTACATATTATACAGAGAGCGCATAAAGTATTAAGACCTGGTTTTATTTATTTCCCTGTATAAATTTTCGTAAAACGCTTCAACAGGTCAAAATAAAAAAAATTCAAACAAATATTTTGAGACCATTTTCAATTTTCCATCTCTCTCGGTTTTGAAGTTATGACGTCAGAGCCATTTTTTTTAAATGACAACCTATATGTTTTATTATTGATTTTGATAGTACTTTTTATTATGTTTTCAACAACATGACATTATCAATATGTAACATTTGAAAAAAATTGAGAAAAACTGCGTTAAAGTAAAACTATAAAATTATTATTTCAATGTGCAGAATGCATCTAGCTACGATTCAAAACAACGTCAATTGACACAAAATTAGTAAAACAAGCTTGGATTTTAAATATTGGAATCAAACAAAATTGATCAACCTGAAAAACATTCTTATTACAATATCACGAATTACAAAAATAAGAACAGAAAAACCAAAAGAAATTTTTATCGAGAAAAAAATACTAGTGAATTGTTTTAAGATAAGTTAAAAAATAATATGAAGTCACAAAAATAATTAAAATAACGAAAAAATATTGGTTATGTAAAAAAATCAAATTAGATGTTCAAATTGTTGACCATTTTGTTTTCTCTTTTCTTTTCTTTACATATATTCTGAAAAGTACGTGATTTTTTTGCAAATTGCAATCTCTCAATTTGGTCTTTCCCCATTATTTCAGGTGCATTTGGAGATGGAAGATATTTCGCGAGAGCAATCGTTTGTTTTGGTGGTACATTGTTGTTGCCTTTATAATTATCTATAGCATAACTATAACTATAAAATATAATAAATAAAACTAACTACAAAATAACTGCTGGATTAATCGATATCTGTAAATATTGATCCTACTGAAACTGGATTTATAGATTTATAAATTATCATCGTTTTCTACATTAGCGGTAATTTTCAGCATCAATATTTATATGCTCCTCTAAACATTATTCAGAATTAGTGGTTGCTACATCTAAGTTTTCAAGTATTTTGATACGCTTAGTTGATGCATCCGATGTGGAAGCCATCTGAATTTGCCTGTTTTCTGTCTTGTTTTGACTAAATTTCTTTTAAAATCTTTCCATATTTTATAAAAATCCCTAAAACATGTATCCTAGAAAAGAGAAAACTGTCAAACTAAATCGATTAAATGTATGTATGTATGTATGTATGTATGTATGTATGTATGTATGAATGTATGTATGTATGTATGTATGTATGTATGTATGTATGTATGTATGTATGTATGTATGTATGTATGTATGTATGTATGTATGTATGTATGTATGTATGTATGTATGTATGTATGTATGTATGTATGTATGTATGTATGTATGTATGTATGTATGTATGTATGTATGAATGTATGTATGTATGTATGTATGTATGTATGTATGTATGTATGTATGTATGTATGTATGTATGTATGTATGTATGTATGTATGTGTGTATTTATGTGTTCGCAACCATTTCGACCAAAATGTATGCAACCAAATTCGCATGCCCCCCTCTTTTTATTTTGTGCGCACGGCAAGGGGATCTTCCATGTAACACGCAATCGACAGTCTCCTGTACGGCCTGAGAGTGATATGTCAGAATAAACATACGGACAACACCGGGTGTTTCATTCTCCTAACCCACTAGTTTGCAGGGGCTCTGAACAAATTCAGACCCAACAGGGCGTTCCACAACCGGGACGCTGCGAGAATTCGCAACAGTATGTATGTATGTATGTATGTATGTATGTATGTATGTATGTATGTATGTATGTATGTATGTATGTATGTATGTATGTATGTATGTATGTATGTATGTATGTATGTATGTATGTATGTATGTATGTATGTATGTATGTATGTTTGTATGTATCTATGTATGTATGTATGTATTTATATTCACGTATTTCTATAGTCTATATATTTTTAAAAACATTCTTTGATTGTGTAGAAAACGAAGTGTAAGTTAGGTTAAGTGTAAGGCTTTAATGTAAGCCTTAACCTCATGCTGTATGTAATAACTGCTAAGCCATTCGTTGAATACCTCATAGTAGATGTCTAATTGATGTAGTGGAGATAATAATAATAAAAAAAAGATTAAATTGCAAAAAAGAATATTGAAGAAACGTAAACGAGAAAGTAAACTTAAGAAGGCTAACATCAATTGCATCAATAACTTCAAATTGTCAAATTGTTGTACCCTCTCGGGTCCGAAAAGTTTGACAAAATCATTAAATATTATAATAGGTCGTTCGTCTGGATTCTGTTTATCAGAAGAATCTTGTGATTTATTCAAGCATGTACTGTAATCTAGTCTTAGTTCTAGGAAAACCTTTCTTTGCTAACATTATTATCCATCTAGGTACAAATAAAAGGTATGGGTATGGGTAAAAGGTATGGGTTTAGGTAAAAGGTCTCTTTAGATATGTAGAACCCTAGGTACTAACCTTTATGTGTATGTAACAGGAGATTTATTGACCTACGTTGCTAAAGAATATTCTTCTTGAGTAGTCAAAACTGCAGAAAGATCACAACGTGATCGATGTCCAGGATTTTTTTATTTAAACGCAATCGTAGATTTTGTGATTCCGTATTTTACAAACACTTTCGCAAGGAATTGCTGTTTCTGACTTCTTATATTACGATGTCTATTAAGTTTGAATTGTAATCAGCTCTTTTAGGAATTTTTCGATATATAGGTGAACCTTACTGTAGAAATCTATGCGTTCTAAAATAAATCTGAAACATCATAAAAAGTTTATGACTTCTTGAACTGCGATGTCTATTAAGTTTGAATTGTAATCAGCTCTTTTAGGTATTTTCAATATATAGATGAACCTTACAGTAGAAATCTATGCGTTCTAAAAGAAATCTGAAACATCATAAAAAGTTATCTAGGTACCTACCTATGAAGTTATCTAAGTAGGTAGCGAAATTGTGTTACAAACCTGCCTGTCCAATAACTATATTAATATCATAATGAATTAATTGTGTTATTCTAGGATAGAGTCAAACTGTCTAGGATAGAGTAATTCAAATATTACAAAGATATCCTTATACAGCTTTTAATGTGCAAGAAGAAAATAGATAGAGTACACAATTTATTTGGAACATAGTTATTGAAAATTGTCCAATAGCTGTCTAAATGATAATTAATAGTTTTTATTTTATCTTGCTTAATAAATGAAAAAGCAATAAATCTAATCTCTCCTGTGACAAGCTGTTTCTTAATTTTGATTTTACTTGAACCATCTCACAAAATGATCATTCACATGAGCAACTTATGATAACGATAACAGAAAAATGAAGAAAAACGTTAATCGTTTCCGGAAATAAGAATATCTAGAAATGCGTACAAGGGATTTATTTTATTCAATCTTCAATGTTAAATTTACATTTTATCTACTCTTTACCTCATCAAAGTATTGGAGCTTGTCCAGGACCTCATGTTAAAATGCAATTTTATCGTTTAGACTTTAGACGATAAAAAAAATTATTTGTAATTTTCATGTGCGACATCTAAGCCAACATTTATTATTGTATTGGTTTCTAACGTTTATAATCATTCAAACAAATAAATTCATTTAGCAGTAAAAACGGTGAAGATATTATGAAAATTATTATTATTGTGAAAATATTATATTATGTACAACGATAAAATTGCTGATTATGTTTTCGAAGACTTTAACGCACTCTCAAAGGTAAAATTCTATTCTATCGATATGTACAATAAAACACTATTAATATCACTTGTTTGTGATATGTTTTCAATTTTTCAATTTCATGTTGATTTTTCCAGTTTTCTTCTATTTTGCGGCAAACTTTTCCTTGCTTTATTTCCGGAATTGTGATATTCTGTTTATCTGTGTGATTTTTCTGTTTATTAACTATGTGTTTAACGCACATTACGTCGACTTCAATGTAAATTTTGCCAAAATAACTCCTATCAGTTCTCAATTATTGCTAACTTTATTCTATATTACGGACACAGTGTAAGCAATAAGTTTAAATTTTCCATATGTAATGCTTTGTTTACTTTAACGATCATTATTAAAATAGGAGTGATAATATGTAAATAGACATAGTAAATATTTGCCTTTTATTTTAACATCTGATTGCTGTAATCTCAATTATTTCTTCTAGAACTTTGATTAGAAATTCATAATTTTCTTTGACTGCAGTAACTGCCTCGACCCTAGAAGGCCATCTCATCATTGATACTGACTTGAATGTTTTAAGTGAACTATTAATGCTTTAACTATTTTTTTCCAAAACTGCATGTTTTACACAACTACTTTCAACAAAAGAATATACAAACTAAATAATTCCAAAAATTAATATCATATGCACAATTCTTGACATTTCATAACTTACTGTAATAATGTATTTTTTGATTCATAATTAATAATAATTCATAATTTTCTTTGACTATAGTAACTGCCTCGACCCTAGAAGGCCATCTCGTCATTGATACTGACTTTAATGTTTTAAGTGAACTATTAATGCTTTTAGCTATTTTTTTCCAAAACTGCATGTTTTACACAACTACTTTCAACAAAAGAATATACAAACTAAATAATTCCAAAAATTAATATCCAATGCACAATTCTTGACATTTCATAACTTACTGTAATAATGTATTTTTTTGAGATTTTGAAGTATTGCCGAATGATATCTCAAAAACGATCGTATCAATATCAATGCAATTTTTTCGTGATGGTCAGCGATATATTGTTGATAAACGAATATAATATGATTAAAAACTAATCCGCGATTCTTAGAATATTCTGATTTTTATGTGAACGTGTGATTTTAGCTGATAATTGAAGTGTCTCAAAAATTGATCATACTTAAATAATCATATCTCAAATAATAACGTATCAATGTTAATTATATTTAATACTGATATTAAGTGATATGTTGTGATTTAATTTATATTTAATTGGTTAAAATCCAATATATAATTCTTGATATATTCGTGTTTTAGTGTGATTTTTAGTAATATTTACAATATTATCAATTTATATCTCTTAAACTGGCGTATCAATTTCAATGATTTTTGTTAGTGATAATAAATGATATAATATTATCTATTTTATTTAATTAAATTAAAATCCAGTGCATACGTCTAGGCATATTTGCATTTTACTGTAATTATGTTATTTTTTGATTTTTAAGTCTTATCAAATTATATCTTAGAAACTACCGTATGAATATCAATTCGATTTATTGTTGATAGTCAGTAATATGTTATTGATAATCAGTTGTAATATGATTAATATCCAATACGCGATTCTTGAGATTTTCTGTGTATTATGTGACGATAGGTGCTAATATAAGTGTTATTTACAGTATTATCAATTTATATCTCAAAGTAGCACATCAATATCAATGATTTTTAATATGCATAATAAGTGATATGCTGTCATCCGTTTAATTTAATTAGATTACTATCCAATGCACAATTATTGACAATTCATAATTTACTGTAATAATATATTTTTTGAGATTTTGAAGTGGTACCAAATCATATCTCAAAAACTATCGTTATCATTATTATCAATGCAATTTATAGGTGATAGTCAACAATATATTGTTGATAAATGAATGTAATATGATTAAAATCTAATGCGCGATTCATAAAATATTCTGATTTTTATGTGAACTTGTGATTTTAGGTGCTAATTGAAGTGCCTCAAAAATTGCTCATACTTAAATGACCATATCTCAAATAATAAAGTATCAATGTTAATTAAATTTAATACTGATATTAAGTGATATGTTGTGATTTATTTCATATTTAATTGGTTAAAATCCAATATATAATTCTTGAGAAGATTTTTCTATACAATTATTTTACTTTATTTTAGCAAGAACCAAACCATAACGCTATTATAGGTTAGGCTCAACAATTTTATAGACTTACCTCTTGAACATAGAATAAAACTTTTGCAATAAACACTCACAATAGGGCCGATATTTATTAATTAACACCTACACTTTCCTTAACCAAACTGTTAACAAAAGCTGCAAAAATGGCGGGAAGAAGAATGAAAATTCAGGGAGTTACACAAACCTGTATTATATTCAAAGTTTATTACCACGTTCCACAAATATTGCATGTGTCTTTTTAGTACATGGCAATATTGCCTAAATGGCACAGAAACCTTATTTTTAAAATAAAAATGCACATTGTCCAAAAACTATCGGTGTATAATAACTATAGGGTTTACCCTATTATTGATGCAGTTTTGGAAGTAACAGTGCTTTTATTTTGCAAACAAATTTCGTAAATAACGTAGACGACGATGAAGCAATTCAAATTCTAAACACATTTAGCATAAACCGCATATTATTGCAGCAGAAATTGATATTTATACTGTTTATACTTGAAATTGAAAATCTACCTACGAAGGGTGTTTATTGCCGTCCATTGTGCGAATGGAATTTTATGACGGGTAATGGGAAGAGAACAGAGTCCAGAGCCCCTTCGCAGCACGTCATACAATGGAGAACCCTTGACCGTAATAAACCCTCATTGCAGGTACATTTTGAATTTCAAGTGAAAACACTATACTAGCTAAGTCATCTAAGTAAATATTGGATTATTCGGTGTTAATTTAAAATAGTTACATGAAGATTTAATTGCTGCTCGAACACGTATTTAGCTTCCAAAAATTCCTCACCGTTCTTTGACATGCACAGACGTAAAATAACTTCAATGGCAACCAGCTTGTTTGTACATACAAATGGACAACCTCTACCAGTTCTTGATGCAATTTGTCAATGTGCCCGCCATCTGGAGACGGTTACAAATCCCAGCCAGAATTGTTTATTGCCGAAACGGTTTTATCCACGATCGGCCTTCTATTGAACCACCTCCGTGGTCTATTGAAAATCGAACTGGGTCGTTTTCGTAACGGTCCTAATCGCCTGGACCATCGCCGAATTACGAAGGCTGCGAAGGCCTTTGATGGCTTGGGCATGCCGTTAAAAGCGTTTTGTATGATTAGTGCAGGAGATAGATTTGGAAACCGCCGGCGCTTGCTGATGCAAATTTCTGAAAAAATCACGAGAAAAATTCTGTACTGCCTAAAGCGAAGCTTGTCTTATTTGGAAATTATTCTTAAATGGGCAGAATTTGGATAATGGGAACGTGGAGGTGTTAAGGTGATTACTGGAGATGCTCAGAGCGGTATGCAATTTTACGTGCGCTTATGATGTTATGTAAGTGGATGTTGTGATCTAGCCTAGTGCAATTTGGGCGCTGATTATTGTTATTTAGCTTTCCGGAAAGCATATTTCACTTCTTGTGATAACAAGATCCTCGACACCCATAGGGTAAAAGAGGAATGGATTATGTACATTATCCATGTACCTATGTATGTATACAGGGTGTTAATACTAAGTTGTAACACCCGAAAGTGGCAGTTAGAACTCATTGAAACAAACAACTTTTCTTAGTTACATTTTTTTAATTGGAGTCCAAGTTCATAGTTATTGGCGTTCTTTTGTTTTTCGAAAAATCGTCATTACTCCCTTATTTTAAGAAATATTTAAAAAATACAAAAACGTTCAGCATGCGCTATCGGTTCTCTAAAACATTTATATTTACAATTATTTTCTATTTTATCAAATAACAAAATGGCGACCGAAGAAAAATTTCGAAACAAGATATTTTGAAAATCACTCGATTGATTTTTGAAAATAAAACATTTATGAAATCCTTAAACTATATTATAACATTTGTCTGAAACATTTTTTTTCGATCTGTCCTAAAAAGTTATTATTCAAATTGAATTACAAGATAAATTTTAACAAACTGCAACAATCATTTAAAACAAAGTAGGGTAACCTTAAGTTAGGCCATTAAACAAGTTGAGGCACGTGTTTTCAAGTTTGTACATTCAAATTTAAATACTTTTTGATCTTGTTCTTCAGAAATTTCTGCATCTTAAAAAGTTTCTGTCACGTTTTCCATTTGTGTGCGTATTTTGCATAATTTGTGTATAAAAATGCATAATTATCAAAACTGACAAATGTTATCAGATAGTTCGTGGATTTTATAAATGTTTTATTTTCACAAATCGATCGATTTGTTTTCAAAATGTCTTGCTTAGAAATTGTTGATCGGTCGCCATTTTGTTATTTGATAAAATAGAAAATAATTTTAAATACAAATGTCTTAGAGAACCGAAAGCGCATGTTGAACGTTTTTGTATTTTTTAAATATTCCTTAAAATAAGGGAGTAATGACGATTTTTCGAAAAACAAAAGAACGCCATTAACTATGAACTTGGGCTCCAATTCAAAAATTTTAACAAAGAAAAGTTGTTTGTTTCAATGAGTTCTAACTGCCATTTTCGGGTGTTACAACTTTGTATTAACACCCTGTATATGTGGATATCAACATTACAGGAGTTACACATAATAATAAATACTGTCATGATATTTATTAGTTAATTTTATTGTTATTTAGGAATTTTGTTCATAGTTTTATTTAAATTATTAGAGCAGGAATAGGTTTAGTTAGATAGTTATCGAGTTAGGCAATTAATTAGATAGTGCTTTTTAGTTAATATTGTGAATTATTAGGGCACAATTAATAATTAGTAATGAGTTAATTAAAATTCGTAATTACAATGAAAACCTCAAATATGACGTACAAGGACGTACGATATTTCATTGGAAGCGGAAAATTGGCAGGATAATGAATATCGCAATAAAGTTTGGATTGGACATTTGGATTTGCGAGAATTTGAAAAAGTAAATTATAAATTGTACATTATTGAATGATCACCATGGCAATGATTATGAATTGTCGGACGACGCTGTACATTTTCAAGTTCTGAAGAACGACAAACGAAAAATCAATAATAGAAAAGTGACTGTCTGCTCGGTGTTTATAAATATGACCGATGGCACCAGACGCCCCAGTTTACATTCGTTCCCGGTAAAGCTCACGTCTCAATGCAGAAGAAACGGAAAATACTTTAGAAACAAACAGTATCGTTACCCCGATAATTGTTTCCGTTGTGGAAAGTAAGAAACAAAAGTGCTACAAGTGTGTCTGTACGAACACATAAACAAACCATTTAAAAACAGTAATCATCGTATCCGATCAAATCTCCGCATCTGAACGATAATTAGGGAAACTAAATTAAAAACAATTAGTTTCAATACACCGATATTTGTTTCCATTCGTGAAATAGACGAAACAGTCTATTTCTAGATCACCTTATCTCTCTAATGATTCTCATGACTGTATTACACAAAATAATTTCAATATCCACTTCAGAAAACGCAAGTCACAATTTTCATCATTCGTGCCTCTGGTAACGTGAATCTCTATTTTCACATCGATCACTTACAGATTTTGTAATACCGATGTAACACTTGTTCTTCATAATTACTAGCACCAGACTTACATATGCTAATTCATTCCGAAGTCTCTGACATCGTGGGGATACTCGTGGAACAATTAGCAGGAACCTTGTTTGTTGTTGTCGGACGCTCATTAACAAATTTGTGCTGATGCAAGAGTGGCCTCAAAAGTGTCCAGATACAATCGAATGGAATTCGCTGTTTACACAATTAATTATTATTTTTAATTGGCGCCCGGCCTTGCCTAATTATGAATTAATTAGGCACCGATTAGCATTCATAAGCATTAGCACCCGATGCATGAAAACGTATTAAAAAAATTAATAAAAAGAGATTTTAAATTGAGTTATGTTGCAAATTATGTATGTCACTAATTATTTATACAACTACAAAAGTTTAGTTGTGTGTACACATTAATCAGATGCTTAATTTGTTAATGTAAATGAATTGCAGACGTTTTGTTTGAGAATTTTTGTAACGCTAAAAAAATTGTTTAGAATTAAAATTCGTTGATGAATTCGTTGATGAATTCAATATTTGATCCATATGAGTGATGTAAGTCTTTTTTTTTAATTCAGATAAGTTCAGAAATATACTTAATTCAATATTTGATCCATATGAGTGTTGTAAGTTTATATTTTTTTGTTTTAATTCAGATAAGTTCAGAAATATACAATGGATGGTGTCCCTTGTTTCACCATCTGGCTTTCAACGACTCATGGATAACTTATTTGTCATTGCTAGTAGTATATAATTCTATCTTTATGTGTATACAGGGCTGAAATTTTCGCATGGCGGGATTGATAATACACAAGTTAATAGAAGATGCACAAATACAGAAAGAAATAGAGGTATTCGGTTACACCCTTAAACCAGTACAAATTTTGCAAAATCAGTACTTATTTTGTACTGGTTGAGGTCTCTTGTCTTCTGCTAGAAAGAGTGCGCAGCCATCCGATTTCGTATTTCCCTATTTCTCTCACACTCATGCATTCCTCGCTATGCTGCCATGCGGGAATTCCAGCCCTGTATGTTATTTCTGCAATACAAATTTGATGACATGTAATATTCATTCGTAAATCACAAATGCAGACAAATTATTATTATTATCATTATTATTATTATTATTATTATTATTATTATTATTATTATTATAGCAACGTAAAAATTATTACATATATTATTATACAGGCATGGTAATATTCATTCGTAAATCACAAATGCAGACAAATTATTATTATTATTATTATTATTATTATTATAGCAACGTAAAAATTATCACATATATTATTATACAGGATTGTCCTTATTTAGTAAATCTGTAATTCATTGAATTTAACAACTCTATAACTTATTTTTCTTTTACAAGCTGCACGTTGGATTTTTTCTATATTTTCTTGTTAGAATTTCTTCTTCTTTTGTTGTCCTCCTCGGTCCGGCAAGTGTGTTAACGATGTCTGTCCCGAGGCTTATTGGTGCATAATAGACCGGCACAATGCTCGTCGGTTTGGTCTGCTGTTTTCTTTCTTCGTGTTATCGCCGACAATGGACGGTATACAATTGCCTTTAAACACAATTGACGGATTTTAATTTAATGCCCGTAGTAATTGCGCTATCGTACGGTAAATGCTAAGTGGATCGCATAAAATGTGGAATTCTGTGGCGCTTCTGGTTTTTTAAGTGGCTTGACTGGCATCATATCTTCTGCAGCTCTTCTCTCGGCCAGCATTTCACTAAATACGTTTCTTTGCAATTAGCTTTTGTGTGTTTAGATTTGTTTCATATTTAGACATGGTAAAAATTTTATTTACATACAGACTACATTCAGCATTTCTTCTAAATTCTACAAAACAAAACATGGTGTCTATATCCATTCAGATATCATTATTTTAGTTATTAATGTATTATGGGCGTAAAAAAACTAAAATTTCTAGCCCGAGGCGTCAACCGAGGGTTAGGTAAAGAAACCCGGCGGGCAATAAAGGAGCTCGGTGGGCAATAAAACGTAAACGTCGGAGAGTAATAGGCAAGTAAACGTAATTAAAATACGTTTATGTGTAGGTGAGTTTGTCAACAGTAGTTTTATTTATAAAGTGGTTTTAATAAGTACTTACTGGTATTTGTTAATTTATTTTATTATTTAATTTCATCACCTTACTAGTTTTGACATGCTTCTGATGATTTATTATAACCTTTATTTTAACCGAAATTAGTCAGGCGATAAAAATAAATAATAAAATAAATAAACAAATACCAGTAAGTACTTACTAAAACAACATTATATATATATATATATTTATATATATATATATATATATATATATATATATATATATATATAACCGGTAATGGATAAAACATTAAACTAGTCTTATTGTTACGTATATGTACATAAGTTAGTTAATTCAGTTTACAAATTCAGGCTTACAATTACAAATTTGACGAATATGTTCCTTGTGAATATTAAAATTTGTACTGAAAAGACTAGTACATTCGAATGGGGAATTTTAATTAAATTGGATATGTAATGCACAACAAAATAATTAATTTTATTTTTATGTGTTTCTTATTTCTGCAAAGCGTAATGTGAAATGCATATAATAATTTACGACTTCTACCTTACACAATCAATTAGTTTTTCTTAAATTTTATTACTGACATTTTATAGTATAATTTATAAGTATCTTAAATAGAAAGTGGAAAGTGCGTGTAGTTTATCACCATTTAAGAGTTTGGTAGTACAAATATGTAATTAAAACAGGGCTTGCATAATTGTTTAATAGGTACATACTAAATGAAACATTATTACTAATAAATAACCACATAATAATTTGTTATCGGATATGCAGAAGAAATTTACACATTTTTTTTTTGTTAAATGAAATTGGCCTGTTTTGTTAACTGGTAATCTCACATACATACATTAAATTTTATGAATTATTTTGAGTGGTAGCAATTTTGAAGATTTTGTTTTCTTACAATGATATGACAAAGACTATGACTAGGACAATGTAATTTTTGAGTTTTGATAACTGATAACTTCACTCACATTCAATTGTATGAATTATATTGTTATTTTTTTGTTAAAGAAAATTGGCCTGTTTTGATAACTGGTAATCTCACATACATACATTAAATTTTATGAATTATTTAGAGTGGTAACTATTTTGAAGATTTTGTTTTCTTACAAACAATGTGATATGACTAAGACTATGACTAGGATAGTGTAATTTTTGAGTTTTTATAACCGGTAATTTCACACACTTTCATTTTTATGAATTATATTGAGTTGTGACAATTTTGAAGATTTTGTTTTCATACAAACAATTTGATGTGACTATGACTATGACATTACGATTTTTGATGATTTAGGCCCAGTTTTACAATCGTGGATTATGTTGGTTCGTGGTACATTTGCCTAGGATGTTATTGTGTCAACAAATGCAAATGGCAAGAGGAAAATTTACAGTTGACGCCGCAAAAATAGGACTTACGTATGTACAGCATCACATTCAAATGTCACATGCATTTATATCATAATTGCATTAGACATTTCAATGTGATGCTGAGCTTAAGTGTGTCCTACTTTTCTTCGATGTCAATTGAACCACGAACAAAGATAATCCACGATTGTAAACTGTACTTTGTGATATCTAATAACAATTTTAACAATACGAATTATATAGATTACATAACAAATAGTCGTAATATATATAATATATATATATATATATATATATATATATATATATATATATATATATATATATATATATATATATATATAAAAGAAGTAATGTATAATATAAGTATAATATAATATATAATATATAGAATAGAAAACAATAGAAGGGGTAGCAAAATATTTTTACCGTTTCTAATATCGAATTTTAAGTCAGGATGTTTAAATGTCAGTTTAAAAGCGTCAACAACGAATTTAAAAATTTAATTGACAATTTAGAAATGTCAGTTTAGTCCTTATAGTCTGAATTTGACTGATCCGTGGAAAATTCTAAGAAATTTAATGTAATAATTCCAATGAAGAGAGGTATGAATAATGAAAATATTCACATTTTGTAAAGTGGATATTGAAATTATTTACTGAAATAATGTGCTGATAAGTGTTGATCTCAGCACATTATTTCAGTAAATAATTTCAATATCCACTTTACAAAATGTCAATATTTTCATTATTCATACCTCTTGTAACGAATCTTTATTTTTACGTCGATCACATACTTATTTTATCTATGACTCATAAAATATACATACATTATGTACGTAACTATGGTGACTAGATATACTTCATTATACATAAGGGGTTGTATAATCACTTCATAATACATAAGAGGTTGTTTAATGACTTCATTATACACAAGGGGTTGTATAATGACTTCACAATACATAAGGGGTTATATAGTGCCTTCAATATACATTAGGGGTTGTATAATGACTTCACAATACATAAGGGGTTGTATAGTGCCTTCAATATACATTAGGGGTTGTATAATAACTTCATAATATATAAGGGGTTGAATAATGACTTCATTATACATAATGGGTTGTATAATGACTTCATAATACATAAGGGGTTGAACAATGACTTCATAATACATAAGGGGTTGTATAATGAGTTCTTGATATAAAATGGCCGTTTTTACGTTTCTAATATACAATTTTCACTCATAATGGTATTATGTATTATTATGTATTGTATTATTATTATGATATTATGTATTAAATTTCCGTTTAAACAAGTCAAAGGCGAATTTAAACAAAAACAGTTTACTCAATGAATACAATCTTTATTTTCATATCAGGTCATTGACGTCATTATAGATAAGGTATTGTATAATGACTTCGTAATACACAAGGGGTTGTATAATGACTTCATGATACATAAGGATTTGTATAATGACTTCATAATACATAAAGGGTTGTATAATAACTTTATTATTCATATAGGGTTGTATAATGACTGCATAGTACATAAGGGGTTGTATAATGCCTTCATAATATATAAGAGATTGTATAATGACTTCATTATACAACAGTGGTTGTATTATGACTTCATTATATAACATGGCTGTTTCTACGTTTCCAATATAAAATTTGTATACATAATGTTTAAATTTCCGTTTAAAAAAGTCAAAAGCGAATTAAAACAGGAACAGTTTACTCAGTAAATACAATGGTTATTTTCATGTCAGGTCATTGACTTTATTATACATAAGGTATAGTATAATCACTTCATAATACACAACGGGTTGTATAATGACTTCATTATACATAAGGGGTTGTATAAAGACTTCATAATACATAAGGGGTAGTATAATGACTTCATAATACATAAGGGGTTGTATAATGCCTTCATAATACACAAGGGGTTGTATAATAACTTCATTATACAACAGTGGTTCTATTATGACTTTATTATATAACATGGCTGTTTCTACGTTTCTAATATACAATTTGTACTCATAATGTTAACATTTCCTTTTAAAAAAGTCAAAAGCGAATTTAAACAAAAATAGTTTACTCAATAAATACAATGTTTATTTTTATATCAGGTCATTGACTTCATTATATATAACTTGTTGTATAATGACTACATAATACACAAGAGGTTGTATAATGATTTTATTATACATAAGGGGTTGTATAATGACTTTATAATTTATAAGGGGTTGTATAATGACTTCATAATACATAAGGGGTTGTATAATGCCTTCATAATACATAAGGGGTTGTATAATAACTTGATTATACAACAGTGGTTGTATTATGACTTCATAATATAACATGGCCGTGTCTACGTTTGTAATATACAATTTTTACTCATAATGTTTAAATTTTCGAAACAAAAGAGAACATTAAAACAAAAACAATCTACTCAATAAATACATTGTTTATTTTCATGTCACTATGAATATGACCAGTTTGGTTTAAAATGACTAAAACTTCTGTTTTCTCATGAATCTGTCTTCGTGAAAATTTCATGCATATGTACATTTATTGAAATATTAATTGGTATCGTTTTTTTTTCAGGTAAGATGCTGCTACTAAATGTGGAAGAACTGATAACCGTTAGAAGAGGCGTAATTAGGTAATTATGCAGTAAATTGCTAGGATTTAACATATTAAATCCATAAACAATTATGTGTTAATGATGAATTTGATTAATTACTACTTAAGTTACTTAATTATTTAATACTAACTGTTGTGTACTGTTACATGCAATTTTGTTTAAAAATAGAAATGTATTCCTATTTGGAACTTTAATATACTTACATGCATGTGAGTCTACGGATTGTCCGCAGCATATATATTTTTGACCAAAAATGTTCGATTTAATAAACAAATTCAGGAATTAGGTTTAAGCTGAAGGTAAAACAGTGCAAACTTAGTAAAATCATATACTTAGACTCATTTATCAGTTATCAGTATAGTCATTTACTTATATGAGTATACTACATATACTTATATGTATATGACTATACTCTAGTATAGAATATGACTATATTCTAATATAGAATATGACTATACTCGAGTATAGTCAAATACAGGGCGTTTTACGAGTACATAGGAAAAACAATAATATCCATTCACCCAAACTAGCAAGAAATAACAAATCAAAATGCAATTTCCAAAAATCTGCATTATGGTAGAAAGTTGGTGAAAAGGCTAACTTCTTGTATTCATCTACTAAAACTAGCACAAAAGAACAAATCAAAATGTAATTCACAAAAGTCTGCATTATGGTAGAAAGTTGGTGAAAAGGCTCAACTCCTTATATTCATCTACCAAAACTAGCACAAAAGAACAAATTAAAATGTAATTTACAAAAGTCAGCATTTTGGTAGAAAGTTGGTGAAAATTCTCAACTTCTTATATTAATTTTCCCAAACTAGCAAAAAAGAACAGAGCAAAATATAATTCACAAAAGTCTGCATTATGGTAGAAAGTTGGTGAAGAGGCTCAACTTCTTATATTCATTTATCCAAACTAGCAAAAACGAACACTTCAAAATGCAATTCACAAAAGTCTGCAGTATGGTAAAAAGTTGGTGAAAAGGCTCAACTTCTTATATTCATTTACTGAAACTAACAAAAATGGACAAATCAAAATGCAATTCACAAAAGTCTGCATTATGGTAAAAAGATGATGAAAACGCTCAACTTATTTTTTTATTTTTTTTTTAAATATTCCGTGCAGTTATAATTTTTATGCAAACCAAAAAAAATTAAGGGAAACAAAAAAAATGCACAAAACTGGTACAAAATTGATGAAATTGCTCATTTGTTTTTTTGTAACATACAATGGATTTATCATTTTAATAAAGAATATAAAAAAAATCTGAACAAGGCTCAAAGAATTACAGTAAATTTAATAGAAACTTGATTGTTTCAGTAGTATTTAATCTCCGCTTAAAGTTATCCAGAGGTTAAACGATCGGACAGTAGAGTCGGTACAATATTGACGAAAGTGCACAAAAATGTTCGTCTAATATTCCTTTGAATTATTATTTTGAATTATTATCATATAGTTATCATCAACTAGTCACAGGTAACTATTATATAGTTATCATATAGTAATCATATATAGTTGATAAAAGCACTGGTAAACTTTTTTACTTTCTTTGAAACTTAGAAACTTATTTTAATATATCTTTCATAAATTCATATTTAACAAAACTTAGCAAAAATAAGCTCGTAATGACTTGTGTATGTCGTATATCCTCACAGCACAACTAAAACATTTCTATTTCTCCATGTTTGTAAAGTTTGCAAATTTTACAGAAATTTTCACAAATTAACTCAAAATTTGGCAGATTTAATAGAAACTTGACATACTTAACAAAAATTTTCAAAAATAAACACTAAATTAACAAACAGTTTTTCGTCAAGTATCACGTAGAGTGTCTACTATTTTATAACTCCACCAGCAGTTTCGGAAAAGTTGCCTAATTTCCTGTAATTTATATAAATTTTTATGAAGTTTAAGGTTTTATTCATAAGTTACCAGTTATTTATTTAGGGTATTATTATTGGGTACTTACTGGTAGAGTTATTTTTATAATATATAATTTTTATAATTGTTCTAGTATATCTAAAATACTTAATGCAAATGTAATAAATAAATTGCAGAAAATGTATTCAAAATGTAGATAATGAAATAAAAACATCAGAAGTCGCAAATAGAAACCCTATAAATGAAAATACTAAAAGTTTTTTTTTTTTTTTAATTTGGAATCATGGCAGTAATCTGGAAACATTTGACGAAAATGCAGTAAAACTAAAAAAACTAACAAATAAAATATGTACAGACAATTTAGCAATAGAAAATATATGAATGAAAATATACAAATAAATAAGTATACAAGTTACAATTAACTTCTCTTATATTTCAGAAACTTCCATAAAGTTTTTTGGATTTTTCTAAAATGTTCAGTCAAAATATCAAAAGAGTTTGACGCCCAGTTGTACGATCGTGAATCATCCTTGACCAATGTTCAATTACCTAGGATACCATTGTATTAATAATTACATCCTAGGTAAATGTACCATGGTCAATGATGATCCACGATCGTACAACTGGGCCTAAAAGTTCAGAATTTCGACCAAAATAAGAAACTAAATAAACTAAGAAATTAAAAAAAAATGCAGACAATTTCAAACAGACAATGCATGAACATAAATTTACTCCAAATATTTGTTACAACAAATTTAATAAATATTTCAAACCTATTTCAAGTTTATCTCAAGTGTGCAATCAAAGTATCAAAAAAGTTTCAAAGTTTATAATTTCGACCAAAATATGTCTTAAGAAATAGCGAAAATGTACAAAACTTTTCTAACGTACTTAATTTATTTTTCAGTCAAAATATCAAAATAGTTTGACGCCCAGTTGACGATCGTGGATCATCCTTGATCAAGGTTCGATTACCTAGGATACCATTGTATTAATAATTACATCATAGGTAACTGTAACTGTAGGTAAATCTACCATGGTCAATGATGATCCATTATCGTACAACTGGGCCTAAAAGTTCAGAATTTCAACCAAAATTTGAAACTAAATAAACTAAGAAATTAAAAAAAGCGCAGACAATGTAAAACAGACAATGCATGTACAAAAATGTACTTCAAATATTTGTTACAACAACTTTAATAAATATTTCAAACAAATTTCAAGTTTATCTCATGTGTGCAATCAAAATATCAAAAAAGTTTCAAAGTTTATATTTTCAACCAATATATGTCTTAAGAAATTGCTAAATTGTACTAAACTTTTCTAACTTAATTTACCTAATTTTTTTTTCTCAAAATTTTACCTATACAACCTTTTTGTAATAGTAGTAGAAATATTAATAGTAGTTGTAGTAGTAGTAGTAATAAGATTAGTAGTTGAAGTTGTAGTAGTACTAGTAGTAGTAATACCAATAGTATTAAAATTAGAATTAAAATTTTCATTTCAATAACTTTATTTTCTAACGTAATTTCTTTTCCTCAAAATTTTCCGTATGCAACCTTTTTGTAATAGTAGTAGTAGTTGTAGTAGTAATAGTAATAGTAGTAGTAGTAGTTGTAGTAGAAATAATAATAGTAGTTGTAGTAGTAGTAGTAATAATATTAGTAGTTGAAGTTGTAGTAGTACTAGTAGTAGTAATACCAATAGTATTAAAATTAAAATTAAAATTTTCATTTCAACAACTTTATTTTCTAACGTAATTTCTTTTTCTCAAAATTTTCCGTATGCAACCTCTTTGTAATTGTAGTAGTAGTTCTAGTAGTAATAGTAGTAGTAATACCAATAGTATTAAATTTAAAAAAAAATCATTTTAATAACTTTATTTTCTAACGTACTTAATTCCTTTTTCTCAAAATTTTCCTTATACAACCTTTTTGCAATAGTAGTAGTAGTTGTAGAAGAATTAATAATAGTAGTTGTAGTTGTAGTAGTACTAGTAGTAATACCAACAGTATTAAAATTAAAATTAAAATTTTCATTACAATAAATTTATTTTCTAACGTAATATTTTTTTCTCAATTTTGTTTCTCAATTTTCTAAATGTAAGTATTAACAGTAATAGGAGTAGTAATACCAATATTGTTAGTAGTTTACTTAAAAATGTACATATAATATTTTTCACAGGTTATGAAGAGAAAACGAAGACTTTATGTTTCAATCTCATCACTTAGGTATCTGAAACTGATAGATAACTATTCGTCTTATCAGTGGATGGAAAGACAAGCACTTATTTGTTATTATTTATTTGATTACAGTTAAGTTTTATATTTGTGTTTTCTTTAAAAACTTTATGTGTATTAACGTATTTGATTCTGGTAAATTTGTCATTTTGTATGATGATAATGATAAACACAAATCATCTTCACGTGCTTGTATCGGCTATCAGTGCTCGTATTTCATCCGCTCGTGCATGAAAACGCTTCTGTGCGCCGCAATTACTATGGCCGCAACAATGTGCAATTAAAGGATTAGACGTAATTATATCGCCATTAATTAAATAATGACGGCGCAATTAAGCAACTTTTACTTGCGAAGAGTCCCCGGTTTTGTATGGTAATATGGTGTTAATTGCGCTCAAGTTTCGTCATAAATCCCGACAATTCACACCATTTTTCACCAATTTCAACGCGGAGGAAATATTTACGCATTACCATTAATATACAGTCATAAAAAAAATTAAGTGCTCAATAAAATTATCATTAATTGTTTTGCAAATTTACTGTTTCATTATATTATCGGAATATGAAACTGAGAAACCTTTTTCATAAAGACATTTGTTAGAACTAAATGTACGGCTATTATGCGGTCATCTGTAGAATGTATACTACATCTGTACAGTTTTTTTCTTAAATTTACAACTAGTTGTAATAGATACAAGTAAATGTCTTATACTAAAATTGTCATTAATTGTTTTGCAAATGTACTGTTTCATCATAGGAATATGAAATGAAGAAACCTTTTTAACAAAGACATTTGTTAGTACTAAATGAACACTTTGGCTATTATGCGGTCATCCGTAGAATGTATATTGCAACTGTACAGTTTTTTTCTCAAATTTACGACTAGTTGTAATAGATACAAGTAAATGTCTTTGGAAAAGGTTTATATGTTTTTATTTTTATTTTAATCAATTTCAACAAGCTCCATCGATGTGTTTTATTATTAAAAGTCTGATGTTATTATTATAATGTTATTGCAGCAAATGTTAACAAAAAATTATTGTTACGTAGTAACTGAAAAATAAATGTAACCTAACAAACATAGTAATTTAAGGTTATTATACAGGGTGATTCATTGGGAAATGTGCATACAGTAATGGTAGATGCGGCACACCTATGTGATTCCAAACTATATTTTACGGGTATATCGTTCTTTATAACCAATATACAGAGTGATTCATTAATATTGCCAATTTTTTCAATTAATCTTAACTTACGAACCACCTTATACATTTTTGTAATATTTAGTACGTATGTTCTTTGTCCTCTGTAGTGTCGATTAACATAATAAATGAAAATCTTATTCTAAGTCCGGCCTTAAAAAAATTACTAAGTAGGTTTCGACTCCAAACAACACCCTGTATATCAATATTTTAAAATTCTGTTTGCATATTTGGAAAGAACAAAAAAAATTAAGTAACACTGAATGTATTTGGTACTTCTGCATACAACTTTGTTACTTATTAACTTGAGTCCAATCTAGATGTTTCGATAATAAGGGCACAAATTTAAAAATAAATAAATTTCCTTTCCTAAATGAAAATTTTTCAGCTTTCTGAAGCTGAAGCTAGAAAATGATTCCAGTTTTAATCATTAAAATCATCAACTATTTCACATTCTCTTAATTTTTGGATCTTAATCTTAATGTAAAACGAGAAGGCAGGTTTTAAATTTGGGACAGACCAATATTGGTGATATTAGCCAAATTTAACACACATTATAAAAATGAGGCTTGATTTTATCTCTTGAATTATTATTATTATTATATTGTGTGTAAATTATAACAGCACTGGTAATTATTATAAGTGTATGATTATTATCTTGTGAAAGTTGTTTTTTGCATAATTGTGTCCATGTCTCAAACATATTGCGTTAAGTGCTTAGATATGCGTGTATCCCTTGCAGTTTAATTATATTAATGAGCAAAGGTTTTAACAGTGTCAAGACGTGCCAGAAAATTTATAGGGTTAAAAGAGAAATTGTCTTGCTGTTGCAATTACCTAGTTTTGCGATTTTTCATTTGTCATGCAGACGTATAATTCTGGTGAAATGGTGTCTAATAGGTACATAATCATATGTATGTAGAGTAACATATTTATAGCTATAAATTATTCCTCCTTAATGATCACGTTGCAATTATTTATACAGCAAAACCTTATTTTATACCTTTGCAATGTAAAAGTTTAATTGGATCACAAAACATATGCAAACAAAACAAAACCTTGCCAAATCTAATTATTTATTATTTATGAGCCTTTCTTAATATATGCAGATACCATCACGTTAAGTGTATCAACAGTTTTTGCAATTAATTTCTATTTTAATTAGAGCCGGCCTTGTGTTTTATAGCCTCAATCAGCTTGTCGCTCTTGCAAAATATGGTTTCCTTCCCCAAAACGCTCCACTCGGATTTACGCCTTCACTGCATTAGCCAATTATTTTCTTAATGCTAACGAGGACAGCTTTGTTATTGAGTTACTTGTAAGCTGATTACGTGTTTCCGCTGTCCAACAACTAATATTGACATAAAAAGGATGTGAATCTGTACGTCCATTTGGCTGAACGTCCTGGGCAAAAAAACGAATCAAAGGTCGATGCCTTGTAGATTTACAAATATAAATTACAAAATAATCGCTTAAAAATGCATAAAAATCTTAGAAAATCAGCATATAAAATAGCACAAGGATTAGAATAAGCACAAAAACGCAGAAAAAGCATGAAAAGGCATATTTTATTTTTTATGAAAATACAGAAAAACAAAGCAAAACATAATTTTATTAACAAGAACGTACTATAGGTAGATAAAAGTAATATTTTAATAACATAGGTTTTGGTGATTAATATTAATAACAATAATAACTAATACCAAATAATGATTACTGCTCATTTTTAAATGAACTAATAATTAAATGATTTTCTAAATTTTCAACGAAAAATCTCATTCTCCTATCACAGAGCACATTTTTTAAGTGTGAAAAGCTTCTCTCCACATCCACACTTGTAATCGGTGCATATTTAAATTTGGGAACAATTGTAATATTTATCAGCAAATCTTCTACGAAATCTTCTATTAAAACTGTTGATATTTTTTGAAACTCGCCAAAGCCTTAATTTTTTGACAAAACTGCATCACATTTTTTTTTTAATAATCTCTCCTATAGATCCCCGTACGTTTGAGACGTCGTTCCTAAAATCTTCAACTTTTTGAACCGCATCTACCAAAGTTGTGTTCTTTGCTTGGAGTTTATCAATCGCTTTGCTTACGAAACTGTAGTTGGTTTTTAGGAATGCTAAATTTTGTACAACCCTCCTATCTTTAAGAACTTTGTAGCATTATTTAATTGCCTCTGACACATTTTCGGGAAACTCTAACACAAGCTCCTTAAACGAATCGAAATGGTCGGCATAATAGCAGGCATAATCTAGCCACGTACCCTATCTAGTTATAACCGGTGCCAGAGGAAGAGGTACATTTGGCATTCTTTCCCTAAACATGTAACGCTCCGATATTATTTTTATTATATTTATTTTATTATTCGTCGTTTTTATCGTGAAATTATTATATAATGTTTTAATTATTTTTGGCTCGTGATTTGTTATATAATGTTTTAATTATTTTTGGCTCGTGATTTGTTATATAATGTTTTAATTATTTTTGGCTCGTGATTTGTGATCGTATTTAGTACTTACACGTCGTGACGTTTAATTTAACTACCGTGATTACTCTCAAGGTACTTTGCTATTGGTAATGTGTTAATTAACGTACACTAATAATGGATTAATACAAGAAAGCACCAATTTAAGGATTTGTTTTGTTTATTTAATAATAGACACGCTGAAATTGTAAGACACAGGAAAATAAAACACAGCTTGACGATGATGTAAATTAATTTATATAATTGTAACATACAGGAAAATAAAACACAGGTTGACGATTATGACATGAATTGATTTATTTTATATATTTCGTTATCCTTATAATGAATGTGTAAATTCTTTTATTTATTCAATTGATAGTTTGAAAATGGTTATTACTACGAAGTTTATTTACGAGAGTTTGTATACATGCACGTGCTTCTCTAGTTTCTTAGACCATTTATTACCATGCCCTTTCACTCCATTTAACTACGGGAAAGTGATATGATCAAAAATAGAACTATTTAAAGATGTTGAAATATCCCCAATAATTCATGAATGATTACTAAAGGTATCTCGCGATCTTCCCGAATTTCATGGTTGTGTCGGTGTCCACACAATAATGTAATTATTGGAGCCCCATTGTTTACGTTGATTGAGGTAAATTAGTAATTCTACCCACGACCACAGCAAGCACCAATGTCAGAAGTAGTCATCACCGTCAGACATGATACAAGTTGTGTCAAATAACAGTTCTGCTACCTCAATCGGAAATGTTTATGTAATGTTATAATATATTATTATTAGGAACATTGGAGGTTATTAATAACTTCTATTGGGATTATACCAAGCCTCATTCTCTCGTTTAACATTTTCTCTGTTTATACGGGGTTTTAATAATTCCACTTATTTCTTGTTTACGATATTTAACCATAAATTGTCATTATGTCTTCAAATTATTGAGATTTAATCCAGCCTATTTTATCTGTACGATTCTAAATTACTCTGCCCAATAATAGGTACGTTATGTGCTTGTTTTATGATTTGAAATAAAGAAACCAGTATTTTTATACATTATGTTTTTAAATTATTATGATTTAATCCAACTTATTTATTTATACAATTATAAATCACTCTGCCCAATAATATGCACGTTATGTGCTCATTTATGATTTAAAATGAAGAAGCCATCATTTTTATGAATTATTTTGATTTAAATATAATGATGTATGTCGGAGGGGAACACTGAATGCCTTGATTAGTTGTTATAGTTATGGTGAATACAGCCACATTAATTTACGATCGCGAGCGCGATGTATAATGAGTTTATATGTTTAAATCTTATGATGCTGACAACGATTTGATTCTAGTGGAAGAGGTGATTCCACAATAACAGGTGTGTGAACGAAGTGCGCGGGTGGGCGTCAATTACACCTGTTATTGCTTCCTCTAGTGATTCGTAAACACGAATAGCGTTCGAGCCGCCTTTGTTTACTGATAGGAATATGTAATCGGTGTTTGGCTTTTCTAGGTAAGTTGTTTTTGGTTAAATACACTATTTTCCGTCAATTTGAATCTAGTGCGGGAATTTGATTTCACAATAATAGGTGTGTGAACGAAGTGCGCGGGTGGGCGTCAATTACACCTGTTATTGCTTCCTCTAGTGATTCGTAAACACGAATAGCGTTCGAGCCGTCTTTGTTTACTGATAGGAATAGGTAATCGGTGTTCGGCTTTTCTAGGTAAGTTGTGGTTGGTTAAAAAGAATAAGCACTCCCGTGAATTTATAATGAGACTGGTTTAACAACTTTATATTATCATTAATAATAAAAAATTAAATTACTCTGTACCTAGAATTGTACGTTTTTCGATTTATTCAAATTGTTATGCTACTTTGCGTATTTTACAACGTTATTGTTAATTTAATTATAAACCGACGTGAATTTATATACTCAAAACCGCAAATGTCGTGTGCGTTGCCCGTGGCCGACGCAACTGTCTTACTGATCTCGCTCGTGTGTGGCTTGTGCTTAAATAGGTTTTTTTTCAGCTTCAAATCTTCACTCCCCTCACATATCTACTGCTAAATATTCGCCCCCATCCCTTAGTTATCATGGTGATTATTAATCTTGAGTGTGCGTGCGGTATTAATGCGTTTTTTGCGCAGAGTTTTACACTTAACTTAAAGAGTTGCCATTCGAGGTGATTTTTACGTGCCTGGCGCTTGCTCGTTTCTAAGGGGCGCTGATACCCAAATTGTTTATGTGACACCACGACATGGAATCTTCCAGAACCGTGCATATGCAGGCTTCGGCTCTTGAGATATTTGGCGACGCTCTGGCGCGAGTCGCGAGGGCTATTTCTCACATTTCACCCTGGGATTATTTGTAAATGAATTAATTTAATAATTTTGTTGTATTCATGATTTTTAAAATATGAGTCACTTTATTGCGTAAATGCGTATTATACTGGGCGTATATTTGGGCCTATTACAAACATTTCAACCCTCAGTGGAGTTTTTAGGAAAATTTTCTTCCCGGTTATTATCATTGACCAGTGGAAATTGTAGTCTAATCGTTTCAGCAACTCGATTAAAACCATGTGCCAAACAGGTGCAACGCATTAATTGCTCATAAAATACTTTTAAATTAGAATATGCCTTCAACATATATGCTGCGGCATCAGAAAGCATCAATAATAATTTATCATTTGGTACGGGGTTTGGCAAAAAAAAAGCTATTGCCATTTGTTTTTTTCTAACTGCTTGGAACTAAATAAAAATGCATTGGTGGAGTCTTCGTTTAATATTCCAATCATTAAATGGGCGAAATACCGACCACATGAATCAGTAGTTTCATCTACACAGAACCATATGTAATTGTTGTCAATTATTTTTTGTATTTCCTCAATAGTGTGTTTATATACTTGCTCCATATAGTTTTTGCGAATGGTTGATTCGGCAGGAATATGTCTGTCGGTGTATTTTTGTAAAAAATATTTAAACACACTATTATCTAGTTTTTTTACCGGAATGTTAGAAGATGCCGTCGCATTGCATAAATCAAAGTAAAACTCTTTTTCATTCTGTGTAGAAGAACTCTCAAAAGACTCGGAAATAGTTTGCTGGGTACTCAGTGTACTGCTTGCAGATTTGTTTTTTTTTTAATTTTCCAGTTGTTTTGATATGTTGTGTTATGTTAAATTTTTTCGCGCAGTTAATCTACAACATAATACATGCTTGTACTAGGCCAATAGCAACACAAAATAAAACTTACCGGTTTGATACAAGCCCTGCATATTAATTTGCCGTTCTCATATTTTAATTCAGAATGTCCACGAATCCATTCATCGACGGAAGGTTTTACTTTCGGCATTTTATACAAGAAAACTTATAAACACGTAATACACACAAGGCACAAGCACAACGCACTGAAGCTTGAGATAAATTGGATTGAATTGATAGCACACTTGCCCCAGATGCGTAAAAATAGGGTAATCCCCGAAATAATCAAGCTTTGTTTACCGAATATTACGTACGCACGCTCGCTTTGTTGATGATTTTGTGATAACGAAGTACTCTGGGCGTAACGGAGTAATATTTATACTGAATTCTCATTACAATAATGTGCAACAAAATATATTTCTAGCTAATATAAATAATATGCTATAAAATTGAGAAATAAGCAAATAAGCACCAAACATAAGGAAATATGCACTAAAAATGAATTGAAGCAATTATTAGCTTAAAAACTAAAAATATGCATGAAAGCACAAAAAAAATATGCCACGTTACTTAATTTGCTGAAATTCGTATAGATACGAGGTCATTTTGGTCTGCTATTAAAACTGATGTATAGCATAATACCTAGAAATTCGCGCCTTGTATATAACATAGCATTTTTGGAGCCTGAATGTGAGGCTAAACCAATAGAATAACATAGCGAAATATTACTTCATGCGATTCCAACTAGCAAAAGTACCAATTAATTTCATTGCGAATAATTGTTTGCCCACATGCTTCTTGATCATCTTCATTCCCGACGTAAAGTTTATATCTTCATATAAAATCATTATGTTCCAGCACCATTGCATATGGGTATCCAACGTTTTCTTCGGTTAATATCGTATTTACGACTTACTTACTTGGTAGTAACTCGATGGAAGCAAACGCCGACTTCAGCAATAGCCATAAACATATCCATGCCTAGATTGCTCTAAGTGCGCGATGTCACGTGCTGGCAATAATTCCTGTGGTTAGAATAAAGGCCTAGACGGAGGTAAAGACGGGAAGCTTCTTGGGTCACTGTCGGAATGCATAATCTTGACGATTGTATACAACCACGTTCCAGGATTGAAAAAAGTCCTTTCGGCTGGGATTGGAGTAACGGTCGGAATCACAATGGCCAGAGACTTGAGGCGAGCAGTTGAGGAAGGCTGCGGTGTTAATTTGCAATTAATTCGGAACGACACGCTAATTTGTCGCTCTGCCTGATAAGCGTGGATGAGTTATGTCTGGCGATTATCCAGAACGTGAAAATGTGCGATGGCGGAGGTTTGATTTATTAGCTGAAAAGCGAGGACGCGTCTTAAGTTACTGTTAGTAATAAATCCTATTTAGAAGGCAAGGACAAGGTGTTATTAATAACATTAGGATATTTGCATATCCTGAAACAGTAATGGAATCCAGAAGAATGACATTTTTAGATACCTGCTTCATAATATTTGGTAATCGAACCAATAGGTGCAAAATATATCAATAATGTTCATCATACCTGCATCATAATACATGCATCATACCTGTATCATCTTCGATGATAGAACTATTAAGCGTGCTGAAATGTGTCTTTCTAACACGACGTGTTTTAAAGTTGCCCAGTAACAACAAATTTATTGATTAAGTTTATATGACAATAAACATCAGGTAATACTATTTTTTTATAGAAATAAATATTAAATGTACACATATTGCTGGAATATAAAAACCCGAAATCAGAAGATTCATGCTTTTTATTATTAGTTATTTGGAAACTAGCAGTTTTAACCTTCAGAATTTCGTTGATGACATTGACGACTACGTCAGAGGACATTTATGCGACAAATGACAATGCTCTCCATGTTAATGATTAAAACTGACATAATCTATCACATCCTTCAATACCATTAACCCAGGAGGGGAAAGAAACCGAAAGTCACGAGGTGAAGGCAGAATGAAGAAAAATAAAAAGATTATTAAAACCGTCGAAATGCGTCGATATTATAAAAATCAAATCAAATCAAAATTATCTTGCCGATGGTTTTTTTCTTTTTTCGAAAACTATTCACAAATGAAGATATTTTATCGAAATTTTAACTTTAATTTATGTGTACCTAAATATCTCCCTTGATTGTGCCTTTAAATAAAATTTCATAAGATTTATGTCTCAAATATGAAACCCTCTCTTATGCACGTGTATCATAATATACTATTATAGCAATAAATGTAATAAAAAAAATCATTTTACAAAAACATATAAGCCTGATAATATTATTACATGTATACTGAAAGAGTTATGGAAAATGGAAGAAATATAATAAAGTGATAATTAATCCTAAATGGAATAAATAATTTTGCAAAAAAAATGTAAAATACAAAAAATATGTATAATATTACCCCAAATAAATGCATAAAGCAGTTATATAAAATAGACGAAACATTATAATTAATCATTTCTGAAATAATACAACAAATATTGTATTGCGGTATTCCGAAGAAATCCGTTAGTCATTGCTTTTGTTCTATTTGTTCTGTTACCAAACTACAGTTTCAGTTAATGCCATTTCTGTACTTGATAATCGACAAGTTTAGCTCCTTACATACATTGTACCTTGTACCTAAGATTACAGCACTTTATACTGAGTGTAGAAACATGTACCTACTGATTATTCGAATGCGAATTTTAAAATGTTGCGTCGTTGTTGTTTTAGCAAAGGACAATTGTATGCAAGACAATGGAATTGCAAACACTCAGTTTGGGCACATATTGGTCTATACATAATGATGATTACATTTTCCCAGCCTACAAACTAATTCATTTCAGAAAAGTTCTTGTATGCACCTACGAAATTCTACAATTACCAACAGCTTCAAAATAGATCAATATTTGTAAAGAACGGAAAACCTTTTTTTTTCGAAAAATTGTATAAAACAATTAACTAAAACTTCAAATAGACATCTTTTAAAATTCAAATTAATTACAAATATTTATGGTAAAATAAGATAAATATATATATACATAGCAAAATACACACACATATATATAATATATAAAGGCAAAATAAAATAAATAAATTATAAAATAAAATAAAAATAATTGTACTACTAAGTACTCATTAATAATACCTTAGATAAATAACAAGTAACTTATGGATAAAACTTTAAACTAATAAAAAATATTGGCATTTATGTCCATTTTTATTCTTAACTAAGAAGGCTGTGATTTCATTTTATTAATTTTTACACATGAACACCATCAAAAATGATCTGATAGTGAAAATATTATTAAATATCAGATTTCTAACAAAGTTGCCTAATTCATATATTTAAACAAATAAATTATTGCTTCAATCATTCAAGTGTGCTGGTTTTTTTAAGCAAACCAATCATCAACTATATTTTATATTATAATTTGACTGATTTGCTTCCGTAAAATAGGAATAGCAATTAAATTCTGTACTCAATAGATACTCAATTTGATGGCAAAATTGCTCACTGCTATAAAATATAACCTCTTGTTTTAAAATATAACCTATTTTTTTAAGTCTAGTGATTTTTTGCATTGGCCAACAATACTGTCACCCTAACAGAAACAAACTTAGTTAAAAATAAAAATCGAACAGAGTTTAGATAACTTAAATCAGTCGTCAAAGAGACTGTTTTTTCTTCACTAGGTGTAAAAGTCTTTTACAATTTAGATCAAAAAAAGACTGTTACGTCCATCAATGATTGGTTAAAGAAGACACATATTGGTCTACATATAATGATGATTAGGTCCATTTTCCCAGCATACAAACTAATTCATTTCAGAAAAAAAAATTCTGTACACCTATGAAATTCTACAATTACCAAAAGCTTCAAAATAGATCGATATTTGTAAAGAACTAAAAATAATTTTGTTCGAAAACTAATAAAAAACGTTGGCAATTACATGACATAAATCAGTCATCATAGTGACTGTTTTTTGTTCACTAGATGTATAAGGTTTTGTAAAAGTCTTTTACAATTTAGAATAAAAAACTTTTACGTCCATCAATGTTTGATTAAAGAAGAGGTCACAATTTGAGGGAATCTTGATTATTAATTATGTAATATTATTTGTTTTGATCAATATTTAACTGTAAACTGTAAACTTGTAGGTTACAACTTATAACAAAAAAAGACTTTTACGTCCATCACTGATTGATTAAAGAAGACACATATTGGTCTACACATAATGATGATTAGGTACATTTTTCCAGCATACAAACTAATTCATTTCAGAAAAAAATATTCTGTGCACCTATGTAATTCTACAATTACCAAAAGTTTTAAAATAGATCAATATTTGTAAAGAACTCAAAATATTTTTGTTCGAAAACTAATAAAAAACGTTGGCATTTACATGACATAACTCAGTCATCACAGTGACTGTATTTTGTTCACTAGATCAAAGGTTTTGTAAAAGTCTTTTACAATTTAGAATTAAAAAACTTTTACGTCCATCAATGTTTGATTACAGAAGAGGTCACAATTTTAGGCAATCTTTATTATTTATTATGTAATGTTATTTGTTTTGATCAATATTTAACTGAAAACTTGTAATAGTACAATTCGTGAAATGGATACTCCCTAAAGACGATAGCTGGCTTAATGAAATAGTTTAGTTTTGAAGACCCATTTCCGTTGAAGACCTTGGTTGATTTTCTACAAGAGTTTTGTCTTTATGGAAACCATCAGTCCCTGTCGTTGAAGATGTTTCTGAATTCGGAACATCTAAGATGTTTTTTTTAATATTGTAGACATTTATGATTGTAGACATTGATCTCGATTAAATGACAGAAGTTTTTCTTTGAGTTTTCACTAATGTGAAGCTAAAGTTTTTCAAAAATAGTTGTTTGATACTCGATTGCGAAATACTTCTGTTGCATTTTCGAATGTGTTTTCGTTTTTTTTTAAGCTAACATAATAATAACAATAAACGTTTTGTCTTTATGGAAACCATCAGTCCCTGTCGTTGAAGATGTTTCAGAAATCGGAACATCTAAGATGTATTTGATATTGTAGACATTTATGATTGTAGACATTGATCTCGATTAAATGTTAGAAGTTTTACTTCGAGTTTTCACTAATGTGAAGCTAAAGCTTTTGAAAACTAGCTGTTTGATACTCGATTGCGAAATACTTCTGTTGCATTTTCGACTGTGTTTTCGTTTTTTTGAAGCCATCAGTCCCTGTCGTTGAGGATGTTTTAGAATTTGGATCATCTAAGATGTTTCTGATATTGCAGACATTTATGATTTTAGACATTGATCTCGATTAAATATCAAAAGTTTTTCTTTGAGTTTTCACTAATGTGACGCTAATGTTTTTGAAAAATAGTTGTTTGATGCTCGATTGCGAAATACTTGTGTTGCATTTTCGAATGTGTTTTCGTTTTTTTGATGCTATCAGTCCCTGTCGTTGAAGATATTTTAGAATTCGGAACATCTAAGATGTTTTTTTGATATTGTAGACATTTATGATTGTAGACATTGATCTCGATAAAATGTCAGAAGTTTTTCTTTCAGTTGTCACTAATGTGAAGCTAAAGTTTTTGAAAAATAGTTGTTTGATACTCGATTGCGAAATTCTTCTGTTGCATTTTCGAATGTGTTTTCGTTTTTTTGAAGCTATCAGTCCCTGTCGTTGAAGATGTTTCAGAATTCGGAACATCTAAGATGTTTTTGATATTTTAGACATTTATGATTTTAGACATTGATCTCGATTAAATGTCAGAAGTTTTTCTTTGAGTTTTCACTAATGTGAAGCTAAAGCTTTCGAAAAATAGTTGTTTGATACTGGATTGCGAAATACTACTGTTGCATTGTCAAATGTGTTTTCGTATTTTTGAAACTAACAGAATAATAACAATAAAACGAGTGAAAACTAATGAAATCAGTTCACTGGCCTTTTGGCGCCTGTCTGTTTCCCCATCCTCCACACAATTCTACTTCTTCCATCTGAGTGTCTCTCTTTCTGCATTTCGAAAACAATAAATTCGACACAAGAATGAATAAAGTGTTACAAGGAACATCAAGTCTAGATCATATTTTTGAAAAACAAAATTTTCATTACAATCATTTAAACTTGTGTAACCAGCTTTTTTGAAAAATAAAGAGTCAAACTGCAAGTATATTGTTAAAGATATGTTGAAAATTGCTCACATGAATCTAGTACTAAAAATTAGGTTACAATAACAATGTTATATATCAACGTCAAATTGTTTGTACTAGATTTATGTGAGCATGGCTATACTCATAAACTCATGTTACGAGGAATATCAAGTCTTGATCATATTTTTGAAAAACAAAATTTTCAACATATCTTCAATAATATACTTGTAGTTTGACACTTTATTTTTCAAAAAAGCTGGTTACACAAGTTTAAATGATTGTCATGAAAATTTTGTTTTTCAAAAATATGATCTAGACTTGATCTTTCTTGTAACATGAGTTTATAAGTACAGTTATGCTCACATAGATCTAGTACAAAAAATTAGGTTACAATAACAATTATACCGTATGTCCCCGGATAGAGTTTACAAGAGGAAAAACTTTTTTTCTTTTATTTTACGCCAAAACTTCAAAGGAATAAGATTTTTTGCTTGTCCTGAAACCAGCAAATCTTTAATTAAAACTTAAATATTCTGATTCAGTGGAAAGAAAAGTTCATTTTTCTTTTGATTTCGGACTTTCTCTGCTTTTTAAATCCCATCACATTGGCCGTTTTATTTATGTGAGCATGACTGTACATTTCTTCATTCACATAATACTACCTACATAATACTTACCTGAACATTTGGGTATAGTAAGCGAAGAGCAAGGTGAAAGATTTCATATGGATATAAAGATACTGAAAATGCAATACCAAAGAAGATAGAATGTGAAGAAGATCGTGGACTATTGCTGGATGTTAAACAGGAGATAATTCTCAGCAAGTTTTCAAAACGAAAAGCTGAAAAAAAAGTTTTGAGGAAAAGAGGAAAAGGAAAAAGAGAAAAACGATGCTATGGTCCATGCAAGATAATTTGTCACTTTTCCAATAAAAACATGACCACACCCTCTCTCTTACCGGAATGGACAGAACAAATGCAAGTGCATTTCTCGGAGTGTACTAGTTTATAGAGGTACGATAGTGATCTTAAAGCCCCTGAGTAATGCGATTGCTTATTCCAGAGCACTTCATTTCTATGGGATTAAACGAATAAATTTATGGTTTATGATTTTATGGATCAAAACCTCCCCTGCAAGTTTAGGATGCATTCTCGTTAGTTCCAGTGGGTGGGATTTCGTTTTATGGGAAAAGTGACAAATTATTTGGCTATGACTTTGATTTTTATTTACTTCTTCAAATATTGCTGCATAATCATTGCTGCCATGGCAATGGCTGTAAGTTTTTTGTATCTATTGGAAAATTTTCTTAGGATTTTAGCTTTCATATGTGTGTATATCTGGTGTATATTAAGTGTGAACATCAAAACACAAATGTCTTAATATTTCAGTTGGAGTTACTTTACTTTTAAATAAATAAATATAAATTAAATATTTTTTTAAATAAATTTTAAATACTAAAATTAAATAAACTCAGCTCTAATCCAGGTTATTTTTTTTTACATTGACGGAGCTGTCAACAATATCAATTATTGCAATAATAACAATTGGCGTGTGTTTTGCCTACCTAGTACCTTATTATTGTTTAATATTTATAATAAATAGTGTTTAATATATTTATTTGCCTTACAAATGTAAAAATGCCTACAATAAAACAATTGGCCAATGTTTTGGCGGGCTAGCCTTAAAAATGTATAAATACCTATAAAAACAATTGGCGAATTTTTTGCCGTGATAGCCTTTAAAATGTAAAAATACCTACTATAAAACAATTGGTGAATGTTTTGCCAGTCTAGCCTTAGAAACGTATACTTTCTCGCCTCTATCTAGATGGTAAAATTCTATTTCCTTATAGTGTAGGGCAAAAATCCTGTTTACCATAGTTTCTGGATCCCAGGGCTAAACAATACAGCAGTTTTTTGAAGTTTCTTGAGTTTCTTGAAAATTCTTGAAAAATAATCTGGAGTTTCTTGAAAATTCGTGAAAAATAATCTGGAGTTTCTTGAAAATTCTTGAAAAAGATAAACGGAAATAGCAACGATGGAACCAACTTGGGGGGGAGGCCGATGTTCAAAGATGGACGGAAGTAGGCTGAAAAGAAGAAAAGAACGAAGAACACCAATTTGAGAAGTAATTCATGTCACAATTTCAATCAAATTAATCCGCATCTACTTCAATTAGCTGAAATTCTTCACAATTCCTTGGTGAATGTTAACACCGCCTAGATGACACCGTGTCGTCGCGATTACAAGCCGCGGTCGCATTCATAACTGTGCATTAGCGGCTAGATGCAAGTAGGTGAGCGTGCGGTGCATCTGGATTCGAGATGGATTGAATCGCGGTCGATTAAAGTCCTCGTGCGGAAAATAGAAGATCTTCTTAACGGATTAATTGGCATTAAGAGGCGCAAATTGGACCGATTTACGCTGAACCGTCACTAGATGTAAATGCTCGCCTTGTGTAGGTCATTTAAGTGGTATCCAGAATATAATCTGGTTTAATATGTATACTGGATGTAATTATAAAGCTATAATTATAACGTGTTTCAAATGAAACGGATAAATTAAATAAAAAGAAAAATTCAAAAAAGGTGGGAAAAATATTTGGAAAAAATGCTTGGACAGGTCGAATTTTATTTTCAAATTGTCATTTGGAGATGTTATTTTGAACCCTATACCCCTCAATTCCCAAGCTCTTGCAACCCCAACTTTAAAATTTAAAATAGCTAAGTGCTTTTTTGTGATACTTCATTTCATGGTTTTTTATGTTGAATAAGTACACCCAAAGTCTTTCAAAATCGGTTGATTTGATAAAAATTTGGACAAAATTTGAATTGTATTCAAATGAAAGAGCTGTCAGAAATAATCTATTCTTATTCATATTCATTAATATAATGTGGATGAAATGTGTGGGTAAATTTTTAATTCAAATTTAATTGGTGGTTACAATATTTGTTTAATTGCCGCATCTTTTAGAACGCGCAGGTTGCAAAACTTGAGGAAGCAGATGGTTAACTTGACCCCAGTTGCACATCAGATATCAAACAATCTGCAATTTCCACGTACGTATATGAATTACAATTTGCTCAACACTTACCTCCAACGGTTTATTGTATTATAATTCATTATTTCAATTGCGAATTGCCCAATACGCCTCAAATACGTATTGCCAGGTATTGCACAAAAGCTCTTCCGCATTCATTGCTCTCACAAGCGCTGCAGATTCATTTTTATTTCCCAAGTGTTAAGCTGACGCTTTAATTTAATACCTCGGACGCACGTACCCACTGATCCCATAAATCTTAACGTTTTCCACAATCGCGGAATTAATAGTTCGTAAAAGTGAAAATCCCCTCACCAGAAGCAGTTTCTTCTGGTCTCGTTGCTAATGAAAATCCGCATTCTGCCGGATTTTTCTCCCTTCGTCTAATCGGCCGGCATTTGCATATCCGGTACAGTTTCTCTGCTCTCGTCGCGAGGAGGTGGTCAGCTATTAATTGACCACCGGAAGAGGTGCTTGTAAGCGCGTGATAACACCTCGGACTAGTTTTTACCTAGTCCCTCAAAAATCTCCAGTCGTCAGCTTGGGCTCGCGCTGACCAGTCGCGTGCCACTCGCCTGGTGGTCACTGGTCAAGACTCGCGTGAACCGTGTGCTGCGTGGAATCCTCGAGATCGCGTGACTCGAAGAGACGAGTGGGTTTAACTTCAAGAAGTTTTTTTTATAAGCCTAGTGAGCACATGGATGTTACTCCGGATGGTGGCATTGGTAAAGGCAGGTGCGTTTATTGTAATAGAAATCGAATTATTAACCTTCGCGGACGTTAAACTTCCTCGGTGGTTGCGTTGCAGCCTTGAATTCGATGTGAGCGAGCCTTTATGGATACCAGTGGAATCTTAATAATTGGTTTATTGGTGTTGTGTAAATGCTGAAACTTAATAGGTTCGTGTTAAATTACCACAAAACAGGTTCTTCTTCTTTAAGTAATTATAAATTATGTTATTAATTAACGAGGAATATGATTTATTAGTTAATTAATTTAAAAAATATTTTAATTATTCAAACGCCTATTTGGCACAAAGGTTAAAAATTTAAATATTTGCTGAAGCACGCAACAGCGCGCGCTACAGCATATGTTTTTTTTTCTGTTTAAAAAAATCACCCCTTCTGGACAAACATTCAAGCTTAATTTTTTCAGCCAATTAAATAATTATAACAAGAAATTAGTACAATTATACAGTCATAATTCATAAACTAAAAATGTTATAAACATTTTATTTTATACGTCTTGTCAATTAGTGGTATGCAACAATTCATTTCATGATTTTCAATGATTTCAGATTTTAAATCTTATAAGCATAGGTTTTTATCCCATCCTAACTAAAAATTGCAACTTACAGTGGCCTTCAAGCATTAATTCTTCATAAGTTTACAGCAAATCGTTAAATGTTTCCCACTCGTTTATTAATTTTACAGAAACTTCCATAATTTCCACAAATATTGATTATTTTTTATGATTTTTCCAACTTAAACAGACATTTTGAAACTGTATACCGCAACTTTCAATAATTGTGGGGGTGAGAAGCCAAGGGGTCCAAGTAACGTTTTCTTTAATCGAGCTAAGTGCATATATGAAACCTAAATATACAAGTATACTTAGTGGTAAATGATCCAAGCACTTTCTCAACACTAAAGCTGCCATCTATCGATATATTGCCAAGTATTTGTATAATTTAACTGTACTTAATTCCACACACACCCCAGGGTCCTAAAATTATCAAAAAATTCCGAAAAGTACCGCCAAATTTGGGTTTTGAAAATCTGGTTGTACGTAAAACAAAAAAGAGGTGCGTAAAAAACTTTGAACTTAAATATCTACGAACACAGATTTCAAGACTTGGAGCTTTTGGCTTCTCACCCCATCAATGTTCATCTTACTGAATACTTCATTAATTATTTTGAACAATTGATATCTTTGAAGTTTTTGAAATTTGTTGTGTTTTTTTAAATTTCTGCAGGATTCCAAATTTTTAACGTTTTCACAATTATTTCATGAAATTATACAGGGTGTTATAGAACTACAGGGACAAACTTCTGGGGCTTGCAAAACAAAGGTAAAAAAATCTAGTGGAAAGAAGATTTTTACCATTTTCTACTGTTTTTATAATTTATTGTAATGTTTTTTTGTTTGAGATTTTGAAGTGTTACCAAATGATATCTCAAAAACTATCGTATCAATATCAATGCAATTTATTGCTGATAGTAAGCAATATATTGTTTATAAACGAGTGTAATATGATTAATATCCAATGCGCCATTTTTGATATACTATGGTTTTTATGTGAACGTGTGATTTTAGGTGCTAATTGAAGTGTTTAAAAAATTGCTCATACTTAAATAATCATATCTCAGCATAAAGCATAGCTTTTATTCCATCTTAACTTAAAATTGCAACTTACAGTGGCCTTTGAGCATTAATGCTTCATAAGTTTACTGAAATCGTTAAAATCGTTAAATTTTTCTCACTCGTTTATTAAATTCACATAAACTTCTACAATTTCCACAAATATTGATTATTTTCTTATGATTTTTCCAACTTAAACGGACATTTTGAGACTGTATACCGTAACTTTCAATAATTATAGGGGTGAGAAGCCAAGGGGTCCAAGAAACATTTTCCTTAAAATCGAGCTAAGTGCATATATGAAAACTGGATATACAATTATACTTGGTGGTAAAGAGATCCAAGCACTTTCTCAACCCTAAAGTATTTGTATAATTTTACTTTACTTAATTCCATACACACCACAGGGTCCTAACATTTTTTTAAAAATCCGAAAATTACCACCAAATTTGGGTTTTGAAAATCTGGTTCAGAGGTGCGTAAGAAACTTTGAAGTAAAATATCTAAGAACACATATTTCAAGACTTGGAGCTTTTGGCTTCTCACCCGCTCAATTTTCATCTATCAGAATACCTCATTAATTATTTTGAACAATTGATATCTTTGAAGTTTTTAAAATTTGTTGTGTTTTTTAAATTTTCTGCAGGATTCCAAATTTTTACCATTTTATAACGTTATCACAATTATTTCATGAAAAGTACCGCCAAATTTGGGTTATGAAAATCTGGTTCGGAAGTGCGTAAAAAACTTTGAACTTAAATATCTCAGGACACATATATCAAGACTTGGACAATTTGGCTCTCACCCCCTCAATTTTCAACTTACTGAATACTTCATTAATTATTTTTAACAATTGCTAGCTTTGAAGTTTTTGAAATGTGTTGTGTTTTTTTAAATTTCTCCAGGATTCAAAATGTTTTCCTATTTTCTAACGTTTTACAATTATTTTATAGAAATTATACAAAGTGTTATAGAACTACAGGGTCAAACTTCTGGGGCTTGCAAAACAAAGGTCAAAAAATCTGGTGAAAAGTATTTCGTTTAGAAAATAGAGTTTCTTAAGAATTATTGCGAATTTTGCCCAAATATTGATAACTCAAATTACTATATTGCCAAGTATTTGTATAATTTAACTGTACTTAAACTGTACTTTAACTGTATTTAACTGTACACACACCCCAGGGTCCTAAAATTAAAAAAAAAATGAAAAGTACCGCCAAATTTGGGTTTTGAAAATCTGGTTCAGAGGTGCGTAAAAAACTTTGAACTTAAATATCTAGGAACACATATTTCAAGACTTGGAGCTTTTGGCTTCTCACACCCTCAATTTTCATCTTACTGAATACTTCATTCATTATTTTGAACAATTGATATCTTTGAAGTTTTTTAATTTTGTTTTGTTTTTTTAAATTTCTGCAGGATTATTTTTTTTTACCATTTTCTAACGTTTTCACAATTATTTAATGAAATTATACAGGGTGTTATAGAACTACAGAGACAAACTTCCGGAGCTTGCCAAACGAAGGTAAAAAAATCTGGTGAAAAGTGTTTCGTTTAGAAAATAGAGCCTCTTAATTATTCTTGCTATTTTGCCTCATTATTGATAACTCAAATTACTAGGTACGTATTATTTATTTTCATAACGTCGGAAATTAATACTGGAAAAATAAAAAAGAAGGAAACTCTTTTGGCCACACATTTATTAACACAGGGTGTTTGTTTGCTTTGTTGTGTTTTGCAAGCCCTAGAAGTTTATCCCTGAAAATCATTAACACCATATATATATTATGAATTGTATGTAATCAAGCTTTGGAGCATTTCAGAATTTTACTAAAACCTCCAAAATTCCTGAGATTTAAAATATATTTTTTCGAAATTTGCATATTTTAAGACAATTCTGTAAATTTTATGTTGCATTTTTAAAATTCCGATTTTCTCAAGTGAATGTTGAGGCAATTATAAAAGTATCATTGATTTGTATAAATGTTTAATGTCGTTTGGTACATTTTGGTACAGGGTCCTAACATTTTCAAAAAAAATTCACGAAGAGTACCACCAAATTTGGATTTTGAAAATCTGGTTCAGAGGTGCGTAAAAAACTTTGAACTTAAATATCTAAGAACATATATTTCAAGACTTGGAGCTTTTGGCTTTTCGCCCCCTCAATTTTCATCTTACTGAATACTTCATTAATTATTTTTAACAGTTGACATCTTTGAAGTTTTTGAATTTTGTTGTGTTTTTTTAAATTTCCGCAGGATTAAATTTTTTTACCATTTTCTAACGTTTTCACAATTATTTCATGAAATTATACAGGGTGTTATAGAACTACAGGGACAAACCTCTGGGGCTTGCAAAACAAACGTCAAAAAATCTAGTGGAAAGTGTTTCGTTTAGAACGTAGAGTTTCTTAAATATTATTGCGAATGTTGCCTAAATATTGATAACTCAGATTACTATATTACCAAGCATTTGTATAATTTAACTGTACTTAATTCCACACACACCCCAGGGTCCTAACATTTTCAAAAAATTCTGAAAAGTACCGCCAAATTTGGGTTTTGAAAATCAGATTCAGAGGTACGTAAAAAACTTTGAACTTAAATATCAAAGAACACATATTTCAAGACTTGGAGCTTTTGCCTTCTCACCCTCAATTTTCATCTTACTGAATACTTCATTATTTTTTATTGTTTTCTTCCATCTTTATTGGAGTACTTACTGGTAGTTAATTATTTTGAACAATTTATAACTTTGTAGTTTTTGAAATTTGTTTTGTGTTTTTTTTTAAATTTCTGCTAGATTCCAATTTTTTTATTATTTCCTGAAGCTTCCACGATTATTTCATGAATTATATAAGGTATTAATTAATAATAGAGCAAACCTTCCAGGGCTTGCAAAACACAGCAAAGCAAACAACTTATGTTAATAAATGTGTGAACAAATATCTATCTGTAGTATCTTTTAGAATTTTTTTTATATACTAGTACTTTATTATATTACAATTACCTTATACTGTGATTTATGTGACACTATCTATGTGATGGCATCAATAAATATATGATTATATTATAATATTATTATAATTCAGCCTCTTTAAGATTTTTGCTAATTTTTCCTAAATATAAGCAGCTCAATTTACTTCCTGCTATATGTTTCCATAACAACGGAAATTAATACAGGGAATATAAAAAAAGGAAATACTTTTACCCACACATTTATTAACAAGTTGTATGCTTTGTTGTATTTTGCAAGCCCTAGAAGTTTGTTCCTGCAATTCATTAATACCCTGTATATATTATGATTAGTGTGTAGAGAAGTTGTGGAGCTCTTCAGTTTTTGAAATTTATTAGGTGTTATTTTTAATATCTGCAGGATTCCATTTTTTTTACAATTTTCTAAAGTTTTCACGATTATTTCATGAAATTATACAGGGTGTTAATGAATTGCACGGACAAACTTGTAGGGCTTGCAAAACACAACAAAGCAAGCAACTTGTGTTAATAAATGTGTGGTCAAAAGAGTTTTCTTTAGAAAATACAGCCTCTTAAAGATTTTTACTAATTTTGTCTAAATATAAGCAATTCGATTTACTTCCTACTATTGGTTTCCATAAAGACGGAAATGAATACAGGAAAAATAAGAAAATTGAAACACTTTTGACCACACATTTATTAACAAAAGTGGTGTGCTTTGTTATGTTTTGCAAGCCCTAGAAGTTTGTCCCTGCAATTCAGTAACACCCTGTATATATTGGCGTATTGGAGTTGGTACATTTACAAAAACTTTAAGGCAATTTTATTTTGTCATATTAGCACATTTCTTGATTTTAAGTACTTACTTGCAAAGTTTAAGACTTTTGAAGGTCTTGACCTCGTGTACACGAATCGGGGCAAATACCTAAAGGTTCCCATTTGAAATTTTAAAGTTAACCGTTACCTAGCCATCTCAAGGTCATTCAAGGTCACGAAAAAATAACCATTATATAGATTTTTTCAAATAAGAAAATTGAAACAGTTTTGACCACACATTTGTTAACAAAAGTAGTTTGCTTTGTTATGTTTTGCAAGCTCTAGAAGTTTGTCCTTGCAATTCATTGGAAGGCGTCCTTGCAACACCATGTATATATTATGATTAGCGTAAGACAAAGTTTTGGAGCACTTCAGTTTTTGAAATTTGTTGAGTGTTATTTTTAAAATCTGCAGGATTCCAAGTTATTACAAGTTTCTAACGTTTTCTCGATTATTTTATGA
Organism: Othius punctulatus; assembly: GCA_951805005.1. Lineage (NCBI taxonomy): Eukaryota > Metazoa > Arthropoda > Insecta > Coleoptera > Staphylinidae > Othius > Othius punctulatus. The sequence goes on from OX638144.1 coordinate 16,397,436, forward strand.
AATTATACAGGGTGTTAAATGTATTACAAGGACACACTTCCATGGTTTGCAGAATACAGCAAAGCAAACAACTTGTGTTTATAAATGTGTGGTTTAGACTTCTTCATAGTTCTTCAATAAATGTGTGGTTTAGACTTCTTCAGATTTCTCCAATAAATGTGTGGTTTAGAGTTCACTTTACTTCAGAATTCTTCACAATTTTACTAAAACCTCTAACCTTCCTGAGATTTTTAATATATGGGCGTAACTTGAAAGAATTTTTACTTTAATAATTATTTTGAACAATTTACAACTTTTGAGATTTGTTGGTTTTTTTTATTTCTGCAAAATTCCAATTTTTTTACAATTTTCTAACATTTCCACCATTATTTCATGAAATTATGTATATCACAATTATCATGTAAAGAAGTTTTGAAGTACTTCAGAATTTCACTAAAGCCTCCAAAATTTCCTGAGAGTTTTCATTATTTTTATCAAAATTTTGAAAATTCAAGACAATTCTGTAAGTTTTATCTTGAATTTTTAAAAATTTGACTTTCTTATATGAATTTTTATATTTTTTTCTGCAAAATTTGATGCAACTTATATATGTAACTGTCATTAATCTGAATTTAATTTTATTGGCGTGTGGTACATTTACAAAAACTTTAAGGCAATTTAATTTTATCATATTATCACATTTCTTGATTTTAAGTACTTACTTGCAAAGTTTAAGACTTTTGAAGGTCTTGACCTCGTCTACACGAATCGGGGCAAATACTTAAAGATTCCCATTTGAAATTTTATAGTTGACCTAGCACTTTCAAGGTCATTCAAGGTCACAAAAAATAACTATTCTATAGATTTTTTCAAGCCCTACAACGTTTGAAACATTTTTCATCAAACCGTCTCCCTTCAGAGATTTCCTGGTGTATCTATATTATTTCAGCACCGTGTATATTAGAAGATAAATAAAGCTCTTAATAAAGCTAAAACTAGTTAGGCAAATAAAGAAATGAAAACTAATAAAAAAGCTTTTTAACTTTACCAGTAAGTACTTCAAATAATGAAATAACTACAATGTAACTATATAACTAGTATAAACATTAATAATATACTAATAAAATTTAATTTCAACTTCAATTGAAATTTTATAGTAGTTTTTAAGGTACTATGGTAGTAGTTAATTCCATCGAAAATTCGTCTTCATTATGTATCCGTTCATTCTGGTGTATCTGTATTATTTCAGCACTGTGTATATTAGAAGATGGCTCTTAATAAAGCTAAAACTAGTTAGGTAAATAAAAAAATGAAAACTAATAAAAAAGCTTTTAAACTTTACCAGTAAGTACTTCAACTAAAGAAATATCTACAATTTAATTATATAACTAGTATAAAAATTAATAATATACTAATAAAATATAATTTCAACTTCAATAGAAATTTTAAAGTAGTTTTTAAGGTACTATGGTAGTAGTTAATTCAATCGAAAAATCGTTCTTCATTAATTAGACTGTAAATTCAAGATTGTTCATTTTATTGCATAATTAATTACTTTTTATGAACAATTTATAGTTTGTAGTTATTTTGGATTTCTGTTGATATTATTATTATTAGTTTTAACTAATTCTAATTTTCATCCCATTGTTATCTAAATATTTTTTACACATTTCAGTGGTAAACGAATTTTCTAATATATCACCAATAGCATAAAAATCATTTTAGATATCCAATCCACAGATCTAAATAAATTAGTATAAATAATTACTATAATACTACAATAATAATGTTTATGCTATTTAGGACAAGATTTTGTCATCCTTCCAAATTTAGTTTGATTTAAGGAATATAAAAATGTAATGAAGTCCGTATTAAATTTCTCTGTAATCCAAGAGTCTTGTTATGTTTTTCTCTCAGCTTAATTTAGTAGTAATTTTTCCATAATAGTATTTAATTTGTTGTAGTTTTGAATAATGATTGCTCAAAGAAAATTTATCGTTTACAATTACACCCCTTTTTGATACATTTTAAAGAATAGACTACTTATGACCAAGGCATTGATTTGGAAACTCATACATCAACTTGAAATTCTTGAAAAATTTCAATCCCTAGTAGAAGATATTCTTATGAACTCTTCTATAGCTTAGTCATATTAGATTTGTAGCTAGCTGCTTACTTTTGGAAACTATTATTGCCAGATTTCTGCCGAGAAATGTATAAGATCTTTAATAATACAATGGCGTTATTTCTCATTTCTCCCAAGAAATCAGACACATTTTTGATAATGGACACCATTTCAATAACTGAATTTTCACTCTTTTCTCTTTTACTGAATATACAGTAATAATAATTACATATACACAATACAAATTACACATATACATATTAATATTTACTTATAAAACTATAATATAAGAAATATAAGAAGTAAAGAAGTTTTATCCCGTTATTTATCAAAAATCTATATAGCTCTATATTTTTGTGGTGCAATGCAGACACAAAATTTGATTTTCAATTCTAAAATACATGTTATAAATGAACTTTTTTTTAATTAATCCCTTTCATTGTTCAAGTGTTGCTATCATTAAAATATTAGTTTCCCAATCATTGATTTGCAGATGGACCGGAAATATAAATTAAATGTACATTTCAGTCGCAATATGATCATCTTTAAAAGAAGAACTGTACCTACTAGTACAGTTACACTGCAGTTTTTTACTGAAGACGATCGTACTGCGATAGAAATGTACATTTAACTTAAATAAATGTTTTTTGGTACATGCTCCCTAAAATAGCTATTTTGCGGACTCATTTAAGTCCCTAAAATGAGTCTTTTCTGGATTCAATCCTAAAAAGTTGCCATGGTTAAACAATGCGGTTACTATAGTAGCATGGTAATTAAAATCCTTGATTAAGGATGTCATAATAAAAGGTTTGAACGTGTTTTTATGAGCATATACAAAGAAATTGTATTGTTTGTAAACACATACATTTAAACCCCAAATTAAGTTTCTTCGGACTCATTAACGATTTGTCCGAAAAAACTTTACTTTAGATACTTGTAACAAAAATAACACTTTTTGAAAAATGTGTTCTGATTCTAATTTGAAGATTCTTTCACAAACTTCAAACTATTTGATTATTAAATTATCTTATCCAAAAAATGTTATTGGTTTTTAACATCAAACTCACCAAAATTATAATTTTTCCACAACTTTAGGCAATTATACCAGGCAAAAATTACTAATTATACTAGGCCTAATATATTCGGCAAATATACAATTCGAAACTAAATTTAAAACATGCGTAACATAGTTATAATAATTTTCATTTAATTACCAATAAAAAATGTTTCCACCTCACCCATAAAAATATACCGACAGTTGCAACATTTGGAGACAGGTTTCCTATGTTGCAAGGATTGCAATTAAACAGGTTATTTTTATTGCAGCTTAACTGAAGCGATTGCTTACAGGAAAATGAAACGGCTTTGTCGTTTCCATTTCGCAACTGCTGCGTTCGAAAAAAATAAACACACATTGGACGATTTACATTTAAATTGCCTTTAATGCATTCCCCTTTCACACATTCTAAATTTATGTTGTTCCCAGTACACGAAAATAATTCGATAACAAGAATTTTAATAGGAAGTTGTGCGGTGCATTAAGGCTTCGACTTTTAGTTTTTGAAAGATAGGTTGTAGCAAGTGAGTCTGATTTGTTCCCAGTACATGACAATAATTCAAAATAAAGATTTTTAATAGAACGTTAAAAGGTTATACACTGAGTTAAGGCTGCGACTTTCAGTCTTTGAAAGCGGGATTGTAGCAAGTGAGTCTGATTTGTGCCCAGTAGATGACATTAATTCGAAAACAAGATTTTTAATAGGAAGTTAAAATGTTAAGCGGTGAGTTAAGGCTGTGACTTTTAGTCTTTGAAAGCCGGATTGTAGCGAGTGAGCTGATCAATCAAACAGTTTGACAGTGCAGATGTCAAGTAAATGGACTAGACTAGTACATTTCTCAATCTTAAGTCATGTCTTCAGTAAGATTTGATATTTTTGTATTTGATTTTTAATAGGAAGCTAAAAGGTTATGCGGTCAGTTAAGGCTGTGACTTTTAGTCTTTGAAAGCCGGATTGTAGCGAGTGAGCTGATCAATCAAACAGTTTGACAGTGCAGATGTCAAGTAATTGGACTAGACAAGTAGATTTCTCAATCTCAAGTCATGTATGATCTAAGATTTGATACTTTTATATTTGATTTTTCATAGGAAGTTAAAAGGTTGTGCGGTGAGTTAAGGCTGTGACTTTTAGTCTTTGAAAGCCGGATTTTAGCGAATGAGCTGATCAATCAAACAGTTTGCCAGTGCAGATGTTAAGTAAATGGACTAGACTAGTCCATTTATATCGAGCGTTCAACAAAAATCGACGACAAAGTTTGCGTTGGTCATGTCTGCACTAAGATTTTATTTTTGTGCAGTCATGATTTTTGTCGTGCGATTTTTATTGAACTGTCGATAGATGTCATTATCTTTGATGAATTTATTATTAATTTTTATTTACTAATTCTTAAACTAAAAATTGTTACTAGTACTACTACTACTAATTATTACTTATATCGCCAATAATTCAATAATAATAGGTAGTTTAATTCACTATTTTTAAGTTTCTCAGCTAGGTTCTAGCATTTATCCAAAACAAATGAAAGTCCTTAATATATTATGTAATAAATTACAAGTGACATATATTTAATGAAATTTATGGGAATTATAAACACATTTTCAAAGAGAAAATGTGTGTCTCTTCCGATATTCAATTTCAATGGCAACCTTATGGCTCTTCTCAATTTAACATTGACATTGAACTTCGGCCTACCTCTAACAGAAGCATCAATTCCACTTTCACGCCGATACTTGATCTGCAAGCATAACTTACAGCGACTTGACTTTGACACACATTTTGGCTGAACGCTTGCTCATGCGTGGCTTTCATTTTCAATTCTAATAAGTTACAACAAGAAAGTGTGACCAATGTTTCAATTACAAATTCATATGAACAGAATAACAAATAGTTAAAAAGATAAATAGTTAGGGATAAATCATAAATGATTGAAATAGTTTAGGGTTTAGAAAAGTGTACTTCCTAGAAGAATTAAGGAAGTATAATTTAACTTTAACTATATAGATAAAACCTTAATATGAGAAACATAAGTGTTAGAAAAATAATTTTGAGTAAATTTGTCAATGGTCATAAATTCAAAATAGTCTCAAAAGAGTTCTGATTTATATTTCTGGATTCTGGAATTATGTAATTTGGAAGCTAATATTTTGATATAAGCTGCATTTTTTGCTTTTACTATAGCTGCATGGAGAAAGTAAAATTATACTATCCAAAAAAATGTTGATTGCAATCCATACCATCTTGTTTTTATTGCCCCATATACACCATACACATACATACCAAACTGGTAATAATATACTCGTAGAGTTCTAGTTTATATTTCTAGTGTATCTGTAATTATAATTACGATTTTATTGGTAGCAATAATTCATGCTTGTGTCTATCCTTGAGATTATAAAATGGATCAAATCGATAATTGTCTCTTCTTAAAGTTTGCTACTGTTGCATTAAAAATTATCTGCTGTAGGTAAATTTTGTACTCGTAGCGTTCTAATTTATATTTCTGGTGCATCTGTAATTATAATTAGGATTTTATTGGTAGCTATAATTTATGCTTTTGTCTGGTATTGAGATTATAAAATGGACCAAATCGAAAATTGTCTCTTCCTAAAGTTTGCTATTGATACAAAAAAATATTATCTGGTGTAGGTAAATTTTGATACTAGGTACACAAAATTTCCTAAAGATTTCAGATTTTGCGCCAAAGATAGATGGGAATTTCATACCAATTTCTGGAATGTTTAAAAACTCCAGTGTATTAAATCAAACCATCATAAATATTCAAAAATGGTGTTTTTTTTAATAAACTTTCAGAAATCATAAGCATAGTATTAGCCAGAGTTGGTGTGATTTAAATCAGATGATTTTTCAAAATAAATCTTTGATTTAAATCAAAATTGATTTTTTTAAATTTTCCGTTGCTTTTGCACTGTTTGTAAATTCCAATATGATAATAATTGAAAATATAATGTAACTATTGAGTTAGCATGCTTCACAGTTGATAATAATTGCCAAAATATTTTTTTGTTCGTCCATCTTTGGTCCATCATATGGTACAGATACACAGTTTTTTTTTAATCAACAATTATTGTTCAGATGATGTCAAAATTTGTTTGTTCCTTGAAATCTGAATTTTTTTTTGCCCGATTACAAAACTTTACCCAATAGCAGTGTGGTAAAATAAAATCAGAGATTTATTTCAAATATCATTTAATTTGGACCATGATGTAAATCAATTGATTTAAATCACATCTGTGTTTGCAAAAACGGATAAAAAATATTTGATTTTATATTTAAAAAAAACATTGATTTTGATTAGTGTTTAAAATCATGATTAATTTCAACGTTGGTTTATAAACAAACTAAACTATTTAAGCAATTTCAGTAAAATATTATTCATTTTAAATTCATATGAAAATATAGAGATAAATATTATAGAAGTTACATGTTAGCATTCTTCAAATGGTAAGAAGTGAAAAATCAGAAGTTGATTGATTTAGTTAACTAAACTTCAAACGGAAGTAATGTGCATTTTCGAAAATGTATCTAATTCCTTGAAATAAACGAGCAATATTGACTTTGAACCATTTAAGATCTGTCATTTAAAAGAAAGTTGTCGAAAATTGTTTCTAAAAAGAAGTAATTATCCTCAAATCTAATATGTCTAAGCTATATAAGAGTACACAAAAATATCTACAACTTTGGCTTGAGCACTGTTAAGTATTTTAAGTTGATGGATGAACAAGTTTTCTGAGATATACCAGTAAATTTGAAAAACTCAACGTAACTATGAAACTGAAGGAAGTAGAAAAAATGCGATAAAATTGGGCCTACTTCAAAATTTACAATTGAAGGAAGTAAAAAAAAATGCAATAAAGTTGCAACAAAATTGGACCAACATCAAAATTTACAGATAAACACATAAATGAAACAAAATTTTCTAAAGATTTCAGAATTTGCTAAAAATATTGATGGAGATTTAATACAAATTCCTGTTTGTATATCCAGTGATTGTTTATGTCCAATGTTTATGATGTCCAGTGATTTAATCAAAACATCAAAAGGGTTAAGAAATTGAGAACAGTACAGTAAATATGAAATATTTAACGAGTCAAGAGACAGAAAAATGTCAAAACCTAGAACATTTATATTGAAATTGCAGGAATAGTAATCATATTTCAACATATACAAACTAACTAAACTGTCAGCAATTTTAACAAAATATGATTAAATTATAATTTTAATATGAAAATATAGAGTTAAATATAGAAGGTACATGTCAGTCATACAGATTTCAGAAATTTCCACAAAAGTATTATCGAGCCTCAATAACAATTTGCAAAATATCATAAATTGATAAATATATAGAAGGATACATAGATAGATAGGTAGATACAAAAAATAACTACCTATACCTAGTATATCTCTTAGATGGATAGATATTTAACAATCGACCATATTGATATTTGTTTTGTCAATCAAACAATACACATATCGATACACATATCCACATGGATGATATATCTAAGCATATCATCATATCATATCAATCAAATGTAATCAAAATATGAAAAGGTATTTATTTATATTAGAAGATTCAGAAACTGGGAACGGGGAAAATTTTATTGATTAAATATTTTCAAAAATTCTACAAAATTCGTATCAAAATATTGAAAGTTTCAGAATTTTCTTAAAATATCATAAAATTGCACGAAATTTACATAACGTCTTCTATCTACTGGTTGCAAGCTCAGATCTTGCTGTTTGGTTGACACGTGTTGATTGTTTAAATGTCTTTTAAAATTCTTCAAAATTCGACCAAAATATTGAAAGTTTTAGAATATTTCTCATGATCTCTTCATGATCTCATGATCACATCTCTTGATGTGACGAATGATATATGGATTGGGCCATCTACTTTCGTTTTTAGACCCGTCAACTGATATTTCATTTATCAAGATGATCATAATGATCATGCTCAATGATCATGATCAATGATCAAGATATTATATTTGTCTTGTCAATCAAACAATAAAGTAGGTACACATTTTAAAATACACATATCGATACACATATACGACTACACCACATAGATTATCACATACATCTAATCATATTATCATATTATATAATATCATCATATCATATATCTAATAAAATATCAAATGGTATGTTATTTGTATTTGAATATGTATTAGAAGATTCAGAAACTGGGAACTGGGAAAATTGAATTGATTAAATATTTTCTGAAATTCTACAAAATTAGTATCAAAATATTGAATGTTTTAATATTCCTATTCCTTAATCATTCAATCATTCTGAATTCATATTCCTCAAATTTTCATGAAATTGCCCGAAATATTCGTAACGTCTAACTATTAGTTTCAAACCCAGATCTACTTGTTTGGTTGACACGTGTTAATTGTCTTCATATTTTTCAAAATTCTACAAAATAAATATCAAAATTTTTGTTAGTGTTTTATTCATGTATTCATTTTTGTATTTTATTTATTCAATAACCGGTATATTTTTGATTATTATTTGTTATTTGTTATTTTAAGTACTTTCTGGTATCTTCTGGTATTTATTTATTTTTCTTACTAGTTTCGGCTCAACATTCAGCCATCATCAGGGGTTTTTATAAATTAAATTATATTTTTGAAGATTATATTTTACTTTTTGTGTCGTATAAAAAAAGAAACTCATACAAACTTCAAACTGACATAACACAAAAATTCAAAATATAATCTTCCAAAATACAATTTTATTTACAAAAACCCCTGATGATGGCCGAATATTAGGCTTAAGCAGGAACTAGTAGTGAAAAATAAATAAATGAATACTAGAAGATATCAGAAAGTACTTAAAATAACAAATAACAAATAAAAATATATCATAATGTTGAAAGTTTCAGAATATTCCTCATAGGTTCATAAAATTGCACGAAATTTACATAACGTCTTCTATCTACTGGTTCAAGCCCAGATCTTACTGTTTGGTTGACATGTGTTAATTGTTTAAATGTTTTTCAAAATTCTATAAAATATCTTTCAAAATATTGAAAGTTTCAGAATATTCCTCATATTTTCATAAAATTGCACGAAATTTACATAACATCTTCTATCTACTGGTTCAAATCTAGATCTTCCTGTTGGGTTAACTTGTGTTAATTGCTTAAATGTTTTTCGAAATTCTACAAAATATCTATCAAAATATTGAAAGTTTCAGAAAACTCCTCATGTGTTCATAAAATTGCATGAAATTTGTAACAAGATTTCTATCTAAACTGATTTCACACCCTGATTTTCTTGTTTAGCTGAATCATATATTTATTATTATTAGTATTTGTGTATTATTTTGTAATTGGCATGTGTTAAATGGCATTGCCATTCTCGCACGAATAAATAAATAAATAAAATCTACTGGTTGAAATCCAGATTTTCCTGTTTGATTGATTCGTGTTAATTGCTTAAACGTTTTTCAAAATTCTACAAAATATCTATCAAAATATTGAAAGTTTCGGAATATTCTTCATATGTCCATAAAATTGCACGAAATTTATAACAAGATTTCTATCTGAACTGGTTTCAAACCCTGATCTTCTTGTTTAGTTGACACGTATAAATTGTTTAAATGTGTTTCAAAATTCTGCAAAATATCTATTAAAATATTGAAATTTTTCAGAATATTGCTCAAATTTTCATAAAATGGCACGAAATTTACTTATATCTAATGGTTTCAATCCCAGATCTTCTGGTTTGCTTGTCTCACGTTAATCGTTTAAATGTTTTTTAAAATTCTACAAAATATCTATCAATATATTGAAAGTTTTAAAATATACCTCAAATTTTCATAAAATTGCACGAAATTTACATAATAGCTTGTATCTACTGGTTCAAATCCAGATCTTCCTCTTTGGTTGACTCGTGTTTATTGTTTAAATGTTTTTCAAAATTCTACAAAATATCTATCAGAATATTGAAAGTTTCAGAATATTCCTCATATGTTCATAAAATTGCGCAAATTAACATGATGATTTCTATCTGAACTGGTTTCAAACCCTGATCTTCTTGTTTGGTTGACCCGTGTTAATTCCTTAAATGTTTTTTTTTAATTCAATAAAATATCTATCAAAAATATTGAAAGTTTCAGAATATTCCTCATATGTTCATAAAATTGCACGAAATTTGCAACAAGATTTCTATCTTAACTGGTTTCAAACTTAAACCCAGATTTTCTTGTTTGGTTGATATGTGTTCTAATCTCAGAGGAACTGTTAGGTTATTTTTGTTTTCATTGTTGTATTTCATGTATATTCCTGACCTATATTTCCCCCAATGTCGTGAACATAAATTAATTATTATTATACTGGTACGTAGTTTAATTTAATAGTTTTGCAGGCGACTAATAAGACCTGATCCCTGTGATCCGCGCTCTTTCGTGACGCATTAAATCTGGTCTTAACGGTAAACCACATCTAGACCACGATACAAATCACCGTCTTTATAGATATGCACCGGGCTGCTTTCTTCGGAGATGGACGCCACCGGACGTGGCACGCGCTGCTCTCGACCAATGGGTTGCGTAACAGTAACCAGAAGGTTTTTTTCTTCTCCGGAACCTGCACTTTGCGATGCGAATGCCGGCAAAACCGTAAGCGACTACTGTACGGTACACTGGCAGGCCGTGGGCGTTGTGGAACATATCGCGAAATTGGGTTTGTGGAATGATTATCTTCTGGTTATTGACCATTCGGCGTTTAATGGTCTTCAAATTTTGGTGCCGACAGATATTAAACATTCATATATAATATTGGCGGTTGGACTGGTTTTCTATGCAATTTTTTTTTATTGCCCAGACTAAATTATAACTTACTAAAGTAATTTCTCACGTGGAGCCCTTTTTCACCCACCCCACTCTCCAACATCGAGAGCCAGGCTCTCCACGTTGTTTCCAAAGGGACATCCAGTTTCTCCACGGCCAATGTGCTGATAGCTCTTTAAGCACGTCGCAACTTATTATTATTTATCGACTGCCTTATACCTTGCGGTATTAGCGTTTTACCTATATTTCTCTTCACAATAAATTCCATTTACATCTTTACACTTTTACGCTATAATTATGTATTTTCAATTTGCTCCCTATGCTACATTACTCATTGTTTACATTGCTCTATTCATAATCTTGTCGCAGTACTTTATCAAAGGCTTTTTCCAGGTCTATCAAACCTAGACAAATTTTCTGTCTTCTTTGCACCACTTTTTCTATTAATTGCTCTATTGTAAATATGTGATCCTGTGTTGATCTTCCTGTTGAGAATCCACTTTGACTTTGTTCTAACGTTGTTTCTATTTTGTTTCTTATTCTTATATCTATTATCTGCTCTAGTATCTTCATCCCTGTACTTATAAGCGTCATCGCTATATAATTTGTACATTTCTTTTTATCTCCGTTTTTATGTATTGGTACGATCAATGATGTTTGCCTGTCTGTAGGTATTCTTCCCTCTGTCCATATTTTCTTTATCAAGTTCTGCTACTTCACCTGTTTCTTTCAACATATCTGCCTCGATTCCATCATCTCCTGGCACTTTTCCTCATTTGATACTCTTCACAGCATGTGTTAACTCTTCTAATGCTATCTGCTCTTTATCTTCTTCTTCTATATTTTCTTTTTTTTTCCATATCATTTTCTAGATAATATTCCGCTTCTCCTTTACTACTGCTGCTTGTACTAAGTAGTTCTTCGAAATATTATTTCCATCTTGCGATTATCATCATGTCTTCTTGTAACACTGTTCCATTTTTATCCATTATTTGTTTATTATTATATCCTCATCCTTTTCTGCTGTCTTTTACTATTTTATTGTTTTTTTTGTTTTCTCTGCTGTTTCTCTCCAAGATTTCTTCAAAATCTTCCCATGTTTTTATCTTTGCTTTTATTGCTTGTTCTTTAGATTCTTTCCTATTACTTTGATACTCCTTGTAGCCTCCTGGTTGTGTTTGGATAGATACTACATCCATGCCTTTTCCTTCTCTCTTATTGCAATACTTAATTCTTCATTCCACTTGTCTACTTCTTGTTCGTCTTACTATTAACAACACAACATATACTTGCCGTATCAATTATGAATTCTCTTAATTGCATCCACCCTTCTTCTATTTATTCTGGTTCCTGTTTTGTTTGTAATTCTCTGTCTAGCCTTTCCGCATATTTCCTGGCTGTCTCTATCCCTCTTAGCGAATACGTTTTTATTTTAATACATTTACTTGTGTAGACTCACCTTCAAAATTTTAGATTTTAGATTAGTCTCATTCGATTAATCATTCTTGAAACTCTAAGGTCATATTAAGTCTTTATAAAAACCACAGATTCGCCTAATAAAAATATTATAAAAATTTGGATCAAGGCTAATCAGAATATTTGGGAGGGCAACATATATATTTAAATTTTATAAATACCTATTTGCAGTCAGTTTTTATGTTCTTTTTTTGCTGCTTTATCTTTTATTTGAAAGTTCAAATATAAAAATTCAAATTAATAACAAATATTTATCAAAAAAATAACATCCCCTTTTATTGCGTTAACTATCATGAAGTGGTCACTCCCAATTTCATATTTCCTTTAAACACTTCTATCTCTAATATCTGCTTTTCTGTTTTTCTCCACTAAGATATAACCTATTTTTTTTTTTTTATCCCTACTCTTTACTTCTCTTGTATATTTGTGTATGTCACTGTATTTGAACAGAGTATTTGTTATTACTAGATTATTAGTTCTGCATGATTCCAGCATGCGTTTGCCATTGAAATTTCTTATTCTTTCTCCTTGGTCTCCCATTATCTAATTTCTTATTCTTTCTCCTTGGTATCCCATTATCTTGCTATTCTTCTCATCTTTTCTACCTACTCTGCTATTTAAATCCCCATTATATGTATTTTGCCTTCTGCTTCTTCTGTTACCTATATTAATTGATTCCAGAATGTTTCCTTGTTGTCTACTGTATCATCTCCACTGGGAACGAATACTACTATTAAAGTACAGTCATGCTCATATAAATCTAGTACAAGAAATTAGGTTACAATAGCAATTTTACATAGCAATGTCAATATGTGTGTACTAGATTTATGTGAGTATGGCTGAACATTTACTATATACATTTTTCATCCTAACTACTAGTATCATTGATGATACTGCGTCCCATTTCTCTATTTTATTTCTGATATTCTTATGTATGATGCATCCAACTCATTCTGCTGCTCTTTGCTTTGCTTCTACTCAGCTACATACTAAATTGTGCTCGTTTTCCGTCTTGATTATCCCTGAACTTTTCATTTTCGTTTCTGTAATTGCTAGTACATCGAGTCCGGCTTTTTCGAATTCTCTCTCTAGTTCTTTTTCCTTTCCCCATAGACTCCGTATATTCCATGTCCTAATTTTCCATCTTCTTTTTGTATTTTCTTGTGGTTTTTCTTTGTTGCTTTCCACTATGCTCTTTTTGATACAGTTTGCACTTCTCTTACTCAAGTCCTTTGTCTTTTTCGGTTCACTCATAATACAACTCTTTCTTCCTAGTTTTTTTGGAGTTAGTCTACCTTCTGCCTCCTACCATATCTATTATTTATCGTTACTCTATAGCTTCATGTATCCTATTTTCACTCTGTGGCCTTTCTTCTTCTCTTCTTGCGCTGCCTCTCTGACATATTCCATGTTCCAATTTTCCATTATTTTGGTTGGTAATTTTTTGTTGTTTTTCTTTCTTGCTTTCCACTATGCTCTTTTTGTTACAGTTTGCACTTCTCTAAGTCAAGTCCTAGTCCATTGCCTGTTTCGGTTCACTAATATACTTTTCGTTCTCTCTAGTTTTTTTGGAGTTAGTCTTCTTTCTGCCTTCTGCCATTTCCATAGTTTATTGTTACCCACAGCTTCAGTATCCTATTTTAACTTTGTTACCTTCCTTCTTCTCTTCCTGCGCTGCCTCTCTGATTGCCTTTTGGGCACCCTCCGTTGAATTGTCAGATCATCATCAATGGATATTGCTCCTTCCATCTGTCTGAGTTTATTCTTATTCTTGATGATTTATCTTTTCTTCTTCATTGTTTCAATTGCTGTAACTAGTATTTTGCTTTTTTTTGTTTATATCTTGTGTGCTTGTTTGATGATAGTTTCTATTTGTATGACATTCCTTATAAATTTATCCGCAATTTCTTGAGCATTTCCGCTTTCCGTTAATCCTGTCATGACTACATTGTTCCTCCTCTTCCACGCTCTCTCATCTCATTGCTTCTCTCTAGGGTTTCAATGCTTACTATTAGCTCTTATTTCTCCTTACACCATTTCTCTTCCTTCTCTTTTAACGTGTTCTTTAGATATGCGATTTCATGCTTCAGTGCCTTTTGTCTTTCCATCATGCATTGAGACATCTGTTTTATATCTTTTTTATGTTTTGATGAACAATAAAGATAATTTTAATACTAATGTTTGTGGGGAAGCCTCTAGCGTTCTTAGAAAACCACAACGAAGAATATGTACATTCGCAAAAATCTAATGATAATCTATATTATTGAACAGATTTGAGAGTGTTTTAGAATCTATGCCAATTCAATACATACCTCAATGTCATCTGAAAACTGTTCGGTTACCTTCGTCAAATGACTTTTTTGTAATATCCTTTTTTGACTGAGACGATAAGATGGCATAAAGTATCAAGCATAAAGTATATCAAGCTGATAAGCACAAAACAACAACAAGTTTTTAAGAAGCAGACATTAAATGTATTTTTGTATTGTTTCATGAACCACCAAATGTACACATTACCCTATGCACAAAACACAAATGCAGTTTTTAATAATTTGACGCCATAAAGTATCAAGCATAAAGTATATCAAGCCGATAAGCACTAAACAAGAACAAGTTTTTAAGAAGCAGACAGTTAATGCATTTTTGTTTTGTTTTATGAACCACCAAATGCACACATTACCCTAAGCACAAAACACCAATGCAGTTTTTAATAATTTGACAATTAATGATTTTTTTGTTTCATGGGCCACCAAAAGTATGCGTTACCATAGTATTGTAGTACGTTCATAAGAAGGAAATTTTCATAGATTTTCCATTGATTTGAAATATCGATATATACACTGCTCAAGATTTGAACTGGTACACTTACAAGAACATATATAAAAAAACAATTGACTACTTTTTGAACCACACCTTTTTGCTTAATTGATAGTATATGATTCTGGAAATACTTTTAGGGCGAATAATTAAAAGAATGAAACTTAAATAATGAATTTTAATTGTTTTAACAGAAAAATAACAAAATCTTCATTTTAGTATTACTGAAAAGTTTGCTCTAGAAAGAAATAATAACCAAACACTTAAAGATTAATAATGCGTGGGACCTCCTCTAGCTCATATGACCTCTTGGCAACGTCTTCGCATACTGGAAATCAAATCCCGAATGTAATGCTGAGGAATATTTAGCCATTCTTCCACAATTCCACAATCTTCCACAATTGTTTAGCAAATGTTATTCGATAAGCATTTGTTTGCATCCCGAAACACAGCCCTGATCATATAGGAAGTCATGCCAAACGCATAAGTATGTTTTTTTTTACTGCATATTATATAAGTATACCAGTTCAAATGTTGAGCAGTGTATTTTTGTAAAATAACCAGAAAATCATAATTCGTAAGTCCGCGACTTGTTCCGATTATATGGGTCTTGCCCAAGTTCATGAATCACAGATGTACGCAAATACCTCTTGGTGTAACGATAGATATACTTTTCCAAGATGTAACAAAAGATTACTGCCACAATCCGCATTCCAGTGCAAAGCATAAATATGTCTGAAGCAATAACCTCAAGGTACCATTACGAATTCCTTAGCCGATGGTTTTGATTTATCACCATTCGTAAGGTCCGAAGATCCGGAGCGCAGCGGAAAATTGTTGATTGCTTGCGACTAACACGCAACTTCCAGTTTTTCATTGTTTCGGTGTTGATATTGAAAATTCGCGGACAATGGAGGGCCGATTTGTGCGAGCTCCTCAAGGTTTGTTGAGACGAAGACAATGGAGCGTTTTTTGTTCCTCCACTTCAGCAAACAAGGCCGGACATCGATGCGGTCGTGGGATTTTCCTTTAGGGACAATGCCGTACTCGTCCGCACAAATCGATAGGTTTTAATTGGAGAACAATAAAAACGTGCCTTTCATTGTGGTGCAAGTAATAGATGACCCACTTGCTTACTTTCTTAGTTGTCGCGTTGAGTTGTGAACGACGAGTAATTATGCTTCACAAATGTGATAATGTGTACGTTTTGTGTTCCAGCGACATTTTCGAGTCGGGCAGCAGCAGGATGTCCCCGAATTCGGATGAGGGGAGGAGGATCGAGTCGTTCCAATGGAATGATGACACAGTGGCGAAGGTAATTAGTTTCCACCGTTGTAATAAATTCTGGCACAATTTTTCCTGCTCTCAAATTAATGCAATTGTAGACGAGAACAATGGAGATGTGATTGTGGAATTACAAAGAATTATCACACCAAGTGCTGATTTGTAATTAGACCTAAAGACGTTTCATCGACGCATGAAACTTTCCGTTGAAAACCCGTAAACGGCAATAACTTTCGCCTCATTTTCTCCTAGGAGAAGCAGAGGGCCCCCATTTACAATCCCGAGGACTACGCGCTGTCGCTGAAGAAATGGGGCAGGAGGCCACCTGCCAATGGTCCAGGACTGTACTCAGGCTTGGCCGTCGCAGAAATCGAAAGTGCCAAAGCTCCAGGCGCCTCCTACAGGGACTACAGGAACCCCATGCTGACGTCTTCGGGATGCGAGATGACCCTCAGGCAGTTCGGCACCGTCACTGAGCTACTCTCCAAGCTCAGGAACGACCTCAGACTAGCTTACCCCAGGTGAGATTCATTAACAGTAATGTGCAAATGGCTCGAAATTAAACTGGGCAACTTGACTCACAGTCAAATCAATTGTCTTCAACTGTGCTGCAATATTAACAAAAACTGCTATTTCAGTACTATAATTTAATTTAATTTTTTTAAATATTTGCTTCCTGGATGACATCATTCCAGGATATCCCGGGCCTTCCTCTGTCCGATCCCCAGACTCTTCCTCCATCCTAACATATCCTGCTATTGGCCATCTTGTAGGTTCCTTTAGCTCATAGCTTCCTGGTTGACATCATTCCAGGATATCCCGGGCCTTCCTCTGTCCGATCCCCAGAATCTTCCTCCATCCTAACATATCCTGCTATTGGCAATCTTGTAGGTTCCTTTAGCTCATAGCTTCCTTGATGACATCATTCCAGGATATCCCGGACCTTCCTCGTTTCCGTCTTTCAGGAGGGACACAATGGTCAGTGATTTTTGGCAATCGATGATTTACCATCCTTTTCACGTGTCCGTACCATAAATATTTGTTTATTTGAATATTATGTCCGCGGACAACTGCTTCGACCGGTTTCGACCGACTTAGGTCTCTCACTCCAGTTCTTTCGGAGTTCTTCGGAATCTTCCACGCTTACGTGGTTGTGAGATATATCTCCCTATATAGTTGTGCGTAAAACGTGAACTAAATTCTGCGTATGGTGGTGCGTAAAACGCACCAGGGACGATGACATCTCTTTAGTATTTTATTTCAAAAAGAGGTGGCGCTCATACGCTTCAACTGTAACAAGACAAGAGAAACCTTGAGTGGCATTTAGGTTCAATATGGTCAGTTTCAGGAAGATTATTCTAATTAACTGTGCTAATCATGGATGACGAAATTATAGCATGAATGGTATTCATGCTACTATTCATGTTATTGTATGCTGAACATGCCAATGCATAGCATTAGTGTCCAAATTTATGACGGTTTTAAAGACAATTCAATAAAATTATTAAAAAAATGGAAAGATCCTTTCAGAAAGAAAAGAGAGAGAGCTTCATTGTTTCAATTGTATCAAGACTAGAGAAACCTTGAGTGGCATTTAGGTTCAATATGGTCAGTTAAAGGAAATTTTTCTAATTAACTGCGCTAAATCATGTATAACGAAATTGTAGCATTACTAGTATTCATGCTACTATTCATGTTATTGTATGCTGAACATACCAATGTTCAGCATTAGTGTCCAAATTTATGACGGTTTTAAAGACATTTCTATAAAATTTTGAAATTTTTGGAAAGATCCTTCCAGAAAGAAGAGAGAGAAAAGAAAGAGAGGACAGAATTTATTAAAGATCTGCAATGGTTTAATGGAAATTTATGAAATTATAGAATATTTTTATTGTATTGCAAAACTTGACAAACGTTTTCTTATGTGCATTCTTCTATTCAGGAATCATGTGATGATCCAATAATAAAGGCTGAGTGTATGAGTACACTGAAGGCCTGACTTTAATCACTTAAAAATAGTTTCGGTAGTGGAAAAATTACAACTCTCTAAGCAAAAAATCCAGAATTACCTTTCCACCTACTAAAACCTACCTTCAAGCATTATTCTTGTATTCAATTATCATTTAGCGTTGTAATATTAAACCACGATTCCAATAATAAGTAGTAGTATATGACAATTATAGTGGAAATACAAAAATTTAGTGTAAATATGACAATGTTCAGCATACAATTACATGAATAGTAGAATGAATACTAAGCATTAGTGTTCAAATTTGTGATGGTTTTAAGGACAATTCTATAAAATTATGAAGTTTTTCCAAGATCTGCTATGGTTTAATGGAAATTTATAATATTTTAGAATATTTTTTTATAGTATGAATAGTATGAATAGTAGCATGTATACTAAGCATTACTGTTCAAATTTGTGATGGTTTTGAGGAGAACTCTATAAAATTATGAAGTTTTTCCAAGGTCTGCTATGGTTTAATGGAAATTTATAAAAAATTTGAATATTTTTGATAGTATTGACAATTTTCACAGAATTACAATAAAATGACAATTTTGAGTAAGAATGTATTGACAATATTATGACAAGAATTGTAAATCTTAGCAAAAGTTTGTGATCGTTTCCGTAACTTCCCTATTTTTAACCGAAAAAATATAAAAAATTGTCAATTTTCATCATTAAGTTATGGTAGTGTTAAAGACAATTCTAAAAATTTATGACATTTTTCCAGGATGTGCAATGGTTTAATGAAAGTTTATAAACTATAAGATTTTTTTTGACAGTATTGTAAAACTTGGCAAACTTTTACTCATTTCCATTAACATATGACAATTTTAACACAATTACAAAACAGTATAAATTTTTAACAGCAATGTAATGGCAACATTATGACAAGAATTACAAGAACTGTAAATCTCAGAAAAATATTATGATCATTTCCGTTAAGTTTATAAAAATTGTATGAAAATTTAACTCATTTGCAATAATATATGACAATTTTTACAGAATTGTGAAAACTTGACAATTTTTAACAGAAATGTAAAAAATGTATGACAATTTTCAGCATTATGAACAAAGTCATGGCAGTTTTACAGAGAATTCCAAAGAATTGATGGAAATTTTCTATTGATTTGTAATGGTTTAATGGAAGTTGATGATATAATATAATTTGGTTAGTAAACTTGACAAACTTTTATTTATTTCCAATAATATATGACAATTGTAACCGGAATAAGACAACTTGCCAATATTTAATAAAAATGTTAAAAAAAATGACAATTTCCATCATTAATATCTGAAAAGGGTTCTGCAAGGGTTTTATGGAAGTTTATAAAATAATTGTTTTTCTTTGACACATTTGATTGAACTTGACAAACTTTTACTCATTTCCATTAACATATCACAATTTTAACACAATTACAAAACAGTATCAATTTTTAACAGGTATGTAATGGCAACATTATGACAAGAAGTGTAAATCTAAAGTGCAAAATTTTATGAAAATTTAACTCATTTGTATTAATATATGATAATTTCAACTGAATTATTAAAACTTACCAATGTTTAATAGAAATGTATTTTTTTGACATTTTCAGCATTATATACAAGTTTATAGCAGTTTTACAGACAATTCTAAAAAATGATGAACATTTTCTTTGAATTAATTGGACGTTGATAATATAATATCATTTTTTTGATAAACTTGGCAAAGTTTTATTCATTTCGAATAATATATGACAAATATTATACAAACTTGAAAAACTTTTATTCATTTGGAATAATGTATGACAATTTTAACAGTATTCCAAAAAATTACCAATATTTTAGAATACTGTTAAAATTGTCATATATTATTCGAATTTGCTGTAATTTCAGCCACTCCTTATACCTTGCATTTTTTTGTTTTCTTATTGCTTCTATTTCCTCTTCTACTTGTATATCTTCTACTTCTTTTGTTTCAATTTCTTCTTGGTCATTATTTTCTTGCTCCTCTATATCATTTGCTTGTGTAGTTCTTAGTTCTTCGAAGTATTTATTTCATCTTTGCATTCATCTGTAATTTCATTTCCATTTCTGTCCGTTATGCTCATCATGGTATGTTATTTTTTGTCCGAATTGGTATAATATTCAGAAGAACAGTTTCTGGTACTCCCGATAAATTTCGTTCATTTTTTCCCCGAACTATATCCACGATTCTTCTTTGGCTTCTTTTGACCTCCCTTATTTCTTCCTTTCTTTTTGTTGGTATCTTTTATATAGTCTTCCTGTCGGCAGCTGACAGTGACTTATCTCTTCATATTACAGAAATTCGACAAACGTTTCTTGTTTATTTTTATTCTATTACATTCACACTAAGCATGCGAACGAGTATGGAAAACGCGATTCTTTATTCGAAAAACCATGAGTCATTATCAGCTGTCGACAGGCGACTATAGTGACTATTCGGTCGTTCGAGTTTAGGTATGTTTTCCATTTTGTTTTTTTGTCTTTAATGTTCTGGTTTATCTTCTTGAACCACCATTATTTTCTTCTCTTTACTTTGTTTGCTTATTACCGTTTAGCATTATTTTTGCTGCATCTATTACTTATGTTGTTTCTGAAAGTACTTCGTTTGTTCTCTAACTCGTACTGCATTTCTTGTTTACAAGTACTTCTCATTTCTTTTTGATATCTTGGTCTGTATGTGCTTTATTTCAGTTTGTATGCCCTTATCTTATCGTTTGTGTTTGTTCTTTTTTTGTCTATTTCTTCTTTTTTTATTGTCTTAATTTTCATTCTTACTTGGCCCTTATCTTATCGTTCGTGTGTGTTCTTCTTTTGTCTATTTCTTCTTCTTGTTTTATTGTATTCATTTCCATTCTTACTTGGTAGTGACCATCCCCTTAATAAATAATAAAAACCAATCTTCTTAAAAATTCTAATTTTATCAGTCCTTTGACCCGATTGTGAAATTATTGAAATCCAAGAGCCACATGTATTCGCGGTGACACTTCATGTCAGTTGAAATTTTAGTGAATATACGGCTTCGTTCAGACCCTATGAGGAAACCCATTAACGTGAACCACTTCTCAGTCACAAGAATATGCCGTCTGGCGAACGTATATGCAGCTGCACTCCCATAAACATCGAGAATGGCAGAATCATCATTTCCGTACCTTGGCAGGATACAATGCACATGATAGATTGTCTGTGCAATGTTGATGAACTGCAGATATACATCGTCAATAAGGTAGAGCAAGTAACACAGACTTCAGGCGAAGAGATAAATCTTACAGCTACAGGAACACAAGCGAGAGATTCAGACAACCGGCAAAATGTTTCATTTGAGGCTTCAATGGCAATGCGCGAAGAATGGAGAATAGAAGAAGGTAGCAAAGCATCAAGCGAAAATTATAATATACAAAACGAAGCGTTACTTTTGACAGGAGAACAACTAGAAGATGCTGACAACAGGTCCAATGTTTCATTCAAGGCTGCATTGCCAATGCCTGAAGAATGGGTAATAGAAGGTAATAAATCATCCAGTAAAAATTATAATGTACAAAGTAAAGAGATAAATCGGACAGATACAACAGAACAACTGAAAGATGCAGGCAAGTCGTTCGAAGTTGCATACAGGGCTACATTACCTATGCCCGAAGAATGGGTAATAGAAGCAGTTAACCAATCATCGAGCAATGATTATAATAAACAAAGCGAAGAGATAAATCGAACAGATACTCGAGAACAACTGAAAGGTACAGGCAAGCCGTTAGAAGTTGCATGCAGGGGTACATTACCTATGCCTGAAGAATGGGTAATAGAAGCAGTTAACAAATCAGCGAGCAATAATTATAATAAACAATGCAAAGAGATAAATCGAACAGATACTCGAGAACAACTGAAAGGTGCAGGCAAGCCGTTAGAAGTTGCATGCAGGGGTACATTACCTATGCCTGAAGACTGGGTAATAGAAGCAGTTAACAAATCATCGAGCAATGATTATAATAAACAATGCAAAGAGATAAATCGAACAGATACTCGAGAACAACTGAAAGGTGCAGGCAAGCCATTGGAAGTTGCATACAGGGGTACATTACCTATGCCTGAAGAATGGGTAATAGAAGCAGTTAACAAATCATCGAGCAATGATTATAATAAACAATGCAAAGAGATACATCGAATAGTTACTAGAGAACAACTGAAAGGTGAAGGCAAGCCGTTAGAAGTTGCATGCAGGGGCACATTACCTATGCCCGAAAACTGGATAACAGAAGGAGTTAATAAATCATCGGGCGAAGATTATAACATACAAAATGAAGGGATAAATCAGGCAGATGCACGAGAGCATCTGAAAGGTGCAGATAAGCGGTCCAACGTTCCATTCAAAAGTACTTTGTCAATGCTCGAAGAAGGTCATAGCATACAAAATTCTTACGAAAGGTTTCTTGAAATCAATAACGCAATAGAACCCTCAAAAAGCGCTGCAACCTTAATTTCCATTCCCGATACCGTTAGTAATTTAATAATTATCAAAGAGATCGTAACTCCAGAAATTAGCAATACATCTAATGAATCAAGCTTTAATTATGAAACACAGACAAAATCGACGAGTGCAAATAATGTTGACAAAGTAATTCATGTATCTAAAAATTTAGATCACATATCTCAGTGCTGGATAGACTTAAAAAAGTCTGAAGACATTTTTCTGGACACTGACGTACGACAGACTATAGATATAAGCGCAGATAAAAAATCGACAAAAACTATTGAGGTACCAGTATTTCGACACACTACAGTTGTACGCAAAACTACAGATATGAGCGCAGGTACAAACTCGACAAAAACTATTGAGCCATCAGTTGTACGGAGGACTACAGATGTGAGCGCAGATCAAAAATCGACAAAAACTATTGAGCCACCAGTAGTACGGAAAACTACAGATGTGAGCGCAGATACAAAATCGTCAAAAAATATTGAGTCATCAGTTGTACGGAGGACTACAGATATGAGCGCAGATCAAAATTCGACAAAAACTTTTGAGCCACCAGTAGTACGGAAAACTACAGATGTGAGCGCAGATACAAAATCGTCAAAAAATATTGAGCCATCAGTTGTACGGAGGACTACAGATATGAGCGCAGATCAAAAATCGACAAAAACTTTTGAGCCATCAGTAGTAGTCACCAGCGTGCCTTATTGTACAACCAGCGTTCAGGAACAAATGCCAGCCAAGCCAAAGACAATTGCACAGCGCACATGCAAGAATGCTCTTGATAAGGGTTGCAAGAACTGCCAAACAATTGACTGCATGCAATTTCGTTCAAGCTCACCAGTTAAACTATCTACTACAAATAACAAACAGGAAGGTCCATGTGCAAATGGAAACTTTGTGCGAGCACTGAGCCCATCAAAAATTCCACGCCCAGAAGATAAGAGGCGCACCTGCAAAAATACAAAGGAACCGGAAAAAAACGGAAGAAAATCGCAACTACCGGTAAGAAAAATTACAAAACAATCATTGGTCAATCAATCAACAAGCTGCCAAAGTATTCCTACAAAAGAGTTAAATGACGCATCTACTGTTGTTACACCTTCATTTGCAAACGTAGCTACGAATGTGATTAAAGCTGAAGATTTTGGAAGCACAACAAAAAATAAATCTACGTATTGCGAGATGTCTCAAACGGTAGAGAGGCATTCAGTATTTATTAAATATAAAAACGCAAGTGTTTCCACAAACAACAGCAAAGCTATTCAAGAAACCCTAATTCAAACGGAAGTTTTCGAAAATCCTACGTACCCAAAACAAGCCTCGCAAAGTAGCAAACTATTGAACGAGGCGAGCACACAGACCAGTCATACAATGATCATCAAAGTTAACACCAAGTGCTCAGATGAGCTGCTTAAGAAGGAGGTAGAGAAACGGTTGCAACAGCTGCAGAAGACTAATTGTAGGTGCAGAAACCAGCGCGATGGTATCAGGCCGAAGAAATATTACTCACCAAGTTTATCGGAGGCTAGAAGATTGATTGATAAACCATCGGGTGATTCCTGTGAGAAACGTTCCATATCCAAAACCAGTTCGCAGATATCAAGACTACAGGAGTACGTAAATCCAATCATATTTTCCACCCCTTCCAAGTTCATTTGTACGTGCAGCAAGGATTGTGATAACAATGGCAAATGCCAAGAGAGCAGATGCAATCAACCGAGGCAAGTGAATGGTGCAACCAAGAATTGCAATTCTTCTGAAAACACTGGGACCAGCTCAAGTACTGCAACGATGGATTTAAGGTGCGAATCTGATAACTGTTGGTGGAATAGGATGTGCAAGCTCTATGAGGAGACATGCTCCATTGAGGAATCGGACAAAGATATAAGTAACGTAGAAACTCCAAACCGTGATACAGACGGTGGTAGCTCAAAAGTGCAGAATGAGCCGATGAATCTGTCATGTAAGTCACATAGCCCACCTAATCTTATAGAGATTCTACCGATAGCTGCTACCTCCAACGATGAAAGAGCCACAATTACAGAAGCTGGTGTTCACGTAGCATCATCTCAAAACCAAAGTAATGCTCGTGTATGCACAGAAAAGTCTAAAGCATCTAGTGCAGATAACAAAATGCAGTCATGTGGCTGCTGTAAGAATAAGCCTGTGTTTCTCATCAACCCAGCTGGTTCAAACAAGTGCACAAGCAATTCATGCTTCGCCCAAAATGGACGCTTTAATATGGGAATTATGAATGTGCCACCCATGCAATCATCTTTCATCAGCAATCCTCACGAGATGAGTTACTGCAATAACAATTTTAATGGATTTAATAGACAACGAAATAGTTGCAATTGCTCTTGCTGTTTTAGGCAGCATATATAATTCCGTTATAATATATTTTATTTGGTACTATATAAGCCCAAATTTTAATACACATTTCATATAATTGAAAGCATAAAATTTCAATAGAAACTTATTTTTCGCGATAAGTGTGATATTCAGCGACTGATAATATTAAAGAATGGGCAATCATGAGAAACGGTCTAGACAGTATGAATGCAACTGCTGTGGAAGAAAATTAAAATGTTCTTACTTAAACCATCACTCAACTCATAAATCCAGTCAGGAAATGAATAGAAACAACAGCAGGTCACCACGTAGCACAAAAGACGTAACCATGGAGGATTTGCTATTAGATTTAGAAGAGTGTAATGATAAATCATGTCCATATAAGGATATGGATACAGATACAGATACAGATACGGATATGAACGTACAAAATGGGAGACGCTATTGTACGACTGGGAATTTGAGAGACATGACATCAGCTACTTCATCGAAACCATGGAAATCTCCTAGTCAAAGGCTTATACAAGCAAGATTCAGCTACGAACCAAATACTAATGACTACGATACTCAAGGTCTCAACGACACGAAGGATGGATCTCCAGATCACCTAGGAGCACCACCTAGAAGCAGAACTAGCCCAAACAGCTCTCAGCAAAATATTAATGGGTATTATTCTCAACATATAAATATATTTGCTCCAGATCGCCTAGGAGCACCATCTACAAGTAAAAATAGACCAAACACCTATGAGTCAACTACTAATGGCCGCGATGCTCAAGGTATCAACGACATACATACAAAAAACAGTTGCGCTCCAGATTGTCCAGGAGCACCATCCAGAAGCAATAATAGACCAACAAGTAGCGAACCTCTACTAATCAAATATGCTGACGGTACTCCAATTGGAACGATAGTCGTGAAATATGACAGCAAAAATGAGGAATGTCCTGTAACTTGCAGCATGGTGCGGACCCAAAACAAAGATTCACCACAAAAACAAACCAAATCACAAACCACCAATACCGAAATTACCTCAAACCACTTAAAAGTAAAATCCACTTCGGACGATGCATCTAAACGTGAAGACGCCAGAAGGCATAGCTGTCTCTGCAATACGTTGGTAACTTCCGATCATAAACAGCGCGGTCAGAAGAAGAAAAGCAAATGCGTGACATACCTTATAAGATCTGATGAGGGGGAATTGGCTGAGGCTTGCTCCAAAACATGCTGCAGCTGCTGTACCCAGCTTCCCAATACTAGCTTAGGTTGCAGAGAAAGGAACAGATACGTGATTGTACCTGTACCCTTCAGCACGTGGTGTTCCGGAGGATACAACCCCATGTATAGTGGTCAGCTATGTCATAACCATAACAAGCAATGTAGGTGGCAATAAGGCTACAATAAAGGCTTTTGCTAGTTGCAAAATTGCAGTTTCGTCTTAAGGTTTTAAGGTGTGATAACAGGCTTATAGGGCGATAGTTGTCTGTTTTGCATTTATCGCTTTTTTGGTGCAATGAACTCACCTGCACTTATTACCAAATTTCCAAGATACGAGGCATGGTTTTTTGTAAGTACCGTTTTGATATTTCGCCGATTCAGTGCTGCGGCGGGTATTCCGCGCATGCACGTT
Organism: Othius punctulatus; assembly: GCA_951805005.1. Taxonomy (NCBI): domain Eukaryota; kingdom Metazoa; phylum Arthropoda; class Insecta; order Coleoptera; family Staphylinidae; genus Othius; species Othius punctulatus. The sequence goes on from OX638144.1 coordinate 16,424,460, forward strand.
GTGTACCTGCATCTATTGGCAAGGCTAACAGTTGTATCCAGTTGTACGATCGTGCATTATCTTTGATCATGGTTAAGTTTCTAAGAATACCATTGTATTAATAATTGTATCCTAGGTAACTGAACCATGGTCAAGGAATCATGGTCAAGGTCAAGGCTTGCCGCAAAATAGGGATAAGTGGAGTAAGGCCCACTTGTACGATCGTGGATTATCCCTGACCATAGTTCAGTTACCGCGGATACAATTGTTAATACAATGGCATCCTTAGAAACTGAACCACGGTCAAGGATGATCCACGATCGTACAACTGGGCATAAGTTGTAATTGTTTTTTGTATACGTTTAAGGCCCCATTGTACGACTGTGGATCATCCTTGACCATGGTTCAGTTATCTTGGATACCATTGTATTAACGAGGCCCAGTTGTACGATCGTGGGTTACCTTGACCATGGTTCAGTTGCCTAGGATACAATTGTTAATACAATGGTATCCTAGGTTACTGAACCACGGTCAAGGATTATCCACGATCGTACAACGAGGCCTTAAACGTATACAAAAAACAATAACAACTTAGGGCCAGTTGTACGATCGTGGATTATCTTTGATCGTGGTTCAATTTCTCAGGATACCATTGTATTAACAATTGTATCCTAGGTACCTTAACCATGGTCAAGAATGGTCTACGATCGCGCAACTGGGCCTTACACTTTAAAGGCCAGTACAAACACTAAGTACCAACGTGACCTTTACCTTTGACCATGGTTCAGTTACCTAGGTTACAATTATTGACACAATGGAATCCTTAGAAATTGAACCTTGTCAACGTGTAAACTGAATGTGAACTTACGATTGTCGAAATATGATATAAATTATACGTATTTTAACATGCAAATTTATTTTTGTTTTTATTTGGCGCTGTGTCATGTGGTTGTTATAAATCTGTAGATAAATACTTACAATTTATATATATCATTAATGGTTTCTATATACGTTCATGGAATTAATGGTAAAAACTTCAAAAAACCAGGACAGTCATGAAAATGCCATAACCAATCGAAAAAAGGAGTTTGTACAGCTACACGGCTAGAAATCAACAGCGTTTTATAGTCCATTTGCGCTCACAAAAATTCTATAGTCTCGGTCCTAGTAATAAATGTAATTACGAGTTATTCGCGACTCGTAATTACATTTGCACGCTGATCCGGTGACATTTTTATCGAGCTCACTTTGGAGAAACCAAAATTTTTGGTGAGATAAAAATTGGTGAGCATTTTTGCAATATTCATTGATTCATTCATTTGCAAGTTACAATGAAAACTCAGGTATAGTTATCCATGTAAAATTTCCATGAAATGAATAACTATAGCTGACATTTAAATGATCACTCGGTATGTGTAATGAAAATTTTGGAATGTTCAATTTTTTGTTAAATTGTACAAATTCCACAGTAATTTTGTATTTTACAGTTACAATATACAATACAATATTTCATAATTTGTATCGGAAAATTAGAATCCAAAAGCTCACTATTTGGTGAGCCAAAAATTGGTGAGCAATTTTCCAATATTCGTTGATTCATTCATTTGCAAGTTACAACGAAAAATCCAGCTATAGCTACCCATGTAAAACTTCCAAGGATAACTAGACCTGACATTTAAATGATCACTGGGTATTTATAATGAAAGATCTACGAGGTTCCATTTTTTCAACATTTTCCACAAAAAAATGTATTTTTACAATTAATTATTTCTATCGAAATGTTAAAATCCACGTTAAAATTTCACAATATCCATGATAATGTTATCGCTATTTATGGGGTTTTTAAAGTCTTATTGTAATTTGTATTGAAAACGTCCAAAATTTCATAGTGTCTAATATTTATGTAAAATTTATAATAAAAATTTTACACCTTCCATTATATTTTTTGAAAATTCCTATGAAATCTTTAATAACTTTGTATGGAATATGATTTCTGGGGAAAACCGTAATAATGTCAAACTAAATACTCGCAAGTTCCATTAATCTTGAATATTTTGGTAATTCGTAATAAAAAATTCTAATGAAAATTTTGAAATTTCCAATAAAACTGCAACATTCATAATAATTTACAATCGAAATGATATAATTTCAATGAAAATTTTGTTGATTGATGAACTTTTTGCAATGTGTAATAAAATTTCGTAATTTGTAGCGAAAATGTTAAAAATTTGCATACAAAACTTGACGAAACTTTCATAATTTCTATTTAAATTTTTAATTTAAAATCAAAATTGTATATTTTCAATTTAATGCAATGCAAATTTTTATTAAAATATTAATAACTTAGTAAGTGATATGCTATATGGATAAATTTATTATAATTTCTACTAAAATTTAAGGTTGCAATTAAACAATTATCAATTTGGAATTGAAAATAAGAATTTTATATTTCTAATGAGAATTTTGTAATTTGTAATGAAAATTTTCGTAATTTGTAACGAAAATGTTGAAAATTTGCACACAAAACTTGACGAAAGTTTAATAATTTCTATTTAAATTTTTAATTTAAAATCAAACTTGTGTATTTTCAATTTTATTCAAAACAAATTTCTATTAAAATATTAATAACTTAGTAAGTGATATGCTATATGGATATATTTATTATAATTTCTACTAGAAATTTAAGGTTGCAATTAAACAATTAAAAATTTTGAATTGAAAATAAGAATTTCATATTTCTAATGAGAATTTTGTAATTTCTAGTGAAAATTTTCGTAATTTCCAAGTAAATTCTGTAATGTATCATGACAACTTGGTTAATTCCTTTGAGTTTTGGTATTTATTATAAAAAAATTGTATTTTCTAACATACATAATAATTTACATTCAAAATGATATAATTTCAATGAAAATTTTGTTGATTGAAGAACTTTTTGCAATGTGTAATAAAATTTCGTAATTTGTAGCGAAAATGTTGAAACTTCCCATACAAAACTTGACGAAACTCTCATAATTTCTATTTAAATTTTTAATTTAAAATCAAAATTGTGTATTTTCAATTTAATGCAATGCAAATTTCTATCAAAATATTAATTACTTAGTAAGTGATATGCTATATGGATAAATTTATTATAATTTCTATTAAAAATATAAGGTTGCAATTAAACAATTAAAAATTTGGAATTACAAATAAGAATTTCATATTTCTAATGAGAATTTTGTAATTTGTAATGAAAGTTTTCGTAATTTCCAATTAAATTCTGTAACTTATCATGACAACTTAGTTAATTCCTTTGAGTTTTGGTATTTATTATACAAATTTTGTTTGTTGTAACATTCATAATAATTTACAATCGAAATGATATAATTTCAATGAAGATTTGGTTGATTGATGAACTTTTTGCAATGTATAATAAAATTTCGTAATTTGTAGCGATAATGTTGAAAATTTGCATACAAAACTTGACGAAAATTTCATAATTTCTATTTAAATTTTTAATGTAAAACAAAATTGTGTATTTTCAATTTAATGCAATGCAAATTTCTATTAAAATATTAATAACTTAATAAGTAATATGCTATATGGATAAATTTATTATAATTTCTACTAAAAATTTTAAATTTCAATTAAACAATTAAATATTTGGAATTGAAAATAGGAATTTCATATTTCTAATGAGAATTTTGTAATTTCTAATGAAAATTTTCGTAATTTCCAATTAAATTCTGTAATTTATCATGACAGCTTAGTTAATTCTTTAGAGTTTTGGTATTTTTTATACAAATTTGGTATTTTGTAACATTCATAATAATTTAAAATCGAAGTGATATAATTTCAATAAAAATTTGCTGGATTGATGAACTTTTTGCAATGTGTAATAAAATTTCGTAATTTGTAACGAAAATGTTGAAAATTTGCATACAAAACTTGACGAAACTTTCATAATTTCTATTTAAATTTTTAATTTAAAATCAAAATTGTGTATTTTCAATTTAATGCAATGCAAATTTCTATCAAATATCAATTACTTAGTAAGTGATATGCTATATGGATAAATTTATTATAATTTCTACTAAAAATTTAATGTGGCAATTAAACAATTAAAAATTTGGAATTACAAATAAGAATTTCATATTTCTAATAAGAATTTTGTAATTTGTAATGAAAATTTTCGTAATTTCCAATTAAATTCTGTAACTTATCATGACAACTTAGTTAATTCCTTTGAGTTTTGGTATTTATTATACAAATTTTGTTTGTTGTAACATTCATAATAATTTACAATCGAAATTATATAATTTCAATGAAAATTTGGTTGATTGATAAACTTTGTGCAATGTATAATAAAATTTCGTAATTTGTACCGAAAATGTTGAAAATTAGCATACAAAACTTAACGAAACTTTCATAATTTCTATTTAAATTTTTAATATAAAATCAAAATTGTGTATTTTCAATTTAATGGGATGCAAATTTCTATTAAAGTATTAATAATGTAGTAAGTGATATGCTATATGGATAAATTTATTATAATTTCTACTAAAAACTTGAGGTTGCAATTAAAAATTAAAAATTTGAAATTGAAAATAAGAATTTCATAATTTCTAATGAGAATTTATGCACCTAAAATTAGATAGGTATTTACAATTTGAAAATATATATGGTTTATGATTGTGCATCAACTTCTGCAACCCTGAATTTGTTTTTCAACTATGTGTTTTGTCTTCCGTAATGACAAGATCTTACTTTTTAATTATGGACATATGACACCATTGCCATTTTTTTTAGAATATGCTGCAGAAATATTATATTTTCAATGTTCTTGGCACGAATGAAACTCGTACCTATTGATAAATCCGACCCTCAAATTTTAATCCAACCTGATTTTGCCCATCAACTATATGTCTTGTCTTGCGTAATGACAGGATCTTACGTTTTAACATTCTGGACGTATGTCATCATTGGCAGTTTTTTTTTAAGAATATGCTGCAGAAATATTATATTTTCATTGTTCTTGGCACGAATGAAACTCATGCCTATTGATAAATCTGACCCTCACATTTTAATCCAACCTGATTGTGCTCTTCAACTATATGTCTTGTCTTCCGTAATAACAAGATTTTTTTTAACTATGTGTCTTGTCTTCCGTTATGACAAGAACTTACTTTTTAACATTTTGGACGTATGTCATCATTGGCAAATTTTTTCAGAAAGTGCTGCAGAAATATTATATTTTCAATGTTCTTGGCACGAATGAAACTCATACCGATTGACAAATCCGACCCTCAAATTTTCATCAAACCTGATTGTGCTCTTCAACTATGTGTCTTGTCTTTCTTAATGACAAGATCTTACTTTCTAATATTTTGGACGTATGTCATCATTGGCAATTTTTGTTAGAATATGCTGCAGAAATATTATGTTTTCAATGTTCTTGACACGAATGAAACTCGTACCTATTGATAAATCCGACCCTCAAATTTTAATCCAACCTGATTTTGCCCATCAACTATATGTCTTGTCTTGCGTAATGACAGGATCTTACGTTTTAACATTCTGGACGTATGTCATCATTGGCAGTTTTTTTTTTAAGAATATGCTGCAGAAATATTATATTTTCATTGTTCTTGGCACGAATGAAACTCATGCCTATTGATAAATCTGCCCCTCACATTTTAATCCAACCTGATTGTGCTCTTCAACTATATGTCTTGTCTTCCGTAATAACAAGATTTTTTTTAACTATGTGTCTTGTCTTCCGTTATGACAAGATCTTACTATTTAACATTTTGGACGTATGTCATCATTGGCTAATTTTTTTAGAACATGCTGCAGAAATATTATATATTCAATGTTCTTGGCAGAAATGAAACTCATGCCTATTGATAAATCCGACCCTTAAATTTTCATCCAACCTGATTGTGCTATTCAACTATGTGCCCTGTCTTCCGTAATAACAAGATCTTACTTTTTAACATTCTGAAGATGTCATCATTGGCAATGTTCTTGGCAGGAATGAAACTCATTGATAAATCAAGTGATAAACCTATTGATAAATCTGACCCTCAAATTTTAATACACGATAGTTTCATTTAATTGGATTTCATCTGGCCCATCATAATCACTTATTGTGGGTGTTTTATACGTCAAAACCGTCACGACTATTGAGACGTCGCAGCCTTAACTGCCTTACGGCAGTTTAGGGATTGCTCTCCGCCATCAGGATAATTTTATTGGCATAAAACTTGTGAAACTTGCCAAACCTAAACACTCGCCTTGCCGTTCTGCTCTGATTTCGAGCCATCCAAGGAAGCCGGTAATTATGCAAGTTCATTATCGTGCTGAAAGTTCAAAAACCTCCGGCTTGGTCCGAGATAAAAGTGCGTAATTAAAGAAACAATGACGGGCGCTTGTAAACTGAATCAAAGAATTCACTTATACACACATGCGTGCTTGAAATTTTTAATGAGCCCAAATAACGAAAGTTGCAGTAGTGTCGTCAAAATGGACGATTATGTAATTATAGTGATTTATATTACGAAAAAACGTTCCATGCTGCTGGCTTAATACATTTATAACTGTAGATGTAATGAAGTTATTTGATATTTTAATGTGAGATGGGCTTGCATACGCAGGTTTGGAATTGCCGCCAGTTTAGCTTCAATCCATTTATTACTTTAAATATAAGACATATACATAAATGATGTTTTAAATGTATGCAAAGCGCAGGACAATACGAATAATTTCCGCTGGAGATACGGTATCAGGAAGATGCCCTTGGCCAGCAACACGGCGGTATCAGCAAGATGTCCTTGGGCAGCAGCATGCCGGTATCAGCAAGATGCCCTTGGGCAGCAGCATGGCATGCAGCAAGGCACAGGCTCGCAAGGTTGTGATGGGCAGTCGAAGCAATCGGCACCACCATCCTTGCACTCTTCGTATTTCCCGGGAGGCATATAGCTCAGCCTTTGCGTCGTGTTATCCTCCATAGGCAGTACGGGAGGCGCAAACGTTTGCCTCATCTTCCAAGGCATAGCCTCGGCTGCTTGTGGCTGCCAAGGCAAATAAGATAGCTTTTGAATTGTGTTTTCCTCCATTCGACCTAAAAAAGGCAGAAGCAAAACAAATTGGTAATTGGTAATTGGTGATTGGTGATTGATGATTGGTGATAGGTGATTGATGATTGGCGAATCGCTTTTGGTGATTGATGGCTTCTAAATATAGAATACAGAAAAATAAACAAGACAATTAGACAAGAAATTAGAAACGCCAAAGAAATAGAAAGAGCGGAAACATGTCAAGATATAGAAGAGCTGCATTCGACTTCCATTCGACATAAAAAGGGCAGAACCAAAACGAATTGGTGATTGGTGATTGATGATTGGTGATAGGTGATTTATGATTGGCGAATCACTTTTGGTGATTGTTCGCTTCTAACTACAGAATACAGAAAAATAAACAAATAATTAGACAAGAAATTAGAAAGGCCAAAGAAATAGAAAGAGCGGAAACATGCCAAGAGATAGAAAAGCTCCAGAAAAGATATGACGATTTTAACATGCACCGAAGAATTAGAGAACTGACAGGCAAAACAAGAAAAAATGACTTTGGAAAACTGGTGAACAACGACGGAAAAATCATCATAAACTTAGAAGACAAAAAAAAACGTAGAGGGAATATCTCAACAAACGTTTTGAAGATGAAGAGAGAATAGCAACACCAATCATCGAAGGAGAAACGGGACCGTACATCTTGGAAGAGGAACTGGACGTAATTAGAGAACTAACAGACAAAACAAGAAAAAAGAACTTTGGAAAACTGGTGAACAGCGACGGAAAAATCGTCATAAACTTAGAAGACAAGAAGAAAACGTAGAGGGAATATCTCAACAATTTTTTGAAGATAAAGAGAGAATAGCAACGCCAATCATCGAAGGAGATATGGGACCGCACATCTTGGAAGAGGAAGTGGACGTAATTAGAGAACTGACAGACAAAACAAGAAAAAAAGACTTTGGAAAACTGGTGAACAACGACGGAAAAGTCATCATAAACTTAGAAGACAAGAAGAAAATGTGGAGGGAATATCTCAACAAACTTTTTGAAGATGAAGAGAGAATGTCAAAACCAATCATCGAAGGAGAAATGGGACCGCACATCTTGGAAGAGAAAGTGGACGTAGCAAAACCAATGAAAGATGGGAAGGCAACGGAGCTGGATGACATAAAAGTTGAAATCCTGAAACTGTTAAGTGAGAAGCATATCAGAATACTCACCAACATATTCAACAGAATATACAACTCGGGCAGCATACCAGAAGACTGGTTGAAGTCGGAATTCATGACAGACAAACTGACAAAACAAGAAAAAAGGACTTTTGAAAACTGGTGTACAACGACGGAAAAAGCATCATAAACTTAGAAGATAAGAAGAAAACATGGAGGGGATATCTCAACAAACTTTTTGAAGATGAAGAGAGAATAGCAACACCAATCATTGAAGGAGAAACGGGACCGCACATCTTGGAAGAGGAAGTGGACGTAGCAATAAAACGAATGAAAGATGGGAAGGCAGCGGGGCTGGATGACATACAAGTTGAAGTCCTGAAACTGTTAAGTGAGAAGCATATCAAAATACTCACCGACATATTCAACAGAATATACAACTCGAGCAGCATACCAGAAGAGTAATTGAAGTCGGAATTCATCGTATTATCAAAGAAAGTAGGAGCAAAAGGGTGCGAGGAATATAGAAGTATCAGTCTCATGAGTCACCTCCTCAAATTATTCCTAAAAATAATACACAAGAGAATTTATACACAATAGAATATACAACTCGGGCAGCATACCAAAAGAGTGGTTGAAGTCGGAATTCATCGTATTACCAAAGAATGTAAAAGCAAAAAGGTGCGAGGAATATAGAAGTATCAGTCCCATGAGTCACCTCCTCAAAATATTCCTAAAAATAATACACAAGAGAATTTATAATAAGTGTGAAGAACAAATCTCCGCAAATCAATTTAGATTCATCAACTCTGTAGGCACAAGGGAAGCGCTTTTCTCAGTAGAGGTGTTCTTCCAAAGATCTATACCTTTTCAAGTTCAAATTGAGACTAATCAAGTTCAAATTGATACCAATCAATTTCAGATTGAGACCAATCAATTTCAAATTGAGACTAAACAAAACCAAGTTTACACTAAACAATATCATAATAATAAACAGTTGTCATAATAAATGTTATTTGTTTACTCTCAACTTGATATTGTTTAGTGTCAACTTGATTTTGTTTAGTCTCAATTTGAAACTGATTGGTATCAATTTGAACTTGATTGGCCTCAATTTGAAATTGATTGGTCTCAATTTGAACTTGATTGGTCTCAATTTGAACTTGAAAAGATATAGAGACGTAAACTGCGATATCTACGTATGCCTAATTGACTATCAGATAGCGTTTGATGGGGTGCAACATGACAAGATGATAGACATCCTAAAACAAGTGGGAATTGATGCCAAAGACCTCCAAATCATCACTAACTTGTACTGGAACCAGACCGCATCCATAAAAATTGAAGAGGAACAAATAGAAGACATTGAAATAGCTAAAGGGGTAAGACAGGGGTGAATTCTTTCTCCGATTCTGTTCATTTTATGCTCCGAACAGATCTTTATAGAAGCGTTAGAAGGCATAGAAGAAGGCATTTTACTGAACGGAGTTAGATAGAATAACATCCGATATTCCGACGACACAATGGTATTCGCTGACTCGCTTGAAGGACTCCAACCACTATTCGGGCGTTTGATCGGGTGCTACATCACATGATGATAGACATCCTAAAATAAGTGGGAATTGATGCCAAAGACTTCCAAATCATCACTAACTTGTACTGGAACCAGACCGCATCCATGAAAATTGAAGAGGAACAAATAGAAGACATTGGAATAGCTAGAGGGGTAAGACAGGGGTGTATTCTTTCTCTGATTCTGTTCAATTTATGACAGGAACAGATCTTTAAAGAAGCGTTCGAAGGCATAGAAGAAGGCATTTTACTGAACGGAGCTAGATTGAATAACATCCGATATGCCGACGACACAATGGTATTCGCTGACTCTCTTGAAGGACTCCAAACACTATTCGGGCGTTTGATCGGGTGCAACATCACAAGATGATAGACAACGTAAAACAAGTGGGAATTGATGCCATAGACCTCCAAATCATCGCTAACTTGTACAGGAACCAGACAGCATCTATGAAAATTGAAGAGGGGCAAATAGAAGACATTGAAATAGCTAGAGGGGTAAGTCAGGGGTGTAGACTTTCTCCGATTCTGTTCAATTTATACTCCGAACAGATCTTTACAGAAGCGTTAGAAGGCATAGAAGAAGGCATTTTATTGAACGAAGCTAGATTGAATAACATCCGATATGATGACAACACAATGGTATTCGCTGACTCTCTTAGAGGACTCCAAACACTATTCGGGCGTTTGATCGGGTGCAACATCACAAGATGATAGACATCCTAAAACAAGTGGGAATTATGCCATAGACCTCCAAATCATCACTAACTTGTTCTGGAACCAGACAGCATCCATGAAAATTGAAGAGGAACAAATAGAAGACATTGAAATAGCTAGAGGGGCAAGGCAAGGGTGCATTATTTCTCCGATTCTGTTCAATTTATGCTCCGAACAGATCTTTAAAGAAGCGTTAGAAGGCATAGAAGAAGGCATTTTACTGAACGGAGCTAGATTGAATAACATCCGATATGCCGACGACACAATGGTATTCGCTGACTCTCTTGAAGGACTCCAAACACTATTCGGGCGTTTGATCGGGTGCAACATCACAAGATGATAGACATCCTAAAATAAGTCGGATTGATGCCAAAGACCTCCAAATCATCACCAACTTGTACTGGAACCTGACCGCATCCACGAAAATTGAAGAGGAACAAATAGAAGACATTGAAATAGCTAGGCGGATAAGACAGGGATGTATTTTCGGATTCTGTTCAATTTATACTCCGAACAGATCTTTAAAGAAGCGTTAGAAGGCATAGAAGAAGGAATTTTACTGAACGGAGCTAGATTGAATAACATCCGATATGCCGACGGCACAATGGTATTCGCTGACTCTCTTGAAGGACTCCAAACACTATTGAACAGAATTGTAGCGGCTAGTGAAAATTATGGACTTATTATCAATAGCAACAAAACAAAATTCATTGTCATAAGCAAAGAAAATATAGCCAATGTAAATCTCTACGTTCACAATCAACAAATAGAGAGAATGAGACAAACAACATACTTAGGTATACTTGTGGACGAAAACTGGGACAATAGCCTAGAGATATAAAGTAGAATTGGGAAAGCTCGAGCTGCCTTCAATGCAATGAATAACCTCTTCAAAAATCACGAACTCCATCTTGATATCAAAGTACGCATGTTGAAGTGGTACATATTCCCAATATTACTTTACGGAGTCGAGTCCCTAAATGTAGCAACAACAAACAAGATTGAAGCCTTTGAGATGTGGCTATATCGACGTATCCTGCGGATATCTTGGAAAGACCGGGTAACAAACATCGAAGTCCTCCGCTGGGTGCAGGAAGAGAAGGAGATCAAGGACACCATCAAAACCCGCAAACTCCTATATCAAGGCCACATCATGCGGATGAGGACAGATACGCCATGTTACAAGCCATCATTCAAGGCAAGATATACGAAGGCCTAGACGAACAAGAATTTCATGGTTGCAGAATCTCAGGGCGTTGTACGGGAAGACGTCGAACGAGCTCTTCAGAAAAGCAACCAATAAAGTGAAGATAGTCATCGCAAACATCCGAAATCGGATATGCACATGAAGAAGAAGATACTCACCACAAGGAATTGCTATGGAGTTATGCGGCATAAACGGGGTGGAATGGAACTTTCCTACATCCACTGGCAAATACGATAACCTGTTGGTGGTGATATCGCTCAACGGGCAATCGCTGGTGAAGATGTTTTTGGCCGGCATTATCATGCCGGGTTTGGAGAACGGCTTTGGAACGTAGTCGTGCTTCTGGGTGGTGATATCCTGCATGGGCCCTTCACCAATGAGCTTGTGCTCGCACGGTATTATGGGGCAAGGCGGTAGCGAGTTGTGCCCCTGGAACGACAGCTTATTGATGGTGTACTCTGAGATCTTCCCTTCGCCAAGGCACAGGTTGTTCCTCGGGGGGAAGGACACCGGCCTGTCGACCTCCACAGGAAGATACGACCTCCTGTAGATGGTATCGTCCTCCATCTTCAATTCGGGATAGCGGTACGGGATGAACGGCTTGTACGATTTTGGGCGCTCCGGCTGGATGTAGCGGCACTTCCTGCGCTGCTTCGGAGGGCAGGGTTGACAGCAGGCCGGTGGGCAGGGGTTGCACATTGGGGGGCACTTGGGCGGGCATCCTGGGGGGCACGGAGGTGGACATCCTGGAGGGCAGCCGACGGGCACAGGCAAGGCCGCCATTGGGGCTGGACACGGGTTGCAAGCCATGCTTTAGATCTACTAAAAACGAAAATTATTTTGAAAATTTTGATCAAAATACGAACTGACGTTCATAATTAAACAACAAAACGTCGACTAGATTTTTGCACATAACCATCATTTATTTCATTTTTTTTTAATTCCAGTTTTGTACAAGAATTCGTAGCAGATCCCCTGGATGGAGTCACGCTCCTCCTAGAATTGCTACGGGCTATACAGTTAAGCCAAGCCAGTAATGGATCAGGTGCAGGCAACAATGGTACAACAGGAAAAATTCCTCCAGCTATACAACGGCGCGCATTACTAGATGAGCTAGCATGCCTACAATGCCTCCTCTGCTGCTGCATCAGGTACACCGAAAGCATTCGCAAACTAGCTGCTTCTTCAGCAGGGCTATTCACACTAGCCGTGTGCATCATGAGCAACGTCAACAAATCCCGAATAATTGCGTTACAGGTAACTAACCCCATTACAAACATCAAACCCAATATTACAAATAACAACCTTAGCTGCTCACGAAGTCATGTGAGCCATCTGTAAACGGCAACACCTCAGTATCCGAAGCTCTATCAACTTTGAGACTGCGATTTGGAGAACCAGTGAGATTCCGCTTCCTCGTGGGCATGCTCACGTCAGCCGGAGGCCAGGGCGAGCTTCTTGGCACAGGAATGAAGTTCATCAACACCTTCCTGGACACGGCTGGTTCAATGCAGAAGCGCATCTACGTGCAGGCCGAGCTTGAGCAAGCGGGTTTCGACCTTTCTACGATCAAAAAGGTACCAAACCCTGCAACCCTTGTAACCACTTCTAAATGCTAACAGTTTCATTCCCAGAACATCACCATCAACTCACAGTTTGCCGAGCAGATCTTCACCGAGTTGGACAGGTGGGAGAAGAACCATGTAGATGTGGAGACGCTTACGTTAAGGCTCGAAGATGCTGAGAGGGAGAACGACTCGCTGCGGGATAAGGTGCTACTTCTGGAGAGAAGGATACAGGTAAGATTTCATATCAGTGTAAAGATAGCCAGTATGATAGCCAACATCCGGAACGGATAGGCACTTGCAGAAGAAGAAGATTTCATAAGAATAGAAGTAACTTAATTAGTTGGTATGGTGGGCCCGACGAGAGCTGACAATGACATGTTTTTTCGAACAACGAAACGCATTTTATATTCGCATTCGCATGCTTGAAGTAAATGTAATAGAATGAAATGAAATACTCAACGTATGTCGAATTTCAGCAATATGGAGCGATGAGTCATTGCCAGCTCTCAACGGTATATTGGAGATAAATAGTTGTACATACTGAAGCAAAACAAATAAATTACAGTAAAAAATCGATAAATGTAACTCCTTAAATGCAGCAGTTCCTATTAGGAACTCTCTATTAGAGCAACTATTTTTGATACATTTATTCCATAAGTATTACATTTGATAGATCTCACGTTAAGTGATTTTAATTTTCTAATCCAACTCTATTGTAATGACGAAGAAACAATTAAATTTGAATGTTGTATTTTAATCATATTATTTTAACATTAGTAAAGTCTTTTAGTAATCTGAGTTTTTTAACATTTGTAACACATTATTGTTATACGTACCTGATACACATATCCGCCTGTAAGGGCGGCTTAAATGAATAAATTTATTATTATTATATTATTATTATTAATGTTGCTGTTGCGTTTATCGCATTTTTACTGTACATTCAGATATATTTAGCTGCATTAGCTATGCTAATACATACTATATTGGCTGTATGCTAATACATACAATAACACTAGCACTAGTAAAGATGATAATTAAACCAGCAAAATATATTTCTTTAACAAGTTATTAAATGTATCATTAAGTAATCACCTTAAACTTAACAGTGATGATAGTTATGCAGATTTAAGCGAATTGAATAAATGGCAGGTACCTTATAAGCCACCTATTAATATTATTAAAACGACATACTTGATTTTTGTTTTGTTTTGGGCTTGAAGATCCTTCAGGAGGAAAAAGGCATCCTGATGTCTCTGGAGCAATGCCTCAAGGAACGGTGTAGCGAGTTAGAGGACGAAGTGGTTTCGCTAAAGTCTGGGAAGTCCCCTCAGAAATCGACAACGAGTAATTTCAGCATTAAGCGAGGTATGACTTCAAAACATTACTAATAATTATTATAAAAATTGTGGTTATAACTAATGGTATGTGTGTGGTTGTGAGGACTAAAATGTTGTGTGATATTATCACCTAAATTTGAAGGACCGTTAATAATAGTGATTTATATAACAAGTGAGTTAAGTGGATGTTTTCTCGAATAAATTAGCCCACTCGCCCTAACTGGCTTGAGGTCTAAATTTTATTCTCCTGCAAAACATCATTAACTCACGTGTTTTATACAATATTTTTTTCAATTTTGTCGAAAAACCTCTAGTAGTTACACATTTCATTTTTATAATATCAAGTCGGTGAAAGGTAAAACTGATATTTATTGTCAAATCAAAATTTTAAAATGCTGATTGCATTGTTTTTGTACCAGAAGGGGTTCCAAATGAAGCCCCAAACACAGTGGAAAAATTGGTGTCCACGAAGTTAAAGATATTCTATCAAATCGATGTTGTATGATTTTTATTTTGAATGAATTAAAAGTTTCAAATTCACTAATGGAATCAAGATTTTTTTGAAGAAAATTCACTTGAAGAAAAACAACTGCTTATGATGTCTTTTTACAGGTATATAACGTCAGATTCAATGTCAGAATTGAATAAAATTAAATAAACTAGTTAAATGGTTACTAAGTGAGTATATAAAATTGTTGTAGTACTTACAAAAGTTCGTGTTAGTTTGATCTCTAATACTTTGAAATTGTGGTGGAAGTTGTTCCTTGGTGGGGAGCTCTTGATAAACCTTCCCAAATAAATGCCATTTTCTGGAAACACGTTTAATTTTTGCAAATATTTACCGATATATTTAAAGTAGCGAAATCTGCTACTAGTAAACATAAATGTTTGCCAAACAATAACCTTTGCAAAGTTAATGTCTATAAGTCTATATGTAATGTCTATATGTCTAAAGTAAATTTCAGAAAAAGTCAAATCAATGTCAGAAAATGTAAAATCAATTTCAGAAAAGGTAAAACCAATATCAGTATAAGTGGAATTCATTTCAGAAAAAATAAAATCTATTTCAGAAAAAGTAAAATCAATTTAGGAAGTCAAATTCAGAAAAGATGGCAATTACTTCACAGAAAGTAATTTCTCTTTCAGAATTATTTTTGCTTAAATAAAATAACATGTATAAATTACCTAGCATTTACTACTTAGTTAAGAATATTCAGTACGATACTTGCAATGAATAGTTGTACAATCGCGGCCATCCAAAAGTTATCGACACTTCGAGATAAAAAAATATATAACACTAGCATATTTAAATGCACTGTACACGTGGCGACGTGATTAAAGAATTAAATAAATAAATAAATAAATAAATAACATTATTTAATAAAGTGAAACTTTGAGCGAAATGAAGAACCTGAAGACATTCGCCGATTACAAAAATGTTTTCTTCTTCGTGATCCTCTCGACTCGTAGAAACTTTTTGGGGGTATTGGAATGTGATTTGAAAACTTTTTGAAAATTTCCTCCGGTCTATTGTACATACATGTAATCGGGTCAGGAAGCAGGTGATTCCGTGTACAGTTAAGTTGTACGTCCACGTTAAAGAACCCGATATGGAAGTAGCGAAATTCATTAATGTAAAATTTCCAAGTGTGGTGGATCGCTCCTTGGCGACGGTATTTAGCTATAGCAGCAGAAATAGGCCGTTGTTAAATAAAACAATGAAAAACCTTTCAGTTTCCCTTTGATTCAACTTCATGCATTCGCCTAAATTTTAATAAAATTTAGTTTGATTTTAAGATGCGACATTTGGTTTTGTGTTTCCCCATAAAATTTTAACAGGCCGTTTTCTTGAGACACACCCTGTATAATTAGCCCCTAATTATTAAGGGGGTCGTGAGGCTATTTACTTAATTTTTGGGCTTTTAGCGAGTCGCCACACTTAAAAGGTTGAGAAACGATGCTCTTGATAATTGTGATGACAACTTGCAGAAAATTAAAAATAATATTTACACAATTGTCTCTTGTACCCTAGAAACAATTAATATAATAAGACTGTGCGATCTACTTCGTCACAGAGTCTAACGTTTGTACCTTACAATGAAAGATTTTCTAGTAATTCATCACCAGAAACACGAATTCTGACTAGAAAATTGGACGATATGTGTACAATATTGTATACCTTCAAAATTGTTACAATATTTTACGTTCAGATAATTTAATAATCATTTTTATAAAAAATGTTAGTTACCACAACAAAGATGTTAGTAATGTTAGCTTGTGTATCTGTAATAATCTATTTAATTTGCCACAACTTCCTCAGAATTGAACAATGTTTCTAGAAAATTTTCATAGAAAATTCTAGAAAATTGAACTATTAATTTCCCCTTAATAATCCTATAATTAACTTTATTTAAATCTCCTTAATGAAACTATTTGAATTTGTTTTTGTTAAAGGGTTTAAGTCTAAAATTTAACAGTGTTATTAAAAAAAATTTAAGCCACGGTTTAACGGTGGTTTAATTTAGTAACCTTGGTAACCCTTTACATGAACACTGCTAAACTTTTGGAACATTAAAAAAATTGTATTTCTTTAACTTGATTTAAAAAAATCCAAAAAAGCATGCTTTTGATTGTAAAATAGCTGTTTATATGACAATGGGGGAAAGTGCATCATTTCCTCCCGCGTATATTTGATGCCCGACGCAAAGCGGAGGGCATCAAAATCTAAGGGAAGAAATGGCACTTTGCTCCCGAGTAATACATAAGATTTTTTCTACGACCTTTCACAGTGTTTTGTATAAATATTATATTTTCTTGTGCATGAATGATTAAAAAACCAAATGTCAAAATATAATATTTACAATAAATATATTGTTAAAAATCAAAGTATACTAGGAACGTACGTATGTCGCACGTTGAGTGAATTACGGCAACCCTTGTGAAACAAATTTTTATGCCTCCCATGGGAGGAAAAGTAGAACTTCCCTCTCTCATATGAGGGACGACAATGTGTACTTTCTATTAATGGAGTATAAAAATAGAATGTAATGAACGGTAAAAGTTGTACATGATATCGAAAAGATTCCATGTAATTGAATTTAAAAGTTTTGAAAAAATCACAATTTTAACAACATAAAAACAAAAATGAATGGGGAAATGATTTTTGTTTTATATATATATACACATATGAGATTTTCTTGGTCAACATTCTAACAACAGCTAGGACTATTTAACTTTCATCATCGCTGAATTCAAGTTAAATGTTGCTATCGGCAACTTCAGCTGCTATTATGGACTGATTATGAATATGTACAGTGATGCTCACATAAATCTAGTAGAAGCAATTTGACATTGCCATATAAAATTGCTATTGTAACCTAATTTATTGTACTAGATTTATGTGAGCATGACTGTACCTTATATACAGCGTGAGTTTTTTTTTTCATTTCAAGTATTGGGATCTTGAAAACTAGATGGCATATAGATTCATTTAAATGAAGAAAGAGTTGTCGGTTTAAGAGCTTATGCAAGATATGTTTTAGTTTTTTGAAAAAATAACACCGTTTTTGTAAAAAGTAAAAAGTTAAGAGAAAAATTGTCTTTTTTAAAGATGTCAAAGCCAACTATGACTGATATTAAAAAAATAAAATTTGTATTATAACTCAAAATGTATGTTTTTTTTTCAAAAACAAAAGCATATCTGGCATAAGCTCTTAAAATCACAACTCTTTCCTCATTTAACCGAATCTCTATGCTTTATGGTTTCCGAGATCTCAAAGTTTAAAATGAAAAAAAAAACTTACGCTATATATATTAGGAGTACCTTGTATGACTTACGCCCTTTCAACTTAAACTAAAAACATTAATATTTTTATTGTGGCACTATGGATTGATTTTGAAGAGCCCTCTAACACAAATCAATTGCATATATGACAAAAAAACGATCATTTTAATTTTGTTCAGATTAAAAAAAATGTTCGTTCTTTTAACAAAAATCGGTTCATTGATAATAGACTCTCCAAATAACTTCTGTCATATTTACTTCAAATGAACTGTTTTTTCTAGAAATGTTTGTTCAGAAATATGAAACCTGAATATAGAAAATTTAACGATATATTTACAAAATTGATAGCTGCCTCTAGAAAATAGAAATACAGTAAGTATTTACAAATCACATCGTAAATAGGATAAATTTCACGGCCTTCAATAATGTGATAATTATATTTATCAATATTTATCTCCAATTGGAAAATTTGAAGTTTTCGTTAGAAATTTATATCTCAAATAAAAAATTAAATACGCGACTGCTACTTTAAAATCGACAGTTTTGTCTAGAAAATTGTAGTTATCTCGAGAATAGTAAATAGCTGCGGTAACATGAATATTATCTTTCGATAAAATGAATAACTTTTATCTTCAACTGTACCTTTCAAGTTAAAAATGAGACCAATAAATTTCATTTTGGTACGTAACAAATTCAAATTGAGACCAATCAATTTCAAATTGGAAACTATCAAATTCAAATTGAATGGAAACATATTCAATTTGAGATCTGACAATTTCTAATTGAGATTTTCAATTTCAAATTGAGATTAATCAAAATCAAGTTTTTTTAAGTTTTCAAGTTAAATAATCTATTTTGATATTTAAATGATATTAAAGGAAACAATTTAAATTTCAAAATAATACCAATATGTTTATTAACGAAATATTATTACAATATGATTTATTCATTAATGTAATATTAAATATTAATAATAATAATAATAATAATAATAATAATAATATCTTTATTGGTGCTATTGACAAATAAGGCTTACACAGGTCATAAAATAGGTACGGAAGTATAAAATTAACATTTACATTATTCAATAAAGATTGAAACAATCTAAGGAATAGACTACTAAACTAAAAGTACATGTCTTCCATGTTTAACCCAGCAGGAATAAATTTTTGGATAGGTACCTGCCACAAATCTTGCACAATTATTGACATTAATTTAAAATTAATTGACATTAATTAAAACATTAATTTTTCTTACGTTTTCATGAATTATGTTTTCCGACCTTTGAAGGCTAAACTCTGTTTGTGTTATATTATTCCTGCTTTCCCCGTTCAAACTTTGTAGCATTTGTACCACCAAATCTGCTTTCACACCAGATATCATGACTGACCATGCATTCTCAATAGAGTTCAACATTTGGGATATATGGACTTAATCGAAGTAAATGATTATTTCTGAATTAATATTCATGCCCATCGTATTAACAACGGTTTTCCCATCTCCATTATTATTATATACACCACACAGCTGCTTCTTGAGATGTACTGCTTCTGCTTGTTTTTATGTAGCGTGGCATTTTTAATACAACACATAAATTAATTATGTTGCCATTATAAATTTTATTTGTTTACTCTCAACTTGATATTGTTTGGTGTTAACTCGATTTTTTTTAGTCTCAATTTGAAATTGATTGGTCTCAATTTGAAATTTATTTATTTTAGTTATTTATTTAATCAGCCACCTTTCTACCTTTCTGTGTAAAGCTTTCTTTTACATCATAGTATTTACATTTACATTTATTCTGTTCGATAGTATTCCCTCCACTTCTTCTAATCTTTTGTCCGTTCCTTTAGCTCTTCCCAGGAACTCCCTTTTCTCCTCACCTCTTCTCTTATTGTATTATTCCACTCTTTTATTGGTATTCCTCTATGATTTCTCCCTTTTGGCCTTGCCTCATATACTCTCTTGGTAATTATTTCCTCGTTCATTCTTCAGATATGTCCAAACCATCTCATCTGTCCTTCTTTTATTTTATCATAGATTGGTCTTATCTTCAGGCTATTGCTGAATTTGAAATTTATTGGTCTCAATTTGAACTTGATTGATCTCAAATTGAAATTGATTGGTCTCAATTTGAACTTGATTGGTTTCAATTTGAACTTGATTTGTCTCAATTTGCACTTGATTGCTCTCATTTTGAACTTGAAAAGGTATAGCACAGTTTCAGTAGAATTTGGACAATAATCTCCAGATGTGTGATTTCTACTCTATTAATATTAATATTATTAATATATTAAACAAAATTTTGTCTTAAATTTGTCTCTGTAATTTAAAAAAAAACTTCAACATATAAAAAAATGCGAGAATCTCTAGAAATATGGACTGCTTTGTCTCAAGTAATTCAACTACCTACACTTATCTTACGTAATGATTTTGATGAACTTGATTTTGTTTAGTCTCAATTTCTCTCAATTTGAAATTGATTGGTCTCAATTTGAAATTGCTAGGTCTCAATTTGAACTTGATTGGTCTCAATTTGAACTTGAAAAGGTATAGTACAGTTTCAGAAGAATTTGGACCGTAATCTCCAGAAATGCGATTTCTAGTTTATTTAACTAAATTTTGTCTTAAATGTGTTTTTGTAATTTCAAGAAAATACTTCAACATATAAAAAAATGTAGGAATCTCCAGAAATATGGACCGCTTAGTCTCTAGTAATTCAACAATCCACACATTTATTTCACGTAATGGTAATCTATAAATATTATTTCTAGATGGGTCCACACCAGAAGACGAAGGCATATCCTCTTCTGAGCGCAGCCTAACCCCCGAAGAACTGGAGAGGGAGCCGTCAGTCTACGAAGTCTACAGAGACGAGACCCTTCCGCTAAAATCTGCGCCAGCCAAAGAGGCGTCCAAGTGCCTGGAGCTGGAGGACGACGAGGAAGAAACAACGATCGAGGAGGTCATCGAGGAGCTGCGGAACATCATTAACGACGCGGAGACGGAAGAGTACAACAACGCGGAGATCAAGAGGAAGAAGCGCGAAGAGGCGGAGAGAATCCGCATGGAGGAGGCCCAAATCCGCGGCAAGATCCAGATGAGGGTGGACTCCAACGTTTCGATCGACGATTCGTTCATAGGCAGTGAGAGCGAGATCGTGCCTTCGAACCTACACCCTCAGCCTCCGAGGAAAACAAGGAGCCTGGTGCATTTGTACATACCAACCGAGGATTATTATAATAAGGAGGTTTTTTTTGAGAACGAGACTGCTTACACCAGCGATGAGAGCTCTGATTCTTTGCTTAGTGCTTCTAAATGCCAGTTGCCCAGAGTTGAAAAGGAGCTCTCCAATCCTAATAGTACCGCGGGAAACAATAATAATAAGAGTAGTAATAGCAATAATAATAGGCAAATTCTGAATAGTATTATGGATGCGAGGGAGAAGAGGCACCGGACGCAGATAACCATACGGAAAGATGAGGAGGTGAATAGGAAGAAATCTAAAAGTTTGGATAGGATTGATGATGGCTTGGATGCTATGGTGGATATTGTGGTGACTGAGAAGGTAGAGGCCAAAGGTTGTAAGAGTGACGTGGGGAACCCCCCGCTTGTGCGCACCGTTACGAACGTCCGCAGTAAGCAGTACGAGAACCCAAAGATGTTCCTTCCGGTGCAGAAGTTCGAGGAGCGTCCTGCTGCTGAGAGCAGGTACTACTTCCCGAGGATACAGGAGAAGAGGGCGACCAACAATAGCTTCCTTATCAAAAGGGGCCATGGGAACGCTGGGATGTACTCGGGGCAAAACATTACTGGGGGGCTCGCCAAAAAGGGGGACTTCTTCACGACGACTGGTAGCAGGAATTCCTCGAGTAAACTAACAGACTATCCTTCTGGCCTTTACTAATCTTAATCTGTATGTATAAAGAGAGATAAACTTCACGTGCAATATTAATTAAGTCTATGTTTGTGTTGTTTTCGGTTGCTGTCGGTGGGGAAATTTTTGGCGTGCGCCTTGAAATTATCTGAAC
Organism: Othius punctulatus; assembly: GCA_951805005.1. Taxonomy (NCBI): domain Eukaryota; kingdom Metazoa; phylum Arthropoda; class Insecta; order Coleoptera; family Staphylinidae; genus Othius; species Othius punctulatus. The sequence continues at coordinate 16,446,882 of OX638144.1, forward strand.
AAATTATTGCGCGCACGCCCCAAATAACTTAATCCTTAATTATTATTTATGGGGTGGATCCTATGCTAAGCATGTATTTGTTATATAATATGATCTCTGTAATTTCCCTTCATTACACTTGTGTATTATTAAATTGAAATAAAACTAGCGAAAAAAATGCGCCGACTTCTCATGAAATCGCGGTCACGTAATCGTTATCAGCTTTTAAGACGTTTAATTCCAGTGATGCGTACCACAGCGTCGGTGTTTAAAATTCGACGATCACCAAGGCCAGGCCATTTCGCCGCCCGCTTCCTTGTATTTATGTTATTAGGCCAGAGGCGAATTGCACGCACTTGCACAAGCCGATCGTTTGTTGACAGTTATTCGGTTTCTGTTTTGATTTGCTTCGCTCGCTTTGAGCACGTGTGTCGAGCAGTTTGCTTCCGCTCTTTGCGTGCACGAGACAGGTCTGACCCCAAGAGGCGTCGCGACGCATCCGTAGAGGAGAGGCTGACGCTCATACCATGTCCTGGACAGCCTTCCAATAGGCAGTTCGCTACGAAATGGTCAGCAAGTGCACAGCCAAAGTACTCCGGATCCTCGATCAGGAATGGAGTCAGATTTTTGCCATCCTCACAGGTAATTCTTACAACTTTCACTCAAAACTAGATAAACAAATGCACCAATGTTGATTCACATTTGAAAAATATAACAATAACATGTATACTCGTCGTTCCTGATAATATTTCCAACGTAGTAATAATTAAGTATGCAAAACTAATTAATGATTGCACTTTGTGAGCAGGTAGAAGGACTATGGCAATGTAGGAAAAAAATAATAATGAAATGGTATATCATTATTAATTTTTTTCCCTACCTTGCCATAGTCCTTCTACACTATACAAAATTAAATTTTAAATTTTATTGACAAATAAAACGCTACCCTTCTATTTTCAATCGTATAAAAAACTTCCCTTTGGATTTCTATCATGATCCTTAACTGCACATTATTCTTTATCATCTAAAATGATATACCCGACTCCCATTACTACTAGTACTATAGGTATAATTAAAAAACGAATTAACCTTTTTTCACAAAAAGGGTTTTTGTAAAAAAGGGTAAAATTCGTGTTTTTATCATTAACTGCACAATATTCTTTATCATCTAAAATGATATACCCGACTCCCAATAGTACTAGTACTATAGGTATAATTAAAAATATAATTAAAAATTTAATAAAAATTAAATCCCTTCTATTTTCAATCGTATAAGAATCTTCCCGTTGGATGTCTATCATGATCCTTAACAGCACAATATTCTTTATCATCTAAAATGATATACCCGACTCCAAATAGTACTAGTACTATAAATATAATTAATACACAAATTAATCTTTTTTCACAAAAAAGGGTTTTGTAAAAAGGGGTAAAATTCGTGTTTTTATTATATTTCATCTTTCACAAGCTCAAACGAACCTAATTTAGTACAATAGGTTTGAGTAATATAGTACTCATCTCTACTGAGTTGATTGCATAGAAGTGCAGCAGGATTTTCATTAAGATACGAAAATGTTGGCCCATTCATTATGGAAAATCACATCTACCCCTTCTATATTATTAATTACTTCGATAGAAGTAATTAATAATAATAAATAATAAATAATAATGTCGAAGATAATCAATTACATCTAAGTTTTCATGACACATTGAAATTCCGACACACCAAAATCCCGTAACCACAAATCAAAATTCCGACAAATTGTTCTCCCGACAAACCGAAATTTCGACAAATTGAAGTCGCGATAATCCCACCTATTGGATTAAATAACAATATCAATGTACTGGTAATGGCTGCAATGGCCAATATCAAAAAATATTAGTACTTAGATTTAGATAAATATTAAATCTCCACTTTAATCAAATTTCGATGTCTGCGTTTATATTTGCAAATTAACTCGATTCAAGTGTACTTAGTGATTGAAACATGTTTTTCTGTTATGTCATATTTTTTAAGTAAAAACTACTGCACTCAGGTAAAGTAATGGCCCGTACAATGCTAGCACGTGTATATATTCACTCATTAATTCTCGTTTTATGCAATAATGATCGATACACTAGAAACTGCATAATTGAGAAATAAAATTGTGCTGGTTATTTTTTTTTAAATAAAATATGGTATCTTACGTACCCATACGTAACTAATTGTATTAAATTAAATAGTTATTACAAGGAACATCCAGATGTAATACAACTCAGTTTAGAGTAGGTAGGTACTTAATAAGTTAAATGAGCTTAAGGTTATCGTCAAGGAACAATCATATAACTACTGCGGATTTGGGTTGAAATCCCGACCAAGATCCCGATCAAAATCCCGACCAAAATCCCTATCAAAATCTCGATCGAAATCCCGATCAAAATCCCAATCAAAATCCTGACAATCATAATCCCGACAGTCACAAAACCGACTAAACAAAATCACGACAACTTAAAATCACGACAAAAAAACGATAAATAAAATCCGACAAAATAAAATCACGACAAAATAATAATAATAATCTTTATTTATGTTACCAAGAGGTTTACACAAGTCATGAAAAAAGAGGTATACAGTGTGACGTATAAATAATTGACTATCATAACATATGTGTATAAGTAGATTTATTAATAAATAGTTGTATACGTAAGTACATAAAATCTCTATAAAAAATATTAATTGTGAGTACAAATAAATATTGACAAATCAGAAAATTGTATAAGATATTGGAAACCGCGATAAAATATGATCACATATCACGTATAAATAAAAAATACAAAGATATATATTGAATTTTATAGTTTTAATTTTAAAATAAATTGACGACAAAATAAAATCAGGAGAAAATAAAATCACGACAAAATAAAATCACGACAAAATATAATCACCACAAAATAACATCACGACAAATGGAAATCCCAATAAAATAAAATCACGACAGAATATAATCATGATAAACGAAAATCCCGACAAATTCAAATTCCAACACACCAAAATTCCGTAATGACAATTAAAATTCCGGCAAACCGAAATTTTGACAAATTTCAATCCCGACAAACCAAAATTTCGATAAATGTACGCCCGATAAACCAAATTCCTGACATACCAAAATTTCGACAACTGGAAGTCTCAATTTAAAAAAAACGCCACAAATTCTAGCAAGTACATTTTTTTATGTAATTCACAAATTATATAATTAATATTAATAACAATATGTTCGAACAATAAAACATTATATTGCTTCATTAAAAGCAATACCTCGAAGATAATCAATTATATCTAAGTTTTCATGACAAATTGAAATCCCGACACACCAAAATCCCGTAACTATATATCAAAATTACAAAAAATAGAAATTTCAACAAAGTGAAATCCCGAGAAAGCGAAATTTCGACAAATTAAAGTACCGATATACCAAAATCCTGACACCAAAATCCCGACAAGTGGCCAATTTGAAAAAAAAAAACAATCTTTATAATTAGTCACAGATTCTATAATAGTATTAACATGTACAAAAATTATTTTTATGTAATTCACAAATTCGTATGTATGTACGTATGTACAAATGTTTAAATAATAAAACTTTAAATTGCTTCATTAAGAGTAATACCTAAAATCTAATTATTTATCTTGATTATAATCAATTTCATCTAAGTTTTCATGGCAAATTGAAATCCCAAAATCCCTTACCAAAATCCCGTAACGACTAATCAATATTCCGACAAACCGAAATTTCGACAAATTGAAATGCCCACAAACCAATATTTTGACAAATTGAAGTCTCCGTAAACGAAAATCCTGACAAACCAAAATCCCAACAACTTTACGTCTCTATTTAAAATAAAACTTTATAATTCGTCACAGATTCTATAATAATATTAATATGTACAAACATTATTTTTATGTAATTCACAAATTCTATAATCAATATTATTAATAATATTAACATACACGTATGTACAAATTTGTATGTTCAATGTTCAAATGTTCAAAATAAGAACTTCATTAAGAGCAATGCCTCGAAGATAATCAATTACATCTAAGTTTTCATGACAAATTGAAATTTTGACACACCAAAATCCCATAACGACAAATCAAATTTCCGACAAACCGCAATTTCGATAAATTGAAGTCCCGACAAACTGAAATTTTGTCAAATTGAAATCCCGACAAAACTAAAATCCTGACATTCCGAAATCCCGACAACTGTACATCTCAATTTAAAAAAAATCTTATATAATTTGTCACAGATTCTAAAATTATATGTAACAAGTACAAAATTCACAAATGTAATTCACAAGTTCATCATTTCAACATCATTTATGTAATTCACAAATTCTCTAATCAATAATAATAATACTATCATATACGTATGTACAAATTGTGAAACCATAAAACTTTAAAATGGTACATTTATGAGCAATACATCGAAGATAATCGATGATATCTAACTTTTCACGATTTTCCATCAGGATTCTAATTATCTGCTCAATTTCAATATTCGAACATTTTTTTGCAATAGTCGGGTCGCAAACTAATAATCTAACCCAATCTAACCTGACCTAACCTGACCTAACTTAACCTAAGCACTCATTAATAAGTAAGTGTTTGTGAAGATTTTACTTTATCGCGTTTTCAATTTGTAGGGATTGTGATTTGTCGGCGTTTATTACAAATTATGCAACTTTCTGGAAATCTGTAGAAGATTGAATGAAAATTTAAATAAATTTTAAGGTATCGAAAAATTAGGGTTTTTATTTCATAAATAGTCAACTAAAATTTCATATAATATTAAATGAAAACTGTAAAATTTACATTAATTTCATGAAATAGTAGATTCTGTATTTTTTTTTTTAAGTTTTATGCAATTTTATAAAAATTCTTTAGATTTTTTCAATTTTGTGATTATTTTGAGGATTTTATTGAATGAAAATTCTTTATTTAGTAGAAATTTTAACGTATTTTATGGAGATGTAAGGATTGTATGCATACTATCTAGAAAACACACCATTTTCTTCAATATTTCCTTATCAATTATTATCATTTTATGGAAACTTTATAAATATAACCTAGAGTTTGTGCAACGTAACGTAGACTTGGTGTTTTATAAGACATTGAAAAAAAAATCAGAATTTTACAATAATTTGATATATTTTATGAATCTTAATGAATATTGTATTAAATTTTGCTAATTTTCTATTAATTAATAGTTAGTAGTTAGTACTAATTAATTAATTAAACTATTAACAAATAATATTTTAAAACAAATCTCTGAAATTTTCTCATATTTTATAGAATGTTGAATGGAAATTACAAATTTAATTTCAAGTGTCTACTAGTAAGTTGGTATTGCAAATTTGGTATACAAAATATTTTACAAGATATACAGGGTGTCCAGAAACTCTTCTACCAAACGGAAATACCACATACTTGACGTAATTTTATGTCGATCTAATTTTAATTACCTTAATAAAAAATGCTTCCCAAGGGCAACATTCATTAGAAAAGTTCACCATTTCGTAGCATGAGTTAGACTTATTTTACCTTTCTAAAACAACACAAATAACAAACACTTTTTGAAATCAAAATAATTTGACATTTGTAAATGTCTGTAAAAGTCATTAGCGGCTTAGACATTGCACTTTTCAAAGAGCTCTAAATCCCTTAAAAAAAATTTGAAATAGGGTGATTAAGGTTAAATCGACATAAAATGACGTCTAGTATGTGGGATTTCCGTTTGGCAGGAGAGTTTCTGGACACCCTGTATATATTTCCGAATATTTTGGCAATAATATAAATCATAAGAGCTAAAACCTACTCCCGGTTGATTTGTTTTTGTCAAACCTCTTCATATCTACATTTTTAAATAACTTATTTTTAAATTTTATTTTTGTTGCCGTGATTTGTTTTTGACTAATACAATGGAGTTTAATACAACAAAAACAAGAAGTTTCAATAGCAATAAGCAACAAAAACAATAAGGTTGAAACAATAAGTTTCAAGTTAAATTTCCCTTAAACCAAATCCTATTAAAATTTATTTCAAACAAGAAGTTTTCAATTATCTTGATCTTTTATCAAACTATTTTTCAAATATCTGTAATATTTTCGAAATTATTGATAAAAAGATATATGATATGATCATACTTACACTAAAAATTTAACAGGAAACATTAAACTTGAAACTGGAATTCAAGTACACATGAAATATCTTGAAATTATTGTTAAGTTATTCAAGTTATTTGCATGAAGTCGACTTGAATCAAAATTATTCGACAATTGCAAGTAATATGTGACATATATTATGTTAAACATTTTTACTCGGTATGGACAAAAGATTTCTGCTGATATGCATGCAAATTTTCTTTTATTTCATTTTTATTGTGTAAAATAGTAACTTATATGATTATGCTAAATAGGAATGTGTCATGAAATTTACCTAAGTTCAAGTATATTGATAGCCAATATCCACTATCGATAGTATATTTTTCGATAACTATATTGGAAATAATTTTATTTTTCTAAGTGAGACAAAAATAATTCTGTGGTAAGTGACATTAAAATATCGATCCTATTACTTCGTTATCAGTGTTTTACTTTTATAATTAATTTTCAAATATTCGAAAAAATAACACATTTTCTACGAATTCGCTCTGAATGAATTATTTAAAAAAATATTTTTCGATATATTTTGATAATTCTTACCTTGAATCAATAATGAGAGTGGCTTATTGGACATATACAAATATGTAAGCTCTCAAAGTATGGCAATGTTGGTAACACTTACTTATGTGGATACAACAAAATTCATAAAGGCGATTTGTAATCCTTGGCAACCGTAATTAATCAAATTAGCCATCAATTATAGGGAATAGGCAGTCATTACTCATTAAATGGACAAATAATAATATTATTAACACATACAGCTGTACATCACATACACAATACTAAGTACTAATACTAACTAATAATTTGATCAAAAAAGTATTCAAGAAACTAGCAGAAATAAACCTATCCAAAAATTATTCAAGAAACTAGCAGAAATGAACCAATCACAAAATGATTAAATAAACTAGCAGAAATGAACCGCACTTTAATAAAAATAATGATTTATTTCCTTCATATTTTTTTTGTTGGTCTCTCATTATGTATACAGGGTTATTTAGAATTCTGTTCTTTTGTACAAGGCCTCGTTTGCAACAATATCTGATGAAAAAACCCTAAAACCACATATGTATATAAATATTATATTATTTCAATAAAACCGCAAGCTCTTCGTAATCCATTTATAATATTAAAAAAAAAAAAATTATGATTTAAATCGTTTCATGGGCCACGAAGAAAAATAATTATAATAATATTAGAAACTCAAAAAATTGGATAATCAAAATTTAAATTTAAATCCGTAAGAACCATGAGAACGAATTATAGATTATTTATATTCGGTGTTTAAAACTATAAAAAGTAGTGCGTTTAAAATGATTCAGTTTCATTTACCACACAATTTAATATGAATTTTCAGGTTGATCAGTTAAATGGCCTGGGTAATAGAGTGTAGAGAGGTTACAAATAGACAGATAGACAGCCAGACAGAAAAAATACACAGATATCACGAAAAACTTTTTTATGCACTACATTCCAAGCCTCAAATGTCTCCTTGATTATTTGTTTATTTAACGACGGCCTATTCCGGCTGCTATGGCTAATTACTGTCGACACGGGCTGATCCAATACACCTGCAAATGTTGTCTTCTTGAAGAGTCTACGCACAATATAACTGCACACGGAATCGCCTGCTTAGGTTCCCCTACAATAGGAAGTTGTATCTATGCGGAGATTTAGGCAAAACTTAGGAATGAAAGCACGTTATGAAATAGTTATTTACGTTATTAGGCTGGGAAGTTACGTATTACACTACGAATGAGCTTACTAATATGAACTTAAATATTCGAAATGGTGTAATGTTCCATTTGTCGGCCTCAAATATAATACGCGACTGTAAACATGTTTGACTATCACATAATACACTTATTATACTTATGTTTTTTGAATTATAATATTATCTATTAATCACTACAAGCAAAGATTAATAACAATTGTTCACTATGCATGACGATACGCATTACTTTCCATTACGTCATTTAAACCAGGGACTCGAGCAATATATCGCATACAGTCCACCGGTTTAGACGGTTACGCCACCGTGACACTGATTTACTCCACTCGCCTGGCGGCTCGTTCCGTGAACGTCGTTCTCGTGATTAATAGTCATCATTATACGCTCGTTGTATAATAATAATACTATTAATATGACACAGTTTCAAATTAATCAAATTTGCAAGATTCGTTTGCCTTTATTAAATGATTGGAAATATTTTATATCAAATATTTTCAAAAATTTTAAGGGAATAAAAAATAATCATCAAAATACATATTTGAGAGCTGTTAAAATACAATTCTATTCCATGAAACAATTGTTCATACGGAGCAACTTAATGCGTGCATATTGTCGTGTTAATAAATTCATGCATTAAAGTAATAATACATTGATGCACAATATTCATTACATACTAAAATTTTGAATTGTCAGCACAAATTTAATCGACTCATCATCCAAGTACATACTATATTATTATAAGTTCTAGGAGGTTCATATTATGTTGAAATAATGATTTGAAATTATGATTAAAGTCTTACCTTTTTTTCACCAGTAAATCCAGTATTTGGCATACTTGTAAAAGTTTTAGGTAGACTTCAAGGTATATTATCATAACTCAACCTCAACCTAATTAAAATCAATTATTTTTGGAAACATTATATAAGTTATATTTAGATGCAAATTATCGAGATACAAGACTCGAAGACCCGATATAACTGATAAGATTAGGAAATATGTAAGTATTACCAATTATGAAAAAAAAAATTGCAAATATGAAAGAAAGTTTACGATTTTTAACTATAGTTTTAAGAAAAGTATCCAGTTCGCATCGAGTCACTGTGAAATAAACACGTGTTGACAGCTAGTGCGAATAAAAGTGAATTTTACAGCAGTTTAAGAAGGTTATGGTAACATGGCTTAAGAACAGAGTGCAAGGGAAAGGAACACTAATAAGATAAGTCTGTTTACATATTATTATCAAGTGTCTGAGGCCAATTAATTAAAGATCCCCTCATCCTACTTTACGTAGGTGAGGGGAAAGAAACATCTGGTCGAGTGAGTCAGCCCCACCACAAATATTGTCTAGTGGGGGGCACTCGCAGGCACTCGGTGCTCTAATTTCGCGGCAGTCGGTCAGTCTGGTCGTACAGATGGCAAGTACGCTGCAACAAGCGGTGTCCTCCGTGGATGGAGGACATGCACCCCTAGTGTCCTCCGTGGCCGGAGGACAATCGATTAAAGCTGTTTCAGAGAACAATGTTAATTTACATCCTATCGAGAATAATCTTTCATTCGCATCTGTGGTGAAAGAACATCGTACACCTAATTTTAACTTTCCCCAAAGAGAGCAGGCAATTGTTCTCGACGCGACGGCTAATATCCAGAAGAATGATTACATTGCGGCGGTGGGCAGGTTGATTGGCCCCAGAAACATTACATTTGCGTCCCGTATATCAAACAATAGAATATGTCTGTATTTGTCCTCGAAAGCAGTTGTAGAAGAATTCATGAATAATGAGGGGGGTATTCAAATTAACGATACGTTTATCCCGGCGCGAAGACTGGTGTCACCAGCAAAAAGAATTATCATATCCAACGTTGCGCCGTGCTTACCGCACGATGTTGTAGAAGCTTCTTTAAAGAAGCTGGGTATGAAACTGGTATCCCGTATCAATTTCATAACGGCCGGGCTTAGCTCACAGGAGTATAAACACATACTCAGTTTCAGACGCCACGTTTATGTGGAATTAGAGGAATCAAGCCAATTGCCTGATTCCACTTTAATTCAGTACAAGAATAACACATTCAGAATTTTCTTCTCCACCGATGAAATTCGCTGTTTTATATGTAAACAATTAGGACATATAGCTAGTAAATGTAAATTGCCGGAGCCGGAAGTAGTAAAGGAGCCCTCAGGCAATTGCCCTACAACCTCCGCACAGAATACAAGTTCACCTAATACAGATGACATGGCGGATGGTGGAATCAGTGACAATGATTCAATACCAAACAGCCCATCGGAGTTACCAGAAAAACAAAACACTATCGTAATGACGGAAATCCTATCTCAAGGAGATTCCCCTCAGGAGATAACTACAAATATAAATCAGTACACAGACATTGTCGTCACCCCCCGAATTCCAACAAATCCCAAAAAACGAACGGCTCCTTCATCCACCTCCGAGTCAGTGGGAGGGGATTCCTTAACTGAAGATAAAGCAGAAAAAGAAACAAAGAAACAGGCTACGAAGAAAAAGAAGGAGGGCTCAGAGGACGATCAGGTTTTCGATGAACTCTCCTCTCTATTTGATCACTCAATGGGAGTAATCACCCAAGACGATTTCTGTGAATTTATCACACGGTGTAAAGGGAAACAAAAAATTATTTATATCGCTCAGGAGTACACGATGGATTTGGAATCATTACTTGATATATTAATTAGAGCAGTTAGAAATGTCAAATCTAATAATTTAAAAAGTCGCCTGAAGCGCATAATTAAAAAACTTAAGAACGAGGGCGGTCTGTCATCTGAAATGGATGATGGATGCTCGCTCTCATCACTAGACGACATATAATAAAGATATTCCACATTTTCCTTTCACAATGGAAACTTTACTCCAATGGAACTGCAATGGTTGCGTGGGCCACTATTGTGAACTGAAAATGATACTAACAAAACACTCGCCCTTCTGCATGTGCTTACAAGAAACACATTTTAAACCAAATCAAAACTTTAACCTTAGAAGCTATAAAACACTACGAAAAGATGTCGAACCTGTGCGTCGCGCCAAGGGAGGTGTGGCAATCATTCTTAGAGATAATATTCCATTTCAGGAAATTCCTCTTACCACTGACCTTCAGGCCGTTGCATGCTCGATATCTCACCCAATTAAAATGGCAATATGCAATGTATATCTTCCAGATGCTAATTGGGAACTTAACGATCTCATTGATCTGGTAAGACAATTACCCCTCCCATTTATATTATTGGGAGATTTTAACGCTCACAACCCAATTTGGGGTTCACTGAACAAAGACGTAAGGGGACGTGCAGTCGAAAATCTCCTCGATCAAACCAACGCTGTCTTACTTAACGATGGGTCGCCTACATTCTTCAACGCACGTTCTCCTAGCTTCTCATCTATAGACCTCTCAATTTGTTCTGCGACCCTAGCCACTCAACTAACTTGGCACCCTCTTGACGATTTATATAGTAGCGATCACTTTCCGATTGTTATATCCACAACTGCAACCGGGACGAAACAACTCATCCCACAACGATGGCGCCTCGCCGACGCTGATTGGGATGGATTCCGTCGTGATGTGGAAGTGCTACCTCTCGGTAACAATTCCGACGATGCGCTTTCTGACTTCCAACGGAGTATCTTAGACGCCGCTGGAAGAAATATTCCTATAACAGCAGCCAGTTCGGTAAGAAAATCTGTCCCATGGTGGAATGAGGACGTCAAACAAGCCATTAAACAAAAGAAACATGCCTTCAATGTATTTCGACGACATCCGACGTTGGATAATCTTATAAGTTTTAAGAAATTAAGAGCTTTAGCCAGAAAATCAATATTAGGAAGCAAGAAACGCACTTGGGAAACATATATATCGTCAATCACAGCACAATCCCCCATTTCAGAAGTCTGGAACAAAGTAAGAAACATAGCTGGGAAGAAATTCCCAAACTACACCCCATGCCTCGAAGACGGAAGTGTAGTCATTTCTAAACCTGAAGATGTAGCAGAGGCATTAGCGCTCCAATTCTCATCTGCAAGTAGTACACATAATTATTCCGACCAATTTCTTAACCAAAAAGATCGACTCGAGACTCCTTTAAACTTCGACACACAGAATGAAGAACAATACAACTCTCCCTTCTCCCGTAGAGAGTTGGAATCTTCACTTAGTACGACAGGTAAAACAGCCGCAGGTCCAGATAATATCCCATATGAGATGATTCGACAGCTACCTTCCACGGCGAAAGACTGGCTCATGGAAATTTTTAACCTTATTTGGGCTACTGGAAACTATCCCAACTCTTGGAGAGAAGCTATCGTCGTGCCACTTCTGAAAACCGGAAAAGACCCAAAACTAGCTGCAAGTTATCGCCCTATATCACTAACTTGTTGTATGAGTAAAATCTTTGAAAAAATGATATATAAGCGAATGACATGGCTCATGGAATCCAGAGGTCTGATTGCATATTATCAAGCAGGTTTCCGAAAGCACCACTCCACTATTGACCATTTGGTCCGTCTGGAGAATGCCATACAGAGTGCCTTCCTGGATCGTAGGCACCTCGTAGCAGTGTTCTTTGATCTAGAGAAGGCATACGATATGACCTGGCGATACGGTGTTCTACAAAAACTCCACGCTTGGGGAATCAGAGGAAACCTCCCACTATTTGTTCGGTCATTTTTGACTGACCGAGGATTTAGAGTTCGGGTCGGGTCATCTTTTTCCTCCTACCACAAATTGGAAAACGGGATACCTCAAGGATCTACGCTTAGCGTAATACTGTTTTCCATAGCGGTAAATGATATCGCCTATAGAATAAGTACTCCTGTACACTGCTGCCTATATGTGGACGACCTTGTCATCTATACGGCAGGAGATACGATGCCTTGTATTAATAATAATCTACAAAATGCTATAAATTCTATAAATGCTGATGCAGAGGGAAGAGGCTTCCGGTTTTCTCCGGAAAAGACATCCTGCGTCCACTTCTGCCGCCTAAGAAAACGTCATCGAGATCCTACCCTTTTCCTTAGGAACACAAAAATTAATTGTACTACATCTCACAGATTTCTGGGACTTGTTTTCGATAAAAAGCTAACATTCTTTGAACATATCAGCGAGCTAGCAATCCGTTGTAAGAAAGCTCTGAATATCGTTAGATGTATGGCCAGTATTAAATGGGGTGCTAGTAGAGAAGTACTGCTCCGCTTATACCAGTCCCTTGTACTGTCAAAAATATGCTACGGATGTATTGTATACTCTTCTGCACGAAGATCTCGCCTGAAAATTCTTGAGAGTATTCACTGCACAGGCATTAGATATGCCACAGGAGCGTTCCGTACTAGCCCGTGTGCCAGTCTCTGTTGTGAGGCAGGACTCCCACCACTGCAACACATTATCAATCGCTACATAATTAAGTATGAAACATCTATGAAAGCAAATCCTAAACACCTTAATTTCTCATTGTTTAACGATCAACAGACTTACCAAAAATATACCACACGGCCGACAACAACAAGACCTGTCTGTATACGAGCACGGGAATTACGCGAAAATCTAGATATACATATTCCAAGTATGCTCTCTACTGGTCTGTGCGAAGTACCCCCTTGGCTACTCCCCAAGATTTCTATTCGCACAGACTTAGTCCGATTCACTAAAGCAGACACTCCCGAAATTATCTTGAAGAACAAATTCCGCGAATTGGCACAGGAGTACCCTAACTACTGCCAAATCTATACAGACGGGTCGAAAACCGAAAACGGTGTAGGCTCTGCATTTACGGCAGAAAATAATAGTCACTCATGGTCACTGGCTACATCGTCGAGCATATACACGGCTGAGCTGTGTGCGATCTGGCAGGCCCTTCGATATTGTGACATGTCGAGGGGCAGCACATTCCTCATATGTTCAGACTCTCTATCTGCTCTGCAGAGTATCTCAAACACGACATCGGATGACCCACTGGTCCAAATGATTCTTGCCACTGTCGATCACCTAGCGAAGTCTCAGAAGACAATCACTTTCGTGTGGATCCCGTCACACGTCGGTATAAAAGGCAACGAAATGGCAGATGAGGCCGCTTACCAGGCAGCCAATTCCAATATTATAGATGACATCCCGTGTAGAGCAGAAGACATTAAGAGCTTCTGTACCCAATCGATTGTGGCGGCCTGGCAGCAGGAGTGGACAAGCAAGGACAGCAAGCTAGCACCAATAAAACCTAATGTGACCAAGTGGAGATCACCGAGAACACTGTCAAGAAGGGAAGAGATAGCTCTTGTGCGCCTCAGAGTGGGCCACACCAATCTTACCCATTCCCACCTTCTAGCTGGTACAGACTCCCCGATGTGTGATGCTTGCAACACCCCACTGACAGTGCGGCACATCCTAGAGGAATGTATAACACTAGCGCACATACGGCAAAGACTAGGGCTTGCAAACAACATCCAAGCAATTCTAAGCAACAGCCAAGAATCCACTGACACTGTCATTACGTTTCTGCGAGAAGCAGAGCTTCTACAAAAAGTTTAAATATACATGTATTACCTATATCTATATACCCTCTGTAATCGTTCCTTTGTGGGATAACCCTTTTTCCGACGGTCGACCTATGTTTGTTAATGAAAATAAGTCCTTACGACAGACCCCGTAAGGTGAAGAGTGTGTCCCTCGTTCTTTTTCCCCTGATTTTCTTGTAATATTGTTAAATGTACCTTATATTGACGGCCAATGACCATAGTAGTCGACGCCGATAAACCAATTAAAAAAAAAAAAAAAAAAAAAAAAAAGAAAAGTATCGAGATTAATCTATATAATTGCCAATGTTGGGTTGATATATGAATAGAACGGTAGGCTTAAATTAACTTAAGTTAATATAATACATGATAAAGAGTATCTCTTAATTTATTTTTATATTTATATTCTGATATTGAATTTGATTTATGTTCGGCAAGAAATTGTTATAAATAAAAAAAATGCGAATACTTCAATCAAATATTCTGCTAAAATTTCAGAGGAAACAGATTTACAGCATTTAATCTTTAAACTTAGTAGATATTAAAGTGTAAAATTTTGCATTCAAAGTTAAATTTCAAATGTGTTTTAATTGTTCAACTTTAGAATCTATTCATTAAAATAAAGCCAATGCAAAATGTTTAGGAGAATAATTCTCTCGTGTGTCAAAAAGTGTTTTGGATTGAAAAAATTCATATTATCTTAGAGAAACAATCTTAGAGAAATTATCTTAGAGAACATAGTACTCTTTAATATTGGGAATAATGGGATCTTGAGGTGTCAAAATTTAAACAAAAATTTGTGTTTTCAATGTTTCAACCATATAATACATTGATGCAGCAAATGCAAAAAAATGAGAAAATTATTGTGTTATCTGTGCACGAAGTACATTATTTTTCTAGTCTTGTATCTTCAAACTAAATGGGTTTTAGGGTTGACAGGGAAACCCCAACTTTTAATCTACAACATAAATAGGCTTTATGGTTGAAAAATTTAAGGTTAAATTTAAGGAAAAAAATTAAAATTAAGGTTGAAACAAAAACAAAGTTTAAACACAAATGTTTGTTGTTTTTTTTCAACCTTAATTTAAAATGTTTTCCTCAAATGTAACTTTAAATTTTTAAACCATAAAGCCGATTTGTATTGTAGTATTGTATTTGAGCCACAAAATCCATTGTTGAAGGAAATGCAAAAAAAAACTGAAAATTTCTGTCATCTGTCCACAAAGAAAATAATTCTTTCAGTATTGAATCTTCAAACTAAATAGGTTTTAGGGTTGAACATGTACAGGAAAACTTCAATCTTTAATCTCCAAAATGGCTAGAAAATTTGAAGCAAAAAGTTGTGTTTTTCGTATTTCAACCTTAAAATCAATTGATGAAGAATACTAGCGAATGCAACTTTAAACATTTTAAAGTAATCATTTAGTTATATGTGCACAAAGTAAATTATGTGCATTTCTAACAATACATGCGTTACTTTTGATTAGATTTAAACGTGAAACCCGTTTAAAGCAGCATTTAACTTGATTTTATGGTGTTGGAAAACTATTCTAACATGTTATTGTAGTTTCTAGTCCCTAATCAGTAATAAAACGTGTAAATTATCGTTTTCTTAATTTTTTTACCATAAAATTAAGGTTACCTAGATAAGGTGAACAATCGCAGAAAATTTCATAAAAGCTGTTAATATTATGCATGCACTAAGCTATATTCTAATCTAATAGATTTATTGCAATACACGATTAATTTAATTGGATGATTATATCAACAGCTCTATCTAATCATAATATTTGACAATTATTTTATAAGATATATGTACAGAGCGTTCAAGAAAGTTTTGTCAACTTTTACGCTGGTTGCCAATAGACGACACTGTTCAAGATGCAAATCCAATATGATTTGCAACATTCCTGAAATGTTTGCTAGGATATTAGCAAATATTTAAACTAGATTTTTTCAAATGTCATTAAGTTGTTGGAACCAGTTGGGAAAGTTGACACTATTTTCTTGAACGCTCTGTATCTAGTACAGTAACCATCATATATGGCTATCAACTCTATAAGTGGTCTTTCTGCCGTGGCTCTATAAATGATTGTAAACTGGCGTTTATGGAAATTTTTATGGAACTTTTCCAAAATCCTTGATGGATCCTAAATGCTTTTAAAGCATTTATTCGAGAATATTTTTGGACTTACTAACAGACTGTTCAAATTTGACAACGCAAACCTGGAAATGAAATTAAATCTATATGCCAAAATGTAGAATTATGATGATTCTTGAATAAAGACCCTAAGCTATGAAGAGTTTTGGGGCAATTTTCAGTCATGAAATAATAATCTTGGATTATTGAAAATAAATATTATAAAGAGCTTCAACATCAATATTCAATCATTGTATTCTTATTATTATTATCTGGATATTATTGCCCATTTAAATGGGCGAAATATTAAAATTGTTTAATTTTCTGTTTACTGCAATTCTAAATCGTTTTTTTTTCAGACATATTAATGGAAATTTTATGGCAGGTTTTCTATTTTGAGGATTGATATGGAAATTTTGTGTTTTTGAGGCTTTTTGTGGAAATTGTACGATTTATATTATGAATGTTCAAGAATTCTGTGAAGATTCTGTAAGTTGACTATGTATCATTTACCATTCAAACTTGTAAATGAAATCAAATCTATATTCCAGAATGAAGAATGATGTACATTCTGTTTCTGTGTAGTTTCTATTAGATTGTTTTCTCCAATATTAGCTGTTTTTAGCATTTCTTAACCGTTTTTCGGGAAATATTAATGGAAATTTTTTGGCAGGTATTTTATTTTGACGATTGATATGGAAATTTGGTATTTTTGAGACTTTTTTGTGGAATTTGAACGATTTCTGTTATGAAAACGCTCATAGCTATGAAAAGAAAACAATTTTGCCGCAATTTTCAGAGATGATATAATAATCTGTATTTTAGAATGAAGATTGTATTGAAGAGCTAAGCACCTCAACATCAATATTCTATTGTTGTATTCTTATTATTATTATCTTAATATTATTGCATAATAATATTTTAAAATGAGTGAAATATAAAAAAAAATGCTACCAAAAAAAGAACGAAGATGTTTTCTTCAATATTAGCATCTCTGCATTTCTGAATCGTTTTCCTGGACATGTTAATGAAACATTTTTAGCAGTTTTACTACTTTGAGAATTGATATGAAAATTTGGTATTTTTGAGAATTTTTTGTAGAAATTGAATGGTTTTTGTTAATAATTTTATAGAATGATGTGATGTTTCTGTAACTTAGAAACTTGTCTGTTCAAGAATTGTGAAGTTTCAAGAATAAAGTTTATAATCTTCATTCTTCATCTCTACAAAAAATCTCAAAAATATCAAATTTTCATATCAATTCTCAAAATAATAATACTGCTAAAAATGTAATAATAATCTGTATTTTAGAATGAAGAATATATTCAAGAGCTAAGAACATCAACATCAATATTTAATCATTGTATGAACACAATAATAATTTAAAATATGTAAAATATTAAAATTGTTCAATTTCTAATGCTGCAAAAGAAAACGTTTTTTTTTCTCGATTATTTGCTATTCTCTAGCATTTCAGCATATTTTTCAGGACATGCTATATTATTATGATATATGATATCTCTAATGCGCCAGCAAAAGTGGAAAAAGTCAGAAAATTAGCAGTCTCATATTTTTTTTAAGTTTTGATCGGATTTGAAAGTTTTTTTTTTTCAAAATCATTTGTAATTATAAGTGGTTATGACATAACTGACAAAACTTGAAGTTTTGGTCGGCTATGAAAGATATTCTTTTTCAAAATTATTCGTAATTATAAGTGGCACATAACTGAGAAAACTTAAAGTTTTGGTCAGCTATGAAAGATATTCATTTTCAAAATTATTTTTATTGTAATTATAAGTAGTTATGATGTAACTGAGCAAGCTTATAGAAGTATGTATTTTATGATTACATAGTTTAGAACTTGTACTTACTCTATTTCGCAATGTTTTTCGGGAAATATTAATGGAAATTTTATCGCAGGTTTTTTATTTTGAGGATTGATATGAAAATTTGGTAGATTTTGGCTTTTTTGTGGAAATTGAACGATTGTGTTATGAATTTTATAGAATTAAAATTGTTTAATTGTTAGTGGAAATTTTATGGTAGGTTTATTATTTTGAGGATTGATTGGAAATTTGGTATTTCTGAGACTTTTTGTGGAAATTGATCGATTTGTATTATGAATTTTATAGAATTGTGTGGAGTTTCTATAACTTACTCACATGACTATTGAACTCTGGCTATTCAAGCCTGGAAACTACATAAATTCTATGTTCCAGAATAAAGAATTATGAAGATTCAAGAATGAAGATTAAAAGCTATTTTATTTCTACCCATTTGCCTGCGCATTAGAAATATATTAGTAGATATATGAACATATATCGGAACATGAACATATTAATGAGCATTTAGTGGCAGCTTTACTATTTCAAAGAGATTTCATATAGAAATTTTGTACTTCTCCGATTTTCTTGTGGAAATTGAACTATTTTTGTACTGAGTTTTGCAGAATTCTGTGAAGTTTCTGAATCATAACCAATAAGCTTCTAAATGTTCGAACATGTTGATACATTATATGATTTGGGATCATAGTTACTTAAAAATAAGTGATTTATTATTTTGAGCATTGTTGTACAAATGTGTTACTTTGATGATTTACTTCCTCTCCCCTACAATCGAAAAACTACACTAAGTAGCAACCACAATAACTGTTACTTAGATTATCCGTTTGATTAAGTTTTACTTTACATGATCAAAATACGTTTAATTAAAAATTGGTGTATTTATTATTTTGACTTGTGATCATCCAAATGTGATATTTTGATGATTTTCTTCTATTTCCCTATTTTAGAAAAATCACACTAAGTAGCAACCACAATAATTGTTACTTAGATTATAAGTTCGGTTAAGTTTTACTTCGCATGATCAAAATACGCTTTATTAAAAATAAGTTTATTTATTATTTTCAGCATTGTTATGCAAATGTGATATTTTGATGATTTTCTTCCTCTTCCCCACAATCGAAAAACCACACAAAGTAGTAACCACAATAATTGTTACTTAGATTATCACTTTTGTTAAGTTTTACCTTACATGATCAAAATACGTTTAATTAAAAAGAAAGTGTATTTATTATTTTGAGCATTGTTGAACAAATGTGTTATATTGATGATTTTCTTCCTCTTCCCTACAATCCAAAATCTACACTAAGTAGCAACCACAATAACTGTTACTTAGATTATCCGTTTGGTTAAGTTGTACTTCACATGATCAAAATACGTTTAATTAAAAATAGGTGTATTTATTACTTTGAGTTGTACAAATGTGATATTTTTATGATTTTCTTCCATTTCCCTATATTAGAAAAATCACACTAAGTAGCAACCACAATAATTGTTACTTAGATTATCCGTTCGGTTCAGTTTTACTTTGCATGATTAAAATACGTTAAATTAAAAATAAGTGTATTTATTATTTTGAGCATTGTTGTGCAAATGTGATATTTTGATGATTTTCTTCCTCTTCTCTACAATTGAAAAACCACACTAAGTAGCAACCACATAATTGTTACTTAAATTATCCGTTCGGTTAAGTTTTACTTTACAAGATCAAAATACGTTTAATTAAAAATAAGTGTATTTATTATTTTGAGCAATGTTGTACAAATGTGATATTTTGATGATTTTCTTCCATTTCCCTACAATCGAAAAACCACACTAAGTAGCAACCACAATTATTGTTACTTAGATTTTCTGTTTGGTTAAGTTTTACTTTACATGATCAAAATATGTTTAATTAAAAATAAGTGTATTTGTTATTTAGAGCATTGTTGTACAAATATGATATTTTGATGATTTTCTTTCTCTTCCCTACAATCGAAAAACCATACTAAGTAGTTACCACAATTATTGTTACTTAGATTATCCGTTTCGTTAAGTTTTACTTTACATGATCAAAATACGTTCATACTATGTATACCAACTTGCATATTGAACATAAAATTAATAATGTTCAGTCTAATTTTAATCCGTCATATGTAAGGTATCATTAAGTAAAGCAAATAGATAAATACACAAATGTCGATAAACATGGTTTTTTATCTTCAAATAATATAATCTAACAACGCAAATATTTTGCACTTAGTCTATCCAGTATGTTACTAATATTTTTTCTTGTCGTAATTAAAGTACTATTGAATAATTGAAAATTATTACCTAAAATCCAAAATCACCACGAATTCTATGAACGAATTCTATGAAATTTAATAAGGGATACTTTCTATGGGGTCACCAAACTACATCATTAAATTTACATTGTATGAAATGTTTTATCTTATTTGTACAGTAATTACTTTTATCTACATTGGCTGACAGAAAAATTACGCAATCAAATAAACATTGTATTAGCTTATTATTAATGGCTGAGAGTGGTAAACATTGCTATTAATAAGAAAACGTCTAAAGGTAAAATCAAATAAATTCAAATTACAAAATAATTAGTGTTTTATGTATTACAATTTCCACAATTTCCACAAAGTCTTGTGATATAGGTAATTAGAGTTACTTCATTAAGACAAACAATTGTTTGTCTCAGTTTTTCTGTAGACAGTTTTTCAAAGTTATGTATGGTATATTCAGTACATTTTTTTGTATCTAGATGCAGATACAGATACTTTAGAAAAAATGTATCTAGATACATATCTAGATACAAATTTGAAAATGTGAAAAGCTACAGATACAGATACATTTGAAAAGTATCTAGATACTTCTAGATACATTTCATATACATGGATAACCAAACCAAATATTGTTTTCTTTAAACATTTTGTTCCATCTACCATCGTTTTCCTGAACCTGATCATAGCTGCTTAGCATGCGATCGCAGTTTTGGAGCGATTGAACGTTTGAAGAGGAAACACGACAAAATTTATTTGCCTGAGGAGTATATCCAAATAACTCGCAATTCCGGAATAAAATTTGAAGTAAATAAAGTAGATCAAAATATGTTTCTAAATTTGAAAGAACATTACTCTTCTTTATTTTTGAAAAGTCCAAGCACCAAACAAAATAAATTCACAATATCCAAGTACAGAATTTTTAAATACCATCAGAATGATATGCCAACATTTTCATGCAGCGAATCACTTTCTATGACAATATTTCAAAAATTTTCATTGCAAAAAAGGATAGCTGTACCTATTTCTTTGCCAAGTACTGCGCAGGTTCTGTACAATGGTCCTCGGCTACTTAAAAAAAAGTATGAACACGTAATGAGCCTTGCAAAAAATTATGTACCAGCTGTTGATATGTGGTATTACGACAAGATCGCTGAATACCACAAAAATTTTGAAGACGAAAATAAGAACACGTCATGTCTTGAGTATGAATCTGATTAGTAGCTTCCGTATTCATATGTTAAATTTAGTTTAGTTGAAGAAACAATACTTATGAGTGTACTGGAAACTGTACTAGAGTCTATTAGAAATAAACATATTCAAAATAATGGGTCTTTTATTATCATCATTACTTAATATTTCCTCAATACTTTGTAAAAAGTGGACATGTCCAAATATAATCCATATTTTTGTTATTACAATATATTATAAACAAATATAGAACACGACTATAAAACCTTGGAACAACAAATGAATATAATGGAAGCAGAAAAATTAATTTTTCCAAACATGTACGCCAGTAAAACGTTTTTCCTCTCTCCTCAAAAATTCGTATAACTGGACTTGTCCACTTATTGCATTGAGGCCCTCAAATATTCATAGAATATAAATATGCAAATAGAAAAATAATCTGCCATAACCTTCCAGTTGTTAATAACGTAATCTCGTTTTAGCTGCATTGGTTTCCTTGAACTCAGCCATACTGTACTCATGGCCATCACCATCAATCCCGATCCTCATCTCCGATGACTTCCCAGGCAACATCACCATGGAGCAGGCATCGTACACCACGGTAATCCCATCGATATCATCGGTAGTCTCCAGCCCTTTATACCCGTACCTAATGGACCGCATAGGAAGAAAACCGACCCTCCTCACCGTGGCAGTGCCACAGCTGCTCTCCTGGATACTAGTGGCCAAGGCAGAATCCATCTACACGATATACTTGGCACGCTTCTTCAGTGGCTTCGTAAGCACTTGCGTGTACGCCACGCTTCCGGTTTACATAGGCGAGATTTCTTCGCCGGATGTCCGAGGCTTATGGGGCAACGCCATGTCCTGCTGCTCGTACATGGGGCTCTTCATCATGACTTCTGTGGGGGCGTACTGCAGCATCACTACCTCCGCTTACATCTTCAGTGGGATGACGGTGGTGTACTTTGTTATATTCTGCTTCATGCCCGAGAGCCCATACTTCTGCATAATGCAAGGGAACATAGAAGGTGGCCGCGAGAATCTGCAGAAGCTCCGGAAGAGCTCCGATGTGAGCAAGGAGTTTGATGAGATTAGGCTTGGTGTGGAGAGGCAGCTGAAGGAGCCGAGCAGTGTATTAGATTTGTTTAGAGTTAGAAGCAACTTGAAGGGATTATCGGTGTGTGTAGCTATAAGATGCGCCCAACAATTTGCTGGGGTTTCTGCGTTTGCTGTCTATGCACCGTTTTTGTTTCAAGAAGCTACTTGTGATATCAATGCTACAAACTCTGCTATAATATACACAGCTGCTATGACTATTGGTAGCTGCACTGGATCATTGTTCTTGGATAAAATAGGCAGAAGGGCTTCAATGATAATATCATGTGCCGGTTGTGCTACCATGCTCCTATCAGAATTTGCATACTACTTATACGCCAATGAACTACTAACAGTATATAACATATCACTTCCATATTTTCCACTTATTGGAATGCTGATTTACGTGCCTCTATATTCCCTGGGGCTTGGTATAGTACCAAATCTATTACTTGCGGAACTGTTTCCATCTGGAGTCAAAGGCAAAGCCTTGTGTATACTCAACATATGTTTTGCTATATTCTCAGCAATAAGCACTAAAGTATTCCAATTGCTATTCTCAGCGCATGGAATCTATGCACCATTCCTTCTCTTTGGGTTGAGTTGCATTGTAAGTACTGTTTTCTCAATTTTCTGCATACCAGAGACTAGAGGCCAAACTTTGGAACAAATACAAATGACTCTTAAAGGTGATGATGAACCGGAAGTTATAAATGTACGTGTGTGATACAAATAATTTTGGTTACGATGGATAACGATGAAATATTGTGATATGTAGGTTTTTTAAGTATTATAGTTAATAATTAAATATTGAATAATATAGTTGTTATTATTTATTTTCTGTTATCACTCTTTGAAATATTTATAAAGGTTAGAAAGATAATAGAAATCACCAAGAAGTTTTCGACAATATTCAGACCATTTACTTAAATGTTCATTTTTCCTACAAAATTAATAAACATTTTGACATCATTTTATTGTATTTTTTACATTATTTAGCATATTTAAAATTAGAAATTATTTTCAGGAATTTTCTGAAATATTTGTGGATTTTCCGAATATTTATGAAAATTTCAAAAACTCTGAACATTTCTACACTTCATTGTTTTCAGAATTTTTAACACTTATTTTGTACATTTTGGCACGTTGTGTTTATTTTCCAAATATTTACGAAAATTCAATGGCCACAATTTTCATACTTTTTAATTTTCTACAACTTCCTACATATTTGCGTAATATTTGGGATTTGGGATATTTGATGTAATTTTCTAGCAAATCTAGGGGATGCTTTGGGATATAAATAGAATAGAATATAATTTATTTGCGTGCTAAAGTCAATACAGCTTAGACAGCTCAAAAGGCAAAATAGAGATAAACATAGACAAACATAGATACAATGTTGTATGGTTGAAATCAGATTAAAAAACTCTGCCGAAATGAAAAATAAAAAATGTAAGTTGTCATTTAAAAAAAATGAATGATCTCATAACTTTTAAAATTTTGTTTTTTTAAATCTGAAAAACATATTTTCATATGCGCAGTAATTTATATCGCTATCTCCCTTTTAGGTTTTTTCTCTCTCATACACATTAACGGAGTTACCGAATTTATCTGCTACTTAATTTCCACACTGTATATGAACATTCTAAATACATACCATGAAAATGTATACACTTCAATTGAGTTTTCTGGAAATGTTTTAAACTTTTCGGCATATTTTCGCTAAATTTGAAAAAAATTATGATTTTTTTATACGAAAATACGACAATATATAATACGAAATACGATAATACGAAAATTTCAAAAATTATGAAAATGTGTAGACATGGCTGCTGTTTTCTAAATTAAATGAACTGTGGTGTATTTTCCATTCCATTTTTCCATTTTGGAATATTTTTTTTTTAATATTATTGAAAATATTCCTCAAAAAATGCAGAGATTATAAAGATGATATCAATTACTTATAAGTTTTCTACAATTTTCGGAATATTTTCTTATACTTGGTCATATATGATTTTTTTTTTCTTCAAAATTTATAAAAACATTGACACTGCTAACGATTTTGATGTATTTTCTACAATATTCTACATATAGATTTTTACAGCTGCAGTTGAAAATTTTAATTTTGATTTTTAGCTCAAGCTTGGATTTCGATAGTTGCCAATGAAAATTTCAGAGGCTTGTATAGTTGAATTTGATAAATTTTCAGATTTGGACAATTTCAATTAAAAATTTGACAAATTTTCATCGTTTGAATTGAAAATTTTTGAGTTTTTTCAATAGTTGCCAGATTTCGACACTTTATATTTATATATTTATATTATAAATTTTATAAATTTTTACACCTGGTGCTTGAATCTTCAAAGACTCCAACAGTTGCAGTTGAAAATTTGACTGATTTTAACAACCCAAACGTGATTTTGGCAGATTTCGACAGTTACTAATAACATTTTTTCAAATGTTGACCATTTCAATTGAAAATTTGTCAAACTTGGACAGTTGAATTAAAATAACTCTCAGATTTGGACAGTTGCAATGGGAAATTTGGATATTTGTAATTCAAATAGATTTTGATTGCTGCATTTGAAACTTTGACAGATTTTGTCAGTTTACACCTGGTGCTTGAATCTTCATAGACTCTAACAGTTGCAGATGAAAATTTAACTGATTTTAACAACCCAAACGTGATTTTTGACAGATTTCGACAGTGACTAATGAAAATTTATCAAATTTGGACGGACAATTGCAATTGAAAATTTGTCAAACTTGGGCATTTGAATTAGAAAAAACTCTCAGATTTGGACAATTGCAATGGGAAATTTGGATATTTGTAATTCAAATAGATTTTGATTGCTGCATTTGAAACTTTGACAGATTTTATCAGTTTAAGTTAAAAAATGAGACAGATGAGGCAAAAAGAATTTGTCAGATTTCGATAATTGTTAATGAAAAATTTAGAGGTTTGTCTAGTTGAATTTGACAAATTGGCAGATTTGACAATTTTAATTAAAATTTTGGGATATGGATATTTATTTATTTATTTATTTATATATTTATCCACGGGAAGACCTCCCAATATACAATAACATATATATGAACATTCTAAATACATTCCATGAAAATGTGTACACTGCAATTGAATTTTCTGGAAATGTTTTACAATTTCCCGCAAATTTTCGTGAAATTTGAGAATTGTTATAATTTCTATCGCGTCAAATACGAAAATTTCAAAATTTATGAAAATGTGTAGACATGGCTGCTGTTTTCTAAATTTCATTAAATAAATTCTGGTGTATTTTCCATACATTGTGGAATAGTTTTTTTTTTTATAATAAACGAAATTTCTTCAAAAAATGCAGAGATTATAAAGATGATATAAATTTTAAAACGCACATACGTTATTTTTTGCAATTTTCGCAATCTCATTTTGTTTATATGTTAACAATAATAACAGGATAAAGTACAATGATTAGAGGTCAATGGCTAATAGCAATACGTGCTATGTTTATGTTCAATAAAAATCGGGCAGTCAATCAAACCTTCAACCCAAATAAAATAATATTTTGTTTTACATTTTATAAACAACATTCAAACTAATAAACACAAATATAATGTTATTATAATAACGCTTCTATTGATTCATTTAACATTTACACTGATGCAGACATCTGCTTTTGAGTTATAAGAAACCGTGAAACAAATGTTTAAAATTCTTACCGTATTTGAAAAATATTATCCGATATCCAAAAAAATATAAAACACATTCACACATTTTACATTTTTGTTCTGTGTTATAATTTTTAGATTTTTTAGAATGTTTTGTTAATTATGACGACCTACATCCATGTCCGATTGCAAGCATGCATCGAATGTTATATAATTATATAATTGTATAAATAAATAAATTAAAAAAAAAATAAAATAAAATAAAATAAAATAAATTTAAACAAATTTCGAATTAGTTTGGCATTCGATAAGTACGATTTTGGTTAGCAGTTTAAAAAAAATCCTATAAAATTTTTCACAAAAGCGAAAATAGTTTGTCACTTTGTGACTTCTTGCTTTTAGCATTGACTTTATTGCAACTCCGATAGTAACTTTCGATTTTAGATTCTTATGCTCATGTGCTGCCGTATAGACAGTCATGCTCACATCAATCTAGTACAAAAAAATTGATATTGCTATATAAAATTGCTATTGTAACATAATTTCTTGTACTAAATATGTGTGAGCATGACTGTACCTTATATACAAGGTGAACTATAAGGTGGGTAACAAAGTTTGGCATATGAAAGGTGATGTAATTCTAAGAAACAAAGTTATAGTTAACATTAGGTTAGATAAATCTTAGTTAAGAAGTTACAATTCCTTAAAGATAGAACAAAAATTTCAAACGTATCTGACAAAATCTGTTAATAGCTCCACCCGTTAAGTTTTCGACAATTTTGATTCACAAATTTGATGAATTCAGTTGAAAACTTTGATTTTTTTCTCAGAATCATCTTTCATCTGCCAAAAAAGTTTGTCACCGACCTCATAGATCGCGGTGTATATTAACTGTCACTATCAAAATCTGACAAATTTTCTGTGTGGTCTAAATCTGTAACATTTAGAATTTGTCATTCATTTGTCAAAATCATTCAATTTCCACAAAAAATCTCAGCAATACCAATTTCCATATGAGTTCTTAATATAGTAAAACTGAGATTTTTTTTTTTCAATAATGTGTTCATATATCTACGAATGTATCATATATCATAATAATATATCTTGTGCTGAAAAAGATTCAGAAATGCTATAAAACCATACCATTCAATTTCCACAAATAGTCTCAAAAATACTAAATAGAATTTTATCTGACGTTTCTGAAATCAGCGCAAAATTTTCTATCGGAATCGGCTATTCACGTCTAAGGAACAAACATTGTGCTGACCAGTGTAATCAGTCAACCCAATAAATATCAACAATATTTTTATTACACGCAATAATTTATTAAATATTGGTAATTTATAACGTACGTTTATAAAAATATATATTGGTATGGTATATAGCAAGCTTTGATACAAAACTTGGTCCAGTAATTCCTGCATCATTGAGCCTCCTTTTTACGGTGATTTAAGTGCACTGAATCCAAAACCACTTCTTTCAGTTCCACATTATGCATGCAACCATCGTCTGTAACATCGCCCAGCAATCTGCACCTTTCAGAAATGTAGTTATCTGAAAAAATATACGTATGGAATTTTCGTAAAATATTGAACAAATTAATTTGAACAAATCGATTTTGTGATCTGTGTTTTAATGGCAATTATTAATTATTAAGGCCTAGTTGTGTATAGATAGTGTATTATCTTTATCAAAATATCAAAAGAGTTTAATGCCCAGTTGTATGATCGTGGATCATCCTTGATCGTGGTTCAGTTTCTAAGGATACCATTGTATTAAGAATTGTATAAGGTCTAGTTGTACAATCTAGGGTTAGCTTTGACCTTGGTTCAGTCACCTAGGATACAATTGTTAACACAAGTCTTTGGTGTCGAAAGAAAGTGAACCTAGATCAAAGTTAATCCACGATTGTTCCACTAGACCTAAGGCCCAGTTGTACGATATTAGATCATCTTTGACCATGATTCAGTTACCTTGGATACAATTGTGAATACAATGATATCCTCCACGATCATACAACTGGGCCTAAGGCTTAGTTGTACGATCGTGGATCATCTTTGACCAGGGTTCAGTTACCTAGGATATAATTGATAATACAATGGTATCCTTAGAAACTGAACCACAATCAAGGATGATCCACGATCGTACAACTGGGCCTAAATTGTATGTAACTGAACCATGGTCAGAGATAATCCACGATCGTACAACTGGACCTAACTATAACTATTACATCATATCGTGGGCATACAAGAAGAAATAGCCAAGTCTATATTCATGCTTAATATATCTGGTTTACCTTTCATGAGTCTGTCAAGCTCATCAATAGCGACTATATTCTGGTATTCCTCCAGAATGGCTCCTTTGAAGACGCTCATCACTTCCTCTCTCGTATTCGTAAAATATAAATGCTGCTTCCTCTTACAAAATTCTTGGATTAAAGCTGAAATTCCTTTTGCTGCGGTAAAGTCAGCACCTATAGAGTACAATGGTATAAATTATATGCAAATTTAACTCATAATTCAAAAATATGCATTATGCGTCAAAAACAAATGTAACGAAGAAATGGAAATAGCAAGTCATTTGATGTAAATTATTTAAATTATTGCAAGCAAACTGATAATCATTTTTTCATCTACATGAGGTACAGAATGAAAAATTTTTGCACCAAAATCTCACACACAAGAAAATGGATATTGATGAAAACTTATGAAAAAATCACACATGAATTTATTGTTGTTGTGGTGGTTGTTGTTATTGTTGTTGTTATTGTGGTTGTTGTTGTTGTTCTTGTTGTTGATGATGTTGTTGTTGTTATGGATGTTAATATAACTATAAATACTACTTAATATACTATAACTGTAAATACTCTATAAAAAAATTAAGATAATACATAGGATAAATATATTCTATGAAAAAATCACACCGCAAACAAAGCAAAGTATCGAAAGAATAATTGATCTCACCAAGTATAAACCTGCAGTCCACAACTACGGGAAGATGCGATGAATCCAGACCTGCCTTTCCAACATTCGTTTTTATAAAGTCTATTGCTGGGAAATACAGGCTATTTCCAGGTGTCACTAAAATGTATTCCAACCCACTATTGGTCTGCAAATACAAATGCATGTAAAATAGATTTTATATACTCAGTTTATGCATATCAAATTTGAGAAACTTTGTTAGAGCAGACATTTTTCTGCTACAATAGAGTGATGAGTTTGGCGAATGGGGCTTCAATGACACTTCAAATATATGTAAAATATTTTTACAATCTTCAGTATATTCTAATTCTGGATAATTCTGGATATGATAATGGGAAAAAACTTATTGGGAGTTGAGTATTATTGAGTATATTTGATTGCAATTCATGTTTCCCTACAATTCAGATTTGAAAGTTATATTCAGGACATGAAAACTTGGGAAAACTTTTCAAAAAGATAAATTATAATTGCTCTAAATTGTTCAAATAATGTTCAAATATTCAACATCGTTCAAAATATCAAGTTGATATTAACTGTAAGTCATTAAATTTGCAAGGTGGACAGTTATTGCCATACCAGCATATAGCACTTCTACTACTAAAAATCAGCACATGAAAAATTGGGAAAACTTTTGAAAAAGATAAATTCATAATAGTTCTAAATTGTTCAAACAAGGTTCTAATATTCAATATTGTTCACCAATATCAAGTTGATATTAGCTGTAAGTCATCAAATTTGCAAGGTGGACAGTTGTTGCGATACCAGCACATAGTACTTCTACTACTAAAAATCAGTACATGAAAAATTGGGAAAACTTTAGAAAAAGTTAAATTCATAATAGTTGGAAATTGTTCAAACAATCTTCTAATATTCAATATTGTTCACCAATATCAAGTGGATATTAACTGTAAGTCATCAAATTTGCAAGGTGGACAGTTGTTGCGATACCAGCATATTGTACTTCTACTACTAAAAATCAGCACATGAAAAATTGGGAAAACTTTTGAAAAAGATAAATTTATAATAATTCTAAATTATTCAAACAATGTTCAATTATTCAATATTGTTGACCAAGTTAATATTAACTGTAACTCATCAAATTTGGAGGTGGACAGTTGTTGTGATACCAGCACATAGTACTTACAATTTTTTGAAATTTTGCAAAAATTGCATTCAACTTACTTTTAACTTTTCGATGATAATCGTTGGTCTGGCAGATGGATACAGCAGGAACACGATATTGATACCAACTCCAATGACAATTCCTAGTTCCACTCCCATGGTTAGGCACAATATGAACGTGGCGATAGTTGGGATCAAATCTTTCCTGCTGGACCTCCACATGGGCCTGATGACTTCGTACTCAATCATGAAGATGACTGCACAGATGATTACAGCAGCCAAGGATGCTTTTGGGATGAACGCGAAGTACGGAGTCAGGAATGATAAAGCAAGGAGTACCAAAACACCTAGAAATTTAATAACATTAGATAGGTAATAATTATAGTTTTTGGCACAATAAAAAAATGGATTTGTTTTCCTTTAATCTATATTTTGGTTATGCACATTTTATTAATATGTTTTTAATGTCATTTTTTATGTAAAAAGAATCACCCGTAGGCAATTTTTTTGGGAGTAAAATACTTTCACAAATTAGATAATATGCTATACATCGAAAATTAATATATAGGGCAATATTAGTGAATAACTAAATTGCTTGGCCAAACATCACAACATGACCTATGGAACAAATCTGTGAAAGAAGTTCCTATAGAAATGTGTCTTGAAATGCTTACGTAAAAAGTTATTATTGCTAATCATAATATTATTAGCACTAATCCCATAACAGAAAGATATATCACTCTTAAATAGAAAATGTGCTTTTGGCATACCCCGAATTAATTTTTTTTTTAAATAATTTTACCATATATGCCTAGTTTTTTAACCTTTCAATTACATATGTATATAGAAATCAAAAGAGTGACCAAAACCAGTCAAAATTGTCAAAAATCTTGAGCGCACAAGTGCAAAATTATGAATCTAGCTAAATTTAACAGATTTCAATCGATATGTTACTAATCAAATTTGAAATATTTAGAAAATTGCAATTGAAACTTAATAATAATAATAATAATAATAATAATATCTTTATTGGTGCCTCTGACAAATAAGTCTTACACAGGTCATAAAATAGGAACAGAAGTATAAAATACAAAATCCAATACATGTTATGATAATAGCATTGTATAATTCGACAATATTCATATTTGGCAAATTTCGAGTGTTGCAATTTAATATTTGAGAGATATTGACAGTGTCATTTAAAAAGTTGTCATATTTGGACAGTTACTCTTATTTTTTTTTTTACAAATTTAGAGAACTTTGGAAAATAATGGAAATTATTGCTTGTCCAAAAACTTACACATTACAAACGTGACGTATGGAACAAAACACTGAAAAAAGTTCCTATAGAATGTGTCCAGAAATGCTTATGTGATAAGTTACAGCTGAATTTTAAAATTATCAAATGTCCTGAAGTCGAATTAGAGTGCTTCTTTGTTTCTTATAGACAAAATCAACAAAATTTTCCTTTTCAAAGTTATAAAAACCAAATAATGACACAAAAGATCTTATAGACATGTGCCATTATTTGGTTATTATAATTTTGAAAGAAAATTTTTATTGATTGTGTCTATAAGAAACAAAGAAGCACTCTAATTTGTTTTTAGGACATTTGATAATTTTAAAATTCAGCTGTAACTTTTTACATAAGCATTTCGGACACATTTCTATAGGAACCTTTTTGATATCCAAATGTCCTGAACTCGAATTAGAGTGCTTCTTTGTTTCTTATAGACAAAATCAACAAAATTTCCTTTTTCAAAGTTATAAAAACCAAATAATGACACAAAAGTTCCTATAGACATGTGTCATTATTTGGTTATTATAACTTTGAAAGGAAATTTTTGTTGATTGTGTCTATAAGAAACAAAGAAGCACTCTAATTGGTTTTCAGGACATTTGACAATTTTAGAATTCAGCTGTTACTTTTTACATAAGCATTTTTGGACACTATTCTATAAGAACTTTTTTGATGTCCAAATGTCCTGAACTCGAATTAGACTGCTTCTTTGTTTCTTATAGACAAAATCAACAAAGTTTTCCTTTTCAAAGTTATAAAAACCAAATAATGACACAAAAGTTCCTATAGACATGTGTCATTATTTGGTTATTATAACTTTGAAAGGAAAATTTTATTGATTTTGTCTATAAGAAACAAAGAAGCACTCTAATTTGAGTTCAGGATATTTGATAATTTTAAAATTCAGCTGTAACTTTTTACATAAGCATTTCGGACACATTTCTATAGGAACCTTTTTGATATCCAAATGTCCTGAACTCGAATTAGAGTGCTTCTTTGTTTCTTATAGACAAAATCAACAAAATTTCCTTTTTCAAAGTTATAAAAACCAAATAATGACACAAAAGTTCCTATAGACATGTGTCATTATTTGGTTATTATAACTTTGAAAGGAAATTTTTGTTGATTGTGTCTATAAGAAACAAAGAAGCACTCTAATTGGTTTTCAGGACATTTGACAATTTTAGAATTCAGCTGTTACTTTTTACATAAGCATTTTTGGACACTATTCTATAAGAACTTTTTTGATGTCCAAATGTCCTGAACTCGAATTAGACTGCTTCTTTGTTTCTTATAGACAAAATCAACAAAGTTTTCCTTTTCAAAGTTATAAAAACCAAATAATGACACAAAAGTTCCTATAGACATGTGTCATTATTTGGTTATTATAACTTTGAAAGGAAAATTTTATTGATTTTGTCTATAAGAAACCAAGAGAGTGCTTCTTGGTTTCTTATAGACAAAATCAATAAAATTTTCCTTTCAAAGTTATAATAACCAAATAATGACACATGTCTATAGGAACTTTTGTGTCATTATTTGGTTTTTATAACTTTGAAAAGGAAAACTTTGTTGATTTTGTCTATAAGAAACAAAGAAGCAGTCTAATTTGAGTTCAGGATATTTGATAATTTTAAAATTCAGCTGTAACTTTTTACATAAGCATTTCGGACACATTTCTATAGGAACCTTTTTGATATCCAAATGTCCTGAACTCGAATTAGAGTGCTTCTTTGTTTCTTATAGACAAAATCAACAAAATTTCCTTTTTCAAAGTTATAAAAACCAAATAATGACACAAAAGTTCCTATAGACATGTGTCATTATTTGGTTATTATAACTTTGAAAGGAAATTTTTGTTGATTGTGTCTATAAGAAACAAAGAAGCACTCTAATTGGTTTTCAGGACATTTGACAATTTTAGAATTCAGCTGTTACTTTTTACATAAGCATTTTTGGACACTACTCTATAAGAACTTTTTTGATGTCCAAATGTCCTGAACTCGAATTAGACTGCTTCTTTGTTTCTTATAGACAAAATCAACAAAGTTTTCCTTTTCAAAGTTATAAAAACCAAATAATGACACAAAAGTTCCTATAGACATGTGTCATTATTTGGTTATTATAACTTTGAAAGGAAAATTTTATTGATTTTGTCTATAAGAAACCAAGAAGCACTCTAATTTGAGTTCAGGATATTTGATAATTTTAAAATTCAGCTGTAACTTTTTACATAACCATTTTTTGGACACTATTCTATAAGAACTTTTTTGATGTCCAAATGTCCTGAACTCGAATTAGAGTGCTTCTTTGTTTCTTATAGACAAAATCAACAAAAATTTCTTTTTGAAAGTTATAAAAACAAAATAATGACAAAAAGCTCCTATAGACATGTGTCATTATTTGGTTATTAAAACTTTGAAAGGAAATTTTTGTTGATTGTGTCTATACGACACGAAGAAGCACTCTAATTTGTATTTATGACAATTGATAATTTTAAAATTCAGCTGTAACTTATTACATAAGCATTTCTGGTCACATTTCTATAAGAACTTTTTTGATGTCCAAATGTCCTGAACTCGAATTAGAGTGCTTCTTTGTTTCTTATAGACAAAATCAACAACATTTTCACTTTTAAAGCTATATAAACCAATTAATGACACAAAAGTTCCTATAGACATGTGTCATTATTTGGTTTTTATAACTTTGAAAGGAACATTTTGTTGATTATGTCTTTAAGAAACAAAGAAGCACTCTAATTCGAGTTCAGGACATTTGATCATTTTAAAATTCAGCTGTATCTTTTGAAATAAACATTTCTGGACACATTTCTATAGGAACTTATTTCAGCGTTTTGTTCCATACGTCACGTTCGTAAAGTTTGGACAAGCAATTTAGTTACACCATGTATACTACTGCACAACCAA
This sequence comes from Othius punctulatus, assembly GCA_951805005.1. Lineage (NCBI taxonomy): Eukaryota > Metazoa > Arthropoda > Insecta > Coleoptera > Staphylinidae > Othius > Othius punctulatus. The sequence continues at coordinate 16,481,857 of OX638144.1, forward strand.
TATAGTAGATTGTTCAAGGATGTTGAACATATCAAGGGTATGGCACAAGAACATTTTCTATTTAAGATATCTTTCTGTTATGGGATTAGTGCTAATAATATTACGATTAGCAATAATAAATTAGGTGCCATTTCTAGGGGCTGCACGTCCAGTGCTTTACTTGGCTTTTACTAATCTAGATATTTTCTGATTATACTTTGATGAAGAGGTGTCTATTTTGTTTTATTTTTATTCTAAATTATAAGAGAAAATGTTATGCTATAAGTATAAAAAAAATCTTACCAGTATAGAGACCACCAAGAGGAGTCTGTACACCACTAGCATGATTCACAGCTGACCTTGAGAACGATCCTGTTATTGGCATTGATGAGAAGAAAGAGCCAAAGATGTTGCACATGGAGAGGGTCAGCAATTCCTGGGTGGCATCTACTCCTTGACCACTGGCTACATATAAATTCGTTATTTAATACATACAGGTATGTATAGAACAGATCAGCAAAAAATTATTTGTTAGTGCACAAATTTTGGATCTGTGTAGGTTTCGTACCTAATCATTAACTTACCAAATGCTTTAGCATAAAGTTTGAATCTATGTAGGTTTCATATCTAATCAATAACTTACCAAATGCTTTAGCTATTGCAACGTTTCCCAAAACAGCAATTACAGGAACCATTATCACAGCACCACCTAAATCAGAAACCATCTCAGTGAACCCAATGGTCTTATTGTTCAAAACTGTTTCGAATGGAGGAGGCTTGAATTCGGGCAAACCAGGTTTAACGCGCCCAGTTAAGATAAAAGGCGAGTCCATTCCAGATGCTTCGTAGTAATAAGCCACGCTGGAGCAGATGACCACCACCAAAGCATTTCTGGATGTTGATATCAACCATAAAGTTTTCGATAGGTACTTCTGCTGGGTTGTTGCTTTGCCTTCCTTAGGGGCCACCTTAAAATCTTTTAGTTTCTGCAACGGTACGTACATAAGTTATCGCATTGATTCAATTTTTGGGCATCAGTACCCTTAAACTCATAAGTACTGTAATGCAAACAACTGATAGCATAAAATCAGCCACTCTGGTCTGATGCAGATTGCTGAAGACTTTGACGACGGTGTCCATGAATCCTGATGTCTTCAGCCGTAGGCCGAGGAGGCCCTTGAGCTGCGAGGCCGCTATAATCACTGAGGTGGCCGAGGTGAAGCCGACCGTGACTGGTATGGATATGAAGTCGATCAGAACGCCTACATTCAACGAATTAGCAACGCTGCCCTAATAACCGCTTATTTCCACTCTAATTACCCAAGTTTAGGATTGCCATCACGCACTGCACCACGCCCGAAAGGAAGCAGAGGAGCACTGCGTAGTCTGTGTTGCGTTCCGAGATCTGTTGGTAGGTCATCAGGGCCATGAGGGCCGTTGGTCCTATGGTGATATCTTTGCAGGAGCCGAAAATGGCGTAGACGAAGCAGCCAGCAAAGGCAGAATACAGACCATACTGAAATGCACAACAAAAGTTGATAGCACAACAGATTATAACATTTTGAAGCAAAATTTTAGGTTCTACTTAATTGGACAGCATATCAAGTTAACGAATTTATTAGTAGTAGTAGTAGTTTGGGGTAGAAACAATGTACTTCCTTAATTCTAACAAGAATTAAGGAAGTACATTAACTATCTTAATTCTAACAAGAATTAAGGTAGTACATTAAGGTATAAACGATATTTTATGTTTCTTCTAACAAGAATTAAGGAAGTACATTAACTATCTTTATTTTAAGAAGAATTAAGGAAGTATATTAAATTCTTAAACTCTAACAAGAATTAAGGATATACATTAAGGTAGAAACAATGTTCTTTCTTACTTCTAACAAGAATTAAGGAAGTACATTAACTATCTTAATTCTAACAAGAATTAAGGAAGAACATCAAGGTAGAAACAATGTACTTCCTTAATTCTAACCAGAATTAAGGAAATACATTGTGTCTACCCCAAACGCTAAAGAACACAATATTAATATGAGAAACTTAAATGAATGTACTAGTAATTACTATATGATTGATTGGAACAACTTTTGATCGAGTACCTTTATTTATTTGGTTGTTTTGTTACAGCTGCTATTGCAATTATTAAGTGCGAGATAATTTCCCTCGAAATATCATTGGTTATACTAAGATGTAACTCAATCAACAATTTAAAAATAAAAAACGTATGGTTAGGTACATCTGTTGAAGTTTTGTAGAAATAGCAAACTACATCTGATATATTTTTGTTTGCTTTCTATTTAGTCATGCTCACGTAAATCTAGTACAAACAATTTGACATTGCTATATAATATTGCTATTGAAACCTATTTTCTTGTACTAGATTTCTTGTCACAAGTTTGTCACAATAATTGTTTTCAAAATCTTACATATCTTTGTACAGGGTGTCACGTAAATACCTTTCAAGCTTCAGGCTACCTTTTTCTATCATGAAACATAACCACAAAACTAAAAAAATTGCTTTCGCAGCTTAGTTTCCTCATACGAAGCATTCAAAGAAAACTCAATCTGAAAATGTGAAAATCAGCAAATTTTAAGATCGAATCAATCAAAATTTTCAATTGTAACTGTCTAAGTCTTTCAAACGTTCAATTTCACATATCTATAGAAGTCAAAAAATTTACCAAAAGCAGTTAAAATTGTCAAGTGTTGAGCCCACGAGTGTAGATAGAAAATTTATAAAATTTTCGGCCGAATGTGGCATAATATATAACATTTAAAAATGTAACTGCAACGGGTCAGATATATCCCACGCTAGCTTTTAACAGTTACAATATTTTCCAATTGAATATGTTAAAATCTGCCAAATTTTCAACAGCAATTATCCCAATCCATAAAAATCTGTAATGATTTTTGTTCCAAATGTGAAAATATGAAAATCTGAAAATTTTTAGAAGCAACTGTTAAAATCTTTAATTGTAACTGTTCAAGTCTTTAAAACTTTTAATTGTATATGTCCATAGAAGTCAAAAGATTGACCAAAACCTTCAAAATTGTAACTGTTCAAGTCTTTCAAACTTTGAATTGCATATGTTTATAGAAGTCAAAAGATTGACCAAAAACAGTCGAAATTTTCAAAGGTGTTAGCACACGAGTGTAGATAGAAAAATATAAAATTTTCGACCGAAAGTGGTATACTATATAACATTTAAAAAGTTAACTGCAATGGGTAAAATATATCCATTGCTAGCTTTCAGCAGTAAATATATTTTTCAATTGAATATGTTAAAATCTGTCAAATGTTCAATAGTGATTGTTCCAATCCGCAAAATTCTGTAATTTTTTTTTTGTTCCATATGTGAAAAGTGGAAATCTGCAAATTTTAATATGCAAATATCAAACTTTTCAATTGCACATGTCTATAGAAGTCAAAAGATTGAACAAAAACAGTCAAAATTGTCAAAAATCTTGAGCGCACGAGTGTAGATTATGAATACAGCGAAATTTAACAGATTTCAGTCGAATATTTTACTAATCAAATTTGAAATATTTAGAAAATTGCAACTGAAAATTAATAATAATAATAATAATAATAGTATCTTTACTGGTGCTATTGACAAATATGTCCTGCACAGGTCATAAAATAGGTACAGAAGTGTAAAATATAAAAGTATAAAATACAAAATCCAATACATATTATGATAATTGCAATGTATAATTGGACAATATTCATATTTGACAAATTTCGAGTGTTGAAATTTAAAATTTGACAGCTTTCGTCAGTGTCATTTAAAAAATTGTCATATTTGGACAGTTCAACTTAATTTAACATAAATACAATATCTGGTAGCCTATGAAACATTGCAGCTTAAAATTTGACAGATTTCGACAGTGTCATTTAAAAAATTGACATATTTGGACAGTTTTACCTAATTTTTTTTACAAATTTACAGAACTTTGGAAAGTTATGGAAATTATTGAAAATTGGAGGTTAAAATAAAATAATAAAACTTTATAGATTTTAACAACTTCAGTTTTAAGTATATCGATTATGATAGCTTCAATTAAAAATTTAAAAAGTACTAACAGTGAGTTGGACAGATAAAAGATTTCAACTTAAATTAACAAAATATGAGATTTGTTAAGTTTTCTATCAAAAGTTGCATTTATAAAGTAAATACAGTAGTAGTAGTAGTAGTAATATTTTACTGGCTATCGATCTTTCCAGTGTATTTCCGCCTAAAATGAATACATTTTGACAGGATCAGCCGAAAATTTGACTATCGTAATTAAATTTTCAAAAGATTTTATCAGTGCCAATTGAAAATTAGGACAGTTACATTTGAAAATCTTGTTGATTTTGCATTTTCATACTTATTACCTAACAAATTACAGATTTTCGGGCAATTACAGTTAGAAAATTAGCCAATTTTCACATTGGAGGTTTATAGATTTTCTTAGCTAGTACTAAATACTAAATTTTTATAGTTACAGTTGTAACTACGATGATTTTGAAAATTTCAGCTAAAATAATGATAGATTGTGACAGTTTCAATCGAAAATATAATTATTTTTGTCTGTGTCCGTTAGAAAACTGCCAGATTTGGATCGATGCAGTTGACACTTGAAATGATTTTGAAAATTGCAAATGACAATGTGACATTTTGTAAATTTATTTGCTTCGTTGCAAAAAATATCTAGTTTATAAAATAATTTTTAAAAGTTTGGGAAAGATCTGTAAGATAATTTCTAATTATGCCATATGTAGGGTGTCCCAAAAATAGTGGACAAACTCAATAGCATGCCACTCGGGAATGCCAACTGAGCCCTTAAAAATACTAAATATGCCTCGGGCTATACTTTTGGAAACATGGCTAGTCAAAGGTATAACATTACAAGTTTACAAGAGCTCTTAGGTCCAATTCACACACAAATGGCGTATGGCACTGGCGTGGCGCTGGTGTGGAACTGGCGAGGATTGGTCGTGGTGCGTTTAATACACACATGTGTGGCAGTCAAGTGGTTTAGTTCACTACTACATGTTGCCCAGCACAATGTATTCTTCCTCAGATGATGATGACCATGATTTGATGAATATTATTAATTTAGCCAATATGCAAATTCCAAAAACATGAAACAAGACAAAACAAAACATGAAAATTTTCCACTTCTTCACAAAAGTTAATGTTGAATTGAAAGTCATCACGCATGATGATATACTAATAAATAAAATTTGTTAAAAAGAACGCAAAAACTAGAAAAATAAAATAAACAAAGTACAGGTGACAAAAAGGAAAGAATGGTTTGCAAGTGGCGGGCCACTTCGATAAGCCATGAGTGGTATCGGACTGGCGTGGCATGGGCGCCACGTGCCACCTCGCCGCCACGCCATGTCAGTGTACATTGGGCCATAAGTTAACACATAGGTGGCACAAACCAGTCCCACGCCAGCGCCACGCCAGTGCCATACGCCACTTGTGTGTGAATTGGGCCTTAGAAGAAATTAAATAAAAATCTAGCTGGACAAACGATATGAAGAAAATTGAAGGAGATTGAATGTGTTAAGTTGTTTAATTATATTTTTTTTAAATAATCTCATTCGATATTTCCATTTCTAATAGCGTGTTTAAATATTTCAAAATGAAAATTGTTGCTGTACAATCTGCTGTACAATTAAAATACTGATAATAAAGTCGTCTATGATTTATGTTTCTTGGAAGTTATTTTATTTTTTTCTATTTTTTGTTTATTTTTTAGTACTTTTAAGGACTTTGTAGCCATCCCTGAGTGGCGTGCTGTTGAGCTTGTCCACTATTTTTGGGACACCCTGTATTCATGAACCTACTAAAATTTGAAACAATTTTCAAAACTGAAATTTTGCTTTTATAAAAAACCAATTTTCAAAATTTTGTTGTCGTTTTTGCAAGTTTTTCGTTCTCTCTTGTGTCAATTTATGCTGTGTTTGCGTACGTTAGTACTTTTTTAATAAAAAAATGTATTATATTTACGTGCTTCTCAAAGTTTTTTTCGCTTATTTAACCCGTCCTTACTTATAACTGTGATGCCATATACCTACTTAAAATTAAGCCTTTTTGATCTGACAACATAACATTATGAAATGGTGACTTTATTTATTTATTTAGTTTAGTTTATTTAGTGCCATTTTATTTAAATTGAATGTGTGTGATGAAAGCACTTGGTATACGTTTCACAACTTTAAAATTAAAATTGTGAAACTTATGCCAGTGTTTTTTTTTTAATCTCCTTAATGAACGTTATATTTGTAATCTTTTCTTTTTTAGAAAATAAAATTCTTTTTAATTTTCAATTTTATTTAGTTTTATATCTCTTATTCCAAAAAGAGGCTTACTTTCGTAAAATAAAAAAATAATTGGGTCTCGTAAGCACATGTTAGTGTTTTTATGGTAAGTTGTACTTTTTATTTGCATCGGTACAAGAAATTTGTTGAAAAGTGATAAATGTAGACTAGATGTAATGAAACCATCAAAAACAGACCTCAATTTTGCGAAAAATGGATAATTTTAGCCGTCAAATTATCAATTATTGATAAAAATAGACCTCAGGTTTCCTGGATGAGGGAGACCTAAGGTCCGTAGCAATAAACGTTTTTCTAGAACGTTTAACATTTTAAACTTTACATGTTCGCACTTAAAAACACAAATTTGCTGTATATTTGTTTAAAAAAAATTAAAATCTATGTTTTTGATGAAAAAATCAAACTTTACGCCAGTTCCGGGAGACCTAAATAGGTTTAAATACAGTTATAAACTGGTCAAAGTTTCACCAAAATTTGCTCAAAAATGGTTTTCCAGAATTATTCTTCATTTTCTGTTTTTATAATAATAATTTATTTACCTAATCAGCGTTTAATGAAAATAGAATTGGCATCTTTGTGTGCGTTTTACCTACGTAAATATATTATCTCGTAGCCTATGAAACAAAAACAGAGTACTTCTTACATATAATTGTAAAATTTGCCTTTTGATCAAATTTGATTATCCAAATTTTTGAGGGCGTACTTAATTCACCATCTCATTCGCCATTCGCCATTCGCCATTCGCCATCTTATTACGCCCTGGTTGGTATTGTCAAATTTGATGAACCTATTTTTTGAGGGCGTATTGAATAATATAGCATAATTTATTCGTTACGCCCCCTTATTACGCTCCGGTTGTTATTGTCAATTTTGATTACCTATTTTTAGAGGGCTCTTACGCCCTGGTTGTTATTGTCAAATTTTATCAACCTATTTTTTGAGGGCGTAATGAATAACAGGGCATCATTAATTCATTACGCCCTCTTATTACGCCCCGGTTGTTATTGTCAAATTTGATTTACCTAGTTTTTGAGGGCGTAATGAATTCATTACACCCTCTTATTACGCCCCGGTTGTTATGGACATGTTTACATTTTTAGTATCCTAGCAGTTATCATTCAATTACAATAATGTGAAAAATAAAAACTTATACGTTATACCTAACACTGTATTAACAAAACTCTGAAAGAAAGGTATAAAATATTTTGAGTTTTTGAAAATACCTATTAATCTTTTGATTCTATATAATTTTCTCACCTGTGGTTCCAATCCTCCCAGAGTAGCATAGGCAAGAGCTTGAGGCATCACGGTGAGTCCAACAGTTACACCAGCAATTAGGTCACTTATGAATTTATGGCTGTCATAGTTTGATACCCAGGTGAGGACCGGAATGCGCTTCCTCACGGTTTCATTGAGTTTGCCCATTTCTGTGCCCTTCAGTTTCTGGAATATCTGCAAAACGCAACAGATTAGGCTCCTGGCTTGAGTTAATGGATTGTAAACATGTTAAATGTACGAATCGTATGAAATAATGTGAATGATCAGTAGCCCATCGTTACGTTATCGTAGATATCAAAACCAATACATCAACGATGATTACGTTAATCGCACCAACTGAATCGTTATATATTCACAGCTCGGGCTGAGGAATTGAAATGATTGGCGCAGTTCACGCTTCAATTGATCAATTCATCGCCGCATTCCTGCTGGACACCAGATTTTCTCCGCAGCCTGCAGATTCAGATGCCAAAATTTTCGCACTTACACTAGCTTGTTTTCACTCCGCTTTCCCTCTTCGGCGTGTCTCGCCGCTGTCACTCTTAAAACTAACTGAAATAACATGCACGTGCTTTCTGTTTATAAAATCATCGACGTCTCGGGCCACTTTTTCTCTCCTTCAGTCCCCTCCGAGGACGCTGTCCACTAGAGCCGCGGGTCACCACGTTTGCGACAAATTGGTCCGGAGGAAGGAGGTGATGACCACAAGGAGGATGCAAATTCTCCTGCTGGAGGTATGCTGGATGGTTTAATGCTAACATTAAGGTTTAGGGTTGCAGGTGTGGGGAAATGTTTTACATACGAGGCATGAATCCTTCCTTTCTCCCACAGAAATTATCATAAATTGTTCATAAATTTCCGGAGTTTACTTGCATATACTTAAATCCTGCGTTTCCGTGTATATGGATAGAAGTATAATGAAGGTTCTATGTCGTTAGTCTTAATGAGATTTGTTATTCAGACTAATTATATTCATATGTGATGATAATTGCAAAATTATACTCGAGCCTTTGTTTTCTTGTATTCATTTATCAACAATAATAGGTGTCATTAATATATTTCCTAATTATGCTAGATAATGTATTTTATTAGATTATTAGATAGGTCAGGTAAAGTAAATAGAGATATGAAATATTTGAGATTTATGTTTCGTATATGTGTCTTGTCCATTTCGCCAATATAAAATTTCGTCCTTTAATCAATAGCTTATATTATTTTCAATCTAATTGCGTCTACTTTCTCGTACATTTTATTAATTATAATATAATAATAATATTTTAGTAATCCTAACAACATTTTATTGGCCATCGACCTGCGGTCTTTCCGCCTAATAATATTTCATTATTATTAATAAACAATAATTTTGTATTATATCTCTTCAAGTTGATCGGTATGGTTATTTTTAAATTCTTAAACTGATTGTTGACTATATGCTTTGGATTTTAACTCGATTATGATGAGTTATGATGAAGAATTGTGTCACTTATTAATAATGCTCTCCTCTTAAACGGATTTAATTTACATTCGCGTTGTATGGAGAGTACATTTTCTTGACACTTTGAGCCCGTGGTAATAAGTGAGAGTGCAAGAGTACAATGGATTTTATTAGATTATTGTGTGACGTTAAGCATGCTAATTGCAGAAAATTGTTCATTACTCTCTTTTTGTTGCCTACTTATGATGAATTTGCGCAAACAGCCCACTGTTATGTTTACTTTACGAGCACGATATTAACTTTCCTAACCTGAAATATTCTGTTATAACTATGTATATGTATATTTGGTTAACGTTGCAGTTATTTGTAAACTTTAGTGTTTGTTTTTTTTTTTATTGAGGAAAAGAATACAGCAAAATATCTAAATCGAAAATTCATAAAAATTCAGAATTCTCAAAAAAACAAATTATAATTTCTTGGACTAAATATGCTACATACAACTACATACGACATACGACCCATTGGTACCCCCAATGGGTACCATGTAATTATTTTCAAGTTAAGTAATGCTATTTTTATAATACTTAATAATGATTTCAACCTAAATAACATTATATTGAATAATTTGATGTTTAATTTAGTACTTATTTCGCGATTTTTACGTTTCGAAAGTTACTTTGAAATTTTAAAAAGCCTCAAATCCATCTAACTCAAAAACTAACAGATATATAGACCTGCAGTTTACACCATTGAACTCAACATGCTTCAATGTACCAGTAGTAACAATGTACCAGCCCAATGTGGCTTGGTGCTAGAAGAACAAATGAAAACATTTCTTACTTTTGAGAAACTGAGGAAAAAAACACTCATTAACAAAACAAATCTTTGTAACTATCAGAAAATGGAATACATTCACATAGCTATGTAAATCTATTCAATTTTTCATAGCATAGTTCTTCACGAGAGTACTCCGAACAATGAACTTACTCAGAATAATCTCATTCTAACTTTATCGATCATATTATATTCTTAGCTGTAAATGTTAGTATCCATTTTATTCTATTTTATTTCCAAGGTACCAATGTATCAAAATTATGTAACAATGTACACAATAGTTAGTATTTATATCAGAATAGTAGATTAGTACATATATGTGGCTTGGTGCAAGAACAACAAATATAAAAATTCCTTACTTTCGAAAAACTGAGATAAAAAAAAACACTCATTGACTAAACAAATCTTTGTAACTATAAGAAAAATTTAATAGATTCACATAGCTATGTAAATCTATTCAATTTTTCATAGATGTTTCTTCATAGACCAATACCAACATAGAATTTACATTCGTTATCATTGCACCAAACCACAAGATATACTTTAAATCACTATGCCATATTTAGATGCAAAACACGAACTTAACATTTTCAACAACTTTGTTTAAACTGCGATTTTTGTGTCAGCCATTGCACACATCTAAAATAAGACTTAGTCTTTCAAGGTTTGAAAACAAACAGGAAAATAACACTTTGTGTTTCAAGGTTTAAAAACAAATAGGACTCATTAATTTTTGTCTTAGGTTATTATTGATATAGCAAAGAGAAAGCAATGATTGCTTTGTTTTTCAGAATTTAAAGCAACTTTGTAAAGATTGTAAATTTTTGTGAAATGAAATCTAAAAACCTTTTTCAGCCATTGGACACATCTAAAATATGACTTAGTCTTTCAAGGTTTGAAAGCAAACAGGAAAATAACACGTTGTCTTTCAAGGTTTGAAAGCAAACAGAAAAATAACACGTTGTCTTTCAAGGTTTAAAAACAAATAGGACTCATTAATTTTCGTCTTAGCTTATTATTGATTTAGCAAAGAGAAAGCAATGATACTTTGTTTTTCAGGGTTTAAAGCAAATTTGTAAAGATTGTAAATTATTGTGAAATGAAATCTAAAAAACTTTTTCAGCCATTGCACACATTTAAAATATGACTTAGTCTTTCAAGGTTTGTAAACAAACAGGAAAATAACACTTTGTCTTTCAAGGTTTAAAAACAAATAGGACTCATTAATTTTCGTCTTAGATTATTATTGATATAGCAAAGAGAACGCAATGATTGCTTTGTTTTTCAGGGTTTAAAGCAAATTTGTAAAGATTGTAAATTTTTGTGAAATGAAATCTAAAAAACTTTTTCAACCATTGCACACATCTCAAATATGACTTTGCCTTCCAAGGTTTGAAAACACACAGGAAAATAACATGTTGTCTTTCAAGGTTTAAAAACAAAAAGGACTCTTTAATTATCGTCTTGGCTTATTATTGACATAGCAATGATACTTTGTTTTTCAGGGTTTAAAGCAAATTTGTAAAGATTGTAAATTATTGTGAAATGAAATCTAAAAAACTTTTTCAGCCATTGCACCCATCTAAAATATGACTTAGTCTTTCAAGGTTTGTAAACAAAGAGGAAAATAACAATTTGTGTTTTAAGGTTTAAAAACAAATAGGACTCTTTAATTATTGTCTTAGCTTACTATTGACATAGGAAAGAGAAAGCAATGATACATTGTTTTTCAGGGTTTAAAGCAAATTTGTAAAGATTGTAAATTTTTGTGAAATGAAAACTAAAAAACTAAATAACAGTTTGTCTTTCAAGGTTCAAAAATAAACAGGAAAATATGACTTTGTCTTTCATGGTTTGAAAACAAACAAGACTTTTTGTAAAGAATGAATTTGTCTTAGCTTATTATTGATACAGCAAAGAGAAAGCAATGATACTTTGTTTTTCAGGGTTTGTAGCAAATTTATAAAGAATGAAAATTTTTGTGAAATGAAAATTCTAAATGATTTTGCTTGAACTTTTTGTAAAAATTTAATTTTTGTAAAGAATAATTTTTTGTCTTAGTTTATTATTAATATAATAAAGATACAGCAATGATACTTTGTTTTTCAGGGTTTAAAGCAAATTTGTAATAATTGGTAATTTTTGTGAAATGAAAACAAAAAACTTTTTCCATAAACTTTTTGTAAGTGATGAATTTTTGTCGTAGGTAATTAATAATTAAAGCTTATATTAAATACACTTCTGGACACAATTAAGGGACCACTTTTTTGACTAGTAGTGTTAAAAATTTATTTAGTATCAGACAGATAAGCAAGTTCAAAAAGATGTCAATCTGAAGGTGGGGATACTAAAATTGCTAAAATCTTCGTGAGTATAATACTTCTCTATATATTTTTATAACTATTAATCCTATTTCTCCTATTTCCTACATGCTATATACCTATTTATATTCCTATCTTCCTATTTCCTATATGCTATATACCTATTTATATTCCTATCTTCCTATTTCCTATGTGATATATGCTATATCGTATTTCTCCTCCTATGTGTGATTTTAATTGATTAATATTCCACATATTGCAATATATAAGTATATTTTTCATGAAATTTTACTTATTCGCGATTTCAATGGAAACGATAATTTCAAGTTTCCTTGAGTCACTTTCAATTACTTTTGGAATAGATTTCGCTCTACATGTTTAAGCGTACTTTCAAGGACTTAATTAGACTCATTATAAGTAATATTTTAAGGCACTTCGTAGAAAAAAAATCTGATGATACAAACAAACGAATGTGTAGTTTGATTTATTATGGTCCAAATTCGATTCTAATTTTATGCAATCAACTGTTTTGCTACAAATAGTTTTTGGTGCATTTATACAATTCTATTCAATAAACTGTTATGGTAAAAATAGTTTTTGGTGTATTTTAAATGGATTTCGTAAATAAATGTCTACAGTCTTTTATTTGTGGATATGGTTATGATTATCTCTATTAGTTTCTGCTTAACATATTTTGGTGCCTTATCAAATAGCTGATTAAATCATCTATTGGATTTATTTTGTCATTTTTTTAAAACAATAAAGAAATATTTTACTGATGGTAACACAATTCTAAATTGATACTACAAGACAAATATAAGAAAACTATAAGAGTTTTATATACACAGGGTGTCTCACACAAAGAGAGAAAATATTCATTAAAATATAGCTGATTGCTTTCTCATCAGATGAAATACTTTAACCTTCTATGACGTCCGGTTATACCAGAAGTATCCTACAACTTTTGTTTTCAAATGAATTACCTACACTATAAAGGATGGTTTATTGTTCAGTGTTTCGCTTATATCTGCGAAACTGTCAAAGTTCCAAAAAAAAGTATCATAAGAAACTTGTTATAAGTAATCTGGTGTACAAAATACCGCAATCATTTGTTTCTACAGCATACCTATTTTCCTGAAATATATCTAAGTGTGGTATTAAGTCCCTGTATATGTTTTACAGAATCAGGTTCTGTATCATATTATCTTTTCAATGATTAATAACAAGTACCAATATATTTGAAAGTTATGGTAAATATTTCAAAAGTAAGAATTATTATAGTGGTTGTGATATTGTTTCGTTGATTGCCAATACTTGTCAATTTTATTTACATCAGTAAATACTTGTTAAATAAGTGATTATTAATGTAAAACATACCAGTATATCAATTTTGTCGATCAAGATGCGTATGATAAGTTTCTTATGAAACTTGTTTGCATATTTGACATTTTCGCAGATATCTATAAGCTGGACATTGAAATATCAATGACCCTATATATTATTACATATTTCGCTTCCCCGTTCTATTGCTAACATCTTTTAGAGAAAACTATATACACTACATTAGTTTGATTTCTGATATAAAAATTAAATTCCAAACTTTTTAACTTGTAAGAAAATTCGAAAAAAACTAAAAATAGCTTAAATTTCTTAAAGAAATAAAGTAAAATATTTAAATGAAATGAAATTTGGAAATGTTTATTTCATGTGTCAGTATCGTTGAACAATTTTTTATAGTAATACTTTAAAATAGCAAATGTACACACATTATGTTTGCATATCTGACATTCTCGCAGATATCTATAAGCTGGACATGGAATAATCAATGAACCTGTATATTATTACGTGTTTGGCTTCCCCGTTCAATTGCGATCATCTTTTGGAATTTGGAATTTGGAAAATTATGTACACTTATCTTAGTTTGATTTCTGATATAAAAATTAAATCACAAAAGTTTTAGCTCCTAAGAAAATTCAAAACTCAAAGAATCGACAAATAGCTCAATTTCTTGAAGAAATAAGGTAAAAATATTCATTTTTCTCAGTACCTTTGAACAATTCTTAGTAAGAATATTTCAAAATAGCAAATACACACAAATTAAGAAATGTAAAATTTATTCTTCATACGTGGTCACAGAATTATTAATAGACTTTGATTGGCTTCAAATTTTGGTTAATTTGGACATGTACATGTAAGAAGAAATCCACAAAAGCCGGTTATAGAAAATGGCGCCAATTCTCCAAATTGTTTTGGAGAATTTTTAAGTAAATTCACAAGCATCTTTCTGATATGTTCAAGAGAATTTATACATCAGTGCTTCAAAATTATTATTTTTCCAGAGTTCCTTTATTTTGTATTCATTTTATATATTGTTTCCTAAGAAAGTAATCCGAAAAATATACTTTTCATGAATAGTCTGATTCTATCATAATCGATCATATTCTATTCTTAGCTGTAAATATTAGTATTCAAAGTATTCCATCCTACTTCCTTGTAAATGAAAACTGAATATTTGCTACATATTGAAATCTTCAAAAATATATTTTAGTTACATAGCTTTTTTGTACATATTCTATGTACATATACATATTCATATATTTCATATATTTATACATATACATATTCATAAGTAACATATTCTATTCTATTTTATATTGATATTTTCTATTCCATTTCTCTCCATTTTTGCTTTCTGCTGTTTTATTGTATTCCATTCTATTGTAATGCATTTTCAACTACTTTTGGAATAAATTTTACTGTGCACGTTTAAGCGTGCGTTCAAGAACTTAATTAGACTCATTTGAAATAAGTAACATTTTAAAGCACTTAAAGCACAAAAAATCTAATGATAACAATAAACGAATGTGTAGTTTGATTTATTTTGGTCCAAAATTTTTTCTGTAAAATTTATTCAAGTTTATAATTCACTATTTTGCAACAAAGAGGTTTTGAAGCATTGGGGTTTCGTCTGTAGCTCGTCGATAACATATCGTTGGTATACAGGAGAAAGTAGCCAACTCCATTGTTCATCATTTCAAGTTAATTTTTTCTCCAATACATTTCTGCTGTGCATTAAAATTAAAAATGGCCAATTGCCTTGGCCAATTATGAATGTACAGAAAAATAGAAAGAAAAAAACAAATTCTTCAAAAACAGCTGGATAAATCTATTTGTCTGTGCATAAATCTTCTATCTGTGCCTAGCCTACGCGCGCCTACTGCATAAAAAGTCTTTGTTTTTGGTTTTATCGCACGCCAACGAGTGCACGAGAGCAGCCCAGACTATAAATATCGTTTATTTAACGTGTTTTATAAATATTGTTTATCTAACTTGTTATCTAACTGACTATCGTAACTCAAAGTGGATATGTTATTCTTCTCAATTCTATATTGTTACCTAATTATTGTTATTTTTGTCTGGTCATATCCTATCTCTATATATCTCTAGATGAGTCCTATGTCTAGTAATGACCAATATGACTATTTGAAGGTAAATAAACACTTGGTTAAAGTTTCAAGAATATATAGAAATCCTCTGCAATTGTTTTGGCCTCTCGACCATTTCGAAGACTATAAATAAGGCTAACCTTAAAATTAACAAAATGTGCCTTAAATACTACAACTTATAACACCAACAAAGAGGTCAAATACATCAAGCAATTGATTTCCCGAAGCAGCTATCGCTTAACAATGGGGTGTTCTCTAAACTCAATTGGTCATTAACCACTTTGGATGAAATTAGACTATTATTATTATGATCATTATTTTTTTTGCTGTTTCCAATACTTAAAAGCAAGATTTTGAAATCTTGAAAAGTCTTTACTATGTTGTTACGACCTTGTTAAGCTAGGTTTACCCCTAGGTTAGATGTAGTTTGATTAGTCTAGGTTAGGCTTCAGCCTAAGGTTTATGTTCAAAAGTGGATATCTTATTCTACTCAATTCTATATTGTTACCATATCATTGTTATTATTATCTGGTCATATCCTATCTCTATCTATCTCTAGAAGAGTCATATCTCTAGTAATGACCAATATGACAATTTGAAGGTAAATAAACACTTAAAAGCAGGATTTTGAAATCTTGAAATTTCTTTACTACGTTGTTACAACTTTGTTAAGCTAGGTTAAGTTAGGTCAGATTTAGTTAGATTAGTTTAGGTCTTTACTATGTTCTTACGACTTTATTAAGCTGGGTTATGTTAGATTATATTTAGTTTTTAGTTTGATTAGTTTAGGTTAGGCTTCAGCAACCGATTTGTCTGATTTTGTTTTGGTAGGTGTATGTACACATGAGTAATCCCATTTATATTCTACAGATCTGCAGACTTCTATTGTAGCACATTTTTGTTCTATTTTCTGGGAGTTTGCACATAAAATTAGATTTCAACTTATTAATGGCATTAGTTGTTTTGCTGTTGCTATTACCGTTCAAAACTCCGACTGTTTCTATTGTATCTATATCCGATATTTAACAGCAAGATTTTGAAATCTTGAAATTTCTTTACTATATTGTTACAACTTTGTTAAGCTAGGTTAAGTTAGGTTATATTTAGTTAGATTAGCTTAGGTTAGGCTTCAGCAACCGATTTGTCTGATTTTTTTGGATTTGTATGCAAACATCAGTAATTCCATTTATATTTTACAGATCTACAGATTTCTGCTGTCTCACATTTTTGTTCAATTTTGTGAGAGTTTGCACTTAACATTAGATTTCAATTTATTAATAGCATTAGTTGTTTTGCTGTTGCTGTTACCGTTCAAAATTCCGACTGTTTCTATTGTATCTGTTTTCGATATTTAAAAGCAAATTTATGAAATCTTGAAATTTCTTTACTATGTTGTTACGACTTTGTTACGCTAGGTTAGGTCAAGTTAGATTTAGTTAGATTAGTTTAGGTTAGGCTTCAGCAACCGATGTATCTGATTTTTTTGTAAGTTGTATAGACACACGAGTAATCCCATTTATATTCTACAGATCTACAGATTTCTATTGTAGCACATTTTTGTTCTATTTTCTGGGTGTTTGCACATAAAATTAGATTTTAACTTATTAATGGCAATAGTTGTTTTGCTGTTGCTGTTACCATTCAAAACTTCGACGTTTTCATTTCGTATGAAAATTTGTTTGAACACTGTTGTTATAGATTTAGATTACAGAACTCATCTCGTTTGTATAGTATTTTCTGCGCCTAACCAAGATCAATGTTTCCACCGTTTGGTAATAAAATCGCAATAAGTCATTACTTGAAAATAATGTAAGGCGTACAAATTCAGTGTTGAAGGCTATGTAATTATGAATAAATTGCAGATTTATTCATGAATTTGGAGCCCCTAGGCAATGCATGAGTCGCTGATACTTGGCCTGGTGTGGATAGTTATTTAAAATAAACAATCACAAAAGCACTCGCGTTACAACACTCCGATACTTCGTTAGCGCGTTCTTATGAAAAATGATGCAATTTCGTTGTCACCATTTTAATCAATCAGTTTTTGCTTTGGGTGTAAAAAAAGTTATAGCGTACTGGAATTTGCGTTTTATGATTCATTAAGTGCGATTTTGCCACTAGTTGTGCGAATGAAGGTTTGTGTGTTACAGTATAGTCTGTAGTCATATAGTAATTAGCTATTAAATTTTAATGGGGTTTGCTTTAAAAATATTGATTGCATTCTGCACACTGCCCACTCGCTGCATATGTTGCAATGGCATCAAAAAATTACGCTATGCCATGGCTTAAAATGATTGTATTGAAACGGATTGCAAATTGATCTGGTTTTTTGGGTGCAGATCCATTGTTACGTCCACTTGCTCAAACGCCAAACAAATGACAAAAACGGTTGGGGAATTTAACACACAGTTTACTATCCTTATCAAGCGCTTGTGCAGAAAAACATTTCACGGTTGCATGAACGCGCACCTTTTCAGCGCGCCGTTTCGCAATCGGCGTGCGGCGTAATTACGATAATAATAATAACAATAATTTCAACAGGAGTTGGCCATTGTGGCTGGCATCCTTGAGGAACTGTACGTGACCTGTAGGGCGCATTTTTTCCAAGACGTTCTCGAAAAAGCCGACGCCGACCTAGATCGCGGTTGGTTTCGATTTGGTGGTTCAAAAAAAGGCGAGAATTGTTTAAAAGTCAATGTTTGCGGCTGCTGGAGCGTACACCATTTATTAGATTTTGCAATTAAAAGTTGTTGGCATGCGTGTTAAATTGAGTGTGTGTTTGCGTTACGAAATAATGGAAGGTGTAAAAATATTGATGCAGGATTTGAATGAAAACGAAAGGAATAATTTATTTGTGCAAAAAAGGAATACAATGGTTTGCTCAAATTGGGTAATCCATGGGAAAAAATATTTTTAAACAGTCACATAATACCTAATCAACTGGCACGTGTACTCCTGTGAGGTGCCCCAAAAATCGATCCCGGGGACGCACGCGCTCCACGACGTCCGTCCTCGGCCAGGAGCATTCACACACATTCCGGGGATTCCTCGGCAGCCAATTCACCTGCCATGATGACCATCTAGTGAGAGTTGGAACTTCACTAATTGCCGGACAGCCAGACGGCGGACGCGAACCCGGCAGCTCGAGAAGAAGGCCCCCAGGGCACGAGGAAGAACCTGCGCACCACGAGGAGTACGCCGACGCGTGACCCGGTTACGTATAACTGGCATTACATATTGTACAAACTACAGCGTAGAACGATTCGTGGGAGTAAGCAAATTTCGCCCATCTTTAATATCTTCAGCAAAAAAATCGAAACATTCAAACACAATTTTTTATTATCAAATAATTTTTTTTTGAAAAAAAATCGAAAATGTAGAGTTGGCGCAGAAACAGAAGTTGCACACACTTGCTTAAAAACAAAATTATCAACCAAGAACAATATGCCTACCAACAACATTCAGGAACGACATCGGACACACAAGATCTTATACACCACATATCATCAAAGATGGGTAAGAAACAACTAGTATTAGCTATATACATTGACATGAAAAAATCCTTCGACACTATATCAAAACCAAAATTAATCTAAAAACTTAAGGCAATAGGAATAACGGGAAAGGAGCTAAATATATTGAACACATATTTATCACACAAAACACAAAAAACCAAAGTAAATAATGCAGAAAGCCAACCACTTGAAGCTGAATATACTACAAGGAGGAAACCTACCACTAATCTTATATATTATATATACAAACGACCTGCTGGAAATGAACTTGAAAGGAAAACCACATAACTATACAGATGACACCTGTATAGTTTACACGGTAAAACCCCATAGAGAAATAGAAGACAATATGAACGAAGATATAAAACTGCTGGAAAACTGATTTTTCAATAACTTGCTAACAATCAACGAAGCCAAAACAGAATATTCTCAAACGATAAAACAACAAAAGACATAAACATCACGATCAAGAATACAAAAACAAAACAAATAAAAGAAGTCAATTATCTAGGACTTAAAATACAAATCAACCTGAAATGAGATCAACACAAAGAAACGCTAAAAAAGGGGAACTCTGAAACTATCGCTGCCACAATGAAAATCAGAAACTACGTTCCGGAAGAGAAAAAGAAACAAATATATCATGCACTGTTTACATCAAAAATCAGCTATCTCTGCAACATATGGGGAAACACAACTGAAAAAAACCTAAATAAACTACATACACAACAAAACAAAATATTAAAAATACTCTACACACTAGACCCAAGAACAAATACAGCAGAATTATACACGAAAACAAAAGAGCTCAATGTAAGAAACATGATAGAACTAAGTAATCTACTGCCTACTAATATATAAAATTAAAAACAACCTAACAAAAACGAACATGACACTAAGAAATAATAAACAAATCCATCAACACAATACAAGAAAAAGTCAGATCTGAGAACAGAAAAAATTACAACAACAAAACATACACAAAACTTAACAACGAAAACAATAAATAAATATAACAACCTGAACGAACACTAAATGTTTCAGGAAATATATTTGGAAATCGAATACCATAAATCAGAATTAGCACTAATACTGACGAACACAATCCAACACAAGATTACTTACCAATAAATAATGCAATTTTTACTTTGTACCATGTAAGAAGCAATTGTTAATACCTCGATTTTCGTGATATATCAAGTATCAATTGTATACTCGGTGTATTGTTTCTAAATTTCAGTTGTTTCAATGCCATCTGACAGCAAGAAACAATTGCTAAATAACTGATGCCTCGATTTTTCATGACATATCAAGTATCAATTGTTCATTGAATTTATTGTTTATAAACCATTCTCGCCATGTAAGAAGCAATTGTTAATATTTCGATTTTCATGATATATCAAGTATCAATTGTACACTCGGCGTATTGTTTCTAAATTTCAGTTTTTTCAATGTCTTTCAACAGCAACAATCAATTGCTAAATCACTGATGCCTCGATTTTTCATGACATATCAAGTAACAATTGTTCATTGAGTTTATTGTTTATAATTTTCAGGTATTTTGATGATGTCACCTTAAAAGTATAACAATTTAATAAATTATGGTTACTCTAATTTTAGCTTGTTGTTATCAATATTAATAAACTATAGTCACCATAATTTAATAAAGTGTAAAATTCCATTATTTATTTATACATAATGTATGATGAAATAAATGCCTCACGGGTTCATAAACAAAATATGTACTTACATGTAAAAATTTTACATGATAATAGTTATAGTACATGTGATTCAAAAAATATTTTATCAAAGCGTGCAATGAAAAAATTACGTATGTCTGAATGACTTTTCTGCTGAATTTATCAAAGATAACTTCTGGAAAAGCTAAGTTATGAATTTATCAAAGATAACTTCTGGAAAAGTGTCTTGGAAATCTTCAAGTGCATTACGTGTAGAATAAACCCACTGCCCATCAACTTTTACACCGTTTTTAATTTACATTTTCTATATTCAGCTTTTTTGGTGGTCGGTGAAATCCATAATATTTAAATCAGTAAGATCTCTGACAAATCTATCAGATTTGACAACTGTAAGTTGAGAAATACTTTTTATATCTGTCATTTTTTACATGGCAACTCTAATGACTAGTTTTTTTAACCACTCGATATATTATACACCAAGGTTGTGAAGTATACGTTTATAGCCGAGGTATGTTATATCGCCAGGCGCGGAGAGCCGAGCGATATATGATCCGAAGCTATTATACTATTCACAGCCGTGGTGTATATACTATTTTGTGCGCTACTAAAACAATTACAATCATCTGAAATTAAAAATTAAAATACATCAAACATATATATATACATATGATCACATCAATCTGGGATTTGGGTTGTCGCAAACTGTGTAAGATCTGTGAGTGGCTCGTTGCTGCGTAGCTTCGAAAGAATACATACCTTTTTTACCTTGGTAAAAAAAGAGCAAGTAAAACCTTGGAGGAACATATACAAAGAACAAATTACTAACCAATAATCATAAAAATCAACATCACAGTGCTTTGATAGATGACGTAATGGTGGTAATGTTGTTTTTGACAAGTAGTGTTAAAATGAGGTTTTTTGTTTGTTTCATTGTAAGGTAACCTATTTCTGCTACTGCAACTAATTATCGCCACATAGTTTATCAGTCTATCAGTTTATCAGTCCAGTGAGTGCCTACTACAGCCTATTACATAGAATTACAAAGGTAGGTAGTTAGGAAAAATAAAACAACATGTATTTTTCTACGACAGTACGTAATCTATGTTTTTACGCAGGGTTCACAGTGCATAAAGTGATACTTTTCAATACACAGCTCGGCTGTGCCTCGTTCAACAAAGTTCACGCCAGTACAAAAATGCACTACTCTACCAACTAAATAACTAATAATTTTAGTTACAAAATGTATACAATTTCGTCTTTAAAATACTGCAAAATTAATTTGATGGCAAACTGACAAAATAAAATTAGTGAAAAAACATAATTCACAAGACATTTAATAAGAAAAATCAATTAAAATAACACAAAAGCTTTAGTTTACTAGATTAGATGCCTTGAAGTGTGGAAAATTTGGTTATAAAAAAAATCCAATATGATCATATATTTTTTTTTTTGGCTAAATTTACACGACTTATTACCCTCCTACTAACGATCTATATTTATTTAAATAACAAAAGACTTAATTTAAAAAATGCCTTAAATTTGATTTGTGAGTTCTTTTATGCATACATCTATTTTGGCTTAGGTCCTAAAGCTTTCATTTGATAAAGCATTTAATAAAAGTGGTTAAAACCAATAAAAACTCCATAGAAGTTTGCTGATATTTAATGGACAAGGTGAATACTCATTCAAAAATCCAAAATAAGTTTAACTTTATTGTTCAATCAAATTTGTGAACATAATAAATCATAAGGTTTCAATATTTCAGATATGTTTTAATAGTGTTGTGATAACATGAAAAGGACTGTATTATACAGGATCAATATATAATTTAATGTGAGAAACAAAAAAACTTAATCTATAAAATTCCTTAAATTTGATTTGTGACTTTTGTAATGCACAAATCTATTTTGGCTTAGGTCCTTAAGCTTTCATCTGATAAATAATTTAATAAAAGTAGTAAAAACCAATAAAAACTCCATAGAAGTTTCATATATTTTATAAGCGTAGTGAATACTCATTAAAAAGTCATAAAAATTTAACTTATCTATTGAATCAAATTTGTGAAAATCAAAAAAATTAAAGAGTTTCAATATTTCAGATATGTTTTAATAGTATTGTGGCAACATGAAATGCTATATTGTACAGAGTGAGTGTATAGTAAGGAACCTCCTCCCTAAACCCTTTATTTTTAGAAAAACATGTTTTTAACTAAAGTTTGATAGCCAATTATTTGCCACATTTTGATGATTTTCATTTATCTTCACAGAAACAGAACGTCTTGTTATAGTGATTAACCAGTATTGTTAAATTTTATGTGCAATTATTTAAATAAAGTAGTTTATTATGAAATAAAATATTAAATTGTAAATTTTTGGTATTAAAAATACAAGTTTCTTTTTCTTATGTAACTCTGTTCTAGTTTTAGATATTCGTTAGATATTCGAGGAACAAAACTGCTATCAAAATTGATTCATCATGAAAATTTGAATGGGTACAACTTTCTTATTAATTATAATTTTATTTTCATAACTTTCTAATCGAATTTAATTTACAATCTCATTTAATAAACACAAACTTACATTAGTAAATCATATGTGTTAACTTGTTTAACATGTTTAATTTGTTTAACTTGATTCACTTATTTAACTTGTTTAACTTGAAATGAAAATCATAAAATTGTTGTAAATAATTATCCATCGAACTTTTGTTATAAACGATTTTATTCTAAAAATAAAAATAATGGCTCTAGGAAGGATGTTCGCCACTTTATCGTTTATCTCGTAGTAATTCGAAAAATTCTCACATTTTTTTTTACATTTTTATATTTTTGCCTGAAATATTTTAAAGTTCATTTGATGTTTGTTTAACTGAAATTAAACAACAAACTGAAAAAGAAATATTCTTTATAATGTTCATCTTAACAAATGTTTATTTGGTAAAACAGTTGCCTTATTTATTATTCTTGCTATAATTGTTATTTTAATTTTGGCTGCTGATGGTCTGGGTCCAGACAGAAACCGGTAGCAAATAAATATTTTACAATTAATTAAGGAAGTACATTTATTTCATCGAAGACATTTATAAACCGAAAAAGAAGTTTACACATGTGTGCAAAGATATTACAGATAATTTTTCCATATGAAAAGTTTTGATCATTAGATGAACGGGTAATGGATTGACATTTTTTTAGAATTTTATGGATGATATTCATAATGAACCATGGCAACATGGCAAAACCCCTCTGAATTTTCTGTAGCCAGCTCTGTATTCTACCTAAGTATGCCCCTGAGTACAACCTACGTATAAATTCATCTCTAGACAGATATGTCTCGTTAATTTTCGGACATTCATGACTGCATCGCTATGGTGCTTTGTACTAACTGGTAAGTAATGCCAATACGTGACCCGGTTTCGATTCAAATATGCTAGTGCAGGCGTTCAATCGGCGCGTGTGTAATCGGTATTCGCCATTGAAGCAGATATCACAGTCGATTGTTACTACAAACTTCCAGGTCATCACTTCATCTGAACCATCTCACTGCCATCAGGTTCGTAGGCGGTGTTCACTGCTGCAGCACTGCGGTTGATGAGATTGAAGTTCCACAACTCCTTTTCTGCAAAATTCAATAACAAATTATGCCAAATAATACCTAATCAATGTATATTAGTTGATAACAAGTAAGTACACCTAGACTCTGGTACTTCTCGCTCGGTAGGTTCACCACCTACAATATCTCAGCTTCTGAGGTGGAAGAAGCAAAATAATAAAAAGACAAAGAATGAGAATACAAAGAAGAATATGTTTACAATGAAGACGACGAAGGTGATGACAATGAAGACGAAGAAGAGGACGAAATATAGTTTTTGGCGATAAATTGTAATATGATTTATAGGCTATGGATCTATCTAAAAAGACGTAGAATGAGAATTGGAAGAAGAATATGATGGCAATGAAGACGAGGCAGAAGAAGAAATATAGTTTTGGCGATAATTGTAGTATGATTTATGGACTATGGATGGATCTATCTAAAAAGACGAAAAATGAGATTGCGAAGGTGGAAGAAGCAGAATAATAAAAAGACGAAGATTGAGAATACAAAGAAGAATATGTTGACAATGAAGACGAATAAGAAGGTAATGACAATGAAGACTAAGAAGAAGGGATCACAAGGAAGACGAAGAAGGAGTATAGTATTTGGCGATAAATTTTAATATAATTTATGGACTATGGATCTATCTAAAGAGACGAATAATGAGAATGCGAAGAAGAAAATGATGGCAATGAAGACGAAGAAGAAGATGATGGCAATGAAGACGAAGAAGAAGGTGATGATAGGGAACATGAAACAGAAAATGAAATATAGTTTTTAACGTTAAATTGCAAAATGATTTATGGGCTATGGATCTATCTAAAAATACGAATAATGAGAACACGAAGAAGAAGATGATGAGAATGAAGACGAGGAAGAAGGTGATTACAATGAAGACGAAGAAGAAGAAGAGATATAGTTGTTGGCGATAAATTGTAATATGATTTATTGACTATGGATCTATCTAAAAAGACAAAGAATGAGAATTCGAGGAAGAATATGATGGTAATGAAGACGAAGCAGAAGAAAAAGTATAGTTTTTGGCGATAAATTGTAATATGATTTATGGACTATGGATGGATCTATCTAAAAAGACGAAAAATGAAATTGCGAAAATGGAAGAAGCAGAATAATAAAAAGACGAAGAATGAGAATACAAAGAAGAATATGTTGACAATGAAGACGAATAAGAAGGTAATGACAATGAAGACGAAGTAGTAGGGATCACAAGGAAGACGAAGAAGGAGTATAGTATTTGGCGATAAATTTTAATATATTTTATGGACTATGGATCTATCTAAAGAGACGAATAATGAGAATGCGAAGAAGAAAATGATGGCAATGAAGAGGAAGAAGAAGAAGATGGCAATGAGGACGAAGAAGAAGGTGATGATAGGGAAGATGAAACAGAAAAGGAAATATATAATAGAGAATAATAAAAAGACGAAGAATGAGAATACAAAGAAGAAAATGATGGCAATGAAGACGAAGAAGAAGAAGATGACAATGAAGACGAGGAAGAAGGTGATTACAATGAAGACGAAGAAGAAGAAGAAATATAGTTTTTGGCGATAAATTGTAAAATGATTTATGGACTATGGATCTATCTAAAGACACGAAGAATGAGAAAATGAAGAAGATGATGATGACATTGAAGACGACTAGACTATAGATCTATCCTTCGAGAAGGAACTTGGCAAGTTTTAATTTAAAAAATACAATTAAAAGGTATACACATATTCAGAAAAATATGGAGAAAAGTGCCCCAGACCAAACAAATAAAATATTAGGTTCCTATATTCTTATTATTTATAGAGAAAACAAAATGGAAAGTGGATCTTTAGTGGAGAGTGTCTGATCGGGGAGGATCTTGGCAATGAAGACGAAGAAGAAGGCGATGACAAGAAAGATGAAGAAGAGATATAGTTTTTGGCGATAAATTGTAATAGTAGTATAATTTATGGGCTATGGATCTATCTAAAAAGACGAAGAATGAGAATACGAAGAAGAAGATGATGACAATGAAGACGAAGAAGAAGAAGAAATATAGTTTTGTAAGATAAATTGTAGATAAATGTAGATAAATTGTAATATGATTTATAGACTATAGATCTATCCTCCGAGAAGGAAGTTGGCAAATATTAATTTAAAAAATACAATTAAAAGGTATACACATATTCAGAAAAATAAAATAAATATAGATATAGCGTTTGGCGATAAATTGTACTAGTAGTATAATTTATGGACTATTGATCTATCTAAAAAGACGAATAATGGGAATGCGAAGAAGAAAATGATGGCAATGAAGACACAGAAGAAGACGAAATATAGTTTTTGGAGATATATTGTAATATGATGTATGGACTATAGATCTATCCTTCGAGAAGGAACTAGGCAAATTTTAATTTAAAAAATACAATTAAAAGGTATACACATATTCAGAAAAATATGGAGAAAAGTGCCCCAGACCAAACAAATAAAATATTAGGTTCCTATATTCTTATTATTTATAGAGAAAACAAAATGGAAAGTGGATCTTTAGTGGAGAGTGTCTGATCGGGGAGGATCTTGGCAATGAAGACGAAGAAGAAGGCGATGACAAGAAAGATGAAGAAGAGATATAGTTTTTGGCGATAAATTGTAATAGTAGTATAATTTATGGGCTATGGATCTATCTAAAAAGACGAAGAATGAGAATACGAAGAAGAAGATGATGACAATGAAGACGAAGAAGAAGAAGAAATATAGTTTTGTAAGATAAATTGTAGATAAATGTAGATAAATTGTAATATGATTTATAGACTATAGATCTATCCTCCGAGAAGGAAGTTGGCAAATATTAATTTAAAAAATACAATTAAAAGGTATACACATATTCAGAAAAATAAAATAAATATAGATATAGCGTTTGGCGATAAATTGTACTAGTAGTATAATTTATGGACTATTGATCTATCTAAAAAGACGAATAATGGGAATGCGAAGAAGAAAATGATGGCAATGAAGACACAGAAGAAGACGAAATATAGTTTTTGGAGATATATTGTAATATGATGTATGGACTATAGATCTATCCTTCGAGAAGGAACTAGGCAAATTTTAATTTAAAAAATACAATTAAAAGGTATACACATATTCAGAAAAATGAGGATAAAAGTGGCCCAGACCTAACAAAAAAAATATTAGGTTCCCATATTCTTATTATTTATAGCGAAGAGAAATGGAAAGTGGATCTTTAGTGGATGATATCTGATCCTAATCCTGCCCTTCTACTCCAGTTCCAGAAGCTCTACGTTAGTAAGACGTCTTCTTCGAGGGCAAACTTTTTTCTGCTTCTACTTCTTCAGACACCAAAAGTGGGATTAGTTGGAAAAATGAAAAGTGGATCTTTAGTGGATAATATCTGATCCTAATCCTCCCCTTCTTCTCCAGTTCCAGAAACTTTACGTTAGTAAGACGTCTTCTTCGAAGGCAAACTTTTTACTGCTTCTACTTCTTCAGACACCAAAAGTGGGAAGACTGGGAAAATTGAAATGTGGTTCTTTAGTGATAATATCTGATCCTAATCCACCCCTTCTTCTCCAGCTCCAGAAGCTCTACTTTAGTACGACGTCTTCTTCGAAGGCAAACTTTTTTCTGTTTCTACCACTGCAGACACCAAAAGTTGTAAAAACCCAGAGTTTGGCCGATTTTTTGCGTTAGCATCTTCCAAAGATGCAGCTTTTTTGTTATTTGCTATACTTCAAACATTTACAAACGACAATACTCTTCAACGAGAATTGAACTCGTAACGTCTTTGCAGAAAAAAAAACGAGTCCATGTGTAAGTACATAGTCCTGATAACTATCTATGGACTATAGGTCCTGATAACTATCTATAGACTATAGGTCCTGATAACTATCTATAGACTATAGGTCCTGATAACTATCCGCCTAAGAACCTCCAATCCACAACATATCCATCCAAAATACCCACCTTCAAAGAAACGCTCAATATCCTCATCAGTCTGCAAGAAGCTGCATTTATTGTTCATTGTCTTCCCCAGCAGCTTATCCAGAGAAGGTTTGGCAGACACGAATGCCACTTTTGTGCCCAACTTTGATAGGTCGTCCACCAACGAATCTAAACACTGGAAAATACATGTAATTCAGTCCAGGAAGTCGCAATTGACAGACGTACCTTTGCAGAAGTGAAGTCCAGCTTCCGCAGTTTTTGGCATTCAAATATCACATATTTGGGAGCACCGCTAGCATCCTGGAACTCGCTCATCACCTTCTCACGTGCATATTCTGCTGCTGAATAAAATAAGTACCCCACCAAACTTATCTTCAGGTACACAAAATCGCCAGCGTGCTAAAAATGAACCATGCAATCAAAACCCATATTTTTTGTCCATATACAATCAGAAAATGATTACAAAAACCATAACTAAGAGCATGTAAGAAGCTAAGAATAGCACGTAAAAAGCATGTAAAAAGTTTAAAAAAAATTGCTTGCAGACGCAACTCTAATGTAAAACGAAGATGCACGCAATCAATTACACTCAAGTTTAGGAATTTTAACCGAGATGCCCTCAATTGTACGTATTTTAACTTAGATACACTCAATTTTACGTATTTTAATTTAGGTGCAGTAAATTTTACGTATTTTAACTTAGGTGCACTCAATTTTAAGTATTTTAACTTAGGTACACTAAATTTTACGTATTTTAACTTAGGTGCACTCAATTTTACGTGTTTTAACTTAGATGCAGTCAATTTTACATATTTTAGTTACATTGTATGAGGAAGTGGTTACTTTTTGGTGAAACATTTTGTTTTTTTTTTGACATTTTGATTTGATTGTTTCTTTTATTTATATATTTTAACTTAGATGCCTTCATGACTGGGTAAATAACGCACG
This sequence comes from Othius punctulatus, assembly GCA_951805005.1. Classification (NCBI taxonomy): domain Eukaryota; kingdom Metazoa; phylum Arthropoda; class Insecta; order Coleoptera; family Staphylinidae; genus Othius; species Othius punctulatus. The sequence goes on from OX638144.1 coordinate 16,511,197, forward strand.
TTTTGAGTTGTGAAGTTGAAGTTTGAGTTGAAAATATTGTATTGTCTGCAGACAGTAACGCACTCAAAACGCAAGTTATTTACCCAGTGATAATAATGGAGTTTAAACAATTATCCTCCAAATCAAAACGGTACCAACTACCAACATGCTACCAAATGCGTTAAAAATGGTCGCGCCCATGATATGTTGGTCTGTAAAAAAGACCTCCAAATCTATTTCCATGTTAGATGCCCTTAATTTTATGTATTTTAAGTTAGATGCACTTAGTTTTGCGCATTTTAACTGAGATATAAATAACAATATGGCACAAAATAGATACTTCATGTGTCAACTATTATCTATATTTTAACTTTTATACCATTGTATAGTTATTGGTTTGGAGTAATCGATACTTTAAACCATCAAAATTTATAAAACATATAACCTTGACTCTGTCGATTTCTATTTTTGGACGTGCTGTGAAATACAGAACCATCAAGAGATCAACCGCGATACCAATAATTATACCAATCTCGATGCTCAAGGCCAAGCAGGCAACCAATGTGACCACTAGAGGGAAGAAGTCGATTCCTGCAAATATATTGTGTTAAAAACCGTGTGGTAAGTATAAATTCGTTATCTTACTGTTTATCTTCCAGATCAGCTTTGAAAGATTCATTTCGACCATGTAAATCACTGCGCAGAGAATGACGGAGGAAAGTGTTGCTTTTGGTATGTACGAGAAGTATGGTGTCAAGAATGTAAGCGCTAAGATTACCAATATTGCTGTAAGAATAAAATATAACTGTGAGCATAAAATATTGATATATACATTAAACTTCATCTGCGTATACAAAATATTACTGTAAGCGTTAAGTATAATATTGTACTAAGAGTATAATATACAATTAGTATGTAGGTATAGTAGTATATTAAGTATAACATATTTCTGCAGGTATAAAATAGTATTGTGAGTATCAAGTATTGATATCAGTATTACCAATATTCATCTTACCTTAAATCCATTTAATACATATTTCTGTTAATTATTTTATTTATTTATTTCTTTGCCTATCTACCTTTCATTATATGTTATATTTCATATAACATATTAAAAACATATTTCTGCAGGTATAAAATAGTATTGAATATCAAATATTGATATCAGTATGACAAATATTCATCTTACTATAAGTCCATTTAATACCAATATATGAATATTTAATTAAAATTTATGGATGTATGTATAGAACAGTAAACGACGAAATTTTTGAAAACAAATTCTTCGAAAATTAATTTTTCCAACGTAAATTCTTAAAATTACAAATAAATAACAACATAGTTCCTATTATTTTTTGTTTTTAGTTTTAAATTATTGTTTGCAAAGAATTAGTTTTTGAAGAACTAAAAACAAATATTCTGGTATTACAAATTTGCTGTATGCATAAAATTTTCATCTGAATCCTGGCCAATTTCTGACAATATTCTGTAAAGAAAGGCACTTCTTTACAGAATGCTGTAAGCAATTTTTACAAAATGTAAAATGTATAGTTTTGTATAGTGTATACAAAATTTTCATTAATATTTTAATAAAAAATTTCCTTGCTAATATCTTGATGAAACATTTTATTATTATTATATATGTATATTATGTATTATTACACTTATTTTGTATCATATATTTTATTAGTTTCCTGACACGTGTTTCGGCTTATTCAAACATTTTCAAAGGATTATGTTTACAATTTGATTGATGACTTTGAAATCAAGTCATCAATCAAATTGTAAACATATTCCTCTGAAAATGGCTGAAAAAATCGAAACACGTGTCAGGAAACTGATAAAATATATGAAACAAAACAAGTGTCATTATACATAATATGCATTTATAATGAAATTTTAATGATTTTTATACACATTGTATCTATCAGTAATCAGTAATTATCTTAATATATGAAATAGCAACTAGAAATTGTATGTCATTATTAAGAGGAAATACTAATTGCTATAAATTAACATATAACTCTACGTTGTTGTCTGATGAATAGTAATAACTGCAGTAAATATATATTAGAATAGTTCATTTTGCAAAATCAATTATTGGTTGCATTTATTCATACATTCATACAATGGTTTTGTTTTTGTATTCCTCTACCGAATACAAAAAAAGAATATGTAAGTACATACGCATTTACATGATTTAGTATAATTGAAGGATGGGTTTCAAATAGGTGTAATTTTTGGAATATAGAATTGTCGTTTCCTGTTGTTGTACAAAATATTGTATGTACTTGCTTGAATATTTATTATTTTTTACATTGATTACCTCTCAATTTTTTTTCATTTTAACCGAAAAAAAATTACTCTGACACCCATCTTTACACCTACATGTAATATGTAATATGTAATTATGTAATTGGTAACATGTGCATTTACATTACTAGATGTACGATTTATTCACCGATTTTAGGATTGCTTCTTAAATTGTAAGATAACAGAAATAGGCACTAAACGCCGAACTCGGCAGTAAAGTATAGTAAGGTTATTTGCCCTGCAGGCATTCATGATAAAAATATAACTTTTTCCAATACGTATTATTAAAACGCTCATTATGTATATTGAATCTCATCATTAAAACAACACTTTAATCGAAAGCGTGAATAAAATGTTTACATTTTCATTTTATTCACTATAACCATTATATGTCACCTGACGATGTGACACTTCATGCAAATTCTTCAATTCTGATAACGAATTGGAAAAAATCTTGTATGATACACGTGAATAAAGCTATTTTATAAATAGCCATAAATAGCTCTTTGTCCATTCTTTTTTCAGCGAAATCCTTTATTGACGATTGACATTTTTTTTATATTTCGAATTTTTTGAATACAAATGTTATTTGATTTTCGAAATTTTTGAATTATAATTATATTTCCAATCGAAAACATTTTAAAGGTGACAGTCAACTTCTTTATTTGCGATTTTTTTGCATATCGAAATTTTTATGTAAAATGTTTAGGTTTGCCCCCAAAAGGGAAAAAATAGTTCTAAAAATAATATATTCTTTGTCTTACATAATTTGATAGCCAAGTCTTATACTGGCGATGATTTTCGTTTTGGTGTTTCTAATTTGTTTATTCTAATTTGACTTCCTCTAAATTTACACATTTTAACTGGAAAATACATTTGATCTGACACCCATCCTCATACCTACATGTAACATGTAATATGTAATTATGTAATTTGTAACATGAGCATTTACATGACTAGATGTACGATTTCTTCACCGATTGTACTATTGTTTCTTAAATTGTAAGATAATAGAAATAGGCACTGAAAGCCGTACTCGGCAGTAAAGTAAAGTAAGGTTATTTGCCCTGCAGGCATTCATGATAAAAATATAACTTTTGTCTATTCATTTTTCAACGAAATCCTTTATTAACGATTGACATTTTTTTAATATTCGATTTTTTTAATCAAAATTTTATTTGATTTTCGAAATTTTTGAAGTGCCAGGTTTATGAGAATTATATTTCCTATCGAAAACATTTTAAAGGTGACAACCAACTTCTCTATTAGCGATTTTTTTTTGCATTTCGAAATTTTTATGTGTAATGTTTAGGTTTACCCCCAAAAGGGAAAAATTAGTTACACTTCTAAAAATATAACTTCCTCGCCCCAAATAATTTGATAGCCAAGTCTTATACTGGCGATGATTTTTGTTTTGGTGTTTCTACTTGGTTAAGTATGAAAGTATCTTGTACATTTCTCATACGAAAAATAAAATTCATACACAAATAGATTAAATAACTTGATAGCCAAGTGTTGTAATAAAGACTATTTTTTCTTGGAATTTACTAATTTTTAAATGTAAGTTACATAAATGTCTAAAATATTAAGTTCAAAAATCAATTACATATCTAATACAACAAAATTCACTAATAGATCTAAAATTTTGACAACCAATTCCTTTATTGACGATTCAAATGTTTTTTACATTTAAAAATGTTATATGAAAGTGTCAGCTTTATAAAAACATGTGCAAAATCATTTGCAGTCTCAATATGAAAAATAGATCTAATAATTTAATAGCCAAGTGAGATCATTCTTGGCATTTATAAATTTTTAAATGTAAGTTACATAAATGTCTAAAATATCAAGTTCAAAAATCAATTACATATCTAATACAATAAAATTCACGAATAGATCTAAAATTTTGACAACCAATTCCTTTATTGACGATTCAAATGTTTTTGGCATTTAAAAATGTTATAAGAAAGTGTCAGCTTTATATTAAAATGGGCAAAATCATTTGCAGTCCCAATATGAAAAATAGATCTAATAATTTGATAGCCAAGTGGCATCATTCTTGGCATTTACAAAATTTTAAATGTAATTTACATAAATGTCTAAAATATAAAGTTCAAAAATCAGTTACATATCTTATACACTAAAATTCACTAATTGATCTAAAACTATGACAGTCAATTCCTTTATTGAGGATACAAATGTTTTTGATATTTAAAAATGTTATATGAACTTGTCAGTTTACAAAAAAAAAAAGTGAAACATGTGAATGTTCACATTCACAATGTGATATGAAAATAATTTGCAGTAATATGAAAAAATGTCACACACTAAAGAAAATATTCAAAATTTTACTTACTGGCATAGATTCCTCCGAAAGTTGTTCTTGCTCCACTTGCATTGTTAACAGCAGCTCTTGAAAACGAAGCGTTTACTGGATATGAACCGAAAAATGAGCCGCACAGATTGCACAATCCAACAGCTAACATCTCTTGAGATGCATCCAATGCTTTCCCATTTGCTTTAACAAAAGTAGATTTATTTGTATCAAGATTTATACAACACATAATTATACACATAATCATACAATTCGGAAGATAAGTGATGCAATTAAAAAATTTCAAGTGCATGCAAATGAAATGATATGCTTCTTTTATAAATTGCGCTATGCAAAATTGGAAAACTACATACCATAAATACACACATAAATTAAAAACTATATCTACTTATATAGCTTACCATGTACTTACTATGTTGCTTATGTACAGTCATGCTCACATAAATCTAGTACAAGAAATTAGGTTACAATACCAATTTTATATTGCAATGTCAAATTTTTTGTACTAGATTTATGTAAAATTTGACATGCTATATAAAATTGCTATTGTAACCTAATTTCTAGTACTAGATTTATGTGAGCATGACTGTACATAACCACATATATAGTCGCCCCGTCGAGATCTGACAATGACTCATCACTTCATATTGCCTGAATTTGACATGCGTTTCTTATTTCATTTCACTCCATTGCATTTACCTTAAAAATGCGAAGGAGTATAGAAAATGCGATTCTTTGTTCGAAAAAACATGAGTCATTGTCAGCTCTAATCGGACCGATTATACCACTTGAGCAGATATTTTATATGTATTGAATAATTATAATTTATTACTTGTATGACGTTTCTTCCTAATATACGATATTCAGTCTAAATATACTCTTGTACCTACAAGTGGAACTTACCAAATGCTTTAGCAATTGCTATATTGCTTAAGATTGCAATAAAGGGCACTACGAAAACTCCTGTACCCAATTCCTTGGTAGCTTCCAGTATGTCCCAATCTACTGTTCCATTATTTGGCTTCACTGGTATATAGAAACGTGGCAGGCCCTCAGGAACTAAGCCTAAATTATGAGTTATTGTTATTATTATCATAGTTTATAAAAACATCACAGGTATACAGAAATGTGGCAGTTCATCAGAAACAAGACCTAAACTACAAATTATTATTATTATCATAATTTATAAATAATTATTCAAGAAATATTATATAGCAATAATCTTTACCATATTTAAGTAACATAACTTTCATGTTATAATTAAGTAATAATAAAGATGATAAATGTTTCAACCTGAAAATTAAGCCAAGTTCACTTGGGCTAGTCACTAGGGCTAAGAGGAGTTCACTATGATGACCATAAAGCATATATTATGCCATATTTAGCTATAACTTTAATGTTATAATTAAGTAATAATAAGGATGATATATGTTTACACCTGAAAATTGATTTGCGAAACCATTGTTAAGCCAAGTTCACTCAACCCTAGTAACTAGGTCTAGGAGAAGATCACTACGGTGATCATGAAGCTTATATTATGCCATATTATATGCTACATTTAGCACCATAAATTACGTCTAATTCTAAGTATGAGTATGAATAATATTCATAGAATATACCTGACATAGAGTGATTCAGCTTACTTTTATCAGTGCAATTATGTGTTTACCACCTGCAGTTATGGTATTTGTAAACAAATTCTGGCATTAACTGAGTAATTGAGATAAGAATATAATCTATTATGTCGCCTTCTCGAAATGCCATTCGAAAAAAAAACTTTTTGTGCAACCGAACGCGAAGTGTCCATTTCGCATACGCAAAACAGTCCGCAAAATTCAATTTTGCGGCCTCTATTACAACGGTCAACGCTCCTGACATAAAACTGATATAAAGCGATCTTTCACTGTAAGAAAATTGTTGTATTTACTTTATTTCCGTAGTGAATGCTAAATATATTTTGTGTACAATAAAATAACCCATAAAGCCTCGAGTAAATTGCAATAAGATTTTTATAATTACAAGTATTTGGCATAAACTGGTGTGTATACCTTATCCGCGATATTTATTAACATCCTCGAGACTGTCCTGCCTCGGCCGCAAAAGGGCCTCGGCGACAAGTCTTCTCTCAGTACGTTAAAAAACGATTTCGCAGTCTTGGAATGCAAATAACTATTGCTGTCTAAAAGTTAATTTGCCTGCAACTTTTTTGGAAATATTTTTTTAAGAAACAAATGTTCATAGGTATATGGTTTTTTTAATTTTTTTTTGGGCGAATGAAAAACTTGGCTAGACCCTAGTTATACACAACATTCGAAACGTATCTACAAATTCGGTAAAGCTCCAAAATATTTGGAGCTTTGAAGCTTGAGCTGGAGCTTGAGCTTTGAAGTATAATTATAATTATTTAAGATTGTTTAATGAAACTCTATTTTTATCCGCTAGCCTAACTACTTGTAAAAACTATATAGTTTACCTGTTAACGCAAATGGAGAAAGTTCGTAACATTTCAAGACGTATGCTATAACTGCACAGGAAATTACAAGTATAGCATTCCTGGCTACGGATAGGAACCATAGCATGGTCTTCCAAGAGCTTTGCTTTTCTTCAGAATTCTTGTCGAAATTCGGTGGGCTTCCAAATCGCTTAATTTCCTTGAAATATATAACAATATCATTATCAGGGCCTAAAATTTTGGGTTTGAAGCTGAAACTTGATATTTATATGTGGCAGATCTGTGATACTAAAGGCGCGTTCTCATGGATCATGTTTAATTGGTCGATTGTAGTTGATTAACAAAAGTTGATTGAAAACTACATAGAGATCAATAGATTTGATCAACTTTAAACAATAGTTTTCATTCAACTTTTGTTGATCAACTACAATCGCTCAATTAAACTCGATCCAAGAGAACAAAAGGCAAAACCTTATAAGTCAAATGTGAAAAATCAAAATAATATTGGATTTTACCACCGACAAATTGCAAAGGAACATATCTATGGAAACTAGGTCTAGGATCTGATCTAGGAGGATGAGAACCTTAGAGTTTTGTCCATTTAAATCTTCGCTAAAGGCGCTGTTTCCCCCGAAACAAGTAATTTGATGAAGTTAATTGATCGATTGTAGTTGATCGACAAAAGTCGAATGAAAACTGTTGTTTAAACTTGATCAACTTTATTCAAACAAAGGTTCTCACTATAATTTTCATTCAACTTATGTTGATCAACTATAATCGATCAATTAAACTTGAATCGTGAGAATGCGTCTTAAAGCAAAACCTCATAAGTGAAAAGTGTAAAGTCAAAATATTATTGGGTTTTGCCACCGACGAATCGCAAAGGAATATACCTATGGAAACTTTTACTTTAGTTCTACATATTCTAGCCGGATGAGAACCATATGGTTTAGTCTATTGAAATCTTCGCTAAAGGCGCGTTCTCACGAATCAAGTGATTTGATCAAGTTAATTGATCGATTGTAGTTGATCGACAAAAGTCGAATGAAAACTGTTGTTTAAACTTGATCAACTTTATTCGAACAAAGGTTCTCACTATAATTTTCATTCAACTTATGTTGATCAACTATAATCGATCAATTAAACTTGAATCGTGAGAATGCGTCTTAAAGCAAAACCTCATAAGTGAAAAGTGTAAAGTCAAAATATTATTGGGTTTTGCCACCGACGAATCGCAAAGGAATATACCTATGGAAACTTTTACTTTAGTTCTACATATTCTAGCCGGATGAGAACCATATGGTTTAGTCTATTGAAATCTTCGCTAAAGGCGCGTTCTCACGAATCAAGTGATTTGATCAAGTTAATTGATCGATTGTAATTGATCAACAAAAGTCGAATGAAAACTGTAGTTTAAACTCGTTCAACTGTATTCAAACAAAGGTTCTCACTATAATTTTCATTCAACTTATGTTGATCAACTATAATCGATCAATTAAACTTGATTCGTGAGAATGCGTCTTAAAGCAAAACCTCATAAGTGAAAAGTGTAAAGTCAAAATATTAATGGGTTTTCCCACCGATGAATCGCAATGGAACATACCTATGGAAACTTTTATTTTAATTCTACATATTCAAGGAGGATGAGAACCATGGGGTTTTGTCCATTGAAATTTTCGCTAAAGGCGTGTTCTCACGAATCAAGTGATTTGATCAAGTTAATTGATCGATTGTAGTTGATCAACATAAGTTGAATAAAAACCATAGTTTAAACTTGATCAACTCCACTCAAGCAAAGGTTCTCACTATAATTTTCATTCAACTTACGATGATCAACTGTAATCGATTAATTAAACTTAATTCGCGAGAACGCGCCTTAAGAATTCATAACATTCGATACAATCTATTATATTTGACTTATCAGGTTTTGTCTTAGTACCACACAGATTAACAAGAAACTGTATCTAAATCTACATTTTATTGTGTTTTATATTAGTTGTAATATTATTATTATGATTATTGGTTCACTTAACAATGAGCTATTTCTTCTGCTAAGGCTAATTACCATCACTAAATGTAAGTAATCAACCACTATTAGTTATTTATTTTCACAAAATGAATATATTTAGTAGGTACCATATTTATTAAGAATTTGAATATTTTCTTAGCTGTATTTGGATTTTAAAATTTGCACTTTTTCTTAATTGCATTACAATTTGTATGTAATAAAATTCAATCATGTTTCAATTTGGACGTAAAGTTCATTCAACTTTCTCGCCTTTCCTAACTTTGGGAATTTATGCTTTTTCTTAATTGCACTGAAATTTTGAAATTTTGTGCAATACAATGATTAGGATTTTGCACATGCTGTTAATTATAAGGCCCTTGTATTACAATTTATATGTAATAAAATTCAATCATGTTTCAATTTGAACGTAAAGTTCATTTATATTTCTCGCCTTTCCTTACTTTGTGAATTTGTGCTCTTTGTTAATTGCACTGAAAATTTGAAATTTTGTGCAATATAATGATAGAATACAATGCAATTCAATCATGTTTCAATTTGGATGTAAGTTTATTCAAATTTCTCGCCTTTTCTAACTTTGGGAATTTGTGCTTTTTCTTAATTGCACTGAAATTTTGAAATTTGGTGCAATACAATGATTAGGATTTTGCACCTGCTGTTAATTATAAGGACTTTGTATTAAGTAAATTTGTATTTTTTTAAAATTGTGTAAAATTATGTCTTTGGTCCCAAAATGAATATATTTAGAACCCTAATCATTATCAGTATCGAGAGATCAACAATGAATAATAAATTTCCAAATGAAACTACACTCCAAATGTAATGTATTTTGTGTTGTATTAATATGATATCTATTTCGTTTTAATATTATATAGCTTTTAGTCGAAATAAATATGTTTACTGGTGTAGGTTTAAGTCAACTGCATCACAATTTGCATGTGATAAAATTGAATCATGATTTCAATTTGGACGTAAAGTACATCAATTTCTCACCTTTTCCAATTTTGGGATTTTTTTGTTTTTTCTTAATTGCACTGTAATTTTGGAATTTCGTGAAAGACAATTATTAGGATTTTGTATCTGCTCTTCATTATAAGGACTTCAAAATTTGCATTTTTTTTAAAATTGTGTAAAAATATGTATTTGATTGGTCACAAAATGAATATATTTAGAACCATAATAATTTTCAGTATCGAGAGACCAAACGATCAATAGTAAATTTCCGAATGAAACTACACTCCAAATGAATGTATTTGGTGTTGTATTAATATGATATGTATTTAGTCTTAGTATTATATAGCTTTTAGTCGAAATAAATAAATTTACTGGTATAGGTCTAAGTCAATTGCATCATAATTTGCATGTGATGAAATCCAATCATGATTTCAATTTTGAAATACGTAAAGTACATCAATCTCTCACCTTTTCTAATTTTATGAATGTGTTTTTTCTTAATTTCACTGGAATTTTTAAATTTCATGAAATACGATGATTAGGATTTTGTATCTGCTCTTCATTATAAGGATTTAAAAATTTGCATTTTTTCTTTAATTGTGCAAAATTATGTATTTTATTGGTCACAAAATGAATAAATTTTGAACCATAATAATTTTCTGTATCGTGAAACCAACGATCAATTATCAATTTCTGAATTAAACTACACTGCAATTGTAATGTATCTTATATTGTATTAATATGATATTTATTTCATCTTAGTAGTTAGTTTTCTATAGCTTATACTCGAAAAAAATAAGTTTACTGGTGCAGGTTTAAGTCTTGAGCAGCTATTTAATTATTTTATTTTTGTTTGTTATGGAAATATATGCATTCTCAAGTTATCTAAGGTACTTTTGACATCGCATACTGTTTATTGAGTTTAGTTGGACATGTTCCGGCTTTTTGACCGTCATCAGGTTGTATCCAAGTCTAGTTATTGACAAAAATAATATTTTCTTAAAATTTGATTAGAATTTTTAACGTTTTAGGCTTTTTTTTCTATTTTTAGAAATAGATTAAATTCCATTAAATAGCACTGAAATTTTATATTTTTATATACAAAATTTGCTCAAAATTTCACTATATTTTAATTGCCTTTCCAATATTACATTTTTCTGAATAATTCAAATTAAGTTTACCAAAGTATAACTACTCTTCACAATAATTTCTATACAGTTTCTATACCATTTTGGTTTTCCTAATTTAAAATTAAAGTAGTTGCGTAGTATAAAATTGACATAACTTTGTTAACGTAATAAAAAATTTGAAAGTTTGTTATTCAAAATTTGCACTGGGGATTAGAATATTTTCGAAAAATGCACTTCAACTTCTCTTCCCAATAATGATTATACATTATTGGTTATTGGTTAATTGTATATTGGAAACTGTTCATTTTCTTTCAATTTGCATATGATGAAATTCAATCATGATTCCAATTTGGACGTAAAGTTAATTAATTTCTCACATTTTCTAATTTTGGGATTTTGTGTTTTACTTAATTGCACTGGAATTTTGAAATTTCGTGAAATCCAATGATTATATAGCAGTTAGTCCAAGTAAATAAGTTTACTGGTGTTGGTTTAAGTGTTTGCAGTTGTTTAATAATTGTATTCTTTTTGTTATGAAAATGTATTCATTTTCTCAGGTTATGTAACGTACTTTTAAAATCAAAGGCAGATTACCTTAATTGCTTTTGAAGTTTAGATTGTTCCGAATAATTCAAATCATTATATAAATAAAACACAATTGGTGTGAGTTTAATAAAATATGTATTATTGTACTGCGATAATTGTTTCGCCACACAGTGGGTACATCAGGCAGATAAAAACTGAATTTCTGAATTTCAAAATTTCTGAAATTCTGAATTTCAAAATTTCTGAATATCTGAATTTCAAAATTTCAGAATATGTCAATTTCAAAATTTCTGAATTTCTTAATTTCTGAATTTCAAAACTGAAATATTTTGTGAAACTCACACCAATTGTGTTTTATTTATATATAAGATGGAGTTTCATCATGTATCAGCCTCATCAATCCGAAATTCAAGTTATCTTCTACAAAGTATAACTTCTCTCCACAATAATTTGAATGCAGTTTAATTTCAGTTTTAAGACAATAAAAATTTTGAAAGTTTTATATTCAAAATTTGCTTTGAATACTTTCGAAGAATGCAAATTCAACTTCTCTTCCCAATAATAATTATACATTATTGGTTATTGGTTAATTATATTTTGGAAACTGTTTATCCTTTCTTCTTGCTCTTCATGTTTGATCAGGCAGATGAAAACTGAATTTCTGAATGTCAAAATTTCTGAATTTCTGAATTTCAGAACTGAAATATTTTGTGAAACTCACAACAATTGTGTTTTATTTATATATTAACATGGAGTTTCATCATGTATCAGCCTCATCAACCCGAAATTCAAATTATCTTCTGCCAAGTATAATATGTCTCCCCAATAGTTTGAATGCAGTTTAATTTCAGTTTTCCAAATTTGCAATTGAATCAGGAATGTGGTAATAAATTGACATAACAAAATCATCTGATGTTTGCCCAAAAACATATATGGGAAAAGCAGAAACATTTTCTAATTAACTACAGCAGTACAAATGAGCATATGCCAAAGAGGAAACATTGACTAATAATATTTGGCTCATTGTATAGTCCAATGGCACACATAAGAAAATCAGGGAAACTTATATTTGCCCAAAAACTTATATGGGAATAGCAAAAATAGTGCCGAAATATAAATTTTAATGTAACTATATAAAAAAAATGTTATAATTTCATCCATTAGTTGGATGTGGTACAAAATGTGGTAAAAAATTGACATAACTTTGTTAACACAATAAAAATTTTGAAAGTTTTATATTCAAAATTTGCATTGAATATTTTCGAACAGTGCTAATTCAACTTCTCTTCGCAATAATAATTATACTTTATTGGTTATTGGTTAAATATATTTTGGAAACTGTTTATCCTTTTTTCTTGCTCTTCATGTTTGAATATTGATTAACTAAGACTCAATTATATCTGTAAGTAAATACCCTAAAACCGATGAGGAACGTGCAGCATGCCACACTCAAGATTGAATCCCAGAGCTTCGTATCCTGGATATTCAGGAAGACATGGTAAATCGTTTTCATGAACGATTCTGCCTGGAAATGTAGCCCCAATAAGTTCTTAATCTGGGAAGCAGCAATGGTAAGAGCTCCAGCTGATGTAAATCCTGCAACCACTGGTGTGGACACAAAATCTACTAGGAAACCTATTGCAATAGTAAAAGATAAAATTAATGAGTATTGCCCAAATGAGACAATTGTGTATACTCGTCCCGTGCAGAGCTGACAATGACTCATCGCTGTATATTGCATTAATTCGACATACGTTTCTTATTTCATTTAAATCTATTACAATTATGTGAAGGGCAGCATTAGGCACTATAAATATTTATATTTATCTGATGGTGTTGCCCATCACATACGAATTCTAACGAGCCCAAATAAAACCTAACCTAAGCTAACTTAACCTACAATGAGAATGGATCTTAACACACTTCAATACTATACAGATAGCTTAAGCACATGAACGAACATAGAAAACGCTATCCTATGTTCGAAATAGCATGAGTCATTATCAGTTTTCGACGAGACTACTATACTGTAATAGTTAATGTATAGTTAAGAGAAAGAATAGCTAATAGTCATTGAATCTACAATTAAAATTTAAACATGTATCTCTAAGTTGGAATAGAAGAAAACGGCTAAAGACATCACATAAGAAGAAACATAAAGTAGTGCCAAAAATATCGTATGTGATGGAATGAAAAATGCTTTTCTAATAATTTGTTCTCCTCTATATAAATGTGATTGTCTTGCCATTGTCAGTTTTCGACGAGACTTCTATACTGTAATAGTTACTGAATCTACAATTAAAATTTAATCATGCATCTCTAAGTTGGAATAGAAGTAAACGCCTAAAGACATCACAAAAGAAGAAGCATTAAGTAGTGTCAAAACTTCCGTATGTGATGGAATGAAAAATGCTTTAGTAATAATTTGGTGTCTTCTGTATAAATGTGATTGTCTTGCTGTTGCATGTAATATTTACCTAAATGGAAAACTCCGCATATAATTTCCACTATTCCTGAAATAAAGCATAGGAGGATGGCTCCAGAAACCGCCCCATACGTTACATCATGGGTATACGAGTAGGTGAGTAGTGATATCAATGCAGTGGGAGCAATATTTAACTCCGTTACCGTGCCAAATACCATATAGATGACTCCCCCGACGAGTGAGGAGTACAGACCGTACTGAAAAGTCAAAATGAGTTTTTCCCACACAAACTAATAAGTTTTTGAGTTTACCTGAGGTCCAAGTCCTGCAAGTGCCGCATAGGCAATACTTTGAGGTATTAGCGTTAGCCCTACCGTAATTCCTGCTATCAGATCGCAAATCCCTTTCTGCACAGAGTACTGCGGCAGCCATTGGATGGGTGGGAAAACTCGCTTCGCAAGTTTAGTGGAAAACATTCTTATGATACCTGGAAAAGGAGTCAACTGAAATCCCAGTGAGGCATCGTTTTCAAGGCTAATGTGGTATTTTTGTAGTGCACTGAAATTTTATTTCCAATCCACCAAGGCTCGCTTTTTAACGCATCTCGCATCCGCATGTGCTGTCCTTGTTATACTATATTGCGTAATTATTGTTATTCCCAATGGAATTATTGTTGACCACGGAATTTTCTGCACAACTCGTGATAAACGCAGAGCACAAACAGGTCCAGATGATAATTGAAAGCACTCACAAAACGGAGTAACCTAAACATTGATAACCACACAGAAACAAATAATAACACAGGGCATAATTTACCCTATTGACACTTCTTGGATTTGAGCAGGGGAGCAACGGCTGCCTGCGTAATTGCTTAAATACTAAATAAATCAGCAACGAGCTCTTCCGCTTTGAACGAGTCTAATTGCGTTATTGAAAAAAAAACGGCAACGAAACTAATGCCGATCGAGTCACGCTTCTTTTCGCTTACCTAATGAATGTTCAAAATCAGGGACATTTTTTTGCAATTTCTGCAATTTTAATTTTAATTGAATAGTTATATAAAGATAGTATTTCCTGGAGATTGAGCGCATGAATCACCAAATTTAAATAACTTGTTTATGGAGTTATATATTTATAAACAAATACACGATTAAACGAGATTAGTCTATATAAATATTATGACTTGGCTAAATTGGTTACTCACTTTTTACGCAAAATTCCTATTTATTGCACAAAAATGCTACATATAATTGAAGAGCAGCAGCACCAAAAATTTTGCCGCTCCTTTTAAATTTGAAATTCACTTTGCAAATGTCACTATTCGCACACAAATTTCACTGCACGATTGTATTGTTGACGCACAGCAAATGCCAACTAGCAAATGCCCGAGTAAATTTTTGTTGCGATAAGTGGCGATTTTTTGCGTGTTTTTCGCAGCGTTTCGAAGACGTAACTGCAAAACCAGTGTGCAAAATTGGAGGTCCGCACCGGATCCTCGCAATCCACTGATGGTCCCGTGCGATGGTCGCATTTTTTTGTGGCACAAACGATTTCCAAAGTGGTGGACGACACCACGCGAATGCGGATTAATCCGAGGTTGACCGTGGCAATGGAGAGGTGTACGAGGTGACCCTGCCCAGTTAGTGATTATGTACATTGTGTAAATCACGAGCTCAGTTGCGGCAAAAATATTACAACCATAAGTGTGGTGAAGTTTTCTAATTAACTACAGCAGCACAAATGGGCATATGCAAAGAGGAAACATTAACAAATCATTTTTGGCCTACCCATTGTATAGTCCCATGGCATTCAAACACATACAAAAATCAGGGAAACTGATATTTGCCTAAAAACTTATATGGGAATAGCAAAAACAGTTTGTAATTAACTACAGCAGCACAAATGGGCATATGCCAAAGAGGAAACATTAACAAATCATTTTTAGCCTACCCATTGTATAGTCCTATAGCATTCAAACGCATACAAAAATCAGGCAAACTGATATTTGCCCAAAAACTTATATGGGAATAGCAAAGACATGTTCCAATTCACTACAGCAGCACAAATGGGCATATGCCAAAAAGGAAACATTAACAAATCATTCTTGGTCTACCCATTGTATAGTCCCATGGCATTCAAACACATAAAAAAATCAGGAAAACTGATATTTGCCCAAAAACGTATATGGGAATAGCAAAAACATTTTCTAATTATCTACAGCAGCACAAATGGGCATATGCCAAAGAGGTAACATTTACTACTCATTTTTGGCCCATTATATAGTCCCATGGTATACAAACACGTACAAAAATCAGGGAAACTGATATTTGCCCAAAAAATTATATGGGAATAGCAAAAACATTTTCTAATTAACTACAGCAGTACAAATGAGCATATGCCAAAGAGGAAACATTGACTAATCATTTTTGGCCCATTGTATAGTCCCACGGCATACAAACACATAGAAAAAATCAGGGAAAATTATATTTGCCCAAAAACTTATATGCGAATAGCGACAACATTTTCTAATGCACTACTGCAAACTACAGCAGCACAAATGGCCATATGCCAAAACGGAAACATTGACTAATAATTTTTGGCTCATGGTATAGCATAACAAAATCAGTGAAACTAATATTTGCCTTAAAAACTTATATGGGAATAGCATAAACAATGCCGAAATATTAATTTCGAGAAAATTAAATTCAAAAAATTGTTCTAGTTTCATCCATTAGTTATACCGGTTATTATTATATTTTTTATAGTTTTCTTTCTTCTTAATAATCTTAATAAAGAAGAAAAGAAACAATATAAAATATCCAAAATAACAATACAACTTCTAATAAATATAATTCTAATAAAGAAGACAGAAAACAATATAAAATATAAATAAAAATGATTGTATAAGTTACAAGAAGGGCAATCAATGCATTATTTTTTGGTACTGCAGACATTTTTACAAACACGTTCTTAAATAATTGACACCATAGTTGACCGCCAACTTGATTAGGCACATAACTCATGTTTGTGCACACATCCGCAAAATGATGATTCTGGCACTTAGACGACTTACCACTCCACTCTTCAATTACAATTACATACACAATTATAATTACATTATTATGTCTGAAGGTTTTCCCCAAGGTGACGAAAAAAAATCTTCATTACTTTCCCCATATAGGTGCGAAATCCTAAGCATTGTGTTGCACAAATATTCAAAATTACAGTGCAATTAAGAAAAAAACAGAAACTTTAATTAACTTTAAGTAAAAATTTTAAATTTTAATGCACAGTGCACACTTCAAAATCCCGTTCACCTAAAATAGAGCTCATTAAATTTTCAAATTCTTTATAAATATTGTACATGAAAATTTTAAATTCCTGTACAATTCAGAAACTGTGAAACTTTGTGCACATATTCAAAAGAAATTATGGAAAAGTATAGATTTTAAAAGCAAAATTCAACTGAGAAACAAGATCCAAATGCAAATTTTAACAAATGAACCGTGATTTTAAAGTGGTACAAGTCCATTTTTAAAGAAAACTCTTAAAAATTACAATTACTTACACAATTATAATTACATTCTTATGTTTGAAGGTTTTCCCCAAGGTGACGAAACAAAAATCTTCATTACTTTCTCCATATTATAGGTACAAAATTCTAAGCATTGTATTGCAAAATTACAGTGCAATTAAGAAAAAGTGATAAACTTTACATAACTATACGTAAAAATTCAAAATGGTAATGCGCAAGTGTACATTTTTTAAATTCCGATTCGTCTCATTAAATTTTCAAATTCTTTATACATATTACACACGAAAATTTTATATTTCTGTACAATTCAGAAACTATGAAACTGTGTGCACAAATTCAAAAGAAATTATGGAAAAGTGTTAAATTTAAAAGCAAAATTCAACTGTGAAAAAAATGCTAATGCAATTTTTAACAAATGAACCGTTATTTTAAAGTGGTATAAGACCATTTTTGAAAAAAAAACTCTCAATTACAATTACATACACAATTATAATTACACTATATGTCTGAAGGTTTTCCCCAAGGTGACTAAAAAATAATCCTCATTACTTTCCCCATATTAAAGGTGCAAAATCCTAAGCATTGTATTGAACAATGTATCAAAATTACAGTGCAATTTAGAAAAAGTGATAAACTTTAATTACCTGTACATAAAAATTCAAAATTTTAATGCACAAGTGCACATTTTAAAATCCCTATACAGCTCATTAGATTTACAATTTTTTCATACATATTCACGAAAATTTTAAATTTCTATACAATTCAGAAAGTATGAAACTGTGTGCACAAATTCAAAAGAAATGATGGAAAAGTGTAGATTTTAAAAGCAAAATGCAACTGAATTTTAACAAATGAAAGGTTTTTTTAAAGTGGTATAAGTCCATTTTTGAAAAAAAATCTCTCAATTACAATTACATACACAATTATAATTACATTATTATGTCTGACGGTTTTCCCCAAGTTGACTACAGCTTCAATATTTCTTATCTTCTTCAAGGTTCTTCTGCAACTTGTGAAGTAGTTTGCTGCCTAATGAATTCTAGTTTGACGAACCTTAATTTCTACATTTGATACAATCATAATACGTTCATTATCATACATTGATACCTTCATTAAGTAATTTTGAAAAAAAAATCTCTCAATTACAATTACATACACAATTATAATTACATTATTATGTCTGAAGCTTTTCCCCAAGTTGGCTAAAGCTTCAATAATTTTCTTCTTCTTCAAGGTTCTTCTGCAACTTGTGAAGTAGTTTGCTGCCTAATGAATTCTAGTTTGACGAACCTAAATTTCCACATTTGATACAATCATAATACGTTCAACAATAGTCATAGCATAATTGCTATTTCACGAATGAATTCGGAGAAATAGAAAATGAAGACTCAGCTGGAAATTCTGGTGCAATACTGCTCTCGTCATCTGTGACTTTGCAATAGAGTAGCAATAAGAAGAAAAGCTTCTGGCTCCACCAAGAAATGGGGCTAACTGACCAAATTCTGGCCAAGCCAGAACTTGTAATTCTTAATGAAACGTCGTTACAAAAAAGCAAGAGTTTCACATATGTTAAGCCAAAATTGAAAATTAAGAAAATTTTGTCGTAAGTAGTTAAATTATATCGATCAGTATCATAGCGCTCGCACTAACGGGCAAGGGGTCGCCCCTTGGCAGTTGCCCTCCCCCGTCAGGAATCTCCACTCTCTAAAATTTATGCGAAAAATGGTGTCAAGAAAATTTTAACTGGTTATGATATCTATTTGCCTTTATATCGATATCCGACATGTTTCTTCTGAACTTAGATTTAAATATTGTTCTGAATTTATGATACTTTATTAGTGAATAATTTATCTATTCTCAAATGAACAAATTGTTTTACTTATAACTGCAGAGCTATTTAGTAACAAAGTAATATGATGTGCTGAGACCTCTTAAAGCATTAGTTTCTATCATATTGGGTCTAATGAGTACATATGACAAGTTCTTGGAATATTATGTAGACTAGTCGTACTGCATATGAAATTGAATGGATGATAGTCGCACTCATCAGTATTTATATTGAATATTTATATAAATGGATCCAGATACAGGGTCACTGAAAAATGGTGTCCATCCTTTATACAAGATCCGACTCTGACTCTCTGACTCTGACTCCATAAACAATTTTTCCTGTGGTGGATACTTTCGAAGTTATAAACGTATGAAATTGCGTATGCAGATTTGCTCTTTATAATATTTTTCCAAAAATTTCAGTGTCAATCATTTAAAACAGTCCAAAGCTAAATATAAAATTTGTTGAAATCAATTTTTTTTACACAAATTTTGAGAAAATAATGGGTATTTTCAAACTTTGATTGAAGCAGTAACACATTTGGAACTATAGAAGTACTTACTAACGAAAGTACTTACTTTTATGTTTTTATAACCTAGGCTATGAAAGTGACTCCTCAATTGTGTCATCTTGACTGAACTTATTTGACATTTCTGCAATCGATTTCGTACTTTATAGGGACTAATAATGTAGCCTTATAAAGGATGGACACCATTTTTGAGACACCCCATATAGACGCCTCATTAACCATTTCTGACGCTATTTATGGATCAAGATTTTATAGATCAACATATCATAGGAACAATCAAGATATCAATTTTGTATCACAAATTTTGAGAAAATAACGGGTATTTTCAAACTTTAATTGAAGCAGTAACATATTTGGAACTATAAAAGTACTTACGTATAAAAGTACTTACTTTTAAGTTTTTATAACCTAGGCTATGAAAGTGATTACTTTTGTCACCTTGACAACTAACTGATTTGTCATTTCTGCAATCGATTTCGTACTCTGTTGGGACATATAATGTAGCCTTATAAATTAAGGACACCATTTTTGAGATACCCAGTATAGAAGCCTCATTTACCATTTCTGACCCGATTTTTGGATCAAGAGTTGATATAGTTACATGATTCCATAGAATCCATGTTATTATTAGATCAACATTTTTGGGAGTCGATCCCATGGGTACAAATTAGTTAGACACTCAAATCGCTATACGATACGTGATTGTAGCTTTAATTCTAGCAAAAGCATTTACTTACAAGCAAAGAACATGTTTCACTAACAGTTAGCCGAAGCCAAACTAAACCAGCCTTTTGCGAATATCTGTGCTATTGCAAATAATCACCGCTCACCTGCCTGCAGAGGCAAAAAAAAATAGCAGGCAAGCATCTGGCCAAATAGCAGTTTCTAAATTGGGCGTGTGGGACTCCAATTAATTTCGCACATCTCGAATGTGTCGCTGCGGGGAACTGACGATAATACCACCGTTATCCAACTCTTCTGGCTGCCTCGGGCCTCGGATTTTTCCACCATGGGCCAAGTTCAAGTCCGCTCTCGCTGCAAACCAGGAAACGTTAATGAGCTGTTAATGAGCGGGCAGAATTGACGAAGGCGATCCGTCCATCAGAACAGTATCTGCAAATCTGCCTGCTGGCCTTCTCGTAAGAAGCTACTACATGGCTGGAAAAACTCAGGGATGTTTTTTCGTCTTAGGAGGAAGTGAAATCTGGTGGTGGTACTTGAATCTTGCCCGGTGTTCTTATGCGAGCACTTTCTACATCCGGGTTGGCTTATGGACATTTCCTGATTTTTTCTAGAGAAAGGTGGAAGTAATTCATTAACGTTTATTTGGTTCATAGTTCTTGTGTCTTGAGCAATTCATAGTTGAAGTTGATTTCGATTCCACAAGTTCATTTGTGTTAGGTAGTGCGATGGAGAGAATCAGACATTTTCGGTAATTATTTGTGATATATTCACTATCAGGACAGAGAGTGTACAATCCTCACTTACACATACTTACACATTATATTACTTACACATACTTACACACTTACACATGCTAACGAGTACGTAAAGCAACTAATTATTAACGGGAAATACTTGACTTATATACAAAGCATGCAAATACGTCTTAGCATTGGTTGAAAATTAGTTGCAAATTGAAAATTTCAGTCAACTGTCTTACCTAGCTTTTACTTAATTCAGACTAGCAAAATGGTCAAAAACTTTTAAGCTCCTAAAGTCTGCAACTGGGATAAAACTGGACACTTGTCTGGCAGACCGTAAAGCAGCTGATTATTAACAAAAAACTAAACGGAAATTAAGCTTGACTTATATACAATACATGCAAGTAAGTCTCACCTTGTATTTACTTGATTCAGACTAACAAAATGGCTAAAAACATTGAAGCCCCCTAAAGTCCAGTACTGGGCCAAAACTGGACACTTGTCTGGCAGAGCAATGACCCAGTACTGTCTTGCACTTAAGTGAATTATTTATATCAATAATTATTTAATAAATACAATTTGTTACTTTTTAAAGACATTAAATTGTAATAGACCAATTACTTTGGTGTATAATATATGGTGTATGGTATACAATAATTTTTTTTTGTGAATTTTTTTTTTGCCAATACTGAATATTTGTGTTTATTGGCTATAAACCAGCTGGCTAACTTCAAATCAGGTGACAGGAGGGCTAGAAATATGCATCCCGAGATGTTGTTCGAAGAGAACCCTTGAAGAAGAAGAGAAAACGAAAAATTTATTTTCAAAACTGAATCTGCTAAGAACTAATTTATTTTCAGTTTTAAACATTTAATTTTTTTGAACGGGTTTGCTATTCCAGTTCGCCTCGAATGCAAGCTTGTATTTGGCTATAGGTGCACGTTTTGAACATTTCATTAGTACCACAAATTAAAATGGTAATACTTTTACTACAATAATTAAAAAAAATCAACACCGTGTATCTCAATAACGACAGAACTTATCACGAATGTTTATAGGAACTTTTCGTCATAAAGTTGACTAATGACGAATCACCCACAATAATATTTTACATTGCTTTGTGAACACCTTGAATACCTATGATTTAAATTGTATTTAAATTTAATTTAATTTATTTAAATTAAATATATTTAACTGTGTGGTACTTCAAGATTTCTTAAATATAAAAAAAATCATTTGGTAACCTTATAAATCACGTCTGATACAAAATATTTTATCACATCGATACAAATATATAACTACAATGACACACATCCAACTTAATCTGGTCGTGACTAGAAGATTACTGTTCGACTATTAATTTACTCGTTTCGTGATTTGTTCATATGTCATACAAAATATTTTATCACATCGATACTAATAAATACCTACAATGACACACATCCCAGTTAATCTGGACCTGACTGGAAGATTATTATTCGACTATTAATTTAGTAGTTTTGTGATTTATTCATGTGTGATACAATATATTTTATCACATCGATACTAATAAATTACTACAATGACACACATCCAAGTTCTGTCTAGAAAATTATTGTTCGACTATTAATTTAGTAGTTTCGAGATTTGTTCATGTCATACAAAATATTTTATCACAACGACACTAGTAAATGACCACAATGACACACATCCAAGTTAATCTGGTCCTGATTAGAAGATTATTGTTCGACTATTAATTTAGTAGATCCGAGATTCGTTCATGTGTCGTAGAAAATATTTTTTCACATTGATACTTATAAATAACTGCAATGACACAAATCCAAGTTAATCTGGTCCTGACTAGTAGATTATTGTTCGACTATTAATTTAATTGTTTCGTAATTTTTGTTTTTAACTATATAATAAAAACCATGATAACTCACACCAAGGTTAATATGGTGCCAATTGTTCCACTAAAGCTTAAAATAATTATTTTTTAATCGGGAATTTTAACTTAAATCACCATGAAGTCTAAACAATTGAAGGGCTATGAGGAGTCCATTTTAGTCATTTTCAGAATGGACAGAAAGGATGAATAAAATAACAAACTGATTATAATATATTTTCTTTGACAACAGGTGAATTGAGATATTGAGCAAAACATGAAATACGCATAAGTAAAACTATTTAAGAATATATATTTTAAATAACAAGTCGTGGACTCGGATCATTTTGAACACATGCAAAACATATTTCTTCAAATGAAATACAATTTTGTTATTAAAATATTATTATGATTGCCTATTATTGACGATTAGGGGCTGTCGTCAGTAAATTATTCTTCTATATCTAGATCTCTGATCGTTTTTAGTCCAAATCCTATTCTATTTCTTCATTTTTGAAGCGATCGGTGATAGTTTTACACTGTGTTACTTCACGAGTCGAAACAACTTCTCCCTTTCTACAACATGGCACCATCAGCGCGATTTCAATCAAGTGAATGCTGAATCAAATAATGCAAACCGCATTGCTGTGACGTCCTCAGTTATCGAGAAATAAAATAAAAACCGTATGAAAACTTACACACAAACTAACAGAAAATCTGTCAATTTATCTTTTGGAAACGATGATACAGTAGTGAATGCTGAATCCAAAAATGCAAACCGCATTGCTGTGAGGTCCTGAGTTATCGAGAAATAAAATATAAACCGTATGAAAACTTTAATACAAACTAACAGAAAATCAGTCAATTTATCTTTTGTAAATGATTAAATGATAGAGTAGTATATGCTGAATCCAAATATGCAAACCGCATTGCTGTGCGATGCTTAGTTACCGAGATAAAAATTAAAAACCAATAAACGATCTCTCGCAACTTCTGTGATCCTGGTACGAGATCCGAAAATTACACGATTTAGTTCGAAAATTATTATTTACACTGAGTGGGGTCAGTGAGTGAGCTATATGATAGAGTAGTGTATGCTGAATCCAAAAATGCAAACCGCATTGCTGTGAGGTCCTTAGTTATCGAGAAATAAAATAAAAACCGTATGAAAACTTTCACACAAACTAACAGAAAATCAGTCAACTTTTTTATTGGAAACGATAGACTGGTAAATGCTGAATCCAAAAATGCAAACCGCAATGCTGTGCGATGCTTAGTTACCGAGATAAAAATTAAAAACCAATAAACGATCTCTCGCAACTTCTGTGATCCTGGTACGAGTTCCGAAAATTACACGATTTAGTTCGAAAATTATTATTTACACTGAGTGGGGTCAGTAAGTGGGCTATATGATAGAGTAGTGTATGCTGAATCCATAAATGCAAACCGCATTGCTGTGAGGTCCTTAGTTATCGAGAAATAAAATAAAAACCGTATGAAAACTTTCACACAAACTAACAGAAAATCAGTCAACTTTTTTATTGGAAACGATAGCCTGGTGAATGCTGAATCCAAAAATGCAAACCGCAATGCTGTGAGATGCTTAGTTACCGAGATAAAAATTAAAAACCAATAAACGATCTCACGCAACTTCTGTGATCCTGGTACGAGATCCGAAAATTACACGATTTAGTTCGAAAATTATTATTTACACTGAGTGGGGTCAGTGAGTGGGCTATATGATTGAGTAGTGTATGCTGAATCCAAAAATGCAAACCGCATTGCTGTGAGGTCCTTAGTTATCGAGAAATAAAATAAAAACCGTATGAAAACTTACACACAAACTAACAGAAAATCTGTCAATTTATCTTTTGGAAACGATGATACAGTAGTGAATGCTGAATCCAAAAATGCAAACCGCATTGCTGTGAGGTCCTGAGTTACCGAGAAATAAAATATAAATCGTATGAAAACTTTAATACAAACTAACAGAAAATCAGTCAATTTATCTTTTGTAAATGATTAAATGATAGAGTAGTATATGCTGAATCCAAATATGCAAACCGCATTGCTGTGCGATGCTTAGTTACCGAGATAAAAATTAAAAACCAATAAACGATCTCTCGCAACTTCTGTGATCCTGGTACGAGATCCGAATATTACAAAATATAGGTGGAAAATTTCTATTCACACTGAGTAGGCTTAGTGAGTATGCGTATGATAGAGAAGTGAATGCTGAATCCAAAAATGCAAATTGCATTGCTGTGACGTCCTTAGTTATCGAGAAAAAAACAAAAACAGTATGAAAACTTACACACAAACTAACAAAAAATCTGTCAATTTTACTATTGGAAACGATAGACTAGTGAATGTTGAATCCAAATATGCAAACCGCATTGCTGTGCGATGCTTAGTTACCGAGATAAAAATTAAAAACCAATAAACGATCTCTCGCAACTGCTGTGATCCTGGTAGGAGATCCGAAAATTACAAACTATAGTTGGAAAATTTCTATTCACACTGAGTGGGCTTAGTGAGTATGCAGTATGATAGAGAAGTGAATGCTGAATCCAAAAATGCAAATAGCATTGCTGTGACGTCCTTAGTTATCGAGAAAAAAAACATAAAAACCGTATGAAAACTTACACACAAACTAACAGAGACTCTGTCAATTTTTCTTTTGGAAACGATAGACTAGTGAATGCTGAATCCAAATATGCAAACCGCATTGCTGTGCGATGCTTAGTTACCGAGATAAAAATTAAAAACCAATAAACGATCTCTCGCAACTGCTGTGATCCTGGTAGGAGATCCGAAAATTACAAACTATAGTTGGAAAATTTCTATTTACACTGAGTGGGCTTAGTGAGTATGCAGTATGATAGAGAAGTGAATGCTGAATCCAAAAATGCAAATTGCATTGCTGTGACGTCCTTAGTTATCGAGAAAAAAACATAAAATCAGTATGAAAACTTTTACACAAACTAACAAAAAATCTGTCAATTTTTCTATTGGAAACGATAGACTGGTGAATGCTGAATCCAAATATGCAAATTGCATTGCTGTGACGTCCTTAGTTATCGAGAAATAAAATAAAAACCGTATGAAAACTTACACACATACTAACAGAAATTCTGTCAATTTTTCTTTTGGAAACGATAGACCAGTGAATGCTGAATCCAAATATGCAAACCGCAATACTGTGAGGTCCTTAGTTATCGAGAAATAAAATAAAAACCATAAGAAAACTACACACAAACTAACAGAAAATCTGTCAATTTTTCTATTGGAAACGATAGACTGGTCAATGCTGAATCCAAATATGCAAACCGAATTACTGTGCGATGCTTAGTTACCGAGATAAAAATTAAAAACCAATAAACGATCTCTCGCAACTTCTGTGATCCTGGTACGAGATCCGAAAATTACAAAATATAGGTGGAAAATTTCTATTCACACTGAGTAGGCTTAATGAGTATGCGTTTGATAGAGAAGTAAATGCTGAATCCAAAAATGCAAATTGCATTGCTGTGACATCCTTAGTTATCGCGCAAAAAAAAATAAAAACCGTATGAAAACTTACAAACAAACTAACAGAAATTCTGTCAATTTTTCTTTTGGAAACGATAGACCAGTGAATGCTGAATCCAAATATGCAAACCGCAATGCTGTGAGGTGCTTAGTTATCGAGAAATAAAATAAAAACCGTAAGAAAACTTACACACAAACTAACAGAAACTCTGTCAATTTTTCTTTTGGAAACGATAGACTAGTGAATGCTGAATCCAAATATGCAAACCGCATTGCTGTGCGAGGCTTAGTAACCGAGATAAAAATTAAAAACCAATAAACGATCTCTCGCAACTGCTGTGATCCTGGTACGAAATCCGAAAATTACAAAATATAGTTGGAAAATTTCTATTTACACTGAGTGGGCTTAGTGAGTATGCAGTATGATAGAGAAGTGAATGCTGAATCAAAAAAATGCAAATTGCATTGCTGTGACGTCCTTAGTTATCGAGAAAAAAACATAAAAACAGTATGAAAACTTACACACAAACTAACAGAAATTCTGTGATTTTTCTATTAGAAACGATAGACCAGTGAATGCTGAATGATAATATGCAAACCGCAATGCTGTGAGGTCCTTAGTTATCGAGAAATAAAATAAAAACTGTAAGAAAACTTACACACAAACTAACAGAAATTCTGTCAATTTTTGTTGTTGAAACGATAGACTAGGGAATGCTGAATCTAAATATGCAAACCGCAATGCTGTGAGGTCCTTAGTTATCTAGAAATAAAATAAAAACCGTAAGAAAACTTACACACAAACTAACAGAAACTCTGTCAATTTTTCTGTTTTGAAACGATAGACTAGTGAATGCTGAATCCAAATATGCAAACCGTATTGCTGTGAGGTCCTTAGTTATCGAGAAATAAAATAAAAACCGTAAGAAAACTTACACACAAACTAACAGAAAATCTGTCAATTTTTCCTTTGGAAACGATAGACTGGTGAATGCTGAATCCAAATATGCAAGCCGCATTGCTGTGCGATGCTTAGTTACCGAGATAAAAATTAAAAACCAATAAACGATCTCTCGCAACTTCTGTGATCCAGGTACAATATCCGAAAATTACAAAATATAGTTGGAAAATTTCTATTTACACTGAGTGGGCTCAGTGAGTGGGCAGTATGATAGAGAAGTAAATGCTGAATCTAAAAATGCAAATTGCATTGCTGTGACGCCCTTAGTTATCGAGAAAAAAAAAATAAAAACCGTATGAAAACTTACATACAAACTAACAGAAATTCTGTCAATTTTTCTTTTGGAAACGATAGACCAGTGAATGCCGAATCCAAATATGCAAACCGCAATGCTGTGAGGTCCTTAGTTATCGAGAAATAAAATAAAGACCGTAAGAAAACTTACACACAAACTAACAGAAACTCTGTCAATTTTTCATTTGGAAACGATAGACTGGTGAATGCTGTATCCAAATATGCAAACCGCAATGCTGTGAGGTCCTTAGTTATCGAGAAATAAAATAAAAACCGTAAGAAAACTTACACACAAACTAACATAAACTCTGTCAATTTTTCTTTTGGAAACGATAGACTGGTGAATGCTGAATCCAAATATGCAAACCGCATTGCTGTGCGAGGCTTAGTAACCGAGACAAAAATTAAAAACCAACAAACGATCTCTCGCAACTGCTGTGATCCTGGTACGAAATCCGAAAATTACTAAATATAGTTGGAAAATTTCTATTTACACTGAGTGGGCTTAGTGAGTATGCAGTATGATAGAGAAGTGAATGCTGAATCAAAAAATGCAAATTGCATTGCTGTGACGTCCTTAGTTATCGAGAAAAAAACATAAAAACAGTATGAAAACTTACACACAAACTAACAGAAATTCTGTGATTTTTCTATTAGAAACGATAGACCTGTGAATGCTGAATCCAAATATGCAAACCGCAATGCTGTGAGGTCCTTAGTTATCTAGAAATAAAATAAAAACCGTAAGAAAACTTACAAACAAACTAACAGAAACTCTGTCAATTTTTCTGTTTTGAAACGATAGACTGGTGAATGCTGAATCCAAATATGCAAACCGTATTGCTGTGAGGTCCTTAGTTATCGAGAAATAAAATAAAAACCGTGAGAAAACTTACACACAAACTAACAGAAAATCTGTCAATTTTTCCTTTGGAAACGATAGACTGGTGAATGCTGAATCCAAATATGCAAGCCGCATTGCTGTGCGATGCTTAGTTACCGAGATAAAAATTAAAAACCAATAAACGATCTCTCGCAACTTCTGTGATCCAGGTACAATATCCGAAAATTACAAAATATAGTTGGAAAATTTCTATTTACACTGAGTGGTCTCAGTGAGTGGGCAGTATGATCGAGAAGTAAATGCTGGATCCAAATATGCAAATTGCATTGCTGTGACGTCCTTAGTTATCGAGAAATGAAATATAAACCGTATGAAAACTTACACACAAACTTACAGTAATTCTGTCAATTTTTCTTTTAAAAACGTGGGACTAGTGAATGCTGAATGCAAATAAGCAAACCGCAATACTGTGAGGTCCTTAGTTATCGAGAAATAAAATAAAAACCATAAGAAAACTTACACACAAACTAACATTGACAGAAAATCTGTCAATTTTTCTTTTGGAAACGATGGACTAGTGAATGCTGAATCCAAATATGCAAACCGCATTGCTGTGCGATGCTTAGTTACCGAGATAAAAATTAAAAACCAATAAACAATCTCTCGCAACTTCTGTAATCCTGGTACGAGATCCGAAAATTACAAAATATAGTTGGAAAATTTCTATTTAGACTGAGTGGGCTCAGTGAGTGGGTAGTATGATAGAGAAGCATCTCAATATTAGTATGTTGATTACGAATAACGAAACAATTTTCCGATAAAACTATTCATTATGGCTATAGGGACGACATCACCACTAAGTGTAAATATAAGCTAGTCACTTCTATATTTAAATAAACTCAGCTAAATATTAATTTAATAAACGATAGTAAGGTTAAAAGAATTAATTAAATATTTGAATCATACCGCGCCATCTAGCAGCAAATAATTGAACTACTAGGTGCGCCATCTACTGGCTAACTCTTGGACTACTAAGTGGCACCATCTGTCGGTAATCTACTGAACTTCCGAGTGGCGCCATCTACTGGCTAACTCTTGGACTAATAAGTGGCACCATCTGTCGGCCATCTACGGAACTACCGAGTGGCGCCATCTAGAAGCAAACTGTGGAACTAAATAAGCAGAGTAAGCTCAGAGGGTGGGCAGTATAAGAGAGAAGTAAATACTGAATCCAAAAATGCAAATTGCATTGCTGTGACGTCCTTAGTTATCGAAAAATAAAATAAAAACCGTATGAAAACTTACGCACAAACTAACAGAAATTCTGGCAATTTTTCTTTTGGAAACGATAGAGCAGTGAATGCTGAATCCAAATATGCACACCGCAATACTGTGAGGTCCTTAGTTATCGAGAAATAAAATGAAAACCATAAGAAAACTTACACACAAACTAACCGAAAATCTGTCAATTTTTCTATTGGAAACGATAGACTGGTCAATGCTGAATCCAAATATGCAAACCGCATTACTGTGCGATGCTTAGTTACCGAGATAAAAATTAAAAACCCATAAACGATCTCTCGCAACTTCTGTGATCCTGGTGCGAGATCCGAAAATTACGAAATATAGGTGGAAAATTTCTATTCACACTGAGTAAGCTTAGTGAGTATGCGTATGATAGAGAAGTAAATGCTGAATCCAAAAATGCAACTTGCATTGCTGTGACGTCCTTAGTTATCTAGAAATAAAATAAAAACCGTATGAAAACTTACACACATACTAACAGAAATTCTGTCAATTTTTCTTTTGGAAACGATAGACCAGTGAATGCTGAATCCCAATATGCAAACCGCAATGCTGTGAGGTCCTTAGTTATCGAGAAATAAAATAATAACCGTAAGTAAACTTACACACAAACTAACAGAAATTCTGTCAATTTTTCTTTTGGAAACGATAGAATAGTGCTGCTGTATCCAAATATGCAAACCGCAATGCTGTGACGTCCTTAGTTATCGAGAAAAAAACAAAAACAGTATGAAAACTTACACACAAACTAACAGAAATCCTGTCAGTTTTTCTATTGGAAACGATAGGCTAGTGAATGTTGAATCAAAATATGCAAACCGCATTGCTGTGCGATGCTTAGTTACCGAGATAAAGATTAAAAACCAATAAACGATCTCTCGCAACTTCTGTGATAATGGTACCATATCCGAAAATTACAAAATCTAGTTGGAAAATTTCTATTTACACTGAGTAGGCTCAGTGAGTGGGCAGTATGATAGAGAAGTAAATGCTGAATCCAAAAATGCAAAATGCATTGCTGTGACGTCCTTAGTTATCGAGAAAAAACATAAAACCAGTATGAAAACTTACACACAAACTAACAGAAACCCTGTCAATTTTTCTATTGGAAACGATAGACTAGTGAATGCTGAATCAAAATATGCAAACCGCATTGCTGTGCGATACTTAGATACCGAGATAAAAATTAAAAACCAATAAACGATCTCTCGCAACTTCTGTGATCCTGGTACGAGATCCGAAAATTACAAAATATAGGTGGACAATTTCAATTCACACTGAGTAGGCTTAGTGAGTATGCGTATGATAGAGAAGTGAATGCTGAATCCAAAAATGCAAATTGCATTGCTGTGACGTCCTTAGTTATCAAGAAAAAAAAATAAAAACCGTATGAAAACTTACAAACAAACTAACAGAAATTCTGTCAATTTTTCTTTTGGAACCGATAGACCAGTGAATGCTGAATCCAAATATGCAAACCGCAATGCTGTGAAGTCCTTAGTTATCGAGAAATAAAATAAAAACCGTAAGAAAACTTACACACAAACTAACATAAACTCTGTCAATTTTTCTTTTGGAAACGATAGACTAGTGAATGCTGAATCAAAATATGCAAACCGCATTGCTGTGCGATACTTAGATACCGAGATAAAAATTAAAAACCAATAAACGATCTCTCGCAACTGCTGTGATCCTGGTACGAAATCCGAAAATTACAAAATATAGTTGGAAAATTTCTATTTACACTGAGTGGGCTTAGTGAGTATGCAGTATGATAGAGAAGTAAATGCTGAATCCAAAAATGCAAATTGCATTGCTGTGACGTCCTTAGTTATCGAGAAAAAACATAAAACCAGTATGAAAACTTACACACAAACTAACAGAAACCCTGTCAATTTTTCTATTGGAAACGATAGACTAGTGAATGCTGAATCAAAATATGCAAACCGCATTGCTGTGCGATGCTTAGATACCGAGATAAAAATTAAAAACCAATAAACGATCTCTCGCAACTGCTGTGATCCTGGTACGAAATCCGAAAATTACAAAATATAGTTGGAAAATTTCTATTTACACTGAGTGGGCTTAGTGAGTATGCAGTATGATAGAGAAGTAAATGCTGAATCCAAAAATGCAAATTGCATTGCTGTGACGTCCTTAGTTATCGAGAAAAAACATAAAACCAGTATGAAAACTTACACACAAACTAACAGAAACCCTGTCAATTTTTCTATTGGAAACGATAGACTAGTGAATGCTGAATCAAAATATGCAAACCGCATTGCTGTGCGATGCTTAGATACCGAGATAAAAATTAAAAACCAATAAACGATCTCTCGCAACTGCTGTGATCCTGGTACGAAATCCGAAAATTACAAAATATAGTTGGAAAATTTCTATTTACACTGAGTGGGCTTAGTGAGTATGCAGTATGATAGAGAAGTGAATGCTGAATCAAAAAATGCAAATTGCATTGCTGTGACGTCCTTAGTTATCGAGAAAAAAACATAAATACAGTATGAAAACTTACACACAAACTAACAGAAATTCTGTGATTTTTCTATTAGAAACGATAGACCAGTGAATGCTGAATCCAAATATGCAAACCGCAATGCTGTGAGGTCCTTAGTTATCGAGAAATAAAATAAAAACCGTAAGAAAACTTACACACAAACTAACAGAAATTCTGTCAATTTTTGTTGTTGAAACGATAGACTAGTGAATGCTGAATCTAAATATGCAAACCGCAATGCTGTGAGGTCCTTAGTTATCTAGAAATAAAATAAAAACCGTAAGAAAACTTACAAACAAACTAACAGAAACTCTGTCAATTTTTCTGGTTTGAAACGATAGACTGGTGAATGCTGAATCCAAATATGCAAACCGTATTGCTGTGAGGTCCTTAGTCATCGAGAAATAAAATAAAAACCGTAAGAAAACTTACACACAAACTAACAGAAAATCTGTCAATTTTTCCTTTGGAAACGATAGACTGGTGAACGCTGAATCCAAATATGCAAACCGCATTGCTGTGCGATGCTTAGTTACCGAGATAAAAATTAAAAACCAATAAACGATCTCTCGCAACTTCTGTGATCCAGGTACAATATCCGAAAATTACAAAATATAGTTGGAAAATTTCTATTTACACTGAGTGGGCTCAGTGAGTGGGCAGTATGATAGAGAAGTAAATGCTGAATCCAAAAATGCAAATTGCATTGCTGTGACGTCCTTAGTTATCGAGAAATGAAATAAAAACCGTATGAAAACTTACACACAAACTTACAGAAATTCTGTCAATTTTTCTTTTAAAAACGTGCGACTAGTGAAAGCTGAATTCAAATATGCAAACCGCAATACTGTGAGGTCCTTAGTTATCGAGAAATAAAATAAAAACCATAAGAAAACTTACACACAAACTAACAGAAAATCTGTCAATTTTTCTTTTGGAAACGATGGACTGGTGAATGCTGAATCCAAATATGCAAACCGCATTGCTGTGCGATGCTTAGTTACCGAGATAAATTAAAAACCAATAAACGATCTCTCGCAACTTCTGTAATCCTGGTACGATATCCGAAAATTACAAAATATAGTTGGAAAATTTCTATTTAGACTGAGTGGGCTCAGTGAGTGGGTAGTATGATAGAGAAGCATCTGAATATTAGCATGTTGATTACGAATAACGAAACAATTTTCCGATAAAACTATTCATTATGGCTATAGGGACGACATCACCAATAAGTGTAAATATAAGCTAGTCACTTCTATATTTAAATAAACTCAGCTGAATATTAATTTAATAAACGATAGTAAGGTTAAAAGAATTAATTAAATATTTGAAACATACCGCGCCATCTAGCAGCAAATAATTGAACTACTTGGGGCGCCATCTACTGGCTAACTCTTGGACTACTAAGTGGCACCATCTGTCGGTAAACTACTGAACTTCCGAGTGGCGCCATCTACTGGCTAACTCTTGGACTATTAGGTGGCACCATCTGTCGGCCATCTAGGGAACTACCGAGTGGCGCCATCTAGAAGCAAACTGTGGAACTAAATAAGCAGAGTAAGCTCAGAGGGTGGGCAGTATAAGAGAGAAGTAAATACTGAATCCAAAAATGCAAATTGCATTGCTGTGACGTGCTTAGTTATCGAAAAATAAAATAAAAACCGTATGAAAACTTACGCACAAACTAACAGAAATTCTGGCAATTTTTCTTTTGGAAACGATAGACCAGTGAATGCTGAATCCAAATATGCACACCGCAATACTGTGAGGTCCTTAGTTATCGAGAAATAAAATGAAAACCATAAGAAAACTTACACACAAACTAACAGAAAATCTGTCAATTTTTCTTTTGTAAACGATGGACTGGTGAATGCTGAATCCAAATATGCAAACCGCATTGCTGTGCGATGCTAAGTTACCGAGATAAAAATTAAAAACCAATAAACGTTCTCTCGCAACTTCTGTGATCCTGGTACGAGATCCGAAAATTACAAAATATAGTTGGAAAATTGCTATTTACACTGAGTGGGCTCAGTGAGTGGGCAGTATGATAGGGAAGTAATTGATGAATCCAAAAATGCAAATTGCATTGCTGTGACGTCCTTAGTTATCTAGAAATAAAATAAAAACCGTATGAAAACTTACACACATACTAACTGAAATTCTGTCAATTTTTCTTTTGGAAACGATAGACCAGTGAATGCTGAATCCAAATATGCAAACCGCAATACTGTGAGGTCCTTAGTTCTCGAGAAATAAAATGAACACCATAAGAAAACTTACACACAGACTAACAGAAAATCTGTCAATTTTTCTATTGGAAACGATAGACTAGTCAATGCTGAATCCAAATATGCAAACCGCATTACTGTGCGATGCTTAGTTACCGAGATAAAAATTAAAAACCAATAAACGATCTCTCGCAACTTCTGTGATCCTGGTACGAGATCCGAAAATTACAAAATATAGTTGGAAAACTGCTATTTACACTGAGTGGGCTCAGTGAGCGGGCAGTATGATAGGGAAATAAATGATGAATCCAAAAATGCAAATTGCATTGCTGTGACGTCCTTAGTTATCTAGAAATAAAATAAAAACCGTATGAAAACTTACACACATACCAACAGAAATTCTGTCAATTTTTCTTTTGGAAACGATAGACCAGTGAATGCTGAATCCAAATATGCAAACCGCAATACTGTGAGGTCCTTAGTTATCGAGAAATAAAATGAAAACCATAAGAAAACTTACACACAAACTAACAGAAAATCTGTCAATTTTTCTATTGGGAACGATAGACTGGTCAATGCTGAATCCAAATATGCAAACCGCATTACTGTGCGATGCTTAGTTACCGAGATAAAAATTAAAAACCCATAAACGATCTCTCGCAACTTCTGTGATCCTGGTACGAGATCCGAAAATTACAAAATATAGGTGGAAAATTTCTATTCACACTGAGTAAGCTTAGTGAGTATGCGTATGATAGAGAAGTAAATGCTGAATCCAAAAATGCAAATTGCATTGCTGTGACGTCCTTAGTTATCGAGAAAAAAAAATTAAAACCGTGTGAAAACTTACACACAAACTAACATAAATTCTGTCAACCTTTCTTTTGGAAACGATAGACCAGTGAATGCTGAATGCAAATATACAAACCGCAATGCTGTGAGGTCCTTAGTTATCGAGAAATCAAATAGAAACCGTAAGAAAACTTACACACAAACTAACAGAAATCCTGTCAATTTTTCTTTTGGAAACGATAGACTAGTGAATGCTGTATCCAAATATGCAAACCGCAATGCTGTGAGGTCCTTAGTTATCGAGAAATAAAATAAAAACCGTAAGAAAACTTACACACAAACTAACAGAAATGCTATCAATTTTTTTTTTTTGAGACGATAGACTAGTGAATGCTGAATCCAAATATGCAAACCGTATTGCTGTGAGGTCCTTAGTTATCTCGCAACTTATGTGATCCTGGTACGAGATCCGAAAATTACAAAATATAGTTGGAAAATTTATATTTACACTGAGTGAGCTCAGTGAGTGGGCAGTACACTAGAGAAGTAAATGCTGAATCCAGAAATGCAAGTTGCATTGCTGTGACGTCCTTAGTTATCGAGAAATAAAATAAAAACCGTATGAAAACTACGGTTTTCATGAACGCCCCTCGTATGTGACGTAGATGGCGCCCTCTTACTCGAGGCTGCTGATTTTCGTCTCAACACTAGTTCAAAACTGCCCACCAGTGCGGCGCTTGCGATGAATCCGCAACATACAAGGACTTTACATTATGTCAGTTACATGCCCTAATTTCAGAAAATTTCAGGATTTTACGTAAAGTTCACTACTCCCAAGGTATTTAGCACACTAAACTTGCTAATCTGATACCATATTTATTGATTTGCTTCATGTCTATTTGCTGCTTGAAATAGATTTCTTATGAGACGTCTTATTGCGAAACCTGTGTGATTATTAAATTGGGTACATTAACTAATGTATAATATTCACTAACCTTGATTGCAGGGAATATAACAGGAAGAACTTCAACGATGCCTTGCATATACTTTCTGGAATTCGGCAGGATTGGTTCTATGAAATTGGATCGACAAGAGCTGTTTCGTCCTTATAGGACTCGTCAGCGCAGCTTTATCATGAGAATTTCGAATAGAAAATCAAATGATCATCTACGGACAGCTCTTAGATTTATTCTATCATACGCACACACTATCACTAATATTGATAGTTAAGCAACAAACATATTTTAAATTTCTAGATTATGCACAATGCTGAAGACCCAGAATTTCAGAGAACTGAGGTTCTAAAACTATAAGACCAATCTGCAAATGATTTGCATTTCCGAAAACTACTCTTCATAAGCTCTATATGAATACAAAGAAAGTAGCGATAACATTAATGGTTAAGAGACAAATCAATTTTTGAATTACAAGCTATTGCTCAAAAACAAAATTTTAAAACAATTGTAGATCAAAAACAATAAGAGCAATTAACAAATGGTTTACATTTCCAATAATTAGTCTTCATCAGCTCTACATGTATACAAACAAAGCAGCAGTGACATTAACGGTTAAGCCACAAATCAATGTTTAAATTACAGGATATTGTTTAAAATCCGCATTTTAAAACAGCTGTGGTTCGAAAACTATACGAGCAATCAACAAATGGTTAGCATTTCCAATAACTAGCCTTCATCAGCTCTACATGTATACAAAAAAAGCAGTGATGACGTTAATGTTTAAGCAACAAATCAAATATTAAATTACATGATTATGCTCATAATTCTAATATTACAACACCTGTGGTTCGAAAACTATAAGGGCAATCAACAAATTATTTACATATCTAATAACTACCCTTCATCAACTTTATATGTACATGAAGAAAGCAGCGATGACAATAACGGTTAAGACACAAATCAATTTCCTAATTACAAGATAATGTTCAAAATTCATATTTTAAAACAACTGTGGTTCGAAAACTATACGAGTAATCAACAAATGGTTTGCATTTCCAATAACTAGCCTTCATCAGCTCTACATGTATACAAAGAAAGCAGTGATGACATTAACAGTTAAGCAACAAATCAATTTTTGAAATACAAGATATTTCTCAATATCCTAATTTTAAAACAACTGTGGATCGAAAATTATGAGAGAAATCAACAAATGATTTATATTTTCAATAACTACCCTTAATCAGCTCTATATGTATAAAAAGAAAGCAGCGATGACATTAACGGTTACGCCACAAATCAATTTTTAAATTACATGATATAGAGCAAAATCCTAATTGTAAAACAACTATGGTTCGAAAACTATAAGAGCAATTAGAAAATGATTTGCATTTCCAATAACCACCCTTCATCAGCTCTACATGTATATAAGGAAATCATCGATGACGTATCGGTTAAGCTACAAAATCAATTTTTAAATTACATGATATTGCTTAAAATCCTAATTTTAAAACAACTGTGGTTCAAAATCTATAAGAGCATTCAACGAATTATTTGCATTTCCAATAACTATCCTTCATCAGCTCTATATATATTTGCAAAGAAAGCATTGCTGATATTAATGGTTAAGCAGCAAACCAACATTGTAATTTAATGATTTTGCACAAATGGTGCGTCAGCATACTTCGGCCGGTAGTCCATATTCTTGCGCAGCTTGCAGCATAGCGAGTACTCCCACAAGTCCGGCATATCCTCGTTTATCTACCTGTGAACTGGGTGCATAGGCATTGCACGAAGGCCGGTTGAGCCATCTCGTAAGACACCTGAAAGAACATAACAAAATATAAAGTATTTATCTGAAGGAGTAGTAAGAGGATGCTAATAAAATTTGTTGGAAGAAAACATCACTAACCAAAATGTTAAACTGTATAAGTAAAGACAGTGAAATGAATCTTCTTCTTTGTGTGCATATCAATTTACTGGATGTTCCCACCTCTTATAACATTTCATGGTCCCTTGCGGTGTGGACTAATTCTCAGCTCAGACAGATAAAATACGTTTTACATTCCAGGAATGTAACGAAAAACAAACTGAATAAAAGAGCTAATAATGATTACTAAAAGGCCCACCTGAATATAATGGCACTCTACAGGATGCAGTTCTGAGGGACATACAGGAATGTACCCAGGGTTTATAAAAATAGTTGCAAAAATGATATTCCGCGGCAGGTTACACGCAGTTCTTGCAGATTAAGATGTTTCTCCATTCATCGCTAGGTGGTTTGAAGCAGGCTCTGTCTAAAAAAAAAAGAGGTCAATGTTATGATTCGTTCAATTGAAATAAAACACTAGAGAAGGAAGTAATGATATTCGGGAAGACCCGGAATGATATGATGAATTTAAGCCACAACTGTGCACTCGGGAAGCAAATTGTTAGGGCACTCAGGATAAGACAAGGGAATGAGATTGTTATTCAGTATGTGCTCGCATGTTACTTACCAAGTTCAGATTTCTGGGCCAATATCGTGGGGCACCAAATTGTGTATCGCTCAATAAGGCACTGCGGCATTAAAATGTGGGTAGTTTCTCCAAAATAGCGTGAAAACCAAATTGAACAGCTAAATATGAGATAGGGTTGGAATTAAAGGGTTAGCAAACAATGATAATTAGTGATTTATAGTTGCAATTAACTTACGTTAGAGTGACCTGGTGATGTGAGGAAGCGTTTGATCGTGTAATTGCCACATTTCTTGTTTAATAACGACGGCAATTACGAAATTATAAATCAAATTACAAACTCATGAGCACTGTCACATATGACATTGAACAACAATTCCTATGTGTATACTTGGTTGCCTACATACTAATGTCTTCTAATTGTCGGCGACGCCAGCGCAGAAACTGGTGAACTATATACCTATGATTTAAACTGTCTTAATTTTACAAACCGATCACCTGGGGTTTATGGGGCACGTTTTTCAACTAAGTATAGCACCATTTGCAGCCAAAAATATTGTGCACATTTTGATTTATAACACAATTTAAAGTATGCTTAAAGCCAGGCAACCAAATGTGCACTATGCTGTATCAAATTCATCGTATATGTACAATTGGTTACCTCGATTTAGGCTAACTTTGAATTGTATTATAAATCAATATCTGCACCATATTATTGCTAACAAATAGTGCTATACGTTGTTAAAAACGTACCCAATAAACCCCAGGTGATCGGTTTTTCAAATTATGACAGTTTAAATCATAGGTATATAGTTCACCAGTTTCTGCGCTGGCGTCGCACTCAGTTTGAAGGCATTAATCTGTAGGCAACCAAGTACACACATACGAATTGTTTCTGTTGCGTTTTTTGAATATTATACCGTGTGATCAACAATTATTTAGATAAAAGAAACCTTTGAGATGTTGGGAGTATATCTGCTAGGATATAAGACGTCTGTTTATATCTGGTGGCAGCAAATCAGGATAGACTTCAAGAAATGAAGAGGGATAATTGAATATTTATACCCAAATCTGCCATGCCTGATTAAAAAAAATCCCATTTGTTAATACATCAAAATTGCTAGATGCTTTTATTCATTATGTATCAGTTGCATCAATTTACTTCGTTTGCAATAAGAATTACAACAAATTCGTAGCTTTTATACAGTATTAATGACTAAGAATGGTATGATACCCCCAGGCGATACCCCAGGTGATCCGTCTATCAATTTATCACAGTTTAAATCGTAGGTATATCTGTTTTCTGTAAGAAAAGTATTTAATAATCACATGATGTTGATGATATAAAATGCTTTTAGGATAATTATGGATGTATTCAAAGAAATATTATCTTACTTAATTGAATTTATTAAAAAGTGCCTTAATCTAAAATCACACATCTGGGGTAAGTCGTTAAAAAACAAAATAACATTTTATTGAATGGAGTACACAATGTCCACTGAAATCCGGTCAGCTGCTGGATCTGCAAAACAATATTAAATTTAAATTTAATTTTCGCATTAAACCAACTCATAAATTTATGAAGTAACAATTACCATCAACAACTTCTTCAAGAGTACCAGCTCTTGAGTTTTCAATAAACCTGTTGTCGATCTTCGCACAAACCGAAGAAATGTTATGGGCAAAGTTCCAGAATACAAGTTTCTGCTTTCGCAGTTCCAAATCGTCCATCAGAGTTTGGAGATTCTGGGAACACACATGAACTATATCACCACTAGAACCAGCTTTATGGTATACGTGTAAATATAGGTATAAGTTCAGCCATTTGAATAATTTGGTTCCGCAACGTCGTTATGGAGTTTTAAATTTAAAGCTGTTTTTGCTGGGTTTAAAACGATATTTAAACTTAACTTAAAATAACCAAGCCATACTATTGAATTGACAAAAGTAAACATTGATTCAAAGTTGACATAGCGTTAAAAATGTAAATAGTCTTATAATTGGGAAATTGCAAAATTAGAATTTATTTTAGAGCCCACAAAACGATTATCTTAAGACTGGTTTTAAGAGTTACTTTTAAAAGTTTTATTCTTTAAATTTTATGCTGCTTTTGCTCGGTTATTAAATGATAATTAAACGACTTTAATTTAAAATAAACAAGCCATACTAATGAAGTGACTAAAGCAAACATTGATTTAAAGTTAGCATAGTTTTAAAAATGTAAATAGTCTTAAAATTGCGAAATTGCAAAATTAGAATTTATTTTAGACCACACAAAAAGATTATCTTAAAACTTGTTTTAAGCGTTACTTTTAAAAGTTTTATTCTTTAAACTTAATGCTGCTTTTGTTCGGTTATAAAACGATAATTAAAGGACTTTAACTTAAAATAAACAAGCCATACTATTGAAGTGACAAAAGTAAACATTGATTTAAAGTTAACATAGCGTTAAAAATGTAAATAGTCTTAAAATTGCGAAATTGCAAAATTAGAATTTATTTTAGAGCCCACAAAAAGATGATCTTAAAACTGGTTTTAAGCGTTACTTTTAAAAGTTTTATTCTTTTAATTTAAAGCTGCTTTTGCTCGGTTATAAAACGATAATTAAACGACTTTAACTTAAAATAAACAAGCCATACTATTGAAGTGACTAAAGTAAACATTGATGTAAAGTTAACATAGCGTTAAAAATGTAAATAGTCTTAAAATTGCGAAATTACAAAATTAGAATATATTTTAGAGCCGACAAAAAGGATATCTTAAA
Organism: Othius punctulatus; assembly: GCA_951805005.1. Lineage (NCBI taxonomy): Eukaryota > Metazoa > Arthropoda > Insecta > Coleoptera > Staphylinidae > Othius > Othius punctulatus. Next base: position 16,553,183 of record OX638144.1, read on the forward strand.
ACTGGTTTTAAGCGTTACTTTTAAAAGTTTTATTTTGCAAGTCAATTAATTGGGTATGAGCCTTAATGTCTGAATTTTCTTGTCATACCTTAGCCACCGTGCTGTCTATATACATGAGATTGCTGCCATCGATAACAACAGTTGTCTTGTAGAAGCCGCACTCGTCGATAACCCTCTCCCTGAAGTACTCCGCAGATGGGAATTGCATGTTTCTGCTTGGGACCACCACAAATACATCACCCTGTGGCAGTTTCTCTCTGGTGATTTTAATATCCGGCCTTGCAGTTGGGTACAGCACAAAGATCAGGTTCACTCCTATGCCAATTATTATTCCGTATTCCAAACCCAGGAATAACGAAGCTATAAATGTTGCAGTGAACGGGATCAGATCCAGTTCTAAAATATTGATAATTAGTACTGAGAAACATTGTGATTATGTCTGCGCGTATAAACAACTCCATTTTTGAAATATTACTTCTATGGTCAAATCTAAAAAATATTAAATTTATATGATGTTAATTAATAATTATTAATGAAAGGGTGGTTATACATTATTTTGCAGAAACTCGTTATTATATCACGAAGACTGCAAAAGTAATGTATACATTAATTGCACCCTAGTCTGCAAAGAGCTCAATTTTTTAAAATGGATAAATTTTAAATAATTGTACAATTTGTTATCGATTGAACGATTTGTTAAATGTAGAATAGATTTAGAAATTACTATTTGATCAAATGTTGATGAAATTAAAAAAAAAAAAGGTTTTTATTGGCACACCTTTACACGATTATTAATTTCCAAAAATAAGGTTTTGGTGTCATGCCAAAATTTCTATTTGACGATGTTTTGATAACAATTTCAAAAACCATATAATTTTTCTATTTTAGAAATTACTATTTGATCAAATGTTGATGAAAATTTAAAAAAATTAAGGGTTTTTATTTGGAACACCTTAATCAGATTAATTTCTAAAAAAATACGGTTTTGGCGCCATGCCAAAAATTATATTTGACGATGTTTTGATGACAATTTCAAAAACCATATAATTTTTCCATTTAAGATTGATTTTAAAAGAAGAGTTGTTCTGGAGTTGTGTCAGAATTACTTTTTGATCGCCACATCATGGCAATTGCTTTGAACTCAAAGAGGTAGAACATCGAGGTGATTACTACAGAAGCTAACGTTGTTTTTGGTATGTACGTGAACGTGCTTGTGAGGAATCCTAAGGCAAGCAAGACCAAAGTTCCTGTCAGGACACCCCCAAGAGTGGTTTTGACTCCTGATGCGTTGTTCACAGCAGTCCTCGTAAAGGATCCGGTGACAGGCATCGAACTCACAAATGAGCCCATTATATTGCAAACACCCAAGGCGATCAATTCCTGAGTTGCATCCAAAGTCTTACCTTTAGCTGTAATTAATCCAGTGATACACTTAAGCCAATTTTAACTGCATGTACCGTACGTGAATATCGTCTAATTATTCACGGATGGTACATCTTTGTTTTGTACTTACAAAAAGCCTTTGCTATTGCCACGCTTTCCAAAATTGCTACTAAAGGTATGAAAGCTATGCTGCTTCCGTAATTTTGGATTAGTTCAGAGAAGTTGTACTCCGTGCCGTTAACATTAGAGCTAAACGGGGGAGGCTCAAACGAGGGTAATCCCTTGCCAACTTTGTCTATAAGGGTGAATGGCGTTTCGCCCTTTTGCTTGAAAGAATATGCCATGGCTGCACCGATGATCACAATCAATGCATTTCTGGAAAGCGACAGGAGCCACAGAATTTTGCTCACAATGTTTCGCGTTTTCGACCAGTGCGGATTGTGTTTTACACTGCCATAATTCTTCAACTCCTGAAGAGGAACAAATATTGAATTAATCCGTACACAAGGAGCACAAGCATTTAGTGTGATTGATCACATTTAACTGTGTGTGGGTGCATACCGCCATCGTTTTTCATCTTCTAAAGATGATATTAATATAATCTCTACAAAATTCTTAATAGTACAATAATCTGCTGAAAACTGTTACTGTAAGATCCAGTTGTACGATCGTGGATCAACTTTGATCCTGGTTCATTTTCTATGGATACCATTGTGCCAACAATTGTATCCAAGGTAAGTGAATCATGGTCAAAGTTTATCCAAGATTGTACAACTAGACCTAAGGGTTCTACATGACCTGTAAAATAACAGTTTGCAAATAATATGAAGCCTCATGTGAGATTCAAAGTTTATCGCCAATCATCATGTCAGGATGTATTCGATTATCGTAAATATGGCAGTTACTTTAAGGCCCAGTTGTACGATCGTGGACCATCCTTGACCATGGTTCAGTTACCTAAGATACAACTGCTAATACAATGGTATCCTTAAAAAACTGAACCAATATCAAAGATAATCCACGATGGTGCAACTGGGCCAAAATGTATTTAGATTATAACCCCTAAATATTCTTAATAAAATTTAGTTGGATATGCTGATGCAATTCATTTATACTTTTTGTAGGATTTGTAAACTTACCCTCATCAACATAAGTACTATAATACTGCAGATTCCTAGTATGGCGTCCCACTTTTTGGTTTCGTGAATGTGCTCGATTAGATTGATAATAGACTCCAAGAATTCATTGGCTTTACCTGACAGTCCGAGGAGACCTTTGATCTGTGAGCTCGCGATGTTCAGAGCTGCGGCACACGTGAAGCCCACCACAACAGGAAACGAGAAGAACTCGACTACAAAACCTAAAGCATCATGGAATTAATAAATATGTCGTGATGGAAAGGCTAAAAATCGAAGCTAATCCAAGATTGTACAACTGGAGCCAATGGTTCTACATGACCTGTAAAATAACAGTTTGCAAATAATATGAAACACCATATAAGACTCAAAGGTTATTGCCAATCATCAAGTCAGGATGTATTCCATATATCGTAAATACATCTATACATTTAATATATCTAAATATTATGGCAGTTACTTTAAGGCCCAGTGGTACGATCGTGGACCATCCTCAACCATGGTTCAGTTATCTAAGATACAATTGGTAATACAATGGCATCCTTAGGCCCAGTTGTATGATCGTGGATCATCCTTGATCGTGGTTCAGTTTCTAAGGATACCATTGTATTAACAATTGTATCCTAGGTAACTGAACCATGGTCAAGGGTGATCCACGATCGTACAATTGGGCCTAAGGTCCAGTTGTACAAACGTGGATTATCTTTGATCGTGGTTCAATTTCTAAGGTTATCATTGTGCCAATAATTGTAACCTAGGTAACTTCACCACGGTCAACGGTAATCTACGTTTGTACAACTGGACCTAAGGCCCAGTTGTATAATCGTGGATTATCCTTGATCATGGTTCAGTTGCCTAGGATACCATTGTACTAACAATTGTATCCTAGGTAACTGAACCATGGTCAAGGTGATCCACGATCGTACAACTGGGCCTTAGAACTGAACCACAATCAAAGATAATCAAAGATTCCTGCGTAAGATTTTTCGGATAAGATGTACGGAGTGATTATGAATGTTTGCACGTACTTAATTCATAATTTCGTTAATTCATATGTTTTCGTTGTTTTTGTGAACAAGGATTTTTTTATCAAACTCCAATGCACAGATAATATACTTACCTAAATGTAGCAATCCTAATAGAAAAATTATACAGCCTGAGAGGAATGTCATCAGGATAGCTCCTGCCGGCCCCATCTTTGTTACATGAGGCTGCACCATGAGAGCCATTATGGCCGTGGGTCCTATGTTAACATCTTTGCAGCTACCGAAGATGGCGTACATGAAGCACCCCATGAAGCCACAGTAAAGGCCATATTCAGGAGGAAGACCTTCAAATAATAATTTGTGTCATTACTACATCTCGAAATCATGTTTGACGATTGACTTTTGGCGAAGTAAATGGGGTAGATCCATGTCCAAAGATGGGATCTTTGGGAGTTAGTCGACGTTAGTTGCTTGGGATTAGTCATTTTGATAGAAATCTAAAGATGGGATTTTTGGGCGGTGATGATGATAGAATAGTCATTTTGATAGAAATCTAAAGATTGGATCTTTGGGAGTTAGTCGACGTTAGTTGCTTGGGAATAGTCATTTTGATAGAAATCTAAAGATGGGATCTCTAGGAATTAGTCGACGTTAGTTGCTTGGGAATAGTCAATTTGATAGAAATCTAAAGATGGGATTTTTGGGCGGTGATGATGATAGAATAGTCATTTTGATAGAAATCTAAAGATTGGATCTTTTGAAGTTAGTCGACGTTAGTTGCTTCGGAATAGTAATTTTGATAGAAATCTAAAAATGGGATTTTTGGGCGGTGATGATGATAGAAGGTAAATTACGTATTTTGTTTCCATGGATAACAACCAGTACTTACCAGCAACTGCTGCATATGCTATACCCTGAGGTATTTCTGTGAGACCCACTGTGAAGCCGGCTAGCATGTCGTGCATGAGCTTGCCTACTGTGTATTTTGGCAGCCATTCTACTATGGGAATGCGTTTTTTTACGAGATTTCCCCATTGGAAGTTGCTTGGGGTTCGTTTTACTATAATTAAACATAAAACAAAGATAGCATAAATGTGCATTGTACTGTTCTAACATAAAATGAAGAAAATCAAATACGACATCAGAAAATCAGACATTTTGGGAGAAATCTAATTTGGGGGAATGGGGGAATTTTTGAAGTAATAAATGGAGATAATTTGTACAAGAGAAAAAGTAGAAATATGTAAATTATAAAACACATGATGTGGGATCACTGGCCTCATTGGATGATTAATGTGAGAGAAATAATCATTTTAGTTCGTGCAACTTTTAGGCAACCGCCCAATTGGGAAATTTCTACAGCCCAGTTGTACGATAGTGGGTCATCCTTGACCATGGTTTAGTTACCTATACACTTGGTTATAGAATGGTATTCTTAGGCCCTGTTTATTATCTTCATTCATAGTACTATATAAAACGAAATTTGTTGGAAATTTAAAAAAAGTCTAAAATTCCTTTGAAATTGATTTCAATTTTAGAATTCTCAGAATTGTTCATGGAACTTTAAGGTTTCTTAGAAAGGATTAATTAAAATACTACAAAATTCGAAAATTTTAGGATTCAACAAATATATTCAATACTTTACTAAGGCCCGGTTGTGTGGGTTATCTTTGATCGTGGTTCAGTTTCCAAGGTTCAGGCCCAGTTGTATGAAAGCAGATCAGTTTGATCATGCTTCAGTCACCAAGGATACAATTGTGTCAATAATGGTATCCTAGGTAACTGAACCGTAGTCAAACTGATCTATGTTCGTACAACTGGGTCTCAGTTGTATAACCTCGGATTATATTTGATCGTGGTTCAGTTAGCTGGGTTACAATTGTTGATACAATGGTATCCATAGAAACTGATCCAGGATCAAAGATGAACCGATATTGTACAACTGGGCCTAAGGATACCATTGCATTAACAATTGTATCCTGGGTAACTGAACCACGTCAAGGATGATTTACGATCGTACAACTGGGCCTTAGAAACTGAACCACGATCAAGGATGATTCACAATCAAGGATGATCCACGATCAAGGATGATCCACGATCAAGGATGGTCCACGATCGTCCACCAGCTTAAATTCCAGTAAATTGAATTAAATTGCACAGACCAACATATTCCAAAATTCACACAAATCCCATCACCAGCTTACTAAATACATGATTCAGAAGAGATGCTGGACATCGCACCTCCAGGAACGCACTTGCCCAAAATTTGCTCCTCACTGACCAAGAAACCTTGGACAACTGAGTGGTAACGAGCGTCCGAGCAGCTGGCTAGCCAGTTTCCGTCCGGCATGCAAATGCGACTGTGCCTCGTGACAAATGTTATCAATTATGAAACCGATATTAACACACAGCACAAGAGATATGCGACATTGGGAGGAAACAAACTGCGATGGTCTTTTGCGCAGATCTTGAATGCATGTTCAGATTATCAACGAAAGATTTGGTGAAGTTCAATTTTGACGATGATTATTTTGGTTCCGCATACTTCCTAGCTGCCCAAGGCCAACGAGAATTAAGAGTTACGTAATATGTTAAACTGCGATCCAACATATAATTAAAGAATACTTGCGATATTTATGTTTCGCAGTATTACTTTGCTAAATGCCAAGTGACAACTACACAAATAGTATTAAGCATATATTTGGAATTTGGTCAAACACAACTGTTAAAGGTTTGACAAATGCCAAATTTGGCAGTCTTCTACCAAACTAAAATGGAAACCAGTGGAAATCTCAAGAAGTCAAACAGGTGGAAACTACTACTAAGTACATAATAATAACATAATAACGTAATACTAAGTATATATTTAACTTTTAATTATTGATATTATGCTGTAATAATTAAAGGTTATCAGCCACGAAATTTCGACCTTTAAAGTATGATTTCTTGATATAACTATTTTAGGTCATTATCAAGTATTTTGGCAATGACCATCAAAATCAATGACCAGATCACCTAAAATGTGTTTATTTGTTGAAAACAATGTTTTAACGACAGATTTAGATGTTATGATATGATTTCCTGCTGTAACCAATTTAAGCCACTATCAAGTAGTTTGGCAGTGACCATCAAAACTCATAAGTGTTCAGAATTCTTAATTACTATTAAACGTTTTTGATTCGATTTACTAGTATAACATTTATAGGTCATTATCAAGTAGTTTAGCAGTGACCATCAAATATACAAACTTGGCAATGATATGATGATATTGATAAACAATATCGTTATAATCACATACAACAAATATCCATTGTCTGATGTAGACACGGGCCAATAAAATGGATATTTAAAAAATATTAATATCGTTTCACTATGAGATGGCATTTAAATGATTCTCTCATTCTTTAAAATGGTTACTGCAAATTTATATTATTCCAAGTCTATTTAAATAATGATGATAATATTTTTTAGATTAATTCATATAGCATAGTAATTCAAATAATTGATCTAATATATAAATTTAATTTTAACTTTTAGAGAATTATAATTAGAAATTTATATGTATTAAAGTATGGGTGTATAAAAGTGCGAGTCTACCAAAGCCTGAAAATACTTCAAATTAATGATCATTTTATATATTCCCAACTAAAATAAAAATAAAAGGTGCCAAATAAAAAAAAGTGAAAGTAGCAGATGGAGAAATGGAGGAATAGAAAATATACTTAAAATTATAAAGACAATAATTTATGCGTAGATTTTTCACATTGGAATGATGATGACTTCTCCAGAGATAGCATTAGAAAATTTCTTCTCACCAAATAGTGGTGAGGTATTATTGATATTATGCTATAATAATTAAAGGTCATCAGCCACTAAATTTCGACCATTAAAACATAATTTCTTGATATAACTATTTTAGGTCATTATCAAGTATTTTGGCAATGGCCATCAAAATCATTGACCTGATCACCTAAAATGTGTTAATTGTGTTCAAAATAATGTTATAACGATAGTTTTAGATGTTCATGATATGATTTCCTGCTGTAAATAATTTAAGCCACTATCAAGTAGTTTGGCAATGACCATCAAAACTCATAAGTGTTCAGAATTCTAAACTACTATTAAACGTTCTTGATTCGATTTACGAGTATAACTATTATAGGTCATTATAACATTATAGGTCATTATAACAACTAGTTTAGCAGTGACAATCAAATTTACAAACTTGACAATGATATGATCATACCGATAAGCAATATCGTTATAATCACATACAACAAATATCTATTATCTGATGTAGACACGGGCCAATAAAATGGTTATTTAATTAATATGAATATCTTTTAACCACGAAATGGCATTTTTATGTTTCTTTCATTCATTAAAATGGTTTCATTAAAATGTCTTTTGACGTTTTGAGAAACTGCTTCAATTTCGCAATCAGGAACAAATATTTATGTAAATTGATCGAAAGGAGAGATCAATATGTTTTTAACAAGCAATGATTTGTAAACCGTAACGTTAATAAATTTATGAATTGAAAGAATCAAATAGAGTAGGTATATATTTTCAATGTTTTCAATCTTGAAATTACTAATCAAATTAAACGACAACTAAAGAATTATTGAATTTTTGGGTCCTTCAATTCATTATTAAAAAATAAACAATTAGGAGAAGCAAACTAAAAATGTTCATTCAAAAGTTGCCTGTTAGAAAAATTTAGTGCAATTATTTTGTAGTATTTTAGTAGTAATACTAAAGTATAAATATGAATATCTTTTAACCTCGAGAAGGCATTTTCATGTGTCTCTCACTCATTAAAATGGTTTCATTAAAATATCTTTTGACGTTTTGAGAAACTGCTTCAATTTCGCAAAGAGGTTCAGATATTGATGTAAATTGATCGAAAGGAGAGATCAATATGTTTTTAACAAGCCATGATTTGTAAACCGTAAAGTTAATAAATTTATTAATTGAAAGAATCATATAGAGTAGGTATATATTTTCAATGTTTTCAATCTTGCAATTACTAATGAAATTAAACGATAACTAATTTTTTTTTTGCTCCTTCATCGTCCTTCATCAATTCATTATTAAAACAACAATTAGGAGAAGCAAACTAAAAATGTTTATTCAAAAGTTGCCTGTTCGAAAAATGCAGTGCAATTATTTTGTACTATTACCACTAAATTTTTCAAATACCTATTTACTTATATTACTTTTCTGTTTGTAGTTTTCCTCGTACTTTATTTGATCCATTTTTAGTTATAGTACTTATCTCCAAAGTCGTTGAGTATTTGAGTTTCCCAAATTTATTACAGAAATTTATTACAGTATTACAGAAGTATGAATCTTCTAATAAAATTAATGTTTCAAATGTTTGTACAGAATTGGAGCAGCAAGAAGCAAACATGTAAATAACAAGAAATTACAAGACATTATGTATTGTATTGTCAAATAATAATAATAATGGTTTATTTGGATTGTTAAATAAAATGTTATTATTATAATACAAGTACAAAATATTACACGGGGCAATGGTTTTTAAATTATTATTACAGATTTTACAGCAATCAACGAATTGTTTTTTCAATTAATTTTTTTGAGAATCTCAAAATTGTGTCTTTCATTTTGGTTTTGCAAAGATCATTTTGCTTCTTATAAAACAACTTATAAAGCTCTTATAGCTACTTATTAAACAGGATCCGATTTCTCGAATACCAATAATTTCTAGTTGTACTTAGCACGTACTTCATTTAATAACAATACAAATCATTGTTGTTATTAAATGAAGTGAAGTCATGAGATTAATAAATTTTTAATTTAAAGACACATATATAGTATGAGATTGTAACTTTTCAATGTTTCAATTACTAATCAAACTAAACGATTACTAGAGAACTGATTAAGATATTATTGAATTTTTGAGTTCTTCATATCATTATTATTAAACAAGCTATTTAAAAAAAATCATTGCAATACTTTACAATTATTCAATTGTTTAAGAAAGTTGTCTATTTAAATTGTTTTATTGAATTATTTTATAAAGTCAACATTTCAATTACCAACTTTTTTAATATAATATATTCAGAACTGTGCAATTATTATCAGTCGCATCATATTGATACATAATTTATACGAAAATTTCCAATACTAAATTATTTAAATGTTTCAAGCGTTATCTTATTAATATTAATTCAAAGTATTGCAAAGCCATTAATTCATAAAGTAATATATTTTGAAACTGAACTTATTAATTTTTCCAGGCAGTTTTTTTTTTGTACATTGTATGACATTTGCATTCGAGCAAAAAATATTTGTTTTATTTTGGAAAAATATTAATAATTGTTTCGTTTGTATATTTCAAAACATTTTTTTTTTGTGTCCGTAATGTACTTTCTTTTCCATAATATTTGTAAACATTCCTTGAAAATTTTATAAAACATTTTCTTATTATCGAAAAAAATTAAAATTAGTAGGTACTGAAATGGTTATAATTGTCTTATACTTGGAAATAATATTTTAATAAACTCAAATGGCTTTAATTCCATTTTTTGTGTAGGAAATTTTATGAGTATCAATGAAAACACAATCTTTTAAATTTTATTCTAAAAATATTTTCTTATTTTCAAAAATCTAAAATTAGTATATATTTTAAAACATTATCTTTTAGATGTCCAAACTGTACTTTCTTTTACATAATTTTTGTAAACATTCCATAAAAATTTCATAAAACTTATTTTAGTTAAAAGAAAATTAGTACTACAATTGGTTTAATTCCAATTTTAAAGCAGAAACTCTAAGAATTTGTAAGAAATCATAGCTTTGTTAAATGTGACTGTAACTGAAAATAAAATTAGTAACTAGTCAAATTGTTTAGATTCCGTTTTTGCATGTCATAAACTTTATGCATTTGCATGAAAAACACAGATTTGTTAAATTTTATTCTAAAAGTATATTCTTATTTTCGAAAAATTAAAAATTGTAAAAACTCAAATGATATTAATTGAGACTTTTGTATCATAAACTGTATGTAGTACATGCAAGAAGGCACAGCTTTGTTCAATTGGTTAAAATCGAAATAAAATTTTAGAAACACCCTGTATACTATTGCTTTTTTTGCTTTCTTCTTATATTTCTCATGGAGGGAAAAATATTAATTTCCTAAATTTCAACTTTAAAAAGGCGTTTTGAGAAACTGCTTTAATTTCTCTTGGAGGCACAAATAACAATTTCTAATATTTAAACCTCAAGAAGACGTTTTGAGAAACTGCTTCAACTTCTCTTAGGAACAATATAATCAAAACTGTTATTTTATCTTGTTCTAAACTTGATACATAACGACGAGTGAAATCATTTTCAGATGCAATTTGTATTTCAAATATGCCAATAAAAATAATTAATTCAACTTTTCTTAGGAAAAATATAATCAAAACTGTTATTTCATTTTGTTGTAAACCAAAAAGACATTTTGAGAAACTGCTTCAACTTCTCTTAGGAACAATATAATAAAAACTGTTATTTTATCTTGTTCTAAACTTGATACATAACGACGAGTGAAATCATTTTCAGATGATTTTCAAAAATGCTAATAAAAATACACTAAGAATTTAAAAATAATAAGTAGAATGATCTGAAAATTCAATGCCATAGAAACACTAATTATTATTTTAAATTTGTATAAACAAAACTAATTAATCACCCTGTAGAGATTATAATTGTTATGAACAGAAGCTACAAATCATATACATAGATTGCATATTCGAACAACTTTGCCACCACAATATCACATGCCTACAATAACCTGCGATTATCGCTTGGTATCAGATATGATTTGCATCTGCCACTGATAATTCAGATAAGCACATCCATTCAGTTCATAACTATGTGTGCAAGGTGAATTTAAATACGCTGGAAGTTTATCGTTTGAGTTGATTTGACGTCGCATGTTTGTGTTATCGGGAAACGTGCGATTTATTGTATATTTCAATCGGATATTGGACCATTCAATTTTGACATTATCGCAAACAGTTAATTAAAACGCTGCTTGAAATTTAATCCTTTCCAACTGATTTGCGAGGAATTGAGTTTCTGAAACAGTTTGGCGAGTTTCAAATTATTGAACTGCATATATTATTAAAAATTTGTAATGAAAAACAGTTAATTAATTGGTTTCTAATTAAAAATGCACATTAAAAAATAAATTCAAAATTATAAATTACTAAATATATAGGTACTTGATAACAAAGGGCATTCATTAATTAACTCACTTAGGTATCTCATATTGAGGTTTTTCTATGGTTTGTAATTAAAAATGTGTACATCCTTAATTATTCTTTGTAATCTTTATTTGTATAGGTCTTATACACATTAGATACTTAGGTATCTCATATTGAGGTTTTTCTATGGTTTGTAATAAAAAATGTGTACATCCTTAATTATTCTTTGAAATCTTTATTTGTTATCTACATTCGCAACCGGTTTCGAATCCGTAGGGAGCTATCATCAGGAAAAAGGTAAAAAGGGGTAATAATAATAACAATAAATCGTATTTTCGCCAGATGATGGGTCCATAAGGAATCGAAACCCGTTGCGAATGTAGATAACATATAATATTACAAAAATTAATTAAGGAAGTGCACATTTTTAATTACAAACCATAGAAAAACTTCAATATGAGATACCTAAGTGAGTACCAAAATAAATTAAGGAAGTACACATTTTTAATTACAAACCATAGAAAAACCTCAATATGGCATACCTAAGTGATTCTTAATTAATGCCCTGTGTCATCAAGTACCTATATATATATATTCTGTAATTTATAATTTTCAATTTATTTTTTCCTTCTTGATAATGGGATGGAATTGATTTGATAGAAACTTGTTAAGCTCAGTATAATTAAAACTAAAATTTTAAATTAAGATATTTAGAACCTAAATCTAAATTAGAAAAAAAAATTAAGAAATCTTGAACTAGTAGTGCGTATTTATCATGACACGTTGTTTGTTTACCTATTTAGAATTTTGAATATATGACAGAAAATTTTAAATCATTAGAATCGATCTGCTTTCTTAAAAAAATAGTTGATTAAATGTTCGATTATTTTACTTTGTGCCACTAAACGTCGTTATACATAAAATGATCAGGTCAGTACCATATTTTGTTGCTTATTCTTACAACTGTACATTTAATAACATTAAGAAAAGTTATTCAATAAAAATAAAATTAACTATAAGTAAGTTCATTAATGAATGCACTGAAAAAATATGAAACGTATGTCGAGTTCCAGCAATATGGAGTAATAAGTCATTGTCATCTTTAATCGGACTACTGTACTCGTTATATGATCAAGTAATTATAGTTTAGTGGGTTAATTAATGTATTCAAGTAGATTATAAATTGTTACAATTGCATAGGTAGAAGGGTGCAAAAGATAAGAAAATAATTTTGATTGTGTGATTAAATTCCACATGCATTGAATTGATAAAAAATTGTCGAGTGGTGCAAAATGGTAATTATAAATATAAGAGTTGATAAGCTCTTCAATGAGGGCCATGATAATTAAACAATTATAAAATTATAACGTATAATGCGACGTAAAACAATTAAACTAAACTAAAATTACATGATCACGTAACGAGTATAGTAGTCCGACGAGAACTGACAATGACTCATTGCTTCATATTGTCAGAATTTGACATACGTTCTATATTTCATGTACTTTATGTCTTTAGCTGTTCATGTAGCTTTATGTCACTATTATATTTACATTAAGCACACGAACGAGCATTGAAAACGCGATTTTTTTATCGTAAAAGTATGAGTCATTGTCAGCTCTCCTCGAAATGACTATATAGTGTAGTTAGTGTAGTGTAATTATGTATCCATACCTATAATTATATGACAGAACTTAGCAGACTTAGAGCGCTTGGAAATAGGAAACAAATAATTCAATAATCAGTAAATTTCAATGTACCCCTACATAAGCTAATTTGATTCCTGTGCTGAAGACCAATCTATAAGATTATGTATTTGGAAAATACATTACCATTCATTTTGGATCGTTTTTGGTATTAACCGTGTTTGTTTGGTTAGGACTTGATAATTTCGAAATGGAATTGGTGAAATTCCAAAATAGTTTCATGTGGAAAAGCATATTTGATAATTTATCTGCACAATTTCAAAATCAAATTGAGAATAAGGACGTAATAATAGGACAAATACCTGAGAACATTATGTTGAGAGAATGGGCTCATTACCTGATACATTCAATGAAATACAGGATTTAGCTAATGTTCTTAATTACTTTATGAAATTAAGTCACATTCACACAGCAGAAACGCTGTACAACCTTTTAATTAACACGACTGTACATTACCATTTATTTTGGATTGTTTTTGGAATTAACTGTGTTCAGTTGGTTAGGACTTGATTATTTCTTATAATAAATATCGTATTTGAAAAATTCATTCCGATTGTGCATATCATAGAAAAACCCTTCAAATTTATCTATAAGTGCATTCGAGCTTATGAATAAAATGCATGTTTATGCATATTTATCAATAAATACATGTTGACTAGGTAACAGGTAAATTGTATTGAGTCGTATTGAGTTAATTGAAGTGCAAATGACGCAAACATTTTTTAATTAGCCAAATATACAAGTGAAGAGATAACCATGAAACGGTGTATTTGTTATCTTAATTGCTTTTAGAAAAATAAATATTCATAGATACTCGCGTTTTGTGAGTAATGGTTAATGTAGTGAATCACATAGTGATATTGCGGGCATGAAATATGAGTTGGGCAAAATTTTGTACAAAAATAACGGAAAGTACAAAAAATGTACAGAAAGTAATATATGCACAATAATTCACATGCACAATAATGCACTTATTGAATAATAAAGCCTTATACAAACATAAAATACATGAGGCATAATACATAGAATTTGGCATTAGACAATGTAATACACAATGTGAGAAAATTTTGTAAAAGGGCAGTAAAATTGGGTTGAAAGACCGAATTCGTGATAAATATTGCATTGCTTTATTAAAAATCTTTCTGAACTTGTGAAGCTATAAGAAGACATTTTTTTATTGAATCCCATTTTATTTTACAATCTGTCATTAAACATTCAGTAATTTATGTGACATTTGTCAATATGAGAAGATGAAAATTTGTGTTTGAACTTTAATACTATTGTTTAAAAAAAATGACTTTTACAACATAAATAATGCAAATGAAATATTTTTAATCTGAAAATTAGTCATGAAGAAATTGCTCCTTCAAATGTTTGTGGAGGTCATTAACGGTTTTCTATTTCAGTACAATCTGTCTTTAGACATTCAGTAATTTATGTGACATTTGTCAATATAAAAAGATGAAAATTTGTGTTTGTACTTCAAATCTATTGTTAGAAAAAAGGACTTTTACAGCATAAATAATGCAAATGAAATATTTTTAATCTGAAAATTAGTCATAAAGAAATTGCTCCTTCTAATGTTTGTGGAGGTCATTAACGGTTTTCTATTACACTATTTTCCTTTCATATACGCAGTAACAGAAAGTATTGTAATCGAGAAAATTTGCGTAACAGAGTTTCTCGAGTCTTCTTATTTAGATAAAGTGGTTTTCTGGAGTATCTCTTTTCAGTTCAGATGCCTTAACTGAAGGAATTTAAAATTCATGTAGAACTTTTTACGAAAAAAAAATTGAAGGTACTTATGATTTTTGACTGATATCCACCAACGAATTAAATTGATGGTAATGGCAAAAGAGTAATGGCAAAAATGGCAAAATATTCTTGTACGCATTTGCATTTGTACGTTTTTATATTTTCAAAAAACAAATACTTTTTGAAATATTTGCAGAAACCGACATACTTATCCAGTTAAATTAAAACTGGATAGTTAATTGGATAGGTAAATAGTTTTCTGTAAATATTTCAAAATGTATTGTTTTTAGAAAAAAAAATCACGCGTATAATAATACTTTATATTTGCTTTGGTCTTGGTATGGCATGTTTGCCATTACCATCAATTTCATTCAAATTCACCAACCGGAAGTTAATATATTCTTGTACGCATGTTTTTATATTTTCACTTAACACATATCATTTTAAATATTTGTAGAAACCGACATACTTATCCAGTTAAATTAAAACTGGATAGTTAATTGGATAGGTAAATAGTTTTCTGCAAATATTTCAAAATGTATTGTTTTTTGAAAAAAAAAAATCATTCGTACAATAATATTTTATATTTACTTTGGTCTTAGTTTGGCGTCTTTGTCATTACCATCAATTTCATTCAAATTCACCAACCGGAAGTTAAAATATTCTTGTACGTTTTTTTTATGTTTTTTTTTTCAATAAATAAATACTTTTTGAAATATTTGTAGAAACCGATATACCTACCCAGTTAACTCAAAACTGGATAGTTAACTGGATAGGAATTTAGTTTTCTGCAAATATTTCGAAATGTATTGTTTTTTGAAAAAAAAAACTGCGTACAAGAATATTTTATATTTACTTTGGTTTTAGTTTGCCATTTTTGCCATTACACTTTTGCCATTACCATCAATTTCATTCAAATTCTCCGACCGGAAGTTAAAATATTCTTGAACGCATGTTTTTGTTTTCAAAAAACAAATACTTTCTGAAATATTTTCAACAACCGATATACCTATCCAGTTAATTTAAAACTGGATAGTTAACTAGATAGGTATATAGTTTTCTGCAAATATTTCGAATTGTATCGTTTTTAAGAATATTTTATATCTAAATTGGTCTTAGTTTGCCATTTTTGCCATTAATTTTTTGCCATCTCCATCAATTTCATTCATATTCGCCAACCGGAAGTTAAAATTATATTGTACGCATGCTTTTTTTTTAAATAAATGCCTTTTGAAATATTTGGAGAAACTGATATACCTATCCAATTAACTTAAAACTGAATAGTTAACTGGATAGGTTTTCTGTTTTCTGCAAATATTTCAAGATGTATTATTTCTTGAAAAAAAAAAAACATGCGGACAAGATATTTTAAATTTATTTTGGTTCTATTTTGCCATCTTTGCTAGTACTTCTTTACCATTACTATCAATATCCAGAAAAGCGTACTCACGGGAGGCCTTGACAATAGAAAAGATTTCTGAAAAGTTGTGAAGGCACAACATATCAGAAAAGTATTCAGTAAAATATCAGAAACTTTTTTTTGAAAAATATTTTGTTTTGTTTTTTACTTCTGGTCTTTTATTTTTCTTTTTTTCTAGGTAAGAAAAATCATATTTGCAATATGTGTATCAATATATATATATATATATATATATATATATATATATATATATATATATATATATATATATATATATATATATTACAAATTTATATTACTATCACTAAATTTGCGTCATGTTGATAATTATTGCAGCATTAATTGACTTATCACTAACAATAACAAAATAGGAGAAACACAAACAGGCAAATAGAATTGAGACTTTTAATCAATATTCATAGGTAGATATACATAGCAAATATACAAATTATTCAATGGAGTTATCAGTTACAAATTTGTAAAAATCACACTTCGCAGTTTCGACATTTTTCGTCGTGGCTTAATCACGCGCTGTTATTTGTTTTTATATACATATTTGATTTAAGACGCCGTTTTCTGAGATTATTGGTGATATCAATTTCGCAGAATGTGCTGATAAATCATTTTTGAGGGGAACTTGAACAAATTTAAAATTTTGAATTGTGTTGTCCATATTTGTTACCAATTACTTGTATTTTCTATTACGTTTATGTCTTAATATTGCTATGAATTTTGAAATTATTTTCAATAATATTTATACCAGTACGCATAATACCCTACCATTATAAAACTTAATATGCATTTATTCAAAATTAAAGCCTTATACAAACACAAAAATACAAGAGGCATAAAATACATAGAATTTGTCATTAGACTGAATGTTTAATTAAAGAATGTTAGATTGAATTTTGTAAAATTCCAATATTTATACCAGTACGCATAATACCCCACCATTATAAAACATAATATGCATTTATTCAATAATATAGCTTTATACAAACAAAAAACTACATGAGGCATAAAATACATAGAATTTGTCATTAGACTGAATGTTTAATTAAAGAATGTTAGATTGAATTTTGTAAAATTCAATCTGAATGTTTAATTTAAGAATATTATATTGAATTTTGTAAAAGGCCAGTAAAATTGGGCGCAAAGACCGAATTCGTGATGAATATTGCATTGCCCAGAGTGAGTAACTCTAGAAGAATAAGTTATCTGTTGAATAACATATTCCACAGTTTAAACATTGAGGAATTGATAAAACACTTGATGCTCTAATTCATTAAAAAAAAAAAATACTGTAGGTACAATAAAAATTGTAACATTACATAATATATATTATTAAGCACGTAAATAAGAATTTTTCCGTGGGTGTGTGACATTTCCTGACAAGTTATGCAAGAACGGAAAAGATCATTTCTGGACGTGTAATGAACGATAGTTTTTATTATTCTTCATTATTTTTATTATAATATTTATTATAATTTATTATTACTTTATTTTGCGCACGAAAAAAATCGGAGATCGGTAAAAGTTTTCCGTGCACTGCTATGAAAATGTCAACTTTCCGTCAGTGTCAAGACTGATGGAAACAAGGTATTTTCAGATAAGTATATTAAAAACAATAATACACTTGAGTAACTTTTCTTCATAAATTTCACTAATTTCTGATGTAAATTTTTAAGTATTCTATTGAAGGTGACATGGTGACCGAAATATACTGCACTGTTATGTAAATGTCAACTTTCCGTCAGTGTCAAGACTGATGGAAACAAGGTGTTTTCAGATAAGTATAATAAAAACGCTAATACACTTGCCGAGAAGTTATGCAAGCACGGAAAAGATCATTTCTAGACGTGTAATGAACGATAGTTTTTATTATACTTCATTATTTTCATTATAATATTTATTTTAATTTATTATTACTTTATTTTGCGCACGAAAAAAATCGGAGATCGGTAAAAGTTTTCCGTGCACTGCTATGAAAATGTCAACTTTCCGTCAAGTGTCAAGACTGATGGAAACAAGGTGTTTTCAGATAAGTATATTAAAAACAATAATACACTTAAGTAACTTTTCTTCATAAATTTCACTAATTTCTGATGTACATTTTTAAGAATTCTATTGAAGGTGACATGGTGACCGAAATATACATATACATCATACATACATACATATATTTTTAATTTATAATTTTTAATTTTTAATTTATTTTTTAATTTTATTTTGGTATACATACCGAAATAATATACAAAAAAATTGTGACGAAAAGTTACTCAAGTGTATTATTTAAACGTGTGTAGATTCGAGCGAAGGTGGCCGAAGTATACATTAGAGATAAATAAAATTTGTGACAAAAAAATACTCATGTATATTATTTAAACGTTAGGAGATTCATCCATAGGTTTTTAGTACCTGATAGTGCTGACTGCCAACCTGAACTCCTCAAAAATATGTATTATTGTTTGTAACGTTATAATTGGATAACAAAATTAATGAAGATAACAAAAATCAATTAGTATCGTTAATACATAAATGAACAATGAAATGCGTAAACCATAATTTACCAGTACATCAACAGGAGAAGATGATAATGATATATTAATGCGATATAAAAATAAGTAAAAATTACAAGAAAACCATTTAGTATTTCCAATGCTTTAAAATGTTTGTTAACATATCAAATTTATTTTCCAGGTAAACGATTATACCGGCGATTATATATTTAGGCTGCAACTAAAGTTTTTGTGATATTTATAATATTGTAGGAAGTGATATCATTTTTCAAGCCGAGGTCAAAGCTGGTAATCCCAATTGCGATAAGAATTTTTTTATCGTATGCTTCACAGTTCATGCATGTCAAACAACAAAGCTGTATAAAATTCTATTACCTTCGGATGTATAATTATTTGCACTTTTATAACCTCTGTCTAGAGGAGAAAGTATAAAGATACAAAAACAATCTAACTTCTGCAATAATTTGACATGTTTAATCAACAAAGTGCAACAAAATGCAGACAGAAATATTTTAGAAAAATATTTATTTTATAATGTAGAGGTGGTAAAGTGGAAACAATATTTACATAGAAATTTGGATTAAAGACAATTTACACAAGATTAATTTACAATTATTATTTTACAAAAGAAATTTTTATTCGGTTTCAGTATCTATCTTTATTACTGAATAAAAGTTTCTTTTAAATGATGATTAGGCTATTGGCTCTTAGCCTTTCTGTTTTAATACCTTCAGTAATATTTGGATATACAGGGTGGCCCACCTATCCTCGCTCAGACCATTGCTGCTAGACTAATGAAAATGGAGGAAAACATCTGATTGGAAGTTATTGGACACTTGACGTGCTACTTATTAAAATTATCTTCAAGTATACAGAGTGTACCATAAATACGTGATACAAAATGTCTCTTTTTTAAATGGATTACCCTGTATTTTCTTTCATTTTTGAAATTTGCTTTATGTGGGTTTCACAAAACATTTTAAACTTTTTGAGATCAGATGCAACGTTGCAAAGTTATGCACATTTTCATCAAATTTAACGAAAAATCATGGACGTGGAAAAAAATTCAACAAAACCGACATACTTATGGGCATAATCAATTTTGGTATTAAAAAATGAATGAGTGATTATTTTTATTTTATGTTACTGTTTATATTATCATGCTAAAAAAATGGACAATAGGAACCACCTGCTCGATAATATTTATCGTGATTATTTTTCTATGTTCTGGTTTTAATTTTCTGCTATGTTTTTTTACTGTTATATGATATCGTATTAACAAAATGGACAATATGAACCACCAACTCGATAATATTTACATATGAATTAAGGCTAAGATTACAAGAGCAACAAACCCACGTACTCTTTCTTCGAATTACTCAAATTGGTTTTAATATCATAACAATTGTGACCCAAAAATTCCGTTCAAACAGTCCTGCTGATTGTCACGCGAGCGTCTGGCGCGTGGTAATCCTCCAGACAGATTCAATAAACCGGTGTGAGAGTGTGATAAGCTAACATGCGAATTCGGCATTGTAAATAGAAACGTGTCACCGCAAGCATATTAAGATTGCAGACTTGAACGCAGACGGGCTGCTTATCTTTTATATCATTAACGAATCCCTTAATCCGCAATTTTAATAACGTCGGACTAAACAATGATTAATCATTTTCATTATTGTGGGTGTACAAATTTACTTTTGTATACTGACATATTTTTTATTATCAGAAATATGCGACCCTGGTTTATAAACCTATAGCAATTCTTGTAAGTACAGCAAGGTTACTTTGTTCAAAGTTAATATTTATGATTCGTATTACTAATATTTCCGTGCATACGCAAATAGTGAATAGCTAGTAAAACGGTTATGCTTCAAAATAATTAGACCAGGTCTTGCAATCTTTGGTAAATGTTAATCGGCAGTTAGTTTCTGTTATGTTTCAGTACCTAATGAAATTACCCACCAAATATGCTCTTGCACATTCCGACTCACTTTATTTGTACGAGCATAATGTTTTTTTAAATTAATTACAAATAAAGTAATTATCTAGAGGAATATTTGCGATTCAAAAATTCTGAAATAATCATATAATTATAATAAATAATTTTACAAATAATTATGGATGGGTGCAATTAAGAGAACGCATAATTGATACGGCAAGTATATATAATGGTGTTAACAGGAAGACGAACAAAAACCGGACAAAACGGTGGAATGAAGAATTAAGTATTGCAATAAGAAAGAAGAGAAAGGCATGTATGAAGGATCCATCCAAACACAACCAGGAAACCTACAAAGAGTACCAAAATAAAAAGAAAGAAGCTAAAGAACAAGTAATAAAAGCAAAGATGAAAACATGGGAAGAGTTTGGAGAAACGTTGGAGAGAAACAGCAGAGAAAATCAAAAAATGTTCTAAAAAAAAGTAAGAGACAGCAGAAAAGCACGAAGATATAAAAATAAACAAATAATGGATAAAAATGGAACAGTGTTACAAGAAAACATGATGATAATGGTAAGATGGAAATAATACTTTGAAGAACTACTCAGTACTACAAGCAGTAGTAAAGGAGAAGCGGAATATAACCTCGAAAATGATATGGAAAACCAAGAAAATATAGAAGAAGAAGATGAAGAGCTGATAACATTAGAAGAGTTAGTTAGTTAATGTTTTTGGAACAAAATGCAAAAAACTTTTACTTTTATCTAAATATATGTTGATCTTGGTATTTTGGTACCTTCAAAATTGGCCTTTTCAAAATTTGCTTTCATCTATCGTGCTTTGTTTAATTCTCGCCTAAGTAAAATTGCAGGAACGCATGAGATTCTAACCTAAATTCTGAAGTAATTATAACCTTATTCAAAAATTGGTAAACTATTTCAGAATTCATTAAGTTTCATTTCAATGAAATTGATCATCGTTTAATACTCGCATAGGTGAAATTGCAGGACACTTGAGATTGTGATCGAAATTGCGAAGGAATTACCTTATTCAAGAATAGCTGGTATTCAAAAATTGCAAAATTTAAAAGTACCGCAATCTCGTAGCAAAGTACCATGTTTTTGGAAAAAAATGCATAAAACTTTTACCTTTATCTAAATAATTGTTGATATTGGTATTTTGGTACTTTAAAAATTGGCATTTTCAAAATTTGCTTTCATCTATCGTGCTTTGTTTAATTCTCGCCTAAGTAAAATTGCAGGAACGCTTAGTTTCTAATCTAAATTCTGAAGTAATTACAACCTTATTCCAAAATTGGTAAACTTTTTTAGAATTTGTTAATTTTCATCAATGAAATTGATGATCGTTTAATTCTCGTATAGGTGAAATTGCAGGACACTTGAGATTGTGACCGAAATAGCGGAGAAGTTACCTATTCAAGAATAGCTTCAAACATTGCAAAATTTAAAAGTACCAAAATCTCATAGCAAACTACCATGTTTTTGGAACAAAATGTAAAAAACTTTTACTTTTATCTAAATTATTGTTGATCTTGGTATTTTGGTACCTTCAACATTGGCCTTTTTAAAATTTGCTTTCGTCTATCATGCTTTGTTTAATTGCCGTCCAAATGAAATTGCAGGAACGCATGAGATCTAATCAAAATTCTGAAGTAATTACAACGTTATTCAATAATTGGTAAACTTTTTCAGAATAAATTAAATTTCATCAATGAAATTGAAATTGTTGATCTTGGTATTTTGGTACCTTTAAAAATGGCCTGTTCAAAATTTGCTTTCATCTATCGTACTTTGTTTAATTCTCGCCTAAGTAAAATTGCAGGAACGCTTGAGTTTCTAGTCTAAATTCTGAAGTAATTACAACGTTATTCAATAATAGGTAAACTTTTTCAGAATTCATTTAAATTTAATTAATGAAATTGAAGATCGTTGAATTCTCGCATACTCACTCTTACTCACTTGAGATTGTGACCGAAATTGCAAAGAAGTTACCTTATTCGAGAATAGTTGTTATTCAAAAATTGCAAAATTTAAAAGTACCAAAATGTCGTAGCCAATTACCATGTTTTTGGAACAAAATGAAAAAAAAGTCGTTATTAATAATTTTATAATTATTAAGATAATATTTAGATAAGGGGCGACTGTGTCAGTGTTATGGAACCTGCAAAAAAAATTTGAAGAGGGACTTTGATATGCATCCCTACAAAATACAATCCTATTATGAATTGCTGCCACCAGATTTTAGCAGACGTCTTTTACCCTAGCAGACATACTTCCAACATGTCAAGGCCTATTTTTATATAAATATTGTTGATCTTGGTATTTGGTACCTTCGAAATTGGCATCTTTTAATGACGTTTGCAAATAATTTGGTGGAGTTTGTCAAATATGTGTAGCAAATTTAAGTCAACCAGAGAGCTATAAATACGATTTCAGTATCAGCCATAAATCAAATATTTGCAGTAGTTTGTGTTCTATTTACCTATTTAGTTATGTCAATATTATGGGAGGAATATTTCAATCGAGGATGTTATTAATGAATCACTGCAGAAATTATTCCACAACTGATTAAAAGAAAACTACCACAATTGAGCATTATGCAGAACTTCGTGTTAAACAAACTTACATAAAGGCAAATCAACTCTGACAAACTTTCACCTGTTCGCGAGCATCTCGTGCAGGTGTATAATGAGAAGGAATTTCAATATTTACTGAGTGAGTCAACAGCGGCGATCGCAGAGACTGGAACCGGCTCTAAGTGGCCGCAATAATTAGAATCAAGATCAATTGGAGATCAGTGGAGGACGCAAATAGCCACTGCACAACACAATTGCACCGGTTTAGATGGGTGATGTGCCGGTCTTCCGGTTCGCCCACGCATGAAAAACTCTTTGGTGTTTACCGTTTGGTGAGTGCTCGTCGACCACACCGCCGTTCTCGACCGGCTCCATGTCGGACCGCGCGTTAAAGGGAACTAAGCGGTTCGTATTAAAAACGTATTAGATAAAGGGGGCCGCTTTCTCGACTTCTCCGCGATTACACCGGCATTATCAGCGGATCCGTCGGACACGGTCGTGCCCGCTGTATCAACAACGATCGCGTTTTTCATTGCTTATTATCAGTAAACTGCAGTACGTTTCCAGTTGAAAGGATTCCTACCGTTCGCGTAATGACGAAAATTAGGCAAAACATTTGGCAAAAAATTAGGCGAAAAATTAGGCATTGATCAAATGCATGAATCAAGTTACCCAAAATATTGCAGAACTGACCTGATTGCCAAATGTCACATTGTACAATAATTTTTACAGTGCACTTGTAAAAAACTAGTAACAAATATGTTATTGATGTCAACATGTGTTTTGAGGTTATGAGACCTATTAGTTTTTAATAATTTGAGTTGGTTTAATAACAAGAAGTACGTACCGATGCAAATGGTAGTTAACAAATTGTAAATATGAGAAAGTATCAAAAACGTTTTAAATTCATTCAAAATTTGACAATTCTTCATCTGATTCTGACTCAGATTGTTCTAATTATTGGAGGGATGTTTTCGGTAGATGTATTTCCCTTATACTTCGTCCAATTATCTTTGATGAGTTTTTCGTAATGTTGGATACTATTTCGCCACATTTCTGGTGTAAATTTTGAAAGGGCTTCTTTATATAAATGAAGAACGTTAGCTCTTGAAGAAGGTTGGGTGTGAACATGTTTATTATAATAGTGTTTGGCAAACCCCCATACTAGTTCAATTGCATTATACTGGCTATAGTAGTAAATGAGAACAACTTAAAAAAACCTTTGGTCAAGGGGCCTCAGTAGTTCCTCATTTAGCGAAAAGAATAGGAAGTAAAGAAGATCAATTCAATATGCTAAAAATTACTAAACCATGTCTGCAAATAATACATAGATGGTAATCCGTGTCCATGAGAAAAAGTAAAGATTTTGATACTCTGTGGAAGAAGTGGCCAAGCATATGACTTTAATTTTTACAAAGGGAATACAAGGCAAAATGAAAACAACTTAAAAAAAAAACTTTGATCAAGGGGCTTCAGTAGTTCCTCATTTAGCTGAAAGAATTGGAAGTAAAGAAGATCAATTCAATATACTAAAAATTACTAAACTAAGTCTGCAAATAATACATAGATGGTAATGCATGTATATGGAAAAAAAATAAAATTTTGATGCTCTGTGGAAGAAGTGGCCAAGCATATGACTTTAATTTTTACCAAGGGAATGCAAGACTAAATGAAAACTACTTAAAACAAACTTTGATCAAGGAGCCTCTGTAGTTCCCCATTTAGTTGAAAGAATTGGAAGTAAAGAAGATCAATTCAATATGCTAAAAATTACTAAACTAAGTCTGAAAATAATACATAGATGGTAATCCGTGTCCATAAGAAAAAATAAACATTTTTATGCTCTGTGGAAGAAGTGGCCAAGGATATGACTCTAATTTTTACCACGGCAAGGCAAAGCTAAATAAAAACAACTTAAAAAAGCTTTGATCAAAGGGCCTCAGTAGTTCCTCATTTAGCTGAAAGAATTGGAAGTCAAGAAGAACACAAACTATATTATGAAAACTATTTTTCCTCATATGACTTGGGCCCAGTTGCACGATCGTGGCTTATATTTGATCCTGGTTCAGTTTCTAAGGACACTATTGTATAAACAATTGAATCACTGATTTCAGAAGCCCCCTAAGCCCACTTTTGGTCATATTTGAGTTATACCTGGGAGGGTGATTAAAAAATGTAGATTTATCGATTAAGCGCAAAACCTTAGTCCGTGACTTGGTTGATTTGAGGTTGATTTTGCATTCAACGCATTTTCTTTTGCATTCCTTTTTGCCCCGTGATAGAGTTTTTGTGTGAAAAAGCGGAAGTTAAAGAAAACAGACATACTCTATACATTAATGTAATGTGTTGAGGCAATAAGCTCTTCCGCGAAAAATAACTAGACATAAATAACATCTAGTAACATCTATACCTTTTCAAGTTCAAATTGAGACCAATCAAGTTCAAATTGAGACCAATCAATTTCAAATTGAGGCCAACCAAGTTCAAATTGATACCAATCAATTTCAAATTGAGACTAAACAAAATCAAGTTCACACTGAACAATATCAAGTTGATAGTAAACAAATAAAATTTATTATGACAACTTGATATTGTTTAGTGTCACCTTGATTTTGTTTAGTCTCAATTTGAAATTGATTGGTCTCAATTTGAACTTGATTGGCCTCAATTTGGAATTGATTGGTCTCAATATGAACTTGATTGGTCTCAATTTGAACTTGAAAAGGTATAGTAGACCCTTCACATATCAAAGATTTCAGGAATTGGTATACCAAATACTTAAATTGAATGTGTGTGTGGTAATCACTTGGTGAAACATATTGATTAAGGAGATTCAGGAGAATGAGATTAAGGACGAAAAAAAAAAACACTTGGTATAAGTTTCACCCCTTTTTTAATAGAAATAAATATTCAATTGTTTCGGTAGTTATACAATTTTCAAGAGCAAATGAATACTCGGTATTCATTTGCTCTTGAAAATGGTTAATGTGAAACTTATACCAAGAGTTTTTTTTAAATCTCCTTATACCAAATACTTCAAGAAAGATGTTATTTCAGTCGAAACATCTAATAAATCAGTAACGCAGAAACGCAAAAATACGCTTCAATATCGCGCAACTTTACTTCCTGTTCAGTGGCGAAAGTGGCAAAAGTGTTATTCTGTTATTTAAAGAGTATATTGGAGGATTTATGCAAAATACTTTTTCTGTGCTATTGCCAGGAGTGATGGCGATTGATTTTGCAGAAGATCCTGCAATTCCCAACAGAAAAGTTCCAATCAAAGTGAAGACAATGGCACAAATCAGGAAATCTCACAAGTTTGTCGACCAAAATGAAGACATTCAAATCTGTGGGAGAAATATTTTTAGATTTGAAAGGGGGAACATCAGTAATTTGCTGAATTTTGTATCATCTAACAAAGTTGGCTCGTTTTTCTAATAAAATATTGGAAATTTACATAGGTTTATTTAATTTAATGCAGAAACAATCCATATCATGTTACCGAATTAACATAAATAAAGTTAAGAAATATATATTTTTTATTATTTCAAAACTAGTTATGTGTGACTTGAGTTATTTCAGAAATAAGTGATTCAATTGTATCCTAGGTAACTAAACAATGGTCGAAGATGATCCACGATCGTAGAACTACTTTTTCTGTGCTATTACCAGGAGTGATGGCGATTGATTTTCTAGAAGATCCTGCAATTCCCAACAGAAAAGTTCCATTTAAAGTGAAGATAATGCCACAAATCAAGAAATTTCACAAGTTTGTCGACCAAAATGAAGAAATTCAAATCTGATGAAGAAATATTTTTAGATTTGAAAGGGGGAACATCTGTAATTTGTTGAATTTTGTATCATCTAATAAAGTTGGCTTGTTTTTCTAATAAAATACTGGAAATTTACATAGGTTTATCTAATTTAATGCAGAAACAACCCATATCATATTACCGAATTAACATAAAGTTAGGAAATATATATTTTTTTATTTTTTATTTCAAAACTAATTATGTGTGACTTGAGTTGTTTCTGAAATAAATGATTCAATTGTGTCCTAGGTAACTAAACCATGGTCAAGGATGATCCACGGTCGTATAACTGAGCCTTACAAAAACCTTTTGAGAAATAAAAATATGTTTCTGGTGATACTATTGGAACAAATAAATTTTTCAAACCACATCCAAAGACAGATAAGGAAATGCAGAAGCAATATCTTTATTTATACTTCATCATCATTATCATCATTATCATGATGGGGTTATCATTATTTTACAAGAAAGATGTTCTTAAATGATGTGAAAATTTGTTATGTATTCATTTCAAACGTATATTTTTTTAAATTTTCAAACATTGTCGCCATTATTGAAGGCTCTGCCTCAACAATTGGATAAGTACATTTTCAACAAATAGGGATATTACCTTTTTTAAAGATGACAAATCTTCATCGTTTTGATCTTCACTAATGGGACACAACTTTGGAGTTGCGTATAGTCAAACAAATCTTTAACCGGAAAAAATATTATCTTTTCTATAATAGTAAAGAACTGAAATGTTTTTCTTTTAATTGCCTAAAATTACCATATTGGACATATTCCCTTATTCCATCAGAGTCTTCAATTGTTTCGACACTTCACTTTCTCAATTGCATTTCACGCTTTCTATACTTTATTTAATGCTTTCTGAATTACAATTAACTAATCTGAAATACGTTTGATGATTTCTGAATTACGTTCGATGCTCTCTGAATTGCGTTTGATGCTTTCTGAACTATATTTTACTGATCTAAAGTACATTTGATACTTTCTGAATTACAATTAATTCATCTGAATTACATTTAACGTTTTCTGAATTAAAATGTTCAAAATAAAGTAACGCACTTTTTAATTTTCAAAAATTGTTTATTGATCGCGATAATCGAAGACTTCTTTCTTCTACAAGGGGATAAGTACATTTTCATCAAATTGGGATATTACCAGTTTTAAAGATAACAAATCTTCACCGTTTTGGTCTTCACTAATGGGACACAACTTTTGAGTTGCGTATAGTTTAATAAATCTTAACCCGAAAAAAACCCATTTTATTTTCTTTAATAGTAAAGAACTGAAAAGGTTTTCTTTCAATTGTCTAAGCTTAGCATTCTGGCCTTATTCCCTTATTGCATTCTTCAATTATTGTTTCGCCACTTCACTTTCTGAATTGCATTTAATGCTTTCTGAAGTTTATTTGACGCTTTCTGAATTACAATTAACTAATCTGAATTACAATTGAGTTTTAATTACATCTAAATTACATCTAACGTTTTCTGAATTAAAATGTTTGAAATAAAGTAACGCACTTTTTAGTTTTCAAAAATTGTTTATTGATCGCGATAATTGAATACTGCTTTCTTCTACAAGGGGATAAGTACATTTTCAATAAATTGGGATATAACCACTTTTCAAGTGACAAATCTTCATCGTTTTGGTCTTTTGATCTTCAGTAATGGGACATAACTTTGGAGTTGCGTGTAGTCAAACAAATCTTTAACCGGAAACAAGATTTACTGTTCTATAAAAGTAAAGAACTGAAATGTTTTTCTTGTAATTGCCTAAAATTTCCATATTGGACGTATTGACTTATTGCACCAGAGTCTTCAATTGTTTCGCTACTTCACTTTCTCAATTGCATTTCACGCTTTCTATACATTATTTGATGCTTTCTGAATTACAAATAACTAATCTGAAATACGTTTGATGCTTTCTGAATTACGTTTGATGCTTTCTGAATTACGTTTGATACTTTCTGAATTGCATTTGATAGTTTCTGAACTATATGACAACTTTTGAATTGCGTATAGTCTAATAAATCTTTAACCGAAAAAAAACATTTTATTTTCTTTAATTGTAAAGAACTGAAAAGGTGTTCTTACAATTGTCTAAGCTTAGCATTTTGGACTTATTCCCTTATTGCATTCTTCAATTATTGTTTCGCCACTTCACTTTCTGAATTGCATTTAACGCTTCCTGAAGTTGATTTGACGCTTTCTGAATTACAATTAACTAATCTGTATTACAATTGAGTTTAATCTGAATTACATTTAACGTTTTCTGAATAAAAATGTTTGAAATAAAGTAACGCACTTTTTAATTTTCAAAACTTGTTTATTGATTGCGATAATTGAAGACTTCTTTCTTCTACAAGGGGATAAGTACATTTTCAACAAAGTGGGATATTACCAGTTTTAAAGATGACAAATCTTCATCTGCACTGGTGCAGGTCACCCTTTTGATCTGCACTAATGGGACACAACTTCGTAGTTTCGTATAGTCTTTATTCTCTAATAAATCTTTAACCGAAGAAAAATATTGTTTTTCTTTAATAGTAAAAAACTGATTTTTCTTGTAATTGTCTTAAATTACCAATTTGTACTTTAACACCAGTCTTCAATTGTTTCGACACTTCACTTTCTCACTTGCATTTCACGCTTTCTATACTTCATTTGATGCTTTCTGAATCACAATTAACTGAATTGCATTTCACGTTTTCTGAAGTTTATTTGATGCTTTCTCAATTACAATTTACTAATCTAATTTACATTTGATGCTTTCTGAATTACGTTTGATACTTTCTGAAATACGTTTGATGCTTTCTGATTTGCGTTTGATGCTTTCTGAACTATATTTTACTGATCTAAAGTACATTTGATGCTTTCTGAATTACAATTAATTAATCTGAATTACGTTTGATGCTTTCTGATTTACGTTTGATGCTTTCTGAATTGCGTTTGATGCTTTCTGAACTATATTTTACAAATTTAAAGTAATTTAATGCCTTCTGAACTACAATTGACTAATCTGAATGTAGCTGTAGGTGTAGTGAGTCTAAAAAATGTGACAAATTTCCATGATTTTCATAATTAATAACAACATTAGTAGTTTATAATAAAAGAAGCATAAAACAGATGAATTGGTTGAGAAAAATATTGCAGATTTGCCAGTTATTAACCGGTTGAGGAGTAGTACGGATTATTATTATTATTATTATTATTATGTTATTTAAATATCTTGTTTATAAAATGTATACGAATAATAGGAATGTTTTAATATTTATAAAGGTTATATTTCTAGACAGAATATCAATTAATGTGAGTGGTCAATTCATCAATCAATCAATGTCTATTAAAGAAATTCATGACGAACGGGCAATGTTACAAGTAAAAAAATGATTGAACTATATTTTACTAATCTAAAGTACATTTGATGCCTTCTGAATTACAATTGACTATTCTGAATGTAGCTGTAGGTCTAGTGAGTCTAAAAAATGTGAAGAATTTTCATGATTTTCATAATTAAAAACAACATTGCTAGTTCATGATAAAAGAAGCATAAAACAGACGAATTCGTTGAGAAAAATATTGCAGATTTGCCAGTTATTAACCGGTTCTTTAAATATCTTGTTTATAAAATGTATACGAATAACAGGAATGTTTTAATAATTATAAAGTTTAAATTTCTAGAAAGAATGTCAATTAATGTGCGTGGTCAATCTCCATCAATCAATCAAGGTCAATTATAGAAATTCACGACCAAGCGGCAATGTTACAAGTAAAATAATGATTGAACTATATTTTACTAATCTAAAGTACATTTTATTGCTTCTGAATTACAATTGACTAATCTAAATGTAGCTGTACGTATAGTGAGTCTAAAAATGTGACGAATTTCCATGATTTTCAAAATTAATAACAACATTGCTAGTTCATAATAAAAGAAGCATAAAACAGATGAATTTGTTGAGAAAAATATTGCAGATTTGCCAGTTATTGACCGGTTATTTAAATATCTTGTATATAAAATATATACGAAAAACCGGAATGTTTTAATATTTATAAAGTTTATATTTCTAGACAGAATGTCAATTAATGTGAGTGGTCAATTTCCATCAATCAATCAAGGTCAATTAAAGAAATTCATGGCAAACCGGCGATGTTACAAGTAGTATAATGATTGTGAATGTTTGAAAATCACAATAGGGCTCTACAGTACAAATGTCTACAGAAGATGACCACGTAGTGGTACATTTAGAGAAATACATGTTGTTGTGAAAGAGGA
Organism: Othius punctulatus; assembly: GCA_951805005.1. Lineage (NCBI taxonomy): Eukaryota > Metazoa > Arthropoda > Insecta > Coleoptera > Staphylinidae > Othius > Othius punctulatus. The sequence goes on from OX638144.1 coordinate 16,584,938, forward strand.
TAATTTGTTAATTTTCTTTAAGTGATTTTTAGATCTTCATTATCATTATTTGACAAGAAAAAGGTTCGTAAGTGATGTGGAAATTTGTTACGTATTCATTTCAAACGTATTCGTTGCTACGTGAATTGAGTTGCCTAAGATATAACCGCACTCAAAAATAACGTCGATGATTACTGCTATGGAGAATGAGAAAATTTAATACAAATAAACCTGCTGTTGTGAGTGCGTTGAAATAATCATTCTGTATTTTTCTATTAATGTAACAAATGAGCCGTTGAAAACCAGATAGGTGAAAATCCCTTTTTTCTTATTGAGATAAATCCATAAATATATAGGGAACGACATTCCTTGTTTATTTCTGGATTTGAACTTTAAAAAATGGACTTACACCACTCTGGTTTTCAACAATTTGAACATCTTCTGGATTTGAATTTAAAAAAAAGGACTTACACTTCTCTGGTTTTCAACACCTTGAATACCTTCTGAACTTGAATTAAGAAAAAAAATGGACTTACACCACTCTGGTTTTCAACGTCTCAAACATTTCACCATCTAGTGGTGAAATATTTGCAGCAAATACTTACTCTTCAATCAATACCATTTGCAGGGTCCTCCTTTAACAATATTTGAATATGCAAAATGCACTGATTGCAATGCATACATGACAGGGTTAACGCAATCTGCACATCATTTGCATTTGATTGCTTTTTTGTCCTGGAAAATGGAACATTGCTTTGAAATTGGATAGCGTTGCTGCTACATGCCGATTAAAATTTTGCGCAAATGCAATTTTTTTATTATACATATTTCGACGGGCTTAATAATATATAATAACAAAGATATTAAAATTAGTTTTCAGAGCTCGCAGTTAAGATCTTCTTCATCTACAATGTTGTGGAGGAACTAAAATGAATTCGATTATTTGTGGTGGTGCAAAAGGGTAAGTCAAGTACCGGGTCTCCTAATAAGCATTTGTGTTGGCAGGCGTATATTTTGGTCTTATATCTTGTTTCTTGTCGAGGATTAAATACAGACCTCATCTCGAGTTTATGGGGATCAATTGGGCCCCAGGTTTCATGGTGTTTAAATAAGCTAATAAAATCCTACGCAGACGTTTTAAGGGGTTAAATATTGCATTTGTATATATCGCAGCAAATACCTTTTGTATAATTTTATTCACGATCTCCACAGAGCATAAAATTATAAACGGAGAGTATATAATAGCGAATTCTGTTAAACGATTTTTATACATCACGTGCCTATTATCTGTAATATAAGAGTGATCGAACGCCCACTGTAAATACAAGTAATATAATTATAGTATTAAAACGCTTGAAATTAGGTTACACCAAGAACTAGAGGGGAGCACCACCACGTAATTTTCCAGAAGATGCTTGGTGCTGCGCCTGTCATAAAGTGGATATCATCACAGAATCTACGCATTCCATAAACGTAGAATACAAGTGTTGCTAAAATGAGGATGGTGAGATGGTCGCAAAACTGCGTCACTGTATAGCGTAAGTCACGTAGGATTTCATACGAATCCTGAAATTGAAGGGTTATTCGGTTTGGCTGTAAATTACTTGTTATTTACACTTTAGATTGTAGAAGGCATCCCATACCAAACCCAGCAGCGCAGAAGACAGGGCAAATGTATTTGTAATAAGTTATTAAACCAGGCCTATGTGCATATATTGCTTGCTGCAGCAGTAGAAGGGTGATTACCACACGTAATAAAACAGCAAAGCATCTGATGAGGAAGTACATGACAGTCCAGACGTGACCTCCAGCTTAAATCCGATTTCATTTTAAATATTTATTGTAGCATTAAATAGATAATTACGTTGCATTCCCAAAGCTGAAGGTATGACACCTACACTCATTTCGGCGGTCAGAGGCCTAAACAGTAGATAGTGATCCTTATAAGTTATTTTAGCTGGGCGTAACAACATCTTTGTACTCGTCCCGATTAACACCATATCTAACATACTTAACCCATAATTGAGTACGCCATTGCAACACATTAAACTTCCCGTGCGTGCGTGATCTTTCGCAAAAACTCCGAACATGATATAAATTAAATCTCCGAACGACATTGTCTGCACCACACCACAAACCGCCGCCTTCCAGGCCTACATTTCACAAATTAATCATTCAAACAAAAACTTTTATAAACTAGTTACACTTGACTTGAGAAAACTGCTAAAGTCTGTGAAGAAAATGTAGTACAGTGTAGTCATTGCGTCTTCAGATATAAGCATTCCTAAACTGAACATCACTTTAAAACATAAAGTCGAGACAACTAAAAGTTTACATATCTGCAACGAAATGTGGGAGTTTTAAGCTATTTGGAAAGTTTATAGTCTAATTCGAAGATAAAGCGAGTGTAAACAAGTGAACGGCGACAAGATACAGGTCCGAGTCTACACAACATGCGATTTCAGTAACAAAATGAACTTAAACTGTCCATACACAATACAATTTGTACAATAAGTTCTATTGCAGTTCGCAGAAACCATCAGTATAAAGAGTTGTCAGGAGTTTCATCCACAACTGACAAAATAGCAACGATTGATTGATGTTCAGATAACTTGTGTCTGTGGGTAAATACCTATCAACTTGTTGTACCGATTATTTGTCCGATCTGCAGAACAACTGCTCGTACAACAGATTGCATAGTGTATGGGCCCTTTAGTCCGGCTTTGACTAATGGATATTGACTTTAGAGTATGTTGATAAGGTGGACTTTTGATATCGTCGTTCGTATAATTACCTGAGAAATGAATGCTCAACTTCTGGCACTTCGTCGAGCAGTGTAACGTTCTGCGCTGGTGTCTACTTTTAATTGACCTGACTGCGGGGCGACCAATCGAATGCTTGTGTTGTTGTTCACGTGCCGATCACGAATGTTAATTTTATTTACGCGCGCTCTTTCTTGGAATTAGACATACTATAGAATACAACGTACCTGCTTTAGTTTCACAAATTCCATAACGGATACAATGCAGATCATAAGCCAGCAAATGCACGAAGCCCAGAGACGTGATATTTCGGGTAAGCCTATGGCAGCGTTCTCTATGGAAGAAGTTCCCCCCATAAATGTAGCACTATAAGGTGATTGTTGGTAAAATTTTCCACAACGTATTGGACGTACCGACTTCCAATAAATGTACGCTGCAAGGTATACACCCGACTTAACACAAGGCCCATCGGAACATCCCTTTTCGACTTGGAAGCACACGTTCTCATAGTCCTTGCTGCATATCATCCACTCCATTTTGGACGGTGCCAGAGCAATCATTATGTATAAAAAATACGTTTCCATTAGGAGAACGTAAATCACGCTGCTGGTGAATATGGAAAGGGCCGAAACGTACCCTATGCCCGCAGCAACTGGCAGCATGCGCCGTAAAAAGAACACGCCCAGCCTTGTGTACTGTCCCAAAACCACCAGCATATAACTCAAAGGAATTCCAAGGAGTATGTACACAAGCAGTGTCTGAATGAAGTTACTACCTGCAAATGCGGTATAATTGGTGGTGCTTGAAAGCAGGCAATCACTTACTTGTGGACGCATCTTCTCTGACGAAGTTTTCGAAGCTCATGGACCCAGAATGGGCGCCGATGGCCATTATTAAAAAGTCGTAGGTCGACTTCCATATGTACACATTGCGACTGTATACCCTGCTCTAAAAACGCCTCTAATGTATAAATAATTAAAAAGCTGGCGCTGGCCGGTGATTACCGCATGTTTGAAGGTTTTCGTCGGTGCCTTCAATGATTTTCCTGATCTAGTCGATTTCAGACTGTACCCTGACTGAAGACTTGCACTGGAATCGTCCATTATTCAGGAGGTGGAAGATATTATTTACTAGGATTATTTTGTAGTCCTTGGCATTTGACACTCTTACTTGATTAAAGGTGACTATGATTGATTTTATAAATTTGATTAGGTTTACTGTATTTTATATTCTTATTCAAGAAGCTTACACAGATAGTAAGAAGCAGAAGCAAGAAGCACTTACAAAATCCAAACATAAAATATGTGGTCCCAATATCCCTATGACTTCTAGAAAATAACCATTTGTTCGTGGGGTAATGGCTGAATTAACATCACTAACGAAGAAATAAGACGAAGAACCAATGTAGAAGACGTCATCGAAAAGTGGTGAAGTGGAGAAGTGGAGAAGCAAGGAGCACTTACAAAATCAAAAAATAAAATATGACGTCCCAATATCCTTATGATTTCTAGAAAATAACCATTTATTCGTGGGGAAATGGCTGAATTAACATCACTAACGAAGAAATAAGACGAAGAACCAATGTACAAGACGTCATCGAAAAGTGGAGTAGTGCAGAAGTGGAGAAGTGGAGAAGCAAGAAGCACTTACAAAATCCAAAAATAAAATATGAGGTATGAGAAAGGTAGAAGACGTCATCGAAAAGTGGAGAAGTTGAGATGAGCAGGGCACATCAGGAAAACTCTTGGTGGACGAAAACTATATTAGAATGGCGACCAAAACAGCATAAACGGAGCATTTGAAGACCATCAAGGCGTTTTCAAGATGATATAAAATAAAAAGTAGAGAAGAGATAGTACTAAGGTAGCACAAGATAGTATAGCAGTGGAAACAAATAGGGGAGACATATATCACTGGACATAGTCTGCATGAGGCTGGTCGGGCTGCTCAAGATGGGCACACATAGGCGGCAGAAATAGGATCAGGACATCAATGACCTCACAAAACCCTCACGAAGGGTGAAGGATCTAAAAGGAGGATATCCTGTAGTGGAGTGTGAAAGGCTGCCGAAGAAAAAGATTAGGTTTACTGGTACACTTGGTGCGTAACACCAAATAAACCATCTAAGGCTCATAACTTAACGTGTATCAAACTTTAATAGACTCTCTTGAAAATGCAAGTATGTTTACATTCCTGATATTTGAAGAAATCTGTAATACAGGAAACGCCGCATCACGTCTGCGATTAAATTACCATAATTGAAATATAGATGTATTTGAAAGTCTTAAAAATCTCCAGATGTGTGGTAATTTATGTATGTTATACAGTTAGCTCATAATTACGAAATCCTAAGATGAAATGATAACTGGCGCCCAAGTAGAACAAAAAAGAAACAGGAATACCAGAAGAGATGGCTAGACAATATAAAACAAGGAACAGGAAATAGATGGTACCAGACGGTATTAGACCGGCATGGAGGTAACTAAGGCAGGAATTCGTCCTGAAGTTGACGTCAAATGAATGATGATGAAGAAGAAGAAGAATCAGATATTTGATAAGAATATTATTGCCAAGTTTGGCTAACACGTTAGAACGCTTGCTTAGTATGCACGAAAACATGGCTTCGAGCCCCAGTACAGGCAGAAGGTAACTAAGGCAGGCTTATGTCCAGAAGTGGACATCTGAAGAAGAAGAATAATGAGCTAATAGATAAGAACATGATTGCCAAGTTTGGGTAATAGGTTAGAACGCTTGCTTAGAACGTACGAAAACCTGTCTTCCAGTCCCAGTACAGGCAGGAGGTAACTAAGGGAGGCTCACGTCCAGAAGTGGACACCAAATAGCTGCAGAAGAAGAAGAATACTAAGTTTTAGATAAGAACGTTATTGCCAAGTTTGGCTAACAGGTTAGAACGCTTCCTTAGTATGCACGAAAACCTGGATTCGAGCCCCATTAGAGGCAGGATGTAACTAAGGGAAGCTTACGTCCACAAGTGGACATCAAATGACTGAAGAAGAAGAACAAGCTAATAGATAAGAACATGATTGCCAAGTTTGGCTAACAGGTTAGAACGCTTGTTTAGAATGCACGATAACCTGGGTTCCAGCCCCAGCACAGGCAGGAGGTAAGTCCTGCTTACGGAGGGAGGAAGGGAGGCTTACATCCAGAAGTAGACATCAAATAGCTGGCGAAGAAGAAGAAAAATACGATATTAGATAAGAACGTTATTGCCAAATTTGGCTAACAGGTTAGAACGGTTGCTTAGTATGCACAAACACCTGGGTTCGAGCCCCAGTATAGGCAAAACATGTGTACAGAGAAACTAGTGCCCTAGTGCTCTATTGAAACTAGAGTAACAGGCCCTAACTCAATACAAATACTTAGGTCCAGTTGTACGATCGTGGATCATCCTTGATCGTAGTTCAGTTCCTAAGGCCCAGTTGTACCATCGTGGGTTATCTTTGATCGTGGTTTAGTTTCTAAGGTCCAGTTGTACGTTTTTGGGTTAGCTTTGACCTTGGTTCAGTTACCTAGGATACAATTGTTAACACAATGGTGTCCATAGAAACTGAACCAGGATCAAAGTTAATACACGATTGTTCAACAAGACCTAGGCCCAGTTGTACGATCGTGGATCAACCTTGACCATGGTTCAGTTGCCAAGGATACTATTGTATTAACAATTGTATCTGAGGTAACTGAACCATGGTCAAGGTAATCCACGATCGTACAACTGGGCCTAAGAATGCTATTGTATTAACAATTGTATCCTAGGTAACTGAACCATGGTCAAGGATAATCCACCGTCGTACAACTGGGCCTAAGGATACAATTGTATTAAGAATTCTATTGCAGATAGCTGAACCATGGTCAAATATGATCCACAATCGTACAACTGGGACTTACACAAATCACATGGCAGAAGGACCCCCGTTGGTCTGGAATGGATAACCAGTTAGGGATAATATCCCTAACATATACGTTCACTAGTACTACTTCACTATTGCCACGTGCATTAAGAAGTCATCGTCGCACGTCACAAAATTATGAAAGTAACAACTATTTTAGTTAATTTGCGAATTTTGACAGTTATAAAATTAAACGCCATAGGTGTGATAAAGTCGGTGACACGCACAACATCTTGAAGTCCTTAATATTTCACATCGTTATAGCAAACGCGGCAATCTTTGCCACGTTCATCATTAAATCATCTCTATGGAGTTGCCAATTCCAACAGTATGATGAATTCTTCTACACATGCTTCTAGAATGTACGAACAATGCTACAAACAACAAAACAGCCAAATTATGAAAGAAATAAAGAGATGCAAAATCAAAATACTCGGAATAAGAGAAACTAGAAGAACAGGCACATGATGCAAAAATCTGAGTATCTGCAACAATATATTCTTTATATATTCAGGACAAAAAACAGACAAAAATAGTGAAAGAGGATTGGCATTAATGATGGAAGAATGCATCAATGCAATTGGAAGGAACATCGAAAAGAATAATATGGGCCAGATTTAAAGCTACATATCGAAATATCATTGCCATTAATTTTTATGCACCCACTAATATTAATGATACAGAAGAGAAAGAAACGTTCTATGAACTACTAGAAGTAACAGACAATAAAAACACACATTAAACACAATAATTGGGCAAAATCAATGATAATGGAGAAAGACTCATAGTATCTTCCATGCCAAATAATATGATAGTTGGAGGAATACTAACGTGTGATTTAAAAATATTTCATCAAAATGTGCCATGAAAAAAAAACGTATACTCTGTTCCATTTTTATTTTTAACTAAGAAAGCTGTGGTTTCATTTTATAAAGTTTTACACATAAACACCAACAAAAATTGGTTTTTAGATATCTAGCTAGACATCTAATAATCTGATGTCTGATATCTTTAGTTAGATATCTAAAAATCTTATGCCTGATATCTGATGTCCAGATATCTAAAAATCTGAACGGTATCTCCCAGCACAAAATCAAATGGTCACCTAAAAAGATTTTGAAACATCTTTATTAGTCCCCAATCAGTTTGGGGCTCTCATTCCAAGCAGAGTTTGCTTTCTATATGAAAAAAAATCTTTGTGCAGTAAATGGCTTTCGCCATCCACCTAGTTAGATGCTATGTTTCAGATGATCTAAAAATTACGTTACATTTCATTTCTTCCACTAAAATAAATAATATCAGTTGTAATTCTTTGTCGTCATCACATGGCTGTATTGCTTCTACTTTTTCTTTGACGAATGTCAAAACAAACGAACAAACAGTCAAAAATACGAACATCCCTTTGTAAAATCATCATATTTGGTTTTATCTACTACGTACCAATTATTTTTATACTGTCAGACAATTTCAGGTCATAATCAGATTTCAGTAGTGTTATGGCAAAACATGCTATCTGCATTTTTTCAAAAGGCACTTTTTGGCTTTAAATGGCCACAAATAAAGATAATGAACAAAGTATCTTTATTGAACATTTAAATTATAAATAACTATGGTAATGATACATGCCAATCTACATTCACAATTAAAAATACAAAATTGTTTTTGCTTTTCCTGTAAAATAACAAAAATGGCAGACAACATGTTTTGCCACAACACTACTGATTTGTTTTCAAAAATACCTTATCTAACCTAACCTAACCAAATAATAACCTAATAATAACCTAACCTAACCTAACACTACCTCAAAAATGTGATGTCGACACATTGGAAGATTCTAAGTGGTAAATATATAGTAATTTAATATGTATATTACTCCCGATTCTAATCGCGCCATATTACCGGAATATACCTTTCATATTTCATTTCACTCTATTACATTTACCTTAAGAATGTGAATGAGCATAGCAAACGCAATTCTTTGTTCAAAAAAGCATGAGTCATTGTCAGCTCTCGTCGGGTTGACTATACTCGTAATTATGAATATAAATAGACTTAGGTTTCAGTCTGTAACAATTATACGATGAAATCGTGGATACGTGCATAAATAATGAAATTCTGAACAACCAAACATTTTAATTGTTTGACGAATAGTGAAATATGTTTTTATCCAGTCTTTTTATTTTTTTCTTGCAATTATTTCTTTATACTCTTGGCTCTTGGATAACTTGTTATTTCAGTTTCAGGTCCTTTGTTGTTCTCATACTTTCAATTCAGTTATGGATTTTTCTTTTTCCGTGTGCCTTTGCGTTCTTTGTCCTCTTGTTTTATGGTTTCATACATTCTTCCGTTTCTTTAAACTCATTTTTTCTCTAGCCATTCATTTATAATAATGGCTCTCGTAATTTTTTGTATATATTTTTTTCTGTCTTGTACCCTTTATGCTCTTGGTGGTCTTCTCACACCTTCATTACAATTCATGTTTTATTATTTTTCGCAGCGTTTTTATATTTTTGATGCAGTCGAAATTTTCTTGTGTAAATATTTCACTACTTTTATACGCTTGGATGTAATTTAATAAAACACTGATGATAAAAAAAAATACTCGAAGATTAATAATACGAAATCTTATAGTATACAAACACTAAGTTTACAATAACAATTTGATTAAAAAAACAATGACACTTTTAAGCTTAAGTTATGGAGATAAAAATAGGCAAAACTTCCTGTTTAAAACATGTTTAACAAAAACAAAAATATGAATCTAACAATTTATGAAAATATGCATAATTTATAATGAAACTAATTATAAGTCATCGGTGTCCTGGCAAAAGTCACCAAGTCCAATAAGGTCTGTAAGGTTCTGTACACAATACGTACTTGTATAGTGTACATAACGTTCCTATAATCTTAAATAAGCGATTTTTCGTACCTGTTTAACTTATAAAATGTGTACTGAAAAGTGACCTTATTGAACTTGGTGACTTTTGCCAGAACTCCGACGATGTATCAGTTCTGAGAACTACAACATTTGTACGTAATAAATTTTTGGTACGTAAAAACATATTTAACAAATTTAATTTATAACGAAAATATTAATGTCATTATTTATGAAATTAATCTTTACTTCTAACGTAACTACTTATAAATATCAGTTCTGGGTACTGTAAAATTTGTTATATCTTAAAGTTTGGTCTTCATATTATCCCAGTTATTTCCAGCGAGAATACGAAACGGGAATTGTGCAGAGCGTAGTTCCAAGTATTTGCAAAAATTATTTGTACTCGAGAGAGACTTGTAGATCAGTTCTAAAAGTTGGCGTATAAAACGGTGAATTATTAATAAGCGTGAATACTGATGTGGACTAACCTGTGGCCTTTGCCAGGTGCTCAGAGCGAACTTCCCAGACTAACTCGTCGTGGATTTGCAGCAGCGGGTGACACTCCAATCCGTCGACGAGGCTTAAGGCGCCGTCGACGAATACCGCCGCATGTTTGCAGACGTCTGCCGCTGAGGCCTGTCACAGAAATGCACAAATGCAGATTAAATAATTGATTAGCCGGTTGACGACGCGAAGGTGCAGTGAAGAACATTGGTGGAGGCGCCGGGCGTAATTGTTTTGAACCTCGTTTTCCCGGGCTCAAACACATAGGAACGGAGATTATTTACCTGCAGGAAGAAGCCGAGAGCCTGTCGCTCGCAGTGAGACCTCACGCCGTACTCGGAATTATTAATATTGGAAAGGGAACTCCTGCGCCCTGAGAAGGTTCTCACAACTCCGGCCTTTTTGCAGCGTCTAATTAAATCGGCTCTGAACTCCCGCACCCTCGGGAACTTTCCTAGCGAAAATAAACAGAATAAAGTACCCACGTGCAATTATATGGATCGATCTGGTATTTGCAAATATCCCTGCCAACGCTGAAAAATATCGCGGGACGTAATACGTTCCCAGCTGGAAGCTCGTTCATTATTCAAATGGAATAAGGAGACGTTTCAACTTTCATTTAATTTCGTCCCTTATCCTTAATCCGATGAAGACGATTGAGATGCTTAAGCGATCGATAAATATTCCGGCCTCCGTTTTTTATATCTTTTTCTGATGGACCCACTCCCCCTCCTAAATAAAGCCGCGTTAAAAATAATTTTATTCTGAAGCTCCCATTCCGGCGAGATGCTAAAATAAAAGCTGCTTCCGGTTTTTTTAAAACTCCATAAATTGACTGGTTTGACATCCAGAAATATCTCCACAAATATGCTTCAATTCACACTGAAATTTGTATTTAAATGAATAAATAAATTAAGCAAATGAATGGCGAACTCGTGTGCTGTGCAAATCAGGTGGATATGCGCAAAATCAATTATAACTCCATTAATAGTAGTATATTATAGAAAACGGGTGAATATACCACAACTGACGATAGAAACATCGCGTGTTGTGCAAATAAGGTGGATAAAGCGCAAATCAATTATAAATCCATTGATAATATACTACAGAAAACGGGAGAATATACCAGAACTGAAGATAGAATTACAGATAGAAGCCAGAATCGATTACATTCTTGTAGGGCAAAGATACTGAAAGAGCTTTACCTCTGTAAAAATATACCCAGGTCCTGACATAAATTCCGACCACAACCCAGTCGTGGGACGATTGAGACTCCGAATAAAAAAGGTAGAAAAGAAAATAACTACTAACACAAGATTCGACATTCGTAAAGGAGACAACCACAAAAACTCAAGTAGAGAAAGAACTAACAGACATATATGTAGCAACAAACTATACCACATGCACAGAAGATGAGATAAAAAGAGTAAATGCAGAAGTAGAAAAGATTAAGAGAAAGCTCCTAAAACCAGAAAAAGGTATCAAACAAAAATCCCGGATGGCAGATGAGGTTTTGCAATTAATGGAAAGGAGAAGAGGCTTCAAGAACACAGATAACATACAGTATAATAGAACACACAAAATAATTAGACAAAACATAAGAGAAGAGGAAACAAAACAGAAGTGTGCAGAGATAGAAGCGCTGCAGATCAAACACGATATTTTTAACGTACATAGAAAGGTGAAGGAAGTTACGAGAACATACAAAAGAAAAGAAGTGAGCAAACTCGTTGACAACGATGGCAACATACTTATAGACAAAAACGCAATAAAGAACACATAGAAGACATATATCGAACAACTATTCCAAGCCGAAAGACCAGAAATTCATCATATACAGCCAGAAACAGGCCCAAGCATTCTGAAAGATGAAGTACGAAATGCAAGAAAACAAGTTCTTGATGGTAAAGTCCAGGACCAGACGGATTCCACGCTGAATTTTGAAACTACTAGGCCACGAAGGAATTTAATGGCTAACCGACATCCTTAATAATATCTACAACACAGATGTAATATCACAACAGTGGTTGGAATCAGAATTATTACCGTATAACAGTATAGTATTACGAAATAGTAATTAACGTTACAAGTCCGGGAACTCATATTTTACAGTACGGATGAGACGTTTAAAGACGAGGCGACGAAGAAGCAGAGTCTTGAAACTCGAAATAAGTATTGTAAAAAGAGTTCACGGACGTTATGTGGATAAAGGTCATAAAAGGTCAAAAAAGGGATAAAGGTTTTTGTAAAATTTCGTTTTAAAGAAATATTGCAATTACTCAAAATAACAAAATAATATAGCAAATGCTCAAAGTCTTCTTACATTTTCGTAACATGATTAGTAACGGAAGAAAGAAATGCCAACCAACAGAAAACTGAAAGAGCAAAATACGGATGAGACGTTTGAAGATGAGGCGACGAAGAAGCAGAGTCTTGAAACTCGAAATAAGTACTGTAAAAGGAGTTCACGGACGTTATGGGGATAAAGGTCATAAAACGTGGTCAAAAAAAGGTCAAAAACCCTCCACGTCCTATGCGAATGCCCGGCGGTAAGCGCCCTGAGGCAGATGTACTTTATAAACCCTTCGTGGCACCAAAGACAGTCAGCAGCTTTACAGCCAAAGTGATTCCGGATTTTTTTAAAGGAACAGGACTCATGGATAAAAGCTGAGTCCACAGGGGAAAGCACAAAAGGACCACAGAGGCCAAAGTGTTGAAAAAAGGATAAACGTCTGTGTAAAATTTCGTTTTAAAGAAACATTGCAGTTCCTCAAAATAAAATAGCAAATGCTCCAAATATAGTTACTTTTTCGTAACATGATTAGTAACGGAAGAAAGAAATGCCAACCAACAGAAAACTGAAAGCGAAAATAACAAAGAAGAACAAAACAAACAAAATATGGAAGAAATGAAAGGAATGGTGCAGGATTTAATGCGGGAGGTGACGATAAACAATGAAGAGCTAAAAAAGACCAAAGAAGAGATAAAGAAAAACTGCGAAAAGCTGAAAGAACTAAAATACGAAATACAAACAATAAGAAGAGAATGAAATGAGAACGAAGAAAAGTGGGAAAACGATAAACAATTGATGGTGACAAAAATACAAGACCTAGAGGAACGAGTGGAAAGCGCTGAAAAAGATCAGAAGATAAATAATATCATAATAAAAGGGTTAAACAACAAAGGAGAAAAAGTCTCTTCTTTTACTTTTACTTCTAAGTAAAAGAAGAGATGGAAGAGTTCGTAACAAGAGAACTAAAAGTAGAAATAAAAATAAAAAGCGCATACAAAATAAACAAATACCTAAACCAAGACATGGTACTAGCAGAAGTGGAAATGTGGGAAATGAAACAACAAATCATGAAAGATAAAAGATATACAAGAATATACAGAGAAAATGATTTAATGCTGGGAGAAGAAAAACGCAAAGAGAAATTAGAAGCAAAGGAAGAAAAAGACAAAGGAAATTAAGTAAGAATGGGCTACAGAACAATACTAATTAATGGAACAGAATACAGATGGTACAACGGAAGAAAAGGAATGGAAGTAGCAGCACATGGTACTAGCTGAAGTGGAAACGTTAGAAATGAACTAACAAATCATGAAAGTCAAGAGTAATATAAAGCGTATTAGAATATACATAAAAAATGATTTAACGCTGGGAGAAACAAAAGTGCAAAGAGAAATTAGCAGCATGGCGAAGGAAGAAAAAGATAAAGGAAATGAAGTAAGAATGGGCTACAGAAGAATACTCATAAATGGAAGAGACTACAGATAGAATAAAGGAATAAAGGATAGAGAATGGAAGTAGCAGCACATGGTACTAGCAGAAGAGGAAACGTGGGAAATGATACAACAAATCACGAAAGCCAAGGAACAATATAAACCATACTAGAATATACATAGAAAATGATTTAACGTTGGAAGAAAGAAAAGTGCAAAGAGAAAGTAAAAGCATAGGAAAAGAAGTCAAAGACAATGGAAATGAAGTAAGAATGGGCTAAAAAAGAATACTAATTAATGAAGCAGAATACAGATGGAATAAAGGGAAAAAAGGAATGAAAGTAGTAAAAGCTGCAAAAAAGGGTCCAAAAAACTAAAACAAAAACCAAGCCAGAAGACAAACAGAGGCAACACACAGGACACGAATATGGAAAACAACAATAAAGAAGAAAAAGTAAAAGAAGAGCTAGAAGAGTTCTAAACAAGAGAACTAAAAATAGAAATAAAAATAAAAAGCGCATACCGCATAATAAACGAATACCTAAACCAAGACATGGTACTAGCAGAAGTGGAATTGTGAGAAATGACACAACAAGCCATGAAAGCCAGGAGAAATATAAAGTATACTAGAATATACATAGAAAGTAGGTAGCGTCTGCTACCTACTCCGTTCAATGAGAGACTTCGCAGACAATGATTTTTTTAAACTTGTTTATCACGGTAATTTTGAATGTTCGGTTCGTTTTGGAGTGATGTTCTACTCCGTTCAATGAGAGACTTCATAGACAATGACGTTTTAAAACTTGTTTATCATGGTAATTTCGAATGTTTGGTTCGTTTTGGCGCGATGTTCTATGGAACTTGTCAATACAGTAGACAAATGTTTAAATGCCAGAAACAAGCCGTTCGAATTTTATTTACACTGAAATACAGAGTCCTGCAGAAATATTTTTCGGGGCAACAACTTATTGATTCTAACGGGTATCTATAAGAAACATTACTTTATAATTTTAACAACAAAGATTCTTTCTGCAGATATAACCACCTACAAAACTATGACACTAGACACTACGTAAATTATGCGATACCAACCTGTTAGTATCGCAACAATCATTATAGTTATAGTCATTATAGTTACGGTGAATACAGCTACGTTAATTTGGCATCGCGGGCGCAATCTATAATGAGTTTATACGTTTAGCTGCTTATGATGCTGACAACGATTTAAATATAGTGCGGGAAGTGATTTCACAATAACAGGTGTCTGAACGAAGTGCGCCTGTAGGGCGTCAATTGCACCTGAGATTGCTTTCTCTAGTGATTCGTAAACACGAAGGGCGTTCAAGACGCCTTTGTTTACATACGGAATAGGTAATCGGTGTTTGGTTTTTCTAGGTAACTTGTGGTTGGTTGAATACACTATCTTCCGTCAATTTGAATCTAGTGAGGGAAGTGATTTCACAATAACAGGTGAGTGAACGAAGTGCGCCCATAGGGCGTTAATTACACCTGATATTGCTTCTTCTAGTGATTCGTAAACACGATGGGCATTCAAGACGCCTTTGTTTACATACGGAATAGGTAATCGGTGTTTTTTCTAAGTAATTTGTGGTTGATTGAATACACTATCTTCCGTGAATTTGAATCTAGTGCAGGAATTTGATTTCACAATAACAGGTGGGTGAACAAAGTGCGCCTGTAGGGCGTCAATTACACTTGAGATTGCTTCCTCTAGTGATTTGTAAACACGAAAGGCGTTTTGGACGCCTTTGTTTACTTATAGGAATAGCTAATTGGTGTTTGGTATTTATAGGTAACTTGGGGTTGATTGAAAGGAATAAGCACTTCCAAGCAATAAGTTTTTTCAGTTTCATATCTCCACTCCCCTCTCATATCTACTGCTAACTATTCGCCTCTATCCTTCAGTTATCATGGTGATTATTAATCTCAATAAATTATGAAAATTATTGAAATGCCGCAAAATCGCCAGCTCACATCAATCCTCGGAAAACTTTATAAGTACATACTTACTTAGTGTGCTTAATCCGTTACACAAATTACCTTTTCATGTTCAGCCTCTATAAGCAGTGTACTTACCGTGGAAGCGCTCAATAATGGATTTGGCTTCGTCGAGGTCCACGGCTAATGCCTCCGCAACTCGGCCAGGTCCTGCACCGTGTATCATCTCATTCACCACCCTCTCCATAGCCCCTGTCTTCCGCCTTTGATCCTGAAGCCCCACGTTACCTGGAACTACGCGGATGCGATTTAAATATTGAAGGCGCCGCGAAAAAGGGGCGCCGGTCGTCATGAAAACGCACGGGAAATTCAATTCGCACACGCACGGGTTAATAAATGAATAGCGTTCAGAATTACACCCATGAAGAAACACGGAAAACGAGGAATAACGAGACGTACGAGGAAGTAAGCAGGAGGAAGTTGAATGCCTGCGAGCGTTATTTCGGATGGGCGTCTTCGTAGTACAGTGTGCTTATTTCTCGTAGACTGTGTGCACGTGAGATTCAGATAAAAATATATGAATTCATGATGTATGCTATGTATGATGCATGAAGCTAAAATTAATATTAATTTCTACATAGGGAATAGGGAATCGGTGTTTTGTTTTTCTAGGTAATTTGTGGTTCGTTGATTACACTATCTTCTGTAAGTTTGAATCTAGTGCGGGAATTTGATTTCACAATAACAGGTGTGTGAACGAAGTGCGCCTGTAGGGTGTCAATTACACCTGAGATTGCTTCCTCTAGTAATTCGTTACAATTAGTTTTGAACTTGATCTTCTTCTTCTTTATATGGCATCTCCTTTCCGGAGATTTGCAATTATCATCGCTATCTTCACCTTGGAGGCGGCAGTTCGGAATAACTCTTGGGATGTGGTATCATACCATTCTCTCAGGTTAAGCAGCCATGAGCATCTGCGTCTACCGATGTTCCTCTTGCCCATTACTTTCCCTTGCATTATCAGTTGGAGCAGGTCATACTTTTTTCCTCTTGATATATGGCCTAGATATTGTAGCTTCTTTCTTTTTATTGTGTATATGATTCCACGTTGTTTGTTCAAGCGTTCCATTACTCCGATGTTCGTCACTTTGTCCGTCCATAATATTTTTAGCATTCGTCTATAACACCACATCTCAAAGGATTCTAGCGTTTTTATTTCTGCTTGCTTAAAAGTCCATGCTTCAATTCCATATAGTAGAATGGAGAACACATAGCCTCTTAGCAATCTTCTACGCAGATCATTTTTATAGGTTATCCATGTACCAAGGTATTTATATTTAGTTGAATTTTCTATACGCGTGTTGTCGAAGTCTTGATATTGTATTCTGCCTTTTGTTATGACCATGTACTTCGTCTTTTTCAGATTCATCTTGAGACCGTACTGTTGACCGACATCATTTAACTTGTTTGTTAAACTCTGAAGGTCTGCAAGATTCTCTGCTATAACAACAGTGTCATCGGCATACCTTAAGTTGTTGACCGTCTGACCGTTTATTATGATTCCAGTGTGTTCTTTACTTAGGGCCTCTCTGAATATCTTTTCAGAGTATAGATTAAATAGCATTGGGAACAGTATGAAACCCTGTCGTACCCCTCATAGTATCCTTATTTCGTCAGATTCGTCGTTGCCTATTTTTATCGTGGCTGTTTGATTCCAGTAAAGCGATTGAATAATCTGAATGTCTCGAGTTTCGATGTTTTGTTGTTTCAGTATATATATATTAGAATATGATGGCGTACTTTATCAAAGGCCTTTTCATAGTCTATGAAGCATACGTGTATATCTATGTTCATGTCTAAACATCTCTGTGTTAGTACACTCAAACTGAATAATGCCTCCCTTGTACCAAAGCCATTCCTGAAACGAAATTGAGTGTTTCCTATGTCATTTTATAGCTTGTTATATAGTCTCTTGTGCATAACTTTGAGAAATGCTTTTAGTGTATGACTCATTAGACTGATAGTCCTGTAGTCACTACATTCTCTGGCGTTTGGTTTTTTTGGTATAGTTATGAAGGAAGATTTTATCCATTGTTTAGGTATCAGTCCGGTTCTGTACATTGTATTAAATAGATCTACCATAATATCGAGCTGGTCCTCATTTATTAGTTTTAAGAGTTCGCATGGTATTTCGTCTGGTCTCACTGCTCTTCCGTTTCTTAATGTTTTTATGGCATAGAGAACTTCTTCTTTTAATATGTTTGATCCTTCTGTGGTATTCTGCTTGGTTCGAGTATTTCTAGTGTCATGAAAGATGAATTCTTCTATATATACTTTTCGCCTTATTAGTTTTTGTGCTGGTTCTATTACGATCGTCCCTTTTTTATTTTTTATATTGGTGGTTTGTCTTTATCGCGATGTTCCTGTTAAATTTTTGATTTCTTTATGTAGATTTATGTTATCGTATTTTGATTGTAGTTCTTCTATGTATTCACATTTTGCAGTTAGCCATTTTTCTTTTTCTTCCCGGATTTCCCTTGTTATATTTCTTTGCAGCTCTTTATATTTTTTGGGATTATTTTAGTTTTTCCTTCGTGCTTCCATAAGGAGGAGGATTTCTTGTGTTATTTTTTTTGTTTAGGTTTTGTCTTGTCTTGTGTCAATTGATTTTTACTTCCTTCTATTAGTGCTGTTTTTATATTATCCCATTTATTATCTATATCTGGGATTGTACTTTTTTGTCGTATTTAATTATTTTTTATATTAATCTCTGATTAATGAATTTGATAAGATATGTTAAATCAAAAATATTTCTCTGCAAGAGCAATTAGTTTAAAAATTGGTAAGATATGTTTAATAAAAAATATTTCTCTGCATGGGCAATTAGTTTTGAATTTGATTTAAAAGAAACATTATTCAAAATATTAAAATTATTTTTGAAATATATTGAATATTTCGAATAACTCAAAAAATATTTCAAAAATATTTCTCTACAAAGGCTATTACTTTTGAAGGTAATTTAAATAAATATGTAATCAAAAATATTTCTGCAATATTTGCTTCAAAAAGCTGAGAAGCTGCAAAAATACTTTAGAATTAATTACCTGCTTAACATGTAACCATGATGTTGGTGTACAAATTTTCCAAAAATTGCATTTACCTGCGACAGCGTCGGTGATGTTGTTGAACACGTCACCTGGCAGAGCGAGGACCTCCAGGAGACCTGCATCCTGCGCATAGTGTGCCAGCAGCTGCATTTCCACATTCCGGAAATCGATTGCCACTAGAACATGACCAGCCCTGGCCACGAACGGGGCGCGAAACCGGAGACCACGGCCATGGGGGCCTTCCCCGTGGGGCCCACCCCCGTGCACTGCCCGCAGATCGGGGCTCCTCGGGACCGGGCGACCTGTTGCTACTCCCATCTGCTCCCTGGCAAGTTATGGCGTTCAAATTGTTGGGAGGAAAAGTATGACCCCAGCAGCACTTACCAATAGGGAAAGATGGAGCCGCCCCTAATGCATTTGCGGATGGACTCGATGCAGCCCCCGGCGGCCTTTCGCAGCCTCCTGTGCTCCAGCACGATCCCCGGCAGGGGGTGCAGTCCTGCTAGCCGGAGCAGCTGCTCAACGATAAGGGGGTCATTAAAAGGCTTTCACGGACGGTAAGTACGTGTCAGTGGGGGATGCTTTTTGCATCTGTATTCAAAGATGTTTTAAATTTAAGTTCTTCAATACTTTGGAAAAGTGAACAATAGCTATTATCAAACACCCATCTCATTATTTTTAAAATGTTGGATAAAATAGGATCTCCGCCTCCAGCAGGATAAAAAAATGATGCATTTAAATTTCGATCTGTTAGGTACAAGAACAGATAAAGATAGAAGTAATAAATGTGCTGTAATAACTACTGATCATACAAATAAAGGTATCCGAACAAACGATATTATAAAAAAATGATGTATTTAAATTTAGATCTGTTAGGTACAAGAACAGATAAAGATAGAAGTAATAAATGTGCTGAAATAACTACTAATTATACAAGTAAAGGTATCCGATCAAACGATATTCCAATACATTGTATATTAATAATTGAAGTAATACAATTTACAGCCTCTAAAATTAAATAAAAATGCAGCTAAGTGAAAGTAAAATATTGCTTAGATAAGTGAAGCTCCTTCATGGGCACTATTAGATGAAGGGGGGGGGGGGGGTATACAGTTCATCCAATTCCTGCTTCTCTTTCTACTAAACTTCTCATTAGTAGTAGAGAAAGTGATGAAGGAAGAAGTAAAAATCTTATATTATTTCAATATTTTATGTAAAAAATGGTACGTTCTTAATCTTGATCAATTTCTTAATTTTGAATAAGCATTAACACAACCGGTTTCGATTCCTATATGAGTTCATCTTCAGGTGCTAAACTACAAAATATAATAAACCGTTAAAAGAGCATTACAACTAATTTATATTTGGATTTAAACTAATTGTTTATGCGACTACAAAAAGAGTAAAAAGTTAGGTTGAAATTTAAATTTATTAAGTATAGTTTGTTAAAGGAGAAATAGAAAAATATATTGTAGTGTATTATAGGACTTTCTCTCACTTATATTACTTATTATAATTTATTCTTACTTATATTATTTATTTGAGGAAAACCTATATCTGGGATTGCAAATATGAGGGGGACTTGTCAAGTTGTAAAGCCTCAATTTAATAATACATTTCGAAAAGGGCTCATCTCCGAAAAAAAAATCAGGAGACACAAAAAGCTAAATTTCTGTAGCATCATTTGATTTATTTCAGGGTTTTTTTCTTTTAAAATTACTCTTTCACAACTATGAAAACCAATTACGGACTTTTTTCGCTCAAAAAATATAAAATAGCAACATCATTGTTAGGATATGTTTTATCCTGAGAACTTTAAGAGAACTTTAAAAATTCTATATAAAAACTTTAAAATATAGGTCATTAACATAATAATTCAGAACTGAATGCCTACGTATGACCATTGAAAATAAATCGCTTATCAATGGTCATACGTAGGTGGTCATATGGTATCTTATGCCATATATTTTCCTGGTTACTCTCCATTCACGATGTTTTTGCGTCAGGGAGTCTATGAATATCTAGTAATTTTGTTGGTAGTGTTTCGTAACTGAATAACTGAATTCCCCAATGGAACTTATCATTTTTTTTAAGGTTAAGTGGTTTTCAATTTTAGTTTATATTTTTTCAATAATATTGTCGCCAAATGTAAAGATTAAATTATTAGAGATGAATGGACTAGTGAACAAAATTATAAATATGACAATGTGGTAGGAATCAAATGTCTAATAGACATCGACACATAAAAATAATTCACTTCCGTTGCATCGCTGAATCAGTTTGTCCAACATGACAAAAAGAAAACCTAGCCAAACCTCGGTTACAAAAAGGTCGTGAGTGTATATTATGTATACATGAAAAAAGAGCGCAGAAGTCCATTTTGAATTTTCCCAGAGATGAGCCCTTTTACAAGTATTGGATGAGTCAAAAATTATCATCATATATAAAACACTATTTCGAGCTCCCGTCTCTAAAGCAAAAATAGCATTGATGATTGCAAGCTTCCATAAAGGAGATGCTACTTGAAGAAGATGAATAATATAATGGACGCAAATATAAACGAAAAAGAAATAGTTGAATAAGATGGCTTAAACGTTAGAAATTTAAGCTCAAAATTATTCGATTGAATAATGAAGAAATACATGTATAACAATTGAAGGGCAAAGAAGTGAACGCACGAAGCATTGGACTTATAAGGAAATACCTCCCTATTAAGGACGTAAAGAGGTACACTTGTTACATAAGTTTTGGAATTTTTTTAATGCTTTATGTGACATTGTAAAACTATTACATCTGGTCGACTATAGAGAAACATGTTGCTAGGGATCTTGTCATTTTTTTGACATTTCACATGCCTGATCTTTGCGAAATGGCGTAAAAAGTTGATATTCTAAAGTTCATTTACAACTTTATTGGACAGCTGCCAAAATTAATATACGATCAATTGGAATATCCTTTGATCGAATACCTTCAATTGTTTGATCAAATGAAGCAAATTCTTTAAATTTTCGTCTTTTAGATGTTGATAATCGTATTGCAGTACCTTACAATTCCCAAATTCAAACATGTTTCTGGATAGTTGACCAGATGTAATAGTTTAACTATGCCACGTAAAGAATTTAAAAAAAAATCCCAAAACTTATGTAACAGATGTTGCTAATGCTTACTACTAGATTGATGAAGAAATAGATATATAACAATTAAAAGGACAAACAAATGAATTTATGGAGAATTGGGCGTCTGAAGAAATGCCTTTCGATTGTAGGAAGTAAAAAAGTACCACTGAAGCTTAGGAGGTCTGAACTGAAAACTGTATCTTCAGAATCATACAATAGAATGCACAAAGAAATAGGTGGCTTCCCATTAGAGGAAGTGAGTCAATTTATGTAAAAATATTGAAAGTTAAAAAATGGATGGACGGAGTATGAAGAAATGGAAACAAGTAAAGAAAAAACATTACCTGAAGAGAAAGATGAAAGTGAAGATGCAATGTCTGATGAAGGAAATAAACAGAAGGAGGAGGAGGAGGAACAAATAAAAGAAATGTGTTACGATAGCAATGAGATTATTATTTCATATATTGAGAAAATTATGGAAATACATTTAAAATTCATACTGAAAATTTAGTTTAATAAAAAAAGTTTCGTCCTAAGTCATCAAACTGTATCCTGATTTCATGGATATTATACAAGCAGTGAATGGACATTTTTAGATATTTTGTACTTCAAGCATTTAAAAAGTTATAGTTGATCCTCATATTGAGGTGAAGGTTATAATAATTTTGTTGAATTAGATGTACTACCTTAGGAAGTACAACTAATTCAACAAAATTATTCATAAAATCAGGATACAGTCTGATGATCTAGGACAAAACTTGTCGATGAAAGTAAATTTTGAGTAAGAATTTTAATTTTATTTCCATAATTTTCTAAAGATTTGAAATATTAATCTCATTGCTATCGTAATACATTTCTTTTATCTGTTCCTCCTCCTCTTTCTGTTTACTTCCTTCTTCAGATATTGCATCTTTATTGTGATATTCCTCTTCTGGTAGAATTCATATTCCTTGTGAATAGCCTCTTGTTATTTACTCTGTGGATTACATAGCCATTGATATTGTCATTTGATGGCTAAGAGTTTCACATATTGTTTCAAATACTACTATTATTTAAGTTATCAAATCATATTCTTCCCAGGTGTACTATATTATGGCTTTTTTTTGATTTTTTTGTGTGATGGATTAAATATCCGATGGATAGGTATTTCGAAATCATGTTTTGTTTGAAACTTGAAAATTTGAAACCATAATAGATATTTATCATTCAAACATTATTTATTTTTAGTCAAATCTTAAAAATGTCGATGTTTTGTAACGTTTTTAATTATGTACAAGTTTTTTGTACAAGTGCAACTAATTCAACAAAATTATAATATTTAAAAAGTTGGCAAACATTGACATATCTGAGAAACTAATAATATTATAAGAAATTTGAAAAAAAAACCTCATTTTTGAGTTATCAATGTAAATCCTGACATAGTTTGATTGACGCCCAGTTTTACAATCGTGGATTATCTTTGTTTGCGATACATTTACCTAGGACACTATTGTGTCAATAAAGGTATCCCAGGCAAATATACCAGGAACAAAGATATTCCACGATTGCAAAACTGGGCCTTAATCGATAATTTCAACATTTTGGAAAATTTAGAACTTAAAACTAATTAAAAACGTTGCATAAAGACCTGGAACTAATTAAGTACGTTACAAAAAACTTAACCCTAATTACAATTATCACCTAATTACAAAACATCGACATTTTTAAGATTTGACTAAAAATAAATAATGTTTGAATGAAAAATATCTATTATGGCTTTCAAGTTTCAAACAAAACAAGATTTCGAAATATCTATCCATCGGATATTTTATCCCTCGCACATTTTTTTTTCCACAAGTAAGATTATATCTCCTGATTTGGCGAATTATTGTCATACTGTCATAAAGGAGTAATATAGTATATTCAGGAAGAATATAATTTGATAACTAATATAAATAATAATTAAATAATATAAATAATAAATAATATTTGAAATAATATGTGAAACTGTAAGCCATCAAATGGCAACATCAATGGCGATGTCATCCACATAGTAACTGAAGACTCTTATTGAAACTGGAGACTCTTATCTCTTCACAAGGAGATGAATTCTGCATTGAAAATAACCAGAGGCTCTTCTTCACCTTCTTCGGATAGAGATTCAATAGAGATAGAGCCAATTTATAAAATAAGTTCTTTAACATTGCTAAGGACAAGAGGTCTCAAATGCTCTTCAGCACCGTGAATGACCAGAGGTTGCTCTACATCACCAATAACCAGAGGCTCTTCAGCACAATGAGTGCAATTGCATTTTTTCCAGCATTACATTTTTTTGCAGATGTTCAGATGTATGAATGAAATAGATCCCTTATTGAAAGAGGTGCAAAAGTATGTCATGGTTTAAAGTCAACATTGCAACTTAGAAATATCAAATACTATCCAGAAAAATAAATGACAGAAGCAATAGGTAATCATAAAGTTGATGAAGGAAGCCATTACTATGTGATAATTAATCATGATGATACAGACACTAGACATGTTACTAAGTTTTTTTATCACTTTATTGTTCGGTAAACACGACCAATGTTGTATTTTGAATCACTTGAGAATGACCTAATTGTGGTCGAAACTGCAGTTGTGGATTTTCGAATCCACGAAATCCATTTCGTGGATTTTATCACGAAAAATAAAGTGATAAAAAACGTAGTAACATGTTTAATTTCTGTATCAGTAAGTAATCCGTCATCATCCAGATTGTACAAATCTCTACTATTTCTAGTCGCTCAGTTCCATAGTCATACGAAGACATTCAGTTCTGAATTACTATGTCAATTACTTATATTTTAAAGTTTTTATTTAGGTTTTTTAAAGTTCTCTTAAAGTCCTAAGGATAAACATATCCTAACAATGATGTTACTATTACTGCAAAAAGGATTGTTACTTACTGTAGATTGTGATATAGACTTCTCGCTCAACATTTTTGTTCTTGCAACGCCTTTAGCCAAGCTTGCATCTAAATGCAGATCATCGTACAAAATACGTCGTACAGCCAAATGTGAATTCAAATTTACGGCTTTTCCAACTGATTCGTTAGCTCTGTTTTCGCAGTCGTGTAATTTTTCCTTCAGAATATCGCTCATCTTCGATAATAGGGACTCATCAATTTTGATACCACGGTATTCCATTGCTAGAGTTGAACAACAATAGAATCAAGACTAGAGGGAACATAACCATGTGCATAAATGTGTTGTTAAAACATTAGGTGGGCAGTTGTAGTACTCTAGAGCCATAAAGTGATACTTTACGTTAAAAAAAAACGTAGGAGAGAGTACATTTTCAGGTCTGACTTCAGGAAGCAGTGAAACATGTTTTCCTGAAGTCAGATCTGAAAATATTCAAACAGAAAAACTGAAAAAATCAAGACTGAAGGGAACACAACCCTATACATAAAAGTATTGTTAATCATCAGACAGGAAGTTGTGATATATTAGTACTCTAGGACCATAAAGTGACACTTTACGTTTAAAAAAACGTATGAGAGATTAAATTTTCAGGTCCGACTTCAGGAAAGCAGTAAGACCTGTTTTTCTGAAGTCAGACCTGAAAATTTTCAAACTGTTTTAAGTTTACAGAAAAATCAAGGCCAATAGTTTTATCTCCTAAAGAATAGATCGAAGGTCAAAAAGTAATCTCTGGTGTAAATCGTAATAAAATTGTGTTACACTGATTAATTTTAGATTGTTGCAATTTCTTGTTATTAATAGAAATATCTCAAATGGACCAATTGCTGAACCTGCCAAATTCAGTGGCGTCTCCAGTGTTGTCAACATATTTTTTTATAATAGATTTACCCATATTGTTGTTAACCAACTCTGCCATCCATGATATACGAGTACTCTAGGGCCATAAAGTGATACTTTACGTTTAAAAAAACGTATGAGAGCGTAAATTTTCAGGTCTGACTTCAGGAAAGCAGTGAGACCTGTTTTCCTCAAGTCAGATCCAAACTCTGCAATATTTGACTTTATCTCGAAGCAGTAGGTACATAGGTATCTACTTAATTTGAAAACAAAGGTTGTCAGAGTTTTTCAATAAGTTCTGAATTTGTGAGGAAACCCTACCAATAATGATGTTAGCCAGTGAACCAATAAAGTGCGGAATTCGTAATTTTAAATTGAAAACTTTTCCAGTCCACTGGATAACAGAGATGGAAGACAATTTATAATAATTCCCCATTGTTGTAACCATAATTTCTATCATGCCAGCCTTAAGGGTTAAAATTGATGCAATTCCGGGACGATTAATCAAATCAGATATTTTCTTAATCAAACAGGAATATTTTTTGGCCAATGTTCTGAAATTCGTGCATGTAAAAATGACCCCCAAAAACTAGGTAACGTAGTAAAGTAGGTACTAACGTACTACACTACCTACCCTACCACTAGCATAAATTTGCTGCGGTTACAATATTCCAAATATTTGTAACCATTTTAACAAACCTGCTAGTATTGGTATCATTTTCGTTTCAATCTCAACAAACGCCAGCATCAGCCTTTCCTGCTGCAGCATCTGCTCCATCTTCTCTACGACCTTCGATAAATCTGCTAGCTGCCGGCACGCATTGTTCATCGTCCGTGCGTTGGACGCCCTTATCCCGGTGCAGATGCCCAGCGATGCCTGCAAGTCCCCCAAACTGGCCGGCAGTCCTTCGGGATTCAGCAGCCAGCATCCAATTAGGGGGTCCCAGACCTCCCAGCCCCTCGCGCCCGGGAGGGCCAGCCGGCAGAGGATGTGAAGGAAGAGGGCCCTGGCGCCGCAGCAGACCCTCCTGCAGGACGGCCCGGGGCCCAGCAGGCAGCGGAATAAATTCCTGCAAGGGAAGGGGGAATTTGTTTGCTTCTTCCTAGGCGAGGTCCGTTTGCATATCGAGATGGATGTGAAGTGCTTACATTATGTGCCAGCTGTTGTCCGAGGTATCGATTGAGGCTGTTTCTATGTAGTAGAAGTTTTCGGAGTCGGAGGTCCATTTCAGGGCCATTAGGATTCCGGCTGGGATCCCAGACATCTTCTCAGGTGATAACATACTTAACTGGCTAGTGCAGTCCCTTGTATTGAGAGAACAATATTAGTATGTCAATTTTATCAGAAAATTGGAAACATTCTAACGGTAATTAGCTAAATCAACCCAATTAAATCCTTATTTAATAATTAAGTTAACAAAAACCCACTATAAGGCCATATGTGGAAGCACAGGATAATAACCTAGTTAACTGGCAAAAAAAGGTCCTTAGATTTAGGAGTATTATTATTATCTAAATTGTAATAACCATAGTAAAAATATCTGATCCTGATTTAATGATTCTTGAGCAGTCAGTGCTGTCTCCCAATTTACACCCCTCAATAATCTATAACCATACAAATGCTATAATAAGCTATGGCTTATCCAAAGCCATAACAAAGGGAAACAATAAATTAAATGATGCTAGTCATAATTCTAAGAAATAAGGAAGAAAAGGAAGGGAAGACAATAATAGGGGTGTATGGACCAAATGAAGATGAAACAGGCAAAGAAAGGTGCATTTTGGAAGAAATTAGCAGAAGAAACTGAAAAGACAGAAGGCGAAATTTACATAATGGGAGACTTTAATGGAGTGGGAAAGAGTGACGAAAAATATGGAGAAGTGGGAAGATATGGAGTACAGCATAAAAATAGTAATGGAGAAATAATCATTCAGTATTGCTTCGAATATGATCTAATTGTAACAAATACTTTCTTCAAACATAAAGAAATACATAAATTCACTAGAGGAGGAAATTAGCAAAAGAAACTGAAAAGACGGAAGGCGAAATTTATATAATAGAAGACTTTAATGGAAGAGTGGGAAAGAGTGACGAGAAATATGACGAAGTGGGCAGATATGGAGAACAGCATAAAAATAGTAATGGAGAAGTAATCATTGAGTATTGCTTCGAACATGATCTAATTGTAACAAATACATTCTTCAAACACATAGAAATACATAAAATCACCAGAGAGCAAGCCAGTAGAAACGAGTCCATAATTGACTATATATTAACAAGTAGAGAAAATAGAACAACAATAAAAGATGTAAGAGTGAAAAGGGGATCCAAAATAGGAAGTGACCATTATCTATTAATAGCAAACATTGATCAAAGAAATATGGCCCTCAAAGAGGAGAAGGGAGAGGAAAAGACTTATACCGAGGTCATTAGAGCGTATAAACTAACAGAGGAAGGAGTGGCTGCAAAATATGAGGAAGAAATTAACAAAGCAATAAAAGAAATGGAAGAAGGAGAAGAGAAAAGCATATATAAGGAATGGGATATTCTGAAAGCCGTAATTATAGATGTATAGAATTATAGATAAAGTAATGATAATGAACGAGAAACAAAAGACATGGGAGGAATTTGGGTGCAAAATGGAAGAAAACGCCAAAGGGAACAAAAAAATGTTCTTCAAGACACTAAAACACCTGAGGAATGATAAGAAAGAAGAATATATAAGAATAAAAGATGAAAAAGGAAAAATACTGACTAGTGGTGAAGAAGTAAAGGGAAGATGGAAACGGTACTTCCAGAAACTACTCAATGAAAATTATGAACCAAGAGAAGATGAAGTGGAAAACGCAACAAGAGAAGAAAGACAGGAACCTTAAGATGAAATAACGGAAGAAGAAAAAGACGAAGTGATTGAAGGCTTGAAAAATGGAAAAGCTCTGGGTGTGGACAAAATTACAGCTGAAATGATTAAGAAACTCAGAGGAGAGGGAAAACGTAATTAAAAAGTCTGATGAATAGGGCTTGGAAGGAAGAAAAATTGCCTAAAGAGTGGGAAATAGGAGGATAATGCTAATATATAAAACGCGTGATAAGAGTGAATGTAATAACTACAGGGGGATCACACTAATTGGGACAATTACCAAAATGTATGAAAAAATTATAGAAAAAAGGATAAGGCAAATAGTTGAATCAAAAATATCAGGAACACAGTAGACCAAATAAAAGCATCCACGACCATATATTCGCACTAAAGACAATCATAAGCAGAATCATTGAAAAACAGAAAACAATGTATATAGACTACGTGGATATGGAGAAAGCGTTCGATAGAATACCACGAGAGAGAATATGGGAAGGTTTAAAGGAAATGGAAGTTAGCAACAAATTAATAAGAGTGGTGCAAAGCATCTACAATTAAACTAGTAATGTAATCATTGCCAAAAATAAGATGTCAGCAGAGTTTGTAACCAAGCAAGGTGTAAAACGAGGGGGAGCCTTAAGCCCATTGCTGTTTATTGTGTATATGGACCAAATAATTAGAGACGTAAACAAAGAAACAAAACCTGTGAATATAGGATACAGAAATTTAAGGCCAGTGCCAATTCAACAATGTATCTTTGCAGATGACGTTGCTATACTATCAAATAGCCAAGAAGACCTACATAATAAGCTGGCTAGTTGGAAGAAAACACTACAAAAATATGGAATGAAGATCAATACGAGCAAGACAAAAGTGATGGCAATATCTGGGAAAGAAATAAAAATGGACATCAAAGTAGGAAACACGGAAATAGAGCAAGTAAAACAATATACATATCTAGGGGTAGTACTGTATGAGTCGTAGAAACAAGATACCGACATAAACAACAGAATCAGTAGAACAAAGAAAACTGAGTAAATACATAACAGGGAAGAAAGAGATAAACCAAAACACAAAGTTAAAAGTATACAAGGCAATCTAGAGACCAGTGCTTACATTTGGTATTGAAACGTGGGTGCTTAATGAAAAGCAAAAGAGTAAAATAAGAGCTGTAGAAATGAAGTACTTAAGAAGAGTATATGGGATAACTATAATGGACAAAATAAGAAGTGAATTCATCAGAAGAAAACTGCAAATAAAACGTATGGAAGACTACATTGAAGAACGACAATTAGGATGGTGGGGTCATATGCAGAGGATGGAGAAGGATGCACAAACCAAAATAATATGGGAAACAAAAACGCAAGGAAAGAAGAAACGAGGAAAGCCAAGAAAGACATGGGAAGAAGTAATAGGAAAGATACCAGAAGAGGAACGACAAAAGAGGAGGCAATAAAAGTGGAACAGGAGAAAAGAAAAGAAAGACATGGGAAGAAGTAATAGGAAAGTATTAGAAGAAAGAGGAACGACAAAAGAGGAGGCAAAAAAAGTGGCACAGGACCGAAAGATATGGAAAGAATTTGTGAAAAGATGAGCAAAATTAAACCGTACCCCAAATGGGTAATTGGGGAACTGATTATATATAATAATAATTATCCAAAGCCATAGATTTTCCTTTTTTCTTCCAAAAATGACTATTTTCAATCATATCTTAAAAAAATGACTGGTAATAAAAAAGTCGACTGTAAACATAATCTCAAAGATAACCTCGTGCATAGAAAAATTCCTGATGAGAATTCCTGAGAATTTAACATGCATGCTTATTGATTATGAGGAGTGTAGTTTGGAAAGTAGCACTACACTCCTCAAAAATCATAAAATCAGGATAGATCTACAAACCTTTCAATACTATAGATTATAACTACAAATTCGAGTTTTTGCATTTGACATATTCTTCCCTTACCTAACCTAACCTAACCCTATGCACATACACAAGTGATTTTGTTTTGCAGTCTCGTGACTATAACAAAATACTTACTTGTATAGTAGATACACAGGATTTCTACAGGGAAACTCTGCTCAAGTTTTTGGAGCAACTCATCACACTTAGCACTACACTCCTCAAAAATCATAAAATCAGGATAGATCTACAAACCTTTTAATACTACAGATTATAACTACAAATTCGAGTCTTTGCAGTGAAAATATTCAGCCCTTATCTAACCTAACCTAACCCTACCCACATATACAAGAGATTTTGTTTTGCACTCTCGTGACTATAATAAAATACTAATTTGTATAGTAGATACACAGGATTTCTACAGGGAAACTCTACTCATGTTTTTGGAGCAACTCATCACACTTAGCACTACACTCCTCAAAAATCATAAAATCAAAATAGATCTACAAACCTTTCAATACTACAGATCATAACTACGAATTCGAGTCTTTGCAGTGGACATATTCTTCCCTTACCTAACCTAACCTAACCCTATGTCGTCACTTAATTAAAATACTTACTCATATATTAGGTCAAGCAGGATTTCTACAGGAAAACTCTGCTCAAGTTTTTGCAGCAACTCATCACACTTAGCACTACACTCCTCAAAAATCATAATATCAGAATAGATCTACAAACCTTTCAATACTACAGTTTATAACTACAAATTCGAATCTTTGCAGGGGACATATTTTTCCCTAACCTAACCTAACCTAACCTAACCTTACACATATACACAAGAGATTTTGTTTTGCACTCTCGTGACTTAAATAAAATACTTACATATATATCAGATCAAGCAGGATTTCTATAGGAAAACTCTGCTCAAGTTTTTGGAGCAACTCATCACACGTCTCCTTGTTTATGTACACTACAAAATAATTTACTTCCATTTCCTGCACTTGCTGCAGCTGAGGAGATCGAACTTCAATGTTTGGGTCTTCCTTATTTTGGGTACACATTTGCGAAACTTGGGACTTGTAGGGAGTACAAAATCTTCTCTTCTGACTACTGCCGATTCTTCTGGGTTTATCTTTAACATGGCTAGTAAAATAAATTACGTTTCCAGATGATATAGCTATTTTGCTTTGTTTCAATTTCCTTTTAGCTTCGTCCTTCACACAATGAATACGCCTAAGTTTATTACTCTTAGGGAAGTATTTGGTAATTGTAGATGAGCCTGGTAATTTCTTTGCGTGATCGATCATAGCTGGATTATTATTTGCATCTTTAATATCGTCATCTTGTAAAACATCTACACCACATAATAATTTCGAATCAAAATTCCTTCCGCAATTTGCAGTACCGTAAACTTCACCATTCATATCAATTACTGTTTTTTCAGTACCAGCTAATTGACTCAATACTTCATGAACATGTTTATTTTCTGAATTTATTTGACCAGTTTTTGTGTGTTTTACTTCCAAATCCGAATTCACATCTTTATAAACATCATCACTGTCGACTGTATTAATAGTTTTGCAATTTCGACTAATAAATTCTTCTCTATATTTTATGTCATTGCTTGGTACATCTGTATTACGTTTTCCATATTTTGCTTGCAATTCTAAATCACTTTTTAAATTCATAATATCACATATAAACGCCCTATTATCTGCCATTTCAGCAGTTTTGCTATTTTGACTAAACTTTGCTTGCCCATCTTTAAACATGTCTGGTCCACATTTCGTATCTTTAAACATTGTATGCATACCTTTACTCGGTAAATCTATATGAAGATTATTAGCATATTTTACATCCAAATTAAAATTCTTCCCACAACTCATACTATCACAATAATCTTCATTATTATCTTCATTGTTAGTTTCATTATTTCGAGTCAATAATTTTAGATTTGCATTAATAATTTTACAGTCCGCTAAGTCTTGCATTTTTAATATTTCGTTCTTTTTTGGAACTTTTTCCAACATTTCTGTAATAAATTTCTGCTTAGTTTTTCTTGGCTTACATGGAACTCTACTTATTTCCAATTTAAAATGACTATCATTTCGCGATTTTGCAAGATTTTTCGCATTACAATATGTGGGGTTGAAGGATTTATGTGCGGCTTGTAAGTTGTTTGGTGAATACATCTTTGCAGGATTAACAGCATCGGCTTGCACGTAGTTTGATGAATACATCTTTGCAGAATTAACAGAATCGGGTTGAACGTAGTTTGATGAATAAATCTTTGCAGGATTAACAGAATCGGGTTGTTCATAGTTTGATGCATAAATCTTTGCAGTATCAACTTCATCGGCTTGCACGTAGTTTGATGAATACATCTTTGGATGATTAACAGCATCGTCTTTCAAGTAGTTTGATGACTGAATCTTTGCACGATTAACAGCATCGGCTTGCACGTAGTTCGATGAATAAATCTCTACAGGATTAACAGTATCAGCTTGCACGTTGTTTGATGAATAAATCTTTGCAGGATTAATAGAATCGGCTTGCACGTAGTTTGATGAATAAATCTTTGCAGGATTAATAGAATTGGGTTGCACGTAGTTTGATGAATAAATCTTTGCAGTATTCATTTCATCGGTTTGCACGTAGTTTGATGAATAAATTCTTGCAGGATGAACAGTATCAGCTTGCACGTTGTTTGATGAATAAATCTTTGGAGGATTACCATTATCGACTTGCACGTAGTTTGATGAACGAATCTTTGCAGGAGTAACAGAATCGGGTTGTTCGTAGTTTGATGAATACATATTTGCAGTATCAACTTCATCGGCTTGCACGTAGTTTGATGAATAAATCTTTGGATGATTAACAGCATCGTCTTGCACGTAGTTTGATAAATGAGTCTTTGCATGATTAACAGCATCGGCTTGCACGTAGTTTGATGAATGAATCTTTGCAGGATTAGCACCATCGGCTTGAACGCAGTTTGATGAATAAATCTTTGCAGGATTATCATCGGATTTTACTGGTATTGTGGAAAAACTTCTATTACGCCCAAGAACGTCTTGAATTTTTTTTTGCGAGATACACCAATCAGCAACGTAAGAAGAAATTCTTCCATCATTGACTGGTTGCACCTTAGCAATTTCCATGGGGGTTTTAAATTCACCTAGACTATGTGAAAATGTAGAATTGTTGCAGTTTTCTTTTGTAAAATGCGTAATTATTTTTTGGGCATCAGCTGTAACTTCAACGGAATTTCCACTTTTACAAGCTTGTGTATTGCTCTTCAATGCATCAATTGTGCTTAAATTATTCTTACAAAATTGATCTGTATCTGTTCTTTTATCAAAGTTTTTAAAATTATAACTTTCGATGGGTTTATTTTGATTGTACTTCGATTTTTCTTCCAAATTCGAGCTTTTGATGTGATTATCTGTACCATTAACTTCTAAACCAAGGTCTTGCAATAGTTCTTGTGAAAAGCACCAATCCTCTGCATTAGAAGGTGGTCGAGCAATTGTTGTGTTGTTGGTAGATTTTTCTTTCAAATTGGAGCTTTTGATGTGAATTTCTGTACCATTACCTTCTGCACCAAGGTCTTGCAACAGCTCTTGTGAAAAGCACCAATCCTCTGCACATGAAGGTGGCCTAGTAATTGCTGTGTTGTTGGTTGATTTTTCTTCTAAATTGGAGCTTTTGATGTGATTGTCTGTACCATTAACTTCTAAACCAAGGTCTTGCAACAGTTCTTGAGAAAAGCACCAATCTGCACATGAAGGCGGTTGAGTCATTATTGTGTTGTTGGTCATATCTAAGGTTATGTCCGAAGTATTGTTGGTGCTTAATTGAGATAAGTCGTAATTCATGTTCAGTGCTTCAATCTCTTGCGTTTTATCGTAGGTTGAAACTTTTTGACCAACGTATTTTCTATTTGCATATTCGTTATTTCCCAGGCCCAAAGTACCTATTTCATTATTATTCACGCATTTTTGGAGATGCAGGTTCTGAGAATAATTAGTTAAATTTTTGTCAACTTGCTCATTAATTGAGATAGCATTTCTATCAAATTTCTTATTGCTTTTTGAACTTGTAACATTGTAAACTTCATTTTTGTGCAGTTCAACATTCTTATTAATAATGTTATCAAATGTGGCACTTTGAGGACGTATTCTACTCTCATTACCAAATTTAGATTTGCAACAAATTTCTGGTTTTATTCTGTTTTCGCTACTAAATTCATAAACATTTTTAGCAATTCTAAATTGATTTTGATTCCGTTCATAATTTACATTTTCACTCTCATTAAGTGTCATAAGTATGTTTGAATCAGTATTCTGATTCAATGAAATGTTTTGCAATATGTCAATTTTGGGCCGCTTTTTATTATGAAGGATAACTTCATCTTCACAGCTGCTTTCTATCAAGCCATATGTGTTTTGTGGTGGATTTAGCTTTTTAATTTTAAAAGGGCTATTCGCTGATTTATAAATATTAGATGTAGCAAATATATTTTCGATTTCAGGAGTTTCATCAATTGTTGTCGAATGCTGAGATTGATTCATTAAGTCATTGGCTCTCGAAGTATCATCAGCAATTGATTTTGTAATATACTGGGGTTGATTATTTGCTGATTTATAAATATTGGACGGTGCATATATATTTTCGATTTCAGGAGTCTCATCAATTGTTAAATGCTGAGATTGATTCATTAAGTCATTAGCTCTGGAAGTATCATCAGCAATTGCTTTTGTAAGATACTTGAATTGATTATTGGCTGATTTATAAATATTGGACGGTGCATACATATTTTCGATTTCAGGAGTCTCGTCAATTGTTGTGATATGCTGAGATTGATTCTTTAAGTCATCGGCTCGGGGAGTATCATCAGCAATTGATTTTGTAAGATCCTTGGATTGATTATTGCCTGATTTATAAATATTGGACGTTGCATACAGATTTTCGATTTCAGGAGTCTCATCAATTGTTGCTAAATGCTGAGATTGATTCATTAAGTCATCGGCTCCGGGAGTATCATCAGTAATTGATTTTGTAAGATACTTGGATTGATTATTGGCTGATTTATATATATTGGACGCTGCATACATATTTTCGATATCAGGAGTCTCATCAATTGTTGTTAAATGCTGAGATTGATTCATTAAGTCATCGGCTCTGGGAGTATCATCCTCAATTGATTTTGTAAGATATTTGGATTGATTATTGGCTGATTTATAAATATTGGACGCTGCATACATATTTTCGATTTCAGGAGTCTCATCAATTGTTGTTAAATGCTGAGATTGATTCATTAAGTCATCGGCTCTGGGAGTATCATCCTCAATTGATTTTGTAAGATATTTGGGTTGATTATTGGCCGATTTATAAATATTGGACGCTGCATACATATTTTCGATTTCAGGAGTCTCATCAACTGTTGTTAAATGCTGAGATTGATTCATTGAGTCATTTGTTCTGGGCGTATTATCAGCAATTACTTTTGTAAGATACTTGGATTGATTCGTTAACGAATCGATTCTGGGGGTCACAACAATTGGGGGTTTCTTCCGTAATGTACCCTCTTCAATCATGTTATTTTGATTTTTATGTGTGGCTTCTTTAAAAGAAATGCCTTCTGCAAAACCAATGTTATCGATTGTGGGAGTCCAATCAGTTATTGTATGTGTGAAATTTTGGAACACATCTTCAGGAGCATTATACTTTTGATTTAACGGTGACGTATGGTGTTCAGTCGAAGAACGTCTTCGAGCCGTATTAATATTGGATTGGGGATTTTGTGCTGACAGTTCTGTAAATGTTGAGTGGAACCTGTCATCAAAGGGTATGTTTCTATACTGAGATTTATTCGTTAAATCATCTTGAGCATCGTTGTTACCAATTCTGTGATTTATTGATTTTGATAAGTACTGCGATTGATTCGTTAATTTTTTGTTACCAATTATATTATTATGGTTTTGATGGGTAGTTTGTAGAAGAGAGGTGTATTTTCCGAAATTGATGTTTCCAGTTTCTTCAATTATTGATTTTGTAAATGGTTGAGATTCATTCGTTAATTGGTCCTCATCAATGATGTTACTTTCCATAGTCATATCAAAGGCTGAATTATGGTGCTCACGTGTATGTTTAAGGTCATTACTGGAAGGAGGGCTATCTTGTGTTTCTTGTACTAATATTTCCAAAAATTTTGATTGGAAGCTGTCATCCAGAGGCATACTTTTGTTCTGGGTTGGTATTGTAGGGATGCTCTCGTTTAAAGCTGAAATTTGGGAAAGGTCTGGAACACAACAAAACCATATACAAGATTCTTTGCAAGTGATTCAGCTCGTTACCTAAATCCTTCTCGACGTGAAGTGCGTCCTCGTGGGGCTGCTGTTTGGGATGCCATCCATAAATGTCGAATGGTTTGAAAGGGAACGTGCTGCCGCCTTGCGCCCTGTAGTCCTGTAATATTTGATTGACCACGTTCCTGCTGAAAGGGCTCGATCCATCGACGCTGCAGGGCTTCGGTGGAGCCAGCACTGGAGTGATGACCACCAGCTTCTCCATAACTGCACAACACAGCGAAAGTACGCCGGTAAAAGTTTAAATTACATCGCAACTGGCACGACATTAAATTTAATTAATTCCGGCGATACTAAAGCGAACCGGTCGCAAGTTGGAGGAGTGTTAGCACATTCAAAATCACGCGATAATTAAGCGGAGTCGCTGCTAAGATCCAACAAAAACTTTGCCAGACGAAACAAGAGGTGTATGGGGGATGGGGGGAAACACATGGGGGTCGGAATAAAGTTGTAAAACGTGTTCGCAGCTTTTATTGTGCGAAAGGGGTTGATTAAATAAAAGGGACATGTGGCGCTTTAATTGGTCAGCAGGCCGGCAGGGAGCAGGTCTTGATCTGGGCCTCCTTCTCCCCGGGGGCGCATCCCCCCGACACGCAGTGCCTCCAACGCACGATCTTCCCCACGCCGCAAGTCACAGAGCAGGACGACCACTTGCCCCATTGATCCCAGATTTTGGGGCCTCTGCGCTCCTTCTCGTGCTTCTTCTCACGCCAACGAGGACGACCACCTACAATATTAATCGGGGGGTGTGAAAAATATTGTCTGGGGGAGCATCCAGGCCCGAGGAATTTCCAGCGCTCAGCGGCGAGG
This sequence comes from Othius punctulatus, assembly GCA_951805005.1. NCBI lineage: Eukaryota > Metazoa > Arthropoda > Insecta > Coleoptera > Staphylinidae > Othius > Othius punctulatus. The sequence goes on from OX638144.1 coordinate 16,622,595, forward strand.
GATTTCACACTTCCGTCTACGTACGAAAGTAGAGCGTACCTCGAGCAATTTATTTTAGATTTCCTTAATAACAGAGTAATTTACTACGATTTTCAGGCGTTGCCATTTTCAGATGCGATATAAAATTCTCGGTGCTAAATCATTTTCACAAAAGGAAATCAAATTTTTAATACCACAGATTTATGACCAAGTACGTTAAATGTTCAACATTACACAGACGAATAGACAAGTAATTATCGGGAATTGACTTTAATGTATAAACTCCAATGTAACTTAAATGTTTTAATGTAAGAAAAACTACAATAAAACTTATGATCCAAAAAATCGACGCCTTAAATCAAACCGCACGAATTAATAAATACGAAATTTAAATTGAAAAAAATCGCAAAAAAACAAAATTTTCATGCTATTTATCAAAAATGCTAAGTTCTGGCGAATTATATTAAATTATCAAATCTTAGCTGCAACGCAATATTATAAGTATACCGCACGACATAGGTCGAATGGTTGTTGTCGTACACTTCAAATATGTTGTATTCTTGAAAGAGAATAAATTGCTTAAGCGAAAGTGTTTGTTGAAAATGTTTGATTCAAATTTGTAAAGAAATTTTGCCATTAATGTTGCTGATCCAACCGACATACCACGACTTCCGGATTTGGGACGCGAGCCTATGTACACAAACGCCGTGTCGAACGTAATTGCGGAATCTGCGCCGCGGTATAGATCGTCTAAACACCCCTTTGTTTTTTTTGGCGCACTATATCTTTATTTAATAAATTTACGCTTTGTTGTGGGATCATTTTTCGTGATTTCAATAAATTCTTTTCTCGAGTTCACCCTCGCCTTGTAAATAAATTACGTCGAGCGACACCCCCATCTGGACAAGGCTTCGCGATTTAAATAAACTATTTTCCCGAGTTCACCCTACTGCTTACGTGGAGCCGCACCCCCATCTGGATAAAGCTGACGCACTGATCATGCCGTCTGCACTCAGTTAGCCAGGGCGAAGGTGGTATTTACAGGGGAAAAACGAATAACAACGACAACAAAAGCTGGTCTTGTATGAGTTTACTGCCTTGTAAATAAATTACGTGGAGCCGCACCCCCATCTAGATAAAGCTAACGGACTGATTACGCCGTCTCCACTGAGTTAGCCAGGGCCAAGGTAGTATTTACAGGGGAAGAACAAATAACAACGACAACAAAAGATGGAGTATTGCAGGGAGAAGAAACAGGGGGTTGCATATGACCAAATTTTTGGTTGAAATAACTAAATATTTAACGGTTATTATTGAAGTTTTGGCAGAAATAGATGGAACGTTTACAGTAATTATTTAATGTTGAACCGAATAATTGAAATTCTGTTAAATTGCAGATGGGCAATAATAATAATGCGAGGAGCATTATAGGGGCTGGTATACGGGTAAAATAAAATGTAATTGTGTCAGAATTCTCTGTTAAATAATGACCGTAACCAATTACGCCATAGGTGGAGGAGCAGTAGGAATTATTATTATTATGATTATTATTATTATTATTATCACATATTATTAGAATTTTGACAGCATTTGATGGAATTTTATTAAATATGGCAGATATTTTTGGGAAATCATGTGATATTGACAAAAAATTATTGAAAATTAGAATGTCGCAATATATGATTGAAATTTGGCAGTTATCATTGAAATTTTGATTGAAAAACATTTTAGAGTACTTACTGAATGTTTGACAGAATAATTGAAATTCTAGTAAATATTACCACCACGTAATCAATACTATTTTTTTTATTGTGGTCCATACTACCACCCCTTCAATTATTTTACACTTTTTTAACACCCTGTATATTACTGGAATTTAGACAGGATTTTATAAAAATTCGCAAATAAGACTGAAATTAATTGAGAACAAATAATTTGAAATTTTACAGTTACTATTGAACAGAAAAATTGAAATTTTGGTAAAATTGTTTAATATTATACAGAAATTATTGATATTTTGACAGAAATGAATAAAAATTTACCTGATTATGGAAATTTTAAATGTATGCATTGAAATTTTTATAATACTCATTGATATTTTAACAGCATAATGAAATGTTGATAAAAAGAGTGAAATTTTTACAGTACTGAGGATCATTATTATTTCGGAATCATTTAAATTTTATCAAATATGTCCCAATAATTGAAAATTTTACGGATATATTGAAAGTAAAATGCAAATAATTATTGAATTTTGTACAGAATAATTTAAATTCTGGTAAATTCTACTACTACTACTACTACTACTACTACTGGAATTTTGACAACATTTTATGAAATATTGTCAAATAAGACCGAAATTTTCGTTAATATAATTGAAAATGTGACGGTCTTTAATTAAATTGTGATAGAAATAGATAAAAATATGTACAGTAATTATTGAATGTTGAACAGAATAATTGAAATTCTGTTAAATATTACTGGAATTATGACACCATTTAATGTAATTAAATTTATTTAGTAATTATCGAATATTGTACAGAATAGTTTAAATTCTTGTAATTACTTTCGGAATTTTGACAGCATTTTAAAAAATTTGTCAAATATGACTTAAATTTTCGTAAAAATAATTGAAAATTAGACGGTCTTGACTTAAATTGTGATAGAAATAGATAAAAGTAAGTACAGTAATTATTGAATATTGAACAAAATAATTGAAATTTTGTAAAATATTACTAGAATTATGACACCATTTAATGTAATTAAATTTATTTAGTAATTATTGAATATTGTACAGAATAGTTTAAATTCTGGTAATTTCTACTGGAATTTTGATAGCATTTTAATTTTTTTGTCAAATATTATCGAAATTTTCGTAAAAATAATTGAAAATTTGAAGGTCTTTAATTAAATTGTGATAGAAATAGCTAAACAAAATGTACAGTAATTATTGAATGTTGATCAGAATAATTGTAATTCTGTCAAACATTACTGGAATTATGACACCATTTAATAAAATATTGTTATATATTGCTGAAATTTAAAATTGAGAATAGATTGTTAGAAATCTGATGTTTTGGGATTATTGCTACACTTTTATTAATCAACTTGATGTTTTCTATTTGTCATATATGTGTGTAACATTCATTCTTTTTATCATACAGTTTGTATAAATTGTATTTTTATTTTTATGGTATTGTAGTATTTATAATATGTATTTACTATATGTACTCGTGGGCCTTGACACGTTAATTCAATAAAAAAAAAGAAAACAAAAATTTTAGTAGACATAATTGCAAATTTTGTAAATTTATTTGATACTATGCAGAAATTATTGGAAATTTTAATGACAAAATGTTTGATTGAAATTTTGGTAGTTATCATCGTCATGATAATAATGAATGACATCATTTAATAAAATTTTGTTAAGTATAATTGAAATCTTGGTAGACATAATTGAAAATTTAACAGAATAATTGAAACTTTTGTAATATTATTTGATATTATGCAGAAATTATTGAAAATTGACATGACAAAATATTTGTTTGACATTTTGGTAGTAATCATTGTAATTTTGAAAGAAATTAATAAAGATTTTACACAAATTATTGAAATTTTTAAAGAAATAGATTAAAAAGTACAGTAATTAATGAATGTTCATACTAGAATAGAATATCTAAAATTCTCTTAAATATTACTGCAATTTTGACAGCATTTAATAAAATTTTGTTAAGTATGACTGAAATCTTGGTAGACATAATTGAAAATTTAACAGAATAATAGTTTTTTTTTTTGGAAAATTATTGATAATAGCTGAAATTATTGAAAATTGGAATGACAAAATATTTTATTGAAATTTTGGCAGTTATAATTGTAGTTTTCATAGAAATGATAAACATTTTACACAAATTATTGAAATTTTGACAGAAATAGATTAAAAATGTACAGTAATTAATGAATGCACATACTAGAATAGAATATCCGAAATTCTGTAAAATATTAGTGTAATTTTGACAGCTTTTAATAAAATTTGGTTAAGTATGACTGAAATCTTGGTAGACATAATTGAAAATTTAACAGAATAAATGAAACTTGTGTAAAATTTTCAAGAGAAAATGACCGTAAGAAGTCGCAACTCGAGTCGTTATTTTATTGCATATGTCTATATATCAATAAACATTTTGTGATAAAAACATAGCAAGTTGTTTCTCTGTTTTTTTATAAAATATAAAATTACATCATGTTGGTCATGTTGATTACATCATATGACTTATAAATTCATAAGGTTTATAAAAAAATAGCAGTGAACTTTATATGAAAACTGAGTTAATAGGTAATTGAAATTTATAACTGGAGGGTAATTGACATTTGATACTTTTTTATAAAATTTGCGGAACTGTCTGAAGTTTTATAAATTACCATTACCATTACCAATTACCAATTACCAATTACCATTAATATAAATTACAAAAATTGATTTGTAAGACAAGTAGGTAAATATAAATATTGACAGTGCATGCAAGTTGGATATATCATTATTTTAAGTTTCATTTTTTTAATTAAATTAAAGGAAGTTATACATATTCTTAAGATTTTAAATGTAGGTATTCATCAATTATAATATGTATGCTTGTTTTAATACATTCATGATTTTTTTAATTCATGTATTTTATGGTTTCAGTATGCACCATAAAATATCTTGATTATTTAACTTTCTTCGCTGTAATCCGTCCATTTTCTTCAACTGGTGCCCACACTTTAAATGTAACTAATTTGCAACCGGTGCTCTTTGTAGTGTTACAACTACCGTTGCTTGTGTGTGCGATTCCCCAGCGCCGGCCGTTCCAACTACACCTCAGGACACAGGGAAAAGCCATTACGCATTGCATTAATATGCCACAACGTGTATACAGATAGCTTAATTAAACGTATAACTCAATTCCCACATTAGGCATCAGTCAACAATCATTCCCATTTCATGTCGAATCCGCCCCTCGGAATTCTGTTACCGCGGATTTTTATTGCGTCCGAACCAACGCAATTTTCCAGCGTGCCGGCGAGATTGGATTGAATTTTGCATTTTTTTCCGGGGGCTTGCAGGAGTCATCCATCAGTGAGCTCTTTTAAATTACTAATGAATGGAATAATGGGGGGCCCCGGGGACAAGCGCGCGCGCTCTTTTCGTGTGCACACGCGTACGCAGTTTCAGGAATCGGCTTGCAGGATAATAACGTGCAGGACTCCTGTTTCGAAATCGAGCACCGGAGTGCGATTTCAAGGAATATTTCAATTTCACTGCCCTACACTATCCTACGGGGGAATGCGCTGTGATCGCAGCACCTAAAAGGTTTATAAAACGAAACATGCAATGCAGGAAGCGATTTAGTATTTTGTACACCTAATTTGACGCTGCAAAGGAGGATTTAAACGTGCCCGCTTTAAGTCTGCTTTGTGCCCGTGTAATTCCCCGTTTGATGTCCCCCCCACACCACGCTTATAATGCAACTTTATTTACCCATATTCGTTTTAAGATGTTCGTCTGTGCACGTCACATGTTTGTTTTGTTCCGTTTGTCCGCGCTATTTATTCAGTTTCACAAGGCCAGGCAGACGGTTTCTTTTCAGTTGAGCAGATATTGAGAAGTAGCGCCCTGCCATCTAAACTCAACAGTTCTCCTACACAGTGGTCCTCGATAATTAATGGGTTTTATTAAAATAGCGCCATAAAACGACTTCAGATCCTGTAAAGTACTTGTATAAGGGTTACAAAAATGTCAAACTGCATATCGAATCTGATCCTGAATTATTTTTTTAAAATAATTTAAAAGTCCTAGAATTTACATAAAAAACTATCGAAGAAAGAACATTTAAATGTTTCGAATGGTTTAATGCTGCTTAAGTAACTATATAAAGTTAAAGATGTAAGAGAGGAAGCTGCAAAGCAAAGCTAAAATAAAATTTGCTGGTCACAACATCAGACAAATCGATGAAAGATGGAACTAACTTATTGTACACTGGAGACCATGGGAAAATACAAGAGGACGAGGAAGGTCACAAATGCGTTGGGCAGGCGACATTAAGAAACATGCAGGAAAGAAATGGACTGAAATAAGTAGTAGAGTGGAATGGAAGCAACTTGGGGAGGCCTATGTCCAAAGATGGACGACAGAAGGATGAAAAGAAGTAACTATATTCATTTAAGAATCAAGAAAATCCTGGCAGCTGATTGATTATATTGATTATATTGCAATAATTATTGGTCAATTTGTGAAACATTCTTTATTTACAAGTGCAGAGGAGAAAATTGGACGACAGCTTTTTGTAATTGGGTAGTATAATGATCATCGTTAATCAGATTTATTTTGTACCTGTCCCAGTAGTTTAGAAATTCCCTGTGAACTTATTCCCCCGCTTGCTCAGACCATAAACCATGTCCGCCTTCTCAAGAAATAACAGAGAATCAATTATATGTTCCAGAATAACATGTATTTTTAGCGTCTTGGAGACTCCAGTTGCTTTTTCGATTTTCTCAGTAAGTCAATATTTGATTTTAGTTTTGGTAGTGGACCAGGTTTGCTTGTCAAAAAACAGTATTGTACTATAGTGTTAATTAATTCAAAAGATGAAATATATGGAACTCCTACAAGCGGACTACGATGGCTGAGTACATCTTAATCCGTTAGTCTATCTACTTCTTTTAATAATTTTCAGCAAACATTGCTCTCAAATATTTCCCCTTAGTAATTTTTTACTCTCAAATTCAACTTTTTTGGCCACATTAAAGCACTATCTCACCCAGAAGCGGAACAAGGCCATCTCAAAAAAGATGATTAACAAATCCTTGTAAAAGATGTAATTCTGGTACCACGAATTTTTCACACATCATTTGATTCTTCGAAGAGTGGGTGGTTAATTGTGCTCTAGAAATATTTCGCGCATTTTGTGTTGCTACCATAAATTTTCCATAATTTTCTTTTAAATTTCCTTAAGTTTTAACATTGTATTTGATTCTACTGAAATTTAATTGTTGTTAAATTAATTGTTATTATTATCATTTATATCCACATTTTCTTCACAACCGCTTCTCAAAATTATAAAACAATATGGGCATGGGTAAGAAGATGTTGCAGTTTGATGTCCATTTACGAGATGTAAGATCTTGAAGTCTGATACGAACTTGAAAGGGATGTTGTTTATTTTGGGTAACTTGAATAATAATTCGACGTTCTCGTATGTGACTTTAATTTTCGGTACAAAGCATACCATAATTAACCTGTGCACACTAGTCAACTTTCTCCTTTTACCAACGCTTCCTCCTTCTGCATAACATCTTCTTTTTGGGGGAAACTTAACAGTATCAGTATCCACGTCTTTGCTGCAGTCGAGAACACGTAAGTAGTTTTCGGGCAAGATAGTCATGCAGAATTTAAAGAACCATTGCACCTAATCTGCCATAATTTATGGTTTGATTTCGTGCATTTAAAACAGATTTTAATAGCTCCTCCGCATCTGCCCAAACAAAAGACCTCAATTCTTTATTCTTATCACCTTCAACGGTAAATGCAAAGCCATCAGACCTATACACGTCTACCAACATTTTGGATTTCTTCGCAGTGATTCCGATAATATTCTGGTACAGACTTGTAACCTGCGCAGTATCTTATAAATTTTTCATTTGGTTGGACGACACGAACAAGAATTTACTGAAAAGTCATCAAGATAATTGATTGGAGAAACTACTTTGCATTCAATTCCTTTTTCAGGTTTTGTATTTAAGACCAATTTTGAACTAGATCCACTAGTAGCTAGATTTACTTTAACATTTAGGTTATTTGAACTTATGTTCAAATAACCATTTTCCATATTTTCCTTTTTCCATTTATCATTTTCCAAATTTCGATCTATAATTTTCTTCAGGACTGAGGTAAGAACTTGTTCCTGCTGTTTTCCTGGAAGGCTTTCTATAATTTTTACTATGTTTTCACGAGCTCCACTGGAAGTACACTTTAGAATGACTTCTGCCCTTACCAACTTGTTTCATACAATTTTTTATTTTTGCAGCGTGGTGACACAGACATAGATTTTTCTACAGTTCGAGGAGGAAGCGGAGTTGGAAGATTTGAATTATTTGATGGGCCGTAAAATCCATTCTCTGTATAAATTGTCGTATTTATTATACCAACACAGACTAGCTAGATTTACGTTAACATTTTGGTTATTAGAACTTATGTTATCATTTTCCAAATTTCGATCTATAATGTTCTTCAGGACTGAGGTAACAACTTGTTCCTGCTATTTTCCTTGAAGGCTCTCTATAATTTTCACCATGTTTTCACGAGCTGCACTGCAAGTACACGAAGAATGACTTCTGCCTTTACCAACAATTTTTGAAGCGTGGTAACACAAACATAGATTTTTCTACAGTTCGAGGAGGGAGCGGAGTTAGAAGATTTGAATTACTTGATGAGCCGTAAAATCCATTCTTTGTCTTAATTGTAGTATTTATTATACCAACATGACCTCGTTTTTTGTCTAGCTTTTTGTGTCCCTGACGTCTTTCAATTAAGCAAATGTAGCAATTGCATTCATTGTGACGACCTTGAGTTTCTTTGGGTAACTTCAGATCTTCAAAGTTTGGCATAATTGGTAAATGGTCTTCGAACATTACTATTTGGCTCTCAGTGAGTGTGTGACGATAAATATTGCAGATATATACAGGAGATTTGGAATTTAAGATATCGGACTTCTTATTTATTAAAGTTATCACAAGATTCTAACTCGCTTATTAATCAAAAAAAATCATTGATTTAGATTTTCCAAAAACAATCTTGCCACATAGGGCACAAACTTGTCTTCTATTATCATCGTGGTCACTTTTTAGTGTTGGTTTTGTATCTGAATTCATTTTAGCAGCAACGAAACGAACAATATTTAATGACATCATTTTATTATTTGACAGTAACAACTAAAACAATTTCATAGCATACTCGAATAATGTAAAAGTAATATTAAATAATCTGTACCAAAATGTGGAATATTATAATTTGTTTTCGCTAGAGATAACAAAAATAAGGTAATTTTTTTATATCACTTATCATTACTGTTGTATCAGTAAAATTAAAATAAAATCGTAGTCTCAAACATGTGATTAAATTTCTTAAGAACTGCTCATTGGATATTTATATATTTGCCTATATCATATGCTAGTATATCACTTAATATCAGCGAATAATTGCATCAAAATCAATACGCCAGTTCTTGAGATACCATCACTTATGTATGATAAATATGGAAGATACACATAAAATCGCCTCAAAATATTGTAGTCTCCAACAAAATTTGAATTATGTCAACAATTGCTCATTGGATATTAATTCAATTGCACTTATAATGTACTAGTATATCACTTAACATTAGTACAAAATATCATTTAAATTGATACGCCATTTCTTAAGGTAGGTAAGGTACGTACTTAAGGTAAGATGTATCAGTAAAATTCAAGCAAAATCGTAGTCTCAAATAAATGTTGAAAAATCTTAAGTACGATCATTGGATATGTATTTAATTACCTATAGCGTATTGTAGTATATCACTCAATATCAGTAAAAAATTGCATCAACATTTATACGTCAGTTCTTAAGATACCATCACTCATATATGATAATTATGGGAGGTACACTTAAAATCGCCTAAAAATATTGTAGTCCCTAACAAAAATTGGATATTTATTTAATTGAACGTATTATGTACTAATATATCACTTAATATTAGTACAAAATATCATCTAAATTGATACGCCAGTACTTGAGATACCATCACTAATGTATTATAATTGTGGGAGATACACTTAAAATCGCATCAAAATATTGTAGTCTCCAACAAAAATTGAAATATCTCAACAATTGCTCATTGGATATTAATTCAATTGCACTTATATTGTACTAGTATATCACTTAATATTAGTACAAAATATCATTTAAATTGATACGCCATTTCTTAAGGTAGGTAAGGTACGTAGTTAAGGTAAGATGTATCAGTAAAATTCAAGCAAAATCGTAGTCTCAAATAAATGTTGAAAAATCTTAAGTACAATCATTGGATATGTATTTAATTACCTATAGCGTATTGTAGTATATCACTCAATATCAGTAAAAAAATGCATCAACATTTATACGTCAGTTCTTAAGATACCATCACTCATATATGATAATTATGGGAGGTACACTTAAAATCGCCTAAAAATATTGCAGTCCCTAACAAAAATTGGATATTTATTTAATTGAACTTATTATGTACTAATATATCACTTAATATTAGTACAAAATATCATCTAAATTGATACGCCAGTACTTCAGATATCATCACTAATGTATTATAATTATGGGAGATACACTTAAAATCGCATCAAAATATTGTAGTCTCCAACAAAAATTGAAATATCTCAACAATTGCTCATTGGATATTAATTCAATTGCACTTATATTGTACTAGTATATCACTTAATATTAGTACAAAATATCATTTAAATTGATACGCCATTTCTTAAGGTAGGTAAGGTACGTACTTAAGGTAAGATGTATCAGTAAAATTCAAGCAAAATCGTAGTCTCAAATAAATGTTGAAAAATCTTAAGTACAATCATTGGATATGTATTTAATTACCTATAGCGTATTGTAGTATATCACTCAATATCAGTAAAAAAATGCATCAACATTTATACGTCAGTTCTTAAGATACCATCACTCATATATGATAATTATGGGAGGTACACTTAAAATCGCCTAAAAATATTGTAGTCCCTAACAAAAATTGGATATTTATTTAATTGAACGTATTATGTACTAATATATCACTTAATATTAGTACAAAATATCATCTAAATTGATACGCCAGTACTTGAGATACCATCACTAATGTATTATAATTGTGGGAGATACACTTAAAATCGCATCAAAATATTGTAGTCTCCAACAAAAATTGAAATATCTCAACAATTGCTCATTGGATATTAATTCAATTGCACTTATATTGTACTAGTATATCACTTAATATTAGTACAAAATATCATTTAAATTGATACGCCATTTCTTAAGGTAGGTAAGGTACGTAGTTAAGGTAAGATGTATCAGTAAAATTCAAGCAAAATCGTAGTCTCAAATAAATGTTGAAAAATCTTAAGTACAATCATTGGATATGTATTTAATTACCTATAGCGTATTGTAGTATATCACTCAATATCAGTAAAAAAATGCATCAACATTTATACGTCAGTTCTTAAGATACCATCACTCATATGTGATAATTATGGGAGGTACACTTAAAATCGCCTAAAAATATTGCAGTCCCTAACAAAAATTGGATATTTATTTAATTGAACTTATTATGTACTAATATATCACTTAATATTAGTACAAAATATCATCTAAATTGATACGCCAGTACTTCAGATATCATCACTAATGTATTATAATTATGGGAGATACACTTAAAATCGCATCAAAATATTGTAGTCTCCAACAAAAATTGAAATATCTCAACAATTGCTCATTGGATATTAATTCAATTGCACTTATATTGTACTAGTATATCACTTAATATTAGTACAAAATATCATTTAAATTGATACGCCATTTCTTAAGGTAGGTAAGGTACGTACTTAAGGTAAGATGTATCAGTAAAATTCAAGCAAAATCGTAGTCTCAAATAAATGTTGAAAAATCTTAAGTACAATCATTGGATATGTATTTAATTACCTATAGCGTATTGTAGTATATCACTCAATATTAGTAAAAAAATGCATCTTAATTCTTAAAATACGTCAGTTCTTAAGATACCCTCACTCATATATGATAATTATGGGAGGTACACTTAAAATCGCCTAAAAATATTGCAGTCCCTAACAAAAATTGGATATTTATTTAATTGAACTTATTATGTACTAATATATCACTTAATATTAGTACAAAATATCATCTAAATTGATACGCCAGTACTTGAGATACCATCACTAATGTATGATAATTATGGGAGATACACTTAAAATCGCATCAAAATATTGTAGTCTCCAACAAAAATTGGAAAATTTCTACAATTGCTCATTGGATATTAATTAAATGGCACTTATCATGTACTAGTATATCACTTAATATTTTCACAAAATATAATTTTAATGAATACGCCTATTTTTAAGATACCATCACTGATCGTAGTTTCACACAAATATTGAAACATTTTAAGTACTGGTCATTGGGTACTTATTTAATTGCCCGTGTCGTATCCTAGTACATCACTCAATATCAGTAAAAAATTGAATCAACATTGATACGCCAGTTCTTGAGATACCATCACTACTGTATGATAAATATCGGGGATACACATAGCCTCAAGATATTGTTCTATCTAACAAAAATTCAAATATCTCAACAATTACTCATTGGATATAAATTTAATTGCACTTTTTATGTACTAGTACATCACTTAATATTAGTACAAAATATCATTTAAATTGATACGCCATTTCTTGGGGTACAATCACTGATGTATCAGTAAAATTAGAGCAAAATCATAGTCTCAAGTAAATGTTGAAAAATCTGAAGTACTGCTCATTGGATATTTATTTAATTGCCTATAACGTATCATAGTATATCACTCAATATCAGTAAAAAAATGCATCAAGATTGATACGCCAGTTTTGCATTTTTGCAACTTTTTTACCTAAAATTCAGAATAAAAAGTTGCCTATTATTTTGATCATACTGTATAATTCTACGTATCTCATACTCATCTGTATCATGACTTTTCTAAATTTCGGAAAGTCCTATAGGCTCCATAATACCTACGTATCTACTTTCGCTTTTATGCTTGCCTTTCCAGTCAAACGATGGAGGGTTGAAGTGGTGAGCACTGACACTAAACATTATCTTAAGTATGCAATAAGACTATAAGTATCAAAACAATAATGACACCGCTACGTATGGGGCTAGTTTCAGAGACCCGATCTCTCAATCTATGTGGGGGGTTATTGGGCATTAAAAATTCACATTCCGCTTTTCAATTACCAACGCCTCGGATGAAAGTGTCATGGTGCAGATGCCCCACGTATCCAGCTTCTTATCGGCTCCAGGGGGTTAAGCCCCAAATAATTTAAAGTTCAGCCCCGAGCTGCAAGGGGGGTTTTCTCGGTTGTAGTTTCGCCATTACAACTTGGGGCAGCACGTACAATCGCGGCGAACACAATCAAAACAGGATGATATTGCATTAAGATAATTCTCAAGTTCCGGCCTCGGAACTCCGCTGAAATTTGATAAATAGCACCCCCTCGGCTCGGAGGTAATCGCTAATTCCTCGAAGTTTCCGCAGGCCTTTTATTTTGGGGGCGCTTTAAATGGATCCGGGCTAATGTAACGTGCGTAAAAGTGAGTGCCTGAAATATGAGCCTCCGCGACGACGGGATAACGGGAAGCGTCGTCCCCACAGCCATTACTCTGATCCGCACCATAAAATGTAATAAGATGTGTTTTCTATTACGGGACAATGCCGGGTTTCGCGCTCGCGTATCGACCTGTGCGTCCCCGGGATATATCGCACGGATTTTTGAGGTCCTGGAGGTAATTAGTGCGCCTCCCCGAAGGTGCTCGGCTCCAAGGAGTTCGCCCCTAAACATGCCCTGCAGGGGGCGCAGGCGATTCAAGTTACAAATTTCGCCCAAGGGCTTTGTTCCCAACGGGATCATTAAATGCTAATCCGTGTGGCCTGCAGAAAAAATTGTAGGCAGGATATTTGCGATGAAATGTGCCACACAAAGAGACAGTCAAGGGAAATTTATGTGTGAATGAATTGAAATTCGCATTTTAAATAGAAACCGATTTTCACAAGGATAAAATATGTCAAACGATGAAGAAATGAGCACTTTTTGAACCACCCCGCCAACTACAGAGGCTGCATCGTACACAAATAACTACAACAAAAACCCTACCCCAAACCAAGGGAAATAAACTTCAACCCAAAGGACATCAATCAGCAAACAGTAGAACAAGGAATCAGTTATGCCGCGAGAACAAAGCAAAACAGCAATAGTAACATTGCTACCAGTGAGAACTCACCCAACATGCAACAACCGAATGACTTGCAGAACTAAAAGACATGATGAAAACTCTTATCACCCAAATGGAAACCGTGATGAACCTTATCACAACCCTCGTCAGCAAACTCCCACAATGATCCAACTGCTAAAGATTGTAGAGTGGAACGCCAATGGCTTGAGCAGACATGCTCAAGAAATGAAAACATTCCTAATCGAAAATAAAGTAGACATCATGCTGGTGGCAGATACACATTTCACCAAGAAATCTTACATAAAAATACCAAACTATAACATATATCAAACAAATCACCCCGATGGATCAGCGCATGGTGATACAGCAATTATTACTCATAACAGCATTAAGCACAACGAAGAAGAGAGCTACGCAATGGAACACATCCAAGCCACAACCATGTCCCTAAATTCAGCAAGAGGTAATATACTCGTGTCTGCAGTCTACTGTCCCCCAAAACACAAAAACAAGCGACAAGAGTATCTAAACTTCCTCAAGACACTTGGTAATACATTCATAGCAGGAGGGGATTACAACACCAAACGCAAAGCATGGGGTGCAAGGCTGATAAACGCCAAGGGTTAAGAACTCTTTGCTGCAAAAAACACTAACAATACGAAGCTTTTAACAACAGGCGAACCCACCCACTGGCCATCTGACCCCAACAAAATACGTGATGCTCTAGATTTCTATATAACAAAAGGAATCAACCCAAAAGAAACGAGAATTGAGTCAAACTTGAAACCATCATCAGATCACTCACTAATAATACTAACTATACACACAGAAGTACTAGAACAGGGAATACCCTACCTACGCTATGGAACCGCAATATAAACTGGGAAATATTCCAGACAAGGATAGCCGAACTAACAAATCTTAAGATCCCCCTAAAGACGCCGGACAGCATAGAAAACGCACTTAAAAACCTGATAAGATGTGACGTACCTGAAGGGCAGTCGGCGCGTTAGGCCGTGGAGCGAGTGGAGGGTCCCTTCGAAGTAGTAACGAGGGCCAGGCTCTCGGTGTCAGAGAGTGGGGGGGTTAAAAAAAGGCTCCACGTAATTTTACCTCGTTGCTACTTCGTCGCAAAGGGTGGCTCCACCCTACTTGCGTGGGTGGACGGCAGACAGTCAGCGAAGTTCAGAAATCACGAACTGTCACAACGCTGACCACTTGGCGCCAACACCACCAGGTTTAAATCTCGCAGTGAGAATAGGAAACTGTAACTGAAATAAATGAGAAAACGCGGGGGGAACAAAAAATAACAGGTGTGAGTTTGGTATGGTAAAATGTCGGCGTTTATTCACACAAACAAATGACGGACACCGTGTCCGCGCTCCTGAAAAAAAAATACCTCCGAACGCCACCCTTTCGCGCAGGGTTTACTCTATTCGGCCGAATAAAATAAGCTCCTAATCGCGCGATTTAAAGGGCCGAGGGAGCAACCTTTCTCGTACACAGCGCAAAACACGTACGACACGAAACACGTAAACACAATTTATACACAAAAGAATAACCCGAAACAAATGGCTCAATCGAGCACACAAAAAAAGAATTTATATATATTTGGATCTGGCCTGAGTTCTGGTGGTCTCGTCGGTGGCTGGGTTCAGCTCCGGGATGTCGGCGGTTTGCGTCGAGGACGCCTGGGCTTGGTCCGCGGCCTCCAGCCAAGAATGGTTTTGGCCGAGCTGTTTAGCCCGTAGCCAAACGCTCAGGTGTTATGAGCGTGTTCTCTGCCCCGTACTCGGTGCCTCAATCCCCCTCAAGGGTGGTTAGCTGAGAACCGTTGATTATTCCCGTAAACCGGATGGATGAAACCTTAGCTCAACGGTCCTTCTGGCACGATCTGTACTGGACACGAGTCAATTGAGTTCTGCCTCATGGCGGCGCTCCGCCGGCGAATTTTAAAAATCGCTCACGGGGAAACGCGTCACCACAACAACAAAAAAAATGCGACCACGGATGCCTATCGTGCAGGTCTATACGCCAATTAATTATTAAAATGCCGTTTCGGCCAACGCTATTTTTGGACCGTTACAAAGATCCATCCAAACTGCAGTGTGAACCTCAACCCCGACACAACGAACTAACAGCTACAAAAAACAAAATAATGAGAACCCAATAATAGTGAGAGACAAAATAGCACAAAAACAAAAGCTGCGTAAGATCTGGCAAATCACAAGATCAGCAACTGACAAAAGAAAACTCAATAAAGCATCTCATGACCTAAAGAAACTACTGCTATCTATCCAAAACCAATCAGTAGAGACTTACCTTGAAAACCTCTCGCCCCCCCCCAGCTAACAACTACTCCCTTTGGAGGGCAACAAGAAAGTTAAATATACCGCTACTATCCATCCCACCCATAAAGAACAAAGAAGGACAATGGGCAAGAAACGATAAACAAAAAGCATCCGCATTTGCGCAACACAAAGTCTTTAAACCGTTCGACATAAACAGTGATACGGAAGAAGTAACAAACTTCCTCGAGACGCCATACCAAATGGATAATTCCATTAAGCCATTCAGTTACCACGAAGCCACACAAGCCATCTTCAAAGACATCGATCCCAAAAAGACTCCTGGGTATGACCTAGTAACAGGACGGATACTGCAAAGGTTAACAAAAAATCCAACCACAGCAATCCTACAAATATTCAATGCTATCCTACGACTCAGCTACTTCCCCTAACAATGGAAAATAGCAGAAATAACAATGGTAGCTAAACCTGGCAAGAACCCAAATGAATTAAGCTCATATAGACCAATAAGTCTCTTACCATTGTTATCAAAAATATTTGAAAAACTATTACTTGCGAAGCTAAAACCCATTCTGTCCCGACTACAATTAATACCCAACCACCAATTCGGTTTCAGAAAGAAGCATGGTACGGTAGAACAGGTGCACAGAGTGGTCAAAAAGATTAGCAATGATATTGAAAATAAGAGGTTCTGCTCAGCTGCCTTAATTGACATCAGTCAAGCGTTTGACAAAGTATGGCACCTAGGATTACTGTACAAGATTTAAAAAAAACCTACCACATCACTTTTTTGAAGTATTTAGGTCATATATAACCGACAGGTTAATTCTAGTAAAAGTGAGGTCCGAATTTACAGATCTATACTCTATCAGCTCGGGAGTCCCACAAGGAAGTGTGGTAGGACCACTATTATACCGGATCCACACCTCAGACTTGCCAACTACAAGGCTAACTACAGTCACCACCTTTGCAGATGACACGGCTATACTGGCCTCCCAACACAATCATGTATCAGCATCAAAAAAATTTCAAACACACCTAAACAAAATAGAAGCCTGGTTGACGAAATGGAAGATCAAGGCAAATGAGATTAAATCCACACATATAACCTTCACATCGAAAAGAGACCAATGTCCCCCCGTTACTCTAAATAGCCGCCTGCTAACGCAAGTGAACAGTGTTAAAAACTTAGGCATACACCTGGACAAACATCTGACTTGGCAAAAACATTTCTTCACGAAGAGGAAACAGCTGGGACTAAACTGGCAACAACTATACTGGATCGTTGGAAAGAAATCGAAATTATCGCTACAGAACAAAATTCTGGTATATAAAACCATCATAAAGCCCATGTGGACCTATGGAATCCAGCTCTGGGGATCCGCCTCCCACTCCAACCTGGAAATTATCCATCGGTTTCAGAACAAAGTCCTAACAAACATGGTCAATGCCGTAAGGTACGTCCCCAACCACATAATAGGAAAAGATCTACAAATCCCTTCTATCAAGAGTGAAGTGAAGAGATACTGCGAAAAATATGAACAAAGAATATCCACACACCCCAGCAGCCTTGCTTCAGCCCTTCTTAACACCGATGGAGAAGTGCGCCGACTAAAATGTTTTAAACCAAGACCTAACAAATAGATTTAACTAATCATTGATAAACATCTAGCAGTGTGCTTATTACAAAGGATATAATTCTTTGGAATTATCTCCTACATGCCCGAAAATATATATATATATATATATATATATATATATATATATATATATATATTTTGTCATATCATTTGCTTATTGTCTCACTTAAGATAGATTGTAAATAAATTGGAGAACTTGGAATTGGCGAACGAAGAATTGGCGAACGGATTAGCTCTACTTATGCTAACCATTTATTAGAACATAAACACGACTTCCAACCAAAGTTTAAAACTTTACACACCTGTGATAAAAGGCTAAAATTAAATGTTTTAGATCATTTTGAAATTAACAAATATAATAAACAGGGTCTATTATTGAACGACCAACTTGAGGTTAATAACTCCCCACTTTTGAATTTATAAATGAACCCCCATTCTCATTATGTAAGCCCCCATATTTAGTACTTAAGTATCAACTGTAGTTGCAGAATATCAGTTTTCATCTGCCTGATGAAGCCTATATCTATATATATATATATATATATATATATATATAGATATATATATATATATATATATATAGATATATATATATATATATATATATATATATATATATATATATATATATATATATATATATATATATATTGTTACGTTTTCGTTGCCTGCCCCACGTTGGCTGCCAAATTTTTACGTTTTCGTTTACTCTGCCTATTTTATTAGTGTTGAATATTTAAGCATTTACTTGTTTTGTAACTTTTTGTTCTTTCTCTTATCTCAGGTTCAATAGTAGGTTCAATCATAACTAAATAGAGTTTTGTTCAAATACTTGATTAAATGAATTGAAAATAACCCAAAATATTAAAACGTCTAATATAAACTGAACTAAACAAACAAATCAAAAACAATAGAAAACAAAATTATTAAATACATAATAAACTATGGCCAACATTAACAAACTAAATCCTATATACACAAGCCAACTTATGTGATAATATGACTCTTGCACTTTACGCAAACTTTCAACTTGCAGTTTTCTTCTTGTGGTTCCTTGATTAATTCGTCCTCTTGTCCCTGCGTTCTCCTTTTGATCCTTTGTTGATTCCCACAAAAGTAAACAGCTACTTTTGTGTGCGAAGTTGAGCGGCTTGAAGTCCTGATTTTTGAATATCTCCGTCACGGCTCCTATCTTGTTGAACTCCTCTCCTGGTTGACTGTCTTCTTCCAGTCCTATGTCCAATCGTTGAAACCCCGTTAATATTTTGTAATGTATTTGTATTAGTATCGCAACATCTCCACCCGCGATCCACACGCGTCTCTCCCACTCGTCAATCTCCTTGTTGATTATTTTCGACTTTCCATTATTCAATTCCCCAAGCGTCTATGCACGAAGTCACCTGTCACCCGTGGTAACCGATCAACAACCTCCATCCGTGGATTGCTTTGTATATTTGTGCATACTTGTTCATGTTCACATTTACAATATTTACAATAATTTTTGTTAGCTTGTGCCCTAAATATTATAATTCTATCTAAAACCTATATAATAATAATAAATCTATTCTAATAAATCTAAATAAATAATACAAATACCATCACAATATATATATATATATAGAAGCTTTCATAGGCCTTGCCGGCCCATCGCTGATATTATGTCTCTCCACTCTTTACGGTCAGAAGCTTTTTCCTTTCAGTCACGTACACCAATTTTTCCAGATCCTGTACCACTTTTTCTTTCCATCTATTCCTCGATCTGCCTCTTACTCTTACCCCTATTGGTCGTATCTTTGTTATGGTTTTGGTGATTCTGGTGCTCTCCATCCGCTGCACATGTCCCAGCCATCTTGCTCGTTGTTGTTTGATATATTGCACAATGTTTGGTTCCCCGTATAACTTGTTTAGGTTGTAGTTCGTCCTTCTTTGCCAAACTCCTTCTTCTTTACACCCGCCGTAAATTCTTTGCAGCATTTTTATTTCCCACCTCAGCAGTTTTTCCACCTTTACTGTTCCTAGCTTCCATATTTCACATTCTTACGTTACGATTGGTCTCAATACTGTTTTGTAAATCTTTAGTTTGGTACTTACTGAGACATGCTTAGATCTTAGTATGTGACTTAGAACCGCTGCTGCTTTATCTCCCTTTATCATCCGTTTTTTAAGTTCTTGTTCTTCTTTCCCGTCTTAAGTGATCTGTACTCCTAGGTATGTGAATTCGCTGACTTGCTCTATTACCATTCTATCCCTCCCTGTTCTTTCTATTAGCAGATTCTCCTTTGTAATTGTGCCTCTTCCTAACACCATGTATTTTGTTTTCTGATAGTTAATTTGGAGCCCGACTGTCAACGCAATTTCTTCCAAGGTTAATATTGCTTTTGCGAGGTCTTTTTGGTAGGTGTTCGCTAGTATTCCCATGTCATCGGCATAAGTTATACATTGGCGGTCTGCGTTGATTATGATTTCTGTCCTATTCAGTTTGCTCGTCCTTATGACGAATTGTAGCAGTATGTTGAAAAGCAGTGTTGATAGGGGGTCACCTTGTCTTACTCCATTGTATACTCTGAAGCTTTTTGTCTTCTTTCTTTTCCATTTTACTCTGTTGGTCGTGTTTTGTACTGTCATTTGAACTAATCTTGTTAGTTTTCAAAGCGACTGCCCATCGCTTTGAATAGTTCTCGCCGTTTTACAGTGTCATACGCTTTTAAAAAATCTATGAAAACTACGTACACTTTCTTGTTGTATTCTCCTAACATTTCTTGGGTCTCTTTTAAAACAAATAGTAGGTCTGTGACTGAACGATCCGGTCTGAAGCTCGCTTGGTACTCTCATATCTCTTTTTCCGTGAATTCCTGCAGTTTGTCTCTTAGGGCGGTAGCTAATACCTTGTACATCATCTCCAGCAGTGCTATTCCTCTGTAGTTGTTGTATTCTGATTTGGTCCCCTTCTTGTGTATCGGAGCTATCGTAGCTTCAGACCATTCTTTTGGCATCCGTTCTTCATTCCATACTTGATTAATTAAGCTGTGTACTCTGTCTGTGATATTTTCTCCTCCATACTTGATTATTTCGGTGTTCAAACCGTTCTCACCAGGTGTTTTTCTGTTCTTTAGTTTTTCAGTATTCTGCTTATTTCTTCTTTTGTTGGGGGTTCTATATCGTCAGTGTATTGTGATTCTTCATTGCTGTATAAGTTGCCATCATTTTCCAGTTGTAAAATTTCTTGGAAGAAGTTTTTCCATTCTTCTAATACCTGGTCTTCATCCGCTACTCTCTCTCCCTCTTTGTTTTTGAACGCTGTCGGAGAATGATGACATCCTTTCCCCGTTTGTTTGACGTCTTGGTAGAAGTTCCTTATCTCTGTATTCTTGTAATATTCTTCCATCTGTTCTACTCTGTGTTGCCAGTATTTTTTCTTGGCTTGTTTGAAGGCTTTTTTTTGTTCTAATTCTTTGTTCTTTATATATTTGAATGTCTCTTTCTTCGCCAGTTTCTAGCATTTTCTTTCTCGCTTCCAGTTTCTTTCCTCTCTTTCTCGCTGTCTCTGTTGAATCATTCATTCTTCTTTTTTCCTCGTCTAGTCCTTTTAATAGTTTCGTCTGCTGCGCCTATTATACATTCTTCAGTTTTCTTCCACCTTTCACCATCTTCTTGTGTTTTGCCTGTATTATTACGTAGTCAATTTGGTTTACAGTTTTACCATTTGGGGGCTACCCACGTGCCTTGATATTCTTCGTTTCTTTCGAAATATGTGCTCATTATTCTTGCATCTTTGCCCGCCGCAAAGCCTATCAGTTTTTTCCGTTTTCATTTGATTTCTCGTGCTTGCTGTACTGGTCGATGGTCGGTCTGAAAGGTGCCTCTTTCCCATTGTCGCAGTACAACATTAAATATTTTGTGAGACTCACACCAATTATGTTTTATTTATATATTAACATGGAGTTTCATTATGAATAAGCTTCATCAATCCGATACCTACCTTTTTTACTTTCTGATTCATAATTTTTAAGATATGGGTTTTTAATGTACTTAATCATGTTATTTCAGGTAGTACCAAATATCACTAATTTGTTTCGTTGGTGCAAATTTTAGGTGGAGGTTAATAATATTATATATTTCAAGGTTATGGGTATTGGTGACGATAATATTTGATCATCTGTTTCAATGGACTAACTTTAGCTCATATTGTAGTTTATATTTTAATGAAATTGTAATATTTCACTGGAATTTGTCGAAGTGTACTTTGTTTTAGTTTAGCGAGGTAAAGTGCACATTTGTAAAGTTAACAGTCACGAAGATGGAGGTGCTTTACTTGTTGAGAGTTGAATAAAATGCACAGCCCAACTTCGACTGAAAGCCTGATGTGATTATGGCGGGGGCAATCCTAACCCACATCTAACTCTGAACGAGTTGAGCACTTTAATTATCACCGTGGCTTATAAAAAGAGCGGCCCAGGGGCAGGCAGCGACTGTCCCCTGAAAAAGCAACCACTATTAAATTAATCCACCCCCGAGACGTCTCCTAATTTCCTTTCTGCTGGAATTCTGCTGGGATAATTGCAGGAGCGACGCGCTTTGGCCGATGGGTGACCGCGAGTGGGGGGCGCCACTTTTTCGCCCTTGGTGGATTGAAATTGTTGTATATTTAACGTCGCGCGGGCCGTTAATCCTCCCGAAAGGAGCACGTTATCCTGCGGAGGCGAGACGTTGGCCTAGCAACGCGCTCCCAGGCTGTTGAAAATTCGGGGTCTAGAGCGCACACGCACACTCCAGCATCCCCCGGCCCGTGCTTTCCTCCGGGTGGGAATCCTGTACCCGGAGTGGCGGTCGCAGGACCGGACTGTGTCAGCCGCCCGCGCTCGAGTCGACGTGACGTCATCGCAACTCCGCACTTAGGGCACACACTGGGCACACGCACACGACGGCACGGAGTTCTTTGGCGTGCGGACAGGATGTGAGTTGTTGGTGGGTTCGGTGATGGACAACTGTGGCAGCTCCGGGATGCACTCCAGGCGGACTTCCGGAGGACCGCTTTTTTAAACTAAGGTAAATTGGTGCTGGTGCAGGCGCCGGGTATGCCGGTCCTGGGGGACACCGACCGGGTAATTCGACGCCGTGCGAACCGGCTGCACTCGATCAAGTTTTACCCTCACGACCTGCACAACGTCCCGACGCCTGTTCTTCGGGAATATTCTATTTCAGCACCGGCGGAGTGCTTAATGGAAAATTGCTATGCAACTATAAACTCTAACGTCGTAAAAATCCCCCCTAAAGACATTAAATACTGCCATATACTTTATAAATATATATTAAATTTAAGAAAATGTAATGCACGTTCTAACACATAAAAATAATATGCATTCTTAGGTAAATGCATTGCGAAATTGCAGCGCTTATCTCGTCTAACCACATAATCGCATGCGTCATTATTTTTTAATTTAAAATTACATGAAATACATCTTTCACCTCATGGGTGCATAATTTTTTAACTTCGAATAAAAATGAAATAAAAAAATTATACATTAATATCTAAAACCACTAAAACTACAGTAAATATATGTATTTAATGTAACGAAAAATAAATCTACTTGCAAAATTATCAAAAATTATCATTTTTAGGTGAGCATTAAAATAAAATATAAAACGTTTCATTTATATCCAAAACCACTAAAGCAGGAATAGTAGTTTAATCTAATACAACGAAAAATAAGTCAACTTGCAAAATTATCCATATTTGAAATACATAACTACAATGTACTCGCTACAAATGGCGAAATATAAAACTGTATTAAATTATGTACTACAAACAACAATAGTATTTTAATCTAATGCAACGAAAAATAAATGAACTTGCAAAATTACCCAAAATTTGAAATACATAACTGCAATGTACTCAATATAAATGGTGAAATATAAATCTATATTAAATAATAAGAAAGTTTAATCCATGCTCGTACATACAGGGTGAATTAAAAGTAATGAACCACATCTCCTAAGTCTTTATTATTATTTTTAGAAAAAAAAGTTTTAAACAAAAGTTTGTTGGCTAATTATTTGCCACAATTTGACGGTGCAAATTCATCATCGTCATCGATTTTTCTTTTTGAATTGCTAAATGTTTTTTATTATTATTTTTTAATTATAATTTAAGATTTGTTTAATCTAATTTTGAATCCTAAAATAATAACTCGTGCAGTTATGTGGTTAATGAGGAGATAAGCGCTGTATTTCCGCAATACATTATCTTAAGATTGCATATTATTTTTATACAGGGTGAGTAAAAGTAAGAAACCACCTTTCTAGAGCCTTTATTAGTATTTTTAGAAAAAAATGTTTTAAACGATAGTTTGATGGATAGGTATTTGCCACAATTTGAATTTAATTTTTTTGTGACGATTTTTGAAAATGACGTCATCGATACTATTTTCAATGGTTACCTAATTTTTTCAATAAACAAATTTGATAGCATTTGTTTTTCTCTTCACGAATATCTTTAAATACCAAATATCTCGTCCTTAACCACATAACTGCACGAGTTATTATTTTTGGATTCAAAATTAGATGAAATAAATCTTTAACCACATAGGTAAATATTTTAGATTCAAACTAAAATGAAATACAAAAAATATTCATATGTACAAAACCACTATAACCACAAGAGTATTTTAATTTAATGAACAACAATTCTAAGAAAATCGGCCTATTACCTGATGACAAAAATGTGAAAAATTAAAGTGCCTTGACAAGAGTGCCTATCAAAACAAAACAAAAAAACAAATGATACAAGATAAACAAATACGAATTACTAATGTTAGTTTGTCTTTATCAAATACGGTTGTACATTAAACTGTATTTGAAAGTGTTTCTCAATAATTGTGGTGTGTTTAACAGAAACAAAACGCATCGAAATTTTGATAATGAACTAAGATTTTTCGAAATTAAAAAACACATTTAAGAAACAAACTGCTTTATTAAAATCATTACAAACAGAATTTAACAATACTAGTTATTAGAATTTCAACAGGTAAAGCATATTACAGTACCGATGAATATTATAATGATTCTCCTTGGATTTAGTCGCTGATAGACCTACATACGTTGTCTTAATATTTTAAAACGTAGTGTGATGATTTTGTGAATGGTCCTTTTTTTAGTATGTATTGTTTTAAATTATATTATGTAATGACAATTGTAAGGCTGCAAAGCCAATAACATGAATTAAATTGAATTGAATTGAATTGAATAGTTCCTCACAAAAGATTCTCACATTGTTGTCCATTAATTGAATCTGGTCAACAGACATTTTTGGGGATTTTTCTTTTTTTGCGAAATCAGTATCTCCTAATTATGATTGAATATTTTTCTGCAACATTAACTAAGATTTATCGAAATTAGAACAACACATATAAGAAACAAGTTCGTATTGTTAACACAAACGCTAAAACGAACTGCTTCATCCAAATTGTTTGTAAAATCATTACAAACAGAATTTAACAATACTAGTTCATCACAAAAGATTCTCACATTGATGTCCATTAACTGAATCTGGTCAACAGACATTTTTATGGATTTTTCTTTTTTTACAAACTCAGTATCTCCTAATTATGATTGCACATTTTTCTGCAATAAAACATCAACTGCCATTCAGTTTTATGGGATATAATTTACAATGAATATCGCGTTTAGTGCAGAAATTTGTCAAGCGACATCACATAGCGTGTTTCTGCAGTAAAAGTCCTGTGGTATTTTGTATAATACCAATACCATAGTATTAATTACCATTGGTGTATAATTACTTACAATTGCTTAGTAGTTTAAATTACAATTGCTTAGTAGTAGCAAAGATCCCGTGGGGTCGATAGCCCAATAAAGATTGTTTATATATATATAGTTTAAATTTCTTTATTGTATTTTAATGAAAACACGGAAAATGTTTTATTCTGTGTTCAAATAAAAAATATATAGTATATAATAATTTCTTGTTTATTAAAAATCATAATACCACAAAAAAATTAGGAAATTACCATTAAAAACATTTGCAATTTGCCTAATTTTCGGCGGCGTTAGTGATAAATTTTCTTCAGTATTCATTTTCAAACAATGCAAAGTTGCGAAAATAAAATCCGACGTTTCAAATTATTTTTTTTTCCACAGCCGCCTAAATTTACGCCACATAAATGTCACCAACCACCGCAAAATGCCCTAGATTTAAAATTTTAATTTTTTAATTTATAAACTAGTATTATGCGGCAAAATAGTTGAAATAGTATAAAACACTCGTTGCAGAAGGTCCATCAAGCACTCATTTGTTCCCCAACTCGCTGCTATGCAGCTCGTTTCGGAATTTCAAATTCGTGCTTGAATAGATGCCTTCTGCAACTGGTATTTTAATATACTATTCTAGATTAAAATCGTATTTTATTGCAGAAATGAGTCAACTGCAATATTTTCAATATTTTTTTACAATTATTGGAGAAATATTATAATGTAATTACAGGCAGCATCAATTTTGGGGAAGATGTTAAATAATACTAGAAATTTTTTCAGGCGAAAATCTGTTTAAATATCAAGGATATCATATTTTTCTTTGTTTTCCAACAATTTGAAAATGTGTTCTTGACCAGTTTCTATGAACAAGAATATGCGTTCCGTATTTGTTAAACGTACCATAATTATTGAAAAGTACTTTCTAACTGCTTCTAGTATTTTTATCCACTAGCTGATGTAAATACACTGTACACGTGGTGACGTGATTAAAGAATTAATTAAATAAATAATTAAATAAATAATACAGTTTACTTTACAACCTTATTTTGGAAATAGAAATAGCTATGGAAATAGAACTGGCAGTAATAATTCTATTTGTTTAGCTTGTGTTATTTGTTTTCCAAGGCACTCTTTAATTGCTCTCTTAAATGTTAAACTTTTAATTGTTGTGTAAAAATATTATCATATTTACATTTTCAACGTTGAAATGTTTGAAAACGTGTTTCTAATACAAGTTATCCTGTTGCAGTATACACATATGCACTATGCACCCCCAGGAATGCATGTATATTACAATTAATTCTGACGGTTTTAGGTCATTTTCTGTTACTTGGAAAGATCGAAATAATGATTAATGATTTGTATATCTTACTCAGTTATTTTCCAAAATAATTACATATCTATCTGTTCACTGGCTTTCGGCCCTTCCAAATATTTATTTTATTAATGATGACGCCCGAATTAATAGATTCAGAATTTGCATTAATTTTATCTTGCAAAAATGTATAAAAACAAAAATACAATTATTGTACACAAAGACTTTTACTTTGTGAAAAGCAATCTGTGACAATTATTTCCACGCTTCAAGGTCCCCGCTTTAAGAAGAAGATATGTTTGCATGTAGATAACGCAAATGGAAGAACATTCGAGTACAAAAATGAAAAAAAAAATTAAAATTATAAAAACATATCAAATTTAGAATAAAACACTACTATGTTTTAACCACACAATTTAAGTTAAGTAAATTGTGTGGTTAAAACATAGTAGTGTTTTATTCTAAATTTAATATGGATTACCATAAAGTAAAGGTCTCAACCATCTTAATGATAAAAACATATGAAATTTGTTAACAATTTAATAAAATATTTATCTAAACCAGAACAAAAGTGCAAAAAAAATTGAAAATTGAAATAAATATATGAAACTCTGCAGGGAGTTTCACATTATTTGATCAACTACTTAAGAAATTTTAAGTGAATTCTATGCATTGAATTCAATGAAAATTGCTTCAGTAGGAGATCAAAAAATATTTAAAAATGCAAAATTCCATGATAATCTGTAATGACACTAATCGAAAATTACATGAAAATCCATGAATTCGATGAAAATTTCATAACATGTGAATACAAATTATTTGGAAACTACAAAACTTTCCTTCTTCTAAATCAAAGATTTCACAAGATTATAAATTCCAATTTATGAAACTACGTACTATAAATATTGAGACTTTATCTTATATTTTTACCCACATAGAGAGGATCTAACGCTAGACCGGGACTAATATTTCATTTCGAACTAAATTTATAGATATAGAATAAACGTCTTGCCTGGAGCTGAATCTGTAATCCATGACTAAATATTTAATTTTGGGCTATCGCGTATTACACATCCAGATGAAAAAAAAAATAGAAAAAATAAATAATATGAAATTTGCATTAGCATCAAAATATTTTAAGGTATTAATTGATGGTCTGGCATGTAATTTTTCTACCATGTATTTATGTTTTAACATTAGTTGAAATTTGCTTCAGATTCACTTCAGAGGTAAATGTGTGTTGGCAATGTGACAATATACAGGGTGTCTCACGCTAGTCGTTCAGAGGTAAAGTGTGTGTTGGCAATGTGACAATATACAGGGTGTCTCACGCAAGTCGTTGGTTAAAAGTTTATGGGGTTAACGATGAAACAAAAAATTGAAAAAAAATCAATCCAATAATTTTCGTCGTGATCTCCCAAAATAAAATATGTACATGTTTCTATCACTTCCGCTTCTACCTGAAGTGTCCATCAACTTTGTTATTTTAAATGGAGCATCATGTATATTTTTACATATTCAGATAGCTCGTTCAATTGTAAATATATTTTATTAAGCCTAGAGCGCTTATCTTGCTTTTGTTGTCATGTTTTTGAAGAAAAACATAATTTCCGAAATATTTGCTTTACATAGATGATTTCAAAAATCGATGTTAAAAATAACATCGTAAGCAACCTGTTTTGAAAAAATACCCTATTCCTAACTTGCCGCTCATAAGTTGAAAAAATCAGGACTTATTCTTTTCTGACAATATACTTGACTTAAGAAAAGTAGTACATTTAAAGCAATTTCACTTCAAACTATCTCGAAAAATTAATAATGCGAAACATAGATGACATTATAAATTTGTTATTATTAATACGTACTACTCATACATGTATGACTTCTTGCAGTAGGGCTACGATATAATAATTATTATTATTATTATTGTTAAAATGACAATAATAATGATAATAATAATAGTATTTAGGTAATTACTTATTATTAATAATATTTACCAAACTGTGTTAATTAGTCATTGCAAAGGCATACTGGCATGTATTTACGTTAAGTAAATAAAATTAATGTAGGTACCGAATACATGTAAGATACAATCATAACCAGTATTATTTCATAAGTAAATCAAATTGCAGAGTAAATATTTGTTGAC
Source organism: Othius punctulatus (assembly GCA_951805005.1). NCBI lineage: Eukaryota > Metazoa > Arthropoda > Insecta > Coleoptera > Staphylinidae > Othius > Othius punctulatus. The sequence goes on from OX638144.1 coordinate 16,651,807, forward strand.
AAAGTCTGAGTGCGTACATACTCAAGAGACGACTCCTTCAAGCTGAAATGGGCTTGGAAACTCGTAGAATCTTCATTATTTCATTAAAAATATTATATGCAAGATCGTATTATGATTGCAGGATATATTCTACTAACTTTATTAGGAAACACGCTTTCCTTTAAACTTATTGATTTTAAAATAATTGGTTTTGTAAATACTTATTACTGTTATTTAACGATGGTCTATTACTGCTACTATGGCTAATTACCGTTGACAAAGAGCCGAAAATTTTGCCCATAAGGATATCCAATTACACTTTTCTGCAAAAATAACGTTTTTGCTGCCTTGAAAAATTTTGCCTTATATCTACATTTTCAAGTAATGTGGAGTCCGAATCCGAACTCAGAAAAAATCCATTAAGAACCTTTTTTTTTTAAACGGGATTGGTTTTGAAAAACCATAAATTTAAAAATCGATTTTTTTTTGTTATTATTTTTTAAGTATTATTCTAAGAGATGTTTTTTATAATAAACTTTTCTTGGCAATTGAAGACAGAATTAAATGCAATTTTGAATTAGGTCCTTAGGTATAGAGACAAAATATTACTTGACTTATAATGTTTTATGTAATATCGATGGTGCAGCGCAAACATGTGCTAAAATTAAATATTAATTTTTTGTACGTAATTTTCACATTTGTGTATAATATTTAAGATTACGATAGAATGAAATGTTGTTATTAGTGGATGTAAACTATACGTTTAAAGAAAATAACTGAATTTATCTTAGATGCTTATCAATTAAAACATGTTTTACACATTTAACACAATTTCATCAAAAAATATACGTAGGTACAACATTTGTGTGCTACACCATCGATATAAAAAAAATCATTGAGAGGCTCCTGAAACTAACTAAAACTGAGTGGTACTTGTGACGTTTGTGAAGGAATTGGTTATGAATTTTCGCACATTTTCACGTAGTGGCCGGAATTTTGCGAATTTCATGGGAAACTTTCGCTTATTAATAGTCTAATATTACACTCCTCTGCATCAAAATCCTGTCGTTTACAAAAATATTGTTTCCTAATGTTTTGAGGTGGTGTGCCGAAAACGAATCCGAAGTCAGAAAGAAAGGCTGTATCAGGCACAGGTTTTTATAAACTTTGAGTTTTAGGTCAAAAATATGGAGTTTTCGTGCTTTTGGGCATTTTTTATTTGGGGAAAACTTTATTAGAAAAGATTAAAAATCTGCATGATTTTAAAGACATTACGATGAATTTCATCAAGAAAATAATGAGAGCATGAGTATTTTTGCACCACAGCTAAATGTATTAAATCCCCGAGTGAGTTTTCAAGTAAAGAGATTCGCGACCGAATCGTCTGACCAGTAGTCCCACAGTTAAATTAAATTTTGTTCAAATATAATTGAGCTTAAAAACAGTTACATGAATTACAAATCAGTATGTTTCATCTAAAAGTTACATCAAATAAATAAAGATACGATTTTCAAATATTTTCAAATATTTTTTTAATCTTTCAGTAAAAAAAGGGTTTTAATTGCCTTTTCTACCGGTTTCGACTAATTAGTCAGTCATCATCAGGCAAATTTGTCTAAAACTAAGAACGGTATTTTTCTTGTGGGTGACACATAGTGAAAACTAATTTGTAGGCTTCTGTGTATTTGTCGTGTATCGTCTTGAACTTATTACAAATTAGTATTTTGATAACAATGATGATAGTTACATTTTCCGATTGTTTTTGTTTCTTTATTTGCCTATTATCTGCCCATTTGTTAAGCTTTCTAAAGTTTGCTGGTATGTTCAGAAAATTCAGCAACATTTTTTAGATTTTCCGTATTTTTCACTTATAGTGTTTCATTTGCAAATTTTTCAATTTTCCATTTTGCAATCATGTTTATGAAATGTTCTTTGATTGCTGTCTTAATAAAAATAGGATTTATTTGCATATTTTGATATAGTTATTAACTAAACTAATTTGTAAGCTGTGTATTTGTCGTGTATCGTCTTGAACTTATTACAAATTAGTATTTTGATATGATAGTTAAATTTTCTGCATTTATATTGCTTTGTTTCTTTATTTGCCTATTTATTTGCTGGTATGTTTGAGAAAATTCAGGATCATTTTTTAGACTCAGTATTTTTCACTTAGTGTTTCATTTACAAGTTTTTCAATTTTCCATTTTGCAATAATGTTTATAAAATGTTCTTTAATTGTTGTCTTATTAAAAATAGGATTTATTTGCATATTTTGATATAGTTATTAACTAAACTAATTTGTAAGCTGTGTATTTGTCGTGTATCGTCTTGAACTTATTACAAATTAGTATTTTGATATGATTGTTAAATTTTCTGCATTTATATTGCTTTGTTTCTTTATTTGCCTATTTATTTGCTGGTATGTTTGAGAAAATTCAGGATCATTTTTTAGACTTTCAGTATTTTTCACTTACAGTGTTTCATTTACAAGTTTTTCAATTTCCAAATTTGCAATAATGTTTATGAAATGTTCATTGATTGTTATCTTATTAGAATTGCTATTTGTTTGTATATTTTGATATTATTATTTAGTTTATTGGACGTTTTCTTTTATGGTGTTTCATTTACAAATTTTCAATGTTCCAATTTTTAATAATATTTATGAAATGTTCATTGATTGTTATCTTATTAAAATTGCTATTTATTTGTATAGTTTGATATTATTATTAAGTTTTCTGGACAGTCAATAAAATGTTCTGGTTTTCCACATTATACGGTTTCATAATTCAAATATACTGCAATTGCTGAATGTTTTGATAATTTTTATGTTTCTATTGAAATTCTGCACTTTTGCAATGTTTTTTATGTATATATTCCATATGCACATACTAGAAATTTCTATAATGCTATGTGGATATTTCTGAAAATATATAATTCTGAAATTGTGAAATTTGGTGTAAGTTCTATATATTTTGATATTCTAATTCAATTTTCTGCATTTTTCTTGTATTTTGATTCTAAAGTTTATCTACCCGTTTGTTAAGTTTTTCAAAATTTGCTGGTTCCTGCGTGTTTCCTTAAATTCACATTTCATAAACTTTCTGTTCTTCTCACTTATAAGTTTAATTTGCAACTGATGTATATATTAAATTTTCTGTAATTTGCATACAGAGAGACATGACGAATTTTAGTGGGCTATAGGCCCTTGGCCTTTCCACCTTGCATACAGTTTCAGGATACTAGCAAATTTTGATATTTTCACTAAATTGTTTGCAATTTATGCATTTAGTTTTAATTTGATCAAAATTATAGTTCTATATTCCGGGTGTAGGTATATTAAGAATATATCCATTATTAAGCTTTAATCTAGAAAATAATGTTTAGCACTACTGCTGTAGTATAAATTTGACACTACACATTAACCACTATAATTTAGTTAAAACAAAACCTTACCTAACCTAAGCTAACCTAACTTAACATAACCTAACCTAACCACTATAATTTAGTTTACAATAATACTTCTCATTAATTGGAGACGAAAAGAATCAAATTTTGAATTAGGTTTTTAGAAAAAGAAAAATATTATTTGGCTCATAATTGGTTTTCTTGCAATATACACATTTAATTGAAGAGACTCCTTCAACTGACTGAAACTCAGTGGTATGTACTTACGGTGTTTGAGAAAAGAATTGGTAATGACTTTTCGCACATGCCACGTAATAGATGGTATTTTGCAAATTTCTGTAAAACTTAGAAGTAGAACCAGTAGAAAACCAAATAAAAGAAGGGGAAATGAGATGGTTCGGCCACATACAAAAAATAGGAGAAGAATGGGAGAATGGGAAAGTATACGATTTTCTCTGAAAGAAGAGAGAAAACAGGATCATTTATGAGACCAGAACACAATGAAAAAGTCAAAAGGAAGGCGCAGGGTAGAATGGAATAACTGTGTCAGAGAAAAAATTAAGAGATGCATGTCTCTTAATCTCTCATGTAATCTCTCATGTAATCCCATGAGACCAAGCCAACCTAATGACGTAAGCTAGGAAGAAGTAGAGAGAAACGTACAAGAAGAAAACAGAAACACGCCGTAAAGTGGATAGACTTTACACTTAATAAATAAATAAATAAATAAAATATTAGAATATGTACAGAATAGTGCCGTAAGATAGAACACCTCGCTCTTAATAAACAATCTGATGTTGTCTAATTAAAAGATAATGAAAATTCGAAATTACAGCAAGCAATTAAAACTTCCCTAATTACTTTTTTAATAATGAATTCATCATTTCGTACTAGCCGAAAGGATGCCGATCCAAATTATTAAAAAAAACCATTACGAGCCTCACGACGAAAGTCTACGAATTTCAATTAATTTAACATCGATGTGAATTATTCAGCTTGAATACATTTCAATTTAATCAAGATTAGGTGTTATTTCAGTATTTTTAAAATGATTCATTAATTAATGAAATTCAGCTTAAACTTTACAAACTATATTTCCAGTGCAAAAACTTTTTTTCTGTTAGGGTGCGATTTCCCCTTCCCCTAGCAAAGAACTTTTCACTTCCTTATAATGTAAATTGCAGCGGGCGAAAATTGCTTGGGAATGAACTCGATTTGGAAAAAGTAAGGGGTAAACTAAGGAATTGGATTCTAAAATGCGCGCGGGAAGGTTTCTCTTTTTCAGGGCCGAACGAGACACAATCGGAGGGACATTTGGCATGGAAACGGGCAATAAGCAATGAGGCAATGTGCAATTTGAATGCACGGTCGCGTGATCGAGATTTAATCGATGGACAGCGAAATGGCGCACAATTTTAATCGTGCATTATTGCCACCTATTTGGAATTAATTATTACCGGATTCGAAATTAATAGTACAGAATACATTCAATGTTTTACGCCATCACTATTATTATTTTGATCGGGGGTTCGTTCATTAATTTATTTGTCATTACATAAAATTTACGTAGAATAATGAGAGGCTAAAGGGCTAATAAATTTAGTAAAATTACAATTATTTTTTGAACAAATTCTGTATCGAGTATATGTTATAAAAATTTGAACAGTGTTTTGGAGTAATGAGGTCAGTGGCGGCGTAGCATGGGTTGGCACCCGGGGCGGTTTTCTATTCTAAGCACTAGTATTAAGCAAGTATTAAGCAAGTATCTAAGCAAGTATTCTAAGCACCCCAAAAAAAAAAACAACAAATACTAAACGTGCTTACGCGACTTCATTTTGCTAAAATATATAATTTGATAATCACATTATCAAAATTTACTTTCTTCTTCTTTTCAATAGTAAACTTTCGAGCAGATAGTTGACCTTGACCCAATATGACTTCCGGGGTGACGCATGGTCGTCGCAATATTTAGTACCTACTTTCGCCTACCGTGAACTATTCTTCTCTTCATATGACTTTAATTTTCTCGCAAGGATGTTTTGTATTAAATTGGCAAAGAAAATCGACGCGATGTTTATAAACAATAACACTGACTGACTGTGATTGTTTGATTGACATATGCCACGGTGCGGCGGAGACGGCCCGGGTGGAGGGGCGAAATCACTTCCCCCTTCCGTAAAAAACACCCTGTACATAAGCGATAGAAAGTGTCGAGTACTTAGCACCAACCACCCGATAACTTACGGGAGGTTATATAACGATTACTGTATCCTTAGCCAAGTTTACTTGAAAGTGAACTGCATTAATTATACAGCAGTTTCTGCAGCAACATAAAGCCCCGCAGTCTGCAAACTCTCGAAGGTGAATGTGAAACAATAATGGCGACGTTGTATTAATACCAGGCTGGCCAATCTGCCGTTTCCGGGAAGGTTTGAGTTTTCCAAGATCTGGGTTTCCTGCTGCCGTTTCCTGGAAGCTGCGAGTTTCAGAGGATTTGTATTCAAGTTTACTGCTGGCAGTCCAAGAAACGGTTGCTAGAAACAATGCGATTGTAAATATCTCCAATGGAAATTAAGATTACCATTCCTCGTGCACTTCAGGAATGATATTGCGCGAGGATATGCCTCTACTTCTGTCATCATAGCATGACAATAAAATTCATAATTCAATTAGAAACTCGCTAAACATTTTAGAAAATTATCCTGCTTTGATCCCATCCCTCATGTAACTGAATAAAATTACAAAGTTTATTGGCTAACTCAATTTTGTGTTGGAATCTGCAATTTTTGTTATATATATTTTACCTAATTCGTGGCAACTATTTGCAGTCGGGCTCACGGCCAATCTGTATAACATAATGGCGTAATTTTAATTAACAACGCCGTATTAATTATAATTGGTACTGTAATTGATTGTTTAGTCATAGTTGCTCTTTATGGCGCGCGGATTAAATCCGCAGCAGGGGCAATAACGCTGATTGAATTAAATTAGCGTGAGTGCGTGCAGGAAAAAATGGAAATCGCAATTGAATTAAGCGATTAAATGTTTATTAGGCATCAGTGAGGACGCATTTGCGTTATGGTCCGGCGCGATGTATAGAACGGGCGTAATCAAATTATATTTAAATTGGATTTTTTTAATAATTCCTAACGTTTTTCAGTGAATCGATAAAGTGCAGAGGGAATTTATTTCTTTTTGCTTAATTTAAATCTTTAGAATTGCCATTCGCCTTTCAACCAGCAGCTTCTACAGCGAGCAATCAATTTATTCCCTTAAATTGACACATTTTTTATTCCAGGACATTTTTTTTTCAAAATTCGAAATAAAAATTATAATGCAAAATAATTGAATCAGTCATTTTAAAGACTAACCGTCAATAATTTAATAAAAAAACAACATCGTAATGACATTAATAAGAACATATACCAGCGCATAACTCCGAAAATAAAATGTTTAAGTCCCTAAAATTTTTCGGAGATGTCAGCCTAAAAATTACTACCATCCTTAACAAACACAATATAAATGTTGCATTTAAATCATGCGTTAAATTATGCAACACCATATTCAATGCTTAAGTAAAAATTAATAATTTCAACAAATCAGGAAGTTACAAATTAACGTGTGAAGATTGTAAAGGACTTTACATTGGCCAGTCTGGGCGTAATTTCAACATTAGGTTGAAAGAACATATGAAATTATTTAGATTAAACCATGATAGTTCAACATTTGCTAACCTATTCATTGATAATCGGCACTCTTTTGGCACGGATGTACTGCAAATCATTCATTTCGCCGAGAAAGGTCCTACGATGGACCTATTTGAGTCCCTCGAAACTCAAAAGGCCAAGCGTAATCCCCAACATCCGGTCATTAACGACCAGACAGATCTCGTATACTCCCCACTATTCAAAGCTGATTATAGAGATGTATGAATAGGTGTTTTATTTGTATTTTATTTTACTTTAAGTTTGATAATGATCAGAACGTGATCAAAACTAGAGTGACTAACTTTAATAAACAGTGTGATATAAACAAAGAAAAGTGTTTGTTTTATTTAATTTCATCATGTCATCATGTATCACAAAGTACATGCCTCCAACATTGACCAATTAAATTACATTATATTATAAATTACATCTTCAAAAAGGCGTTTGACTTATATAAATATATAAATTTCAAAATGTATTTTTCTGTTGAAAAAGGCGTTTGACTTCATAGCGTAATAAATATATAAATTTAAATATTTTTAAATGTTTTTTTCTGTTACAAGTACATACCTAAAATGAAGTTTTTTCGGACGATCGTTGCTGATTCCGGACGAGGCGTAATGAGTCTGGAATAGTAGATGAGCCCGAAAAGAACTTTTTTAGGTACTACATACATATTGTTTTTGGAATTCTATAAAACATTTTTATGGGAATTGTCCACCTCTTAATATTAAAATACATCATTTAAAAATTCGTGTCTTAAGCATGAATGAGTTTCCTTGGCAACTAGTGAGTTTTCTTACTAATTGGTGAGAAAATCGATAAATTCCATAACCAAACTATACTGCTTCTTAAGATTTCCATAGAAATTCATGAGTTTTGTCAAATTTCATCAAATAATTTATAAATAATATCAAAGCTCGATAAAAAATTCATATTGTTTTCAGAATTACATAAAAGATACATAAGTTTAAAATAAACTTCATGTGAATTGTCTAATCCTTAAAAATAAAAATTCATATTTTGAAAATTCAAGTGTTTTCTTAAAAACGAATGAGTTTCCTAACTAACCAGTGAGTTTTCATAATAATTAGTGAGAAAATCGGAAGAAAATTCTAGTGTTTCTTAAGCTTTTCATAGAAATTCATGACTTTTGTCAAATTTCATCAAATAATTTATAAATAACATCAAAGCTCGATAAAAACTTCATATTGTTTTTAGAATTACTTAAAAGATACATAAGTTTACAATAAACTTCATGGGAATTGTCTAAACCTTAAAATTAAAAATTCATATTTTTAAAATTCAAGAGTTTTTTTAAAAACGAATGAGTTTCCTAAGTAACCAGTGAGTTTTTATAGTAATTGGTCAGAAAATCGGTATATTCCATAAGAAAATTCTAGTGTTTATTAAGCTTTTCATAGAAATTAATGAGTTTTGTCAAATTTCATAAAATAATTTATAGATAACATCAAAGCTCGATACAAACTTCGTATTGTTTTTAGAATTCTATAAAACATGCATGCATTTTTATGGGAATTGTCCACACCTTAATATTAAAATATTAAACATGAATGAGTTTCCTTGGTAACCAGTGAGTTTTCATAGAAATTAGTGAGAAAATCGGCATATTCCATAAGAAAATTCTAGTGTTTCTTAAGCTTTTCATAGAAATTGATGACTTTTTTGTCAAATTTCATCAAATAATTTATAAATAACATCAAAGCTCGATAAAAACTTCATATTGTTTTTAGACTTACATTAAAAATACATGAGTGTACAATAAACTTAATGGGAATCGTTTAAACCTTAAAATTAAAAATTCATAGTTTAAAAATTCAAGAGTTTTCTTAAAAACGAATGAGTTTCCTAAGTAACCAGTGAGTTTTTGTAGTAATTGATTAGAAAATCGGTATATTCCATAAGAAAATTCTAGTGTTTATTAAGCTTTTCATAGAAATTCATGAGTTTTGTCAAATTTCATCAAATAATTTATAAATAACATCAAAGCTCGATAAAAACTTCATATTGTTTTTAGAATTACATTAAAAATACATGAGTTTACAATAAACTTAATGGAAATCGTTTAAGCCTTAAAATTAAAAATTCATAGTTTGAATATTCAAATGTTTTCTTAAAAACGAATGAGTTTCCTAAGTAACTAGTGAGTTTTCATAGTCATTGGTGAGAAAATCGGTATATTCCATAAGAAAATTCTAGTGTTTCTTAAGCTTTTCATAGAAATTCATGAGTTTTGTCAAATTTCATAAAATAATTTATAAATAACATCAAAGCTCGATACAAACTTCATATTGTTTTTAGAATTCTATAAAACATGCATGAATTTTTATGGGAATTGTCCACACCTTAATGTTAAAATATTAAACATGAATGAGTTTCCTTATTAACCAGTGAGTTTTCATAGTAATTAGTGAGAAAATCGGTATATTCCATAAGAAAATTCAAGTGTTTCTTAAGCTTTTCATAGAAATTCATGACTTTTGTCAAATTTCATCAAATAATTTATAAATAACATCAAAGCTCGATAAAAACTTCATATATTTATTAACATTCCATAAAAATACACGTGTTTATAATTAACTTTGTAGGAATAGTCCGAAAGTTAAAAATTCGATAAGAAAATCTGTCCATAGTTTAATAATTATTGAGTTTTCTCGGTAATGAATGAATTTTTGCTCGGTAACTAGTAATTTGTAACTTAGTAATTAGTGAGTTTTCGTTCAATTCCTTAAAAAAAATAGAGTTTCTAAAAATTCCTGTAGAAATGTATGAGTTTTATCAAATTTCATAACAAATTTAGAAGTAATTTCAAAGTTGTATTAGAACTTCATATATTTTCTCAAAATTCCATAAAACATACATCATTTTATAATAAACTTTATGGTGATAGTCATACATTCATAGTTAAAATTGAAAATGAAATCTTTCCATATCTTTCCCTGGGAATAGTACAAAAGTTTAAATTCAAAATTCGATATCTTGCCAGTGTTCGAAAGATTCTTGAGTTTTTACTAAAAATTGTATTTACTTCCCAGAGAAAAAAAAATTGTTTTGCTCTCTGGGGAGGACATTGTCTAATTTAGGCCCTAATTTTGAAGAAGCAAGGCCTATTTTTTAAACAAGGAGATAAACACGTTATTTTGTTTTGTGCGAGCCATAAATTATATACATTAAGATAGGATTTTGTTTTCGGTTTCAATGATATGAAAGTATTGATGTCAAATCAACCAACATGATTAGTATCTCAAAATATGTTATACTTAGTTCAATCCTAAAAAAAAACAACAATTTTCTTGTCGTTTTTGATAATTTTGAAGATTTTCTTGTCATATACCTGGTGGTACATGAGATTTCGTTAGACATTTATCAGATAAGACTTGTAGCATTTTAAGGAGGCAGTCAGATGCACGTATCTAATTTGTGAAATTAGATAGTTAGAAGAAGGTTTTTGAAGATCAACTTTGACTTTTTAAATGGAAAGGTAGACTTTATTTATATTGCAGAATCTTATTCACCACATTTTAGGTTATCGGCTAAATGTTTTCTAACATATTGTATATTTTCTTGTAAAATTAAATTTAATATCATTATTTTTTATTTTATAAAAGAAACGAACTTTTGCATCAATACACAATTGAGGGAATTAGATATGATGATATGTAGCCATATCACTTAAAATTGGACACCCAGTATATGACAAGATGTCATAGTCAGTGTTTTACAGTATAAATCAAGAATTAGCATTTTAAGGAAGCGTCCACTTATACCTTTTTCCCTCCAATAATCGTAGCATTTAAAGTTGTACTAAAACTGCCAACCTATTTAAAAGCCTTAACTGAATAATGTGACATATACTATTTCAAACACAATGTACAGCATCACTTTCTGAAATATAATTTGACTTAAACTCATTTTCCCAAATTTTCGACTTATACTGTTTTTCCCACCCATCACAGATTTAGTGTTAGTGTTTTATTCAGTGTTTAAATAATTTTACTATATTTGCTTGTGGTAAAATAGTGGTTAAATTAATCGCCATTGTTTAGGAAATTAAATAATTATAATTGTGTGATTAAAACTGCGTTTTTTCTGGTAGTTTTTAGTTTTAGTGCTTTATTAAGTGATTAAATAATTATACTATATTTGTTTGTGGTAAATTGAATAATCCATAGACAAATATTGCAGCACGGTAGCTACTGTGAAATTCTAGCCGCGTTTAAACTTCGGAAACTCTCCAAAGCGGTAACCCAGCATTTCACTAACACTCGTCTCATCTAGAATTAACTAATTTTAACTAATTTAATGCTGCGCGGTTATATGAGATTCAAAATGGGCTCTCGGCCGAACGGACCTCGCTTATCTATTACGCGAGCTTTTTTATGGATTTGGTCCAGGTGCGTCATACACGTGGAGTTTTATTCCAGGCATACTCAAAAAAAACCGTATTGAATTATTTAAAAATAACCAGCCGTTTCCAATTACAATGGAACACATTCCTTTGTTCGGGGCAACAATGTGGAAGAGGAAATGCTGGCCATTCAGATTTAATGCAGAAATCTGATGTGGGGCATACGAAAAGATTATTGATGTTATGTGGAAAATGATTAAGATGAGATTTAAATTTATATTATTATATATCAAAAAATAGCTAATCGGGTGTATTGCGTATCAAAAAACATTAACAGTAACTTGTACGTTGGTTGACAGCATCACATCAAATGTCGGATGCAATTATGCCATAAATGCATCTGATATTCGAATGTGCTGCCAAGTAACATACAAGTTACTGCTAAAGTTTTTTGATATGCAGTACACCTGATTATTTCATTTATAAAATTATGTAACAGTAATGAGCCTCAACACCAGAAATGAGACTTCGTTTTTATTTTTGAGAATTACAACTATAAATTAAAAAAAATGTATTAAGAGCTATTATGCTGCCCATTTGACTTAGTATATTTACACAGCATAGCAAAGGGAATTTTAAGTATAAATTCTGAATTCTGATTAAGAACTTATATTCTTTCGTTTGTTCTCTTTATAAAAAGTTTTGCCTCGTCTAAGACTAAAAGTGTCACTATCATATATCAAAATTAACAGGTCATGTACACACCGGATTTGCTAGAAAACATTTTAACTGTATTCTGCATTTTTAATCTGTATTGTCGAGAATATATTCTCCATTTTTTCAGAATTCTAACTATTAACGAGATTCTGTATCTCTAGTTTTCTGTACGCAGACTATTTTTCTCTCTATTTTTCTGATTCTATTCTACATTCGCAATCTGCATTCTCCAGGATTTTAACTATGAAAAATGTTCTTCGAATCTTTATTCACGGGTATAGAGTCTTTAATTTTACTGTTATTTTTAACAGTATTCTGCAGGTTTAATCTGCAGTAGACTCGAGAACACACACAAAGTATATCATGCAATGAACAAAATACTAATAAGAAGAAGAAAGTGTCAAGAAAAACTAAAATTGACGTATTTATACAGAGCTATACTAACGTTTGGTTATGAAACCTGGGTCCTATCAAGAAATGAGAAAATCAAACTACAAGCACTGGAAATTAAGTTTTTGAGAAGAGTAAGGGAAGTAACAAAGATGGACAAGATAAGAAATACTGATCAGGGAAGAACTGCAAATAGAATCTGTGGAAACTTTATAGAGAGAAGACAAATGAGCTGGTGGGGTCATCTGCAAAGGTTAGGAAAAGAAAGACCAGTCAAGAAAGTATGGGAAGCCAAAGGGGGAAGACAAAAGGGGAGAGGGAGACCGAGGAAAATATGGGACCAAAACATGATCGAGATACTGAAGAAAAGAGGGGAAACCTGGATGGAAGCCAGAGTACTATCAAGGACCAAGACAGAATGGACTAAATTTGTATATGAGATAGTTTAAGCTAAACAAAAATGTAACAACATGAAAAAGTTTGCTACACCATTCTGAGGTAAAAGGGAGTATGATTATATATATATATATATATATATATATATATATATATATATATATATATATATATATATATATATATATATATATATATATATATATATATATATATATATATATATATATATATATATATAATCATACTCCCCAAGTATGCCCCAAACGCAACCAAATATACGCAAAAATACGACTTGAGTCGAACTCGTGCTCAAGTACGGACTATAGATATGGACCTTGAACTGCTATTTTTTCTGTATTGGTTTTATATTTAAGTTTTTCCTGTGCGTCTCGTTCCTTATCCTGTCTCTTCTTGTTTTATTTTCTTTTATTTTTGTTAGCAATCTCATCTCCATGGCATTTATTCTTTTTATTTGTGTTCCTGTCATCGTCCATATTTCGCTGCTGTAAGTTAGTGTTAGTCTAATTACTTTTTTGACTATTTCTGTTTTTGTGTCTCTTCATATCTCATTCTTGCTAAAAAATATGTTTTTAACATGATATATAGTTTTGCTGTTTTTCCTATTTTATCTTCTATTTCATTATCTAATTTACCATTGCTCTGTATGATTGTTCCTAAATATCTGAATTGTTCTACTCGTTCGATTTTTTTTCCTTGTATTTTTATTTTGTGTTTCTTTTTTTCTTTGGCAATTATTACGGTATTTGTCTTTTCGTAATTTATTTTCATGTTAATTTTCTTAATCTCTTTCTCAATTATTTCCATATTGCAGTTCTTCCTCTGTTCCTGCAATTATCGCCATGTCATCCGCGAAAAGTAGTTCTGCTATTTTTGTTATATCCATTTTCCAATATCCAATTTTTAACATCTTCATTTTTTATTTTGCTCTCTTTATCGCTTTATTCAATACAATTGTGAAAAGCAAAGCGCGTAGCACGCATTTTTTGTTTTGCTTTCTTAATCACTTTATCCAATACATTTGTGAAAAGCAGAGCGCTTAACACGCATCCTTGTTTTACTCCTTTCTTCATTTTGAATTGTTCTGATTCCTTATTGTTTGTTGTCACAATATTTCTGTTTTCTCTGCATATGTATTTTATTACATTTATTATTTCCTCCTCTATTTCTCTTTCTACTAATTCATTCCATATGTCCTCTCTCCTTATCCTGTCGAATGCATTTTCAAGATCTATGAAGGATATGTGCATTTCAATGCTTCAAGTCAATGCTTAAATTATTATAATTTTATCTTTCATCTCAGATTTACTAATTTACTACTAATTACATGCAATAAATGAGTTGCAATGAATAAACATTTTTTCTAAATAAATGTGGCCGATTATATAAAATATTTAACATAATTTTGTTTTCTTCTTTAAGTTCATATTTTGGCGATTTAAAAACCTACTGAAGTATTCAAATATGCAACTACTTATATTGAATTCTAGCAACAGCTACAAAACTTTACGTAGCACAAAGCAAACACGTCCCAGTCGATATTATTCCACAATTTCTCAATATTGAGCAATAAAAGTGAACTTTTATTACTTGAATTCGTTTCATGAAACTCCACATATGAAGCCATATCACAAGGCGAATTCTAAAATACAACAAACACTACATATGCAATGATTCCGTTAGTCCAATTGTACCTGATTTTCTCTCCCGTTTTTAATTTACTTTGCTTTCGATCAACATCACGCTGGCATTGAATTGGCAATTTTTAATTAACTTGGCTTTCAACCAACACCTTACTGACATTGAATTGCCAACTTTTAATCAACTTGGCTTTCAAGCAACACCACATTGCCATTAAATTGGCAGTTTTTAATTAACTTGGCTTTTAAGCAACACCACACTGCCATTAAATTGGCAATTTTTAATGAACTTGGCTTTCAAGCAACACCACACTGCCATTAAATTGCCAGTTTTTAATTAACTTGGCTTTCGAGCAGCACTGTACTGCCATTGAATTGAAGAGGTGCCTGCTGGCACTGCAGTACAAGCTAAATCTGTTTGCCCATCCAATTTCGATGAGGGCAGGTGACTTGCTGTGGCGGGCACGTAAAATAAGAAGTCGTCTACTGTTACAAGTGTGATTGCATCTACAGCTTGCTCACTATGTAGGACAACCGCCGAAGCTGTAGCATTCGCTGTACGTGTCTTATCTAAACATGCATTCCTGTAGCACTGTTGTGTCGGTTTCCAGCAAGTGAGTGTTTGCTGCGAAATACTGCAAATTTAAATGCAGCTCGACTTGGAAAATTACACAATGTGTAAATGGAATTTAATTTATGACAAGTATCTCTGCTATGGGCAATTTGCTGTAGAAAATATATCTGAAAATTACCCAATAAACTTACATTATACAGGGTGAGTCGCGAAGAACGGACCAAACTCCAAGTATTGTACACGAAAAAATAATTTAAAAATATCAAATGTTATTATCCTATTTTCATTTGTTTTTATGTTATAGTTTCGAACAGTAAATTTTTTGGCACAACCCATTGAAGGGAAGTGTAGGAAACCTTACATTGAAACCGTTACAGTACGTCTGTTTTGCAAATTCTCCCTTGTTATTTATGTTTGACAATTTGCCCAACATCTTTCCATTTTATCAAATTTCAGGTCAAATTACATTATTTTTTTGTCAAATTACTTTCACTTCATAATAAATGCTTTTCTTATATTTATATGTAAAATGTCGAATACATTTGGACAAAATCATTTATTACAAACATAAGTTGATGTATGAAACTTAAATATTTTATTATTATTAATTATACAATATTTGAATAACTTTAATATTTAACAATTCAAGATTTTCTTAGCGAACGAATAAATCCCGAGAAATGATGAAATTTTAATAATAGCTCAAATTTCTGTTCACATTAATAATTGGCTTCGGTAGTACTGACTGAAATGTAGACAGAAATATTTGATATGTTTGCATTTTTATAATAATTTCAAATTTTCACAGAAAATAAATGCAGTTTTTACAGAAATTACCCATTTTTGTGAAATAGCTGAAATTTTGAAAGTCCTCGGTAACACAGACAGTTGACAGAAATTATTACAAATTTACCAGAATAATTGAACATTTTCTAGAATATTGAAATTTTAACACTAGCTGAAAATATGTTACAAATAATTGCCATTTTTACAATAATCAATGAAATTTAGATACACATTAATGCATAGCTAAAAATTTGTTACATTTAATTGCAATTTTTTAAATAATCAATGAAATTTAGGCACACATTAGTGCAAATTTGGAAATAATAATTTTAATTTAGGTTGTAATTTTTAGAAATTCTGATAGTATCTTCTCATTCAATTTTAGCAGAATAATTAAAATTCTCTAAGAAATAATCGAAGTTTTGAATTAAAATTTTGTAATGGACCATTCAAATTTTGACAGTCCTCATTAAAATTTTCACGGAAATATTTATAAATTTGATAGAGTATTTCAAATTAATGTAGACAAAATAATTGAAGGTTTAGCAGAGATTGCAACAATTCAGCAATAGTTAGCTAAAAATTTGTTACAATTAATTGCCTTTTGGCAATAATCAACGAAATTTAGACATACATTAGTGCAAATTTGGCAATAATAATTTTAATTTAGGTAGTATTTTTTAGAAATTCTGATAGTATCTTCTCTTTCAATTTTAGACAGAATAATTAATATTCTCTAAGAAATAATCGAAGGTTCGAATTAAAATTTTGTAATGGACCATTCAAATTTTGACAGTCCTCATTAAAATTTTCACGGAAATAATTATAAATTTGATAGAGTATTTCAAATTATTGTAGACATAATAATTCAAGGTTTAGCAGAGATTGCAAAAATTTAGCAAAAGTTAGCTAAAAATTTGTTACAATTAATTGCCATTTTTGCAATAATCAATGAAATTTAGACACACATTAGTGAAAATTTGGCAATAATCATTTTAATTTAGGTAGTAATTTTTAGAAATTCTGATAGTGTCTTCTCATTCAATTTTAGACAGAATAATTAAAATTCTCTAAGAAATAATCGAAGTTTCGAATTAAAATTGTGTACTGAACCATTCAAATTTTGACAGTCCTCATTAAAATTTTCACGGAAATAATTATAAATTTGATAGAGTATTTCAAATTATTGTAGACATAATAATTGAAGGTTTAGCAGATATTGCAGAAATTTAACAATAGTTGCTAATTTGTTAAAAATAATTGCAATTTTTACCATAATCTTTTACACATTTAACAGTAATAATTCAAATTTCGATAGTACTCATTTTAAGGCAGAATAGAAGAATAGAAGAATAGAATAGAAGAATTTTAGGCAAAATAATTGCAATTATAGAAGAAATAATTAAGTTTGGCAGGAATAATCCAAAATTTTCAATCCATTTAAAATGTTGGTAGAAATAATTGAAATTTTTACAGTCCTTATTAAAAATGTTACAGAAATAATCACAAATTTGACTGAATAATTAAAATTATTATAGAAATAATTAAAGGTTTGGCAGAAATAGCTAAAATTTAAAAAAATAAATCTCAAAATTTGTTAGAAATAATTGGTAATTTTATGATTATCATTGAAATTTTTACACTCAATAATGCACATTTGGCAATAATAATTTTAATTTACTTAGTAATCATTGATATTTTCATAGTACTCATAAAATTTAGACAGAATATTTGAAATTTTCTAAGAAATAATTGAAGTTTCGAGTGAAATAACATTATATATGTGTATGTATATGTATACTTCGTTTTACTTAAACAAGATTGTTATGTACCTGCTGCCTGTATGTGAATGGTCTTGCTATTTAAGCTATTCAATTATTTAATTTCATGTATTGACTTGTGTAAGATTTTATATCATTCGCACCAATAAACTATTATTATTATTATTATTATTATTATTGTAATAATAATTACAATTTTGGAAGAAACTAATTTGAAATTGAAATTTTGACAGTGCTCATTAAAATATTCACAGAAATAAATACAAATTTGACAGAATAATTAAAATTACTGTATAAATTGAAAGTTTGGCACGTACTGTTGACATTTTAACAATATATGAAAATTTGTTAGAAATAAATGCCATTTTTACAATAATCATTGAAATTTTGGCAGTCGTAAATACACATTTGATAGTAATAATTGAAATTTACTCATTGAATTTTAGGCAGAATAATTGTAATTATAGAAGAAATAATTAAGTTTGGCAGGAATAATCCAAAATTTTCAATCCAGTTAAAATGTTGGTAGAAATAATTGAAATTTTTACAGTCCTTATTAAAAATGTTACAGAAATAATCACAAATTTGACTGAATAATTAAAATTATTATAGAAATAATTATAGGTTTGGCAGAAATAGCTAAAATTTAACAAGATCTCAAAATTTGTTGGAAATAATTGCCAATTTTATGATAATCATTGAAATTTTTACACTCAATATGCACATTTGGCAATAATAATTTTAATTTACTTAGTAATCATTGATATTTTGATAGTACTCATTAAATTTTAGACAGAATACTTGAAATTTTCTAAGAAATAATTGAACTTTCGAGTGAAATAACATTATTATTGTAATAATAATTACAATTTTGAAAGAAACCAATTTGAAATTGAAATTTTGACAGTGCTCATTAAAATATTCACAGAAATAAATACAAATTTGACAGAATAATTAAAATTACTGTATAAATTGAGTTTGGCCCGTATTGTTGACATTTTAACAATATATGAAAATTTGTTATAAATAAATGGCATTTGGTCGTAAATACACATTTGACAGTAATAATTGAAATTTATTTAGATATCTTTAAAGAGTTTAATTACATTTTGGACAGAATAATTGAAATATTGAAGAAATATTTGAAGTTTTGACAGAAAGAACACATTTTTTTCTAATAATAGTTACAATTTTGGAAGAAACAATTAAAATGTTGTCACTTTTGTCACTCAAATTTTGTCATTTGGAATCATTTTGTTACTGGCATGTAATTTTTATAAAATTTCCTGTTTAAATGAGGTGGGAATAATTATTGCATGACTTTTAAAAATCAAGTTTTGTATGACATGTAAACCATTTACAAATCAAAGAACGGTTGCATGTTTGATTTTAGTTACCTTTTATCTTCAGGCGATTCCGTTTTGATTATATTTTTAAGTCTGCAAAGTGTCTGATCTTTCAAAGTTTCGGTTTTCATGTAATTTTTGTAACATATCCTGTTTTAATGAGGTGGGAATAATTATTGCATAATTTTTACAAATAAAGTTGTGTATGACATGTAAACCATTTCTAAAATCAAAGAACGGTTATATGTTTGATTTTAGTTGCCTTTTATCTTCAGGCCATTCCGTTGTGATTATCTTTTTAAGTCTGGAAAGTGTCTGATCTTTCAAAGTTTCGGTTTCCATGTAATTTTTGTAACATATCCTGTTTTAATGAGGTGGGAATAAATATTGCATAATTTAAAAAAATGAAGTTTTGTATGACATGTAAACCATTTCTAAAATCAAAGAACGGTTGTATGTTTGATTTTAGGCGATTTATCTTCAGACGATTCCGTATTGTTATCTTTTTAAGTCTGGAAAGTGTCTGATCTTTCAAAGTTTCTGTTTCTATTATTGTTAAATTCTTGTCGGTCACAGGACTTGATTTTAATAATGCATTTACTTGAAATTTACCTTCAATGTTGTAACTTCATCGCAATTATCTCTGTTAAAATCTCTAGACAATGTATCTGCTAAGTAGAGAAATTTTCCTGGCTTGTATGTGACTTTTAATCGAAATGGTTGCAAATTTAATAGCATACGCTGTAGTCGAATTGGAATATTATATAAAGGTTTGTTGAAAATTTAAATCAATGGTTTATGGTATGATTCTATTATTATTTCTTGGCCATAAATGTATTGCTTAAATTTTTGACAAGCAAACACGATTTCTAATAACTCTTTCTCTATTTGTGCATACCTAATCTGAGTATCGGACAAGGCACGCGATGCCTATTATTTTGTAACATAACTGCTCCTAAACCGGCAAGATTCACATCTACTGATAAAGTTATTTTTACTTGAGGGTCAAAAGATCCTAATACTGGTGCTGTTATCAGCTTCCTTTTAATCTCTTGAAACCGGGCTTCTAAGTAATCACTCCACTTAAAGTAATTTTCCTTTTTCTTAATTTTCCCTTAAAGGTTTCGATAAATCTCTGTAGTTTGGTTTGAATTGAGCTACATAATTAAACATGCCTAACATTCTTTGCAGACTCTTTTTATCTTTTGGCATTAATCAATTGATGATGTGGAAATAAATATTGCTACCATTCTTATTCTTGATTTCTTCTTCTTCTTCCACTGGTTCTACAATCCTGGGTGGGTCTTGGCTTGCTCTACTACGGGCCTCCAGTCTTGTGGAGGCATTTATTCTTGCTTTACTTAATGGTTAATGAATGCTCTAATTCTTGCATAATTGGCCCTCTTCTCATCGGACGTACTTTTAATTAAAAAGCAAACAACGTGGAATTCGGATGCAGTCTGCCCTACTGGGCCATCCGTAACTAATAAATCGATAAACAATGCGATTTAGTTCGTTTCTCTAGGGCTGGGGTAGTATTCAAAGAGCTTTGGTGCGCATTCATCTCCGAGAATCGCATCGGCTGCGATCACTAATTGGACAAACAAATGCCGGCTGGAAAATCCGGCCGACTGCCGGCGACAATTGCGAGACGGCGAGTGTGTTTTGTTTCCTGACTTCAATAGGACGCGAACGGGGCCCCCATCGGGGGGGCCTTAATTGGTTTGTTTTGAGATATCGGACCTGGATGATAATTGGGGTGGCAAATTATAGGCGGCATTGCTTGAATAATTAGCGCAAGGCCGCCATCCCCCGAGCTATTTTTGCTTGCATATATTTATAAATAAGGGGGCAGTCCGCAGCCTCACATCCCCGGGACGGGTTATTTATTTTCCTACACGGCTTTCCACTCACGCAGTCATTTTCCATCAGTTATTCAGACTAATTTATAGCGGCGGTTATTGCAAAGGTGACTGCGGCGTATTTATTTATACGGCGCACAAATGCCGTTGCGAATTAAATTACTGTTTGAATTACCAAGTACGACATCCTGCTGTTAAACTAAATTATTAAACAATTCAGACGTGAATAATTTCTATGGACGTCCTGCAATTCGCACAAACACGCGAGTTGTCATATTTTGGAACGACGATAAATCCTTGACAAACATATTTGGGAACCGAAAATAAAAATTATCCTCTTTTATTAAAACCTTAATTTTACTCTGCATTTTGAAATTTTCTGCATTCTCAATTTGTATACTGCAGTATCATGTCTATGAAATATACATTCTCAATCTGTAATCATAATACTGGAGTACACAAATTGAGAATGCAGCATTCAGAGTCAAATTAGAGTCTCTGTACTGAAGACTAATGATTCAGAATGTCGCTCATAGTTAGAATTCTTAAGAAAATTGAGAACATTTTCCCGACAACACAGACTAAAAACGAAGAATAGAGTTGATAGTAAGAGTCAAATTAGCCACTTTATCCCCGTGAATAATGTTTCGAAATACATCATTTATAGAATAGAAGTGTATAGCCTATACTATATTAGTATAGAAATCAGAACCAAATTGGAGGTATAATGAAAGATAGCGATTAGGAATGTAAAATTCCTAATCAGAATTAATAAATTATAATAGAAAATACAAGGTTTTGAATGCAGATTGAGAATCGAGAATACAGCCAGAATTTAGAATAAATATAGAAACTTCCTACTACAGAATAGAGATTAAAAACGTAGAATTCATAGTCGTAATGCATAATTTAAAAGGAGAATGCATACTGTAGAATTCAGATTGAAAATGCATAATGCAATCAGAATTCAGAATTATCCTGGAAACTACATAGAGCGAGAATAGAGATTCAGAGTGTCTCCGTACTGAAGACTAGATTTTCAGAATGTAGTTTATAGTTAGAATTCTGAAAAACAAATGGAGGATATATTCTGTATTCTCGACAGTACAGTATTTCCTCTTCTTGTTTACCTTCCCTTACAATTTCTACTCCTAGATATTTGTAAGCTTCCACTTGTCCTATTTTTATGTCATCGATTGTTCAATCCGGTGGATACTATTCTATTTTACGAACTAAAACAAATTTACTAACTAAAACAAAAGTACAAAAGTACTTTTGTTTTGTCTTTGTTTAAATTTATTCCATAGTCCTTTCAGAGTTTCCTTAGATATACATAGGCTTTCCTGTAGGTCTAATTCTCTTTCTGTTATTAATACCACATCGTCTACGAAAGCTCCTTCTGATATTGTCACTTTGTTCATATTTCTATGTCCGTTATTTTGTCTTTTTGCTGCACACTTTTATTATTTCTTCCATATATGGTTATAAACTGTAATGGACTTAAGCATCCTCCCTGTCTTAGTCCTCCATACGCTTTGCATGGTTGTGAGCGTTGGTTCCGGTATATCACCATGTTTATATTTGTTTTATTACTTTTGTCTTGTAGTTTACTCCTTTGTCTCCTAGAATTTCCCATAATTTTTCCCCTTTAACACTGTCGAAAGCTTTCTCTAAATCGATGAATCCCAAACATAATTTTTTTTCATGTACTTTGATTTTCTCTATTATCTGTTGTATTGAGAAGATATGGTCTTGAATGCTTCGTCCTTTTCTGAACCCGCTTTGCGATCCCTCTGGTCTTGGTTCTATGATTTTCCTGATTTTTTTGTCTATTAGTTAGCGTTAGCGTTATCCCTCGGTAGTTTGTGCATTCCTTTCTGTTTCCCTTTTTGTAAATAGGTACTATGAGTGTTTCTTGTCATTCTTTTGGAATTATTTTGTTACTCCATGCTTTGTTGTATATTTCTAGCAGTACTTATGTTCTCTTTGTTCACATCTTTTTCATCATTTCTGCGGTGATTTTGTCCGGCCCTGGTGCTTTGCCGTTTTTTTTTTTGTTTCTTCGTACTTCAGTTAGTTCTTCTATCGTTATTTGTTCTTCCGTTTGCTCCTGTCTTGTTGGGTTTTGTTGTGTGATATCTGTTGTTATTTCTGTTTTTTCCAAGAGCTCTTCAAAGTATTCCCTCCATCTCTCTACAATTTTTTTCCGTCTGTTAACTGTTCTCCTTTCTTGTTTTTTATCTGGTTTGAGCTGTATACCTTTTCTTTTCTGTGTGCTTTGAGTACTTTGTAGAAGAGTTTTTGGTTTTCTTTACTGTCAGTCTCCATTTTTTCTCCAAATTCTGTCCACATTCCTCTTTTTGTTCACGCCACATATTGTTCTTGTTGTTCGTAGTATGATGGGTTTAAGTATGTCCTACGTTTCTTCTGTGCTGCTGGTTTGGAGTTTTTGTTCTTCTTTTTCTATTTGTTTCTTGGCCATTTCTTCGTATTCCTTGCTTATTCATTCGTTTCTTAGTTTATATGCCTTTATCTGTTCATTCTGTATGTTATTTTCTGGGTTTGTTGTAGTTAGTTGTTCTTTATCTTCTGCGTGCTTTATTGTTGCTGTGACTAGGTAGTGGTCACTCACAATTTCAGGGCTTATTCTTACTTTGGTATCTGTTATAGATTTTCTATTTTGTTCTTTACGTATTATAGAGACTACGCAACCAAATATACGACTTCGAGTCGAACTCATGCTCAAGTACGGACTATAGATACAGGGGGCCTTAATGATACAAGTTATCGAATTGTAACTGCGTCGTCTTAACATCTGTTCTACTCTCCGAATCTATTTATTTAACTGGCTCTCAAGGTAGCTCGTTCAAACTATTACTAATTAAGAACTCAGACAATGGGCTTATTAAAAGTAACCGGAAGTTTTGCTTTCCCAATGCCGCTGGGTGTAAAAGGTTTTTAACAAAAATTCCTGCATCACGCCGGCTTTTGGCTCGCTGCAGAACTTCACCGAATTACATCCGCCCCGAATTTAATATATATTTCAGTGGCCGAGAAGTTTTATGAAAAACGCGCCGAAACGGGGGGAAACGTAATTAAGGCTCGGGCAATTCTTATCTCGCCTCAACTCTTTCAACTTTTTTAATTGAGAGAATTTCGCGCGGAATAGTTGCACAGCCCGTGAAAGATGATTATAATTTAAACGCTCCTTAATGAGCACTTTTTAATTCCTACGAGTGAACGGGTTGAATGGCCCAGGGAATTCGTGCTGCGCTTTATACGAAATTCTTCGCCGGCGAAGTTTAAAACAAACACGGCGGTGGCTGGGCTTGAAGTGCCGAGGACACGTTTATATCCGAAACATCGCAGCGAAGATGCCAGGAGGGCGGTTCGTACATATTTATTTGGTGAATTAAAGATGGCAACTGGCGCAAAACAAAACCGACATTAGGGCCGTGAAATCGGGCACTTCACGAGGCCCGGGATTACAGCCGCAGTGATTTATAACGGGGCATTTGCATAACGTCCGTTTCGGCGGGCGAAATTGAAATAAAAAGAGCGCAATAAAACCCAGTAATACGTTATATTTGATTAAAAATGCAGCTGTTTAATTGCGCCCGACGCTAAGATTCGGAACTTAAGGGTCCTCGCAAATAATTCCATATTTCATCCCGAGGCCATTAATCCGATTAAAAATTTGTTTTGGATCGTGAAACTTTTGCGCGGATAAAACACGATTAAAACGAGTCACGCGCTCTGCACTTTTCACGAAAAACAAAAGGTGGATTTATGTAAAAACTTATCTACCTTCATCCGCATACTCGGCGTCCTCATCAAGCCGCAATATATTCACATTGAAAGCGTTCTGCGCCAGCAAATCCGAGCCTTTGTCCACGTCCTGGACAGCCACGGAGACGACGTCCTTCAAATCATTCGAATTTATCACGTGCATGGCGAGGATTGTGGGGATTAATAATAGAAACGCACACAGGAAAGCTCTAAACATAATCACTGACAGTTTTGATTGATCGATCTCCAGTTCTGACTTTGACAGTTGCAAACTAGTTTAGGTGTGCGAAGGACGTGGCGTAAGGATCCTGAAGACGCCGACGCTCAAATTCAATAACCGTCCGGGGCAACATTACCAACACGGGGGAAGCGTCATCTCCAAGGCGCAGATTTCTAGGTATTATGCTATACATCAGTTTTAATAGCAGACCAAAATGACCTTGTATCTATACGAATTTCAGCAAATGAAGTAACGTGACATTTATTTTGGTACATTTAAGCATATTTTCAGTTTTTAAGCTTATAATTGCTTTAATGCATTTTTTGTGCATATTTCCTTATTTTTTGTGCTTATTTGCTTCTTTCTCAATTTTATAGCATATTATTTATATTAGCTAGGAATATATTTTGTTGCACATTATTGTAATGAGAATTCAGCAGTAATATTACTCCGTTACGTCTAGAGTGCTTGGTTATCACAAAATCATCAACAAAGCGAGCATGCCTACGTGATATTTGGTAAACAAAGCTTGATTATTTCGGGGATTACCCTATTTTTACGTGCACAGAACGCATCTGGGGCAAGTGTGCTATCAATTCAGTCTAATTTAACTCAATCTTCAGTGCGTTGTGCTTGTGCCTTGTGTGAATTACGTGTTTATAAGTTTTCTTGTATAAAATGCCGAAAGTAAAACCTTCCGTCGATGAATGGAAACGTGGACATTCTGAATTAAAATATGAGAACGGCAAATTTATTTGCAGGGCTTGCATGAAACCGGTAAGTTTTATGCTGTGTTGCTATTGGCCTAGGTAGAAGCATGTATTATGTTGTAGATTAACTGCGAGAAAAAATTAAACATAACACAACATATCAAAACAACAGTTCATCTGGAAAATTTAAAAAAACACAAATCTGCAAGCAGTACTCTGAGTACCCAGCAAACTATTTCCGAGTTTTTTGCGAGTTCTTCTACACAGAATGAAAAGGAATTTTACTTTGTTTAATGCAATACGGTGGTATCTTCTAAGATTCCGTTAAAAAAACTAGATAATTGTATGTTTAAATCTTTTATACAAAAATACACCGGTAGACATATTCCCGCCGAATCAACCATTCGCAAAAACTATGTCGTGCAAGTATATAAACACACTATTGAGGAAATAAAAAAGATAATTGGCAACAATTACATATGGTTCTGTGTAGATGAAAGTACTGATTCATGTGGTCGGTACATCGCCCATTTAATGATTGGAATATTAAACGAAGACTCCACCAATGCATTTTTAATTAGTTCCAAGCAGTTAGAAAAAACAAATGGCAATACCGTTGCCAAATTCGTTCATGATGGATTAACACTTTTTTTTTCCCAAACCCCGTACCAAATGATAAATTATTATTGATGCTTTCTGATGCCGCTGCATATATGTTGAAGGCATATTCTAATTTAAAAGTATTTTATGAGCAATTAATGCATTGCACCTGTTTGGCACATGGTTTTAATCGAGTTGCTGAAACGATTAGACTGCAATTTCCCGTGGTTAATGATTTGATAAAAACCGGGACGAAAATTTTCCTAAAAGCTCCACTGAGGGTTGAAATGTTTAGGGAAAGAATGCCAAATGTACCTCTTCCTCCGGCACCTGTTATAACTAGATGGGGTACGTGGCTAGATGCTGCCTGCTATTATGCCGACCATTTCGATTCATTTAAGGAGCTTGTGTTAGAGTTTCCCGAAAATGTGTCAGAGGCAATTAAAGAATTGCACAAAGTTCTTAAAGATAGGAGAGTTGTACAAACTTTAGCATTCCTAAAAACCAACTACAGTTTCGTAAGCAAAGCGATTGATAAACTCCAAGCAAAGGACACAACTTTGTTAGCTGAGGTTCAAATAGTTGAAGATTTTAGGAACGACGTCTCAAACGTACGGGGATCTATAGGAGAGATTATTAAAAAAAAAAATGTGATGCAGTTTTGTCAAAAAATGAAGGGTTCGGCGAGTTACAAAAAATATCAACAGTTTTAAAAGGAGATTTCGTTGAAGATTTGCTGATAAATATTACAATTGTTCCCAAATTTAAATATGCACCGATTACAAGTGTGGATGTGGAGAGAAGCTTTTCACACTTAAAAAATGTGCTCAATGATAGGAGAATGGGATTTTCCGTTGAAAATTTAGAAAAACATTCAATTATTAGTTCATTTAAAAATGAGCAGTAATCATTATTTGTTATTAATTATTATTGTTATTAATATTAATCACCAAAACCTATGTTATTAAAATATTACTTTTATCTACCTATAGTGCGTTCTTGTGAATAAAATTATGTTTTGTTTTGTTATTATTTGATTTGTATTTTCATAAAAAATATAATATGCTTTTTCTGCGTTTTTGTGCTTATTCTAATATTTATGCTGTTTTATATGTTTATTTTCTAAGATTTTTATGCATTTTTAAGCGCTTATTTTGTAATTTGTTATGCTTATAAATCCGCGCTTTGGTCATCTCCGCTCCTCCGAAAAAACCACCAACAAGATTTGATCAGCGTTTCCAATTAAAACACGAATAATCGAGGCAAACTGAAAGCGCTGCACGTTTCGATTAGCTCCAAACTATATTGAAATCGGACAAAAATTTGCTATTAGTGAGCTCCGCCGTCGAGGTTTAGATAAATAAGGGCCCATGTTGCAGCCGGACTGAAAAAACCAACGAAGGTTTAAATAAATGCGAGCCGCTGTTGAAATTCAATCGAAAATATAGCAGAAAAATGGGGGAAGCCAAAGCCTCGAGGAGGGCGAGTGGAACTTCAGGATATTATGATATATGGCCTCAGAAGGGGGAATGAGACGTGAGTTTAACCCACATGAAAAAATCATGAAATATGTCACTGGAATCCAATTATTATCAAAAGTTGGCAAGAAATTGGCAGGTGAAAGAGACACACGTAGATGATGATTTATTGTTAATCCTAACGGGCTTCATCTATTACTTATAATTTAGTACTGCCCAAACTAAATTACATTTTTATTACAATTTGTTTTCCCAAATATACCGCCTAGTCAAAAATTAATGTGTAAATACGGCTAAATTGTTTAAATTGTTTAAATGTTTAGTTTCCACAAATCGCTGAGACGTTTTACGTAAAACGGCCCATACACTATAATAGTATATTGTTTTATTAGGAGAAAACGTTACACTTTGTGTGGCGAGTCTGTAAGTTTGGCAAGTGCAGACGAAGCACACATAGTTGCTTTTTCTCCAAATAAAACATGTTACTTTTTCTTCAAACGAAAGAATCTATTTCTTCAAAAATATATTAAAGAAAAAATGTGAAAAATACAAAACGAGCATCATGCCAGCTGTGGTTGCTATGGATAAATTTGAAATAAACAGATCAATTAGAAATTGTCATTTACACTTTTTAGTTGTTCAAAACTTTGTTATTATGGAGTGCACAACCCACGAACCAGCTGAAATTACTCAAATAGCGCAAGCTGCTATAGAAGGATTGCTGCCTACAAAATCGGCGAGTATTTATGAGTTTGCATACCGAAGATTCATTAAATGGTGCATGGAGAAGAACGTGGACAATTATTCGCAAAATGTGTTGATAGCTTATTTTACCGAACTAAAGCAGAAGAACAACATAAAATGTTCGTCTATGTGGTCACGATACTCTATGTTACGGACATTATTGAGTATTAAACATGAAGCGGATATTAGTAAATATTTACATCTTCGTGCATTCTTCAAGAAACAAAATGAAGGCTACATACCAAAAAAGGCAAAAGTCCTAATTAAAGAAGAAATTGATAATTTCCTGTCAAATGCTCCAGATGGAAAATATTTGGGGATAAACGTAAACTATAGTTTTGAGTATTTTTTACTTATTCTCCGCCGGCAGACACTTTTAAGTAAACACTTTTTCTCCTAGGAAAAACAGTGACTCTTTAAATTTGCGTATCCAAGAACACAAAGTGTCACGTTTGTGACGTTTGAAGAAAAAATCTGTTGTACAATAAGTTGTACTGCAGTTCACAAAACCAATCATTATAACGACTGATTGATGTTCACTCGTTTGTGTCTGTTGGTGAAACACATATCAACTTGTTAGTATTTTATCCATTTTACCAGATATTTATGATTATTATTTATTATTTATTTCTCTAAAACTTGAAAATGACACGACACAAAAAGTCAAATATAATCTTGAAAATAGTTATTTTTCGATAACCACCCGTTTTCAGTGCCATTTGGCTCATTTCGATATCATTAAAGGTGTAGGTGCAATCAAGAATTCACATACCAATTACCACCCTGTATATAGTTTTTGTGAATAGGAAGAGTAAACAAGGACTCGAGACAATTAAAAAAAAAAATGAAAAATGATTTTAAAAATAAGTAAAATCTAGATTTGAAATGATTTTGGAAACGAACAAGATACCAAAAACAGGTTTAAAAAAATTTAGGAATTAAATTGATTTTAAAAATTTACAGCTTCACTAGTTTAGAAATTTACATAAGATGAAACTTATTCAAAGTATAATTCTATACATGTACAACTTTCAGTTATACAGGGTGAATAAAAAGTAAAGAAGCATCTCTCTGGAGCCTATATTTTAATTTTTAGAAATAAAAGTTTTGAACAAAAGTTTGATGGTCAATTCATGCCACAATTTGACGGTTCATTTTCTTTTTGTGACGACGGTTTTTCTTTGGATGAACACCAGAAACACGAAATGGAGGAGTTTTTTTGAAGACTTACCGAAATATATTTTTTTGAAGGTATAGCCTTATTGAGTTATTGCAAAAACTTTGGAATACGTGTGTGACTGTAAGTTTTGAACAAAAGTTTGATGGTTAATTACTTGCCAAAATTTGACGGTTTCATTTTCTTTTTGTGACGACGTTTTTCTTTGGATGAACACCAGAAACACGAAGTGGAGGAGTTTTTTGAAGACTTACCGAAATATATATTTTTTTAAGTATAGCCTTATTGAGTTATTGCAAAAACTTTGGAATAAGAATGTGACCGTAAGTGGATATGTGTATATGTTGAAAAATAAAATATTACATTTTTTCTAACCATTTTCATTTTCTCATCTTTCACTCATCTTTCTTCGTAGAAAATATAAAAATCTTCCCTCGTATAATATTACAACAAACAAGTGATATTCTTACCGACTACTAAGTTGGCGTAGTACTATAATCATCGCTTACCTGAAACAAAAAAAAACGACTAAGTTTACATTCTCGAAACATTTTAATAGTAGTAGGTTAAAAAAAAAATTACGTCCTAGATCCTAGATTACATTCTCGAAACATTTTATTAGTAGTAGGTTTAAAAAAAAATAACGTCCTAGATCCTAGATTACATTCTCGAAACATTTTAATAGGAGTTTAAAACATTTTCCCTTTTGTACGCCACTGTGTAATAGATAACACGTTAAACACGACCAGTTGGATAGAAAAGTAAACGTTTTATTGAAATTTCATATTAAGTATGACTCTTTTTTATTCAAATTATTGTGACAATATTTGTCACAAACGTCAAAATATTCAGGTGAATTAATTTTCGATTCTTTTAGGTAAAACTTTGCAAATGACATAGCCCATTTTTTTTACGAGAAAACCCAGAAGGAAAAAAATTCGTCTTAGGTGGTTCTAATTTCGCATTTAAACTTGAACAATTACAGCATTGATGGTAATGGATAGCATTGGATCTGGCAAAAATTTAACTCACTGCAATTTCGGCACTTTCAATTTACATGTAGTAGGTACACAATAGTTTTCGTATGTTATGTATTTAATTAATAAAATTATAAATGTAAGTCGAATAATTGACATATTATTTTGACATTTGTTTTATGTTCTAGAGCGAAAAAGACTTTGGCGTTCTAGAACATAAAAGTACTTTGCAGCTAGGTAACAAAAATGACTCACTTTGTCAACTGAAAATTCAACGTAGATGTCAACTTTTGATGACACTTTTCGAAAAATATAATTTAATTTACAAAAACCCCTGATGATGGCTGAATATTAAGGCAAAATTACTAGGTTAAATTTAATGAATTGAATGCATATATCAAATATGTCACAAGTATTTTGCATTTTAAGAAACGGCTTAGAGAACATATAATAACGAATCCTGTTTGAGACTTGAACTTCGGTGCACTCAGGTTGATTGCTTTTTTTTTCTTTTTTTTCAGTTGACACTTGAACATGTTCATGGGTGGTTATTGTCTAATGGTCTAATGGTTATTGTCAAATTATTATTGATTGTTTATGTAAATATGTATGTATACATTTAAATAAATAATTAATTAACTAGTAGGGAAAAATAAATAAATTAATACAAGAAGATGCCAGAAAGTACTTCAACAAATAACAAATAATAACCTATCAACTTGTTGTACCGATAACTTCTCTGATCTGCAGTACAATTGTCGTACAACAGATTGCATAGTGTTTTTTAACTACAATATATATGATATTAGAAAAAAAAAATTATTGACAAATAATTAAAAGTCAAAACATTTGTGATTTTTTTGGTGTAATATCATATATATTGTACTTAAAAAAAAATAACACCTCTAAAGATGGCTCTCAATAGCAGAAACTAGTCTAATAAGGTAAAGAAGAAATAATAACAAAATAATAAAAACAACAAAAAATCTTTATATTTAAATACCACCAGTAACAGTAAGTACTCCAATAAAGAAAAGAAAACAATAAAAAATATATTAATAACTGGTATTCAAAATTAATGAAACTATAACAAAAATTATTATTTACAATCACATAATTTTTTTGCAAGAATTATCCTTTTCTCCAATCGTCCTACAAACAATAGTTTCCTGGCCTATACGCAGTCCACAAAAAAATGATGATGTCAGTAATCTCTGACTTATGACGTCTTGACATTATTTTTAAATGGGATTCGATTTTTTTTCACAACTTTTGTAAAGCTCTTAATTATTTTTACAGTCCCATATTTTTTTTTGCAAAATCTTTATCCTTTCCTTTCAAAAGTGATACTTCTAATAGCAACGTTTTATTGAGAAATCATTGGATTCATTGAAAAATCTTCAGAAAATTTTATAATTATTGCGAAATCTGTAGAGATTTAAAAATAATTCAGAAATCAGGGAAATGATCGAAACATCTTTCGAAATTTGACAGCATTTAGAAATGTATTGATATTTGTTAAACTATCGACACATTTAAAGAATGAAAACATGTTAATATTAATCATGACAATCATTTCTGATTTTTGAAATGATTCTGATCTCGAAATTATGAAATCTTGGGATTTATTGCAAACATATCTGGAATTATTGATATGTATTGGAAAATCTGTAGAAATCTAAAAAATTATTGAGAGGGCAAAACATATAATTAATTAAAATAATATATCTTTATTTAGTCAATAATTTGTTTTGTTGTAATAATATTTTAAAAATTTATGGGAAATATTGAAAAATTAAACCGATTTGCATTTTTATCTCGAAATTATTGAAAAGTCTCTAGAGGTCAGGATAATTATTGAGAAATCTGTATAAACCTCGAAAACTATTGAGATATAATCGAGATTGAGATATATTTTGAGATATTTGTGGAAATTAGTGGAATATCTCTCAGAATCTTGATAAAATTTGGAAATGATAATAATCGTGTCAATTCCTGTGAACCAATTTGGATTTAATGATTTTAAAGATCTCGAAATTATCGAAAAATCTCTCGAAATCTGTGTATATCTCGAAAATTATTAAGAAATCTTAGGAATTATTGATAGATCTTGAGAAATCTCGTTAATAATTGATAAATCTGTAGAAATGTCGAAAACTATTGGGAAATCTTGGAAACTATTACAAAAATATCGGCAATTAATTATATGTATTGGATAATTTGTAGAAATCTCAAATATTATTGAGAAATCTTGGCAATTATTGAAAAATTACAACCGATTTGCATTTTTTAATTTCGAAATTATTGAAAGGTCTCTACAGATCAGGCTAATTAGTGGGAAATCTATAGAAATCTCGAAAACTATTGAGATATAATCGAGATTGAGATATATATTGAGATATTTATGGAAATTAGTGGAATATCTCTCAGAATCTTGATGAAATTTGGAAATGTTTAGATATATTAAGAATTGAACCATGAACCATTTTTTATTTTATGATTTTAAAGACTTCGAAATTATTTTAAAAAAATATCTAAAAATCTGTATACATCTCGAAAATTATTAAGAAATATTAGAAATTATTGAAAGATCTTTAGAAACCTTGCTAATAATTGAGAAATCTGAAAAAATCTCCAACAATATTGAAAAAAATCAAATTTAACCATTGTTAATTTTGAATTTGAACATAAAATGTTGAATGCATAGAAGTCTTGTCCGTTTCTCACCTCAAATGAACATAAATACAAAATAATCAACGCGTTTGTATCTGTTTATACAGGGTGTTAATGAATTACAGAGACATACTTTTAGGGCTTTCGAAACACAACAAAACAAACAAGTTTTGTTGTTTGCTTTAATCACACATACATATATCGTTAAAAGTGGTTTCTTTGGAAAATAGAACCTATTAAACATTCTTTAAGAAGCGTCTAAATGTAGGGAATTAAATTTACTGTTTGCTATTTATTTCCGACAGGACGGAAATTAATACAGGGTACTTTAAAAAAAGAGGACATACTTTGGATTTAACCACACGTTTACTAGCAAAAGTTGTTTGCTTTGTTGTGTTTTGCAAGCGCTAGAAGTTTGTCCCTACAATTCATTAACACCCTGTATAATATTCAGACACACAATCTACAAACTTCTTATATTTGAATCTGCAGACTTGGTATGTTCGAAATTAGAAACCCTATCTCAGAATCTTTTAATTTTTATACAATTCATTCTACAAGTTTTTCATTTTTGGACTTTGTTGTAAAATGTGTAATAAGAACAAAATCTATTATCTTCGAATCATCACATTTTATATAATTGATTCTTCAAGTTTTGCATCATTAGACTTTATGTCCTAAAATGTGTGATAGGCACAGAATCTACACACATTATTTAACAAAAGTTGTTTGCTTTGTTGTGTTTTGCAAGCCCTAGAAGTTTGTTCCTACAATTCATTAACACCCTGTATAATATTCAGACACCGAATCTACAAACTTCTTATACTTGAATCTGCAGACTTTGTATGATCGAAATTAGAGACTTTATCTCAGAATCTTTTACATTTTGTACAATTCATTCTTCAAGTTTTACATTTTTGGACTTTGTTCTAAAATGTGCAATAAGCACAGAATCTATTATCATCGAATCATCACATTTTATATAATTGATTCTTTAAGTTTTGCATCATTGGACTTTATGTACTAAAATGTGTGATAGGCACAGAATCTACAAACATTATTCTGTAGACTGGGAAATTATAGACTTATGTAATTTAATATTAATAATAGGCACAGAACCTATTCTAATCTTCACATTTTACGTGTTTTTGGGTATATAATTGAGTTTTAGATCTATGGACTTTATGTCAAAAAATGTGCAATCTTCGAATCATCACAAATTATACATTGATTCTTCACATTTTACATCTTTGGACATTATGTCCTAAAATGTGCAGTATACTATCTTCGAATCTTCATAAATTATATATTGATTCTTCACGTTTTGCATCTTTGGATGTTATTTCCTAAAATGTGTGATGGGCACAGAATCTACAAACATTATTCTGTAGACTGGGAAATTATAAACTTATATAATATAATATTTATGATAGGCACAGAATCTAGTATCTTCTAATCTTCACATTTCATGTGTTTATGTGTATACAATTGAATCTTCAAGTTTTACATCTTTCGACTTTAGGGGCTAAAATGTGTGACAGGCACAGAATCTACAAACTTAATTCTGCAGATAGAGAAATTCTGTAGACTTCATATCTATGAATCTGCAGAGTATACGTGTATGGACGAGAATAGATAATTAGAAACAATATGTAAGAACTGTAAGGCGAATGACTCACGGCCGATAGCCTAATAAAGATTGACTTCTCTCTCTATATTCTTAAATGTATAGACATTAAATCCCAGAATTTACAAGTTTTTTCATCCAAAGAATCTACAAGCTTTACATATTTCAATCTGTACAGTTCATATCCTCAAAATTACTACTTAATTACTTAATCTTCGCATCTGCATAATGCATGTAATTCAAAATGTAGATTTCTTGTCCTTGAATCCTTGAATATCAGACAATATATCTGAATCTGGGGACATTATATCCTAGATATACAAAAGTCACATTCACACAGCAGAAATGCTGTACAACACGATTGTACATTTTTTGTCTGATACAAAATCAGTCAAGTTTGCAGAATTGATTCTGCAGATTTCATATAAATATAATCGAATGTGTACACTTCAAATACTTTAAATTACAGACGTTATATCTTTGAATCTTTAGATTTTATACATTTGAATCTGCAGATTTTATATCTTTGAATCTGTAGACTTGAATATGTGACTGAACAAAAGTCAGATTCACACAGCAGAAATGCTGTACAACACTTTAATGAACACGACTGTACATTTTTTTCTGATACAGAATCAGTCAAGTTTGCAGAATCTGCAGATTTCACATATATGTAATCGAATGTATAGACTGCAAAGACTTTAAATTACAGACTATATATCTTTGAATCTTTAGATTTTATACAATTGAATCTGCAGATTT
Source organism: Othius punctulatus (assembly GCA_951805005.1). NCBI lineage: Eukaryota > Metazoa > Arthropoda > Insecta > Coleoptera > Staphylinidae > Othius > Othius punctulatus. The sequence continues at coordinate 16,687,537 of OX638144.1, forward strand.
TATATCTTTGATTCTGTAGACTTGAATATGAGACTGAACAAAAGTCAGATTCACACAGCATAAATGCTGTACAACACTTTAATGAACACGACTGTACATTTTTTTCTGATACAGAATCAGTCAAGTTTGCAGACTTGAATCTGCAGATTTCACATATATGTAATCGAATATGTAGACTGCAAAGACTTTAAATTACAGACTTTATATCTATGAATCTTGAGATTTTATACATTTTAATCTGCAGATTTTATATCTTTGAATTTGCAGACTTGAATATATCCTTGATATCAGACCATATATCTGAATCTCAAGACATTATATCCTAGATATAGAAAAGTCACATTCACACAGCAGAGATGCTGTACAACACTTTAATGACACGACTTTACTTTTTTTTTCTGATACAGAATCTGTCAAGTTTGCCGACTTGAACCTGCAGATTTCACATATATGTAATCGATGTGTAGACTTTAAAGACTTTCAAATACAGACACTATATCTGTGAATCTTTATATTTTATACATTTGAATCTGCATATTTTATATCTTTGAAACTGTAAACTTAAGCAATGCAATTTTGCCATATTTTACCATTACCATTTCACCATATTAAAATCATATTAAATATGTTCGCCCATTTCCCCCCTATCTATTAAAACAAAACATTTTATTTTTCTCTGCGATATCATTATATCAAGTTATACGAGCCAAGTGAGCTAACTTTTATTTCTTGAATTTCAATGTAACTCCATACCTTCTTGTTGTTTGCTCGTTGCGTTCCAGTGCTCTTGAATAATGAGAAGACAATACAGTCCACGTTGACAAAGCTTAATCTGCATTATAAAAGCATCCCCTTAATTGTATATAATTTGAATATTTGCAACACTAATTGTCGCACATCTGCATTTAAAAACATTATGCATTAATACACTGGAGAGAAATTAGAGAGGAAATTGTTATTTGAAGACAAAAGTAGTGCTTTAATTAGAAATTGCTACTTTGTTCACAATAATAATGTGTAGTCAAAATTATAGAGATAATAATAATACAACAATAAAATAGTAATACACTTATGTGAAATATTGTTTCTTAGAATTCCTAGAACGTAACTTTATGTTTTATAACTTAGATAATAATTATAACAACAATATAATAAAACACGTATGTGAAATATTGTTCCTTAGAATTTCTAGAACGTAACTTGTTTTGTAAAAACAAGTAAAGTGTTTTGTTATTATATTTTTTATCTATTGGATGACTTTTAACATTATGTATATATATATATATAAACAATATTTATTGGGCTATCGACCCCATGGGGTCTTTCCGCCTTGTTATTATATTTTTACTGTTTTTCGAAATTTGGAAATTATTCGTCCATAATCATTACTGGATTTCCAGAGCTTGTGCCGGTATTGAGTACCTACTTAGGCAATTAACTTATTATTATTATTATTATTATTTCTATTATAGAATATAGAAATTAGTTAGAATATGTCGTTGTTGAATAACCATACAATACAACATCTTGCTACATCTATTTTGATTATTTTATACTTATCATATCAGACTGTTCATAACAATGATTTCAAGATCGATCTTAAATATGGTTTGAATGTGAGATGTGGAGCTTGACAATTCAGGGAATTTCGCAGTCGAATCAATATATCCTGCCGCCTGCACCCACTGCAAATAATTCGCATGGCAATCACGTGCATGACCTTGGCAAATTTATGTGGCGTGACGGAAAATTCCTGTATGCAGCGATCCACATGTCTCAAAATTGGAGTCTTGGGGGTTATCACAAACGATATTTATATCCTATTTACTATTGTCATTGAGTCATTGACTGAACGAACAAGAATAAGTTCGACATTTTATAGCAGCCAGTGTAACGTCTAACTTTTTAGGACTAGGACTTTGACATTGCCACGTTTCAGGAACAAAAAGGTTGCAAATAGAATATGAATACTTAAGAAGTAACCTATAAGACTGCCTTTTTCAGGCATACAGTGTGTCATAGATCTATACTGTGATGATATATATTAGTTAATTTTATAGTTATTTGGGAATTTTGTTAATAGTTTTATATATTTATTTTTATTTAGTTTTAATAAAGTAGGAATAGGTTTAGTTAGATAGTTATCGAGTTAGGTAAATAATTAGTGCGTTTTAGTTAATATTGTGAATTATTAGGGCACAAGTATTAATTAATAATGTAACGAGTTAATTAAAATTCGTAATTACAATAAAAACCTCAAATATGACGAACAAGGACATACGACATTTCATTGGAAGCGAAAAATTATCAGAATAATGAATATCGCATTAAATTTTGGATTGGACATTTGGATTTGCGATAATTTGAAAAAGTAAATTTGAAATTATACAATAATGAATTATAACCATGGCAACGATTATGAATTGTCGGACGACGCTGAAAATTTTCAAGTTCTGAAGAACGACAAACGAAAAATCAATAACAGAAAAGTGACTGTCTGGTCGGTTTTTATAAATATGACCGTTGACACCAGACGCCCCAGTTTACATTCGTTCCCGGTAAAGCTCACGTCTCAATGCGTTTCATTTTAATTATAATAAATTTATTTCTATTTAATTTACCTATCGTCTATCTAATTTATTGCAATCTACTCGAGACCCTGAGATAAAGAGCGAACCCAATATAACAGACCATTTTGACAACCGAAAGTGGGTTAACTAGTAAAACATCAAATTTTCTAACCCACGACGTGGGATAATAATAATAATTATTGATAATATGTAAAATAACATTTTTGGAGCCTGGAGATGAGGCCAAACCAATAGAATGACATAGCAATATATATGCATTTTTGATATCTTGACCCCCAAGACTCCAAAATTGGAAATTTATATTCTATTTGCTGTTGTCATTGAGTCATTGACTGAACGAACAAGAATAAACGGCACATTCTATATAGGCGTTTGGTGTCTATCTTTTCGGACTAGTACTTTAACATTGCCTCATTTCAGGAACAAAAAAGTAGCAAATAGAATACGAATATCATGAGAAATAACCTCCAAAACTACCATTTTCAGACACACAGTGTGGACTTAGTCATAGATATATGAATCTAGGTATTTCTGATGTCTTGACTTGAAATTCTCTGATTTTCTCAAAATTAATCAAAAAATGTATTAAGCAAATTCAAAATTAACTAAAAAACAACAAAATTATTGAATCTGACAAAATTATTTGAGCTTCAACTTGACTTAATCTGAAATTTAGTTATAATTTATCTTAAATCTAGACGGCATATTTTTTTAAATTTAAAATTTAAAAACAACCAAAAAACAACGAAATAATTGATTCTGACAAAATTATTTGAGCTTCAACTTGACTTAATCTGAAATTTAGTTATAATTTATCTAAAATCCAGACGGAATATTTTTTTAAATAAAAAATCGCAGAGCTATTGTTTCCTTAAAAAATTGGTGCCAAAATAAATGTAAACTTTTTTCATATTAGCCGTTGAAAACCGTAGTGGTGTAAGTCCATTTTCTAAATTCAGACAGTGGCGGATTTAGAGAGGGGCTATGAGGGCTATAGTCCAGGGCGGCAAAATCCAGGGGCCGCAAATTTTTGGAAAAGTACCTAAGTCACAAATAAAAAATAAATATACAAATAAATAAAAAAATGACGAACGAAAAAAGGCTCATACAAGAAATGAAGCGTTTAACTACCTCCTTCAACTTCAAAATCTAGAAACGAATTTTGTGTCAATTTTATGCTGAGATATGTTATCTCGATTTCACGAATAAAATAATAAGCTACAATAGTCTGAGATCGATCTGTCAACCGTATCTCATTTTGAATTTTAACGTATAGACTATCCCCATAAAGTTTATTATAAACTCATAGAAAACCTAGAAATCTACATCAAAAATAAAATAGAGGAAGCAACGACAGGAGTTGTGCCACCTTACCAATTTGGATTCCGCAAACAAAAGGGTACAACACTCCCCATCACCATCGCGCTAAACAACATACAACACAACTATAAACTAGGCAATGCAAGTGCATGCCTAATGCTAGACATCAACAAAGCATTCGATAGCGTATCCCATCCATCACTCATATATAAACTACACGCAGTCCAGGTACCAAAACAACTCACCCTGTTAGTAAACGAAGTGCTGAAAAACCGCAAAAGCAAAATAAAAATAAATAATCATCTCTCCGACCCGTTTGGAATTGAACAAGGTGTCCCACAAGGTTCGCCCCTATCGCCTACATTATTCAACTTGTACTGTCACGATATATATAATGCAAACCCTGAATATTTCAACCCCAACTGTTACATCCTACAATACATAAATCAATTACAAAGCCTTATCAACAACACCACAGAATGGTTCCTTAATTGGCGACTACTACCAAACCCAGAAAAATCTCACCTCCTACTACTTCACCACCGAATCGAAACTAATTCACCTTACATCACCCTCTTAAATCAAGACGTCTTCCCTGAATCATCGGTTAAGTATCTGGGAATAACCATAGACAGTGCCACCACACTACAAGAACACACGTCTTACATCAAGAAACAAATAACAAAACGAGCGAAATATTTCAACAGCCTAAGGCTAAATAACTCTGGCATAAACATAAAAACGGCTTCGCGTATCTACAAAGTCACCTGCAGACCACTTTTGGATTACAGCTGCATAGCGTACCTCAACTCCAACAAGAGCGTCCTCACCAACTTAAAAAGAGCAGAGACTATTGCACTACGTAAAATAACTAAACTGAGACACCCTCATAACCCAGTGCACAATCCATCCAATCAATTACTATACAACAAGACCCGCATACAACCCATCCAAGAAAGAATAAAATATCTGTCACAGCGATTCATCAATAAAGACTCAAATAAAACCATCATCACTCAATTCACCCCAGCCACCACAGACATCTGGAAAAGAAAAAAACCCAAAGCCACCATTAAAGAGATACTGTATTCCCTGGAAATGGACTAAACCAAGGACAATGACCATCAAGGGCGGAAGGACTCCGGTCGATAGCCCTTTGCCAGGACCAAAACATCTAATACCATACCAATATATACATAAATATTACGAAATGTAGCCCTGGCAATAAATTTCTTATTCTTATTCTTATCAAAAACTCGCCAATTACAAGTTACAAATTACTCGGTACAAGGCAAAATTTCATTAATTACTAAGAAAACTCAAGAATCTTTCAAACACTGGCAAGATTTCGAATTTTGAATTAGACTTTTGTACTATTCCCATGGAAAGCTATGGAAAGTTTTCATTTTCAATTTTAACTATGAATTTATCACTATTTATCACCATAAAGTTTATTATAAAATGATGTATTTTTATGGAATTTTGAGAAAAAATATGAAGTTCTAATACACCTTTAAAATTACTTCTAAATTTGTTATGAAATTTGATAAAGCTCATAGATTTCTTCATGAATTTTTAGAAAGTCTATTTTTTTAAGGAGTTGAGCGAAACCTCGCCAAATACTAAGTTACAAATTACAAGTTACCCAGCAAAAATTCATTCATTACTGAGGAAACTCAAGAATTGCTAAACTATGGAAAGATCTGTTTTCGAATTTTTAACTTTCGGACTATTCCCACAAAGTGATTATAAACTCATGTATTTTTTATGGAATGTTAAAAGCAATATCAAGTTTGTATCGAGCTCTGATGTTCTTTATAAATTATTTTATGAAATTTGACAAAAGTCATCAATTTCAATGAAAACCTTAAGAATCAAACTTTTCACTCTGAAGCAATTGATAAACTCCTAAAGCGACTTCAAGAATTTCTTCAAATATAAGAGCAAACACAAAATTTTGTAATAAAACAACTTCTACAGTGGTCATATTTGAGAGAGCGATTAAAAAGAGACCATTTTTGCAAAGCGACTCTATGATACTCAAAATCTCAATGAAGTTGAAATTTTTTCAAGCCTTTTTCAATTTTTAAAGCCGAATGAATTTAAAAAAAAACTGGTTCTCTAGATTTTTTTTGAAAATAGCCTGCACAGGAAGCAGAATCCTGAAATTTACCGGACGCTGTATTCTAGCCAAAAATAGTCCCGACACCATTTATGTACTTCTTTTCTTTTGTTTCTGGAAGCTGTTTGGAAGCTTCTTTTGTTTAATACATTCAGCGGGATGTATAAAACAAAAGAAGCTTCCAAACAGCTTGTTTTATACATCCTACTGAATACGGATAATAATAACAAATGTTTAGGTAAATTAAACATTTACCACTTCTTTGCTGGTACAATTGTCAGTAAACATAGGTGTTTGATAGCCAAGAAACCAAGAAAACGGAGGAGAAAAACACTTGTAAGGATGTAAGCTATCTCGACTCGAAAGAGGAGGGACTTAAGTGCCCCCTTCAAAAGGGGCGCGCTGAAACAGCCTAGTTTCGCCCTTGGAGTGTATACATTTTTTTTTAAATTTTGGATAGGAATGGATTAACATGTCCAAAAACAATATATTTCTGGATTTCTCTGAATAAAAAAAAAATGGACTACTCAGGTTTTCATCGGCTATAATGTCAGTGATTCAATTAATCTGTTAACTCTAATGAGCGAATAAATAATTCTAAAATGTTTAACATAACATAGATTTGAGGATTTTCATTCAAAATTTGCCATAGCTATTCGCCCGTTCACTTCGCAGATGTTAAATATCTACATGATAATTACTGCATTTAATTAATATAACGCCGTTTATGTTGCTCACGTGGCGTTTAATTTTTATGTGTCCAATTATAATTAGACATTTGCGCGAGTTTTGCGAATCCTTTATAACCGTGTGCTTCCTGAACGCATGTAAATTACAGGAATTACAGCCTCAAATCCCTAACTAGGCCCGATTTGTTTCAGGATTTACCATATAATGAACGCACAACTTCGTAGAGGAATAAGCATGGAGCATACAGGTAAGCGATACGTTACGTTATTAATTAGTAAATGAGCGGAATTGAAGGCGGAGCGTTTAATTAATGTTTGCGCCAGTTCTGCGGGAGTTCTGTAATCATTGCGTGGGTGGACTTTTTACACAACAAATTGGGATTGTATAATTTCTGGCTGTTAATCCCACTTATTGACTCAGTGTAATTGCTTCAACGACCCGCGTCAACAAATTTCGCGACTAGTGGTAATTAGGGCCGCAAAATGGATAAACTAATTATTAAACGGTTGCGGCCTGCCCTTTTAATATTAACTTTCAGTGACCACTTAGCCGGAATAATAATTAGCTTCTACTAGGAATACGAAATTAATTAATGTTTAGTTATAATCTAATAGAATTTTGTATTCAGAGCAGTCCAAAAATATACAAGGGACATGTCGCTGGATCAATTTCAGGACATATCTGAATTTAAAAAAAATGACTTGCACCACTCTAGTTTTCAACGGCGTATATTTTACATGCTGTTATGAAGTAGACGGAAAAACTAAAATCTCATAAAATTAGTAATTAATAACTTTCTAAAAGGTTTTTTAGCCTTTCCCAGCTGCTTATTCATTATTCCATCAACTCGTTGAGGAACCATCTGCAGTAACTACTCACGAAGTGACGTGAGCTGAATCGATAATTAATACTCGCCGGTAAAAATTTCATTTGCACTTATTTCCTCGTCTGGACTGGATATAAAAGAAGTGCATTAGTGCGTTGTAGTAATGAATTTCGGAAATTCCTGTTGGGGCAAATCGTGCTGGAGGGTTTCGGGTGAACTTCTAGCTTCATGTGCGATTATTTATGAGGTGTATTAGAAATTGATGGCTCGGAAAGTTGTTGGGCATCGGCTGCGAATTAATAATTTACACGTTGGGGGGAAGTTTCACACCGAGGCATAATTACTTTCGGCGGTCTAGGGTGCGTAATTAAAAAATTAAGCGCTCATAACTGCGTAACCTAGTATTAATGTTTTAATTAAACGTCGCAGCATAAAAGCTTGAATTTCAGAAGGTGATTAAATTTAAGATATATGCACTATATTAAACGTCTAAGTATTTCATTATAGTCATTTTTAGTAGATTATTAATTATAAATCTTGTTGGATTATCATGTTGCTTGGATGTAATTAATTTGCAGCGTAATTGCTTTGTTTGCCAAATGTGCATATAACATTGCGTTAAAATCAATATCAATTTTTTCCCACATCTGTAACGCGCGTTTAATTGCCCTAGGTACATAAAACCTGTACTATATGAGAAAAAATTTATTATTTTTTTAATGGGTTTTGACATCCGTTTCATCATCATGAGTAATAGCCACAAAATTGGCAAACTTTTTGCGACATCAAATCAATTACTCAGCAAATATGGATTTGGTATACTCCTCTTCATCAAACGAAGAAACATTATCACAGGAAAAAAATATTTATAATTATTAACTTTGAAAATTTCGAGTTTTTCTTTACTTATCTCATTAATATGTCACTTATTTTTCATTGTATGCAGATATGTTAACATGGAATATTTAACCCTATGAGGACCAGTTATCATCTCAGGATACCACCAATATAATAGAGTAACATACTTGAATATTTTTGCAAATATAAATAATAACATTGTATTGCAAAAAACATCTACAAAAAGTAAATTAGATTCGTGTACCATTTAAAATTTTCATATTTTCAGTGTAAAATTTTCATATTTAACCCTATGAGGACCAGTTGTCATGTCAGGACACCACCAATATAATAGTTAACTCTTAAAGAGTAACATACTTGCATATTATTGCAAATATAAATAATAACATTTTATTGCTAAAAACATCAACAAAAATTAAATTAGATTCGTGTACCTCTCAAAATTTTCATATTTTCAGTTTCAAGTTTCAGGTTTGTTTGTGTCACCTAAATTTGATTTCAATTCACAACTTTATTTTCGTATTTAAGTACATCATCGCAGACAAGTTTAATCTAAGGGGTTAGAATAAAAGGGGGAAATATAGGTAAAGGGTAAAATGCAATATTTTAAATATATGAGGCAAGTGCGTATTTTGTGTGGTCAGATCGTTATTTATTGAAATAAAGTTTTTCCAGTAGTTTTCCATTCATATAACAATATCTGTTGACAATAAAAAAATAAAGTGAATGAATGTTTATCGTTGATTGGAATAAAATATAAATAATAAATAAAAAATAAATGTTTTGAAAAACTCCATAAATTGAAAATATTAATTACAAGTAGTTAGGCTACACCGGTTCCGCGGCAATTTCCCATACATAAGGGTCTAAATTTACTTTTTGTTTCATAAAACTCATAAATTACACATTGGTTTTAACTGCTACTTAAGTTCATAGGCAGTGGACACAAACAATGCAAGAAGTGTTTGCAAATATACAGTAATTGTATATGCTCTGGAAGAAGGAGGAAGGACGAATGATTATATGTATGCAAAATGCACAAAATGTATGCAAACTACAAAACAATTATGCAAATTGAGGAAAATAAATTTAAAATATCAAATTTTGTAAGTAGAAAGTCTAGGACAAGTTTACCAGAAGTTTACCATTTTGAAAATGCAAGCGAAAAATGCAATGCCATTCATTCATTATTAATATTGATTTTCTTTCTTTCTCTTCTTTGGATGTCGAATATATTTTCTCATAGGTACATACAGGATGGCCCACCTATTCTCGCTCGAACCATTGCTGCTAGACTAATGAAGATTGAAGAAAAAATCTGAATGGAAGTTATTGGACACTTAATGTGCTGTATTTTGAAATTATTTTAGAGTGTACAGAGTGTACCATAAATCCACGACACAATATTTGGTCTCATTTTTAAATGGAACACCCAGTACATTTTTTCATTTTTAGAATCTGCTTCATGTGGGCTTTACAAATCATTTTTATTTTTAAGGATCACATGCAACGTTGCCAAGTTATTCACATTTTAAGCAACTTTAACGAAATATCATGGACGTGGAAAAAAAAAATCAACAAAACCTTATTATAAGAGATCAATGAAAGAATCTGGGTATACAAGTACCCAAGCAATGTGCCAAAACATACACAATATTTTGAGTCACGTTGAATACACAGGGTGTTCTGAAACAACGATCGAATTTTGCTGTTTTCAAATGGCTATACACATCACACTTCCATCAAATCTAATGGGTTTTTTTGTTTTTCTTCTATCTCTTTTTATTTAATATTTTTAATTTGAATTATTTATTAATTTAAATATTTCATACATGAAATTAACTCATAATTATAACCATTACCTTTAAAGGCAAAAATACCTCTGGTAGATATGAAATAAAGATTTTTATATAATTATACAACAATGTGTTGGATTAATGTATTGGATAAATGTATTAAAAAGTTTTATAGTGGAAAGTTCCAAAATATACAATCGAGATATCAAGATAGCTGAAATCTACAATTTTATAAAGATTTCAGAAATTGCCAATAAGTTATACAGAAATGTATAACAAAAATTTGTAGCATGTTTCATGAAAAGAGTTAAAAAGTCCATAATTTCAGTCAAAATATCAAAAGTATTGTAGGTTTAGAAATTGCCCACTTTCCAGAAAATTTCTAAAACCCACTAAAATGTTTTAAAACTGAACAAAAGTGAAGAATAACAAATGTTATTAAAGTCGTAGAAAACTTAATCGAGATATCAAGATAGTTAAAATCTACAATTTTATAAAGATTTCAGAAATTGCCAATAAGTTATACAGAAATGTATAACAAAAATTTGTAGCATGTTTCATGAAAAGAGTTAAGAAGTCCAGAATTTCAGTCAAAATATGAAAACTATTAAAAGGTTTAGAAATTGCCCACTTTCTAGAAAATTTCTAAAACCCACTAAAACGTTTTGAAACTAAACAAAAGTGAAGAGTCACAAATGTTATTTAAGTCGTAGAAAACTCAATCGAGATATCAAGATAGTTAAAATCTACAAATTTATAAAGATATCAGAAATTGCCAATAAGTTATACAGAAATGTATAATACAAAATTGTAGAATGTTTCATGAAAATAGTTAAGAAGTCCAGATTTTCAGTCAAAATATGAGAACTATTAAAAGGTTTAGAAATTGAGTACTTTGCAGTAAATTTAGAAAACTCAATTAAAAACGTTTTGAAACTGAACAAAAGTGAAAAGTCAGAAATGTTATTAAAGTCGTTGAAAACTTAATCAAATTATCAAAATATACAAATAAATATATAAGCTACATCAAATTTTATAAATTGGCATAAAGTTTTAAGGAAATATAATGTAAATTTCTTGAATTTGCCATCAAAATATTAGAAGTCCACGATTTTTTAATATTAATTGATGATTATCCACAAGAATCCAATCCAATCAAAATTGATTGTTTTTTTTAATCAATCATTGTTTTTGCACTGTTTATGCATTCCAAAATATAAATATAAAAATATAATCTAACTATAGAGTTAGCATGCTTTAAAGTAGATAATTATAAATAAGTAAAATATTTTTCTTTTCTTCCATTTTTTTGTCAATCACATGGTACAGATATACAGAAATTTGTTTTAATCATCAACTCTTGTTCGAATTCAAGAATTTATTAAATCACACCAAAAGTGGCAAAAATTGATCAGAAATATAACAAAATCAAATAAGTCATAATATATCATTGATGATTTATGTGATTTTTATATAAATCATTGATTTTTGATTTTTTCATGATTTATTCCAACCCTGATTATTAGTAATAGTAGGTTCAAACATCGAGAATGTTAGGATAAATTTTTAAAGATTCAATGACGGTGTTCTGAAATCGAATATATTGAAAAACAAAACAAAAAAACCTGATTATTAGTAATAGTAGGTTCAGACATCGAGAATGTTATGATAAATTTTTAAAGATTCATTAAAGGCGTTCTGAAATCGAATATAGTGAAAAATAAAACAAAAAAAAGTTGCAGAAAAGTTAATCATCAATATACCTGCACAAATATATAAGATACACCAAATTTCAGAAATTGTTAGTAATTTTGAGGATATGTAACGAAATTTTCTAGAATGAACCGTAAAAATATCAACATAAGTAGTTAAAATGTCTTTAATCACAATAATAATAATATCAATATTTGTTATTTTATATCAATTGCGAAATTTACAAGAAAGCTCAAATACCTCACAAAAGAATTATGGGAAAAGAGTGAAATAATAGAAAATTGGATTGAACTTGCAGAATACTTAGCGAATATCAAAATATACAAATAAATATACTAAAAATTCTGAAATTCAATAAAATATGATGATTTTTCATAAAGATTTTAGTAATTGACACAAGGTTTTATAGAGGAAATTTCCAAAATATGCAACCATTATCCAGAAAGTACAAATGTACGATTTTCATTAAAGGCGTTCTGAAATCGAATATAGTGTAAAACCAAACAAACAAAAGTTGCAGAAAAGTGAATCATCAATATAATTGTACACTGTGTATCAGCCAAATGGAATAAATTCGATAATAAATAAATGGGGGCGTGTTCGAAAAAACGCTCGGACACGTCGATTGTTATTTTTAGTTGCGCATTTTTTTCAACGAAAACTTTTTATACAGGGTGTGTCATGTGACCGTGGCCAATACCAACTTTCTTATTTTAAATGCAACATCTGGTATATTATTCAATTTTTGGATTCTTCAGAAAATTCTAGACATATTTCATGTACAATGTCCTATACCTATCTTCAACTGTTTCGGAAATATTAAATGTTTTCAGATTTATTGCAAAAATTAACATTAAAAAAAGAAAATTATTTGATTACAGAAATTCGTTACAACACACTCAAAAACTAATAAGTAATACTGTTTATTTCTTGATAATGTAAAAAAACAAAAAAAAAACAATAAATTTCAATGGAGGAGATGTTCAAAATGCTCGCCGTGAACGTCATGGCAACATCCTAATCTTAAATAGAAATTTCTTCTAACGTTACTCAACATCTCAGGCGTGACCGATCTAATCGCAAGCATTATTCGTCTTCTTAAGTCAGCTAAGTCGAGGGGTTTAGTTTTGTATACAATACTTTTGACATATCCCCATAAGAATAAGTCTAATGACGTCAGATCAGGGGATCGTGCTGGCCATTCCATCGATCCTCGCCTCCCTACCCACCGATATTAATATTTTAATAATATTTAATAAAATTAATATTTCCGAAACAGTTGAAGATAGGCATAGGACATTGTACATGAAATATGTCTAGAATTTTCTGAAGAATCCAAAAATTGAATAATATACCAGGTGTTGCATTTAAAATAAGAAAGTTGGTATTGGCCACGGTCACATGACACACCCTGTATAAAAAGTTTTTGTTGAAAAAAATGCGCAACTAAAAATAACAATCGACGTGTCCAAGCGTTTTTTCGAACACGCCCCCATTTATTTATTATTGAATTTATTCCATTTGGCTGATACACCCTGTATAAGTTACACCAAATTTCAGAAATTGTCCATAAGTTATACAGAAATGTATAATGGAAAATGCACGTGTTTCATGCATTGTTTTTTATTATACCTGCATCACAATGTGAAAATAAAGATAAAATTAGAAGCATTAGGATCATTTGACAATGTGAACAATGTTGTATAATATTGGCCTGTAATGTTGATGATTTTTTGAAATCCTACTTGTTGAAATTGGAGTATTAAAAAACCTTTTGAAACATCTGCCGCTACACTTGCTGTATTTTCAAACTTTTGCGCAACTTTTGCAAACTTTTTAATTGCTGATACAAATGAAATGGTCGATTGTTAAATTTAACCGAAAATAAGTCACGAACTCTGCGTAAACTGACGCCACTGTAAAATGTTTTGATAATGAATAAATTATCTTTCTTCCACTTATTACGTGTTATTATTATGATTTATCCCAAACGACAAGAATGAATTTATAATTATTTGTCATCATTTAAAAAAATATTCCTCTACGATTTTTCTCTAAAACTTATAGGGGAGCTAATTACACATATTTAATTTTACACGTTAAATTCCTATATTCGTCCCTTATCCCAGACACTCAATATATGTTTTACCGTTGCGACACAATAGTTTTTTATCTTCCTTGTTTATGTTATTTAAATCTCATAGAAAACTGCAAAAAAATATTTTCTTATATCTAAAACCCTTTAAAGTTGGAGTACAAGCTTATGGACTCGCACAGTTTTGAGATATACGCATTTGAAATTTCACCCCGTTATGATAAATCTAGTTTTCGGTATTTATTGTTTTTGAAATATTTTTGTCAACATTCCAGTGAATCATGATATAACATAGAAACTTTTTTCTGATAAATACAACGACCTTTTACGGTACCTGGTCATTAAAGTGATTTTTGTCAAATTTTGATTGGTCACAGTTTCTTGTATGCCCACAATATTATGTTATGTAGACAACCCAATTTTCATAGAATCGAGCTTCAGTGCCGATTTCTCATAGTTCACTGATTGTTTCGGAAGAAATGTAGGTATTTGCGTAACTGATCCGAGCCAAATATTTTCTTTTCGTTTCCGCCGAGGGTTTATTTTTTCGGCTCTGCTTTCGCTTTCGCTTCCGCTTTCGTCCCAGTTCCAAAAACAGACGAGATAATTGCTCCCAACAGTCGTTTAAGCCGCTCTCAGGTTTTTGCACGAGATCCTCTTTCACCGACGATTTCGAGAGCACCGTACATAATCATATCTATTATCTAATTACGGCGGACAGGAAAAGGGTAGTTCGTATCGTCTCTGGGGGGTGACTTGAACATCAGCCCCGAAAATTGGGCTCATTTTGGGAGCGCTGATGTTCGGAGTGATGGGGGATTTGGCAGAGTGACTGCGCTCTTGTGATTGATGCGGGATCTTGAGAAGGGGTGATCCTAGCGAATTTCTGGGGTGTGCTTTTAATACATGGGGTACGAGTCTGGCGATCAGAGGGTAACACTTTAATATTGTAGTGTTGTTCATGATGTGATAGTTGGTGATTTGTTTTGATACTTAATGGTTTGACTTTTTGTAAATTTTAACTTGATCAATTTTTGGGCGAGGGGTGGCACACGACCTTTATACCCTTATTACCGCATTGTTGGTTACTATAGTCAGTACTAGATCTCCGCACGGTACGTACGTGTCTTATCGAGTATGTGAAGTTTAATGTTGCAACGCGTCCCAATTATTTTGCGGGCGCTGCAATCATAGTGGTTCAGGTGCAACATTAAAAATAATAACAGTGAATGTGGAACAAATACACTAATGTATCTCACAATTATAATCTGTTCACTGTGGTGGAGAACATCCAACAAACTACAGAGGATGCATGGTTGCAAAATAAATAGATTCCAGTCGATTACAGTATAAAGAATCTGTTCCAGGTTACATTACCGAAATCGGCGATCCTGAAAATCCTCCACGTGCCCAACGCACAATTTAAAAGTTCGACGGCCCAATTTATTTACCTCCTGCGTGTAATGACTTTTTTCTTCATAAACTTTCCGATATGTATTATGTAAATGGGGTGGGGGCGCCTGAAGAATTTCCATTCCGTGTAAACGCTAAACGCCTCCCCGTCCTTCCCAATATTTACGTCCCCGGGCGTGATTCCAGCGTCCGAAATAATCCCGTCACTTCCTTATTCACGCGGCGTGTCTTATTCCTTTCCGTGGCCATTCCTGTGCGGAATATCCCCTGCTCAAAAATATTCCTCCAGCAACACCTAGTGCATATTAAATACCCCCGGGGGTGCGGGAGTTCCGTCTTTGTCCCGAGCAGCGCGAATTTATTGCTCTTATCGGGAAACGGCCGAGGAAAATGCGCGATGCGTGCCTCTGCTCCCGGTGCATTTTACGTTTCCAATCTAATCGCAGGACGAATCGATGTATTTTTCATGAGCGATATTTGCGGTTTAACGACGGCCATTAGGACCCTTGCGGCACCGCAATTGTCGCCGAACAGCTGCGTGAATTTCAATTAGGCGGAGTGAAGTGGCAAAGATAGTTTTGTGGGGGACCATTCGTGATGATCGCCAAAGGTAATTCATCACGGTCCCGGAGGTTGTAAGAGATGCGATGATAAGGCCGGGAACTAGGATCCGTCAGGACTATCACAAGCATTAATTAAGGGCGATGCCTTGATCAAGATTGGTGTTCGCAGGGGTGCTATTTGAGGAGCGTCCATGCAAAAGCACACGTGTCCATAATAAGTTCCTAATGAATTAATGGTTGTTTTTGGTAGGTGTTCATCAATTAAATCCGAATTTGATATCAGATTTGCCCAAAACATATCTACAATCATCCAAGCAATGTCCGAGCTACGAAAAGAAGGTAATTTTACTCCCCAGGGATGAGAATTTAAAAAATACCTACCAGAAAACTCAAATTTCCCCAGTTACCCCAGTATTGTTGTCATTTTAGATGGTGAGATTTATAGATCATTTATAATTGAAGGGGCGAGTGGACGAATGTGTTTACTTACATTTTTGAAAAAATGAGATTTTTTGGTGCAAGAACATATTATGTGCTACTCAATCATGTCACGGACGTCTATCATTAAAAATAAATTATTTCTTGGAATTGTGGAGTGGAAGATGTTATGTTCCCACATTTTGTAAACTGTGAATGGATGAATATGCTATGTTCATGTAGACGTAGATAATAACACTATCGCTGTAAAAAGTTTCAACTGTAATAGTGAAAGAACATGCTATAAGCATACGCAGGTATCACAATAAAGAAACATTACCTACACTTATAGGTGCTATGTTTTTGTGTACATCGCTTACTGGTCTTGTATTTTGCAATAATAGAATAACAAGTATACAGTTATTGATTAAAATAACAAAAATGCAATCAAGAGGCCAAAAGATGTTGCTATTGCTGAAAAGGGCAAAAGTTCAACCAGTTTTATAAAACATGGAAACGCTTACTGACGTGAATTTGAAAAAAGTGGTTCTGGAATCTGAAATAACGACAAACGGTAATAATATGAATAATTTAGAAACACCAGACGGTTAGTAACACTAATAAAATATTACATTTAAAATAAAATAATGATTATGTATTATTATTTCATGATATAAGCAGAAAATTTTAAGACGTTCGCTATTTTAAAGCTAGTCAGTTTGGAGGATACCCAATTGCCTAGTTCAAATGACTTGAGTCAAACAACAAAATATTTCTTCACAGGTGAGATTGGAGTCAACTTTATTAGTGTTCGGTTTCAAGAATGATAGTATTTGTGCAAAAAGAAACGTAGATCATACTGTTTTCCAGGTATTACAGAATCATCTGGTGATGATAGTGATGATGATGATGGGTTGTTTCAGGATAATGGTTATCAACCACGTTTGTGTGACGAAAGTGACTTACGCTCTAGTGATAACGAAACAGAGGACGATGAAATTGCCAATTTACCAGAACTTGCTTCTCAAACAGCTTCTGGTAGTAGTACCAAAACAAGTAAAAATCCTGATTGTAATAGAAGCACCAACACAAATCGGGGCTCAAATCCTGAATATGGCCAACAAGGCACCATATCGAAAGAGTATTGTCCATTTAACCATATTATATTATTATTATATCATATAATAAACCATATTATAATATTTTAATAAACTAGCTTTGAAAATAAAAAAAGATGCCCACGCAATCCCACTCTACTTAGTACACCGTGTATACGATTTGATATAGCAATTTACCAGATTCACAGAAAAGTAAAACGTTACAATTTGCAAAAAAACAATAAATTAAAAAAAAAAACAATGATATTAAAAATTTTGCTTTACATTTTCAAATAAATATTCAGTATTTATGGCATCGTGCTTACACAAATTAATTATGAGAGAAAACAATCAGCGAATCAAGATACTATTAAATGCTTAGAAAACTAATGCAAAAAATGTATTAGATGACTGGAAACAAAGTGACACACAGACAGTTCCACACATACTATAATAATATTACTAACTATAATATACTTTACTTTATATTTTCAAACAAATTTTCAGCATCAATGGCATGGTGCTAACGTTTCCCATACTAATTATGAGAGAAAAACAAGCAGCGAGTCAAGATACTATTAAATGCTCAGAAAACTAATGCAAAAAATGCATTGTATAAATGGAAACAAAATGACGCACAGACAGTTCCAAACATACTATAATAATACTACATACTATAATAAACTTTACTTTACATTTACAAACAAATTTTCAGCATCAATAGCATGGTGCTAACATTTCCCAAACTAATTATGAGAGAAAAACAAGCAGCGAATCAAGAAAACAAATGCAAAAAAATGTATTGGATGAATGGAAACAAAATGACACACAGCCAGTTCCGAACTATAATATAAATTAATTATTTATATAAGTTGCATGACAATTTACAAAATTCCACATGGGCTGCAAATTCCACATGTTTTTTTTCCATAACACACACTATTCTTATTCTGTTCAGTAATTCTGAACATAAATTCTCAAAATTCAACATTATTTTCTACAGTTCTGCATGAATTTCTAAAATTCTAAATGAATTTCTAAACTTCTGTATGAGTTTCCAAAAATTCTACATATAAATCTAAAATTCCACATGAATTTTTACATGAATTAACAAAAAAATCTACATTAATTCACCAGTTTGCATGAGAATTTGCATAAATGCACATGAACTGCAAAAATTTCACATATTTTTCCAAAAACACACATTATTCTTAAATCTGAACATGAATTCTGAAAATTCAACATCAATTTTTAAAAGGCTACACGAATTTCGAAAATTTTACATGAATTCATAAAAAAATTACATAAATTCACAAAATCTCTCTCAGAAACTCTCGAAATTCCACATGAATTTAAAAAACCTCGATGAATTAAAAAAAACGACGACTTAAAACATATCCACATTACGTAAGAATTCTCAAAATTCTAAAAATAAAGCTAATGCCTTCAAATTCACGGACTAATATCTAATAGAAACTTTCTGCAGCTTCAAATCCAAAATTGATGGATACAGGAGAAATGATTATAAAGATGTCGGATCACACAATGTAACTAATTACATTATAACATTTATTAAAATAATGTTTCTCATTTAAATAAATTTTTCCTTAGAAATTTATCTATTATCTAATTATATTATCTATTATCTATGAAAATGATTTCTATAATTCTGCACGAATTTATAAAATATTACATGAATTTAAAAAAATTCGATACATAGTTAAAAAAATTCTGTCACTATTCAATTCAAGTAAAGTTTCACATTATTTGTCAAGGTATTGAAGAGTTTCTAAAATTTCACAAGAATTTCAAAAATATCACATGATATGATAAAAATTGTATATAAATTCACAAAATTCCTCTCCAAAACTCTCAAATTCGCAAATGAATTTGAAAAAAAAACGCACGTGTTAAAAAATTTCACAACGTTTGCCACATGATTTGGCAAAAGTCTGAATCTTTCAAAATCCAGATAAATTTCTAGAATGCTATTAGTTATTCTCATATGCATTCCCAAAATTCCAGAAGAATTTGCAAAATTTCACATGAATTCGCCAAGTTTCTCATTAATTGTCAAGATATATTGATTTCCAAAATACTTCTACCTAAATTTCTACATGAATTTCTAAAATTTCAGAAGAATTTCAAAAGTTTTACATGATTTGATAAAAATTCTATATAAATTTACAAAATTATTTTCCAAAACTCTCAAAATCGTGTTAAAACATTCATATCGCTTCCCATATTTCCAAATTTAAATTTTTTTATGTATTGACCAAAGTCTGAAGCTTTTAAAATCCAGTAGAATTTCCAGAATGCTATTCGTTATTCCCATATGCATTCCCAAAATTCAAGAAGAATTTGCAAAATTTCACAAGAATTTGCCAAGTTTCACATTAATCCAAAATTCTTCATGTATTCCAAAAATCCTTCAATCTAATAAACTTATTAGGAGTCGAATTTTTCCACTTGAATTAACAAAATTTCTTACAAATATGAAAATATCCTATGAATTCTAGATTAATGACTATGTATAATCTTATACTAGATATTTTAAATATCGTATATAAATGTAGATATTTTATTTTATTGTAAACTTTACTGTGCTCACAAGAATCCTACAATTGTGCTGTACCTACAAGGATCTAAATAAAAATGCAAATAAATAAATGAAATTCACAAAATTTCTCTCCAAAACTCTAAAAATCGCACATGAATTTGAAAAAAAAAACGCACATGTAAAAAAATTTCACATCGCTTCCCATTTTAGCACATGAAATGACAAAAGTCTGAATTTTTAGAATGCTATTAGTTATTCTCATATGCATTCCCAAAATTCCTGAATAATTTGCAAAATTTCACATGAGTGCGCCAAGTTTCATATTAATTGACAATATATCATATAGATTTCCAAAATACTTCATGTATTCCCAAATCCTTCAATCTAATAAACTTGTTAGAAGTCGAATGTTTAAAGTTCCACTTGAATTAACAAAATTTCTCATAAATATGCAAAATTACATATGAATTCTAGATTAATGACTATGTATAATCTTATACTACATATTTTAAATATCGTATATAAATGTTGATAATGTATTTTATTGTTAACATTACTGTGCTTAAGATGTAAACGATGTAATTTTCCATAATGAAATCATTTACAAGAATCTAAACAAAACTGCAAATAAATAAATGAAATTCACAAAATTCCTCTCCAAAACTCTCAAAATCGCACATGAATTTGAAAATAAAACGCACTTATTAAAAAATCTCATATCGCTATTAGTTATTCTCATATGCATTCCCGAAATTCCAGAATAATTTGCAATATTTCACATGAAATCGTCAAGTTTCACATTAATTGTCAAGATATCATAGCGATTTCTAAAATACTTCATATGATCCCAAAATCCTTCAATCTTATATACTTGCTTGAAGTCGAATTTTTAAATTTCTACTTCAGTTAACAAAATTTCGCATAAATATACTAAATAACACATGAATTCACAAAATTATTTCGCACAATTGATGATAATGATAATAATAAAATACATTAATCGCCTAAGCCAGTGATCAACTCGTTTTGTTTTTGTTTTTTTTTGACTTAAGGTGTTGATTAAATTTCTAAAATTTCACTTGAATTAACAAAATTTCGCATACATTTTGAAAATTACTTATGAATTCTCAAAATTATATATGATAATCCACAATTAATGATAATAATAAAATACTTTATTCACCTACGCCACTGATCATCGTGTTTTTGTTTTGTTTGACTTATCATATCGTTTTCCAAAATACTTCATGTATTCCCTAAATTATTCAATCTTAAAAAACTTGCCAGAAGTCGAATTTTTAAAGTTCTACTTGAATTAACAAAATATTGCACAAATATACAAAATTGCACATGAATTCTCAAAATTATCATGATTTCCCATAATTGATGATAATGATAATAATAAAATACTTTATTCACCTAAGCCACTGATCAATTCGTTTTGTTTTTGTTTGGTTTGACTTAAGGGGCTGATTGAATTTCTACAATTCCACTTGAATTTACAAAATGTTGCATACATTTTCAAACTTACATATGAATTCTCAAAATTATATATGCTATCCCACAATTAATGATAATAATAAAATACTTTATTCACCTACGCCACTGATCATCGTGTTTTTGTTTAATTTGAGAATAAGTTGTTAGAAATCTGATGCCATGGGATTGTTGCTACACTTTCATCAGTCAACTTGATGTTTCCTATTTGTCATAATACATGTGTGTAACATTCATTCTTTTTTCTTTATCATAAAATGTATTTTTATAATTCTTTGTATAAATTGTATTTTTATTTTTCTTGTATTATGGTATTTATAATATGTATTTACTGTCTACTATATCTACTTACTATCTACTATACTCGTGAGCCTTGACCCGTTATATCAATAAAATAAAATAAAAGTTCCGCATATATTTTCAAAATTACATATGAATTCTCAAAATTATATATGATTTCTTACAATTACTGATAATAATAAAATACTTTATTCACCTACGCCACTGATCAACGTGTTTTTGTTTTGTTTGACTTAAGGCGTTGATAGAATTTTTGAAATTTCACTTGAATTGACAAAATTTCACATGAATTTCAAATATTACATATAAATTCTCAAAATTCTCAAATCACATTAAAAATGTGTTTTTATATTAAAATCTACGTATTGGATTAATGGTAGTTACGCATACATTTTGAAAATTACTTATGAATTCTCACAATTATATATGATTTCCCACAATTAATGATAATAATAAAATACTTTATTCACTTACGTTACTGATCATTGTGTTTTGTTTTGTTTGACTTAAGGCGGTGATAGAATTTCTAAAATTTCACTTGAATTTACAAAACTTCACATAAATTTCCAAAATTACATGAGTTCTGAAAATTCCCAAATTAGTTTAAAAATGTGTTTTTATGTTAAAATCTACGTATTGGAATTCATCGATCAAATAGAATATAGAACTCGGGAAATCCGATACCGTTTCAAAATTCCACACGACTTCGAAAAATCCCAGAAGATTTATCAAAATTTCACATGTTAAAAGACACAAGCGTTTTTTAGTGGACATGTGTGATTTTGTAAGGATATTCTTCATTGGTACTCTTTAGGCTGTTTCGGGAATTCCACAAATGATAAAAATCTGAGGATAATGTTCGACTTGTCGCGTTGTGGCGAATGTCAATTTACATGCGGTATAAAAAGTTGGGGTGGAAGTTCCAGTGCGCAAGTTTGTACATCGAAGATTAAACTAAGGGAGTGAATTTATAAAGTTATGGCAGGGAACGCATCATGAAATTTCTAATGAGTTCCAAGCTAAAACCATGTAAGAAACTATGCGCCGAACTATGCTAGAAATTCTGTGGAGTTTCTAGGGGATAATTGAGGAAAAATGAACGGAACGTTAATAATAAACTCGCTAGGACTAAAAAGTTAATCTGCGAGGCGTGTAATAACACCAAGGAGCCACCAAAGGATAGTGTTGTGTGCCGCGGAGTAATTAGCAGGGTGGAGCCCTTGCATTAAGGTTAACGATCGCATTTATTTATGCACGGCAAGTTACTCCATAAAGATGATCGATGAAAAGTGCTGGAATACTTCCAGGCGCAGGTTTCGACCCGAAATTACCGGCTGCAGCCCTTGACATAACAATAAATATCCGCCCCCGGGAGCCCCACTAAATCTACCCCCTCGCAGGCAACACCCGAGATGATAGTTATTGCACATTAGCAGCATTCGCGCGTGGAATTACGTGGCAATCGCTTCCGCCCCTGTATTAATGAGCGGTTTATTAAGCCGCCGTTAATTTCGATGGGGTTCGACGGGCCGAAAAACGGCCGCGAAATCCGTTTAACGCGGCAGTGGTGTGGGAAAACACACGGTTTTCCGTCGCTCCCAATCCGGGGCATCCATGTGGCGGGAATGCAGACGTTATCTGACACCGGATAAACAGACGTTTTAGCTGATTAGATCCATCGATCAGCGCGAGATTGGACGGCCGAAGCAGGAAAAAATTGTAATAACCATTTGTACGCTTTTTATCCGCCAAGTGAGATTTACAGCTTTGTCTTGGTAAATTGCAACTATGATGTATAGCATATGCGTGTCCTTGGATGGTTTTTTGTTTTGTAACAAGTTTTTTAACCCTGGAAAGTTAACCATACTAAAATTTAAAAAAGTACGTTATAAATTGTTCATCATATGAAACCATTGTGCTGGCGATGTTTATTTCTTTAGACTTGTAAGTTTTAAGTTAGATTTATGTGTCAATATGCGTTATAAATTTTAATAGGCTACGCTGGCGGTGTTTATTGTTTTAGACGCCTTATTTGTACTGTGGTACTAGGAACTTCAGTCGTAATTTTTACAAGCAGCTGATGATGATGATGATGATGATGGTGATGAACACATGCAACTCAAGTAATACAATAGCATATTTTATATTTAGTAGGTGTTTTTTAGATATAACATATTTACAAAATTAACGAAAACGATTACAGAAAACCTATGACTATCAAATAAAGTCATGATATCATAAATGCACTTGATTTGTACGAGACAGCTAGTGATTGAAATAATTCCGATATCGTAGATCACTTGGCATATGAACTATTCGAAGATTCGAAAATTCAAAGATTGGAAGAGTCGAAGATTCCAAGATTCGAAAATTCGAAGATTCGAAGAGATATCGAAGAGTAGTGTATACAAACCATCGTATGTATGTATGTAGCTATTCAGATGATATGTACCTGATAAGTGCACCGGATTTCTACAATACAGGTTGTGATTGAAATGAATCTGATATCGTAAATCACTTGGAATATGACCTACTTGAAGATTGAAAGATTCGAAGATTCCAAGATATGAAGATTCAAAGATTCCAAGATTCGAAAATTCGAAGATTCGAGGATTCGAAGATTCGAGGATTCTAAGATTCGAAGAGATTTCGAAGAGTAGCGTATACAAACCATCGTATGTATGTATGTATGTAGCTATTCAGATGATATGCTACCTGGCCCTGAAAAGAGTAGAAAAATAGTGAAGAAGCTTTCGCTGGAAACTCTGCAAATTTGGCACAAAATATATCGATAGGCGCATCCTAATCAGAAACTACATCAGCTTTTTTAAAATGATATGTGAACCTGCATGATATACATATTTCATCACAAGCACACTAGAAGATTAAGAAAATGAGTTTATATCAAAATATGGTGATGCAGGTACTTTTGAAATTGAAGAACCGAAAGAACCGAAGATAGCAAAGTTCGCTCAAGGGAAAAAATGTACATATCTGGTCATCTGAAGCTGAAAAACTATAAAAAATATCAATGAAGGATACAACTTATATCATTCAAGAACCAAAAGGTATCGCTCGAGACGCCTGAAAGTCAAACTTTCTTGATGCTGTCTTATTATTCAAACACGTTACCAGTTATTGATGAGATTATAAAAAGATAATTTTCATTATCGCTACCTCTATAATTCTAAGGCCCAATTGTACGATAGTGGATCATCCTTGATCAAGGTTTAATGTCTAAGGATGCCATTTTATTAACAATTGTATCGTAGGTAACTGAACCATGGTCAAGGATGAACAACGATTGTACAACTGTGCCTAAGACCTAGTTATACGAACGTAGATAATCTATGATCGTGGTTTAGTTTCTAAAGATACCATTGTATTAACAATTGAGGCGTTTATTTTAAAAAACAACACAAGTCCAAAAATGCATAAATCGAGTTATTAACAGTAAACGGCTCTGAAGACCAATGTTGGTGAACTAACAAACCCGTTTTGTCGAAAAACAATACAAGTCGCGTGTAACAGGAAAATGAAAATATAGCAATTCTTTAAAAACGACACACGTTCATGGAGTTTCTTTCTTTAGTGTTAATATCTAAACAAAAATCAAGAAAAATCATCAGCAAAACTGAAGAATCTTAGGACTTAATGGGTTTCTTATAAGAACCCTAAAATATATCATTTTATGAATGGTTTTTTTGCTGAGCAATATTTAAGTGTTGTTGATGAGGAACCCAAACTGGACGAGGATGACAGTAGTGGTTGTGGAGAATTTTAATTTTCATTTAAAATTTTTGAAAAAGTAAAGTTTATTTCATATTTAACCTTTATTTTGTATTTTTATTTGTTCGCATTAAAAAAAGTCCAACTTTATTGCCCGTTTTTTCTCTTATTTCACAGTTCTTATTTAAAATCATTTTTATTTTTAAATAGGTTGAAATAAATACAACAGAATAGCCTGATTTATTTTCCCAGTACTTTGAGTATAACTACAGTGGAAGTTTTTTTTTAATTTCCCACAAAACTCATTTTTGGACATGTGCTCTTTTTAAAATAAACGCCTCAATTGTATCCTAGGTAACTGGACCATGGTCAAGGATGATCCACGATTGTACAACTGGGCCTAATGTATTACGCTACATTCTTGTTCTTCTAATGCCTATATGCTACGAATGTTGACGATCATCATTGTTATTCGCATTTTGTCAGGCAATGCTCTGAAGTGGCCCTCTATGGTTGTATTGAACCATGTTTGTAGATTTTTCAACCACATGCTCTTCTCCTTCCCAATCCTCTTCTGTTTTGCCTTGTAAGATTAGTTGTAGTAACCTGCATCGTTGATTGTTCCCCATTACGAGTCCTAGGTATTCTAGTTTTCGTGAGTTTATTGTGAGGAGTAATTCTGTTTCCTTACTGATCTTTCCAAGGACATCTTTGTTGGTCACGTGGTCTGTCCAGGGAATTTTCTGATACGTCTGAACAGCCACATTTCGAATTCTTCCAGTTTTGGTGTCTAGCATATGCGTGTCCTTGGATAGGGACATGACATGACTTTTACAGCTTGCTTCTGTTAGAGTCGAGGACTGCACTCCATATAATAGTACTGGTAGAACAACATTCAAGTAGTCCCAGCTTTATTATTAGGGGTAGATCGTGAGTTCTGAATAACTTTGACATTTTTAGAAGTGCTGTTCTTGATTTTTCTATTCGGTACTTAATTTCAATAGTGTTCCCATTTGTCAGTGATTGTTGTTCCTAGCTATGTGTATATTTCTACTATTTCTATTTGTTTTCCATTCACTATCAGCTGGCCACGGTTGTTAGTGTTTTTTTATATTATCATGTATTTTGTTTTCTTGATGTTAAGTGGATGTCCATACCATTGACTGACAAGTCGTTTGTCGTTGACTCATTAGTGCCTGGAAATTCTCTAGAGTCTAGACTATTTGCAAATATTCCTGTGTCGTTAGCGTACCTTATATTGTTTATGCATTCGCCATTTATCTTGATCCCAGTGTCTATGTCATCCAGCGCTTCTTGGAAGTTTCGCTCCAATAAATAATATCGGTGATGTAATGTAATGCATTGTTTGTCGTCAGTGCAATTGTCGTATTTACAATAACTATTACAATGTCGGTCATGACAATTTATAGCTCAACAGTGAAAAGAAAAAGATTAGATGCCGCTATCCTGCCTAAACTAACGACCTGTTCGTACGTGTATTATGATAATCTGCCGAAAAAAAGGTTTTTCAAGATAGAATTCATGAAGAATATTTTCTGATTTCAATCTGTTCCAAGGTTTCCCCTTCGACGTGCATTGAGGCTGTTAGGTTCCTGTACAAGTTGCCGATAATGTTTAGGTCGTGGTTTTCTAGTTCTATCTCCTTCAATACCTCCATGAGCTCGTTATGTTGTACATTATCGAAAGCTTTTTGATCGTCGAAACAAGCGTGGACATCGCAAATAACAGCGTCTCTGCATCTGAGGATGAGGTCTTGGGCGCTGAATAGAGCATCTAGGATGTTTCTGAAGCCAAATTGTGAACAGCTAATGTGTTCTTACTAATGTATGAAATATAGTTACGCACTTTTATAAAATTTTCAAAATTGTTTTTATTGTTCACGACAATTGTTTTGCCACACTATGGCTTCATCAGGTGAAGAAATGATACATAAACTGGGTACAATTTGCTTAAGTAGTGTATTGATGGGGGTGGGGGGTAGCTATTAACAAGTTTTAAAAATATTGAAGAGCGGTGAATGATTGACGTCCGTTTGGTCGTTAAGTAGAAGGCCGCTAAATTTCCTTTTGTTGATTTCCAGGCTTTTCCAGGTGGTTAAGTTTCCTTCCTTTTTCTTCTTGATGGAGTATTTTGAATTTGGGGTCGAACGAATGTCCTTCCTCTCGTAGGTGGTTCGCGTACGTGGAAGAATTTTTATGATTAGTGAAACATCTTTGATGTTCCTCGATCCTTTCTGAGAAGGCACGACCTGTTTGCTCTACGTAAATCACTGGGCAGTCCCCACACGTCAACATGTAAACCCCGCTGCGGTCAGTTTTGATAATTGGACTTTTGTTATTTTTTATTATCCTACCTAGGTTGTTGTTTGTTTTAAACGAGACATTCACATTTTTCTTTTTCAGGATGTTTGCAATTTTTAAGGATGAGGGTCCTGAATACGTGATGGAGGCATACTTTATATGATTTTTATCTTTTCCTCGTGGGTATATTAAGTTTGTAGTTCGTTGTTTAATTCTAGCTTTTAATATGGTATCAATGAACATAATTAAACAAATTGCCGGAAAAAATGGACTTCACGAAAACCTCATTGATACCATATTAAAAGCTAGAATTAAACAACGAACTACAAACTTAATATACCCACGAGGAAAAGATAAAAATCATATGAAGTATGCCCAAGTAGTAAGTACTGCCCAATGATTTACGTAGGGCAAACAGGTCGTGCTTTCTCAGAAAGGATCGAGGAACATCAAAAATGTTTCATTAATCATAAAAATTCTTCCACGTACTCGAACCACCTACGAGAGGAAGGTCATTCGTTCGACCCCAAATTCCAAATACTCCATCAAGAAGAAAAAGGAAGGAAACTTAACCACCTGGAAAAGCCTGGAAATCAACAAAAGGAAATTAAGCGGCCTCCTACTTAACGACCAAACGGACGTCAATCATTCACCGCTCCTCAATATTTTTAAAACTTGTTAATAGCTACCCCCCACCCCCATAAATACACTACTTAAGCAAATTGTACCCAGTTTATGTATCATGTCTTCACCCGAAGAAGTCACAGTGTGGCGAAACAATTGTCGTGAACAATAAAAACAATTTTTAAATTTTTAAAAAAGTGCTTAACTTTATTTCATACATTAGTAATTATGAATTTTCAACAAATAAAAGCCACATCGATCAATCTAATGTGTGCTTGCTATGTTTTAGTTATTGTCTGGTGAATTATTTTCTGGAATAGATTTTAGAGGTGGCTCGTTAGGCTAATCGTGCGATAGTCGCTGCAATGTTTTGGATTTTTTTTTTTTAAGTAGTAATATGAAATAGAGTTTTTGATTTTTACCATGGTTTTGGCATTTCTCCTTTGGAGTATATTCTATTACATATCTTTGTGAACCAGCGAATGCCTTCTGGTTCTCCAAAGATTTGCCGTCTTTGAGCTGTCCTGTTGACTTTTTGGCTTCATATATTGTTATTGCCATGCTTTCGAGGTTGGTGTGCTTTAGAGGTTGTCCTGTTCTATTGTCTCCGAATAGTTTGGTTATATAATTTTTAAGGTATCCCTTTTTTCTGCTTTATCGATGATAATTTTGCCTGCAGCATTGTATAATTTTCTACTTTTGTACACGAATGTTACACGAGTCAAAGTAACTGGTAAATAAAGGGGATGGGCCTGTAGGTAAAGATGTAAGCTTCTTGTTCAAACTTATGGCGAAGCGATCGGTTGAGTCATTGATAAGTTAGCTCTGCTAGCGTACGAATGTTTTTTGATACTGAATTACGTGGATATATTATATCAGCTTAAAAATGACAAAAAAGTCGTTTCTAATCTTTGAAGTTGTAGGAGGTAGTTAGATGTTTCACTTCTTTTATTAGCCTTTTTTCGTTCGTCATTTATTTATTTATATGTATATTTATTTTTTATTGTGACTTGTGCTTTCGGTATTTTTCCAAAAAATTGCCGCGCTAAGCTATAGCCCTCATAGCCCCCCACCCCCCAAATCCGCAACTAAATGTAAATGTACTCATTTACTTACTAAGTAAATGAACTAAATGTAGTATTCACATTTAAGTATCAGCGGATTTTTGTTTTGCAATTTTGATGTAGTGTAGTGATATCATGGGCACTTCAAGATCTGATAATTGTGGCGCTTAGAGTTCCAGTTCGGCACTTATCTCCGACGCTTTCGGGCCTCTTTGGCCCCCTAAGCTTTACGACGGCTTTTAAATTTCGCAGCCCGTGAGCAGGGCCCGTTCTGGATGGTTCGTCCCGTCGGAACGGTAATTCCGGAATCGGCTGGGAATTAGAGTTACGGCCAGATGAGGGTTCCGCCGTATTGATCTTTAAACTTGGCGGCTGGCTGGGCCGGTGGCGGCGGTCCAATTAAACGGATCGGTAAAAATAGACGTCGCCCCCCAATTTTAATCGGCCTGCGGTTTTACTTTCGACGCTCGCTAAGCGTGACTAATGCCCTCCAGGCCCCAAGTCCGGGGGGCGGCGTCCCCCGGCCCCGCCGCCGGTGAGCTCGGCCAGATGCCGAGGCCATTTCAGGACGTTTCCATCATTCCCCATTTCCACGGGGTCAATAAAGCCCCGGCTTTTAAACGAATTTATGATTGCTTCCTTTATTATAACCTCTTGCCGTTCCCGTGCACACTCGCACTCGCAGCGGGGATTCCTGCCCGGCAGGAATCGATGTAACTGAATTATATTGATCGGCAATTTGTCACAGCCACCCGCTCTCATTAACACAATACACCCGAAATTTGTATTCCGCCTCAGAGGCGAGCGGGATAAAAACACTTATCGGCTCCAGTTAATTAGAAGAAGGAGCGAACTGTGATGAATCGAGGGCGCGGAGCAAGAAAGCGCGCCGCTCCAATGGGGGCACCTGTCTCTACAGCAGTAATTGAAATCGACTCCGTGATCTCGGCGATGAGGGGCACCCAAAGATAATTGCAGATTATCGGGGATAAGGATTTTGAATCGTAGCATCAATTAACTATATTTTAGATTATACAGAGATTATATACCGAATGTCTGGGAAAAGGCGCGAACATATTTTAAATATTAGATGGTTGAGCGGGGAATATTTTCAAAACTTGACATGGAATTATGCTACTGTTAAAAGATCTTTTTAAATACCTATGTGTAACGAGTGTTCGATCCAAAACAAATCTGATTCGGCAAACATAAATTCCGTATGAATTTGAAACCTTGCAACGATTTTCCAGATTACCGTCGTTATGAGAGATCAGATCGAACAGCATTTACCTAATTCGTCGTCGACAGAAGCTCAGAACTTCTGATCGTGAAATTTAGGACGAGCTCCCGAGTAGGTGCGTGGAGATAACTCACTCGTATTGTATTTCAACAACAATCGGCGCGAAATTGCAGCTTCCCCTTTGACGACCACATCAAAGGAGCTTTTTTTAATACTAATGTGCTTCCAGTTTACTGCTGATTATATCCGCGCTGCAAATCTTCATAACTGCTGCGAGCATCCGGTGTACACATCAAATGAATTACGTAACTGGGTGTGTACTGTGTTCAATGTTCATGCAGTGCTGGGAAGAGCAAAACGCCCGGAATAGAATCTAGACGTGCGGCGAGATGTATGCATGTAATACGTGTGTGTATTAAAATTGGGTTCATGTTTGGTTTCCGTGGCAGCTGGTTGTTGGTTGGGAAATTAATGTGCGTCGTAAACTTAAATGCGGCTGCATTTCCTTTAATCAGCAATAGAAGTAGTAGAGGATGTGGCGATGGAAGCTTGTGGAAGTTTTTTAATTAAGTAAATTACGTTTTTTTCCTTTTTCACCGCAAGTAGGAATAAACAAGCGAGTACCTCTACTGAAAGTAAAAGGAAAATTTTACAACCATAGAAACTTTTTTTTTTAATTATTGGTACGTAGTATTGCTTGTTTCAAACACGCCGCAGTGTAAATCAATATTAAAGCCTAGCGCACATTGAGACGCAGGTCACGCAGGCAACGCAGGGCAGCTCAGTGCAGTTATTTTCGCAACCAATAACTGCACTGCGCTGCTCTGCGTTGCCTGCGGCACCTGCGTTGTTTCAAACACGCCGCAGTGTAAATCAATATTAAATAATAGCGCACATTGAGACGCAGGTCACGCAGGCAACGCAGGGCAGCTCAGTGCAGTTACTTTCGCAGCCAATAAGAAAGGCGAGATCACCAATCTCGCCTTTCTTATTGGCTGCGAATGTAACTGCACTGCGCTGCTCTGCGTTGTCTGCGGCACCTGCGTCTCAATGTGTACCACAATGCCAATTAATTATATTAAGGTTGTTATAATTGAGTACTTTAATTTATAATGTATGGTATTATCAATAATAAAAAATAGCGTAGATATCTGGTCTTTCAAGCATTTGCTCTATAGCAAGCACTCCGGCTGTGCCGTTATGCTTGCAAAACATGCTAAACCTAAATATGCACTTATAATTTATATTATATTGACTACGCCAACTATGTAAATACTTTGAAATATTCCTACGACCGTAAAATCAAGTCATGGAAGCTCACTCTGGTGAAAATGTTCATCCTAATTAGCCTGCAGGTAAACTGGAAGTAACAAAACATCCCCTTAGTATAATAAACAAATCCCGAGGAAATCGTAAACTGTTGAGTGCGCATTTCCGCAAATCGCGTGCTTACATTTTAATAATACATTAAAGCAATAATTTATAATGTAACATAGTTTATTTAGAGGAAGTATTGCAAGCTTGCACTAGGTACAATTAGTAGCAGTGTGGACGAAATTCACTATAAACTTCGAATGCATATATTGCTTCTTGGCTTAATTCCATATTGCAGGAATTAAACGTTGTGGTGATTTATTATATACTTTCTATGCTTATCCAGTGCTTATTTTTGTATACTAATAGTAATCATTCATTTCAAACAGAGAATACATCTTTAATCAGGGAAAATTCAGAAACAAATTAAAATAAAAGATCAGAAATAATAAATCCGTGCTAGCAAAACACCCTGTATAATAATATATAATTTAAATATGAAATTGAAATAATGTATGTGTACACTTGAAAACGATTCCACTAATAACTGCAGACCGGTTTCGACCTATTGGTCTCATCGGTGTCGCATCAATTGGACGCAGTCAATTGGACGCGCGACAATTGGACGCGATCAATTCGACGCGCGACAATTGGACGCGTACGACAATTGGACGCACGACAATTGGACGCGTACGACAATCGGACGCGCGATAATTGGACGCGTACGACAATTGGACGCGTACGACAATTGGACGCGTACGACAATTGAACGCACCGAAACAGGACACATTTACAATGCGCTCGAACAACATCGTAATATTACATTATATCATAGGTTATAAAATTACAATTCCAGTAAAAACTTCAATAGCTAAACGCATAATAAGAAATGCCATTTAAAAATGATTTCTTTCTATCGGTTTTCACGGAATTTACCGATTCTTACAGTTTCTGGGGCATCCTATACAAAAGTATAACAATGACAGTTAATCGTAGGTAATAAGCTTAGCTTCTCTTGTAAATGGATTATTAAGGCGAAATTATTCTAATCATGCGTTAAGCCAAGATTTACATATATCAAGTACTATATCAAGTGCAATATTGTTCGAACATCCAATTGTCAATGCATCCTAAAATCGTTGCGTCCAGTTGTCGATGCGTCCAGTTGTCGGCGCGTCCAATTGTCGTGCGCGTCCAATTGTCGTGCGTCCAATTGTCGTACGCGTCCAATTGTCGTGCGTCCAATTGTCGTACGCGTCCAATTGTCGTGCGTCCAGTTGTCGTACGCGTCCAATTGTCGCGCGTCCAATTGATCGCGTCCAATTGTCGCGCGTCCAATTGACTGCGTCCAATTGACGTATAACCGGTCTCATCAGTGCAGTGGTTCCGGAGATTTAATTCCCAAGGGTACGTTTTGTCTAGTTAACCCGAATATGATTTGGTAATGACTAGGTAAATAACACCCGTTTTAGTTTAAAAAACATTTTTAAACTCAAAACGTGCGTTATTTAAAGAGTCATAATAATGGAGTTTAAACAATAATAATAATTAAAATAATAATTTTATTAACGGTTTATGAAACTGTTTACTTTAATCATAAGAAAATGAATAATAACTTATTAAGTTATCCGCTAAATCTATTTCCATGGTGTGGTAATGCATAAAAGATGCACAAAAGCGCCATATCATCCTGTATAATATCCTTTGTAGTCGACTGGCTTTATAATGCTGTATTTGTTATAGAGAAAATCATGTATAAGAACCTACTTTATGGCCATAAAGTGTGCCATAAAGTAGCCATAATAATAAAATAGCAACAGTCAAAGATTACGTTGCCATTTATTAGTAGCATGCATTTCAACTTCGAGATC
The DNA here is from genome assembly GCA_951805005.1 of Othius punctulatus. Lineage (NCBI taxonomy): Eukaryota > Metazoa > Arthropoda > Insecta > Coleoptera > Staphylinidae > Othius > Othius punctulatus. Next base: position 16,721,558 of record OX638144.1, read on the forward strand.
ATACACCATAACGAAGAAGACTTGTAAAGTTTTGACTAATAAAAGAAAGTACGATGAATGAATAGGTAAATAAAATAATCTAAAATCTAATCTAAATCTAAAAAGTACACAAGCATAACTTTTCTGTAACTGTCTCCACGTTTATGATCCTTAGCCATTGCAAAAACTTGTCATACTCTTTCTTATAAACATCTTCAGACTTTTTAGGATCCGCTTCTGCAGCTTTTTTCAAAATTTCATTATGATCCTTAGCCATTGCAAAAACTTGTCATACTATTTCTTATAAACATCTTCAGACTTTTTAGGATCAGCTTCTGCAGCTTTTTTCAAAATTTTATTATGATCCTTAGCCATTGCCTACACTTGTCATACTCTTTCTTAAAATATCTTCAGACTATTTAGGATCAGCTTCTGCGGCTTTTTTCAAAATTTCATTATGATCCTTAGCCATTGCAAAAGCTTGTCATACTATTTCTTATAAACATCTTCAGACTTTTTAGGATCAGCTTCTGCAGCTTTTTTCAAAATTTCATTATGATCCTTAGCCATTGCAAAAACTTGTCATACTATTTCTTATAAACATCTTCAGACTTTTTAGGATCAGCTTCTGCAGCTTTTTTCAAAACTTCATTATGCTCCTTAGCCATTGCAAAAACTTGTCATACTCTTTCTTAAAATATCTTCAGACTATTTAGGATCAGCTTCTGTAGATTTTTTTAAATTTCATTATGATCCTTGGCCATTGCAAAAACTTGTCATACTCTTTCTTATAAACATCTTCAGACTTTTTAGGATCAGCTTCTACAACTTATTTCAAAATTTCATCTCATATTAAATTTCGTCACAACTATTCATTTTGAGAAGAATTTGAGAAAAATGGTTAAATCAATCAGATCATTATAGAAAAAATATGTCAGCACAGGCAACCACTTCTCAGTTTCAAAAACTTGTCATATTCTTTCTTATAAACATCTTCAGACTATTTAGGATCAGCTTCTGCAGCTTTTTTCAAAATTTCATTATGATCCTTAGCAATTGCCTAAACTTGTCATACTCTTTCTTAAAATATCTTCAGACTATTTAGGATCAGCTTCTGCAGCTTTTTTAAAAATTTCATTATGATCCTTAGCCATTGCAAAAACTTGTCATCCTCTTTCTTATAAACATCTTCAGACTTTTTAGGATCAGCTTCTGCTGCTTTTTTCAAAATTTCATCACTTATTAAATTTCGTCACAACTATTCATTTTGAGAAGAATTTGAGAAAAATGGTTAAATCAATCAGATCATTATAGAAAAAATATGACAGCACAGGCAACCACTTCTCAGTTTCAAAAACTTGTCATACTCTTTCTTATAAACATCTTCAGACTTTTTAGGATCAGCTTCTGCAGCTTTTTTCAAAATTTCATTATGATCCTTAGCCATTGCAAAAACTTGTCTTACTATTTATTATAAACATCTTCAGACTTTTTAGGATCAGCTTCTGCAGATTTTTTCAAAATTTTATTATCATCCTTAGCAATTGCCTAAACTTGTCATACTCTTTCTTAAAATATCTTCAGACTTTTTAGGATCAGCTTCTGCAGCTTTTTTCAAAATTTAATCACTTATTGAATTTCGTCACAACTAATCATTTTGAGAAGAATTTGAGAAAAAGGGTTAAATCAATCAGATCATTATAGAAAAAAAATGCCAACACAGGCAACCACTTCTCAGTTTCAAAAACTTGTCATACTCTTTCTTATAAACATCTTCAGACTATTTAGGATCAGCTTCTGCAGCTTTTTTCAAAATTTCATTATGATCCTTAGCCATTGCCTGAACTTGTCATACTCTTTCTTAAAATATCTCCAGACTATTTAGGATCAGCTTCTGCAGCTTTATTCAAAATTTCATTATGATCCTTAGCCATTGCAAAAACTTGTCATACTCTTTCTTATAAACATCTTCAGACTTTTTACTATCAGCTTCTGCAGCTTTTTTCAAAATGTCATCACTTATTAAATTTCGTCCCAACTATTCATTTTGAGAAGAATTTGAGAAAAATGGTTAAATCAATCGGATCATTACAGAAAAAATATGTCAGCACAGGCAACCACTTCTCAGTTTCAAAAACTTGTCGTATTCTTTCTTATAAACATCTTTAGACTATTTAGGATCAGCTTCTGCAGCTTTTTTCAAAATTTCATTATGATCCTTAGCCATTGCCTAAACTTGTCATACTCTTTCTTAAAATATCTTCAGACTATTTAGGATCAGCTTCAGTAGCTTTTTTCAAAATTTCATCACTTATTAAATTACATCAGAACTATTAATTTTGGCAGAATTTGAGAAAAATGGTTCCCATAGACAACAGCTTAGTAACCGCATCAATCAGATCATCATAGAAAAACTATGTCAGCACAGGCAACCACTTCTCAGTTTTTTAGACGCGGATTAGTTTAGAGCAATTAATTATCAGAAATGTATAATAATGCTCTAGTGGACTACAAAATAGTATATGAAATTCGTTTAAAATTCCGGATTATGGCATTCGTGAAATTAGCGTATTCGGCGACAACCATTCAGTCATGCCATAATCCTATGAATTATAAACTAATTTCATAATATACTATCGTAATTTATTAATATCATAGTTACCTAGAAATTAAATTTTGTGGAATTTTGTGTTAGGACAAAACTAATTTCTGCAAAATTAACAGTGTGCTTGAGATGACTTCTGGGTCATATTCGAGGATGGTGCGATAATAATGTTTAATGTGGCTATCGACATTACGCCTTCCCACGTAGCAATTCTCTTATTACGTGGACCCGTGATGTGCAATTACCGGAATCGTGATGTGCAATTACTGGAACACATTGGGAGATTGGCCTCAATTATTACACCTAGATCAGTATACAGTGATAGATAAACCTGTAATTCAGTTTGTAATGGCACTGCATTACTGCCACGCCATTAATATTTCAGGAATCTCAGTAGTTTTATGGCAAAACATGTTATCTGCCGTTTTTATTATTTTCCGGGAGTAGTAAAAACAGTTTTGTACTAATAGTTGTGAATGTAGATTAGCATGTATCAATGCCATTGTTATTTATAATTTGTAATTTTTGACAACACTAAACCGTTTGATCAACTTGAAGTATACTTTATTTGTGGCCATTTAATGCCAAAAAGTGCATTTTGAAAAAAAAGCAGATACCTTGTTTTTCCATAACACTACTGATCAAAAAAATATAATAATAATTTTATGAATGGTTTACGAAACTGTATATTTGGCCGCAACACTACTGATCTATTAATTATTATAATAATATTATGAATGGTTTACGAAACTATTTACTTTAATCATAAGAATTTGAATAATAACTTATTAGATTCATAATTTAATAACAAAAAAAATATTAATGTATACAAGTAGGTACTACAAAATAATGAAAATGAAAAAAAAAATGCAATTTATGGATAGTATAGTATACTGGGGGTTAAATCTCACTGTGAAACTATATATATCGAGATATATATATATATATATATATATATATATATATATATATATATATATATATATATATATATATATATATATATATATATATATATATATATATATTGTTACGTTTGTTTACTCTGCCTATTTTATTAATGTTGAATATTTAAGCATTTACTTGTTTTGTAACTTTTTGTTCTTTCTCTTATCTCAGGTTCAATAGTAGGTTCAATCATAACTAAATAGAGTTTTGTTCAAATACTTTAATGAATGGAAAATAACCAAAAATATTAAAACGTCTAATATAAACTGAACTAAACAAACAAATCGAAAACAATAGAAAACAAAACTATTAAATAAATAATAAACTATGGCCAACATTAACAAACTAAATCCTATATACACAAGCCAACTTATGTGATAATATGACTCTTGCACTTTACGCAAACTTTCTACTTGCAGTTTTCTTCTTGTGGTTCCTTGATTAATTCGTCCTCTTGTCCCTGCGTTCTCCTTTTGATCCTTTGTTGATTCCCACAAAAGTAAACAGCTACTTTTGTGTGCGAAGTTGAGCGGCTTGAAGTCCTGATTTTTGAATATCTCCGTCACGGCTCCTATCTTGTTGAACTCCTCTCCTGGTTGACTGTCTTCCTCCAGTCCTATGTCCAATCGTTGAAACCCCGTTAATATTTTGTAATGTATTCGTATTAGTATCGCAACATCTCCACCCGCGATCCACACGTGTCTCTCCCACTCGTCAATCTCTTTGTTGATTATTTTCGACTTTCCATTATTCAATTCCCCAAGCGTCTATGCACGAAGTCACCTGTCACCCGTGGTAACCGATCAACAACCTCCATCCGTGGATTGCTTTGTATATTTGTGCATACTTGTTCATATTCACATTTACAATATTTACAATAATTTTTGTTAGCTTGTGCCCTAAAGATTATAATTCTATCTAATACCTATATAATAATAACAATAAATCTATTCTAATTAATCTAAATAAATAATACAAATACCATCACAATATATATATATATATATATATATATATATATATATATATATATATATATATATATATATATATATATATATATATATATATATATATATATATATATATATATATATATATATATATATATATATACTAGCTGAAGCACTGAAATCCCCTGTTGGATTTCAGGTTAATCTGTACGTTTTTAATATAACAAAGTACAAATATAAAATAGTGCTACTGTAATAGGCAACACAATCACATTTTATTATTGGTACACTTTTACTATAATTCTATAAATGCCAAGTAACTTTGATCACTTGCATTTTCTCGGTTGGTCAACTTGATGACTTCGATTTTCTATACTTGTGACCGTGTATTGGAAAAAGTGACTTTAACTCACTGACTTAACTTATGGATAACATTTTCAGGAGAGCGATTTATAGAGAGAAAGGTCAAAAATATATATTTTCAGGTTTATATCGATACTGATGCAGTACAGTCAGCACAACGAGAGCTGACAATGACTTATGGTTTTTCGAACAAAGAATTGTGTTTTCTATGTACGTTAGCATGTATATGGTAAATGTACTAGAATGAAATAAAATAAGAACATATGTCGAAATATGGAATTCGTAGTAGCAGTGGCGTAGTCAAGAAGGAGTTACGAAGGGTTAGAACCCACCCCCTAGTTGCTATTATATATTAGCTCTTTCTTTGAAATCTTAGCGTGTTAGAAAATTGGGCCCTATAAATAATCATAATAATATTATATATGGTATCCAGATTCAGAAAGAACATTACAGTTTCTAAAAAAATCTTTAAAAAAATTCAATAATTGCCAGAATTGCTCATTAATTTTCGAGATTTCTACAGATTTCTAAACAATTTTTAAGAGTTTGAAATATTAAGTAATAAAAACATAGCACTGCCAAAACAATTAAAAAAAACGCATTAAAATACACATTCTACAAAAAATATATACTAGCATTGTCAAAGAGTTGTTTGCTCTGTTATTCGTTCATTAACACCCTGTAGAATAATACGCATTACAATGCACATTCTGCAAAAGAAAATTCAGTTTCACCAGTTGTAGTTTGACATTTTTTTAATACACTGTAACTCTTGGAACTACGCCACTGATGAGACCCGTAGGTTGAAACCGGTCTGCAGTTATCCGTTGAATTAATGCCCAAGTGTACAAATAAATAATTTGAATTTTATATTTAAAATATATGCCCCAGTGTAAATTATATATTAACGCTTTAAATAGCCTAATCCACCCAAAAACCCACATGGTTATTAAGAACACCTGAATTATAAATTGCAAAAATAAAGACTTTTCCGGAATTTGGTACGTCTAGTTGAATAGTTAATTATAAGATTTATGAGACATATATGAGAAATATGTAATTATAAAGATTCTCATAAAAAAATGTTCATAAAAAATGTTGGGGTTTTTAAATGTTTTATTAATTATTATAAATTATTCAAATCTAGAAGGTAAATGGTGGATGCGCCGGGCGATATTTTTTAAAATCATGATTATGACCTATTTTCAATACTACAACCACATTTTGTGTTGTAGGTCACGAAAACTGGTGTATCGGAGTGAGTTAAGGCTCCGATCAATTCTCATTTCCCGCTAAGGACAATATAAATATTGCTTAGTTTAACTTCGAAATAAATGTTTTATAGTTGCAAGAAACCAAAATATAGTTCCAAATTCTCGATAACCCTGGCTTGGTATACAATAAGATTTCGATTTTTAGATTTAATATTCGGAAGTAATTGTTTATATTGTTGATAGATTTCTGGAAATTTCTGGAAATTATTATATTGTGATGATATAAGTATTAATGGAATAGTAACCGAAGATAATACAATGTTGATGTCATAGTTCAATTTTGGCGAATTTGAGCAGAAAATAGTAGAAAGATAATAGTATACATAATGTTGATAATAAGTGTCATAGTTATAAGACATAAGAGTTATAAGACAATTCCGTGAATAGTCGACATCTACATTGGAAATATTCCTATAGTCATACAGGGAAATTCCTTCAGATTTCTCAATAATTCATAAGATTTAGAGAAATTTCTCGATCTTTTCGAGATCACTAAAATCATAAAATGCATAATGATTATCAGTAATAATATAACAAGAGAGTGAGAATAAATTGAAAATAATTTGACAGATTGTCGAAAACTTGTTGCCAGGCAATAGTCACGAGAGCCCGAAGGGCTCGAGTGACTATTGCCAAATGGCAACAAGTTTGAGACATAATCTGTCAAATTATTTTCTAATTTATCGAACTCTCGAGTTATATTTGATTAGATTATTTTTTTAAATTATTAGTATTTCTTTATCAATTTCAGTATGCGAAACGCAGCTAAAGCGACTTTTATTCATTTTGTATGACACTTTAATATGATTGATAAATTAATAATTTGACAAATATTTTGATTGACAAGAGTGAACCTAGCTACCGAGATTATTCCCACTATAATAATCTCTAGAGAATATTCCCAGTATAATAATGACGGGATTAGTCCAGAAGTATCAATATGACAAAAATCGAAATATATCATTGGTTTTGAGAAACGTCAAAAAATAATCACATACATTTTTGTTTTCCATCTCCAAATTTCCTTTTGGAGAAAATTTGTGTGTGTCAAAATTTCCTTGTTAAAGAAATCTGTTACTTTATAAATAAGTACATTTTTTCAATTTTAAAATCAAAATTTCAATTATTGGTACTGTTTGCTTAGTCGCTGCAGACAATTGTTAAGAGCGAAAATAGATTACAAATATTGCAGGAAGCCATTAATTCTCTCTCGCCAGCTCGTTATGTAATCATCGCCACTCAATATATAAACATGTTAACTGTTGAGGGCTAAACTATTGATTTCCGCTGCTTATTTTCGCCGAGAATCGGTGCTTCCGTAAGTGCCAATGCTCTCCATCCTCTTCAGCCAAAACAAAACCATAAATTCGCCCCCAACTCCGGCGTCGCGTCGCGACGCTGAGCTCACTCGGCGTCGTCTGCCAGCCATATTAAATATGAAACACGGAGAATTTGCATCCGGGCGCACCCGTATTAACGAAACGAGGGTTGGGGCGGATATAAAATTATTAAGCTCCTGCAAGGTGCATGCCGCGCCACTCACGTAATAGCATTATGCGAGCTTTGTGACGAGGTGGAGTTTCGCAATTTTTAAATTGAATGTGCAACATGGGCGACTTGGGAAGTTAAAAAAATATGAAAATGCGGTGGCAGTTTTATGTCCGAGGTTTACAAATTAGAGAAATTTTTACAAATAAATCGAATTTGTTTTAAAATGGCGACAATAATACACTTATTATGTAATGCAGTTCCACACTAACAGTTCCAGTTCCACACTACGTATACGATAACTATTACAATAGTAATACCATCCATAAACTTCTTCAAATAACAATACAATTTAAATTACATAATTAGAAATTACGGTATTATTAGTGTGCAGCTATAAAATTTAGTATTACTACCCTATTACTAGTTTATTAATTTATTAATATATTTGATTATTATCAGCTTAAGTATTACTACAGAGCCAAGCCTAGAAGTATTTTTACCTGAGACAGGAGAATATTGGGTGCAAAATTGTGTTTGCAAGCTTTCACAAAATCACATTTATTGTTGAGTTTCAGCCTGTTAATTATTATTATATTTTCCACACTATATCATTACTCACTTTTCTAGCAGAAAATGGGAAACAAAAGGAGAATAACCAAATCTTTAGTTGTTCCTGAATTTTTCGTAAGACATGAATGCATAGTAATAATCGAGATTATTAAAAAATTAACTAAAAATTTAAAAAAGGCTGTATTTGTTTAAGTACACCTATTAGTATCAGAAAATGGAAAAGTCTGAATAAACCCCATCTATAGATTTTCCAGATATAGGTTTAAAAGTTGCCACTGGAATATTATCCAGTGTATAGTATTGGTTTTGATTATTATTATTATTTTGATTTTTGAAATTATTGGTTGGTTTTGATAGTAACTAATGCTTTTAATACTTTTGCCCATATATATGAAATTTTAACCGAAATGTTTTAAAATTTTATACTTTTAAATAATATTTGAATAGCAATAATTGAAAATTTGACAGTAATCTAGGAAATTTCAACTATAATGACTGACATTTAACTGATAATTGAAACTTTCGTTACAATTTTTATTTAGATTTTGAATGTAATGCCTGAAATTTATTGAAAATTGAATGAAAAATTTCTTGTAATATGGTAGAATCAAAGTTTTGGCAATGATATTGCAATTTTGGCAGTAGGTAGGTACTAATTGTTTTTTTTATGAAGTTCTTAAAATAATGACGGTAATTACTGAAAATTTATTAAAAAAATGAAAATTTGGCAGTAATCTGTAAGCGTTCAGTACAATTCAAATGCTTTGAGTAATTATTGCTAATCCTAATATTAAAATAAAGAAGATATAATTGAAATTTTAACAAAATTCTTTTAAATATTGACAAAGAGATTGAATATAATAGTAACCACAAAAATGTTACTAAAATTGACAGTGATTATTGAAATTTTGATAGTAATTATTAAAATTAGATATAGATTTATGGAATTGGATCAAAAGTTGCCACTGGATTATTAGTTTTGATAGTAACTAATACTGTTAAAACTCTTATCCATTTACTGAAATTTTGACCGAAATAATTGGAAATTTTATACTTTTACATAATACTTGAATAGCAATAATTGAACATTTGTCAGTAATCATTTGAATAGCAATAATTGAACATCTGACAGTAATCTTTGACATTTCAACTGTAATGACTGATATTTAACTGACAATTAAAAATTTGGTTACAATTTTAAATTTGATTTTGAATGTAATGACTGAAATTTAACTGAAAAATTGAAAATTTTCCTGTAATATAGTAGAGTTAAAGCTTTGGCAGTAAATATTGCAATTATGGTAGTACGTAGGTACTAATTGCAATTTTTATGCATTTCTTAAAACATTGACGGTGATAACTGAAAAATTAGAGAAAAATATGGAAATTTGGTGGTAATCTGTAAACTTTCAGTATAATTCAAATGTTTAGAGTAATTATTGCTAATCCTAATATTAAAATAAATCAGATATAATTGAAATTTTGACAACATTCTTTTAAATATTGACAGAGAAATTGAATATAATAGTAACCACAAAAATGTTATTAAAATTGACAGTGATTATTGAAATTTTTATAGTAATTATTAAAATTATATATAATATTTTCAAAAATTGGATTAAAAGTTGCCACTGGATTATTACTTTTGATAGTATCTAATACTTTTACCCATTTAGGCCAAGTTGTATGATCGTGGATCGTCCTTGATCGTGGTTCAGTTTCTAAGAATACCATTGTATTAACAATTGTTTCCTAGGTAACTGAACCATGGTCAAGGATGATCCACGATCTAATTGAAATTTTGGCACATATAATTGGAAATTTTATACGTTTAAATAATATTTGAATAGCAATAGTTGAGTATTTGACAGTAATCTTTGAAATTTCAACTATAATGACTCATATTTAACTGACAATTAAAAATTTGGTTACAATTTTAAATTTGATTTTGAATGTAATGACTGAAATTTTACTGAAATTGAAAAATTTTGTGTAATATGGTAGAGTTAAAGCTTTGGCAATAAATTTGCAATTTTGGTAGCATGCAGGTACTAATTGCAATTTTGATGCATTTCTTAAAACATTGACGGTGATAACCAAAAATTTAGAAACAATTGAAAATTTGGCAGTAATCTGTAAACTTTCAGTATAAATCAAATCTTTAGAGTCGAAATTTCAATCCTAATATTAAAATATATCAGAAATAACTGAAATTTTGACATTACATGACATATTCACAGAGATAATTGTATATAATAGTAACCATAAAAATGTATTCTAACCCTAACCATAAAAATGTTACTAAAATTGACAGTGATTATTGAAATTATGATACTAATTATTAAAATTAAATTAGAGTAATTAAATAATTATGGACATTTAGACGGTAATAATTTTCATTTTAACGCTAAATAAAAACGTCTCGATATCTTTAAATTTCGACTATAATGATTGAAATTTTATTATCAACTGAAAATTTGGCTCCAACTTTTGAAATTTTGACTGTAATGACTGAAATTTTGACTGTAATGACTGAACTGAAAAAAATGCAGGTTCTTGTAATCTTTGGATTTTAGGGAGAATTACTACTTTAGCAATAATAATTGCAGTACATATACTACTACATATACTACAGTTTGGTAGTAATAATTGAAAATTTGACAGTTTTCTTTGAAACAGTGACGGCAATATCTGAAAATTTACTGAATATAGGAAATTTGCCAGTAAGCTACAAATATTTTATATTTCAAAAAATTTTATTAATTTTTTTCTGATAGATAATTTTTTTATTTAAAGAAAAATTATCTATCAAAAAATGGAAAAACTTGGGAACACCGTACCTTTACTTTTTCTGAAATTTTCGTTTAAAGTTATAAATACATTGTGATAATTCAGATTTTGTACTTAGATGATGATGATTTTGTACTTAGATGATGAACATTATTCTCTGTAATTGATGTAGCTTGGGTTATTTCTGTGGCATGATTATGTCGTTGTAATAAAGATCTTCTATATTGTCCACATTTTCTGTTTGTAAGGTATCGTAGAAATTAATAATTTTTTCTTCATGCGTGTAATTTATTGCTGTACCTATCGCCTCATTGTTTACGACCTTTGCTATAGAATCTTTTACTTTGATTTCAGATCGAAACTCGATTACAGGTGTGAAGATAGCTTCTTCTTATAAATTTACAAGTATTCTAATTGGTTTGTAATCAAAAAGTAGAACTTAGATGTACTTAGATGGTAGAATCAGTTTTACCTTATTTACCAAATATTATACGTGTGAAAAGAAAATATAGGCATAGATATTTTTGAAAAATATGCAAGTTACGATGGGGAGCGACTCCATCGGAATATTGAAAAAAACATTTGTTTGAAAATCTTTTATCACCCTTTAAAGCAGGTTCCCAAAAATCTACGCCTTCTTATTGTTCTGCCTCATGTTCAATTATATCGTTGAAATTAATAGAAATAAATATATCGTTTCTTGTTCTGTAAAATTTTCCAAAACAAAACGATCCTTGCAATTTAAAATAGGAGAAAATTTAACAGAAAAAAATCTCTTATTTCAAATTGCAAGAATCGTTTAGTGAAGTCGAGCTTAAAGTTTAGTTAATCGTTAAGTAACAAAATATTTATTACTTATTTTGGAATTCATTATTTTTCATTTTTCTCCAAATTTGCTCCCTTTTCTAATGTTCATCAGAGACCATTTTTGGTTCGCCCCAATGGTCATCTGATGGGTACTCCGCACATATGAGCTCTTTCTCGTGGGTGCTTATGCACTAGAGCACCCATCGTAGTCGAAGGCTATGCTCATGAACATCTTTTCAAAAAATAATTTACAGCACTGCTTTGATAAGTGGTATATTCGCTTGAAGCAGTGTAGGGATCATAGAAGAGGGAGAATATTGAAGGTGATAATGTTAAAGTTACTAAAGAAAACCTATAGATAAAACATTCTATAGCAGGTTATTATGATGCAGATGATGGGAATGATGTAGTAAAGCTTCAGGTTCAGTCAGAGGATCAAAATTACTGAGATCAATCGCTACATCTTTATATTCGGAATATGACCCAACCTTTGACAATTTTGACTCATAGACATTTTCAGAAGTAACACAGTGAAGTATTCTTGCGTGAAAACTATTCCTAAACTAAATTTTCCCAACAAAGATTATTGAGGTTGTAAGAACCTAATAATATTAAAATCCATAATTTTACGAGTCGGAACAAAATTGCGTAAATATCATAGCAGGCCGCGGCCAACGACGCGTTTCCCAAGCGAGTACATTCATTTTGCTGACTTCGTAGTTTTGAGCAAATGTAAATAAGCACACGATCAAAATGATGACACAGAGAAATAGGTCGTGGGAATACGACGGGAACTCGAAACGGCGATTGCGTAATTCGGTGACGCGTATGGGAAGGCGTCAATTTGCAGCGGTAAGCAAAATTATCATAGGACGGGGGAAGAAGAGTAAAAAGTGGGGGACCAGTATGACAGTATAAATAGAAGTGCGGAACTCAAACGGAGCCAGTTAGATGTGCCGATCGAGACAGAACGTCACGCTGTCCGACGACGACTCATATACTTTAAACATTAATTTCTCAGGTGAATATATAACACAAGTTTATCAAATGTAATTCACACTAACAATTCCAAAGTCAATTCCATACTAATAATGTAACCTATCTAGTGATATTACCGCGCCTTGCCGCTGGTAATGAACGAAGTTTAATAAGAGTATGAAATGTAGGGAGCCTCACGCCACTGCGGAGTTGACCCTTACTGCATTTTATACCTTGTCCTGGCAATATTTTCGTACTGACAGGAGAATATTGTAACATGCCTTCCTTTCCGCCGTCGCAAAACATTTGATCAAACATCTTTTCACACTAACAATTCTAAAGTAATTTATCCATAATAATGTAACCTATCTAGTGATATTACCGCGCCTTGCCGCTGGTAATGAACGAAGTTTAATAAGGGTATGAAATGTAGGGAGCCTCACGCCACTGCGGAGTTGACCCTTACTGCATTTTATACCTTGTTCTGACAATATTTTCGTACTGACAGGAGAATATTGTTACATGCCTTCCTTTCCGCCGTCGCAAAACATTTGATCAAACATCTTTTCACACTAACAATTCTAAAGTAATTTATCCATAATAATGTAACCTATCTTGTGATATTACCGCGCCTTGCCGCTGGTAATGAACGCAGTTTAATAAGGGTATGAAATGTAGAGAGCCTCACGCCACTGCGGAGTTGACCCTAACTGCATTTTATACCTTGTCCTGACAATATTTTCGTACTGACCGGAGAATATTGTAACATGCCTTCCTTTCCGCTGTCGCACAACATTTGATCAAACATCGTTTGACACTAACAATTCTAAAGTAATTTATCCATAATAATGTAACCTATCCAGTGATATTACCGCGCCTTGCCGCTGGTAATGAACGAAGTTTAATAAGGGTATGAAATGTAGGGAGCCTCACGCCACTGCGGAGTTGACCCTAACTGCATTTTATACCTTGTCCTGACAATATTTTCGTACTGACCGGAGAATATTGTAACATGCCTTCCTTTCCGCTGTCGCACAACATTTGATCAAACATCGTTTCACACTAACAATTCTAAAGTAATTTATCCATAATAATGTAACCTATCTAGTGATATTACCGCGCCTTGCCGCTGGTAATGAACGAAGTTTAATAAGGGTATGAAATGTAGGGAGCCTCACGCCACTGCGGAGTTGACCCTAACTGCATTTTATACCTTGTCCTGACAATATTTTCGTACTGACAGGAGAATATTGTAATGTGCCTTCCTTTTCTCGTCGCAAACATTTGATAAACAGTGTGGCCTCATTAATCAATCGGTAGTTAAATAAAAAGTTGCGTCAGGGGAACATAACTTAATAATTTCGATATAAATAATTCAATGATATTTGTAATTAAATCGTATAATTAAACTTGCTCAGCCCTCCAATATTCACGAAATCTCAGAATTATGAATGAATGAAACGAATATTTGTATGTGCTTAAGTAGATAGAAAAGTAGAAGTAGAATAGAGCTTTATCATACTAATCTATAATCAATTTTGAATAACAATACCTATTAAAGTTTTTACGATCACATGGCTGATAATGTTGGTAAACGCGAATACTAGCAATATCTCCGAATGAGGACACATTGGGTGCTTGCAGCACTGGAATCGCTTGAAGTACTTTAATGTGAAGTTATGTGATTCGTTCCTATCCACAAGGTGGCGTTGAAATACATTGGTAGGCACCGTGCTAATGAATTTCTATGCAGTGATGACATGTATCAGATATCCTTCTCGGCACAATTTGAAGATTGTGGTGCATGAAGTCGCTAAGTAACACTTTGTAATTCCAACCGTAGTGTTAATAAGTTACTCTGTTTTCAAAATAAAATAAATCATTCAAATTCAAAGAATATAATAAATTTTCAATAATTATTAAACAAATCTATTCCAAAATTTAAATAAATATAACTAAATAAATAACGTCCAATTAGAGTAACAAAATTGTCTTTTATTTACCTGTCGCTTGCATAACCTTTTAAAATAAATAAATAATATGAAATCCATGTATCTGTGTTTTACTTGCTAACAAAAATTACTTACAGACACATTACCCATAAAACGAACCAAACTGAGTTATCACGATTTTGATTTAAAAATCAAACACAACGTAGAGTACTACCACTAAATCACGAGCCAAATCAATATTACAAATTACGAGAATTTGTAATTCACGAGCCAAATCAATTACTTGAATTATAAGAATTCATGTAATATGCAGTTAAAGAAATCAAATGCATCCAATTGCATTTAAGGATGAATTGCAGTTAAATAAATGCAATGAATAATAAATATTACAAATTATGAGAATTTGTACAACACCTGGGTTCGAACCGTTACAAGGTTATGTTAGTCTTCCGCCTACTAGCATAACACCATTGGGCGAAAATTTGGCATTACCATATTTAAACAATGTTAGACACGTTGGTGTTGTAAAACTCAGTGTTCCAGATATTAGAGTTACTCGCTGGGTTGATAGAATATACATAGTGTTAAGAGATTTAAGAATAATGCAATTCATTGCACGCTAATGCATTCAGATATAATTCAAACCATAATATGAGTCTGTCGTTACCATCGTCTGCAATATGCACGGGTCCTCGTGAACCTACTGATTTATTATGATTGGGAATTGATCCCGGTCTGGTCCCGACGAAAACCTTATCGATCGTGAATAAAATCGCCACCTGCCCTCGCAGCGATTCAATTCCCCGGGATGCCCGAGCACGACTCCTCTTAATTCCTTATAAATAACCAGTGACCGGCCATAAAATATGCAACCGTCGCCGTTGATAGCCTCGCACTTCTGGAAGGAAAAACTAAACTCAGACCAGGGAGAAACTCCGCTTCTGATTTCCGCACGTATAGCGTAATGGGGTTACGTATCGAGTTAATCTGCCGGCGCTCCCGGAGCCCTTTAAAAATCCATCTGGAGGCCCTTACGAGGCGAGGCTTCGATTAATATCTGTAAGTAGTTAACTCGGAGCCCTAACATTTCTGCCTCGCAGCACGTACAAGCGGAGACTTGGCCGGATCAAACGCTGCAGTCTGGTTTGCATAATGCAGAGCGAGCCTCGAGGCTACAATAGAGGTAATGCCGGGTCCACCGCAGCACCTTGGTTTTCCACATTACCGAGCGGGCTTCATTGTAATTGCAAACAGGAACGGACAGCGGTTACTCTTATTAAACGGGAACACGAGGAAATTGGGAATATTGCAGCTCGGCTCCGATAGGAATTATTCAACAAGTTGAGCCCGGCACCGCTGCGAGATGGAATTATCACGATTACCATCGGGACTAGCAGGATTTTGTTCATTTTAGGGCTCCAAGCCGTTGACATTATATGACAACGCTCAATATTTTTACATAGAAACATTGAAAATTACTGAGTTCGATTCTTACGATTCGACTCTCAAAAGTACACAAGTTGCAAATAAATTTATTTTAAATTTTAAAAAGAAATTAAAGTTAAAAAATGTCATAAAGTTGCTGTCTTTAGTAACAACTGAATTATTAAAGAAAAATGAAAATCGCATAGTTGGAAAGACCACGGGTCGATAGCCATTAAAATATTGTTACTACGAGTACTACTATTACTGAAAATCGTAAAAATCATTTTTCGCAAAAATTAAATTTTCGATACTCATACGCAGGCATTCATGCTTATTTTCAAATTCACGTTGTAACTACCCATTCTCTAAGCTTATTACACAATATACTATTAATATCAGCAATTTGATACCAAATATCCATTCTGGTATTAATATTTTCCTCATGATTTGAATCCATAGAGCTGTTTTAATATTCCTCCTGCAACTTATCAGAACATATTTAATGCCACGAAAGCAGCCTCACTAGGAGCCCAATTCTAATTAATTATTCTTTGATGTGCAGTCCTAGGTTCCCGTTTGCCCTCCAAACCAAGCAGACGAATAAGCCGCGCTCATTAAGGCTCCAATTTCCATTCCTCTCGAATCTGCGAGTGCTGCATTCGAATAACCCTATAGAATTTTCGTTTGAGCGTTTGCGCCCCTTATTTCCATCCGTTTTCAATCGATTACGTTCGGCTGGTTGAGTGCGATGTTTTATTTATCTGGAACACATGTTTACTGCATGTTTATTGCTATTTCTGGCGTGCAGGTCGACAATGGAAATAAACCTCCTTAACGTCGCACATCAATTTTACATTCGATGCCTAGCCGTGCAGTACATTAAATTTCCGTGGCCATAAATTTCGGTATTAGTCTGGAGCATTGTTGGGAATATGTGCCTGCACTCGATATCTCGTTTTATACGCTGTATCTAATATCAGTCTCCATTTTTATAGCACATAGCACTAGACAGTGAGAAATCTATGGGTGATTTATATTTTAAACTACACCACTCAAAAGAATTATAGCATATTCCAAAAACAAGATAATTTCTGGTTAGTTGCCGATGCTAGTCGTGTTTATAGGTAGAAATTATAGGTAGAAATTACCTGAAAAATATTGTAATAAAAGTTAGACTTTGCCAGAAAGTTTTTTTTTTTCAATTCGAGGTGACAAAATGTTGACAAATGGTGACCATTAAACAATGTGAAACCAAAAAAATAAATTCGACGATGTTATTACTCGAAATTAACCGTAAGAAATTTAATTTGATATAAAAATATGTACTTTCATAAAAAAAGCTAACAAAGAGAGATTCAAGTAGATTACTGGCAGTAGAAATGAAATATCTGAAAAGAGTAAAACAAGTAACGAAAAAAGACAGGATACGAAATAAAGACATCAGAGAGGAATTGGAAATAGAATCAATAGAAAAGTTTATAGAAAAGAAGCAGCTCAGCTGGTGGAGACATATAATTAGGATGAAAAATACGAATAAAACAAAACAAATCTGGGAAGCAAGAACAGGAAAGTAACGAAGAAGAGGTAGACATAGACAAGAATGGGACAACAAAATAGAAGAAATAATAAACAGCAGAGGGAAGACAGTGAAACAAGCAAGAGAAATGATAAAGAACAGAAGAGAGTGGAAATAATTTGCAAATACATAACAAAACAATGTAATATACCTGTAATATAAGAAATGTAACATGTATAGCCCACACCGAAAGGTAAAGGAATTATTGATAATAAGAAAAAACTAATCAGGCGCAGCTGTGAAAAATTAAACTTATCTTGAGATGATTCACATTCATAAAATTCAAATCGAATGTCTGTGAATGTCAAAAGTATGGAAAAACTATCGACATATCGCAGTTCGGCCGAATAACTGACGGAAAATGAAAATTTGTAGAAAAAACAAAAAGCAAAGTAAAAAGTAAAGACAAAAGTATTAGATTTTGTTCAAATTTAAAATTGGGCAACTATTTTAATCGATAACTGAGTTCTTGAAAAATAAAAAAGTCATGACAAGTCTCCCAATTTTGATGTTTAACAAAATTAAACTTTTTGTTTTTACTTTTTGTTTTTACTACAAATTTTCTTTTTTCCGCCAGTTTTTCAGCCTAACTGCTGTATGTTCGAGAGGTTTGGAAAATTTTGAAAATCACCATAAGTTCGTCTAAAGCAGAGCATAGTGCTAATGTACACGCTAATATTAGTGTAATTAAGTCATTAGAATCTAAGGGTACTAATCTAAAACTTACGGTGTACATTGAAAAATATTATATCGCAGTTCGGCTGAATAACTGACGGAAAATGAAAATTTGTAGTAAAAACAAAAGGCAAAGTAAAAATTAAAGACAAAACCATTAGATTTTTGAAATTTAAAATTGGAGGACTATTTTAATCAATATTTTGATATTGAAAAATTAAAACAAAATCATTAAATCAGCCACCCAATTTTAATTTTTAACAAAATCAAACTTTTGTCTTTACTTTTTGTTTTTACTGCAAATTTTCTTTTTTACGTCAGTTTTTCGGCCTAACTGCTGGATGTTCGAGAAGTTTGGAAAATTTTGTATACACAATAAGTTCATCTAAAGCACAGCGTAGTGCTAATGTGCACGCTAATATTAGTGTAATTAAGTCATTAGAATCTAAAGGTACTAATCTAAAACTGGCGGTGTAGATTGAAAAATATCATATTGCAGTTCAGCTGAATAACTGACTGAAAATGAAAATTTGTAGTAAAAATAAAAGGTAAAGTAAAAAGTAAAGACAAAAGTCTTCAATTTTGTTCAAATTTAAAATTGGGGGACTATTTTAACCGATATTTTTATATTGAAAAATAAAAAAAATAATTAAATCAGTCACCCAATTTTAATTTTTAACAAAATCAAACTTTTGTCTTTACTTTTAGTTTTTACTAAAAATAGTCCCCCAATTTTAAATTTGAACAAAATCAATTACTTTTGTCTTTACTTTTTACTTTGCCTTTTGTTTTTACTGCAAATTTCCTTTTTTGTGTCAGTTTTTCAGCCTAACTGTTGTATGTTGGAGGAGTTGGGAAAATTTTGAGATTCACCATAAGCTCGTCTAAAGCATAGCATAGTGCTAATGTACAAGCTAATATTAGTGTAATTAAGTCATTAGAATCTAAGGGTACTAATCTAAAACTGGCAGAGAATGAAAATTTGTAGTAAAAACAAAAAGCAAAGTAAAAAGTAAAGACCAAAGTATGAGATTTTGTTCAAATTTAAAATTGATATTTCAATCGATAACCGAGTTCTTGAAAAATAAAAAAATCATTAAAACAGTCTCCCAATTTTGATTTTTAACAAAATTAAACTTTTGTCTTTACCTTTTGTTTTTACTACAAATTTTCTTTTTTCCGTCAGTTTTTCAGCTTAACTGCTGGATGTTCGAGAAGTTTGGAAATTTTTGAGAATCACCATAAGCTCATCTAAAGCAGAGCATAGTGCTAATGTACACGCTAATAAGTGTAATTAAGTCATTAGAATCTAAGGGTACTAATCTAAAACTGGCGGTGTAGATTGAAAAATATTATATCGCAGTTCGGCGGAAAAACTGACGGCAAATGAAAATTTGTAGTAAAAAAAAGTCAAAGTAAAAAGTAAAGACAAAAGTCTTTGATTTTGTTTAAATTTAAAATTAGGGGACTATTTTAATCGAGATTTTAATATTGAAAAATTAAAAAAAAAATCAGTCACTCAATTTTAATTTTTAACAAAATCAAACTTTAGTCTTTCCTTTTAGTTTTTACTAAAAATAGTCCCCCAATTTTAAATATGAACAAAATCAAATACTTTTGTCTTTACTTTTTACTTTGCCTTGTGTTTTTACTGCAAATTTTCTTTTTTGTGTCAGTATTTCAGCCTAACTGCTGGATATTTGAGAAGTTTGGGAAATTATAAGAATCAGCATAAGTTCATCTAAATCAGAGTATAGTGCTAATGTACACGCTAATATTAGTGTAATTAAGTCATTAGAATCTAAGGGATACTAATGAGTAGGCCCTAAGCATTAAACCATCATTTAGTAATTTAAGTTGGTATAACAATAATCATTGATCCATCTTCGATTAGATTGTAATAATTACAGTAAAATACCATTAAGTGTTTTGCTTAATAATAATTAAAAAAAAAACATAAGTTCGTCGACAACATATTCTCAGAAAAATTCTTTGATATTAAAGTCTTTATACGTTTTTCAGAAACAATGTATAAAAACGATTTTTGTTCAAATATTTTAAAATGGACTGCCTTTTTGAATTAAGCCTCGTTCACATTTGGAAAGTTTACTGGCGGCAAGTACTTTCCACCAGTAAACTTTCCAAATGTAAACGAGGATTTACCTAGTATAAAACCTATAGCAATGATGATTTCTAGAATTGATCATTAGAAGAAATTACTTTCGAACAATTTGTTTTCGAAAACTTGGTCAATTTCAGAGTTGTGACAAACTGTTTTTTTTAAATTGGCATTTTTTTACGTAAACATTGCTTTTCGAAAGATAAAGTATTATTTCTTAAAATATAAACATTCAATTTTAAAAATGAACATTAGTTTTAAATATTTCAATTATTACTGTAAAAAAGAATCATGTATTACAGTCAAATTTTTAATTATTTTTGTTTTTTTTAATTACCTAACATTCAATTTTAAAAATGAACATTTGTTTTAAATATTTCAATTATTAATGTAAAAAAAATCATGTATTACAGTCAAATTTTTAATTAACTAAAAAATGTTAATTACATTTTCAAAATTTCAATTATTGTGTCAATAATTTAATGATTTTTTTGTTTAAATTAATATCACAAATTTTTAAGTATACAGTCTTAAATTTAAATTATGACGCCAAAATATCAATTATTTCAGTCAAAATTTCAATTATTACTGTTAAATATTGAATTATTTCTGATGAGTTATAATTATTCTATTAAAATTTCAATTATTATGCCAACATTTCAATTATTACTATCAAAATTTCGGTTATTACTGTCAAATTTTAAATTATTTCTGACAAAATTTTAATAATCATGTCAAAATCTCAACACTTTAACAGATTTTAATGACTACTGCTAAAATTTTAATAATTTCATTGATAAGTAACAGTAACAATCGCTGCTCTAAAGAAACAACATACATTTTGACAGAATAAATGAAAATTTGTGAGAATTAATTACACAAATGTATTATACTCGTAATACGGTAATCATTGAAAATTTAACAGCAGTTCTTGAAGATTAAAACATTTTTGAAACTTGGGAGGAATTTGTAAAATAACGATAGTATAACAGTATAAATGGAATGCTTACAGAAATAATTAAAAATTTGCCAGTAACCATTGACATTTCAACAATAATCTTTAAAATTTGACGGAATAATTAAGAAGTTTGCAGCAATTATTGCAATTTTGGGTGTATCAACGGAAATTTGTCGGTAAAAAATGAAATTTTTGCAATAATCATTATAATTTTATGAAAAAATCATTGCTTTTTTTAATACAGTATGATGATTTCTAGAATTGATCATTAGTAGAAATTACTTTCGAACAATTTGTTTTCGAAAACATGGTCAATTTCAGAATTGTGAAACAAACTGTTCTTTTTTGAAAAAATAAGCAATTTTTTAAATAACATTGTTTTTCGAAAGATAAAGTATTATTTCTTAAAAAATATACATTCAATTTTAAAAAATCAACATTAGATTTCAATATTTCAATTATTACTGTAAAAAATAATCATGTATTATAGTAAATTTTTTAATTATTTCAGTTTTTTTTTAATTACCTAACATTCAATTAAAAAAAACATTTGTTTTGAATATTTTAATTATTACTGTAAAAAAATCATGTTTTACAGTCAAATTTATAATTAACTAAAAAATGTTAATTACATTGTCAACATTTCAATTATTGTGTCAATATTTCAATGATTTTTTTTTTAAATTAAACATGACAAATATGTAAGTATTCACTCTTAAATTTAAATTATTATGCCAAAATATCAATTATTTTAGTCAAAATTACTATCAAATATTGAATTATTTCTGATGAATTATAATTATTCTATTAAAATTGCAATTATTATGGAAACATTTCAATTATTACTACCAAAATTTATATTATTACTGTCAAATTTTAAATTATTTCTGACAAAGTTTTAATAATTATGTCGAAATCTTACTTAACACTTAACCAATTTTCATGACAACTGCTAAAATTTTAATAATTTCATTGATAACTAATAGTAACAATTGCTGCTGTAAAGAAACAACGTAAATTTTGACGGAGTAAATGAAAATTTGTGAGAATTAATTACAAAAATGTATAATACTCGTAATACAGTAATCATTGAAATTTTAACAGCAGTTCTTGAATATTAAAACATTTTTGAAACTTGGGAGGAATTTATAAAATAACGATAGTATAACAGTATAAATGGAATGCTTACAGAAATAATTAAAAATTTGTCAGTAACCATTGACATTTCAACAATAACCTTTGAAATTTAAAGGATTAATTAAGAAGTTTGCAGTAATTATTGCAATTTTGGGTGTATCAACGGAAATTTGTCGGTAAGAAATGAAATTTTGGCAATAATCATTAAAATTTTATCAAAAACCCATTGCTTTTTTTAATTTAGTAAATAGGCTACACCGGTTCTGTACCAACTTCCCATGAAGATTTACATAGGAGTCTAAATTTACGCTTTTCCGGTTGTGCGACAGGTGTGAGACTTCTGTGGGACGATTGTGATTCACATGTGAGACATATGTGAGGCACATGTGAGACATCTGTGAGACAGTCGTGAAACAATTGTGAGACACCTGTGAGACAGTTTTGCATTGAATATATACAGGGGTGTGAGGCATGTGTGAGACACCTATGAGACACATGTGAGGCAAGTGTGAGACACATGTGAGACATCCGTGAGACAGTTGTGAGACACCTGTCGCACGACCGAAAAAAATAAATTTAAACTTAACTTAAATTTAGCGGCAGAAATAGAACTAGCAAAACAAGGAGTTTGCACCGAGGAACGCGAAACAGCAGCGCCATCTTCGCATTTGCTTTTCACTAGCGGCAGAAATAAGAACTAGCCAAACGATTGGCAATTGACAATTGACAGTTGGTTTAGCAGCACCACCATCGGATTTTTTTGAACCAAATACCAAAATTTGCCCAACTCCTCATATTATTATGTTAAACTATGAGAACGACAAACTTAGTAGCTATTATTTGCATATGTACCTACACGAGATCGTCAGTTTTCACTCCTTCAACTATAATTATTACAACTATTGTTAGAGCTAGTTGCAGGAGTCGTCGAAAAATGGCTAACACGTTCGTGTCGAGTGTTTGTTTATATTGTTCTAGCTTAATTAATTCCCAGATTGCGTGCGTCTATAGATTAAGCGGGGAGCTGGCTAATTAAATCGGAAAGGAGTTTACTGTTCTGCAAAACATCTTTGTCTAGTAATTACTATTTAATTAACTTGAGCTCCGTCTGCTTTTGTTCAGACGCGAAGCCCGTATTTCACTAATGTTCAAAAATCACTGCTAATGGAGTGTAAATTTACTTTAATTACGGCTCTAATATACAATTGTGCTGGTAGATTGTAATAAAAGTCACGATTTAACGCAAAAAACCTATTTCGTACAGAAACATAATCATCGAGAAAAATAAACGTATTATTTTACGGCGATGTTAAAATTATTGAGTTGGCAAAAAAAAAACATAAGTTATGCCAAAAAATAAAGGAAGTTATTACTCGATAATTACACATCTTGAATTAGGAAGTAATTACAAATTATTATTATTAACAATATTATTAAAACTACTGACCGTAGTTGACTGGTTATGCTTAAAAAAATATACTTAATACATATCGGAAAACTACTTATTTTTCGTTGATATTATTAAGATAAATCTAAGTAATTAATATTATATTTGGAGAAATTGCTTGTAAACCGATTAATTATAAATTTCCAGTGTCACGCCATTTTCAACATTTGTTTTCAATCTTTAATATCCACTATAAAAATGATAATTCTGGATTTCTGTGAATTTTTAATATATTTATTGAATATGGTATATTTGCTGATAATCTATCAAAACTATTTAATTATTGTGTGGTGAAGTAAGTCATCAGAAATAAATAGACTTCACTGTACTTCACAACACAATCGTAACCATTAGATAGGATAATCAATAATTTAATCTTGAATAATTTTAATATTATTATTGTATGTTGGTGAGTAAATTGTCTCAATTTTGTGATAGTAGTAGTAGTAGTAGTAGTAGTAGTAGTAGTAATAGCAGATGTATTATTAATAATACTTTCACCAGACTATAGTTATATTTTAGTATTATTACTGGAACAAATAACGACAAATATATTTGATTGATGTGTTAGGTGTGCACAATGTGTATAATTGGATATCTCTGGATGGGGGGAATTTTTGTTTGTTAGCGGATAAATAATAAATAGTTCATCTCCGCCTTGCCTCTGTTTTCCAGGAGGAAAGTTTTGAAACGTCGGCAGGAGGGGAAGATTAATGGCTGGCCCATACATTTTTACATGGGCCACGCTCGTTCCCTCAAAAAATAAGAGAAAAACAAGGCAATGGTCTTGTTTTGCATTTTTATATTATCGATCCTGATGCGAGTCTGCAGGAAAATAACCACTTAGATTAATATGGGCTTTCGCGCATAGACTTCAGCAGGACATTTTTCTTCGCTTAAATACACATTTAATGCATGCTGAAATATCGACACGCTTTCTGTCAGTATTATTCAATCCTGGAATATATATTTTTTACAATTTTCAATGCGTACGGTATAAGAAAAAATACAATGAATATTCTTTATTGCAAAAACGTATTGGTGTTTAATACAAAATACTTTTTATGGCCATAATTTATTCATAAAAAAGTTATAAATATTCAATTAATTAAAAGGAAGTTTTTAAGATCTCAATTGTTTTTAATAGATGCACAGCTGTTCGATCTTTCGAGCATTATCAAAATTCAGATACGTATTAGTTATAAGCAATTTTAATTTCTGTACACTTATCTGACGAGCGTAAACATGCAAATGTATGAGCCGCATTATTATTATTAATAATATTGGTTTAGATTATAGATGATTATAGATAATCATACTGAAGACCCACACAAAAAAGTCAAAGACATAGGTACACTACAAATATTAAATAATTACAGTTACAATGTTTAAGGAATAAATTCCTCGACAGAAGAAGTTAATAGTTAGTTAATAGTTACTTAATAGTTAGTTAACTAACTATTAAGTTAATAATTCACAATATTAACTATAAGTTATAGTTAATAATGTGAATGTGCCTGATTTTACTATGGATCCCACATTAATTAATTTGAAAGACTTCTTATTTATCTGTCAAAATTGTTTAAAGCTTCGTCCAAACTAATAAAGTAGTACTAAAACTTCTCTTAAAAAATTATCCTTAGGTTTAGTTTTTTGGTCGCGTATAGTACATGAAATATAATAAATTACATTTATATTTCTGTTGCGAATTAATTTTCAAAACTAAAGTTGCTACAAACAGTTGTAACGAAATGTATTTCAATTTACGTAACTGCCTCGGGAAATTCTAATTATACGTTTATATTTACAAATAATTGCTTTTCATTTGCTTGTTTTCAAATAAAAACATCACTGTTTAGTTCATTGCAAAAGTTGCTTTATTATTTTTTTTCGGTTGGTGTTTTATTAACATAGATTGCCCTTAACCGGGATTCAAACCCAGGACTACTCCATTAATCAACAAACGCACACGAGCTGGACAACAGAGGCAGATTACCTATTTTATTGTATTTCAATAATTATGTCTAATAAAGTCGAATAATAAATAAAGTAAGAATGGAATAATAAATAATGTCTTTTATATAAGACATTTATTTGTATTGTTCTTCTTCTTCTTATAATGTTATTGCTCACAAGTAAGCTATTATTTTTATAACTAAATAGTTAAATTAATTATTTTGTTATGTTATTAGAATGTCGCACTTAAGACGGTAATATCTCAATTATGTAACTTTGTAAGTAAATTAAATAAAACAACTTTTATTTTTGAAAAATATTTAGTGACTGCAGTTTCGACTAAGCTTCGACTGCAGTTTTCAACACTAAATATTTTTCAAAAATAAAAGTTGTTTTATTTAATTTACTTACAAACTTGCATAATTGAGATATTACCGTCTTAAGTGCGACATTCTAATAACATAACAAAATAATTAATTTAAGTATTCAGTTATAAAAATAATTGCTAATTTGAGTGGTAATAACAAAGTTGTTTTATTTAATTTACTTATTTAAAATGTTTCACAACGTAACGGCTACCAGTATACAATATTTAGGTTTGTGTCTAATTTAAGCCAGATATCAAAAGATAGAGATCACTAGGAACAAATGATGACCATAAAATCGTTTACAGTTAGAACATGAATTACCAAATATAAAAGTCATCTAATATTAGAATAATCTTATCAATTTACATTATAAAATAAACGTGTATCTTTGATGATGGCGTAAAAGCAGAATCTGACAAGGAAAATAAATAAATAATAAAGATCAAAATATAAAAATCTTTAATTTAAATATACCAACAAGTAAAAGCATAACAAAATAATAGATTAGAATAATAAATTAAATTAGATTAAAATAATTAGAAAATAATAGATTGATTAAATTTTTAGTTTTAACAATTATTTTTTTTTATTTTAAAAACTTATTTTAACAGTTAATTAGCTACGGTATGAGATTCAAATAAGAAGAAAAAATTGTTTATATTTTTTGTTTTATCAAAACACCTTGTATCTATAGGTTTTGGATCAATTTAACAAATTTTGGAGAACCGATACAAAAATGTCAAACTTATCATCTTTTTTGTATCAAAAACACCTTATATCTATAGATTTTGGATCAATTTATCAAATTTTGGAATTATATACAAAAATGTCTAATTAACTGTAAAAAAAGTTATTTAATTAATGAATATGAACGTAATCCATAAATTATCATTCAGATTCCAAAAATTAATTAAATTAACAGTTAAAATTTGCTGATTTTCTTGCATTTTAATTAACTTTTACAATTTTATGAAATGTTTATAAATTTAACAACATTTAACTATCATTATATTTCGTTTCTTGACATTTCCAATAATAATTTCTAGATTATCAATCAAATCCAGTACCGATCATTACAATTCGTCGAAATATTGGAAATTAAATATAATTTTGTTGATTTTGTAACATTATAAGTAATTTTCGTAATTTTCTAACAAAACTGTCGTTAAATGTTACAAGCTTGATAAAATTTTACTGATTGTTAAATATATATATTTTCTTAATTTAAACCATAATTTCTAGATCATTAATAAATGATCATCAAAACTCCCACAGAATTCAAACCATCAGAATAATAGCTTTTCAAATCAATTCGACTTGATATTTATAGTTTGCTGATTCTTGTTATTAGGTAGGTATAAAATCTAATAAAATCAACAACATTTTACTGTTTCTTTTTCATTTGTTGATTGTCTTGCATTTTTGTTAACTTTTACAATTTTCTGCAATGTTTATTAGTTAATGTTATAATATTAAGATAAGTTAAATGTATTTTCATTTTTTATAATTGTTCCTAAAAAAATGGAAATAAAACTTATAGTTTTTTTTTATTTTGTATTATCATTTTGGACATTTGGACATTTGGATTAATGAACATTTTAAGTAACTTTTATAATTACCTGCAATTTTATTGTTAAATCTTTTAAAATAATCAACATTTTATTGTAACTTTTTAATTTGTTGATTTTGTTCCATTTTACTTAACTTTTTCAATTTTCTGCAATGTTTATTAGTAAATGTTATAATGTTAAGAAGAGTTAAATGTAATTTTCATTTTTTTTTTATAATTATTCCTTAATAAATTGGAAATTAAAATTATAGTTTTATTGATTTTGTATTATCATTTTGGACATTACTGGACAGTTGCGATTACTGGACATTTTAAGTTACTTTTATAATTATCTGCAATTTTTATTGTTAAATGTTATAAAGTTGATAAAATTTTACTAATAGTTACACTTTTTTATACGAATTTAAGTCAGAATTTCAAGATCAACAACATCCTGAAATTATCATCAAAATTTGCAAAAACATCAAACCATCAGCATCAGTGCTATTAATGTGTTATTAATAATAACCATAATGTAATTAATTTTCTAACATTCGACTTGATTTTTATAGTTTGCTGATTTTTGTTATTAGGTAATAAATCGTACAGAATAACATAATTTCACTGTTATTTTTAATTTTGTTGTTTAATTTCTGAATATTACTATAAATTTATCAATTTTGTACCATTTAGGATCATTTTAACTGTTGAAACAGTTCTAAAACTGATTGCACATTTTTCGACGTCAGCTTTCTGATGACAGTGCCAAACATTTTCTGCGCCAACTAAATGACCAAATTTTCATAGTCTACTTTTGATTTTCTTATGGCAGCAATATTGAACTTTAATAGCAGTCAAAAGAGCGAGAAATTCTGATTTCAGCCATGTATGACACATGGGTAATCTGACATTAGTTACCACCAAAAATCGATAATTTCAAAATTTGTTGCAAAAATCAAACTGCTGCGGACTGTTCTAAAAATCAAGTTGCCATGGAAAATAACAAATTACCATTTTTACATTTCTTCATACAAAGACAATAACGTCTAAGTAATTTTATTTTGTATAAAGTGAAAAAAGGGAGATCTTTGATTATTAAAAATGTCAAGATATTATCATCAACATGAAAAAATTGACATGTACAATCAGAAGTTGAACTGTTTAAAATTTTTAATTATATAAACTTATCAACCATATAAGGTAATTTTAAATTGTTTTCAGAAATACAATCATAACTGGACAATTTTTTTTTTTTATTGTTTATTGGTAATTTCTAACAATTACTATATTTTTATTTATTTTGTACCATTTTGGATAATTTTTATAGTTTTCCTAAATTTTTATAGTTAAATGTTACAAACTTATCAAACATTTAATGTAATATTAAGTTTTTTTCACAATTCAATAATAACTTCTTGACAGATATACAATTTTCTGAAATGTTTAGTAAATGTTACAACATTTAACTGTAATTTTCCAATTTTTGCTTAGATTTGTAATAAAATCTTCTGGATTATCAATCAAATCTAGAAATGATCATTAGAATCGCTAAAAAAAATGGAAATTCAAAGATAATTTTATGGATTTTGTAACATTTTGAGTGATTTGTATAATTTTTGGAAATTCGTATTGCTTAATGTTACAAACTTGATAAAATTTTAATCTAAATAAGAAGAATAGAATAGAATATATTTTTATGCCTGTAGATACGACTTTACACACGTCAAATCAATAAATTAATTACATATAAAAAATGATTTATACAATACAATGCTTAAAACAATATTGAATACACGCAAGCACATCACAAATTATGAGTCAATAAGTTCATCAGTCAATAATCATAAAGTCTAATTTCTAGATCATCAACAAAATCCAGAAATTATCATCAAAATTCCCAAAAAAATGAGACCATTAGATTAATGTTATTAATTCGACTTGATTTTTATAGTTTGCTGATTCTTGTTATTAGATATTAAATCTCACAAAATTAATAGCATTTTAATGTTTATTTTTAAATTTATTGAAATTCTTGCAACTTTGATTGCATTTCTTGCATTTTCTAAAATGTTTATCAGTAAATGTTATAAAATTAACAATATTTAACTGAAATATTCGATTATGTTTTTGAGATTTGTAATGAAAATTACTAGATTATCAATCAAATTCAGATATTATTATAAGAAATCCTCAAAAAATTTGAAATTTAAATACAATTTTGTTGATTTTGTAATATTTTAAGCAATTCTCAAAATTTCCTGACATTTTATTGTTAAAATTGAGAATCGATTGAAGTTATTGTTAAAATTTTATCAAGTTTGTAACATACTTGATAACATTTTAATCTAGATAAGAAGAATAGAATAGAATATATTTTTATGCCTGTCGATACGACTTTACACACGTCAAATCAATAAATTAATTATATATAAAAATATTTTCTACAATACAATACTAGAATATAATGCTTAAAATAATATCGAATACATCGCAAGCACATCACAAATCATAAGTCAATAATCGTAAAGTCTACTTTCTAGATCATCAACAAAATCCAGAAATTATCATCAAAATTCCCAAAAAAATGAGACCATCAGAATGATGTTATTAATTCGACTTGATTAGTATCGTTTGCTGATTCTTGTTATTACATATTAAATCTCACAAAATTAGTAACATTTTACTGTTGATTTTTAAATTTATTAAAATTCTTGCAATTTTGATTGCATTTCTTGCATTTTCTGAAATGTTCATCAGTAAATATTATAAAATTAACAATATTTAACTGAAATATTCGATTATTTTTTTTTGAGATTTGTAATGAAAATAAGATTATCAATCAAATTCAGAAATGATTATACGAAATCTTCAAAAATTGGAAATTTAAATATAATTTTGTTGATTTTGTAATATTTTAAGTAATTCTCATAATTTTCTGAAATTTTATTGTTAAATGTAACAAACTTGATAAAAATTTACTGATAGTATTCATTTTTTTCATTCCATTCGAAACTGAAATCGTAATTTCTAGATCATCAACAAAATTTGGAAATTATCATCAAAACTCCCAATAAAATGAAACCATCAGAATAATGCTATTAATTCGACATGAATAATATAGTTTGCTGATTCTTGTTATTAGATATTAAATCCCACAAAATTAATAGCATTTTACTTAAGGTAAATAAAATTGTTTGATAAAATTTTACATATTATCCACACATACTTTCAACTTAAATAAGCATTTTACTGTTTATTTTTAAATTTATTGAAATTCTTGCATCTTTGATTGCATTTCTTGCATTTTCTGAAATTTGTATCAGTAAATGTTATAAAATTAACAATATTTAACTGAAATATTGGATTGTATTTTTGAGATTTGTAATGAAAATTACTTGATTATCAATCAAATTCAGAAATGATTATAAGAAATCCTCAAAAAAAATGGAAATTTAAATAAAATGTTGTTGATTTTGTAATATTTTAAGTAATTCTTATAATTTCCGGAAATTTTATTGTTAAATGTTACAAACTTGATAACATTTTACCGATAGATTTTTTTTAGATTTAAAATCATGAATGTTTAATGTTAATGTTAATCGGTGAATAAACATTTGATCTGCCTTCCTGTATAAATATAGGTGGGTATACATTAAATTTTTATAAGTTCAAAATCATTCTAAATTGAAAGCAGTTGTAAAATTTAACGAAAACTTAAAAAAACCTGATCTTTGTATATTTTTTTCATTAAAAAAATTATTAACTAAAAGCTTGAACCAAAAGTTTGAGAAAAATCTTTCTATTTTCCACTAAATGTGGGAATAATATCTTTATTTATAAAGTTATATCCACATATGTACAATTCTATAAAGAACTGTACATTTAATGAAATAAATAATAAGAAATAAAATAAGGAATTAATGATATCAAGTTATTGTTGAGCAGATAATTTTAATTGTGTTGGGAATCCGTCTATACATGTATCCCACTTATTTAATTGAATATTCTAATTCGCCAGCACTTTGATTCAGTTTGTCGTCCTTAATTGGCAATTAATTATGTTTACTGCGGGGCGGGAGGAGCGTTGTCGGCGTTTTAGGCCGGTAATTAAAACGGATTACCTATTGTTATTAATTCCTAATCTAGTACGGCTCCACTTGGTCCGCAGAGGTGGCAAATCCCTTTACTTAACTCCAAAGAATGTTCAATGGAAATTCGGGACCTCGCGCAAATACACCCGAATAACAATATTCCACTGGAACTTAATTACATTTGACACCATTCTGGACTTCTCTACTACAGAATAATAGAATCAATCATTGATGGTTTTTAGGTATATTTAATGAATTACGTGATTTTTTTTTAATTGTGTATAAATTTTACTCGCATTTAAGTTGGTTGATGATGAAGCTGATAAATGTTTAAATAATTAAAACTAGTTCAACATTTTTCAAATTAAATGATTTATGCAAAATGCATGAAGATCTTCCATTAACCAGTGAGTATTCTGTCCATTGAAAAGTTTTTTTTTAAATTAATTATCCCAAAGGTTTCTAAATGCTAAACTTACTACTTAATTAGTGAGTAAACTCAGATATTCTTTAGTTTAAATGTAACTAATGCAGTGAAGTTAATTGCATGGCAAAGGCCCACATTCTGCCCGTACCTACATACATACTGCAAATTAAAACACAGTTTGCAAAATTGTAGGGTCTTCCCTTCTCAGCCCTTTTCACTCTAATTACTCACACTGGATAATTTGTTTAACGCCGCGATGCCGAAGGGAACAGGGGAAATGAAAATTGTCCCTTTGCATGTAGTTTCTCGAAATTGCGAGAGGATGGGGCCAAAATAGCGCAAATCCTGCACTTTGTTAATTATTAATTAAGTTTATTTTCAAAAGAAGTGAATATAAAAACCGAATTATTATGATAATAACAATGCTGAAAGTTAATTGTTAAGAATAGTAGCAAGCGTAAATTGTTTTTATTAATATATTTATTATTAAAAATATTTAATAATTTCCTGCGGAAATTAATGTTCTGTACAATATGAGGCACCAAAACTGGATAAACTTTGTACTACAAATGCAGAGGCAATCATCAATTTTCCGCGACTGAAACTGCATTGAAAATCAAATTAGGTCCATCTAATCGGGCATTCAAATAATGACAAAGCTGAGCAAAAAGGCTTCCACTGAAATACTCCCTGCAGTATCAAACGATGATTGTTTGCTGCCCGCTCAAATAGAGCGACGCACAATGGCCCAAATTAATTACGAAATTTACAAAGCAACTCGCACACGACAAACCGTCGCAGAACTACACAATTACTATATTATGTACTGCCATATTATAAAATAGACACGTATAAAACCGGCGCGAGCGATTCAGGGCCTTAACACGCGGGCATAAATCTTCCGGCCACATCTGACAGCCAAAGTTGAATTAATAATCCATAAAGTCGGGAAATCCTCTCCCAAGTAAAGTTTCTCATCCTTAATCTCGTTGATTAATTGATTCAGCCGCATGATGCGGCCGTGGAGATAACGAAAAATTCCTGCCACAGGTCCACATCGCAAAATCAAATTAAAACTTTCAAGGGGAGTAATAAGGCATTGGATTACCATTTTTTTATGGGATTGCTTTTAAGTACTCGTATATAATTAGTATCATGAGAAACATCAATTTACATACATCTGAAACATTTTTAATGATACACACGTTAACTTTATGAATAGCTGATTAGTCACAAATTTAAAAAAAACCTGAGTTATATTAAAAAAATTAACGTGGTTTATTTGTAAAACAGAAATAATGAAATAATCACAGTATTGTTATAGCAAATTATGCCCCAAGGGCGTTACTACAATGATTACGCCCGGAGAACAATGGAATCCAGCTCGAGGGCTTTAGCCCGAGAGACGGATATCGTTCAATGGGCATATCATTCAGTGACGCCGTGGTATTTTTCACTTTTTCTTTTTTTAGTCTGGAAAATATACAGTGGGGCGTAAAGAATTCAATACGCCCTCTTATTACGCCTTGGTTGTTATGGACATGTTTACATGAAAATACACTCTAGGGCGTAATGAATTCAAAATGCCCTCTTAGTACGCCCCGGCTGTTATGGACATGTTTACAAGAAAATATACTCTAGGGCGTAATGAATTCAATACGCCCTCTTATTACGCCCCGGATGTTATGGACATGTTTACATATTTCGTATCCTACGAGTTATGATTCAAGTATAGTAAAGTGAAACATAAAATTATTTAACAGCTTGTAATGTAATCACCACCGCATGGATTTCACTATAGTGTCATATGTAGGTTTTTGGTAGCAGATTAAAATTTTCCATAAATAACAATATAAAACGTAAGTAGATACATGGTGATTTTTCATGTATTGCATCGGCTAAATTTGTTTACTTTGGCGAAATTTTACAACAAAATATATTTTACAAATTTTACCAAAAACCTGCCTTGTATACAAATTTAAAAAAAAAACTGTACACATTTTTTAATCATTTACTTCCTCTGAACAAAAAGTCGAAAATTATTTAAAAGAAGACATTTATAAAATTGTTTATAATTTGCAGGAAAATCTCATATCTAGGCATAAAAATATGAAACAATTAATTTTATTAACACTGGAAGCTTATATATAAGTCTGTAAGCTAGAAGCTTAGCATAAGCCTATATCATAAGCCACGAGAAGCCATAATATCATAAGAAGCATAAGCCAGAAGCTTGTACATAAATTATATATTTATGTATGAAAAGAGTTCATATGCATTAGTAGACCCTAGTAGCTCCTTAAGCTTAGTAGCTACTAATGCTAATCAGAATATGATTTACCTTACAGAAATGACATTTAGTGATGTACTGTCTAACCGTTTTTAGTATCTACAAGGTTTAATTTACATACATACATACATACATAATCCGGTCCTCTTGTACCCTGAGGGTGTCAAGGTTTAATTTAACGCTACTAATTTCATTATACATTATGCTGTAAATGTTCACAAATTGCAATAATTGCGAATTATTTGCAGACAAATTACTAAAAATATTTATGCGAAGACAAAAATTGTTTATAATTTTGAGACAATATAAATAATTCTATATTTTGATCAGTAATTATGTCGAAGTTTCAATGATTGCAGCCAATATTTCAATTAGTTAGCAGTATTTGCCATTTTCTGTAAAACATTACATCATTACACTAAAAATTTGAAAGTTTAGTGTCAAATTTTAATTATATCACTGGAAACTGACGAGCTATTAAAGTGAATTTGTGATTATAAATATAACAAAAAAAAATGTACAAAGTTCTGTCAAATGTACACAAAAATAGTGTCATAATTAGTGTCATAATAACAATCACCATTTAATTTTAATTGTCCACTATACCTTTTCAAGTATAAATTGAGACCAATCAAGTTCAAATTGAGACCAATCATTTTCAAATTGAGGCCAATCAAGTTCAAATTGATACCAATCAATTTCAAATTGGGACCAATCAATTTCAAATTGGGACTAAACAAAATCAAGTTGACACTAAACAATGCCAAGTTGTCATAATAAATTTGATTTGTTAACTCGCAACTTGATATTGATTGGTATCAATTTGAACTTGATTGGCCTCAATTTGAAATTGATTGGTCTCAATTTGAACTTGATTGGCCTCAATTTGAAATTGTTTGGTCTCAATTTGAACTTGATTGGTCTCAATTTGAACTTGAAAAGGTATAGTTTCCATGGAAATAGTCTCAAATTTTACAAAAATACTGTAAAATTTCAGACTATTTCTATGAAAACTAAACGATAATTAAAGTTACATGGCAATTGTTTACTAGATTTAATGGAAAAATGGATTTAAATGTTGTGAGGCCTTCTGTGCAAGTTGAAATTACTGTCAAAATTGTAGTAAATGATTAGGTATTGTAATTTTTTGATCAATTTTTAATTCTTCTGCTACTATTATAAATGTTACTACTGACGTTCTGATGTTTGCTTTCAAATTATAAATTATACATGATTTCTATCACTATTTTATTTATTCTGTCAAAATATCAATAAGTAGTATGAATATTGTAATGCTTCCTGTCACATTTCAATACATAGCTATGCAGACTTACCAATGATATAAGATACTTGAAAATTGTTTCTACAAATTACTTATTAGTTATTATTTATTCCGGCAAAATTTTCAATTACTCCATCCAGTTTTAAAAAATGCTGCTGAAATATCAGTGACTACCGTCAAATCTGTAATTATTGCTGTAAATATTTCAATTATTCAGTCAAAATTTCAATTATTGTGTCAACAGTTCAATGGTTTCATAAAGCATAAGCCATAAGAAGCCATAATATCATAAGAAGCATAAGCCAGAAGGTTGTACATAAATTATATATTTATAAATGAAAACTAAAGCGTCTAGATGGATAGTAGACTCTTGTAGCTCTTAAAGCACAGTAAATGCAGACTAACCTATGGTTATAGATACTTAGTAATTGTTTCTATAAATTACTTATTAGTTAACACTTATTACGGTAAAATTTTCAATTATTCCATTCAGTTTAAAAAAAATGCTGCTGAAATTAGTGATTACTGTAAAATCTGTAATTATTGGTGTAAACATTTCAAATATTGTGTCAAAATTTCAATTGTTGAGTCAACAGTTCAATGGTTTCATAAAGCATATGATATAGAAACATAAGCCAGAGGGTTGTACATAAATTATACATTTTTATATGAAAACTAAAGCGTCTATATGCATAGTATACCCTAGTAGCTCTTAAAGCTTAGTTGCTACTAATGCTAATCAGAATGTGATGTATCTTGCAAAAATGGCATTTAGTGATGTACTGTCTAACAGTTTTAAGTACCTAGTACGGTTTAAACGTTACTAATTTCATTATGCATATGGCTGTAAATGTTCACAACTTGCAACAATTGCCTATTATTTGCAGACAAATTTCGAAAAATATTTATGCAAAGACAAAAATTGCTTATTATTTACTTATTAGTTAATACTTATTACGGTAAAATTTTCAATTACTCCATCCAGTTTTAAAAAATGCTGCTGAAATTAATGATTACTGTAAAATCTGTAATTATTTCTGTAAACATTTCAATTATTTAGTCAAAATTTCAATTGTTGTGTCAAAAGTTCAATGGTTTCATAAAGCATATGCCCTAACAAGCAACAAGCCTACTAATTTCATTATGCATATGGCTGTAAATGTTCCCAATTGCAATAATTGCCTATTATTTGCAAACAAATTTGGAAAAATATTTATGCAAAGACAAAAATTGCTTATAATTTATAGACATTTTTTTAAATACATATTAAAAAAATATATCAAAAATGAAGTTTGCTTTCAAATTATAAATGATACATGAATTCTATCATTATTTTATTTATTCGGTCAAAAATTCGATACGTAGTATATTTTAATGCGTACTGTCACATATTAATACATAGCTATGTAGACTAACCTATGATTAGATATACTTGGTAATTGTTTCTATAAATTACTTATTAATAATTATATAAATAATAATAAATTTATCATGTTTACTGTTGTGATATTTCTGTGTCGATATTATGTCCTACTGGTTTTATACCTACATTTTACATTTCAATGTTTACTTATTTTATACTATTGTACTTTTCAACTTAAATTGTATTTTTTTTTCTTGAGTTGTGTAAAACTATTTTTTCTTCAAACGTCATAAAAGTGACACCTTTAGTGACTCGATTCACAATCTTAAAGTTTTACTTCGTCTCCTAGTCAGTAAAAGTTTCACTTTTACTGACTAGGCAGTAAAAGTAAATTTGACAACATGATTGGATAATTTGTAATAAGAACGCCCTACGAGGGCGGGTTTAATATTGCACATACATATGGTGCGCATACATGATGAACAAAACAAAAAATTCAAACAAAACACAAATTTATTTATTGTTAAAATGTAAATTAAAGGTACAATTTGATATTTTAGCCCCTTGAAAACTGATTGCGCTGGCAGCAACAGCAGCACTTACAGCACCGCTGTCGCCAACCATTTTGCTGCTACCACAGATATTTTCTACTTTTGATGTCTTACTATCTGGTATTTTTACGTGTAGCAAAGATCCCAAGTCTTGAATATCTGTCGTGTTCATTTTTACGAGTTCATCGCAACGGCATGCCCCTGATATGCCAAATATCAAAATAATCTGAAAATACGATTTAGGGTTTAATTTTGTATTTGTTTATTATTCTAAGAACTCACCTTTGTCGCCAAGTATTTCTCGTTAGGAGCATCGGATAAGAACTTGTCGAACTGTTCCTTTGTCAGCACTCTTGCCTTTTTGGGTGTATAACCCTCATTTTGTTTTTTTTAAATATGCACGTAGTTTTAAATATTTGGTAATATCTACACCATTTCTAATATTTAATAACGATTTTACCATGGAATACTGAGACCACATAGTGGAACTTTTTACTTTCTTCTTAGCCATTTCCGAAAAATATGCGAGTAAAACATTTTCACTATAATTGCTTACATTTTTCTCGGCGCACCACTTAATAAATTTTTTGTAGGCCACTTCATAGATGGTACTGGACTTAGTGGGCAATAATTTCTCTGTTGCAGCCCTTGCCGATTCTAAAATATCTGGCGGTGTACATTGAAACATGTCTTCGTCCATTTTATACACTTTAATGTCAAATAATGAATTAAACAAAACCATAGCAACGCTCTGCATAGCATGCTTCTTTGGGAATTAAAACTATACGTATTCGGACAATTAAAAATATTAATTCCATTATCTTTTTAACTATTTTCGACGTTTGAAGAAAAAATTACATGTTTTATTCGGAGTAGAAGTAACTTTTCGTGGCTCGTCTGTAGTTGCCTGCCTCGCTCCGCTCGGCAGCCAATACCTACAGACTCGCCACAAAAAGTGTCACTTCTACTCCTAATAAAACAATATACTATTGTTTCACCAATAAATACTATACTATGTATCCTAACCTGAGTCAATTTGAATTGATGTACGACTATTTATGCAATTATCTCAGACAAACAATTTATATTCACTAATGTGATATTATAAAATGCAAAGTTAATTGAAATGTACATTGCAGTTTATAATTTCATATCAGTGAATGTAAATTGTTTACCTGAGATAGTTGCATAAATAGTCTTACATCAATTACTTATTACGGCAAAATTTTCAATTACTCCATCCAGTTTTTAAAAATACTGCTGAAATGTCAGTGACTGCTGTCAAATCTGTAATTATTGCTGTAATTCAATTATTCAATCAAAATTTCCATTGTACTGCCAGCAGTTCAATGGTTTCTGAAGGAGTTTCAAAGATGTATGTACATATTTGCAATGATTCCTGTCAAGTTAACAATCACTTCTGTAAGAAATTTAAGTACGTATGTCAAAGTTTTAATGACTTCTGTCAATTGATCAATTGAAAATTTGCCTGCAATCATCAACTTTGACATAATTACTTAAATTTTAATAGATATAACATATCGATGTATTTGCTATAATTCAAAATTGCTATGATTACAATACAGATTTTCTTGCACTTGAAAAATATTAAGGACAAATCTTGTTAATGCAGAAACACGTTTTAGAAATTAGCAAAATCAGATATAATATATGGAAAAATATCTCTACCGTTAATTATTTGAATAATTTCAAAAATCTTGCAAATTTGTAAGAATTTGTAATTGATATATATTTTTTTCTTAGTATGGTATTCTAACCAGTTATTATTATTTTATTTTTTTATAATTGTACGAACTGGTATTTTTGAAAAACAAGTACTATTTGTTTTTTATATATTTTATTTATTTGTCTTTCTAGTTTTGGCTTCATAAGCCATCATCGGAGGTTTATGTCTACAAAAAATACATTTTATCTTTTTTTATTTGCAATATATTCAAGAATCTTGTTCAACATTTAAAAAAAAACTCTTTCAATATGTATGAAAATTCCAACAAGAATTAGAAAAAATCTTGCAAGTTATAACACGAATTGCCATACAATTGCTAAAGTATCAAGATACAATACAGAGTAAAACGTAAAGTAAAGTAGGTAACTCTAAAGTATCAAGGTACAATAATAAATCTTTTCAGTTTGTTCACTTTGGTCATTGCTTAGAGGTTTGTCTCCGATACAATTTCTTTGCTTGCGTCGATTAGATTAAGTAGATTATGTATGCCTGTGGCGGTAGATTTTAATGTTTATTTATGTATTTATTAAGTTTCTTGCTGCATGGAGATGTATAATGTAGTTTGCTCTGCGTTTGGCACCAATATTTCAACTCCCAGATCTGATTGTTATGCAACAAAAACGGATGTCAGTGCAAGAACTTCTGCAAACCAATTTGTAGCAGCGATAGAATATTAAATGCAAATTAAGCTCCAGCGTCGCCATAACCAGCGAGTAAATAATTCCCGTGACGAGCAATCGGCAAAAGTTCGCCCGAAAAGCTTAATATTTTTTTAACGAAAGTTTGGCTTTCCCGTCCGAAGCTTTTCGGCGACAAATCCCGGATAGCTTTTCCTGCCATCCGCGGTGAGTTTAATCGGCAAATATTTTTTCAATTCCCCGCGAAACGGGAGCAAATATTTTGCCAAACAGCCCGGAGGACCTAGGGGCTCACTTACGCCGGGTAGCAGATAACGAAATTTAAATTTATTAAGTCCGCTGCAGGTAAACAAAGGGGGACGTCTGAATTATGTTGGCATGGCTGTGTGTGGGGGAGGGCTATTAGTTTTAAAGTGCGGAAGAGACTCCGGGCTGGAACTTTTGTGCAGAATCGGTGCTCCGGAGATAAATAAACAGGAATTAACTAGTCAGGTGATAATAAATATACCACTCGGCAGTACTTGTTGCTCCTTGATGAAGTATGATAATACCCGATGCAATTTATTACCAAGTAACCAGGTAATTGGGTAAGATTCCAGCGAAAGTAATAAACGGATCCGATCAGACTTAATAATCTACGGCAAAATTTATAACACCCGTTCAAGTTCCGCAAATTTAATAACGGATCAATCAAATCTAATACCTAGCTTGTAAAAATAAGCACCTCCAAAAAATTATTTTGCGAGGCATTCAAATACTCTTCAAATAATTGCATTTTTTTTGCACCAAAATAAATATACTGATTAAATTCGCCCCGAGCTTTCTGTATTACTGCTTTCTGCCACATTTCGCCGAGTGACGTTCCGAGTTAATCGAATTCGTCCTCGAAAAATTCTTCCGAACCCATTCCAATCGATCCTCTCAAGCAATAACAACAGGGACGGTGCGCTTCCATTAGGCCCATGAATAATAGATGGGGAAAATTTCAATTCGGGGTCGGATTGATTCAAATTATCGGCCGGAATTAAATGGCGCAAAGTCACAGTTGCGAGTTAATGAAACGTTTTCGTTAATAAAGAATATCGGTGATTGGGCGGGGGCGTTTAAGGGCTTATATTAAATGGGGATGATGTTATTAAGTCAGCTGGCATTTATGTAATTTATATGTAATGATCGATTTTTAACGGATAGTGCGATTTATCGCTTAGAACATATCTTACACATAGTTCACTATTTAACAGTATATAATGGATATAGTACAGTAGGTATAGTTTTTTGGGTGGAATTAACTCCCACAAGGATAGGGTTTAATTGTTTTAGTTCGTTTTCGGTATATTTTTGATAAACTAAAAGTCTAGAAAAATGTGCAAAATGCTTTTTTTTTGGCCGCCATCTTGCATGCTGTGAAGTATTTTTTTTACTATGGGCAATCTCACTAATGTATGCTGTGTTAGTAATGAATAACACATTGAACTATCCGATGCTAGAAAATCTAGAGATACGAAGGATTTTCTTATTATTCTTCAATCTTTGGAATATCACAATCAACCTGATTAAGAATCAACACATCCCTTTATGATCCCAGAGAATAACATATTGACATTTAAAATTTTATTATTGTTAATAACAACAAACTTAAATGTTACAAATTGTAAGTTATTAGGCTCCTCTATTTATGAACTAAATAATTTGTATCTTCGCACAATGCTCCATTACATATTACTCTATAGTGTGAAAACAAATGAAAACCATCCGATGAGAAATAATCGAATTACAGTATTTTAATCATGTTTGCAGAATGCGAATTTTACCAAATCTTGCAATTTTCACCGTTTTTTTTTTGTTTTGTGGGATAACGGTAAATACTGTGTTCTTGGAAATTGTATCACACTGTAGAGTTTTGAAATAGCAATTCGATGCATTTTTTTAGTTAAAAAGTAGTTTTGGTTTAATCAAAATATTTTCTTCAGAAACCTCACGAATTATAAATAATATTATAAAAATAAACTTTATCATAAAACACTAAAGGTTTGAAAATAATCATTACCATGAGTTCGCATTATAGAAAACAAAATAGATAAACCTAAAGCACCCTTACAAACTCTTATAGCAAAAAAAAAATTCAAAAATAATATTCACAATCAAAATATCTTATATAAATAAATATATTAAAATATAAAGATAAAAATAATAAATTCTAAGCTTAATAATATTAAAAGAAAATGCTTACGTTTTATACAAAATGAAATTATACCTATTAGATACATAAAAAT
Source organism: Othius punctulatus (assembly GCA_951805005.1). Classification (NCBI taxonomy): domain Eukaryota; kingdom Metazoa; phylum Arthropoda; class Insecta; order Coleoptera; family Staphylinidae; genus Othius; species Othius punctulatus. The sequence goes on from OX638144.1 coordinate 16,764,140, forward strand.
TGAAACTCATATTAAATATATTAACATAAGTTTTAATAATTTATATATAAAATATTAGTCTTGTAAACTAAACTTAAGATTAGTCTTTTAAAACTTCAGAAAAAGAAAACGCTTCCTATCTTTAATCTCCAAAATTAAAATTTTAATATAAACTATTCTCTGTATTACTTAGTTTAGTTTTACATTAGTTAAGTTAATCGATAACTTTTATAATTTAACTATTATAACTTTTGAAACTTTTCTATTTGAAACTTGTGAAATATATTTTTTTATATCAATAGATTTTAAACTTGAAGCTGCATAATATTTTCAGTGGTTTAGTAGACAGTCGATACTAAGGTAACAGATAAAGCTATATTAATTGGACTTCGAATTAAATCCTAACTGACTGGAAAAGCTTTCAACTCTGTGATCATGGTTAAAAAGGATCAAGCTGCCACAATGAAAATGTTAAGAAAAGGTATTGTTATTGAGGAAGCTATTCAACATATTGACCCAGGACTCAGAGAATGGTGGTATGTTTTCCTGTAAATCCTGATTCTCGAAAATTAGAGGAGTACTTAAATTAATTGAACTTAATTATTAATTAAATTAACTGACAGGAAACGCTTTCAACTCTGTGATCATGTTTAAAAAGGATCAAGCTGCCACAATGAAGATGTTAAGAAAAGGTATTGTTATTGAGGAAGCTTTTCAACATATTGATACTGGACTCAGAGAATGGTGGTATGTTTACCTGTAAATCCCGATCTTCGAAAATTAGAGGAGAACTTCAATTATGAATTATCTATCCTTCCTCTGTCTATTTGGTCCAGAAACTCAGTTATTGGGAAAAAGTAATAAATAATCATTGGTAAGAACTTTGGATGACATAGCAACTAGTTTAAATAACACTACTGTACAAAATTAAGGGACCACCAAATATACATAAAATAACTGTTCCAATTTAGAAATTGTTTTCAATAGATTTTTCACATGTCATAAATTGACGTTTGTTAAATACTATTGTTATTTGTTAAGAAACACTTGCATTTATACACTCAGATGTATAAAAAAAACGGGCCATTGGGTCGTTGTTTGCAAAAAACCCTGTTTTTTAAATTTTGATGTTGGTAGAAACATTAGGTAGAAAATAATGAAAATTTTACTGTACATAATGAAAAATTGACAGAATAATTGAAATTTTTACAGAAATCTTTGAAAATTTGGAAGGATTTCAATTGCTTGAAATATATCATTACTAATTTGGTAATAAATAATGAAAATTTAACAGTAATCATTGATATCTTGAATAATTTAAACTTTTACAAAAGTGGGGCAATAAATGAAACGGTCCTTTTTACATTTAACGTTACATTCATCAAGCATCCTCCTAATCAAGCTGATTTTGTTAAAGTTTTGAATTTCGTTCCACACTTTATGACCTCACTGTATTAAAAAAAATACTTACTTGTAATTATATATATTACGTAACAGTTAGGGGGTAATTATTTTTTTTTGTTAACACTGGAGGATTTTACTTCGTGATAATGTGTATATTATTTATGGGAATTATTTGTATGAGCGTTGGCAACATTGTGACATCTAGTTTTGAATTGTCAAAATAGTCATATTATGGTCAATGTCAAATATTGCCATGCGCATCTGACAGAACGAAATGTATCAATTTGTGCAAAAAAAATCATAATTACGACTGGGAGTATTGTAATACAGCAAATTGTATAAACGTGTATCTTAAAGAAAATTTTACAAAAAATGTCTCCCTCTAAACCAAATTTTGAAGAAATTAGGTGTTTTAGAATCAATGTAGAAACATTTGTATTATTGGACCTAACTTTACAAAAGGCTTCAATAAGTCTACAACAATTCGTTTATGTGTTTTAATAATATCAAAAATAAAATAAAAAAACTTATTAAGATTATTATTATTTACTATATGTTGCTAGAACGCGCTTACGTTTGTAACAAATTTGTTTGTCTGTCCCCTTGCTATCATTTCCAAAGTACTTAGCTTACTCCCGTTCAACGAACTGAATGCCACGTTTGAGATTAACTCATACAGATAACATAAAAATGCTAGTTTTTGCAACTATACTTGTGAATTTTGAAAGGTGTGGAGATCCATTTCTGAGTAATGTTCTTATAAGATGGGAATTTTTGCACTCTTTTGTAAAAATATATTTGTTAAGTTCGTCTTCTTGCCCATTTTTTTTCCACAAATTTTACAAAACTATTTTTTTAACCAATTTTACATCAATTACAAAATTATACAAAAGAATCTGCCTTCATGAAATAGATTTTGAATAAGTTTTTACAACAGTTTGTATAATTTGTTCAAATTTTACAAAGAGTTTTTTTTTAAATTTCAAACATTGGGATCTCAAAAACTAGAAGACATAGAGATTCGGTTAAATGAGGCAACAGTCGTTTTAAGATAACATAACATAAGCTTATGCAAGATATGCTTATGTTTTTTGAAAATAGAACACAGTATTTTGGGTTATAATAGAAACTTTTTTTTTAAATGACAGTCATAGTCGGCTTTAGCATTTTGAAAATGGAAAAAAAAATCTCTTTACAACGACGTAAGGTTTGCTATACTTACTTGTAAGTATATAGTGTCCGCCTAAAGTATGGAATAAATTCATTAAAACCGAAATTAAAATAAAAAAAAAAAACCTCGGATACGTCGATTTTCTTTGATAAAAATACACATTTTTCCATGACAGTCGATCTTCAACCATCATTTGTTTTTGAGGAATTACGTCATCCATTGTTTTTTTTTTAATGACAACCCCCTATTTTTGTTTTTGATTTTGAGAGATCTTTTTATTGTCGAAGTGATAGTATAAAAAGGTTGCCATGTTACATACAAAACTTTTCGAGTAAATGACAATTGAAAGTGAAAAACGCAAAATCATGAAAAATAAACCAAAAACGCCATCAGATTTAGTTTTTCAAAGTGCTTGAGGATGAAACAAACAATAACGTCTGCTATTAGCCTGAGGCCCAGTTGTATGAACGGAGATCAGCTTGATCGTGGTTCAGTCACCTAGGATACAATTGTGTCAATAATGGTATCCTTGGTAACTGAACCATAGTCAAACTGATCTACATTCATACAACTGGGCCTGATGGCCGATTGCACCGTTTGTAGTTTTAAGGATCCTTAGTTAAGTAAGTTTAAATTTTAAGGATCCTTAAAATTAACTTTGTGTTGCACCGTACAAGACATCAGATTCCTTAGTAAAGGAAGCTTAGCGTTCAGCATTCTAGGGAATTTAATAACTGCTATATTCACTCGGATGAAATTTAACACAAAACAGTTGTCAACGGTATGTTTTACCTCGATTCCTCTCTGTCTATAAAAACTTAGGTCGTCCAAATTGTTGAAATAATCCGTTCTCAAATAAACTAAAGAAGGAAATCCGATGAATTTGGATTCCAGAATGTCACTATTATCTTGATTTTAAATGTTATTCAATTTTAACAAAATTAATTTTATGTCATCATTGTAGAGGAAATGCAGATGTATCAAGCATCAATGCCGAATAATTACGAATGTAGAAGTAATTTATTTATATTAAAGTTTCAATTAAATTCAATCGAATCACACAATTTGTTGTATTGTGTATCAAATAACTTGAGCAGTAACGTGTACGTTACTTGACAGAATCACATTCGAATATCAAATGCATATATGACATAACTCTATCTGACTTTCGAATGTGATGCTCTCAAGTAACGTACATGTTACTGCTAACGTGTTTTGATACGCAATACACCCGATTATCCTGTATCAAAATTCAACACAAACTAACCTACAAACACCAAATTGTTCACAATATTGCTTTAACAACAATTGAAATCATAGTCAAGGTATTCAACACTCGAATTGTAATTATAAGTTCTTTTGTTATCTTAAAATCAATACTGATTTTACTGAAGGCTAATGTAAAAAATAAGTAATATTTTGACCACATCCACTGCTCATAATACGTTAAACTGACAGTTTGTAACCCTTAAATAAGTTATTCCGCCGGAGTCGGGAGCTTAAAATTTAAGGGTCCTTACGGTGTTTAAGTAACCTTAAGATGGCGGTGCAATGTTTTTTCGTCCGTTAAGGAACCTTAAAATGCTAAGTATCCTTAACGCATACGGTGTAATCGGGCATAAGCGGTACAAAACTCTTATTGCAATTTAAGCACAATGGGACAAAAAAAAAAGAAATTTTAATAATTCTTATCGAATGTAAGGATAAGAACTCAGCAGGAAGTATGCGATTTGTTTAATGTACAATATCCAGATCGCCCCATCAGCCAATCTATAGTTCGTAAGATTGAATCTAAATTTCGAGAACCTGGTGATGTTAAAGATATTCCAAAACCTGGATGTCCAAAGGTTCTTGAAGAGAAACTGAATATTTTGTAAAGTATGTAAGAAAATCCTCAGAATACATCTCGATTGGTTTCACAAGGAAATGAAGTTAGTGAAGTAACAGTGCTACGTATCATGAGGAAGGAAAAATATCATCCCTACAAAATACAACTCGTGCAGGAACTCAACGAAGGCGGCCCCTTGGACGTCCAGGTTTTGGATTTTTTTTTTAAATTCACCAGTTTCCCGAAATTTTTTCTCGAAGTTTTTCACTTTCATTGTCATTTACTCGAAAAATTTCTTATGTAATATCGTCGGCTTAATGTTACAAGGTTGTATGTGCAAATTTGAAACTTTGGGAATAATGACTATAAATATGTTTGTTATTATAGAAAATGATGTATTGTGGATTGTAATTGAATTTTTTTCATCACAGATTCTTAATAATCTAAATTTAACCTTCCAACAAGTTGAAAAGTCCTGCTTTGAAAACATATAGCCCTGTAAAGCTATAGACCTAAAAATTGAAAAAATGTTACATGCAACCTTATAACACCAAGCCAACGATATGGCAACATTTTTATACTGTGACTTGTACAATTACGATAATGTAAAGCTCTCTCAAAATAAAGAAGAAAAAATAGGGGGTTGTCATTAAAAAAAACAATACATGACGTCATTACTCAAAAACAAATGATCGTTGAAAATCGACTGTAATGCAAACATGTGTATTTTTATCAAAGAAAATCGACGTGTTCAAGGTTTTTTTTTAACATGGCAACATTTTTATACTGTGACTTGCTCGACAAGTACGGCAATGTAAAGCTCCCTCAAAATCAAGAAAAAAACAGGGGGTTGTCATTAAAAAAAACAATAGATGACGTCATTACTCAAAAACAAATGATCGTTGAAAATCGACTGTAATGCAAACATGTGTATTTTTATCAAAGAAAATCGACGTGTTCAAGGTTTATTTTTTTATTTTTTTGTTTCGGTTTCACTGAATTTACTCCATACTTTAGGTGCTCACTGTATATTACGTAATAATTAGGGGGGTGGGGTTTATTAACACTGGAGGCTTTTACTTTGTAATACATTATGTATATTATTTATGGGAATTATTTATATGAGCATTGGCAACTTTGTGACATCAAATTTTGAATTGTCAAAATTGTCATATGATGGTCAATGTCAAATATTCCCATGAGCGTCTGACAGAACAAAGATGTATTAGTTTGTGCAAAATTTTTCATAATTACGACTGGGAGTAGAAAAATAGCGTGCATTACTTGTGTTGTAGGGCAATTACGCACTCGAGAAATTATACACCTTGCCAATATGCTTTTTACAACTCTCGTTATGTAATATACTAATATTTACCTGTCGCTTGCACAATCTTTCAAAATAAATAAATCTCACTGAATCCATATATCTGTGTTTTACTTACAACTCTCGTTATGTAATATACTATTATTTACTTGTCGCTTGCACAATCTTTCAAAATAAATAAATCTCACTGAATCCATATATCTGTGTTTTACTTACAACTCTCGTTATGTAATATACTATTATTTACTTGTCGCTTGCACAATCTTTCAAAATAAATAAATCTCACTGAATCCATATATCTGTGTTTTACTTACTAACAAATATTACTAACAGACACATTACTCATAAAAGGAACCTAATTACGTTGTCACAATAATGATTTTAAAAATCAAAGATGACGTATAGTACTATCACTACATCGCGAGCTAAATAAATATTACAAATTATAAGAATTTATGTAATGCTTGGGTGCAAACCGTTACAATATTCATATTGAACCATCACATTATTGTTTCCATCATGTAATATCGTAATACTAATAAGTGCCAAACCGAACTGACAGGTGATATAAAAACGTGATCCTTGAATGGCATAAAGCACAATTCCACGTAGAGCTGTTTTCGAACCAGCGACTCATAAATATCACAAAACTTTTGGCAGGATATTGATACGTGCTGCTAGAATGGATGGAAATAAAATGTGTGCGAACTTTTGCGCAATGCAAGAAAACGGCGAAAGTTTTCCCCCCGGTGTTTGCACATGAGATACAAAACACGAGACGCGCCTGCTGAATACAATTTCCGTCGCCAGACGAGCTAAATGAATCGATTACGTCGCCGCGATCATTAATTAATTTAGCAGTGATTAATAGGTCAACTTTTCTTTAATTAAAATGATTAGTGTCGCCCACTTACAAACAAGCGCCATTAGTCTCGCTGGCGGTGGCAAAGGGGCGGTTTGTGTTCGCGGGGGTGGCAGAAAAATGGTTGCACATGTGTGCAGGAGAAGGCCCGTTTTGGGGTGAATTTAAGGGTAGTTGGTATTCCGGTGGAGTTCTGCGAGTGCACATTTCGGTCATGGAAATCCGGAGTGCGTTTTTCCCCTTCGGTGAGGATGAGACCCCAACGATTTCCATGCAACGTGCCGTCGGCTTCGTGAACTAGATTCTGGAGCCTGCGCTTTGGAGGCGGCGGTTTCACAGCTGTTCATGGTACAGCACGCGCCTTCCAGCGTGCACATCTAGTGTATTGATTCCATCTCATCTATATATCACCTTTTATGTACGGCTAGGAAAGACCAAAGCGTTCGTGCCAATTACACGCACACGTCGAGCACTGCACGCCAACACAAAGTAAAACGATGCCCAGGTATTTATACAAACACCAAATCCCCCACGTTTGCATCCACATTGAACCACGACACCCCCGGGCCATTGTCGCCTAGCGGCGGGATCGAAACCCGCACCAGACCGCAGTGTTTAATTTCGCAGACTACACCCCCGCCGCCGCACCGCCTAAACAACCCCCATATGCGCACACACGGGTCCTCAATTACTCGAAACGTCGCGAACGTGTTCGATAAGTAAATCAACAAACACGCCGAAATATTCACCTCATAATCCGATAAACCTGATCCAATTTGCCAGCCAACAAACTGAACTTAACTTTATTACCGAAATAGAGGGCGCAATCGAATCGCTTCGACAATTTCAATTTCAGTCACCTGCCGCGAGTCAGATGTTTAATTAATTTCGCAAATGCGAAGTCGCGCGCGCGGAAGCAATACGTATTAATTTTAATAAATGCCCCAGCAATTGGCACTTCCGGTGGAGGCGCCGGGCACTCTGCACGGCGGAAATATGGTAATGCTTTATGTTTTCCTTTCTCTGCCCTCCAAGTCGGGAATATTCAGCATGAATATTTTCAGCAGTAGCCTGCATTATAAATGTATCCAAATTTGGGCCAAATATTGGCACGGCTGCTACAAAAACCGGGCTCTGTATTTATTAACGCAGGGTTTACATTTAAACCAAACATTAATGTCCAAAACTTTTTAATCACTGAAAGCACAATTCCCAAAAAACAAATATTTACAAAGCCCAATGCGTGAACGGTCTTTTATGTAATTAACAGGTGTATTGCGTATCAAAAAAACGTTAACAGTAACGTGTACAGTCATGCTCACATAAATCTAGTACAAGAAATTAGGTTACTATAGCAATTTTATATAGTAATGTCAATTTGTTTGTACTAGATTTATGTGAGCATTACTGTGCGTTACTTGTAGTGATGATATTTATCAGTTAATTTTATAGTTATTTAGGAATTTTATTGATAGTTTTATTTAAATTAATAGAGTAGGTTTAGTTAGATAGTTATCGAGTTAGGTAATTAATTAGACAGTGCTTTTAGTAAATATTGTGAATCATTAGGGCACAATTAATAATTAAAATGATGGGTTTATAAAAAGTCGTAATTACAATGAAAACCTCAAATATAACGTGTATGAGGTTTTACGACATTTCATTGGAAACGGAAAATTATCAGGATAATGAATATAGCATTCATATGACATGCATTTAGCATTTTAGATTAGACATTTGAATTTTCGAGAATTTGAAAAAGTAAATTAGGCTGAAAGGCTACGGCTGATGGCCAATTGAAGTAAGGAGTACCACCACCCACCATCTATTGATAAAAATTATGATAAATGCTGTTATTTCTTATGTACCTTACTTGAATAAATATGTTGTATATATAAATTAGAAATTATAATAATAATAATAATAATAAACTTCATTTGGTAGCCATTACAATGATGGATATCCGCGTCATATACAGTAATATAAAGGTTGAAATTGTAACGGTCCGGTATCGCCTCCGACGGAAACTGCCACACGTTTTTTTGGACGTGACGTGTTTTCCGTCCTGCGTGTGATTTTTAAAAATCGTCGCGAGACGCTGCCACGAGGAGAAACTAGTTACCTTTCCTATAGTGCGGACGTGCCACGAGGTCACCGTTTTCCTTGGTATATCACCATCCGGTTTCCGGGATATAAAACGTGAACTCATTTAACCACCCTTAAAGGGATTGACGGCACCAAGTACAAGGCAAGGGAGGGTACTATACGACTCAACTCCATACGCTCACAACATCAGAGTAAGTAATTAAACCCGACATTTTTTTCTTTTCGTAAAGCCACGTGTTACTAAGGCCATGTGCTTTGCAGGCGTTTTTTTTTTGGGTAAGGGCTAAGTAACCCAGCCAGCCAGGTCTTGGCTAGGGGCAGCGACCATCCTGCCAGAGTTATCTGAAGACCGCAGCTAGTGGCGGCATCCAGGTTCGAGAGCCGAGTCCAGAACCATCAGCGAAGTCACACACGAGGAACACAGGCCAGATCTATATATTTTTTTCTTGTTCTCACCTATTTTAATTTCATTTGATATATCGTTTTTTTCTTTTGTGTAAAATTTGCGTTACGTGTTTCGTGCCGTACGTGTTTTGCGTTTTTGTAAGAAAAAATGTCGCTCCGACGGCCCTTTGAATCGCGCGATTACGAGTTCGCGGTATTCGGCCGAATATAGTGAACCCTGCGTGATAGGGTTGCAGACGGAGGTATTTATTTCAGGAAGCGTAGGCACGGTGTCCTCTTTTTTGTGTGAATAAACGCAGATATTTTACACCACAAAATTCACACCTGTTATTTTTTGTTCCCCCCACGTTTTCTCAATCGGGCATTCTTTTCAGTTTAACTTCCTATTCTCACTGCGAGATTTAAATCTGGTGGTGTGGGCGCCAGATGGTCAGCCGTTGCGACAGTTCGTAATTTCTGAACTTCGCTGACTGTCTGCCGTCAACCCACGCAGGTAGGGTGGAGCCTCCCTTTGCGACGAAGTAGTGGCGAGGTTAAAATTACGTGGAGCCTTTTTTTTTAACCCCCCCACTCTCCGACACCGAGAGCCGGCCCTCGTCGCTGCTTCGAAGGGACCCTCCACTCGCTCCACGGCCTAACGCGCTGATTGCCCTTCAGGCACGTCACAAAATTAGTACAATAAAATATTAAGACTGACACAAACTTAACAAAATAAAATATAAAATCAATCACAGAATACATATCTGAGTATATGTACATGAGTACATGAGTACAGTACATGAGTACATGAGTATAGGTCAGGCTCTGAACTCAGAGCCAAACAGTATTATGTCCACTTTTTTTGTTTTTATGGTTATGATTGTTCCTTTAATATTTTTTTCCGATCTTTCTAATGGCAATGCGTATTAAGTCCAGTTTCTTTCTGTTTACAAGATAGGTAGTGATTATTGATATTAAGTCCTCTATTAAATAGAACCAAACAGTATTAATAAAGGTTTTCGATACTGCTTGGCTCTAGAAGATATCCAATATTAAGTCCAAATGTGAGGTTAGGTGACTTAATACTGTTTTGTTTTAGTGTACATCAGTTATCATAAAATTAGGTGACATTATTTTGTTCCTGAAGTTAACAGAAAATACTTGATAATTTAATGGTTTTAATATTTAAATAGTTATTAGGGTCAACATGTGACATCAAGATGTGAAAAAATATTACAAATGACGCTAACACAAGCCGAGTGCAACGAAATATCTGAAAACCCTGTTATAACGTCATTTTTGACCGAGGAGAACTGTAATTGAAAAATACATTAGTTTATCAAAACAACTTTTGTTATTGTTTTATATTTAGCTTTTGTTGCTGATAACCCGGAAGATAATATCTAAAATATGTTAATAGCATGCAGGATATCCCTCATGAAAATTTGAAAATTATTGTGAAAATGTTAGAAACAATATCAGAGAGCACATACAGAAGTTCCCGGGTATAGTCACGTTATTCCAGGAATAAATCCCGGAGAAAGTATTTAGGCAGCCATCTCAATATTTCAGTAATGTGTCAGTGCTTTTATGAAGATTGTATATAAAACCAAATTCCTAAAGAAGATATTCCCAAGCAATGGTTCTATAGTAAAATTTTCAATTCAGAATTTAATTTATCCTTCAAAAAACCAGGGAATGATACATGTAACTCATGTGATGGATATGTTATCAATCTCAAAAAGTCTGTATCCATGGAAGAACGCCTTGAATTAAAAACTAACTATGACGCACGTCTTACAGATAATCGGTATAAACCAAAGCGACGGGATAAAGAGACTTATAAAACCGAGGTGTACACCAAAATACTCTCGGTGGATTTAAAAAATGCTTACCGACCCCTCTACTAACGAATGCTCAGAGTTTCTACTCTCTTAAGCTGCGGTCTTTCAATTATACAGTATATAGTGCAACAGACAAAATAGTATATTGCTTCATCTGGGATAAATCCATATCCAGACGTGGTGGCAATAACATGGCTTCATGTCTTCTGAAATACATTTTAAATGTAAAAGAATCTGTATAGAAAATTGTTATCTGGAGCGATAACTGTCCATCACAAAATAGAAGTCATCAGATACTTATGTGCTATATTTCGATTCTTGTGCTGAAACCTTCCAGAAAATGCATTGAACATATGTACCTTTCAAGAGGACATACCCACATGGAGGTGGATACAATTCATGCACAAATAGAAAGACAAAAGAAAGCTTTTTCCCAATTTTCTCTAATAACTCTATGAGATTGGCAACAGCTTTTTAAACTTTGTGGCAATAAATTTGCAGTAGCGGAAATGGAAACATGGACTAAGAATGTTACCCTTTTATCTGAAGAATCCGGATGTTACTTTCACGATAACAAAAAAAACATAATTAATCAAAACTTTTTGATATCTAAAGTGGTTCATATGAAGTTGTTAACAGAACTACCAGAACAGAAAACAGAATTTTTTTAACAAGTTTTAATAAGTTTCAATAGACCCAGTAAAAGACTAACATGCAAAGTTAACAAGCTAAAGCTAAACAAGCTAAAGTGGCCTGTGAGCATATAGTGGAATCCTTAGTTGTAAGAGATAATTCCAAATCTTAGGGCATTCTACGGAAATGTACACATACAGTTTTTGTCTATTTTGCATTAATTTGTTCGATTCGCACCATTTTTGGAATTTTGTTGGGATATCTACTATTTTTTGTTGAAGGCCCTCTAGGGTCTGGGCAGATACGACAAATGAAGTATAATCGGCATAAAGGGTTATATTTTCTGGGGTAACATATCAGATTAGATCATTCGTGGAGATAATAAACGCTAGGGAACCTAAAACCGACCCCTGTGGCACCCCTTCTGAGACGTTCTGATCTACCGAATCACATCCCATTACTCGGACACAGAATTTTCTATCATATAAAAATTACTTCAATAAAGTTAGAGAATTACCTCGAAATCCAATGCACGATAGTTTCTCTAGCAAAACCTCAAAATTCAAACAATCAAAAGCTTTTGATAGACCGAAGAAAATGCCTGCCACGTATTTGCCTGTATCCAATTCATTGTAGATGCTACTTATGAAGCTAAGGGTAGCAGTCTCTGTTGACTTTCCTTCCCGAAATCATATACATTATTGAATGATCACCATGCTAACGATTATGAATTGTCCGATGACGCTGTAAATTTTCAAGATCTGAAGAACGACAAACGAAAAATCAATAATAAAAAAGTGACTGTCTGGTCGGTGTTTATAAATATAACCGATGACACCAGACGCCCAACTTTACATTCGTTCCCGGTAAAGCTCACGTCTCAATGCGGAAGAAACGGAAGATGGTTTAGAAACAAACAGTATCGTTACGCCGATGATTATTTCCGTTGTGGAAAGTAACAAACAAAAGTTAATAGTGCATTACCAACAAGAAAAGTATGTTCAGCTGTGCAACTGTAACACCAGTTACAATGCAATGCCTATTTACAGTTATTTATTTAAAAATATTTCAGCAATTCAACCAGTTCTTCCTGCATTATACAATCCACTGCCTCGCATCTAAGCAAACTGCATACATTTTCGTACCCCATGAGTACTTTTGAATGCATCATATTTTTATACCCCCAGGACATATTCCGCAATATCATTTTGATGCAGTCGAGGGCTACAAACAGTTTCATTTTAACAAGTAAATAAATTCCGAGCTTTCAGTCCGGAATGGTTGCTCTTTGACAATTTCTATGATTCATCGGCGTAATTTAATGGGGGCGCGAGTGAAAACTGAGTAGATTTTTCATTTGAAAGCGGCCCGTAAAACATTATATTTTAGTAGACTGTTAGAACATACATTTACTGCAACTGAGGCATTGAAAAGATTGATAGAAATAAATATTAGAAAATAGTGAGAGAGGCATCTGAGGGTAGTAAGAGCAATAACGAGCTGTTGGCCTCGCCTTGTCCCATAAATGTTGCAATTTTTAAGATTAATTACGAGTTGCTTTTATATCGCGGGGCCGTTTGGATTTAATAGCTGTCGTCGTATTAACTGCTAATAAATCTGATGGTGCCACCATGTGTCTTTATCATACTTAATGTTTATGTAATATAATCGTTCTAATTAAATTATTAAGAAATGCGACAAGGATTGATAGACGGGAATAGCAGAAAAAAAATAAAAACAAAGGCATAACAAGTCGAAATATATAAGAAGAGTTATAAGTTACAAGCCTTAAGGATTAAAAAAATAAAATAGTCAGGAGAGCCATGATAAAATAAGAAATAGTTGAAAACAGTTGCCTGTACTAATAACAAAATTATTTATGTTTAATTTTAATTTAATTTATAATTTAAATAATTTAACTAAAAAAAATGTACGTCGTTAATCTTAATAAATTTCTTTATTTTACATAAGTATTAATACGACCGATCCCTATATGGGTTCGTCTTCAGGTGCTAAACTAATCATTTATGTTAAACTAGTTCTTTTTCCAATCGTAGCCTTAACTTGACGCCATATTTAATACATACATTTTCGCCATTTTACCTATTAATAATAATAATCACTTACATAATATACTGTATTTTCATTGGTCAGGATGCGCAGGCTTTATATTGAACTCGATCCGAAGATGGCATTGGCTCCAAATGATTTCCCCACATATAAAGAGTATTCTTTTAATATTGTATATTAACTATAATTGGAAGGACTTACCGGGGGAGCATCTCCCCTTCCCCCGCCAGCTCACTCGTCAACGGGATCCTTAGCAGTCACCTCTTACTAGGACAAACCTCTAGGACGAACCTCTCTTATTTTATTTACTAGGACGCACCTCTAGGACAAACCTCTCGTATTTCATTTACTAGGACGCACCTCTAGGACGAACCTCTCGTATTTCATTTACTAGGACGCACCTCTAGGATAAACCTCTCGTATTTCATTTACTAGGACGCACCTCTAGGACGAACCTCTCGTATTTCATTTACTAGGACGCACCTCTAGGACGAACCTCTCGTATTTCATTTACTAGGACGCACCTCTATGACGAACCTCTCGTATTTCATTTACTAGGACGCACCTCTAGGACGGACCTCTCGTATTTCATTTACTAGGACGAACCTCTCGTATTTCATTTACTAGGACGCACCTCTAGGACGGACCTCTCTTATTTCATTTACTAGGACACACCTCTAGGACTCACCTATCGTCTTTCATTTACTAGGACTCACCTATCTTATTCATTTACTAGGACTCACCTATCTTATTCATTTACTAGGACTCACCTATCGTCTTCCATTTACTAGGACTCACCTATCGTCTTTCATTTACTAGGACTCACCTATCGTCATTCATTTACTAGGACTCACCTATCTCATTCATTTACCAGAACGCACCTCTATCTAATATACATATTGTAGTTTATGTACTGACCTTTAATCCATTCTAACACCTAATCCATAACCGTCCACATTGCAACACACACAAAAACACCAGATCACACATGCTTTCCCCACAATCGGCACCCAACTTGCATCCACACTCCATAAAAGCACGTAACTCAATGTGCCCTTCGTTACTCGTTCTTAAGCTGAGCGTCTCGCTCCGGCTTATATAAACAAACAAAGCACATATCCCGCCTCCAATATTAATAATCATTTATTAGTCAATAATACAATTTGATACCTAACATTTAAATTATTATTTATGCGATAATCGTTATGTTTTCTATTTCCAAGGAACGATATAGAAGAACTGATCAGCATGGGACATATATTTTAGAAATCTACAATTTTTCTCTAAAAACTTTTTTCAAAGAGGCACATATTTTGGGTTCTAAAATATTTTATGGTAAATTTAAAATATTCTAAAGGGGTACCATTCCAGGCGTATCGTCTCCCTTGAATGATTTTCGAAATATACAAGATTTTAGATTTCCAATTTAGGCCAAAAATTTCAATTTTGACACTAATTTCGAATTTTGGGTCGGTTCCTAGGTAAAAAAATTAGCAACTGAATTGTGAAGCTTTAAAGAATAAAAAAATAAAAAATCAGTAGAGCCATGATAAAATAACAGTTGCCTGTACTAATAACAAAATTATTTATGTTTAATTTTAATTTAATTTATAATTTCAATAATTTAAGTCAATAATTTAAGTAACAAATTTGTACGTTGTTAATTTTAATAAATTTCTTTATTTTACATAAGCATTAATACAACCGATCCCTATATGGGTTCATCTTCAGGTGCTAAACTAATCATTTATAATTATTATTTATGCGGTAATTGTTATGTTTTCTATTTCCAAGGAACGATATAGAAGAACTGATCAGACAGATATTTTAGAAATCTATAATTTTTCTCTAAAAACTTTTTTCAAAGAGGCACATATTTTGGGTTATAAAATATTTTATGGTATATTTAAAATATTCTAAAGGGGTGCCATCCAGTGGTATCATCCCCCTTGAATGATTTTCAATATATACAAGATTTTAGATTTCCAATTTAGGCTCAAAATTTCAATTTTGACGCAAATTTCGAATTTTGCATCAGTTTCTAGGTAAAAAAATTAGCAACTCAATTATGAAACATAACCTGCCAAAGAATCATAATAAAATAATCAGTTTGTACTAAAAAAAATCAAATTTTATAGACTTGGAAAAGCAAGCACAACCGGAAGTGGTCTATCATCAGCTTTTTGTCGTTTTTCATTTATCTATAATCACAAAAATATCTCTGGTTTAAAAAAAGGAGGCAATCCGCAAAATTTAAAATCTACGTAAAAAAATGTTTATACAATTTAATAAATTATTTCATTTGATACTTTTCAATTGATAAAATTAGGCCCAAAATTTCAATTTTTACGCTAATTTCGAATTTTGCATCGGTTCCTAGGTAAAATGGGCAAGGTAAAAAATTGGCAACTTAATTGTGAAAAATAACCTCTTAAATATTGATAATAAAATAATCAGTTTGTACTGAAAAAATCAAATTTTATAGACCTAGAAAAGCAAGCACAACCAGAAATTGCCTAACATCAAATTTTTGTCGTTTTTCATTAATCTATAATCACAAAAATATCCCTGGTGTAAAAAAAGGAGTTGCAGATTGCCTCATTTTTTTAATATCTAAGTAAAACAATGTTTATACAATTTAATAAATTATTTCATTTGATACTTTCCAATTGATAAAATTAGCGGAGATTCAATTAAAACAATTTAAATTTACGATTACATGAATATTTTATTTGTGCCTCGCTTTCAATGGGTATTCAGATTCCAGTGGGATTCGCAGGGTTAACGAAAGTAGGAAATATTATTCAGAGATGCGAATTTTATTATAAGCAAGACAAACACGACATGACGTTGGAGGAGTTTTCTCTCAGGACCTTTATTTATCTGTCCAAGTTAATATTTGTATGGTGAATATTTAATAAATTGCTGCAATTCCCACCATTGTGCTCAAAAATGTACACAGCAGCAAATATATTGTATTCTTTTAACTTTTAAGAATGGTGTAACAACAGAAACAATTTTATTGTTGAGTATCGCTATACAGAGCGTTCAAGAAAGCGGTGCCCACGTTTACGATGTATACTAAGGCCCATATCTATAGTATGTACTTGAGCATAAGTTCGACTAAAGTCGTATATTAGCGTATATTTGGTTGCGTTTGGTGCATACACGTTCATAGAAAATACGCAACCAAATATACAATTTGAGTCGAACTCGTGCTCAAGTACGGACTATAAATACGGGCCTAATAGATGGCACTATTCAATATACAAAATAAATACTTCTTGCAAGCATTACTGAAATATTTCTAGCTTTGACACTGTTTTGTGATCTTTCAATATATCACAAATATGGCTAAATTGATAATTGAGTGGATACCACTTTCTTGAACGCTCTGTATGAAAAAAATCCAAGTGTCTTATTTTCCTTCATTTAATATCTTTCACCAAGTGGTTACCAAACAAACTATCAATTTAAATAAATATATTGTATTACCCTGTAAATTATGTGTTGTATTTTTATATTGTAGTTTAGTATTTTTAGTATTAGTTTAGTATTGTCATTAGTAATTCTAATGTTGACTGTCACATTTACTATCAGATGTAAATACACTGTACACGTGGCGACGTGATTAAAGAATAAAATAAACAAAATAAAATAAAAAATAATAATAAACGCCAACTTTTCACCCAATTCAATGCAATATCGCAAATCGCTTGTCAATGAACTAGGCTTTATATATTATGAGTGACATTTTTTTTAATGGTTAGCTTGATTGGTTGGTTTTCTAATTTTAAGAAAAACGCCCTTTTCAGTCATTGCTTAAAGTATGTAAATTTGTGCTTTTTAGTTAAATTGGATAATAACGTGAAAAAAGGTGGAATTGTATAACAGGTGTATGGGTAATGGATTTTAACAAACTCTTAACAACGCTTAATTAATAGTATATAACGCCATTAGGCCGATATGTAGCAAATAACAGGCGAGGGTTGAAGTTTGTAAACCGAGGCGAAGCGAAGCGGAGCGGAGCGCAGCCGAGGTTTATATTCAACCAAGCCTGTTATTTGCATATCGGCCGTATGTTGTTCGATACTTTTTGTAATACCTAATTTACAAAAACTGGTCAATTTATCAATATTAAATTTCAAAATTAATAAACTAGTTATCCAGGCGCAATTTGATACCATAGCAACATCAACGGTTCAAATACAAACAAACAAATCAAAGTGAAATTAGAAAAATAATGTCAGATGTGCAAAGTTCTTCGTTTTGTGGTATCCCCGAAGATGTACTAAATGAAGCAAATGCAGCCACAATCGATTTACTTCCCCAAAAAAGCAGCAGCAGGTATGAGAAAGAATATGAAGACTTGATTGCTCTTAAATTTGCGTTGTCATTTAAATAACGTCCACGGCCGTTATTATAACGGCCAAGGCCATTACGCCTATCATATCGATCAAGCAGACAGTACTGATAAATGTCAATAACACAGAGGTATTACAAAAAAATTATTAAAAATTATTTATTACGTACCCAATCATTAATATTGTCTAATTTAATGATATTAATCACTAATTAATAATTTACATGATAGTAAAGGGAAACGCAATAGTATTCTTCTACCTAGTTTCGTTTTATTTTAAAGAAAATTTACGACACAGGCGATAAAAACTTTACTAGAAACTCGTGTTGGAGCCTCGCATCTGGTGCACTGTAATGCACGATTTTTTTAATGTTGTGTTTACGATGTCGTGAATTCTGCAGTTGCTGTGTGAGAAATTATGTAATGGAATGGGTGGTAGCTGCAGAACAGCTCTCTTCATTAAATGGCCGATGCATGAGCATACGTAATATGTTAATGCATGGCTGAGCTGAAATTAGATTTAGATTCATGCATCAAATCCAGTAGTTACTAATTCTACTAGGTTTATGCTGTGTAAGGATATAGAATATTCAATCTTGAATGCACTTGCTCATATGGCTGATGGATTGATTAATTACTAAGAAACTGCAATAAAAACGAAATAATGTAACGGTTATGAAAATTATTCCCTACTGATCGAATGCCTACTGCTTTTATTTGTTTATTTAACGAAACATTATTTCTGCGGCTATGGCTAATAACCGTCACCGTTTTTTTACCGTTTTCAAAGTTTCAATTCAAATGAAAAATTTCAAAGTTTACTATAGTATGTAATTAAAGTTAAAAAATCTAAATAGCGATATCTAATGTATGATATTCTGAAAGTAATTCAAAAATTATGCAAATTGTACACAAAAATTGAATAATCCAAATTGAAATTGAAAAAAACAACTTATAAATAGCATTGCTCTAGGAGTCCTCTAGGAAAGCTATTTAAAGTATTTTTTATTAGTGATCATTGAAATAATAACAGAATATTTGAAATTTTGGAAACAATATTGACATTTTTAATAAAACAATTGAAATTTTGTAAAAAATAAGAGTTTGGCAGAAATAATTAAAAACCTTTAGTCTCCATCAGGAATGTTAATAATTGAAACTTTTGGCATGAAAATTTTCAATTATTAACATAGAATTTCAAATACCATAGAAATTTTGTGAAAATAAATGAAATTTATTTTCAAAATAGAAATATTATAAATTTCAAATAATGTTATTATATTTCGTCCATACAATAACATTATTTGAAAGTTATTATTCAAAATTTTACATTATATAATAATTGAAAATTTTACAGTACTCAGTGAACATCTTGCAATAGGTACTCAGTGAAAATATTTAAAAGTTTTGGTTAAAATAATTAAAATTCAGGTAGAATTAGTTGAACATTTGACAGAATTAATTGAAAACTTGGCAGTAACAAATTGAAAAGTACTATTCAATAATAAAGTAGGTAATCTCTGAAATTATGATATAATAATAAACCTCATTGAAAATAGTTAAAATTATAGTTAATATAATTAATATTTTGATTTAAATGATTAAAATTCAGGTAGAAATAATTGAACTTTCGACAGAATTAATTGAAAACTTGGCAGTAACAAGTTGAAAAGTACTACTCAACTTTAAAGTAGTTAATATCTAAAATTATGATATAATAATTAAAATTTTGATTAATTATATGAAAACTTGGCAGTAATAACTGAAAATTACTGTTAAATTCAAAAGAAATCTGAAATTATGCCGTAATGATTAAAATTTTGATTAATTAATTGAAAACTTGACAGTAATAACTAAAAACTGTTATATTTAAAAGTAATCTAAAATTATGACATAATGATTATAATTTTGAATAATTAAGTGATTGTAATTGTTAATTGAAGTAATAACTGAAACTTACAGTTAATAATTAACGTAATAATTGAAAATTTTGCAGTAATTATTATAAATTTTAAAGTATTCATTGAAAATATGGAAATATTCATTG
Organism: Othius punctulatus; assembly: GCA_951805005.1. Classification (NCBI taxonomy): domain Eukaryota; kingdom Metazoa; phylum Arthropoda; class Insecta; order Coleoptera; family Staphylinidae; genus Othius; species Othius punctulatus. Next base: position 16,784,155 of record OX638144.1, read on the forward strand.
AAAATATGGAAATACTCATTGAAAATATTTAAAATTATAGTTAGAATGATAAATACTTTGATTTAAATGATTAAAATTCAGGTAGAAATAATTGAACACTTGACAGAATTAATTGAAAACTTGGCAGTAACAAATTGTAAAGTACTATTCAATTTTAAAGTAGGTAATCTCTGAAATTATGATATAATAATTAAATTTTGATTAATTATTTGATAACTTGGCAGTAATAACTGAAAATTACTGTTAAATTTAAAAGTAATCTGAAATTATGCCATAATGATTAATATATTGATTAATTAAATGAAAACTTGACAGTAATAACTAAAAATTACTGTTACATTTAGAAGTAATCTAAAATAATGCCATAATGATCTGAAAAATATTGTTAATATAAAAAGTAATCTGAAATTATGACATAATGTTAAAATTTTTGATTAATTAATAGATTGTCATTGTTAATTTAAGTAATAACTGAAACTTACTATTAATAATTACCGTAATAATTAAAAAAATTACAGTAATAATTCAAAATATTAATTTACTCATTGAAAATATTGAAATACTCATTGAAAATATTTAAATTTATAGTTAAATAATTAATATTTTGATTTAAATGATTAAAATTCAGGTAGAAATGAGTTCAAATCTACTATTCAATTTTGAAGTAGGTAATCTCAGAAATTATTAAATAATAATAAAATTTTTGATTAATTATTTGAAAACTTGGCAGTAATTACTGAAAATTGCTGTTAAATTTAAAAGTAATCTGAAATTATGCCATAATGATTAAAATTTTGATTAATTAATTGAAAACTTGACAGTAATAAAAAATTACTGTTAAATTTAAAAGCAATCTGAAATTATGACTTAATCATTAAAATTTAGAATAATTAATTGAAAACTTGACAGAAATAACTGACGACAACTGTTAAAATTAAAAGTAATCTGAAATTATGACATAATGATTAAAATTTTGATTAATTAATTGACTGTAATTGTTAATTGAAGTAATAACTGAAACTTACTGTTAATAATTAACATAATAATTGAAAATTTTACACTAATTATTCAAAATTTTAAAGTACTCATTGAAAATATTTAAAATTATGGTTACAATAATTAATATTTTGATTGAAATAATTAAAATTCAGGTAGAAATAATTTAACATTTGACAGAATTAATTGAAAACTTGGCAGTAACAAGTTGAAGAGAACTATTTTAAAGTAGTTAATCTCTGAAATTATGATATAATAATTAAAAAAATTATTAATTATTTGAAAACTTGGCAGTAATAACTGAAAATTACTGTTTAAATTAAAAGTAATCTGAAATTATGACATAATGATTAAAATTTTGATTAATTAATTCATTGTACTTGTTAATTAAAGTAATAAGTAAAACTTACTGTTAACAATTAAAGTAATAATTGAAAATGTTACAGTAATTATTCAAAATTTTAAACTACTCATTGAAAATATTTAAATTTATAGTTAAAATAATTAATATTTTGATTTAAATGATTAAAATTCAGGTAGAAATGAGTTCAAAAGTACTATTCAATTTTGAAGTAGGTAATCTCAGAAATTATGAAATAATAATAAATTTTTTGATTAATTATTTGAAAAATTGGCAGAAATTACTGAAAGTTACTGTTAATTTTAAAAGTAATCTGAAATTATGCCTTAATGATTAAAATTTTGATTAATTAATTGAAAACTTGACAGTAATAAAAAATTACTGTTAAATTTAAAAGTAATCAGAAATTATGACATAATGATTAAAATTATGATTAATTAATTGAAGTAATAACTGGAACTCGCTGTTAATAATTAACGTAATAATTGAAAATGTTACAGTAATTATTCAACATTTTAAAGTACTCATTGAAAATATGGAAATACTCATTGAAAATATGGAAATACTCATTGAAAATATTTAAAATTATAGTTAAAATAATTAATATTTTGATTTAAATGATTAAAATTCAGGTAGAAATAATTGAACAATTGACAGAATTAATTCAAAACTTGGTAGTAACCTGTTGAAAAGTACTATTCAATTTTAAAATAGGTATTCTCTGAAATTATGATATAATAATACAAATTTTGATTATTTGAAAACTTGGCAGTAATAACTGAAAATTACTGTTCAATTTAAAAGTAATCTGAAACTATGCCATAATGATTAATATTTTGATTAATTAATTGAAAACTTGGCAGTAATAACTGAAAATTACTGATAAATTCAAAAGTAATTTGAAATGATGCCATAATGACTAACATTTTCATTAATTAATTGAAAACTTGGCAGTAATAACTGAAAATCACTGTTAAATTTACAAGTAATTTGAAATTATGACATAATGATTAAAATTTTGATTAATTACTTGATTGTAATTGTTAATTGAAGTAATAACTGAAACTCACTGTTATTAATTAACGCAATAATTAAAAATTTTACAGTAATTATTCAAAATTTCAAAGTACTCGTTGAAAATATGGAAATACTCATTGAAAATATTTAAAATGATGGATAAAATAATTAATATTTTTATTAAAATAATTAAATTTCAGGTAGAAATAATTGAACATTTGACAGAATAAATTGAAAACAGTAACAAATTGAAAAACACTATTCAATTTTAAAGTGGGTAATCTCTGAAATTATGGTATAATAACTAAAATTTTGATTACTAATTTGAAAACTTGGCAGTAATAACTGAAAATAACTGTTAAATTTAAAAGTAATCTGAAATTATGCCATAATGATTAAAATTTGATTAATTAATTGAAAACTTGTCAGTAATAACTGAAAATTACTGTTAAATTTAAAAGTAATCTGAAATTATGACATAATGATTAAAATTTTGATTAATTAATTGATTGTAATTGTTAATTGAAGTAATAACTGAAACTTAATGTTAACTATTAACGTAATAATTGAAAATTTTACATAACTATTCAAAATTTTAAAGTACTCACAGAAACTATGGAAATACTCATTGAAAATATTTGAAATTATGGTTAAAATAATATATATTTTGCTTGTAATAATTAAAATTCAGCTAGAAATAATTTAACATTTGACAGAATTAATTGAAAACTTGGCAGTAACAAGTTGAAAAGTACTATTCAATTTGAAAGTAGTTAATCTCTGAAATTATGATATAATAATTAAAATTTCGATTAATTATTTGAAAACTTGACAGTAATAACTGAAAATTACTGTTAAATTAAAGTACTCTGAAATTATGGCATAATGATTAAAATTTTGATAAATTAATTGCTCGTAATTGTTAATTGAAGTAATAACTGAAAATTGCTGTTAATAATTAGCGTAATCATTGAAAATTTTACAGTAATTATTCAAAAATTTAAAGTACTTATTCTATTGCATTGACGTAGGTTATCTAAATTTCAACAATAATTCATTTCGAAAATCTTTCCGATTGCAACACTATGTGAATTAAAGAAAAAAATATAAAATATATCTTATGTAAGAAATTCTGATAATTTAATAATAAGTTCTGAAAATTGAAAGTCACCCCCAACAAAGGCCTTGCATTTTCACAGCTTCCAAAATGTTTCTACATTATAATATAATAACTAAACAATGAAATAAAAAATTAGAATCTAAAACTAATACGTTATAAAAAATCTCATTGGTATCTTGCATAATTGTCGAAAATTTCCATTTTAAAATCATTTGAAAAACTATATCTGGGTAAGTGAAAATCACTCGGTACATCTGATAGGGGCTAATAAAGTTTTTAGATAAGCACAAATTATTGCTGTAAATGAGTTTTCTTGAAAAATTTATAATAATTATTTTTATAAATGGCCATATGATGCCAAGTTTTTGGCGGTCACTGTATAGCTAAATTATCTAAATTTTATGATGTTTAAATCATAATTGTTATTTTTTTAAAATTAATATATCACCCTATATGTTTTTTAATTTAATTTCGTTATTATCGTTATTATTGTGTGAAGAATTTAGGCTGTCTAGAGATGCTAAAAGGGATAATTTTAATGAGTTTTGGGAAGAGCACCTAAATTTTCGGTTTCCGTAATATTAATTACACGTTGGCGAACTTTTACATATTTTCTTTTCACTGTCCATCAATTTTAACAGTACAGTTTCAGCAGTTCTAATTTGCATGAAAATGAACACACATTAGTCAGTAAATTACAAAAAACCCGTGATACAGTTCCACGCTCGGAATATCCCAGGATTGGAGTCCCTTGGGTTTCCCTCCGCTCGCCATTCACATTTGTAATTACAATTTTTCAGTAATTTGTGGAATAGAGGGGAGTGTCAAAACTGAATGTACGAATTATTAGTTCATTCGTTTTTTAACTGACAAGTGATTTAGCTCCAGTAGCAAGATTTTATCAAGTTCAGAGGCATTAGATTTTTTTCATTTTTAATTAAATAATTAGTATTAAGTATAAAAATAACCATAACAAGTTGCAGATGTATTTGAAATAGTTTTGAATTGATCCCTAAGCCTACAAAAATTTTATATTTCAAGTATGGTAGGTCGCTCCTTGGCGAGGGTAATTAGGTATAGCAACAAAAATAACTTGATATAGCAAAAAAAATAACCAGATATAGAAACAAAAATAACATAATAAATATACACCTATTATTCTCTCAAAATTTGTGTTAATTTTTTTTTTTACAAAATTTATTTATTTAACATTGAACCGTTTTCAATGATTGACACCAACATTTTTGGCAACATATTAGAAAGGGAGAATCTGCAGACGCAACTTCATACGCTTATAACTTCAAATGTAATCACAGGAAAGTTTTGTTTGTAGGTTTAGAGTCATATTTGTTAGTAGTATGTGATGTATAAAGGATGGACACCATTTTTGGGAGACCCTGTATATAAATCCATCCATTGTAATATTCAATATAAATACCGATGGGTTCGACTCTCATCCATTCAATTTCATATGCACTACGACTATTCTACATAATGTTCCAAGAACTTGGCAATATGTACTAATTAGACCAAATATGATAAAAATTGATGCCTTAAGAGATCTCTGCACATCCTATTACTTTGTTAATAAATACCTCTGCAGTTAAAAGTTAAAAAAAACTAAATTAGATACATGTGTGGTTACCACTTAAATAATCATCACACGAAAATTTTGTTTGTGGAGTCATATTGGTTGGTTGATATTGGTATAAAGGATGGATACCATTTTAGAGACACCCTGTATAATGGTTGCTATATATTTTTTTACGCGCAATGGCGGGAATTGCAGATATTAAAGGTGCATAAATTAAAGATTAGCCATAAAAATATTGCCTTGACAGATAAATAAAGGTCCTGAGAAATAATATCTCTACCGTCATGACGTATTTTTCTTGCTTATAATAAAATTCTAATCTTGGAATAATATTCCTTTCTTTCGTTAACCCCGCAAATCCCAGTGGACTCTGTAATATTCATTGAAAGTGAAGCACACATAAAATATTCATGTAATCGTAATTATGAATTATAAATTGTTCTAATTGAATCCCCCCCAATTTTACCAATTAGGGAGTATCTAATAAAATATATAATTAGTTGAATTTTTTTTTTCCAATTAATATTAATAAAATTCTTATTTTATATACACTGCTCAACATTTGAACTGGTACACTTATATAATATGCAGTACATTTTTTAAAAGAATTAAAAAAATCTTGTGGGTTTGGCATGACTTCCTATATGATCAGGGCTGTGTTTCGGAATGCAAACAAATGCCTATCGAATAACATTTCCGAAACAATTATTGTTTATCTGTCATCAGTGCAGTTACTGAGTTCGCGGACGCTTATACTTTATCAAGTTTTAAGAGAATTTTTGCGAATATCTCGAGTAAGTTTTAATTCATAGTCGTTGACTGCATTTTAAAGATGCCATTAAGGCATTTAAGTATTGAAGAGATGAGCCTAGCTATGGGAATGCTTATGACTGGTGCATCGCTAAGAACTGTTGCTGCCCATTTCAATGTGAGCCACAATGTGGTCAAAAGAGTTCGAATGTGTTTTAATGATACTTGATCTGTCGAAGATAGGCACGGCGGAGGGCGAAATAGCAGTACAACAGTCAGGGAGGACCGTTTTATTACGATTCAGACTCGAAGGAATAGATTTTCTACTGGAAGAACACTCCAAATTCAGTTATTGAATGCATCATGTATTCAAGTATTCACTCAAACAGTAAGAAGAAAGCTTTATGAGGGAAATTTAAGGTTCAGATCTTCTAAAAAATGACCATTGTTGACCAGAGCCCACAAAAGAAGAAGGCTAGAGTTAGCACACCAACATGCAAATTGGAGTGTTGAAGATTGGGGTCGTTGTTTATTCAATTCGCAGACCAGAGTGCGTCTCTATAGCTCAGATGGAAGAGTTAAAGTTTGGAGAAGCAGAGAAGAACGCTATATTGAGAACTATGTGACTTACCATCAAGTTTATAGAGGCAGTTCAATTACCGTTTGGGAGGTACTTCTGCGACTCGTCGTACTGAATTGGTTATGCTTGGAAATGCTACAATGACTAGTGTCAGGTATCATAATGAGGTATTAGAACCTGTAATGTTGCCATTTGCCAATGAAATAGGCGATGGTTTCGTGTTTGTTGATGATAATGCGCGTCCTCATAGAGCAAGGCAAATCAATGCATTTTTTAAAGAGAACAATATTGCGCACATGGATTGGCCAGCGAACTCTCCAGATCTGAATCCCATAGAGAACATATGGGATTACCTGAAAAGGTTGATAAGGTCACAAGGAGTGGATCCAAACAATCACCATCAGCTCCGAACTGCCGTTTTGGAAGAATGGCAAAATATTCCTCGGCATTACATTCGTGATTTGATTTCCAGCATGCCAAGACGTTGCCAAGAGGTTATAAGAGCTAGAGGAGGTCCCACGCATTATTAATCTTTAAGTGTTTGGTTGTCATTTCTTTCCAGAGCAAACTTTTTTGTAATACTAAAATGAAGATTTTGTTATTTTTCTATTAAAGCAGTTGAAATTCGTTATTTAAGTATTATTCTTTTAATTCTTCGTCCTAAAAGTATTTCCAGAACCATATACTATCAATTAAGCAAGAAGGTGTTCTTCAAAAAGTAATCAATTGTTTTTTATATATGTTCTTGTAAGTGTACCAGTTCAAATGTTGAGCAGTGTATTAAATCCCATTGTTAAAATAACAGTTTGATCAAAAGTATGATTTATCAAATTCATTTTTATTAATCAAAAAGGGCTTAGAAGAATTAAGGAGTGTTAAAATAGCATGTTTGAAATAAAAAGACAGCACATACAAAAAAATAGTCTTCAACATATTCCTTCTACATAAATTGCAGTGTTTTCTGTAAATTACTAACAAATAATAACGCTAAAAGACTTCATGTGAAAACTTTGAGGAGTTTGTGCAGACTGAGGAAGAATGGTACAACATTTTGCTATTAAGATTGTTTACTTAGAATTTTATGACCAACATCGCCACGTGTAGTTATATCACCAATTTATACACACCCTGTATAATCTACAGAGCTTTCAAGGAAGTGGTGTCAACTTTTATCGGAAAATGAGTCGAAAGTCCTGATACCAAAATGTTGCGAAATTGTTTTTTTTATCAAAAAGGGCTTATAAGCTAATTAAGAAGTGTTAAAAGAGCGTGTTTGAAATAAAAAGACAGAACATATAGAAAAATAATCTTCAATATATTCCTACTACCTAAATTGCAGTGTTTTCTATAAATTAGTAACGAATAATAACGCTTGCTAAAAAACTTTATGTTAAAACTTTAAGGACTTTGTGCAGATTCAGGACGTATGGTACAAGATTAAGATTATTTAGAATTTTATGACCAACATCGCCACGTGTAGTTATTTCACCAATTTATACAAACCCTGTATAGTATACAGAGCGTTCAAGAAAGTGGTGTCAACTTTTGCTCAACAGTTCCAATGAATAATGACAATAATGACATTTGAAAAATTGTAGTTAAATTATTTGCATGTACCCTAGAAACCATTTCAGCAACGTTGCAAAAATAACTACAATTACATCCTCAGCAGTGTCATCTATTAGTATCCAGCGTAAAAGTTGATACCACCTTAAAACCTTGATGACCTTGGTTAGATTCAGGAAACAGGGTGAAACATTTTGGTTTTGACTCAGAATTTTATGACCAACATCGCCATGTGTAGTTATTTCATCAATTTATACACATCCTGTATAGTCTACAGAGCGTTCAAGAAAGTGGTGTCAACTTTTATCACTAGTTCCAACGAAATAATGACATTTGCCAAATTCTAGTTAAATTATTTGGATGTAACCTAGGAACAATATCAGCAACGTTGCAAAAAAGAAACCTTTATTTAATTCCGTTTTGAAAAGTTAAATTTTACATCAATTTGTGTCATTATGAAACGATAAATTTTTCACAACTGTCGCGTACACAGTTATGTAATGTAGTTATGTAAATACATTACATAACTGCAATTCCCACCAAGCTTCAAACTTTTTGTAGGTTACAGCGTATCTATTTCTGGATTTTTCTGGTAGTAAACTCTACCTATGGCAACATTACCAGAGTCTTAAACATCATAAGTTAGTTCTGAATCGCTATTTGGAGGACATGTCTAGCATTATTATTAAATTTGTGAATTATCTTAGTTTCCTGACAAATTTGTTCATGCCACTGCAATCGTGTTTCCGTAGAAACAAGAGGTATAAGGTGATCTGATTCTGTGATGTAGTAAGGAACGTTCTTATTCAAATAGTAGATTAAATAATTCTGACGAAATTAAATAAAGTTTTGTACGTGTTTAATCAATCCAAACTGGATAAACAGATTCTTTACTATGTTTTGATTAGATTATACGTTATTTTAAATGTTTCATCAATTAACTATAGCTGATATTGAACGGAAATTTTTACTGCAGTTTTTTTTTATTACGTGAATCACAAGAACTTCCACTACCACACAAAAGCACAAAATATTAGGGCAAACTTTATATTTGTCTATTAGGACTAATAGATTCTTTTGAAATTGTACATACATTAAGGACATCAGAAGCCGCATATGCACCATGTTATAAAATGTTATGACATCGCAAGTTAAGTCAGCTCATATCAGGTTAGGTTGTAATGGGTATTACATTAATTTGAGTACAATTCGCGAGTTTCAGCTTACTCATGTACATACATTTCAAACATTGCTGTGTTGCTGCAGAAATGTGCACTCTTAAATAATGAAGTGACCTTCGCGTATAATTATTTCTCCCCTGCAGCCTTTTTCCTGTTCCACGTAAAAATATAATTCCGGGCTGCGAATTTCCGCAATTTCCCAGCCAGCGCGGGACGTATTGCCGGGATTTATTAAATTTAAAATATTAATTCAAACATTCTGACTTAATTTTTTTTATTGCCCACTTCTGCACGCAAATAAAAATGCGAAATGACGCTTTCATGTTCCACCCTCTTCAACCCACGCCGTCTCCCGGCTTCGACTCTGCGAGGCATTAATTGAGTATGGAGTTTCGTTCAGCTCATACAATGAATTTTATAGCAGATGTAACAGGCTTCACCGAGTTTTATTACAGCATAATTATGCTTAAGAAACGGAGATTATTGTGTATTTGTTTTGTTTGATTTCAGTTGTGTTTTGATCTATTCATTAGCCTTGGAGAATATATAAAATTATCAACGAATAAACAAAAACAAATTTTCAATATAAATTCGATGGTTTTCAAGAAAATTGGCATAATTGAAAAAAAAGTTTTTGCGTTAAAAGTACACACATCTGTACAACAGATATTTGTAATTAAACGGGAAAGCTAAAAACACAATAATATATAGGGTGTTCGATTTAAATAACTAAATTGGATGGCTACTTCCGGTAGAACCGGAAATGTTAGAAGGTTGAAAGTATTTTACCTGAGGAGAACAGAATCAGCCATGTTTGGATGAATTATTTCCAATATTTAGTTTATCGGGAACCCCATAAACTTTTAATGGTCCATTAGCGTGGGACACCCTGTATATTTATCCAGAAAAGCATCAAGTAAAACGAATAAATTAAATTGATTTTATACAGAACTCGTTTTTTTTACTTAGGTCTTTACTTTACTTTTATTCTTTTTTAGGTCACTTTTCTTGAAATCCATCGTATATTGGAGAAAAATGAGCTTAACATAGTGTTATGATCTTTTTTTTTTCAGAAGTATTATTCAGAGGAATATGTGAATAATTTTAATCAAGTTTGTCTATGTAAACCCAACCGCGTGATTCCTTACCAATCGGAGCCTTAAGCTAATATGCCTCACAGGCTGGTGATGAATTAAATTCCTGTCACGAACTCGTACACATCTCCTATTAGAAACTCATCGCGTTAACCCATCCAGGTACTAATTGTAGCTTAGTAATTACCAGAACGTATTCAGTTATCGTGGCTTTGTTGGTTTCTCGGGGCGTTCCGGGCAAATATCGCTCTCCTGATAGCATTTTAATTGCCCCCCTTTTTGCTATCCGTTGTGCCGCTATAATGCCTTGCAGCCTACGCCACTATCTTCTAAATAATTCCCGGTTTTTATTCTTTTTATATGGAATCCAGATGAGAGCACAATGGATACGCTCGATTTTTACACAATGCGGGCCCTTCTCTTTGTAATTTTCCGAACAGTTTCTCCATTATTGCACCCTGATTTAATTATAATTACACGCAGGGATAGACCGTTTTCAACGCGGAGTAATTATTTTTTTGTTGTCCCTTTGTATAACTTAATAAAGACATAAAATAATTATTAATTTAAAATAAATATATATTAAATAAAAAATGTAATTCAATAATTTTATTAAAGAACTGAGCAAAAATGCATTGATATTCAGTGGGCTAGCAAAAAAAAAAAAAAATGGAAATGGAAAAAGAAATCTCCTTGAAACCAAGTAGAGCGTGGCAATGCTAATCCTTATGGATTGGAAACAGAAAATACAGAATTGGGAATATGTAAATTCGAAGATATTGAAAGTTAAAATGGAAATAGAGAAATGGACAATAGTAGAATGTATTGTACCATATGGGCCCAACGAAAATGAAATGAAAGAAGTACTGGAACCAGTACTTCCACCTAGTACCAATACCAGTACCAGTAACAAAAAACAGAAGATCCAACAGAAAAAGCTAATATTATTATTATACTACGTTTACTAAGATAATACTACTAGGAGATCTAAATAGAATAGTGGGGAAGCAGACAAATAGATAATCACAATAATTGGAACACATGGAGAAGAAACCATAAACAGAAATGATTGATACTGAAATATTGTATGGATAACAACATGATAATTACCAACACAAAATTTAAGCACAAAAATTAGCACAAATATACTAGAGAAGTGAAAAGTATAGGAGAGAAATAAATTATACAGAGCGTTCAAGAAATTCCAATAAAAAAATTGCAATTGCCAGCAAAATTTCAAATTCTTTCTGCGAATTTTATAATTTTCTGCACTTCATTTAATTCTAATCAAAATATTACACTTCCCAATGATTATTGCTAATTTTCAATCACAGTTTCTTAAATATCGATGAATATTTGATCACTTTTATTGAAAATTTTGTCAATCCCAATAAAAAACTTGCAATTGCCAGTAAAATTTTAGATTCATGCTGAAGATTTTATAACTTTCACTGCAATGTTTAATTTTCAATTATAATTTTACACTTTTCAAAGAATATTGTAAATTTTCAATTACAGTTTCTTAATTTTCGATGAAATTTTGGTAACTAGCTTTAGGCCAGTAAGCTTTTAGATTAGTGCTGAAGATTTTATAATTTTTACTGCAATGTTTAATTTTCAATAAAAATTTTGCACTTTCCAATGAATATTGTTAATTTTCAACCACAGTTTCTTAATTTTTGGTGAAATTTTGGTAACTTTCATTAAAAATTTCATAAATTCCGGGGCAAAAAATGTATTTGTCAGCAAAATGAGAATTTTATAATTTTTAACGCTATGTTTAATTCTAATCAAAATTTTACACTTTCCAATCATTATTACTAGTTTTCAATTACAGGTTCTTAATGATCGATGAATATTTGATAACTTTTATTGAACATTTCGTCAATTGTAGTAAACATTTTGCAATTGCCAGTAAAATGTTAGATTCAAGCTGAAGAATTGATAATTTTGACTGCAATGTTTAATTTTCAATCACCATTTTGCACTTTCCAATAAATATTGCTAATTTTCAATTACAGCTTCTTAATTTTAGATGGAATTTTGGTAACTTTCATTAAAAACTTCATAAATTCGGGGGAAAAACTTACATTTGTTAAAAAAAAATTAAATACTTGACGAGAATTATAAAATTTTCAGTGCTATGTTCAATTTCCAATCAAAATTTTGCGCTTTCCAATTGAAATTGCTAATTTTCGATAACTTTTATTGAAAATTTCATCATGAAAATTACGTTATTGTAATTGACAATTAGCAATATGAGTTGAAAACGGCAAAATTTTGATTGGAAATTAAATACAGCACTGAAAGTTATAAAATTCCCAGCATAAATTTAATATGTTGTTAGAAACTGCAAACTCTTTACTGAAAACTGCAAAATATTTACGGACAACGAAGAAATTTTTATAAAAACAAAGAAAAACACGAAATTACACTTGAAAATTACAATTTTTGACAGAAAATAGCAAAATTTTGATTGTATATTAAACATTGCAGAAAAAATTATCAAATTTAGGCATACATTTAAAATTTATCTGGCAGTTGCAAATTTTTTACCGGAAATGATGAAATTTCCATTGGTTCATCGAAAATTATGAAAATGTAATTAAAAATTAGTATTAGTCATTGGAAAGTGCAAAATTTGGATTGGAAATTAAAGGCAGCACTGAAAATTATAAAATTCTCAGCATGAATTTAAAATTTTGCTGGAAATTACACATAATTTACTGGAAACTGCAAAATGTTTACTGGGAATGATGAAATTATCTCAAAACAAAAAATAAACTTGAAGTTGCACTTGAAAATTCAAATTTTGATAGAACATAGCCAAATTTTGTTGAAAATTAAACATTCCGGTGAAAATTTAGAATTTAAAATGTTGCAATAACAAAGTTTTTACGGGAAATAGTGAAATTGTCAAGGAAACTCTTAAAGTGCTCATCGAAAATTGTTATTATAATTGAAAATTAGAAATATTCGTTGGAAACGGCAAGATTTTGATTGGAAATTAAAGACAGCACTAAAATTCCCAGCATAAATTTAATATGTTGTTGGAAACTGCAAAATTTTTACTGAAAACTGCAAAATATTTACTGGAAACGAATTTTTTTTATAAAAACAAAGAAAACATGAAATTGCGCTTGAAAAGTACAAATTTTCATAGAAAATTGCGAAATTTTGATTGTAAATTAAACATTTCAGTAAAAATTATTAAATTTAAGCATTCATTTAAAATTTATCTGGCAGCTGCACATTTTCTACTGGAAATGATGAAATTTCCATTGGTTCTTATAAAACATTTTCGTAAATTATGAATATGCATGTGACAGAAAATTTCAAATTTTTATTGTAAGTTACGAAATTTCTGTTTGTAAATTAAACATTGCAGTGAAAGTTATAAAATTGTCAGCATAAATTAAAACAATTACCGGCAATTGCAAAATATTTACTGGAAATAGGACGAAATTTTCTTATAAACTAAGTAGGTAGAAATTTATTTGCAATTAAAATATCAAAACGGTGAAAGAGTCCATAAATACAATCTACCAATAACTATCAAAAATATCATAAACTTCTGAAAAAAAGTTACACTATGAAATTGAGAAGAGTGAAAAACCACATTTCAGCATATTTCAGCTTTTTTTCAGTTAGTCAGTAACTAGTTATTACTAGGTATAACTAGATATGAACTAAGTATATAGGCATTTTATAACTGTTGTTGGAAATCAATTAACCGACCCTCAATTGATTAGTCTTATAAAATGCCTAGGCAATGTTTTAAAGTGAAGTTGGTTTATTTCATTTCATTGTGTTTTGCTGTGGTCAGAGGATTAAGTGTATATTCTCCATTTTTTTAGCATATTTTTCATTTTTGGGAACATATTTTTCATTTTTAAGACCACGTTTCCCATTTATAATAGCAGATTTTCCATTTTTAAGAAGATATTTTTTATTTTTAAGAGCTTATTTTCCATTTTTAAGAGCATACTTTAAGCACTTACACTGAAACATATTCTCCATTGTTTTGAGCACATTTTACATTTTTAGGAACATATTTTCCATTTTGACGAGCATGTTTTCCATTTATAACAGCATATTTTCCATTTTTAAGAAAATATTTTATATTTTTAAGAGCGTATTTTCCATTTTAAATAGCATAATTTCCATTTATAAAAGCATGTTTAAAGCGCTTAAACTAGTTTTTTGGAGCATAATTTTTGTTGCCCTACTGATTACGTTTGCAGTTTAATATGGATTAGCTACTTCTGCAGCCTGAAAAATTTATTCCCCCATAAAATATTTATGTGCAAACTTTTCGCATCTCGAAATGCTCGAGGAATTAAACTCCAATCCGATGCGGCGATTATGCACACCAGTTTATGAATAACTCTAATTTCCGTGGAAGATGTCCCATTTGCACTTCAAAGCGGGGAACGGTTCTGGTTTTCCTCGCGCCTGCCGTGATAATATGTGAGTAGGGCCGGATCTGCCACTTTTATGTATTCCAGAGATGGACTCAGACATCGTAAATCCATTTTATTGCCTTTATGCACCTGTATATCTGTCAATTTGTATTACGTTACGTTACACGGGGGCGGCATCGGCACACGGGTTCAGAAATATGATTCATAAAGAATGCACTGGTTTCAAATATTCAACCTGACTAGAATGAAGCATACGAAGAGATGTAAAAATGAGGAGAAATAACATAAATCAACTACTTTAGCTACGATTACTTTTTTTGGGGATATAATATAACATTTTAAATACAAAGTGTCAGGATATATATATATATATATATATATATATATATATATATATATATCCTGATATACTGATTTAACAAGGCCCTTAGACCTTCTTTGTTTACTTCAGATTTCAGATGCTGTCAGGTTGTGTTGAAAGGTGCAAATGGACAACCATAACGTCCTCGATTACAAAAGTGTTAAGAAGCTGTAATCATTACATTACGAAGTAAACATGTCGGTTTTGGGTTTTACTGCAAGGGTTAATATCCTTACTTCTCAGAGTGTGTCGTGTGGTTAACTGGGAAACTGGGAGACCGCCAAGCACCCCCAAGAAGTAAACTCCGACGCAATTCCAGCAACACGTACTTACATTTAAACTTAAAAATAAAATTAATATGCCTCGACCGCAATAAACTCAGCCGTGCGAATTACGTTTCTCCGCGGGCAGTAAAAACTAACAAAACGCATCAAGCCGTTCGGGCGCAAACGTTTACTTTATTGCCCGCGTCGCCCTTTCCGCTTCATTTGCAGAGTGAATATATATATATATATATATATATATATATTTTTCGCCGTTATTTCGGCCGTATCTCGCGGCACAGACGCGAGGGGGTTCGGAAACCGCCCCTGTCGCATTAAAATAAATGGTGGCACCCCTGGATGCGCGCAAATCCGGTTTAAAGTTTGCAGGCGTGGGCCGCGAAACGGCGGCCACTTTTAATTGCACCGGGTACAAATGTAATTCGCGGCAACTTTTAATTACCTAACGATGCGGTGTGTGGAAATTGCTGCATGCAGTGTACTCAAACCGTGACTATAATTGCGATAAATATAGCAAAGTGTCTGCGCACTGCAGATAATTTTCAGGTTTGCATCAGCAAAGATATTTTCACATGATAATAACCAACTGCCTACAAAAAAAAAACTGAAACTACCACCATAACAACCAACTACCTACAAAAAAAATCTGAATTTACACCATATGACTTTATCATCTTAAAGATAAATATTTCTCTGATATCCCCGATACAAGTTTCTCACAAAAATCATGCACTTTCAATTAACTACTACACAGAGATTTTTAGGTTTGCATCAGCAAAGAGATTTTTATGTGATAATAACCAACTACCTACAAAAAAAAAACTGAAATTACCACCATAACAACCTCCTACCTACAAAAAAAAATCTGAAATGACCACCATATGACTTAATCATCTTAAAGATAAATATTTCTCTGATATCCACGATAAAAGTGTCTCACAAAAATTATGCAATTTCTATTAACTACTACAGAGCCTTCAAGAAAATGGTGTCAACTTTTACCCTGGATACTGGATAAATGTTTTAATGTTTTGCAACGTTGCTGAAATGTTTCCTACAAGCAAATAATTTAACTAGATTTTTTTAAACGTCACAATTTGTCATAATTTCGTTGGAACTAGTTGGGAAAAAAGATACCACTTTCTTGAACTCTCTGTATTTAAATATTTTCACGTACCTACTTATATATTCTATTGCAGCAAACATTCATAAAAACGAAAAATGACAACAGTAAAAGTTAAATTGTCCGCATGCAGTGTACTCAAACTGTGACTATAATTGCAATAAATATAGCAAACTGTCTGCACACTGCAGAAAATTTGTAGGTTAACAGCAAGCAGCAGTTTTTTAACCAAAATGCTTATCAGGTCTAAATTTTCTTGCGGAACTGGGATTATCAATTGTCTGCTCATTAAATTAAATCCAGTTCTTTAGTTATCGGGTGGACAAAATTCTATTAACATTAAAAAAACGGAAATGGCCACCACATGATTTTGTTATGCGAATAATTAAAAAAAAAACTGTAAACCAAGGGAACAAAACTACAACGTATGCAGGTTTAAATGGTTTTTTACTTTTCTTCAAATTTTTTTCACGCACCATTCTATTTTACAAAATGTTCACAAAAATACAAAAAAAAAATGTAAGTTTTCAAGCAAAAACTAATCAGCGCTAAGTCTCAACGATGAAAGTGTTGAGTGTTGTCTATAGTAGTTGTCACATTAAGCGTTGTCTATATTAAATCTGAATAAAATATTTCCTTTCCGTTCTTGCGTTATCGTGCGGATAAAATACATTGCACACATACACAATTATATGATTAGGTTATTAAAAATCTATATTTCAGATTGGCACAGCGTTTTGAGTAGTATATAAAATCTTCTGCTGAGGTTTCGTATTGTAATGCTTTCATTTTTGTTACAGGTTACCTAGGAAATTCCAGGGTGGTTCTCAACAACAATTTCGATGCCGCCACACAGGTAAATACAAAATATATTTTAATGCAATAAGAGCGCAAAGTGGTACATGGTTGCTCTCGGTGGAAAGTTGCTGCGCGACGCGAAGGAGAGCGCGGCAATTCCCCGAAAGCAACAATGGCACTTTAGCCTCAACTTGCGCACAAGATTTTTTTCTACAATTTATGTAGACATAAATTAATTATTATGTTAATTATTATTATAATTATGTTATTGTTTTATATGACAATCGTTAATTGAGGAGAGGAGCAAGCATGCAAAATGCGTTAAATCAATTTTTGACACCTTGGGAGTTAAATGCAAATTTTATATATTTGGGGCGAGTTAAATCCAATGGCGATGTCAGAATAGAGCTGCACAAGTTAAATCATTGTGAAATTCCTACTTAAAAACGAGCAAATCAAGCATAAATTAAGCAACGCATATCGAGCGTTGAATCCAAAATTTTATAACCATTTTTTTGTAATTTGTACCATAGATTTCATATTTCTAAAGTTTTTTCTTAATATATAGTTACGAAATATTGTTTTTTTTTAATAAAGAGGTCGCAATAAAACAATCACTTTTATTTTGAGTTCAAACGAGAAATTAGTTTCTATACTTATACAGGATGTCTCTAAAAAATCGCCGCTGGCCATAACTCCTCTATTTATTGGCCGACTACATTCAAACATAAACAAGATCAGAGGCACCACATGGTCTAGAAAGGGGCCCTAATTTTCTTTTTTTGCAAAATCAACTTTCATTTCAGCGATTTTAGCATATGGAGCCATTTAATCTTGTTTTTGTTTTATTGTAAACGGCCAATAAATAAAGGAGTTATGGCTGGCGGCGTTTTTTAGGAGACACCCTGTATAAAGAATCACTCAAACTGCAATAAATATATTTCAATCAAGTAAAGTGAGATAAATTAAAAACAATTGTGCTCATAACATCTAACAAGCAATATTAAGCATAACGCGTTAGATCAAAAATTTTATCACATTTTTTTGTAATATGTACCTTAGATTTCATATTTTAGTATTTTCTTAAAATATAGTTACGAAAAATTCTTTTTTAATAAAGAGCTCACAATGAAACAATCACCTTTATTTTGAGTTAAAACGAGAAATTAGTATCTATACTAATATAAAGGAACGCTATAGTTTTATTAATAGATAGTAATCACACATAATATAGTTAAATTTAACTGTCAAATCATATAGATAACTCATAAAAATTGTAGTAAGAATGAGAATTTTCATGTGTTTGAAAAATTTTGAAAGAAAATCCAAAAATAACAGGCATTTATTATGAAGAAACAAATTTTTAAGAGTTACGATCCAATTCAGCAGTAATCTAAAGTTATTTAAGACTGCAGGTTGATAGCCAGTAAAATATTGTTAATACTACTCATAATATTCACATCTCAAACTCACAAGGTGGTTTACAATGTACATGCACATGTACACCACCTCTGAAGGGTTTAAGATGAAAGCGTAGAAATGTTTGATCATGTAGGGTGGATTAATGTATAAAACTTTTCTTTTATAATATGAATATTTGGATTTTATACAACTTTAGGGAAAAGTGTGTGAAAGTCTTTTGGAATTTTAATCAAAACCGTTTAACTAATAAAATATAGATTCGGAAGCACGATCAGACAACACACTATAGACAACTAAAGGCCGGTTTCGACCTAGTTGGGACTCATCAGTTCACTGAAGTCAGAGTGTTACGTTGGAACGTAACATGGTGATTCAAAAAAATATTTCATCAAAGCGTGCCATGAAAAAAATTACTTATGTCTGAAAGAACGCTTCTCTCATTCAGTGAACTGTTTATACGAGTACATCATAATTTTGTGACGATCCTAAAAAGTTCAAAAACGGTGGAACTTGTAAACAGATCTGTGGACTTAATTTTTGAAAAAAATTGAGGCAATAAAAATATGTTTTGTCTATAATTCAAAACGGCGCTTGGTACTCTCAATTTTCAAGGTATACAAAAATATCCACAAAGAATTGCAAATACTTCAAACTTCAAACGTCTTTTATTAGACATGAATTACATGTAAGCTAAAGACAATATAAATTAGAAAAACACTGCTACATTTTATGTAGAAAAAAATCAAGTACTGAATAGAAAGCATGCTCTTTTAAAGTAGCACTTTATATATTCGAAATGACTAGTTTTGAATTATTTTCAGATAATAACACACATTGTTTTAGATCTGTGTCTATGTGGTTGTTCTAGGTATGGCAACTTTTCACAAAAATCTCACAAAAATTTATTAGTAATATCTTTGATAGATATTTTTTTTCAAAATTTCCAAAATTACATCAATCATTAAGCAAATTATCTAATTTCGATGATGTTATAACTTCCAGGAAAAACAAATATAAAAAAGCGTTTGATTTTCTCACTTATTTAATACTGAAAATTTGACAAAGTTTCAGTACTAAATAAGTGAGAATTTCAAATATATAACTTTCTGCAATGACAAGTATCGGTTAGCTTCTACTGAAATTAATGAAAATTAAGTTATTTCATATTTATTATCCGACATCTGTTTAGTATACTTGAAGCTAATACTCCTGAAAATTTGACAAAATTTCAGTATTAAATAAGTTAAAAAATCAAATATATAACTTTCTGCAATGACAAATATCGGTTAGATATTTGTAATATTAGATATAACATTTATTAGATAAATTTTCATAAATTTATGAAAATTTATTTATTGCATATTTATTATCAAATATCTGTTTGGTATACTTGAAGCTAATACTCCTGAAAAATTGACAAAGTTTCAGTATTAAATAAGTGAGAAAATCAAACACTTAACTTTCTGCAATGACAAGTATCGGTTAGCTTCTACTGAAATTTCTGTAAATTTATTTATTGCATATTTATTATCAGATATCTGTTTATTATACTTGAAGCTAATACTCCTGAAAATTTGACAAAGTTTCAGTATTAAATAAGTGAGAAAATCAAACACTTAACTTTCTGCAATGACAAGTATCGGTTAGCTACTACTGAAATTTCTGAAAATTTATTTATTGCATATTTGCTATCAGATATCTATTAAGTATACCTGAAGCTAATAGTTCTGAAAATTTGACCAAGTTTTAGTATTAAATAAGGGCGAAAATCAAACACTTAACTTTCTGCAATGACAAGTATCGGCTATGTACTACTGAAATTTCTTAAAATTTAGTTATTGCATATTTATTATCAGATTTCTGTTTAGTATATTTGAAGCTAATACTCCTGAAAATTTGACAAAAGTTTCAGTATTAAATAAGTGAGAAAATGAAACAGTTAACTTTCTGCAATGGCAAGTATAGGTTTCCTACTCCTGAAATTTCTTAAAATTTATTTATTGGATATTTATTATCAGATATCTGTTAAGTATACTTAAAGCTAATACTCCTGAAAAATTGACAAAGTTTCAGTATTAAATAAGTGAGAAAATCAAACACTTAACTTTCTGCAATGACAAGTATCTGTTAGCTACCACTGAAATTTCTGAAAATGTATTTATTGCATATTTATTATCAGATATTTGTTTGGTATACCTGAAGCTAATACTCCTGAAAATTTGAGAAAGTTTCAGTATTATATAAGTGAGAAACTCAAACACTTAACTTTCTGCAATGACAAGTATCGGTTAGCTACTACTGAAATTTCTATAAATTTATTTATGGCATATTTATTATCAGATATCTGTTTGGTATACTTGAAGCTGAAACTCCTGAAAATTTAACAAAGTTTCAGTATTAAATAGGTGAGAAAATCATACACTTAACTTTCTGCAATGACAAATGTCAGTTAGCTACTAATTGCATATGTATGCATATGTATTATAAGATATCTGTTTGGTATACTTAAAGCTAATACTCCTAAAAATTTGACAAAGTTTCAGTATTAAATAAGTGAGAAAATCAAATATATACCTTCCTGCAATGACAAGTATCGGTTAGCTATTACTGAAATTTCTGAAAAATTATTTATTGCATATTTATCATCAGATATCTATTTGGTATACATAAAGCTAATACTCGTGAAAATTGGGCAAAGTTTCAGTATTAAATAAGTGAGAAAAACCAACACTTAACTTTCTGCAATGACAAGTATCGGTTAGCTTCTACTGAGATTTATGAAAATTTATTTATTGCATATTTATTATCAGATATCTGTTTAGTATACTTGAAACTAATACTCCTGAAAATTTGACAAAGTTTCAGTAGTAAATAAGTGAGAAAATCAAACACTTAACTTTCTGCAATGGCAAGTATCGGTTTCCTACTACTGAGTTTTCTTAAAATTTATTTATTGCATATTTATTATCAGATATCTGTTTGGTATACTTTAAGCTAATACTCCTGAAAATTTGACAAAGTTTCAGTATTAAATAAGTGAGAAAATCAAACACTTACTTTCTGCAATGGCAAGTATCGGTTTCCTACTACTGAAATTTCTGAAAATTTATTTATTGCATATTTATTATCAGATATGTGTTTGGTATACCCGAAGAAAATACTCCTGAAAATTTGACAAAGTTTCAGTATTAAATAAATGAGAAAATCAAATATATAACTTTCTGCAATGACAAGTATCGGTTAGCTACTACTGAAATTTCTGAAAACTTATTCATTGCATATTTATTATCAGATATCTGTTAAGTATACCTGATGCTAATACTTCTGAATATTTGACAAAGTTTCAGTATTAAATAAGGCAGAAAATCGAATATATAACTTTCTGCAATGACACGTATCGATTAGCTACAATGCAATGCATACTATGCAATGCATACTACGCAATGCATACTATGCATTGCATACTATGCAATGCATACTCTGCAATTGAGCTGCCGGAGTTAAAATATGTATTAATAAAACAAATTACTTTGTGAGTATCATATACATTTATTTATTTGTGACTATAGTTTCGACTACTTAGGTAATCATTATCAAACAAAGTTAAATCATTATCAAAATTTGTTTGATAATGATTACCGAAGTAGTCGAAACTATAGACACAATAAATAAATTTATGTGATACTCACAGAACAATTTGTTTTATTTATAATTTATAAAATGTATCACAAAGTAAATGCTACCATAATTCAAAATACTAAAAAAGTATCATACTTTGTTCGATATTTTTTTATGGAATTGTAGGTATAATTATTCGGCTAATTCGAATATTTGAATGACTAATATTTCATTATCACTTTAAAAAAATCTATAATCAATAGAGTAAAGGTGTTTAACTATTTTGTCATTGCGATAAACAATAACAAAGTAACCGATATTGATTTTATAAATAAAAATAACATATCATTAGTTCTAATCTTTCATAATTAGTATTAAATGTAACTTGAAGCTGATTAATAGATTCCCATTAAAATTAATGTCTATATCCATTAGTCTCACAAAGTACGCAGATAAGTTTAGGAACTCATTACTTGGTATAGAAACACACGAGCGTCTGCTCACTCATCTGGCTCTGCACAATTTGCATATAAATGCCTAGAAGTATTCATCTGCTTACGAATTCTGTTTAGTGAGGGTGCAATCCTGTACGTGAACAGACGCTAAAATACATTCGCGTGATCCCGGAATCAAGAGGACGTCGAATCCGTAGTAAAATTAAATGTAATGAAGCTATTAAACATCAATTAGGTAATAAACACACATGCCAGCAGCAGATCAATAATTAAAACCGGTTTAATTAATTACATACATCAGATATTAAATATTTTCATAATTATACTAATCGAGCTTCTCATGATTGGGTTTATTAAGCTTATTATAAATTATTTACTAATGCATTTAATTACAATACGAAAATTCCTTTGTTGTGGAAGATATGTGTTATCAATACATACAATTACTAATGCATTTGTAATGGAAAAAGTGTTTCTCGTTTTCATGCTCAAGGCACTAATTAACCTGATATAAAATAAAGTGTTAAATATTTAATTAACCCCATTTTGCTGAAGTTGTTTTATTAAATTTGCAATAAGCTTTTGCAAACAAGTCAAAATTAATTGAATACTTTACTGTACAGTAATTCGAAATTATTCATGCAAATGTGGGGAAATTACATTTAATCACGAATAGCTGGAAATTGCGGAGGTAGTTGTTTCAATAATTAATACAAATATCCTGAATATTTCAAAAGGATAACATTTTGAATACTTTTTATACTATATTACGAATTTACTGGCCTCATGTTTTCAATGTTTGCTGATTTTTTTTTAAGTGCACAACGTGAGTATATTTTTACATGTGTATTTGCAGAATCTCTGTCAAAATGTAAATTTCAAATAGAACTAATAGATAAACTATAGATAAATGTAGACAAATAGGAATCTCAAATCGTTGATAAGGACGGAATTTTAAAAATATGTTAGGTGACATCTTAAATTTTTCTGGGAAATATCACGTAACAGTAAAATGTAGATTTTTATTAATACTAATTGACTTGTTTTTGCTTGTTTGCGCAAATGTGAAACTACAATTTAATTTGGGTGTGTTCTAACTTTTTGGGCACACTGTATGTGTTATCCTATGTTATCCTGTTAGGTCAAGGATAATTTAATTGTTTAAATTACAAAAAAAAGTACTTGAAACCGAACGCTTCTTGCTGCAATGAGAACGCGATTTTGTAACACTATTCATTAATCACTCCCCAAATCCCGTCAGACCATAATACAGAGCCATTAATTATCCCCCTCGTCCATTGAAACCCACCTGAAATCCTACTTAAATTTTCAATCCTCGAAATAAACGAAAGCCTTTTAGCGCAATCCCACTTGTTCCCCCCGCCTAAAGGATCCTGAAGGATCGCGCTAATCCGCTTGGAGCGATCAATCGGCGCCTGATTTATGTGCGGAGGGGATTAATCGGGTCGCAATTGCGTTATTTCACGGCGCTGTGTCTTAAGGCGCCGCGACGCCTGATTAATGGCCAAGTGCGGAGAGGTGATCAATGGGACGTCGCGGCGCCTTCGCTTTCAATGGCACGCCGGACCGCCGTTTGAAATTCAGTCCGACGATGGGGGCGGTTTTCCGCAGGGGCTGTAAATCAGCGGCGGTTGAAGGGGGTGATGATCCGTGGGGCAAGTGATGCGAGCAGCGTCTGGACCATTAAGACAAATGAGACTGGGGTAAAATATAGGCATGGTTAAAAAAAATGAATTCCATACTTTAGTCCCACACAAGCACCATTACCACAGTCTTCAACGCTTTTTGGGCTATAAAGAAAACAATATTTTCTTGCCATAATTTTATCCGCACAGCTTTCTCATTTCAATTGCGTAATTTTGAGACTTCTCACATTTCTAATAACTGAGATAATTGAGCACAAAGTTTCGCATTATTTTCAAATCTTTGTTGAAACAGTTTTTTCTTCTGATGAAAACATGCATCCAAATATCCTTTTTCATATTTCAGTACGTTAAGACGAGGTCTATATAAATAAGCTCTTTTGTAGGTAAAAGTTTACACACATAATCTGATAACAGAAACCATGTTTAAAATTTTTTTGGTTAAATTTGCCATGAATCGTTATTAAACTATTCAGATTTTGGTCAAAATAAGGTAAAATGGCATTTATTTAAAAATATTCCAAGAACAAATACAAAAAATCACTTTTGTAGGTAAAATTTTACACACGTACTATCTGATCCATGTTTAAAAAAGGTGAAATTTCTTTTGCCATGAATCGTTAATGAACTATTGAATTTTTAGTGAAAATTGCCTAACATTGCATTTATTACTGGATATTCCTAGAAGAAATACAAAAAAATTATGAGATTTTGAAAATTTGCATGCATAATTTGGAAATCTAAAATATAAATAAAATAAAATGAATTGCACTATTGGAGTTATGAAGGAGACAAAGATGCAAACAGATATCTTCAAAGATTTCAAAGCATTCCTTCATACTATCTGATAAAAGAATCCATGTTTAAATATTATGATTTTTTTTAAATTTGCCATGAATCGTTATTGAACTACTCAAATTTTAGTCAAAATTACCTAAAATTGTATTTATTATTGGATGTTCCAAGAGAAGAAATACAAAAAATTATACGATTTTTTTTAAATTTGCCATGAATCGTTATTGAACTACTCAAATTTTAGTCAAAATTACCTAAAATTGTATTTATTATTGGATGTTCCAAGAGAAGAAATACAAAAAATTATAGGATTATAAAAATTTGCATATATAATTTGGAAATCGCGAATATACTATATCTAAAAAAATTTATTGCACTCTTGGAGTTATGAAGGATATACAGATATATACAGCAAACAGATATCTTCAAAGATTTCAATGCATTACTTCATGAGTACAGTTTTGAAAAAAAAAATATCCAGATTTCTCTAATCGTTGGTATTAGCGTAAATACTATAGAGGTTTCTGTACATTTTCAAATATTTAGAAATATTTCAGAAATTACAAATACTATTGTAAAATACAAAAATACATTAATTGTGGGTAAATCGTAAATCCCTTTTGTTGGTAAAATTTTACACATATCTGATAAAAGATAAGATAAAAGAATCCATGTTTAAAAATCGTGAAATTTCTCAAATTTGCCAGGAATCGTTATTGAACTATTGAGATTTTGGTCAAAATTACCTAAAATTGCATTTATTAAACGATATTCCAAGGAAAATACAAAAGATCACTTTTGTAGGTAAAATTTTACACACATACTATCTGATCCATGTTTAAAAATGGTGAATGTTCTAATATTTGCCATGAATCGTTATTTAACTATTCAAATTTTAGTCAAAATGACCTAAAATTGTATTTGTTACTGGATATTTCAAGAACAAATACAAAAAATTATGAGAATTTGAATATTTGCATATACAATTTGGAAATCTAAAATATGAATCTAAAAAAAAATGAATTGCACTATCGAACTTATGAAGGACATAAAGATGCAAACAGATATCTTCAAAGATTTCAAAGCATTCCTTCATAAGTACAGTTTTGAAAAAAAAAACAGATTTCTCTAATCGTTGGTATTAGCTTAAATACTCGAGAAGTTTCCGTACATTTTCGAATATTTGGAAAATATTTCAGAAATTTCAAATACTATTGTAAAATACCAAAATACATCAACTGTAGGTAAATCTTAAATCCTTTATGTAGCTAAAATTTTACACATATACTATTTGATAAAAGAATCCATGTTCAAAAATTGTGAAAGTTCTTAAATTTGCCATGAATCGTTATTGAACTATCGAGATTTTGGTAAAAATTACTTAAAATTGCATTTATTTAAGAATATTCCGAGAACAAATACAAAAAATCACTTTCTTAGGAAAAATGTTACACACATGCTATCTAATCCATGTTTAAATATGGTGAAATTTCTTATATTTGACATGAATCGTTATTGAACTATTGAAATTTTTGTCAAAATGACCTAAAATTGCATTTATGGCTAGATATTGTAAGAAAAAATACCAAAAATTATGAGATTTTGAAAATTTGCATTTACAGGGTGAGTTTTATTTTTCATTATAAGCATTGGGATCTCGGAAACCGTAAGACATAGAGATTCGGTTAAATTAGGAAAGAGTTGTCGTTATAAGAGCTTATGCAAGATATGGTTTTGTTTGTTGAAAAAAGTTAAGTTTTTAAAAAGAGCTTTTCAGTTATAATAAAAAAATAATAATTAATGACTGACATATATCTATTTGTCATTTTAAAAAAGGATAAATATTTCTCTTTATAGCGATACAAGGTTTGCTATACTTACTTTGATAAATAAAAGCCATCTTCGGAAATTAACTGTATCAAAATTATTACTTACTTTGACAAATAAACACGATTCATGACTATTTGTATTATTGAGCGGAGCAAAAACAGAGTTTTCCATGGAAAACATTAGTTTTTCCTCTTACTACGAGAATTGTATTAAATTTTCTATTCTAATTATACAAAATTCAATTTAAATTATACAACGAAAATTACTGTATCTCATTTGTTTTTAAAAGTAAGTATAGCAATGCAAACCTTATATCGCTATAAAGGGAAACAATTGTCCGTTTTAAAAATATCAAAGCCAACTATGACTTCCATTTAATAAAAAAATAAGTTTGTATTATAACTCAAAAACTATGTTTTTCTTTCAAAAAACAAAAGCATATCTTGCATAAGCTTTTAAAATGACAACTATTTCCGGATTTAACTGAATTTCTATGTATTATGGTTTCCGAGATCCCAATGCTGAAAATGAAAAAAAAACTCACCCTGTATATGCAAATTTTCAAAATCTCATAATGTTTGCTATTTGTTCTTGCAATATCCAGTAATAAATGCATTTTTAGGCAATTTTGACTAAAATTTCAATAGTTAAATAACGATTAATGGCAAATATAAGAAATTTCACCATTTTTAAACATGGATCAGATAGTATGTTCGTAAAATGTTACCTACAAAAGTGATTTTTTGACAACTCTTTCCTCATTTAACTGAATTTCTACGTTTTATGGTTTCCGATATCCCAATGCTTAAAATGAAAAAAGACTCACCCTGTATAAGACATATATGACTTTTAAATTTCAAAATTCAATTCAAATTAGATCAGGATATACAGGGTGAGTTTTTTCATTATTAGATAATTTGATTTTAAGATTATCACATTCCAGATAATAAGAATTTATGGTAAATAATATCCAATTCTAGGCTACCACTTGATCATCGTGTGAGCCCTTTCTAGCTAGTTCAGCATCTTTTAAATAAAGTTCATATTAATTCATCAGATTTGTTTTTTCTTCAATATTGCGTGACGTTTTAATTTGCACATTGAGCGAATCGCACTTTTGGCACGTGTCTTTATGAGGATAATGAAACTGCAAATCAAATTCTCCTAGCTTAGCTCCTCCGTAATTGAATCGTTTATTTCAGAAACTGGTCAAATACACATTTTCAAATTGTTGGGAAACAAAGAAAAACTTTCAAAAACTAACATGGCACGCTTTTCAATTTGTATCAAAAATATTTTATTTCGAGTGGCCTCGCTTTTAAAATCAACAAACAAAGAATATTATTTACCAAAATAAATTACTAGTAAAAAATTCACTGTTATTTTTAGATATCATTGTGAATTGAATAAAAACAGAAAGTTTAAATTAATTTCTGATGAAAATTAGCTGTAACTCTTATTTGTTTTAAATGGACTTTCCCCACTTTCAAAATCAACGGCTCTTTGTGTTTAAATTATACAACAATTCAGAAATATTAGGTAGATATAATTAAAAGTAAATCTATTTCTTATCCTTTCGGTCAAGCATTTCAGTTATACCATGTATATGAAAACAATATAAATGGCTTATAAAAATAGTAGTAAGTGTGAGAATTTTCTTCAGTCTTAAAAGTGTTCCATTAAATTATTATTTATTTCATTAAAATATTTAACAGTGTTATGAAACGTGTAGTTTTATAATTCATACCAATTACTCGCTCTTAAATTCCGTACTTCAATTATTAACTTTACTTTTCACTATTTTTAGTCCCAATAAATTTCCCACTAAAATATTAACTTTAGCTCTAATAAGAATTTTCCACTTTTGCAAAATGGCTGGCAATCAGAGCAAACGACGCTTCATGTACCTTTTTAGGGAAGCCAGTAGATCTAACGTAAAGTAATAACTTCTAAAACCACATCCAAAAAGTAATGACGATAGTGTTCATTAGTCGGTTTTTACGACAAGCAGGATTGAGCTGGGGGTTATTCTGGCCCATCTCCACACAGGCAGTAAAACACCTCTGCTAGAGGTACTAAAAACCAAAAGCCACTTAAACACGAATCCTTTACAGATATAAATTACAAAGTTATCTGCAATTGAATGAAAATTGTGCGGATTTCATAAAGTCCAAACAATTCAATCTTTGGTTTCTAAAATAATTTGCTTGTCAACCGTGGTCAAAATCTATCAGTATTGATGAATGATGACTGATCATGATGATATCATGCATGATGATATAAGTTATTGATTATTTACAAGTAAAGCAATTTAAACATTTTTTGTTTAATATAATATCAAATTACTTTTATGCGTGATGTATTCGGCCATACATCTACATTCCACACGAAAACATATCAATTACCAGGTATTGGTTGGGGATTTTTCACAAATCAATCGGAGCCCGCTAAAAATAGTCTCCCATCGCAATCTGTCAGGCAAACAAATGGCTCTCCAGATAACAGTGTAAAATCTGAAATTATTGATTATCAAATATGGCCGAGAGTTCCATCGGCACGGACAATATGTTTGCTGTCTGCTGAAAGCTTTAGGGCCATTGTCAATATTGTTATTACACCATTTAACTGTCCGGTCGGGCGGAGGTCGCGCAAAGAGAAATAATATCTGGACTATTATTACGCAACTTGGCAGTTTTAGACGAGATGTAAGGGTCAAGTTAAGTAAAAAGCACTAAAAAAAGCAAGTCCGCAGGGTTTGATACGAGTAATGGATAAATTTTATGCTTGCCTTTTAGTAGTTTTACTTAATGCTTCAGAGAAATTGGTAGTAAAATATTGGGATTAAACATTAAAACAATAATATTAACTCATGAAAAGATTATTTCTCATTATAACAAAATCTAGATTGGTCAATGAATATCATGGTAAATATCATGATATATAGCATACAAGCTATTTTTTCTCTCTATTTTTCAGTCCACGTTTCAATCTTCTCGGAGTTATAATAGCCGAGATATTCACGTTCGCATTATTGCTATTAACATTCAGTATGTTAATAGCTATAATTTTCCACAATAGATATTTGCAGATCTTCAATTGATGTATTTTTGTACATAATGGTACTGTCCATTGATTAAAATTCTCATTCCGAGTTGCTCACTAGGCCAGCCATTTTACACGTGCCAAAATTATGCTGATGAGCTATATATACTCATAATGGTTCTGTCCATTGATTAAAATTGTCATTTCGGGTTGATCATTAGAGCCAGCCATTTTACACGTGCCAAGTTTACGCTAATTAGCTACACATACTCATTATGGTTCTGTCCATTGATTAAAATGGTCATTCCGAGTTGCTCACTAGTACCAGCCATTTTACACGTACCAAGTTTACGCTAATTAGCTAC
Organism: Othius punctulatus; assembly: GCA_951805005.1. Classification (NCBI taxonomy): domain Eukaryota; kingdom Metazoa; phylum Arthropoda; class Insecta; order Coleoptera; family Staphylinidae; genus Othius; species Othius punctulatus. Next base: position 16,814,595 of record OX638144.1, read on the forward strand.
AAGTACTCATTATGGTTATGTCCATTGATTAAAATTGTTCTATTTGATTTAATCCGAGCCAATGATTTTGTATGGATGATAACTATTACCTGCAAAATCTTAGGCCGGCACGTTATCGTGGGAATTGTTTAATTTAATTAAACAACCATAAACAATTAATTGTAAACAATTAGAACAAATAACGGTAATTGGTGCGAAACGACAATTTGATTTAATCCGAGCCAGGTGTGTAAATTTTATAAAAGTATGGCGAATAAAGAATCTGAAAATTTCCAATTGCAAATAAAGCAACTTTTGATGGAGCCGCAATTAATTACATGCAAAATTAGAGGTTTCAATCATTATTCAGTCTACAGCTACAAATATAGTTTACTTGCATACCAAAAATAATTTCTCGCCTGTTCGACAACTATCGATTTTTTTGTACTTGTCTGTCTGCTAAATCAATCCAGCTACACTATTTAAATTAAAATTACTTAATACATAGCAAGTTTTTACTTTTACAAATATACCATGCATACTTCGTGTTTTCTTTAAAAATCCAATGAACATTGATAGTAAATACTAATATACAGGGTGGTTCGTAAGAAGGCAAAATGTTAAAAATAGTCGAATTTCATCAAATTCGGAATACACGTTCATTATGAGATAATTTAAAACATACGGTATATAACATACAAATATGGGTATTATACAGGGCGACCAACCTTAGATGTCACATTAAAAGGCTCGAATAACTTCACTTTTTCGTTATTATTTTCACAAAGAAGTAAATCTACATCAAACTATTATGAAAAAAAAATGCATTTGGTTTTAGTAATATACGGGTGATTTGTATAAAATCGTAAGTTATTATCTGAAAGGAATTTTATCACATTTTTGGATATGTTTTTCTTAAATCGTTAAAACTGAGAAAAGGTTCTTATACCATGTAAATCGCACTTTGTATTAATAAACATTGTAATGTATTTATAATTACGCTTTGAATATTTAATTAATGCAAATAAGATTCACATTTTAACATAGAACTAAATGAATCAATTGATCAATTGAATCAATTGAAACTAATAATGATTTTCAAAGAAATATTATTGAAAAGTTAATAAATAAAAAAGATATAAATATACTATTAGCCACATTTATCCAAAATTTCAAAATTTAAATAAATTTGCATATATTGGTGAAATTATTACAAAAATTGCACGAATTAAGAAAAAACACAATCATCAAATCGCGTTTAGAACAAAATATAAATTATCAATCATTTTATATAATTGTAAAGCCAAAGTTAACCCATTTAGGAAATCTGGAGTATATGAATTAATTAGTTTGAATTTTCGTATTCCTCGTCCTCCTCTTCTTCTTTTTCAATATCTAACTCGTCAGTTTCTTCTTCATTTTCATCTAATCTGTCTTCATCTTATGATTTTTCTTCCGAACTATATTTTTCATCCATAAGTTACAACACTTCTTCAGAATTTTAATCTTTTTTTAGTTTTGGAATGTTGAGACATGCAGATCTGAATTAATCAGTAGTCTCTCAAAGAGATCTTCAATATCTAACTCGTCAGTTTCTTCTTCATTTTCATCTAATCCGTTTTCATCTTATGATTTTTCTTCCGAACTATATTCTTCATCCATAAGTTACAACACTTCTTCAGAATTTTCATCTTTTTTTAGTTTTGGAATGTTGAGACATGCAGATCTGAATTAATCAGTAGTCTCTCAAACAGATCTTTAATATCTAACTCGTCAGTTTCTTCTTCATTTTCATATAATTCGTCTTCATCTTATAATTTTTCTTCCGAACTATATTCTTCATCCATAAGTTACAACACTTCTTCAGAATTTTTATCTTTTTTAGTTTTGGAATGTTGACATATGCAGATCTAAATTAATCAGAAGTCTCTCAAACAGATCTGTTGTATCAATTCTGGAGGTTTTTATGGAGTGGTGCGTACGATACCTTCGATATAATTTATTGCAGGTTTCATTGGCTTCTTCAGTACATCAATTTATAAACGCCAAATATTACAGCTGGAGCCATGATCAATTTACCAATTTAGGTTAATAACAAAAAGTAATCGGTTGGAGCTTGTGAGATATTAATACTTAAAGAAAAATAACAAATTATCCTTTTTCACAACGACATTTATTTCTCTAAATGTACATTTCAACCACTACGTGGTCATCTTCAGTAGACATTTGTACTGAGGAGAAAACAATAAGTTAATAACCCACTATAATATCAATAATGTTATAAATTAGCCCATGTTGTATCTAAATTCCCAATAACGCACAATTCTAGCAGTTTTGATCATCCTGTTTAATAGTTATTTTAAAATTCAAATATAGATGTTATAATTGACACAATTTCTCCATAGATTCAAAATATCACGGAAATCTACGTATTTTTAAATTGACATTTAAGTATGATCGCTCTGTATAATAGCCATATTTGTATGTTGTTTACTTTATGTTTTAAATGATCCCGAAATTAACGTGCATTCAAATTTGGTGAAATTCCAACCATTTTTTACATTTTGGCTTCTAACGAACGACCCTGTATATTGGTATTTACTATGAAATGCTCTTTGAATTTGTAAAAGCAAAAAAACGAAATATTCAAGGCATATTTGTAAAACTAAAAACCTGCTCTATATTAAGTAAATATAATTTAAATAGTCTAACTGGATTGATTTAGCAGACACAGACAGGTACAAAAAAATCGATAGCTGTCGAACGGGCAAAGTTACAAAGTTACAGTAATGATTTTTGGTATCCGTGTAAACTATATATGTAGCTTTAGAAAGAACCTAAGTGCAAACCTCTAATTTCGCCGTTTGTAAAGTTCTGCTCTATTAAAAATAAATTATGTTTTAAAAATAGGTATAGAAAAATCGATAGCTGTCGAACGGGCAAAGTTAGAGTAATGATTTTTTGTATGCAAGTATACTATACACGGTGGCCACTTTTACGACGCCTACCATTAGGATCTATTAAACGGAAATACATACAGAGCTGGTCAAATGTGATAAAAGTTTCTCATTTTTGTGTCTTTCAATATACTGAAACGAAATCCGGGATATCTTACACAGTTCCTGAAATATCGCTGAAAAACTGAAAAAGTGCATTTTCATTTTCCTCTTATAACTTTTTTACGTTTAAAGGAAATTTTACTAAACTTGGCACGCTTACATTTTTCGAAGTGAGCTTTCTGATGATATTTGGCACTGTGATCAGAAGACTGACGTCGAAAAATGTAAGCGTGCCAAGTTTCGTAAAATTTCCTCAAAAGTAAACAAGTTTTAAAAGGAAAAGGAAAGTGCACTTTTTCAGTTTTTCAGCGATATTTCAGGAACTGTGCAAGATATCCCGGATTTCGTTTCAGTATATTGAAAGGCACAAAAATAAGAAACTTTTATCCGATTTGACCAACTCTGTAAGTATTTCCGTTTAATAGATCCTAATGGTGGGCGTCATAAAAGTGACCACCCTGTATATGTAGCTTAGAAAGAGCCTAAGTGCAAACCTCTAATTTTGCCGTTTGTAAAGTTCTGCTCTATTAAAAATAAATTATGTTTTAAAAAAATCAACAAATTTGAAATTAATACAAAACTGTTAAAAACGAATTAAAAAAATAATAAAACACCGTCGATAAGTAAGACAATATGTCCATCTTCAAGATATAAAAAAAATGGATTTATTACTAAACGGAATTGTTTCAAGTCAAGCTAATTAAATTTGCGCATTTTCGTCATCATTCAGAGACAAAAAGAACTTTGAAGGTGTGTAGATTGTATTTAGAATGAAAAAAACTAAAGTTCCATCGTATCTCGTTAACAACTGAAGTATCTAGAAATTATTTATATTAAATTTTTTGCAGAAAATGCAACTTTATTTTTTGAGAGTTTTGGCCTCATACTTAATAACCAGCTCGCAGCATTCTCTTTTTTGTATCACCATCTCGTGAAATTAATCTAATCTTGTATGTACTGACACACGGAAATAGATTCGCTTAGTATGCTTGGAATTATTAATTTGGTACAAATTGATACATTCCAAACCATACGTGTAAAACGACGGTGTCCATTTTTATTGTTCACACACTGACTAAGAGGGCATATTTATTGCATTTATTGTTAAAACTATCACTTTGATAGACCTTCAATTTTACTGTTGACGTGAAAGGGACGGTGTTTATAGTTTTTTGTAGTTTTTGGTAATGTTAAATCATTTTATTTCGAAAATGATTTTATTTTTATGGAGTCCCGTAAATAAGCCCTGGTATAACTTGCGAGGTAAAATTGCGTAGAGCCCTTTTCGCCCTCCCCCCCTACTCTCCGACATCGAAAGCTAGAGGCCCTCCTCGTTATTCCGAAGGGACATAAAGTTGCTCCACGCCTTTTGTCGAAAGCCCTTCGGGCACGTCAGTAGGTACATTGTTGGTTTCCTAATTTTATCTTTGTGTATTCAAACTTTGTATATTCAGAACTTTCATGTTTAATAATTAATCCAAAAGCGCTACACCAAAACAAATATTTTATTTCAAAATAAATGGAGTGTACTTTTAACAAATTCGAATTATATTTACGTTTCCAGTTTTTTATCGAAACACATACGACAGAAAAACTAATAATGCGAATTTTTCTAGGATGAAGTGGAATAAATATTCAGTTTGCCCATTAAAACAAATACTCGTCGTGTCATAAATGCGCTCCCAATACGAATGAAAAAATTTAATAAAGCGTAAATACAACGTGCATTCCAGCTTCGGCGGACAAACAAATTCCCCCGATAATTAATACGGCAATTCGCAACCCGTTCATCAGCAGTATCATCTGATGAATAAAACAGTCCATTTGTTTGCTGATTTGCGAAACGCGAACGCCCCTTCCAGTTGCGTTATCAATTCTGACCTGGTTAAATATCCAATTCCGCCGCAGACGAGCCTCGCTGTCGAGCGCCGCATCTAAATCAGCACCGGCATGCCAAGATCTATTGATTTATTAACGTGCCTACGAGGGCACCTGGTTAATTAAATTAATTGGCTCATCGATAGGGCTGCCATCGGAACAATCCGATACTCGCAGTTCTGGTATCAAAGGGCGAAAGCTATTCACGCACTATTGCGTAAATTAGGATGGAATTTGTTTTAATTGGAATTGGAATTGGATGTACTTGGAAATATCCGTAGATGTCTATTGGAGGATGGCCTTTAACCAAAAAGCGCAAAAATTGTTCATTGATATGGCAATTTTGTATGGTAATTTTATGGTTGACCATCGCCAATGCAAAACCTAATTAAAAAAAGTTTTCCCAATGGTACATAGCATCACCAATGCGAAACTTAATTTAAAAAGTTTTCCCACTGGTACATACCATCACCAATGGGAAAATTAAAAAAGTTTTCCCAATGGTACATACCATCACCAATGCGAAACCTAATTAAAAAAGTTTTTCCAATGGTACATACAATCACCAATGGGAAAATTAAAAAAGTTTTACCAATGGTACATACCATCACCAATGCGAAACATAATTAAAAAAAGTTTTCCCATTGGTACGTACCATCACCAATGCGAGTCCTAATTAAAAAAAAAAGTTTTCCCAACAGTACATATTTTAAGCCAATTATTAAATAGCGAACCTATAATGTTGTGATTGTCGAATATATCGGTTGTGTATTATTACTTGCTTACCAATTGCAGTTGATTGTGTGTACCGTTCCTCTTGTATTCTGCGTCGATTCAATCTGGTTCGTGAGCCTAGGGGTGGTGATCACTCCTGAAAAAGTTAATAAAACATGAATTCGTAGGAATTTCTATGGACGTGCGAGGGATACATGGCGAGTCCGGGCCACATAAAGGAGCAGGCCTATCAGATAAGGACACAGCATCCAGTATATTGGAAGTTTCCCTGAGAGCCTACTTCTTTATAAAGCATGATAATGACGGCGACAGACTTCTCCGACGAAAAATGGGTGTATTGAGAGCGGAATAATTTGCAGAGCAAACGTTAAGCGAGCGCAGGGATAAACGGACACGGCAATTTTCCACGCCTGCGGATGGTATTGCTACAATTATATTTGCTGCTCGTTGCAGCTTCAACCCTGTAACAGTTCGAACCCAGGTGTTGTACAAATGCTCATAATTTGTAATATTTGTTTGACTCGTGATTTACAAATTCTCATAATTTGCAATATTTGCTTGGCTCGTGATTTACAAATTCTCACAATTTGCAATATTTGTTTGGCTCGTGATTTACATATTCTCATAATTTGTAATATTTGTTAGGCTGGTGATTTGCAAATCCTCATAATTTCGAATATTTGTCTGGCTCGTGATTTAGTTGTAGTAATTTACGTTATGTGTGATTTTGATATCATTATCGTAACTTAATTTGGTTCGTTTTATGGGTAATGTGTCTAGTAATTTTTGTTAGTAATACACATTATTAACCAGTTAGCCACTAATCGAGGAAATCAAGATAGCTGGGTGAAGTATTGTAAGGGATCGAAATGCACATATTTTGTATGAATTAATTTATATATATATATTATTACGAAAAATGACCGATATTAATTGAAACGGTTCGAAATAAAATTATAACAATTTAATACTAAGGTATAAACATTGAAAAACACACGTAAAAGCCAAGTATTGTGTTAGAATAGGAAGGGGGTGATCATTTGGGGGATTTAATAAGTAATCTAATTAAATATGAATTCAAATTGAATCGACTGCAGACGAAATTACGAGAACTTTTATAATCACTTATTAAGACGCGTTCGATGCGTGGTGACGCAATTTTATAAACAAAACACAGGCGCGTAAGCCGCCCGATGACGAATCATAACAATTTAGTATTTTTAGGTCAATAACCTTGCTATAGGGCCCATGTGAGATCACCGAGATTAGAAATAATGTTGCGGGGAATCACACAAGATCGCTGAATGGGCAAAATTTTAATATAAATAGCATCGCTTTGCATACGAAAAGTTTAGTTGGTACCAGATTAGCGTGGCATCAGTCCGTTATTATCTTCGTTAATAGTATCCGCGAATATCATTACAAAGAGTATTATCCGATTTATTTTGAAAGTGACTGTGTTCAGGATGGTATTGATTATTTCGAAATTGAGTAGCAATAATCACTACATTCCTACTAAAGTACCAAAAACGAAGACCCCGTGAAATATATATAAAATCGTTCCGGTTACACATACGTGGGATGTTCGAAAGCTTTATTAATTTCTGGTATACGCTATGAGCGGTGTCGTGGATTTTAATGAGGTAATCGTTCCGGTTACACATACGTGGGTTGTTCGAAAGCTTTATTAATTTCTGGTATACGCTATGAGCGGTGTCGTGGATTTTAATGAGGTAATCGTTCCGGTTACACATACGTGGGTTGTTCGAAAGCTTTATTAATTTCTGGTATACGCTATGAGCGGTGTCGTGGATTTTAATGAGGTAATCGTTCCGGTTACACATACGTGGGTTGTTCGCAAGCTTTATTAATTTCTGGTATACGCTATGAGCGGTGTCGTGGATTTTAATGAGGTAATCGTTCCGGTTACACATACGTGGGTTGTTCGAAAGCTTTATTAATTTCTGGTATACGCTATGAGCGGTGTCGTGGATTTTAATGAGGTAATCGTTCCGGTTACACATACGTGGGTTGTTCGAAAGCTTTATTAATTTCTGGTATACGCTATGAGCGGTGTCGTGGATTTTAATGAGATAATATTTCCGGTGTCATTCGCGTTCCGACAGAAGAATGCTACCATCTCTAATTGTGTTTACCTTAGTAGACATGATTCACAATTCTCCTCACAAGTTAACAATTCTTCTAAACATATCAATTAAAATGTAGAATAGAAAGGATAATACTCTTCAGGGGATAAGTATAAATTGTTAAAATATAACCTAAATAATATCTCTTCGATAAAGCGGCAAAACATTATTTAATTATCATTATCATTAATCATATGGATTTGAATCAAATTAAGATTTAGTTTAAATCGGAAACATTACAAAATTTTAACTAAAAAAGGGTTAAGTAAATGAAATCCATAAAATTATCAGAATTGCTTATTTAACGAATTTCATTCTAAATTTCAAGATGAAATCTAAAAACGATAATGTTCTCCATGGAATAATTATGAAATATTAAGGTATAATTTACATAATAACTGGGCAATACTGTGGCAAATTATGGGTTGTTTTGTGTAATGAGTAAAATCATTATTTATTCTTATTGAAAATTCATTAATATCAGTCATACGAACAATTTACAGGACGTATTTAACAAAATTGTATCTATCAAAACCTTGTTAGTGAGTCCTGAAGTAATAGATGAAAAATGACATTGGAAGGCACAAACAGTGACATATTTCATGAAGTGGTGACATGCATTGAGCCGTTTTGCGGGCACGTAGAATTGAGCAATGTGTGAAAGTCATTGACGTTACTTAAGATTTCCAACTGATGTACAGATAAAATGAAAAATGACATTGGAAGGCACAAACAGTGACATATTTCATGAAGTGATGACATGCATTGAGCCGTTTTGCGGGCACGTAGAATTGAGCAATGTGTGAAAGTCATTGACGTTAAGTACATCTTTTATCCAAAACTAACTAACACTTTTTGAGTCAATAAAGAAAGTCATTAAATTCAAGTTAATGTTTAATTATTGGTGCAAAATCCTTTAAAGTGAATAAATTACACTTAATCTATAATTCTTTGTCTTTATTTTATTAATATTATTGTTACTAACACACGCATTACCTCTAAAAGAAGTTAGAATTGTCACGATAATGATTTAATATCAAACATAACGTAAAGAAGTACTGCCATTATGCGATCACACAAAATAAAAGTAAAATAGATAAATCACGAGCCAAAACAAATATCATAAATTATAAGAATTTATGATTACAAGTAAAATATACCTAATTATTAAATATTGGGAAAACCGAAGTCTTACAGTATCTATGGAGAATTGTGAGATACAAAAAAAATACTTCATGATAACGATTCGTTGCCCATAAATAATTATACCGTGATACTTTTTTAACTCTGAACATAGTCAATATAACGTATTAGCGAGTATTAGCTATACAACAATTATACCATAAACCTGCCAAAAAGTTCAGTCGAGCCAGCTGTCATATAAGATCATTCAAGTAAAGTTAAGTTAATTAATAAAATTATAAATGTAAGTTGAACAATTCATAAATTATTTTGACATTTGTTTTATGTTCTAGAACGAAAAAGACTAACGTCGTTCAAGAACATAAAAGCACTTCACAGCTAGCTAACAAAAAATACTCACTTTGTCAACTGAAAATTCAACGCAAATGTCAACTTTTGGTAACAGTTTTCGAAAAAGTAATGTATCGTTATCAAATGATTCCCTGTTGCAACCCTTTCGATACACCCGCTCATTCAAAAGTTACAAAAGGCCTCCGACGTGTTGCTAAATGGATGTGTGATGCATCAGAACATATTGAACTGGGGATGAACATTTGCGATACCTGTAGAAAACAATTAAATTCAGTGCCCAACGAAAATATGGAAATAGAAAAAACTGTTGAGCAAGGATCAATAAGCCCGATGCCAGGACCTTGTCAAAACGATGATGAAGAATGTAAAAGCTTAAATGTCAGCATAAAGTGTCTTAATATAGCTCTTGTTACTCTTCAAGGGTCACCTATAGCAAAGAAAAAAATGCAAAGACGATCATACTTCAATGAAAAATTTAGTTGTGAATAAGTGAAAAAAGTACAATTAGGACAATAAGCGTCAATTTGCAAGAAAGTTAAGAAACGACCTAGTACAAATGTCTACTGAAGATGACCACTTGTGGTTGTAGTGGTTGAAATGTACATTTAGAGAAATAAATGTCGTTGTGAAAATGAATAATTTGCTATTTTCCTTTAAGACTTATTAGTCGGAAATGCTTAGGCAGCTAAGAACAGAGTTTCAAGAACAAATTCTACGTATACAGTTAGGACAATAAGCGACAACTTACATAATAGTTCAGAAACGACTTAGGACAAATGTCTACTGAAGATGACCACATAGTGGTTGAAATGTACATTTAGAGATATAAATATCGTTGTGAAAAAGGATAGTTTGTTATTTTTCTTTAAGACTTATGAGTCGGAAATGCTTAGGCGGCTAAAAATAGAGTTTCAAGAACAAAATCTACGTACCAGTGAAAAGTTTCAAGTTTTAACAGTGCTTCCAAAAAGTTGGGCATCTCGTCTAAATATAGGACGAATTTGGAGAAAGCAACAGAATGGCCAGGAAAGTGAAGAATTTAGTAAAAAAAGGGGGGGATTTTGATAACGCCCAGTCCCAAAAGTGGAAATAATTTAACTGAAAATCTAGTTGAAAAGGTTCACAGCGTTTACAACAGCGATGATATTAGTCGCATTATGCCTGGAAAAAAAGACTATGTCTCAGTAAAAACAGAGTATGGAAAAATTCAGGTACAAAAAAGGCTAGTCATGTGCAATTTGAGAGAAGTGTATGTAAAAAAAATCCCAATAAAAGATTAGGGTTTTCAAAGTTTGTAGATCTACGACCAAATCACTGCATCTTAGCTGTACAGAGTGGTACATACACAGTATGTGTCTGCACAATACATCAAAATGTGAAATTAATGATAGAAGGGTTTAAATTATAAAAACATTATGCTAGATGATGGCACCACAGTGGGTGGTTATAAATCATGCTTAGCAAAAATTATTTGTCTTAAACCAAGATCAACATACCACTTAAATGAGTGCCCTTCATGTAACAGGAATAGGACATTACTGACAAACTAAGAATTACAATAGGAATTACTCACAAAAATGGAGAACGATGAAATGATAAATTACATTACAAGCAATGGATATCTTATTGATAGATGCTATTTGGAAACATTTAATAAAACTACTGAAGAATTTCTGGAATCCTTATGTAAAAGTTGCTCGCATTGAAAAGATATGTATTTATATCAAAATAACAGTCAGCTCACTACAGCCATTTGAAATAGAATATTAAAGAGCATGCAGCTATTGTATCTCTCGATTTTGCAGAATATTAAGCTTTTGTGGTACAAGATGAGGCTCAGTCTTACCATTGCAATAACGACCAAGCAACGATTTTCAGGCAGCAGTATACTGCAGAAATGAAAATTATAATTGTGGTACCTTTTCTTCACTACATGTATTGGTGACTAAATGTACATTTCAGTCATAACATAACCATAATCATTAGTATACTGTAGAGTATACTAAATACTTATTTTATACTACTAAATTTAATTTGAAATATGTATACTGAAAATGTCATCACTATTCGGTAATGGATTTTTTTACGGATTCAACAAAAATGTATTGATGATACGATGATGATATGATATCAGCAATATGATGGCATTTTATGTCTTTTAAAATTCCAAAACATTGATGGTATTACTTTATAAAAACGATATTTTTGATTTTTTTATGTAGGTGGATTTTATCTTTAAATAGATAATATTTTTGTTTTTTTATATAGGTAGATCACTCAAAATTTATAATTAATGAGTATTAATTATAAATTTTGAGAGATGTGAGAATAGTTTTAATTTTAGGGACATTTAGTTTAGGAAATTTGCCGAAACTTGCATTAAAATTGGAGACGATTGCTTAAAAATTAATAAAAATGAACAAAACTATTTGTGCTAGTTTTAATAAATATTAGATCGCTTTCGGAAAAAGCTAGATTTTTCAATAGATTGGGGATTTTCGGAAAATGCATTCAATTCATTTTTATGATTTATAAACGTTCCTTAAGTTTTTTTTAAAGGTAGATTTTACTCATTAATTATACATTTTGTGAGATTTGAAAAGGCATAGTTTAAATTTTAGTGACCCAGATTTTGAAATTTGCCAAAATTTCCGTTAAAATTGAAGACGTTTGGTTAAAAATTAATGAAAATTAACACGTTTAAACAGCATTACCATGAACACATAAACACTACCACAAAAACACATTAACAGTTAGTGCTAGTTTTACTAAATATTAGAAAGCATTCTGAAACAAATATATTTTCCAATAGATTAGGGTATTTCAGAAAATATATTCAATTCATTTTTATGATTTATAAACATTACATAAGTATTTTTTTATAGGTAGATTTTACTTATTAATTATAAATTTTGTGAGACTTGAAAATGCATCGTTTAAATTTTAGTGACCTAGTTTTGGAAACTTGCCAAAATTTCAATTACAATTGGATACGTTTGGTTGAACATTAAAGAAAATTAACATGTTGTACATTCCCCCAAACACATAAACACTACTAAATATTAGTAGCGAGTAGCATTCGGAAAAATAAAAATCTTTCAACTGATTTGGGATTTCGGAAGAGCTATTCAAATTCATCTTTATAAACCGCAATTAGACATTTTATGATATTTTTATTACCTTTTCTCTAATAATCATTTTTTGACTTACACAAACTTTCAGTAACTCTGTGCTGCAAATCTTATGTTTCGTATGCTAATTTTTATAATTTGTTTGTTAGCATCGAGTTAAGAATACAATTTTGATTTTTTTTTTATATAAACGGGATAAATACAAAAAAAAAATATTATGCAAATACAGGATGGAACAGTGATCACTTTTGTATTTGAATATTCGTCCCATTCCAATGTCAAAAAAGAACAAATTATGACGAATAATAAAATTGCGGACTAAAATAATACTAGACCAATATAAACAAATGTAAAAAAACTGCGATCGATGAGATATATAAGTTTATATGTAATTTTTGTCAATAAAAATGACCTACAACTGTAAAAATTTGTAAAAATTTCAATTGCAATTGTGTATATCTTTAGAATTTTCAATTGTAACTAAATAAATCTGTCGAACTGCATCTGTTAATTTTGAGAACTGGTTAATTAAAACAGTACAATAGTAATCCAAAATCGTCATATTTCTGACTTTAATTGGCAAAATCTGTGAAGTTTTCAGCACAGCCAGTGAAAATCTGTAAAATGTGTAGCTGTAACTTAAATTTTCATTTGTAATTCAAATTCATCATATCTTCGGCTTAGTGTTAAGGTTGCATGTAACATTTTTTTCAATTTTTAGGTCTACAACTTTACAGGACCATATGTTTTCAAAGCAGGACCTTTGAGCTTGTTGGAAGGTTAAAATCAAAATATTAAGAACCTGTGGTAAAAACAAATCTAATTACAGTGCACAATACATCATTTTCTGTAATAACAAACATATTTAAAGTTCATATTCCCAAATTTATAAATTTTCACATACAACCTTGTAACATTAAGCCGACGATATTTCTAACTATAAATGTCAAAATCTGTGAGATTTATCATAGCAGCCAGTGAGAAAAAACTACCAAAATGCTATTTCTGCTAACAAAATCTTTCAAATTTTAATAATATCTATCGAAATATGTTAAATTTTAGGTCACAATTGAGAAAACCTGCTAAATTTTCAACGGGTACTGACTGAATTTGTTTTTTATGTAAAATAATGTGTGGAAATGGGTAAACCTGTCATATTTCTGACTGAAACAGGTAGCATCTGTAAAATTTTAACTGCACCTATCAAAATCTGTCAAATTTTCTTTCGACTGAAATAGACAAAATCTGTAAAAAAAACTACTGACATATTTAAAGTCCATATTGGCAACCTTATAAATTTTCACATACAACCTTGTAACATTAAGCCGACGATATTTCTAACTATAAATGTCAAAATCGGTGAGATTTATCACAGCAGCTAGTGACAAAAAAAACTACCTAAATGCTATTTCTGCTATCAAAATCTTTCAAATTTTAACAATAACTGTCGAAATATGTCAAATTTAAGATCATAATTGAGAAAACCTGCTAAATTTTCAACAGGTACTGCCTGAATCTGTTATTTATGTAAAATAATGTGTGGAAATGGGAAAACCTGTCATATTTCTGACTGAAACAGGCAGCATCTGTCAAATTTTAACTGAACCTATCACAATGTGTCAAACTTTCAACTGAAATACACAAAATCCATAATAAAATTAATTGCAACGGTGCGTTTTTTTATATATTTTCTATTATTATTATACTGTTAGTGTTGTGAATTATAAATGTCTAAGTAGGTATTACTCTGATATATCTTGACATATATAAACATGAAAAAAGTAATAACACCAATAAATTATCTAATATTAAGTCATGTAAATTTGAAAAAAAAAATGGGTAAGGTCAAAAAGTGCAAAAATTTTAGATCACTTGACATGAAATGACCCATACCTACTTCTTGAACTTAGAAAGAATGAAGCATTTCAGAGACATTTGAGGTTAAACTAGGCAGAAGACATACTGCTGAGCCATTTAATCTTACTTTATTATATTTTATTTGATGTATGTATGTACTAACGAACTGACCTGACTTATGTAAAACAATTCTGTTCTAAGCATCAATAAAGCATTATTATTATATTATTATTATTATCAGATAATAATATAAAATAATTGAATCTCCGTGTACAGTCTTCTTGCGGCTGCCGAATTCCCTTGCTAATCGCCCAGCATTAAAAGCATATCCGAATATTCACTGTTAGTGTAATTTTCCATAGCTATTCAAGAAAAGATTATTACTTTTTACAGAATAACACTTACAATTCTTCTTTTCTTAACAAAGTAAAACTGAACAGTTTTTTATAATTTCATAAATATTATTAAATAATTACGGAATGTTTCTAAGCACACCACATTATTATTAGAATTGTTTTTTTTTTAATGATTTTATGTGTTGCCTAGTTTAACCCCAAATATCTCAGAAACCCTTAATTTTTTCGAAGTTCAAGATGTATACATTTTTTATGACAATATAGCTCATTCACCGAAAAATGGTAGATGATTTAAAAAGATCCTAACCTCAAAGTTTTTCTGTAGCAATAACCATAGCAGAACCCCTGTTTCTACGGCACTGTGTTTACTCAGATGATTGTAATTATTTGTGAATATGTGTATTGATAGTGGGTGACTCGTCGCAAAATATCTGATTTCCAAGTCTACTCTAGTAGAAATTTTAATAAGAAAACTGATTTGGTAAGTAACACTTTAAGAGGCCTCTTTACTCCAGCTAGTACGGCATTATTAATAAGCGATAGCCAAATAGTTCTTGAGCAGGTTAACATAATTACAATCGGAGAACTGATATAGAAAGTTTAGACATTTATCTACAATTAGACAAAGTAGTTTTAAGAAATAAATCAAAGGTTACTTATTTCTGATCACCTAATCGGATTTATGTGCAGACAAGAATACTCCATTATTATTCATGATATTTCAACAAAAATAAAATAAGTTGGTTCGCAACAACTAGCTCCAAATACCCTGAGGGAATTTCCATTATATGTACCCCTGTCTTAATTAAATAAATACAGAAGAAAATTTCACAAATCATTTAAACATGCCATTCTATTAATCAACATAATAAATCACCATTTTATTATTTCTTAAAACTACTCAGTTCAATTGTAGATAAATGTCTAAACTTACTAAATCAGGTTTCCGATTGTAATTATGTTGATCCGTTCATGAATTATCTTGGCTGTCATTTACATGCAATTCCCTATACCCCGTTTGGGTAAAGAGGCCTCTTAAGGTCGTATATTTTGGCAACAAAAGCGATTAGAAAAAAAAATGCATTTTCATTTAATTTGGCCTTTCTTTGCATGCTCTTAGATTTATGCCACGAAGTTCTGGGATACCTTGTATAGCAACTGATAGTTCCTTTGTTGCGTGAATTATTCATAGCCATTTGCTCCCGTTCCAAATATAAAAGCATCATCTGTTAACGAAACGTCATAAGCGATGGTATCGCAGCCTATGAATGGCACTTACTGGCGCCCGGACCTTTTAATAGCCGTCATTTCTTGAGCAGTCCGCCATTTAATCATACCGACGCAATGACGTGCAGATAAGAGCGGAGTTGCTTATTGAATTTTAAAGAGACCTCAATTACGCGCCGCAAAAATCGAAGCCGTTTCTTAAACGATGGAGGATATTTAGGCGGAATGAATTTAATATGGACATGCAGCGAGGCGGGAGGCAAATTCCGATCGTCCGTAAAGATGCTGGGCATATTTTTGTCCGACAACTGAGGCGCAGAATTTCATTACGTCTTATGGGGGTAAATATTTAGTGGCCCGACATTTATGGATTGGATTAAATTTATATTAAGCAGTAAAAGTTTGCTCTGTAAAAGATAATTTGTTTAGTCTTGTACATTTATTTTGTCATCGGTTTCAATACTATTGAGCTGTAAAATCGCTAAACATTTCAATCATTTGTAAGGAATATAAATATTGTGTGTGTCCGGAATAAGAAGCTCATGCATGATAACATGTATTTAGATAATAAGTACTAGGTATTAATTTGCTGAAGTGTGAACCGGTGGTGAAGTTAATCGGGTTAGGAGAGTCACATCAAAGCGAAGTTGATAAATACAGCGTCAACTCAGGCAAAAACATATTTTGCCACTTGAATTGGCAGCTTATGTTTGCACAAGACATTATTTACCTCGCGAAATATAACTGGTGGAGGCGCCGGGCTGCCAGACGGTTTTGCAAGACGACGGTGGAGTTTTCGCGAATAACAAACGATAACTAAAAAATTATGATTTGCGGACTGTCAACGAGCAATCCGTTTAATTACATTTCGGAGGGGCAGCGGCAGAAAATGCGTCGCTGAAATTTCTGGCGTGACTCACGTCCGCAAAGCGCGAGTTTACACCAATAAGTGTTTATCGCCAATTTCCGCCGAAGCGCGGGGGCCGTAAATTTTTTAAACCGTCGCCCGTGCGCCCCTGTCGATCCGGGATAATGTCCCTTAATGCCCCAGTGCGCGCCCGTGCATTAACGAAGCGCCCTTTATTGCAGACATCCATCGCGAGGATTAATGGCACCGCATTTATCTGATGCAATCTAATAATTAGTTCTGCACATGGTGCCACCGATATGCGCACACGTACAAACCGGTAATGGACTTATATACGGGGGTGAATGTGCAATAAACATAATCAAGGGGTTAAAACATAGTAATACAGTAATTAATTACATATAATCAAGTGCATTACAATGTTTTTGCTGAGAAGTATAAAAATTGCACCATCATAGCTACAAAATTCCATTCCAATACAGGAGTATTAAAGTCTGCCCTTTTTATTGACCAGGAACAACATAGCAATATAATAATTAATTATGAATATATAATCGAGTGCATTACAATGGAATTGGTGGGAAGTATAAAAATTGCATGACCATCATAGCCACAAAATTCCCTTCCAATACGGGAGTATAAAAGTCTGCCGTTTTTATTAAACAGGAACAAACATATTATTGCACTTCATGCTTCGGAGAGCTTTGAGCCCTCTGGACTGCAAAAACGTTTTCAAATAACGTCCACTAGAACTTTTAAACCCTGCTTTGGAGTTCCCTATGTTGCGAGGATATTGTGTTTGAATTGCAGCGGAAATTTTGATGGATATGTGAACACGAGGCTCCCATAGCATAAGGCGTGGTCACTGCCATAGCTAGAATCGGTAGTTAAGGATGGCTCCAAAACAAGTTTGCAAAACTATTTTGCAATGTAATGAAAGGGTCGGTCCAAAATTATATCAAATAAATCTATCTAATATTTCTTAAAATTTTGAAAGTATATAGATGTACTTGCATATAAGCTATGTTGTAACTAAAATAAGAAACTGATAAATCATTAAAATCGTTGAAAATTATATTTCAAAAAATGCTAGGACAGGTCGATTTGATATTTTGAATTGTCATTATCGTCGATAATTATCGTTATAATTGTCAATAGGAATGTAATTTTCAACCCCACCCCTCAACCCCTAAGCGCTAGAAACCCCAATCCTAAAAATAAGCAAAGTATCCCATCTGATACCTCATAATAATAATAAAATTAGTAATTACATTATATATATACTTATTACACTAAAATAAAGTAATTAAAATAATAATTACATAACATTGTCAATATTACATACTTATTACACTAAAATAAAATAATAAAATTTGACAAGGCTCTTTTCTGTTGAATAATTACATTAAAAAAGTCAAAATTGTCAAAAATGCATCTTGCCTACGAATAAATACTGTGTAAAATTATTAAAATAGTTTACAAAAGTGTAAAATAATTTCACACTTGAACAAACTTGAATAATTTTTTTTAAATTGAGTTAGTAGGTAAAACGTATGTTCGATGATAAAATAGTGTATAAAATTAGTTTGTTCTAATGAAATTAGTAGTGCACGATTGTGGCATTCGTAAAATTAGTATAAAACTTACTCACGCCATTATCCCTTACACTATACACAAATTTCATAATATACATAAACTCTGTTCCATTTTTATTTTTAATTTATTTAAGAAGGCTGTGTTTTCATTTTAAGTTTTTCAAATGAAACACCAACAAAAATGATCTGACAGTGAAAAAATCATCAAATGTCAGATTTCTAACAACGTTGCCTAATTCATATATTAAAATAATTAAATTATTCCTTCAATCATGCAAGTGTGTTGGTTTTTTAATTATTTAAAATTGCCAAATATCATTGATGAAAATACGATTGAGCTTTTGTAAAAAAAAAGGCAAATAAACTCTGTACTCAATAGATACAATTTGATTGCCAATTTGATGGCAACATTGCCCACTGTCATAGAATATAACTTTTTATTTTTTAAATATAACCTATTTTTACAAGTCTAGGGACTTTTTACATTGGCCAACAATACTGTCACCCTAACAAAGCCAACTTGGAACTTAAAATTGAACAGAGTTTACTATTATATTCCTAGTTTTAAACATTGTTATATGCTTTATCAAATCCTCTTGTTATGTCCCTTACGATTACTGTAAAATTTTCAGCATTTCAGTCAAATTTTCATTTATTTCTATAAAAATTCCAGCTATTCTTCTGTCAATATTTTAACAATTGCTGTAATTTTTTTAACATTTCTGTAAAATTTTAATTTGTTTCTATCAAATTTTCAATTATTTGTGTAAGCATTTCTATTATTGTGTCAACATTTCAACGATTGCTGGGAATATTGCATTATTCTGTCAAAATTTGAGTGGTTACTGCAAAAGTTTCAATGTTTCTGTAAAATTTTCATTCAATTACAATTAATCTGTCAACATTTCAACGATCGCTGTAAAAGTTTCAATATTTCTGGAAGTTTTTCAATTATTTCTGTTAAAATCTCAAATATTCTGTAAATGTTTTAACGATTGCTGTTAAATTTTCAATATTTTTATGAAATGTTCAATTATTCCTAAATAAATTCCATTTATTCTGTCAAAACTTTGGGGATTGTTGTAAAATTTTCAATATCTCTGTAAATTATTTGACTATTTCCGCCAAGTTTACAATTATTTCTGTAAAAATTATTATTTTCCGCGAAAAAAAAGCAGTTTCAATATTGCAGTGAAATTTTTAATTATTTCTCCATAACTTTTAATTATTCTTCTGTCAACATTTCAAAGATTGCCGTAAAAAAATAGCATTTCTATAGAATTTTCATTCATTTCCCTAAAATATTCAATTAAATGTGTAAACAAAAATGTTATATTTCATGAAAATATCCAAGAGATGGAGAGAAAACTTTTAATACTTTCACACTAAAATTTTAGATTATGGAACATAATCAGCATAAAATGCATTAAAAATTAAACAAAAATAAACTTTAAATATATTGCTCTCATATTCTAATATTAAGTATAAATATTCTATAAGAATATGTATAAAAATGCAGAAAATCGTCAAACCTCCCAATTTAATTCAAATATAGGAACATTGATTTCTAATTTACTAAAATTACAAACTCATGGAAAATCTAAACCACAATGAGTTAGTACATTGCAGCAAAGTTTAGGCTAAGAATGTTCAATGAAATAAAATAAATATCATGTAGGTAATAGATATATACATTATAAGTGTCATAACGTATCATGTTATGATACGATATGGCAAAAACTATTGGGCATTGTAACATGATGTTACGATATAAATATCGTACAATGTTTTATCTGCCAATAATTATTAGCTATTTTTAATGTCAATTATTTTTTCCTTAACCAAATTAGTAGCATTTGAAGTTTCTTCTCTCAGTTTTGAGTTCTGTCAGTACTTGTATAAAATGAGTAACGAAGAAAGTATTGATGCTGAAGCAGCAGCAAATGCTGCGCTTGTTATACTGGTGCCAATGAAATCGAGCTTGAAGTACGAGAAAGAGTACAATAAATTCAATAAACGATGTAGCTCAAAGTGTCACTTTACCGCACTAGTGCGGTAAAGTACGTCATTACAATCTGAAAGTGAACACGTAAAGTTTGACATTACATATTGATAGTAGATAAAATGTATTTAAAACATTCATAACATTTCCAAAATTATGTACAATACAATAAATTCAATAAACGATGTAGCTTAAAGTGTCACTTTACCGTACTAGTGCGGTAAAGTACGTCATTACAATCTGAAAGTGAACATGTACAGTTTGACATTACATATTGATAGTAGATAAAATGTACATAACATTTCCACAATTATGGAAAAACATAATATACATTTTTCCACAATTTTTCCAGTTGAAATCGAACAATGTTACTAATAGAGAAAGTAACTAAACACTTTCACGTCAAACAATGTTACTAATTGAGAGAGTAACTAAACACTTTCACGAACAGTTTTTTTGAAAATAAATTAATTATAATTTACCTACACTTAGTTGCAAAAAAGCTTACAGCTGTCTTGCGTTCATTGTCTCAGTATCATACAGTTCATCAGTTTAAATATAAAAAATAAAGAAAAGCGAGGAAATTTTATCAAACCAGGAACTGCTATATTCGACCTAAAATACAGTTAAAAATACAGTGTCAAAATTAAGAAAAGATGCATTTAGATAGCATATACAGTTGTATTTCGTATTACAGATTTACTGTTGATTACATAACCGTCACTGTCAGTGCCACACTGTTCAAATGTATTCTTCAGTTTAAATGTCAAAATTAGTGACAAACGAGAAAGTATTAGTAACATCAGGAACTGCTATATTGAACCAATTTAAAAATATATTGTGAAAATTAAGAAAAATATGCATTTAGATAACATTCAGTTATTTATGTATTACTATTTATCGTGTATTTTTAATACATATTTTTGGCAAGATAGTATAGTTTCCAATACATTGTGGAAAAAGCGGAAAGGAACAGGGCCGATATCCTAAAAAAGATTATATTCTCTCATTGTGGAAGAAATCTTTAAAATTTGGACATTTATCAATTGCAACAAATGTGATGACCAAATCTGTGTTAAAAAGGAGATTAATGTCTCCTATAAACATTCCAAAGTTTTAAAATTCTGTTTTCTGGTAAAACTCTTAAACGTGATGCTCTGGTTGTAGGTGTAAAGGTCGAAAATCTGTTTCGTAGGCACATGGTTCACTTACATCAAATATGATAAACGAGCAAATTTAACCAAACAGTGCACATGAAAACCAGCTTCAGTTTCCTTTTAAAAAATCCGTATTTTGGTTTTATATAATTAATTTACTTAAAACCTTTTGAGCCCACGAGATTCGAGCCTGCAGCATTGGTGCATCGAAGAGACAGTATTTTGCTATTATTACGAATTTTGGGTTTTCATTAAATTAGGTACATATATGTTAAAAATGTTATAGAGCTGAATTAAAAAAGAGAAATGATTTTTTTTTCTAACTGAAATTTGGTTTTAAGTGTTTGTCAATTAAACGTCTACTTGAGAGTACCTACAAACAATGTTTTACCAATTTTGCACTAACTTTTACAATGTCTCATTTAATTGAAATAGATAAAGGTAGAATAGACTCCCATCTAAAAAATGGTGGGACAATATATTAAGAATGTAGCGGTGTAATTATGAAATTATGTACTGACATGCCGTTAAATAATTCTAACCTATTTTTAAAAAAAACAAATTATGACAGAAGTGAAAAATATCGTGTCACTGTTTTTGACATTTCCCTTTTTTTTCTAATTCAGATGTATTTTAATTTGTGTTCTAAAATTGCCACTTATATTTATTGAAGAGTGAGAGAAGAGTTCATTCCGAATTTTAGTGTGTATACACAAAACTACATAGGTGTTAAAATAAATAATCTTAAATATGTATACTGAAAATGTCACCACTGTTCAGTAATAGATTTTATTTTTAATTCAACAAAAATCTATTTATGATATGATAATGACATGATATTGGCAACATGATGACATATTATTTCATTATAAAAACGATATTTTTGATTTTTTTTATGTAGGTGGATTTTATCTGTAAAGAGATGAAACTTTTGTTTTGTTATTTAAAAAGGTTACTCAAAATTTATAATTAATAAGTATTAATTATAAATTTTGAGAGATGTGCGAATAGTGCAAACACTACTCTTTGTGCTAGTTTTACTAAATATTAGATAGCATTCGGAAAAAAAAATTCAATAGATTAGGATTTTCAGAAAATGTATTCAATTCGATTCAGGAAATCGACGGCGAGAGTCGCTTACAACTAGCTAAACAAATTGTTTTTGCTCCTCATTATTTGTTAAAATCTTCTTATAATCCTCAATAAGTTTGATTCCTCTTTCTGCCGTATCATTTACGAAGCTACGAGTAGTCGTAACAACGGCTATTGCTTCATTATAATAACAGTTTTCACTCCATGTTAATGGATCTTGTCGGATAAAATCATATTCTAGTTCCAAACGTTTGAAATTGAAAATAAAATTGTCGCCTTGCACCCCAAAACTAAGTACTATTAAATGGGTAATTTCGTTCACTTCACTTTATTACCAAGCCAGATCTTTCAAGAGATGTTTGATTTAAATTTCTGTCAAATATAATGTTTAAAATAATAAATATAAATAATAATAAAATCATTTGAAATAATTGAAACGATTTAAAAAAAAAAGCCTTCTAATGCACCCAGAAAATTATTAAATCGTCGAAATTAAATAGCAAAGCGGCACGTTTTCTTTTAATTTAGTTGTTTTTAAACTTCTCGCAAGATGTTTTCTCACCAACTGGAACTATAATAACGGGTGCCGCAGAAAAAAAAATGGAATTTAATTTTAAGTTTGATTTAAATTAATAATTGTTTTTTTATATATTCGAGTTATATATTTCTTTATTCAAGAAAAAATTAACTGCAAAGCTTCAGTTCCTATAAAAATGACTTTCTTTTGCAATAAATTATTTACATTTTTTGTGGTTATTAAAATATTGTATGTACAACTTGTAACTTGTGTAACTTTGAACTTGTACATAGTGCCACAAAATAGTTTACCAAAAACCTAAAAATTCATTTTGTGCCCAATTTCAAAAGGTATCTCCCCAGCATAAATCTTATGCAAAAATGCTTTGTGTAAAATTAATTGAATAAATTATATTTATATTTTGTAATGAAACTATAAAATGGATTAAAACTTACTAACTGCTAAAGTTCACACCGAACTTCATGACACAAGGAACATTATCACAACTTACATGCCAGGAACCGTATGCCATGGGGCTCAACACACCTCCAGTGAGGCCGAAGCCCCCCTGGCGCCACTCTGGCCACGGCCCTGGGGGCGGCGTGCAAATACAAATGAGGGGATATTTGGCAATTTCCTGTTGTCGAGACTCTCCTTTTTAAAATCATCTAGATCGCGACCTATTGAATATAAACGAGCCGGTAAATTCGGGCCCTGCGGCTCTCGCAGTCAACGCACGCCGTACACAAGAGATAAGGGAGAATCGCACGTAGGAGGGAATGTCGCTGTTTATTATGGTTGGGGCAGCGTGTGAAAGGGTGGGTTGAAAAAAAACTGGGGCGCATCAAAATGTAGATTATTATTAAACTGCCGGCTTTATCTGATACGCACCAAACGCCCGCGCATTAATGAGTGACAGATTTTTTGAATTATCACCCATAAACATTCAATTTCAGAATTTCGGGCTCTAAAGGCTTTAATTTATAAATTGAACCATGTAGCAAACGCACAAAAATATTTTGTCCTCAATATTACAAAAAGGGTACAATAAAAATATGTGGTTTATTTAGTACTTATAAATACACTACTCAAAAGAATTATCGTATATTCATTATTAATGATAATGATTATATGTTCATGCAAATATAAACATCTATATTATTATTATATATACTTTTTTAATGTGGTAAATATGTTGGCTATTGTAGTTAAAAAAAGTGAAACTTTAACGAAGTGTTTTTATTTATATTTAGTTTTAATCCTTCTGATTAGGAAAAATTACTTTTAACAATCATTGATTTGTGCATCCCTTGTTTTGAAAATCATGTTAATAAATATAATTAGCATTGACAGTCTCTTAAATTAATTTCGTTGTTAAGAGAAAATAGAAAAATTCCAATACAAATTTGCGTATACACGTGTATTTTAGACGTCCGAGTCAAAACACATTATGCTATAAAAGTGAATGTTTCGTGCTGTTATACTCCTTAATATACTTATCACACATAATCCCATTCTTTATGAAACTGGATACCCAATTGTGCAGAAGATATTAGTGAATATTGAAATTCACGACGGGGCTAACGAAATTTTATATGGGATCATAAAAGTAATGACAGGCTGGGGTATATTTCCAGGCTATTTATTAATATTGTATACCCCAAACTGCCTTAAATATGTGGAGAGAAATTGAGTTATAAGCTTGTAAAGTTACGCTTTTGTACATTGATATTGCAAAACCGCTAGTATACATACTGCATTGAAATGAAAACAAATATTAGGTCATATGTAAATATTTAAAACGCGGGAATATAAAGATCCTGGGGGTAAATAAAAATTGGATGTTTTGTAAATCACGTGAGAATACAATATAAATATGGAAGTAAATAACAATTTTCAAATAGTTATTTTGTATTTGTCTTTCATTAAAGATTCAATGCCCACTCAACTTAAGACATGTGTTTGAACGTTATATGTGTATTTTTTGTATTATGTAAATTCACAAACCTTATGCTATAAATATTTCTTTTGGTAATATAAAACTATAATTTTCCACATTATACGTCTTTATACCGTGACATTTTACTTTAACTTACGTACATGGAGAACTTACAAATTGAAATACAATAAGAATATAAATATAGAAGTAAATAACAATTTTCAAATAGTTATTTTGTATTTGTATTTCATTAAAGATTCAATGTCCACTCAACCTAAGACATATGTCTGAACATTATATGGGTATTTTTTGTATTATGTAAATTCACAAACCTTATGCTACAAATATTTCTTTTAGTAATATAAAACTATAATTTTGCACATTAACGTCTTTATACCGCGAAATTTTACTTTAATTTGCATTCATGGAGAACTTACAAATTGAAACACAATTTAGCTATTTCAAACGCTCTCTCAGCAATATGTAGTCTACCGTGACATTAATTTTCAATTCTGATCATAGTCAATACAACCTCCCTATATTCAATTTTTTAAAAACACATGAAAATGGGTGGATGTTATCAAGTGACCAAAGTAACGTAAAAATAACTATTTGATAGGTGATCAAAATAAATAGAACTGTTAAGTTGTTTGAACTATTATTGTGCTAAAATACATTAAAGAAATGTATTTTTCAAATCATATTAAAGAATCTGTACATTTTTTAAACATTTTTAATTGAGAAAGTGGTTCAGTCTTAAACTGTGGAGAAAATTGTACACTTTCTCCACGGGTAACCAATATGAAGGCGATATTTTACTTTTCTCCACGAGTAGTATTTATAGTTAGTATCAAAATTAATTGACATTGACATTTGTCATCGAATCTGCGTTTGTACCACAAAATATCAAGAAGAAATGGAAATTATGGATGATATAGACAATTGTACACCCCCAGACGTGCAAGAGGCTGCCAAACTTACAACACTTAACCTCTTGCTACAAAACTCGAGACAGAAATACGAGTTAAGTTACAAAACTTTCATGGTTTGGCGCAGCACAAAGAACACGAATTCATTCTCCGAAAATGTTGTCTTGGCGTATATCTCCGGACTAGCAGAGAAATACAAATCCTCTTCATTATGGTCTCAATATTCTATGTAATGTATATGTTGATAATAAAAAAGATATATAAAAAAATATTACAATTATTACTTAATTCTATAATATAATTTAAAAAAGTATTGTATTGAACTCGTGAGAAATGGCAATTTCCACTTGAATAAATTGCGACACGAGCCGAAGGCGAGTGGAGTAAGCCAGATGGAGTAAGCCAGATGTGCAAGAGGCTGCCAAACTTACAACACTTAACCTCTTGCTACAAAACTCGAGACAGAAATACGAGTTAAGTTACAAAACTTTCATGGTTTGGCGCAGCACAAAGAACACGAATTCATTCTCCGAAAATGTTGTCTTGGCGTATATCTCCGGACTAGCAGAGAAATACAAATCCTCTTCATTATGGTCTCAATATTCTATGTAATGTATATGTTGATAATAAAAAAGATATATAAAACAATATTACAATTATTACTTAATTCTATAATATGATTTGAAAGAGTATAGTATTGAACTCGTGAGAAATGGCAATTTCCACTCGAATAAATGAGTCCACTCGCCTTCGGCTCGTGTCGCAAATTTTATTCTCATGGACTACTCGCGACCTCGCTGTTCGGTTTTTAGAGTTTTTTGTTTCTTTTGTTTTCTAAATTACAATTTCATTAAGTATTTTAGATGGATTATAATTATTATAGTACCTATAAAATACTTAATATCAAAGATACAAAAAGCAGTCGCGATTTCTACTGTGTTTTGTCACTGAGACAAGATCTACTCTCTATTATTACTAAAGCGATTTATACAAAGAATTTCAAAAATATCGGATACAATCAATAAAATCGGTGAGAAAATTAGTTGAAAAAAAAAATGCTGAGACTGGTGGATTTTTCTTTCTAAATTGTGATTTAGAGAATTTTCAATCCCACACCCCTCAACCCCTAAATGCTATGTACCCCAACTTGACAAATGCAAATAGCAGAGTACCCCTTCCAAAGGTGGTTTTTTTTGTGTTGAATACAATAAAAAAAAGTTTTTTTACGTTATTATTGATTTTGTCCGTTTTTGTCCGTTTTGAAACTCCCTGTATATGAATAAATTATTTTTAAATTAATAATAAGTATTTGTATAATAAGAGAATAAAGATTCATTTTTCAACTTTCTATTACCTTCTGTTGCCGATGTAGTTTCTACTATCGTTTGTCTACTATATGTCACTTTGGTCTTTCTAAAGAAATTTTGTCATTGACGATATTTCTGATGTATTTTTCCACTGATGCTATTTTTATAGTGTCTTGTTACACAATGACACGATTTCTACTTTATTCTATGGCTCAAGCGATTTCTATTTATTGCAAATTTATGCTATTTTCGTAATTTGTGCAATCATTTTTTGTCAACTTCTGGCTTTATGAAAAAAAAAACCATTGAAAACTAAAATTTTATGGCATTGCGTATAGTTACGTACAAATTATGAGTGTCGTTACTGCACGATTAAGATTTTGTTAGTCGCTGCCAAAGAAATATTGTTGTATCGTAAATTGTATATATTACAAACTGTATTTTTTTAACAAAACCGAAAATTACTTTTTATTACAATATACATTTCAAAGCCTTTTGTTTTATGGAGACAGCTCCATTGAAATATAACATTTTATGGTGTTGCATAGTCAGCTACAAATAAACTTGAGTGTGATTAGTGCCAGATTAACATTTTGATGACACCCATCGGAGAAAAATTAAATTCGGCATTTTGGTTTACGGAAACTATTTCATTAAAATCAAACATTGTATGTTATTACACGTAGTCGGATACCGATTAACTTTGGTATGATCTGTGCCGGAATAAAACTTTCCTGTCAAAAAAATAAATAAAAAAATTGAATTAATTAAAAAATTGAATTAAACGTTTGCATTTATGAAGAAAAATCCACTGAAAAGGTAAATTTTATGATATTACGTATAGTCGAGTAGAAATTAAATTGGGTGTCATCACTGCAGGATTAAGATTGTGTTGGTTGTTGTCAAAGAAAAACTGTTGTTACATAAATTTAATAAACTGTAAATTTTTAACAAAACAGGAAATTACTGTTTGTTGCAATATACATTTCAAAGGCTTTTGTTTTATGGAGAAAACTCCATTGAAATATAACATTTTATGGTGTTATATATAGTCAGCTACAAATAAACTTGGGTGTGATCAGTTCCAGATAAGATTTTGTTGACACCCACACGAGAAAATTTTTATTTGAACATTGAACAAATTTGACATTCTGGTTTATGGGAAATATTTAATTATATGCATAAACAATCTTTATTGGGCTATGGACCCCATGTGGTCTTTCCGCCTTATTTAATTAAAATCAAACATTTTATGATATTACATATAGTTGGATACAAATTAACTTCGATGTGATTTGAGCCGGATTAAGATTTTTCTGTAAGTGAAAATTGAATTGGGCTTTCGGGTTTATGGAAAAAGAACTATTGAAAAGTTAAATTTTACGATATTGCGTATAGTCGGTCTTCTCACTTGCTCAATAATATACTATTAACGGAAGAAAATATACAAATAATGCTTTTGTACCATGCAAGTCAGAGCATAAGAAATGTGCGTGACGTTTTTTCAGTCACTTATCCCTATAGACCAATTCCATCAATGGGAACAATTTTTAACATTGGCTCAGACGGCCTGGTCACGGCTCTGATTTGCGTGGTATAAAATAAATTTCGAAAAATTACTTGACTTTACTTGAATGATCTTAAATGACAGCTAGCTCGACAGATTTTTTTACAGGTTTATGGAATAATTGGTTGCATAGCTAATACTCGCAAATTGTTGACATGTGTTTTTTTTAATTGAACATAGGGACGTTGTATTGACTATGTTCTGAGTTTAAAAAATGTCACGGTATGACTGTAACTTGGTATAAAATTGCATAAACATTTAATACAATTCCATAACTGAATCCACTTCAATAATCTCGTAGGTGTTAATCCCGTTTAATGACCCGCATTCTCAAAGACTAGGCCTACTTCAAGAACTCCTGCTGAGAAACTCTGTTAATGGATCGGTATACTCATTTCATATAATTCCGTGATTATTACCAAATAACAAGGATATAAAATAAAAGTTAATTCTACTTTATATTTTATAGAGCTGTGATTGTAGGAAATTTTATTAGAAATGTGAGAAAACAGTTTCATTCTTTGCAAAAAAACCTGATATTACATCGACAAATTACTCCACGGAGCTTTTAGTTCCAGGGCAGGGATCCCATTCTGTCAAACCGTTTATATAATTGCGTCGATTGTGATCACAAAACCGACCCCGAAGCGCTGAATGGGAATCGGGACGGTGATTATCCGGGACTTTTACCGAAACTTTGCGCGCGTCTAACAATTGCACGAAATTTATGTGGCGAGTGAACTGCTATTACGTGAAATATTTAAGCGGAATCTCCCCTTGCTGAAGCGCCGCTTGTTTTACAGGCGGACATACAGCACATGGCGCTGAGTTATGAGTCGGAGGACGAGACAATGGGGAAGCTGCATGCGAGGAGCCGCCGAGGGACGGCCCTCTACAGCAAGCAGGACATCCTGGAGCAGTACTGCATCTCGGAGCGCGGCATGGGGGCCCTGGAGACCGACAGGAGGAGCTTCTTCAGCTGCCTGAGCTCCCACCAGCTCTCGCCGTGCACCAGGTCGTCGATTTTGACGGTCTGCGTCAGGCAGAAGATTCCTTCAGACGAGAACCTGCAGGACCTGTACAAGAGGCCCCAGTACGCGCCGTACCCCAGAAAACCAAGGTATGCTTTTTACCGCCCTTCATCCTTTATGATCAAGATTTGTGAAAGTATTGAAATCATTGAGGACATAAAGCATTTAGAGGACAAAATATTATTTCGACCACAAATTTACCGTGTCTTACTCTTGCATAGATTACTTTTACATCTAGATGCATTAGTATCCTCTGATTTAATAGGGTACGACCTTGACTGAATCTCTACCATGGAGTAGATATTTTGGAGGTGTTACACTACGAGGCCTTCCCAATGTATGTTTCTTCTTTGTTATAACTTCTTCTTCAAACATAGAGCTATAGCTATTAAGCAAAAAACTGCTTTTCAGCTTTTCGAAAATAGTGTTCTCTGTCCAGTTTCCAAATATTTTTTAGAAGTTTATTTTGAAGACGATACTAGTAGATTTAGATAGATACGATTTAGTAATCGTAATCGTTTAGTAATAGAATTCGTGTTGTAGAAACTCGGACCTGTATATTGTCGCCGTTCACGTGAACATTTTCATATTAGCTCTGTCTTGAAATTGGACTGTCTATACTAACGATAGTAACAAACACTATATTTAGGAATAGTTTGATATGGAGAATGTTTTACAATTACAGTTTACAACTATTACAGTACAGCTATTTAAAATAATATCCTCATATGAAGATGAATTAGAGGGCTAAATTTATTTTCAAACTTCACATAATAGATGTATTGAATTCTAAAAGATTTTTTATATGTAAAATTGATAAAATTATAAGGAAAAATATATATCACAATTTTTATTAACTTGTATGATCTATTTTTCGATATTTATGATAAATTATTTCCCAATTTTTATTATCGTGTAGGATATTTTTTTAAAGTTTTGAAAATGTATTTTGATAATGCCGACTCATCTGTCATTATCTTTTTAATTTCTCAGAGCTGGTTACTTGCATTTTGAAGTTTTGATTAGTTTATGGATGATTTGGCCACCTTGTGATATAAAGTTCATTGAATTATTGATCGGCATTTATCGTGAATAAAAGTTATGTGAATGAAACTTAAAATGAAATAAATGTAAATATATCTAAATGAAACTTTCGAACCTTTATGAATTTTACACGAAATTCTGAAAGGTGTTTAATAATTAAGAATATCTTTTAGACGTATGTATGTATGAAAGGGATGTGAATGAAACTTAAAATGAAATAAATGTAAATATATCTAAATGAAACTTTCGAAGTTTTATGAATTTTACACGAAATTCTGAAAGGAGTTTAATAATTAAGAATATCTTTTAGACGTATGTATGTATGAAAGTTATGTGAATGAAACTTAAAATGAAATAAATGTAAATATATCTAATTGAAACTTTCGAAGTTTTATGAATTTTACACGAAATTCTGAAAGGTGTTTAATAATTAAGAAAATCTTTTAGACGTATGTCATTGAATTTACAGTATTTAAGTTTCAACTTTGAATATTTTGGAATTTCAATAAACTATATTTTGATTTTGTAATTCTATTCATTAAATTTTTGATCATTTCAAGGGGAATTATCGAAGATTTTTTATTGTGAAGAATTATCGCCAAATATTCAGTGAATTTTTGATATTTTTATTCTATACATGAACATTTTGGGCATAAAAACGAAGACATTTTCGATTTTGTATTTCGTGTTAAGGATAATCTTGCCAATTATTGAACATTTTCAATTTGCAGGACTTGCAGGCATATACTCATGATTTTTTTATTTTTTTTAAATATTTTAGTTGGATAATTGAACATTTTGG
Source organism: Othius punctulatus (assembly GCA_951805005.1). Taxonomy (NCBI): domain Eukaryota; kingdom Metazoa; phylum Arthropoda; class Insecta; order Coleoptera; family Staphylinidae; genus Othius; species Othius punctulatus. The sequence continues at coordinate 16,846,308 of OX638144.1, forward strand.
GCACTGATAAGAATTATAGACCAATAATTCAATTTTTGATATTTTGATTGAATTTACGAAACTTCTGGGCATTAAATTAAAAAAATCGTGATTTTGTATTCTATTTTAGGGATATCTTTTACGAATTATCGAACATTTTCCATTTATTACACTTGTAGGCATACAATCATTAATTCTGTTATGTTTTAATTCGATTTTAATCATTTTGGGCACAGTTAAGACTTACATGTAGACAAATAATCATTGAATTTTTGATATTTTGATTTTATTTATGAAACTTCTGAGCATTAAATAAAATAATTCTTGAGTTTGTATTCTATTTTAGGGATATCTTTGCGAATTATCGAACATTTTCCATTTATAAGACTTGTAGGCATACAATCATTAATTTTGTTATGTTTTAATTCGATTTTAATCATTTTGGCCACAGTTAAGACTACATGTAGACAAATAATCATTAAATATTTGATATTTTAATTCAATTTATGAAAATTTTGGGCATTAAGTTGAGAAATTTTCGGTTTTGTATTCTATTTTGAAGATTTCCTTGTGAATTATCGAACATTTTCTATTTTGTAAGTTGAGAAATTTTCGGTTTTGTATTCTATTTTGAAGATTTCCTTGTGAATTATCGAACATTTTCCATTTTGTAGGCATATATTCATTAAATTTTTGATACTTTAGTTTGATTACTGAACATTTTAAGCACTGTTTAGAATTATGGACAAATAGTCATTGAATTTTCGATTTTGTATTCCATTTTGAAGATTTCCTGGCGAATTATTGAACATTACCTATTTATAAGACTTATATTATCGAAGACTTCGATTATTGAACATATTTGGGCACTGTTAAGAATTGTAGATAAATAGTCATGGAATTTTCGATATTTTAATTCAATTTATGAAACGCTTGGTGATAAAATTAAGAAATTTTCGATTTTATACTCCATTTAGAAGATTTCCTTGCGAATTATCGATCATTTTCCATATATAAGACTAGTAGGCATAAAAGTGTTGATATTTTGTTTCTATTATTGAAAATTTTGGGCACTGTTCAGAATTATAGACAAATAGTAATTGAATTTTCCATATTTTGATTCAATTTATGAAATTTATGGACATTAAATTAAGAAATTTATTATTGTTTATTCCATTTTAAAGACATCCTTGTGTATTATCGAACATTTTCAATTAATAAAACTAGTGGGCATATTTTCAATAAATTTTTGATATTTTAATTGTAATTTTGAACATTTTGGGCACTGTTAAGAGTTATAAACGAATAGTCATTGAATTTTCGATATTTTGATTCAATTTACGAAGATTTTGAGAATTCAATTAATAAACTTTCGATTTTGTATTCAATTTGGAGATTTCCTCGCGAATTATCAAACATTTTCCATATATAAGATTTCTAGGCATAAAAGTGTTGATATTTTGTTTCTATTATTGAATATTTAGGGCACTGTTCAGAATTATAGACAAATAATAATTGAATTTTCGATATTTTGATTCAATTTATGAAAGTTAAGAACATTAAATTAAGAAATTTTTAATGTTGTATTCCATTTTAAGGATATCCTTGCGGATTATCAAACATTTTCAATTTATAAGAGTATATACGATATGTTCCATAATTTTTCGATATTTTAATTCGATTTTTGAACATGTTAGCCACTGTTAAGAATTATAAACAAGTAGTCATTGAATTTTCGATATTTACATTGAATTTATGTAATTCGATTTTTGAACATTTTGGGCACTGTTAAGAATTATAAACAAATAGTCATTGAATTTTTGATATTTATATTGAATTTATGAACATTTAGAGCATTAAATAAAGAAATTTTCGATTTTGTATTCCTTTTGACGATTTCCTTGTGAATGATTTATCGAACATTTTCCATTTATAAGACTTGCAGGCAAATATTCATTACATTTTTGATGATTTAATTCGATTATTGAACATTTTAGGTTTTTTTATGAAATTTTCACGTGTTCACATAATTTTATGTTTGTAATTCTTAATTATTCCACTGGGAATTATCGAAGACTTTTGATTGTTATGAATTATTGTCATATATTCATCGAAATTTTGATATTTTAGTACTATATATGTAAATTTTGGGCATATAAATTACACAATGTTCAAATTTGTATTCCGTTTAGAGAATTGCTTGCCAATATATTAAATATTGTATTTTTCCTCTAAAATACATAGCAAAAAAGTTGCCCATTTGTTACCTATTATTCTGATCACGTTGTAAATTATTTTTTGTCTTATTGTTATGTTATTGTCTAATGTTTTTTTTTTGTACCAAGTTAATTTTATTCTGTTTCCTCCAATAAAAATAAAACAAATTTTGTATGATACCAGTGAGATGCCATCATCAATGTTTTACTCTCTGGCTACAAGATTTGTGTTTTTAAGTGTGAATTAAATCCTGAAAAAATGTATATATTTTGTAATCAAATTCTTTCAAAAATTAATATTGTGTCATGTTGCATATCAAATAAAAGCCCTATTACCAAGTTTTTAAAGTACACGTACCTCAGGTCTGTATCTATCACGGTTTTCTAGTAGGTAAATGGTATTTGAAGTTATGGAGGATATCGAGTTTTAGCGTTTTTCGGAAATTTTGAGAATACTATCTATTAGCTCGGGCACAAACTTTGAGGACAAACTCCAGGGTATAACTTTTTTTCTCAGAATGACATCACCTTTCATCTGTCAAAATGTAGTCCCCGAGCAAATAGATTACTCTGTATAACAAAAACGGGTGGACAGAAAAAAACTTTTTTTTTTAACCATTTCCTGGTAAGGTATAACGCCTAGTTCATGCACTGGCGATATTCGATTAGCGATTTTTGATCTGATTGGTATAGTAAAAGTTCCCACGTAAAATGCTTTCAAATTTAAACAATCAGAACAAAAATTGCAAATCGCCTGTGCATGAACTAGGCTTAAGTGTACCAAAATTAACGAATTTCACAGTTTGAGGTTCAAGCATTGGTTGATTGGTTATTCAAGCATTGGTTGAATGCAATGATCCTAATGCTTAATACCAGGTCTCTATTTTTTAGAAAGTGAATGCCACTACCATTCAAAATAAGTTAGACTATTGCACTTGTCACATTTACATATGAAACTTCACACTGACGCACCAATGAAATAACCCAAATGTTATTGGGTTATTAAATTATTTGGTTTATATTAAATTGTTGGCCAATTAGAATCCACTTAAAGTGATAATTGCAGTCGAACACTTATCACTTTCGAGGAGGTTAAGATTAGGACCTACAAAATAAAATACCGAATTGGATTTTTATTTCCAAATTTGTGTACATACTTTTACATTGTACTCAGCTCCGTCTTCTTTTCTCATATTGTATGCCCAATCGGTTAAAATCAATGCAATTTGGTGCATACTCATAGTTTCATTTAGCACATACTTTTTTCATCACAAAATTGCCTCCTAATATATTCTTGTGACATTTTAGTATTCTCTGGCGTGGAGCCAACAGTTTCTTGCTTTATATATGTAAGAGATTTGATGCCAAACCGGTTGGAAGACATTTTTATAATATTTATTAAATATTTGTCAATGTCAATACGACACGTGTAATAGTCATGCAAAATATGTTTCGTGCATAGTTCCCTGCTTAGATAATACCCGCTATACTGATGCACTCGAGCTTGTTGCTGTTGTTTCACGGCAACAAGCTCTCGTGCCACTATAGCGGGTATTATTGGCAAGTCACTATGCACTTAACATATTCCTATTGATTATTTACACGTGAAAATTTCAATTGCTGCGTAGTTTTCGAGTTACACTTTCACATAAAAAAATCATTTGCGTTATGAGTTTCGTCCGGGAAGTTTTAATTGGCGCAGAAGGGAATTGGGTATTGTTTGCAAACGTCGCGGGAATTAAGATCGACTCCTTAACTTATCTCGTCGAGGTAATCGAATAATGTTAGGCGTACGATCCGAGGCGAAAACGGATGCACATCTGAACCCGATTACGGCCATAATTGCGTCACGTTGAATTTTGCGTTCCAGATGGGGCCCGCCGCCCCCGGAGATCTACCACTACGACGAGGACCTGAACAGCTCGTATTTCCGGCGGAAGGGACACACCGACGCCAGCACATACCAATGGATGCCTTCTGACGATGAGTCCGTTCGGATGGAACGGCCCAGGTCAATACTAGATCATCACAGTCATTCAGGATTCCCGCATGCAGCACATAGGTAAGAGATACGGCACGTAGTGGATACGGTGAGTGGAGATAAATGGGGCACGAGGGTGGTAGATAAATGTAGATGAAGACGGTCCCTTCTGGCGGACACACGGAGGCCGCCTCCCTTAACGACTCTTCCATCCCACCTTATCATTTCCTTTTTTTTAGTGAGGGTTTTATTTCGCAATTAAACCACCCCCAAATCCTCGGAGTGATTTTTGGAGTGCGTGGACCGCAATTACCATTTTAATACGCCGCCCGGATTATTCATCCCCGCGCATATGCACTCTATTAAATTATTCAAATACCGGCCATACATATTTAACGCCCCCGCAATCGAAGGCGTTAAATATTTTTTTAAATGCGGGGGGCTTCAAAGGATCACCGCGGCTTTGTAAGCGGGAGTGTTTCCAGTTCATTTAACCCAGGATAATCAAGTGGATCCGAAGAAATTGCGGTTACACGGCTCTCCCTCGCCTTTGCATTGTGCGAAATAAGAAATCAGAGTAATTGCTACTTCTGCGGCTAAATGTTCCTCGGGATGTTCTCCGAGGCCCCCCTTGTTTAGCAAAACAAGTTCGCAGCGTTCAATACTGCGTTTTGTGTCGTTTTAATTAATTGCTTTCGCGGCTTCCACCCCATTTCCATGCATCATTAAAGGAATATAAAGGCCGCATTGCAAATATTTTATGTTGTGATAGCAAACAGCTTCACTACTCTATCTAATGGGTCATCATTTCACGAAAAACACTTACGAATTATTATATTTGCCAAAGGCAATCAGAAGCATAAATTGGTTGTACACTTAAATAGCAAGCTGAAACTAGCAATTTTCCCAATATGTACCATCAAAATAGATTATGAAATATATTAATAGTTTACAATAAACTACCCATCGATATGAAATCATCTAGCACCCTGTGTGCCTTTAAAAATAAACTTAAGAATTTTCTCATACAAGAAAGAATTACAATATGTCGAAGTACACGGGATCTTAATTTAAGTATATATAAGTATCTATATTTTATATTTCATATTTTGTATTTTATTATTTTAGTGTAATATTGACAATGTAATACTCCACTGAGAGTCAACATACAAATAAATTATTATTATTATTATTATTATTTATATTCTCAAGCTTAAGGGTCATTTCATGTCTAGTGCACCAGTTTTGATAATATTCTCCGCTCCCACATCTTCAAGTTTGATGAAAATCAATATCTATATGTAAAATACAGGGTGTCAATTTTAACTTGCCACCGACTTTTTCCATAATGATTTTTAAAATTACTCAAAACCGTTTGGTGGTTCGAAGGGGGACCAAAATGGCGCAGGTACTGTCGACCCTCTACCCACCCTTTAAGCCACAGCCACTTTAATCTAAAAAAATTAAATGGCACCCCCTACTTGTGATACATCGTTGGAAAGTTCTTGCTCTTATTTGCTAATCGTTTTTTTTTCATGAGACAACTTCCAACAAATTTTGGAAAATTTATAAACTACATATTTGATATAAGATTTATATTTACTACACTTAAAGATATTACTCCTAAATATTTGGCAAACTTTCTGTAATGAATAAGTGAGAAAATCGAGGATATAACTTTCAGCATTTGCAGGTATGGGTTAGCTTTTACTGAAATGTCTGAACATTTATCAATCTCATATTTGATATTAGATTTTTATTTACTACACCTAAAGACAATATTTCTGAAAGTTTGGCAATGCTTCTGTAATGAATAAGTGAGATAATCGAGGATATAACTTTCAGCATTTACAGGTATGGGTTAGCTTTTTCTGAAATTTCTGAAAATTTATAGACTACATATTTGATATTAGATTTCTATTAACTACACCTAAAGATATAATTTCTGAAAATTAGGCAAAGGTTCTGTAATAAATAAGTGAGAAAATCGCGGATATAACTTTCAGCATTTACACGTATTGGTTAGCTTTAACTGAAATTTGTGGAAATTTATGAATTGCATATATGATATTAGATTTTTATTTACTACACCTAAAGACATTATTCCTGAAAATTTGGCAATATTTCTGTAATGAATAAGTGAGAAAATCGAGGTTTTAACTTTCAGCATGAACAGGTATTGGTTATCTTATACTGAAAAGTCTGAAAATTTATAAAACACATTTTTGATATTACATTTTTATTTACTGCACCTAAAGACATTATTCCTCAAAAATTTGGCAAAGTTTCTATAATAAATAAGTGAGAAAATCGAGGATATAACTTTCAGCATTTACAGGTATGGGTTAGCTTTTACTGAAATTTCTGAAAAATTTTGAATTTCATATTTGATATTAGATTTTTATTTATCACACCTAAATACATTATTCCTGATAATTTCTCAAAGTTTGTGCAATGAATAAGTGAGAAAATCTAGGATATAACTTTCAGCATATGCTGATATGGGTTAGCTTTTACTGAAATTTCTGAAAATTTACGAATTGCATATTTGATATTAAATTTTTATTTACCACACCTAGAGACGTTATTCCTAAAAATTTACAAAGTTTCTGTAATGAATAAGCGAGAAAATTGACGATATAACTTTCGGCATTTACAGGTATGGGTTAGCTTTAACTAAAATTACGGAAAAATTATGAAATACATATTTGATATTAGATTTGTATTTACTACATTTAAAGATAACATTCCTTCAAATCTCAATCTCTTGGAAAGCAAATAAAGTGCAAAAGTGTTCAATTAATTAAATTCAAATAACATGTTAAAGTAAATGTTGGAAATCATTTCCTTGTTTTCAAACAAAAATATGGCCTGCTTACAAACTCCTATGGTTAAGGATGATTACTAACTAATTATTTTATCAAAATTAGTCAATATATTTATTTGTATATAGGGTGTTTTAAATTAAATCATCCAAATGGCGATTTTCATCCACCAGATATCTTATTTCCTATGTATTATTTCCTATAGAATTAGTTATTTTCTTATAGAATAAAAAAGGCAAAAAGTCTTGAAACGTCAACTGATTACATTGATAGTAATGATATGACAATAGGTCGATATAATAGGTACTTGTATTAAAATATGGTTTGGTTGCCAGATTTACTTATTTTTTACCCTAAATAAACGTCATATGGCTAATGGAACTGGTAATTTGGGTGGTTTAATTTGAAACACCCTATATGTTGAAATAATGATGAAGTATTTTACACCTTCAACAAAATGTTTTTCACTCCCTTTGGTTCCATAACGCTTTTATTAGGTGTTTGGCATTTCATGGTATTTTCGCAATTTCTGATACTGCTAATATTTTGATTGAAAATATGAGCTTTTAACTCATTTAGTATTTTATTAAATATTATGATTATTATTAAGTGATATTATTTTGAAAATTCATCACACATTTTCGTGAACACACATTTTCATTATTATTATTTATTGATATTATTTTGAAAATTCATCACACATTTTCGTGAACACACATTTTCGTGAACACCCAGCACATTCTAGAAATTTTCATTAAGTTTTAATAAACTTAATAGCAATTTCCGAAATTTGGTGTAACTTATACCGAGTGTACATTTTAAACTAGCCAGTCTCATTAACGTTTTAATGTTAGTTAACATGGTTTCAAAGGTTATTGAGCCTGGCTATTTTTGAAATATAAATGTATATGTTATATAAATATTAAATAATCGAATCGAATGTAATTCGTGCATCGAATTATAATCCGTAAATTTACTAAAATTTGTTGCATAGTTATTCGAATAGTGTAAATATTTCAATAAAAAATTTATTGTGGAAAAATATGCATTCTTTTCGGTGCTATGCAACAATTTTTCGTAAATTAACCGATAATTCGATGCACTTATTACATGACTACAGATTAGTTACACTACTTAGAATTAAATTGATGTGTAATTTATTGTTGAATAAAATAAAACAATTGTTATTTTTTTGTTTTGTCTGGATACAGGTTATTTTGTGTATAGTTTTGTGGCTATTGTTAACATACATTATTCCTCTGGGTTATTTTTACATGTTTAGATATTATGTGGCTAGTGACATGTTTGTATATTTTGATAATTCGTAACATTGGTTCACCAACCAACATCATTGGTTTTGATATATTGATGGCCATTTCTGAGTAAACTTATATCTGGTAACACATTTATGGACGAACTTTGAGTCACAATAAAAATGAACGAAATGCAGTACTAATTTTTAATCAAACAAATAGGTATTAAATGTACACTTACTATTGCTGGAAATCTAAAAACCAGAAACCAGAAGCTTCAAACTCCATATTATTGGTTATCTGGAAACTAGCAGTTTCAACCTTCAGAATTTCATTCATGACGTTGACGTTTACAGCAGATGACATTGATGCAATAAATGCTGACCATCTCCATGTTAACGATTAGAAATGACATCCTACATAGTAAAATGATCCTAAATGTTTCTAATTTTCTCTTAATTTCCACATTGTGGTGCAGGTATAATAAATAACAATATTTGTTATACCTGCTACCTGCATATGTGGTTATGAAACACGTGAAAATCAGATAGGTTGTGATAATTATAGATGACAATTTGACGTTTTTAGGAACTGTGTTTTAAATTTGACGTTCTGATAGTTGTTGCTGAAAATATTTTTGCCTTTGACAGTTGTAGTTATAAATTTGACGGTAATAGCTGAAAGTTTAAGAGTAGCAGTTGAATATCTAAAATTTTTAGGAGTTTTATTTAAAAAAAAATGATTTGCGCAGTTGAAAATATTATAGATTTTGGCAATTTATTAGAAAATGAATTGGACTGGGCTGTTGGAGTAGAAAATATAACAGTTTTTAGCAGTTGCAGTTGAAGGCTTGACAGGATTTTAATGTTCGTGTCGAAAATCTGAGATGGCTTTACAGTTTCAGGTAAAAACTTGACAGGTTTTTAAAGTGGGAGCTAAAAATATGACAAGTTTTGAAAATTATAGTTGAAAACATGACGAGTTTTGACAGTTCAGTTGAAAATTGGAGCCTTTTTGACAACTGTACATGATATTTGACATTTTGATAGTTGCTGCTGAAAATATGTCTACCTTTGACAGTTGTAGTTATAACTTTTACAGTAATAGTTCTAGTTAAAAATATAATACTATTAGCAGTTTTATTTGAAAATTTGATACGGTTGGGCAATTGAAAATATGAGAATTTTTGGCAGTTGCCGTTGAAAATTTGACAGGTTTTTAATGTTTGTGTTGAAAATCTAAGATGGCTTGACAGTTTTAGTTCAAAATTGACCAGGTTTTGAAATTGGGAGTTAAAAATATGACACGATTGAAAATTATAGTGGAAAATTTGAAAAAAAAATTGACAGTTTACTTGAAAATTGACAGGGTTGGGCTGTTAAAGTTGAAAATATTACAGTTTTTGGCAGTTGTAGCTTAAAACTTGAGAGGTTTTTAATGTTTGTGTTAAAAATCTAAGATGGCTTTACAGTTTCGATTGAAAATGTGACAGTTTTGAAAGTTTGAATTGAACATAAGACAGGTTTTGAAAATTATAGTTGAAAATATGATGATTTGTGACAGTTCAGTTGAATATTGGAGCAGTTTTATCAGTTTTTGATGGTTTGTAGCTAAAAAATTGATCGCTTTTGGCAGGTTGTCGAAAATATGACAATTTAAACAATTCACAGGTTCAACATTCAGGTTGTAGTTGAAAATTTAACAGGGTTGTATAATTTGAGTTTAAAGAATTAGAGTTTTTAGCAGGGTTGTTGAAAATTTTTAACATTGTAATGTTGCAGTTGAAAATCTGACATGGGCTCGACAGTTATAGTTGATAAATTGACGTTTTTAACAATTGTACTTAAAATTTGACGTTTTGTTACTTGCTGCTGAAACTATGTCTGCCTTTTCATATGTAGTTTTATAACTTAAATATGACAGTAATAGTTGAAAGTTTAAGAGTTACAGATAAAAGTCTAACACTGTTTAGCAGTTTTACTTGAAAATTAATAGGATTTGGCAATTGGAGTTGAAAATATTTTTAGCAGTTTCATATAAAATTTTTACAAGTTTTGTCAGTTTACTTGAAAATTGGAACATTTTTGACAGTTTTTTTATGGTTTTCAGCTAAACAATTGACAAGGGCCATTCAAGCACTACGCTGATAAAAGCACTCTACTTTGCATCGTGATATTGTGCTTGAAAGTCATTCTAATGCATTTACCAGACTTCTATCAAGTTGTATATTGTGTATTATGTATTGTGCAAGTGTCATAACTTTTATAGAGATTTTGTGACCTACTTCTTGAAAACATTATGCAATTTTTATTATATAGGAATTTTGATAATTTGTAACATTGGTTGATATATTAATGGCAGTTGCTTAATCTAGTGATACGTTCGATGGCTTAATTAAAATGAACATTTTGATTTTCGTGATATTTTGATTGCTTATTTTGGAAATTTTCTCCATACAACTTTATGTCAATTTCTAAAATCATTATGGAATGTAGTTTAACTGATTACCAGTAGTCATGTGATAAGTGCATCGAATTTATCGGTTAATTTACGAAAAATTGTTGCATAGCACCGAAAAGAGTGCATATATTTCGACAATAAAATATTTTTTCAAATATTTACACCATTCGAATTACTATGCAACAAATTTTCAGTGGCTCAGATATTTGATATCTGGTGCTAAAACTTTACACAAGTAAAGTTCCTTTCAATCATATATACGCATCCATATTAATTTTCATCAAAATTGAAGGTGGTGGAGCAGTATTTAGAAATATCTTGTTGAGTAATTTCGTTTTATTATACCAAGTTATTATTTATTTATCTATATATGAATGCATTTTATAGCGTCTACAAATCCTCCACGCTGTATTTAAAATGGCAACCGATTTAATTGCCGCAAACATTATAAACGTTAAATGTGTGGAGCATTAACTTTTTTTACATTCAATAAATTTTATTGTTTCGAAGAGTGTATCTAATTCAAGAGGTTATAAATTTTTAAGCGCCGCGATAAAAATATGCCACATAAGCACCTATAAAAGAAATTTATTCGCCCCGCAAATAAACTCGCCGCAATCTACAGCAGTTGCAAAACAAACTATATTAAACAAAATTTAAATTGAACCGACTCGTTGATTAATACGCAGGGTAATAACCGACATTCGGATCTTCAATTAAATAAGCTGCGACAGCTGCGAACGCCATCAGTGGGGAAACTCGTCGCAAAACTTCGGATAACTCAAGATTTTGTCGCTCCAAGTAACATATTGAAAATGTTTACACGTCCCTCGGATTCCCTCGCAGTTTCTTTAAAGTTTCCCGGCGGAAGTAATGCGGCTCGGAATCGCGAGCCGCCGGGAAATTCGGAAAATTACAACAAAAAAAGAACGCCACGTAGTATTCAAACGGAGCTTCGGGCGTTATTAAAAACGATTAACATTTTACAGCGGACCGTCCTCAATTATTCATAAAACTGGGCCTGCCGATCGATGAAAATTAAATTGACGGCACGTACAAGCTGTGTATCAGCCCATTGGAACACATTTTGTATGCATATTGGTCGTTTTTTCCACGTTTTACAGGGAATACGTGGGCGCATCCGTACCCTTTATCTGGCATTAAAACGGTCGCAAAAATTCGGGGGAGAACGTAAAATAAAAACACTCTGAAGGAACGGGGGGCAAAGGAAAACAAACGACCCGATTCGGATTGGAAATTCGTGATTTGTATGGTACCCTTCGTGGGGTGAAATATTTATACGGCCTGAAGATGGAATCTTACCGCAGGGATAAATAAATTTCAATAATTTTATGTATTCAAATGATTAATTTCGTAAAGTAGATTAGTAGATAAGTTAATTAATAGATATGGCCAGAACAAAGAACAAGAAACCAATTACCTTTCCAGTGGACATGAATAATTGATTACCTGATAAAATAAATACATAGATGGCTGCTGGAGGACTCTTGTACATCATTCTGGATTAATATTTGAATATCAATAAATTTTATATCAAAACTATTATTATATTAAAATGTTGATAACCATTTTACAGAAAATGTAAATTCTAGAAATCACTTCTAAACAACTCAAAGAAGAAATGATCACCAATAGTACTCCAATTAAGAAGAAAACAATAAAAAATACTTTATACAAAAAAACTCGAATAAAATGTAATACAGCTATCATTCTTTCAAACTTTCCGGAAATTTCCCAAAGGAGCTAAAAAGGGCCGACTTTCTTAAATATTTATTAGGAATTCCATGAATAATTATCCCACGAATCAGTTTATTATTATTGTTTATTAAAAAAAACGTATTACAAATTCCATTAATAACTTCCAAAATTTAAAAAAATATATCAAAACTATTACGCATAATTACCAAACAAGATAAAATTAATGGAATTCCTTAAAATGTTGCTAACCATTTTACAGAAAATGTAATAGCAAATCCTAGGAATCGCTTCTGAACGACTCGTAAATTTTACAAAAGTGTTACGAATAAAATATAAGACAGCAGATCATTCCTCCAAACTTTCCGAAAAATTCCCAAAGGAGCTAAAAAGGCCTGACTTTCTTAAATTTTCATAAGATATTCCATGAATAATTATCCCATGAATCAGTTACATTGTTTATTATAAAAAATATATTACAAATTTCATTAAGAACTTCCAAAATAGTAAAATTTATATCAAAACTATTACGCATAATTACCAAAGAAGATAACATGAATGGAATTCCTTAAAATGTTGATAACTATATTACAGAAAATGAAATAGCAAATTCTAGTAGTTGCTTCTAAGCGACTCTTAAATTTTACAAAAAGTGTTACGAATAAAATATAAAATAGCTGATTATTCTTTCAAACTTTCCGGAAAATTCCAGACGAGCTAAAAAGGGACGAATTTCTTAAATTTTTATTACGAAGTATTTAATTATTACGAATAATTACCAAAGAAGATAAAATTAATGGAATTTCATAAAATATTGGTAACCATTTTACAGAAAACGTACTAGCAAATTCTAGGAATCACTTCTTAACGACTCGTAAATTTTACAAAAAGTGTTACGAATAATATATAAAACAGCTGATCATTCTTTCAAACTTTCCGGAAAATTCCCAAAGGAGCTGAAAAGAGCTGAATTTCTTAAATATTCATTAGAACTTCCATGAATAATTATCGCACGATAATATAAAAGGCAATAAACTGATTTGCACAGATTTTTTTTTTTGAAGTAAATTTGAGATTTGGCAAATTTTATGTGAGTTTTATGAGATATTATACAGTTTGCCAAATTTGGTGCAAATGTGATAAAATTTCATTAGATTTATTTCAAATTACATTTTTATTAGGCAATTGGTAAGTTCATAAATATCCGGAATTACTCTAAACAAAGATAAAATGAATGGAATTCTTTAAAATGATGATAACCATTTTACAGAAAATGTAATAACAAATTCTAGGAATCACTTCTAAACGAATCAATAAAATATAAAATAGCTGATCATTGTTTTAAACTTTACGGAAAATTCTCGAATTCCTGGGAATTCCCAAATTCCTGGCTAAAAAGGGCCGAATTTCTTAAATATTCATTAGAAATCCCATGAATAATTATCCCACGAATCAGTTAGATTGTTTGTTTGTTATGTTTATTAAAAAAAATATTACAAATTTCATTAATAACTTCCAAAATATTAAAATTAATATAAAAATTATTACGAATAATTGCCAAAGAAGTTAAAATTAATGGAATTCCTTAAAATATTGATAACAAATTTTATCGCAGAGTTAAATTTTTAAGGGAAATATATAAAAAAAATTACGAATGACTTCCATAGAGTAAACTTTATGTCATAAGCAGGGTTGAAATAAATCATGATTTAAAAAAAATAAAAATCCAGGATTAAAAAAAAATCAAATAAATCATCATGCATTTACTTTATTTGTTTTTTTTATATATATCTGATTAGTTTTACCAGTTTAGATGTGATTTAAATCAATTGATTTACATCACGGTTTAAATCATATGGTTTTTTTATAAATTATTGACTTTGAACAGGAATTGATGATTAAAACAAATTTCTGTGTATCTGGACCATGTATGGACAAAAAAATCAAAGAAAAGAAAAATATTTTACTAAGTTACAATTATCTACTTTAAAGCATGTTGACTGTATAGTTACATTATATTTTTAATTATACACCTATTGGAATGCACAAACAGTACAAAAACAATGACTAATTTAAAAAATATATCAATTTTGAATTAAATGAAAGAACTTTACTTTGTTACTTTCACACATATCTATAGAGTAGTCGAAACTGCAGTCACTAAATTATTTTTGTAAAATAAATGTGTTAGTGGAAGTAACAAAGTAATGTTGTTTTATTCAATTCATTTAGAATGTTCCACAAAGTAATGGCTACCAGTATAAAATATTTATATCAAGTTTGATTTAAATCAATAATTTATTTAAAAAAAATCATTTGTTTTAAATTATGATTTAAATCGCACCAACCCTTGTCATAAGTATCATGAGCTAACTGAGCTAATCTACAATATGAAATTTTATAAAAATTACATCAAAGTCTGTAAATTTGATTGAAAACCTGATAAATCTGCATCTCAATTTATCAAGTTTTATCAAAATCCATGTCCAGATTTTTTTTTGTTTTATAATTTATAGGTTTAAAATTGAAATGTCATATAAATTTTGTAAAATTTCCAATAAAATTTATTAAATTTAATTAATATTCTTATGTTTCATAGGTACATTTTTATAAAATTTCAAACTAAATATCTACAAATATCTTACATAAGCAATTCTTGTATTATTCTTATATTAGTGAAAGCCATATAAAATTTCATCAAAATTTCAATAAAATTTCATAATCGATACTTTGTTGATATATTAGTATGAACTAATACTATGAACACGTAAAATTGAAATTTTATAAAATTGTATAAATTTCTTTATATTAATTCCAAATTCCACAAAATTGTAAATAAATTACATAAATAAGTAATAAAAACAAGAAACGATCTTTATATATACCAATAAGTACTCCAATTAAGAGGAAAACAATAAAAAATATTTTACAAGTGTTACGAAGCTGTTAATTCTTTCAAACTTTCCGGAAAATTCCCACAACGTGAATGACAAAATCAATTAAATTTCATATAAATATTATTCATTTCATATTTTCATGGATACATTTTTATAAAATTTCGAAGAAGATATCTACAAATATCTTACATAAGCAATTCTTGCATAATTCTTATATTAGTGAAAGCCATATAAAATTTCATCAAAATTTCAATAAAATTTCATAGTCGACACTTGGTTGATATATTAATATGTATTGTGAACTTGTAAAATTGAAATTTTATAAAATTGTATAAATTTCTGTACCTACATTAATTCCAAATTCCACAAAATTTAAACTGACTTACATAAAATTGTATCACGTGAATGATAAAATTTATGAAATTTCATTAGACTTGCCTTTGTAAATTCTATAGTTTCGTACATTTAATACAGGGTGTCTTACGAAAGTCGATGGTCAAAAGTTTATCGGGTTTTTAATAAAATAAAAATTTGAAATTATTCACATAAGCGTCGTGATCTAATAAAATAAGATACGTGCATGTTTCTATCACTTCCGCTTCTACCGGAAGTGGCCATCAACTTTGTTATTTGTAATGGAACACCCTGTATACTTTTACACATTCAGATTGCTCGCTCAATTTTGAACACATTTTATTAAGCCTACAGAGTACTTAACTTTAGTAGTTTTTGAGAGAAAAAATTATTTCCAAAATTTTGGCTTCCATGCTGTTTTATTAAGTTTTATTTTTAATACTAGAATATATCTAAATTTACTAGATAACTAGAGATACTAGAGAAAAGTTTGTCGGATTTCTAATAAAAAAAAAGCTTGAAAGCATAGTTCCTAGTGATCTCCTAAAATAAAATACGTGCATGTCTCTATCACTTCCGCTCCTACCGGAAGTGGCCATCAACTTTGTTATTTGAAATGGAACACCCTGTATACTTTTACACATTCAGATTGTTCGTTCAATTTTGAACACATTTTATTAAGCCTACAGAATACTTAACTTTAGTAGTTTTTGAGGGAAAAATAATTTCCGAAATTTTGGGTTCCACGATGTTTTATAAAGTTTTATTTTTAATTCAAGAATATCTCTAAATTTACTAGGAAATTTATCAACATCATCTCAATTCATGGCAAATTTTATCAAATTTCAACATATATTATAAAGTTTTAATCAAATTCACTTCATATAAAATCTGAATTCCATCATGCATTGATATTTTTCTTAAAGTATATTTAAAGTGTGGCAAATTTTATGGGAGTTTTATGAAATTTCATACAGTTTGCCAAATTTGATGCAAAAGTGATGAAATTTCATTAGATTTATTTCAAAATACATCTTCATTCGGCAGTTGGTAAGTTATTAAGCATCAGATATTATTTTAAACGAGCCAAAATTTACTTATTTAAAAAAAAAACAACAAGCAAACGGAATTCCTTAAAATTTTGATTTGAGAAAATTTGAGAAATTCCGTGAATAATTCACACGAGTTGAAATTGTTCACATTTTAAGGAAAGTGTATTAAAAATGACTTCCAAAAGAGGTAAAATTCTATAAAAATAATCTGTATTTACGTTATTTGAGTTAAAAATATCGGAATTGTTATTAAATTTGATTGAGAATTCAAAATAGACACTAATAAACCAAAGTAATAATAATAATATGATATTAATAATAATAATACCTAATTATTTATTGGTACCAAATGCCATTAAGGCACAAGTCAGAGTAAAAAAAAGTTTAACATACATTATACAAGATTCAAATGCAATATTATGTAATTATGTAATATTGTAATTGATGCCAAGCCTTGAACTTTCGATGAATTTAATGTAATGTAAGGATGTAATAACATATTAGTGTAATGCCATGAGTAACTTACAAAATAGCAAAACTTTATCAGAAGTATTATAAAAAAATTCAAATTTTGTGCAAATGTGATGAAATTTCATTAGATTTATTTCAAAATACATCTTCATTTGGCAATTGGTAAGTTATTAAGCGTCAGATATTATTTTAAACGAGCCAAAATGTACTTATTTAAAAAGGCACAAATGATTGCAAACGGAATTCCTTATAATTTTGATTTGAGAAAATTTGAGAAATACCGTGAATAATTCACACGAGTTGAAATTGTTCACACTTTAAGGAAAATGTATTAAAAATTACTTCCAAAAGAGGTAACATTCTACAAAATAAATCTGTATTTACGTTATTTGAGTGAAAAATATCGGAAATGTTATTAAATTTGATTGAGAATTCAAAATTGACACTAATAAACCAAAGTAATAATAATAAGAATAATAATAATACCTAATTATTTATTGGTATCAAATGCCATTAAGGCATAAGTTAGAGTAAAAAAAGTTTAACATATAGTATACAAGATTTAAATGCAATATTATGTAATTATGTAATATTGTAATTGGCGCCAAGCCTTGAACTTACGATTAATTTAATTTAATATAAAGATGTAATAACAAATTAGTGTAATGCCATGAGCAACTTACAAACCAGCAAAACTTCAATCAGAAGTTTTATGAATAATTACTAAAAAGCTAAGCTTCAATTGCAAAAGCCATGAGTAATTCATATACGAATTCAAAATATACAAAATTTAGGCATAATTTTACTAAAAGCTTGTAATGGAAATTAATATTGCCAACATATTGGCAATATGTTAATTGCCACAAGTTTACATATTACGTAACATTTTAATTAAAAAATCTGTACACAGTTTTTTTTTTACATTTCGACATGCATCAAAAATTTCATAAATTAGTTCTAAATTCCATTAAAATTTTATATTAATTTCGACGAATAATTCACAATAATTAAAAGTACCATCGCTTTATGATAATGTATTGAAAGGCAATTGCATACAACTCAATTTATGAAATTAGTATTTGAATGAATTTATAGTAAATTAGCTGGTGACTATCACCAGTATTATCAACGAGTTGATGTATTATGCAAAAATTGTTTATAAATTTTTAATAGTTAAAAAAAAAATGTACCTAATTTTTTTCACATAATGTATAGGACATGAACATAGATATAAATATTTTGAAAAGTTGTTATAGAATGTTTGTAAAAAGTAAGCGTCTGATTATAGATTGTATACGTGCCCTGGATAAATTTTATACATTTATAGAAGAACAAATCCAAATTTTTACGCCAGACTGGACAGTTCTAATGTTTCTAGTGACTTACAGTTTGCTAATTGTGACGAGGTAACAATAATAAAAATATCTATTTATTAATAATATAATAACAAATGTAATTATAATAATATGTAGAAAAATAGGTTTTTCGAAGTCTGATGATGCCCATTAGGCATCGAAAGCTTACGGTTAAAAACCATTGAATAAAAGTGTTTTTTTTTATGTCCATTGCCCGCATCGCCGCATTATAATAACAATAATATAATAATATTAACAATAACAATAATCCTTACACATCCCACACCTGTGGCTTAAACAGTTACTGTCATTTTTTTTTTTTTTTCAAGAAAAAAATATATACAGTACCTGTGAAATTGAAATTTTATTAATTACCTCCGTTTAATAAATGGGGTACGTTTACTCATATTTTAATTACCTCT
Source organism: Othius punctulatus (assembly GCA_951805005.1). Taxonomy (NCBI): domain Eukaryota; kingdom Metazoa; phylum Arthropoda; class Insecta; order Coleoptera; family Staphylinidae; genus Othius; species Othius punctulatus. Next base: position 16,865,289 of record OX638144.1, read on the forward strand.
CTGATTGGTCTCAGTTGTCACGGTTTTCCAACTTAATTAAACACGCAATACATATTTTTTGCCGTATTTCTTCGTCCTCAATTAATACAGTTTCCACACTGACCGAGCTTTGGTGCAATTACTGTAATTTCCCTTAAGCCCCAGTAGTGCGGAAGCAATTAAAGCGCTAAAAAAACGCAAATGGAGTTGCAACGGAGCAAACAAAAAAAAATGCTGAGCATAATTAGTTGATACATCTGAAAGCCGCAATTTTCCAGCGAAAGTTTAACAACTTGTTAGTTAGTAAGATAAATTAGCCCCAGAATATGCAAAACAAATCTTCATAAATTTGGTATTGCATATTAATAATAAGGTTTTGTGTTATTGTCAACAGATGTAATAAATCAGCCCCAGAATATGAAAAACATATTATCAAAGTTTCAGTGCTACATATTAATAATAATGTTATCTGTTATTGTTAATAGATGTTATAAAATTGGAAAATTATCAATTTTCACTATCAATTTAACAATCTCAATCCAGTATCGATTTGCAAAGACGAAATTATTACTATTAATATTATAATTACTATTGTAATTATTATTGTTATTATAATTACTGTTGTTATTATTATAATTAATATTACTTAACAGTATTATAATTATTATTATTAATAGTATTATTACTTAGTCACAATATTAGCAAACTGTAAGTAACTAGAAGCTAGAATAATTATGGCATGGCATAGTATGATTACATAATAATTTTACATGCAACACACAGAAGCAAACCCAATATTTATATAACCGCTGCATAATTTAGAGCATTTGTGGAAATTGCAAGATGCGAAGCTCGTCTCCGTGAATCAATAATGCAAAATGAAATATTAGAATGTAGCATGGGGCTCTGCTGTTTAGCTTGAAATTGCCGGAACTTTTGGGATTAGAATTTGCAATCAAAAGCGATCAGAGTTGGTTGCATACTGTGAACTCAATAAAGCTGTGGCGCACGTATAATATAAACATAAATTTTACGATGAACAGCGCGCAGTTTGGGCAATTGAGTGACAACAATCAATTTTATGGCGTAATAAATTATCACATGAAAGTGACTTAATGGTTGTTATAAAATATATAGACGAATTTGGTAATGGAATCAAATGCAATTAATTGGTATTATATGAATATGAAAAAAAAAATGGCGACGGAATCACATGCAATTCAATTCGTGAGAAATAATTCCATTGTATTAATGTACCAATATTGGTTCAAACTACATGACTGTAAGCAAGTAAATGATGTATTCGAAGCATGGTAAATTAATTAGCATACTAATAAGCATATGAATAATTTCTCACCATTCTTTGATAACAATTAATTACTCAAAAGATCCAATTAAACACTAATCACTTGCTTAGTTGAACTGTTTAATATCTCTAATATTGTTTCCATGTGGAGAAATATTCTGTTATGATAGTCCCTCGCTTATTAAACATGCAAATTTACAAATTTACGAGTAGTCTGCAGGCGGAGGGTCCAAATTCTACTTATATTGCCCGCAGAATGCCCCACGTATCAAAGTTAATGCAAATTAGTGTTCACCAACTTGCTCGGAAATCCCGCGTTTGTTTTGCGAAAGTAATCCCCAAAACGAACGCAAAATTAGAAGCGGAGCTGCAATTTGTGGCGGAGATTAGTTGTTTCGGTGCATTGCTCAAAAGTTATTGAAACTATTTTATTTGCTTTCACTTAAGTCGTAACTGTACTGGCAAAAATCAGTATACAAAATAAATTAGAAACCAAAATTGTATTGTTTAATCACCATCATACCTTTAATCACCAGACAGTCACTCGTATCCACAGTTATAGTCGAGACCAGATTTACTTGGTTGTGGCCCATCATACTTATTTGTGAGTATCGATACAATGCTATTATTAAAGAATTGGTTCAAATCCTATTATATTTGGCCCAGCCGCAGTTTGTTCAATAGAGGATAATATTGCGGATAAATGATTATATTCTGCCTTCTATGTGGACGAACAAATCGGAGTGAAACTATATACTCATTTCATCTCATACTTACAACATACTACTTTGAGGCATACGCAAGTTAATTTGATTCTGACTACAGTTACATTATCTTTTTAGCAACTTATATTGCTTTGTTCTCACTTGAGTATCAATCAAGATCAAGATAAACTGTGTTCATTTTTTTTTATTAATTAAAAAGTCTGTGGTTTCATTTTATAAAGTTTTACACATGAACACCAACAAAAATGATCTGACAGTGACAACAATATTAAATGTCAGATTTCTCACAACGCTGCCTAATTCATATATAAAAATAATTAAATTATTGCTTCAATTATTAAAGTGTGCCGTTTTTTTTAATTATATTAATTACATAATAATTAATATAATATATTATTATATAATATAATATAATATAATAAAAATAATAATAAATTCTATACTCAATAGATACTCAATTTGATGGCAACATTGCCCACTGTCATAAAATGTAACCTCTTTTTTTTAATATAACCTTTTTTTTCTAGTTATTCTAGTATATTTCTAGTTTTAAACATTGTTATATGGTGTGTCAAATCCTCAGTTATGTCCACAATATTTCAATTTTTCTGTTAAAATTTTAATTATATCGTAAAATATTTCAACGATTACTGTAACATTTTCAGTATTTCAGTCGAATTTTCATTTATTTCTATAAAAAATCCAGCTATTCTTCTGTCAATATTTTAACAATTGCTGTAATTTTTTTTAACATTTCTGTTTAATATTCGTTTCTATCAAATTTTCACATTTCTATTATTGTGTCAACATTTCAACGATTGCTGGAAATATTTTGCATTATTCTGTCGAAATTTCAGTGGTTACTGCAAAATTTTCAATGTTTCTGTAAAATTTTCAATCAATTCTGTCAAATTTTCAATGATTTGCCTCACAATTCCAATTAATCTGCGAACATTTCAACGATCGCTGTAAAAGTTTAAATATTTCTGGAAAATTTTCAATTATTTCTGTTAAAATCTCAATTATTCAGTAAAATTTTTCAACGATTGCTGTTAAATTTTCAATATTTTTATGAAAATTTCAATTTTTTCTATATCAATTCACAACAATAGAATATTTTTATGAATTCAACCAAAATCGATTAATGATCTATTGATGTTGAATGCTAATGACAATGTGATGAAATTTTATTTCTTTTAGAATTCCAACATACTTATGGTATATCTTTAAAAAGACATTATTGTTGAGTGTTTTGCGTACGTAATTTTATTTTTAAAAAGATGATGAAAAGAATTTTCGTTTTTTATATAGGTAGATTGTACCCATTAATTATAAATTTTGAGACATTTGTTGAGAGAGACCCTAATAGTGCCAACTTAGTTAAAAATAAAAATGGAACAGAGTCTATGTAGGTATTTTAGGTGGATTAAAAATCTGTACAGAATATAAATACAAAAATTTCACGATTAATATTGAACTAAGTAATTATACAGATTTAATTTTGGTTTCCCATTCTCAAAAAACATTCATCAAATACAGTGCTCACTATCTCATCAAATTGCAATTTTGATATACAGATGTTCAAAAATATTGCATTTTTTATATTTTAATAACATTTGGTTTAAATTGAATATTACTTTTGTAAGAGAATTTTAGTATAACTAGTATTATGATAGCAGTTTTGTAATGGAATAAAAATGTATATGTAGGATTTAGAAAAAAGATGCAAAATTCGAGCTAAATTTCCTGCACATCTTATAAAAATTTCATTTATTCTATGTCATCCAATTATATTTTGTAATATAAATAAAAGTTGTTAATTATCACACTTTTTATTTATTAATGAAGTTAAATGAGAATTCAAAAAACATTTAAATGCTCTATGACAGTAAAAAACTATTTTTATACATAGAAATACTGTAGTGTTCAAGGAACTCTTTAATTTGATAACAAAAATTGAAGTTCTTTCGAGAATTATTTTAATATAAATGAAAATTCTTTAAGCATTTAAGAAAATAATATCGAAATGTAGCTACAACTAAAATATCTTCTTGTAGTCTATAAGTGTACACTATAAGAATAAAATAGATATACGCAACAATTGTATGAAAACTAAAAAAATCAATGATATACAGATAAATCATATCGAAATTTAGCAAAGACGAAAATTTATAACCAATTTTTTCGGTTTTTAAATAACCCTGTATAATAAAAAGCATTAAATTACACATATTACAAAAAAAAAAATATTACACAAGTTTCAGTTTGAATTTTTTTAATACACCTTAAGTAGCCTAATAGAATAAAAAAATCCACATGGTTATTAAGAACACATGAATTAGTAATTGCATATATCACGTTATTTTCTTGAGTTTGATGTCTAGTTCAATAGTATTATAAGATTTGGCACAAACATGGCACAAACATATTTATTGCTTGAATTTTGAGGTTTTTAAATGTTTTATTAATTATTATAAATTATTTCAATCTAGAAGGTAAATGGTGGAGGCGCCGGGCTATATTTTTTAAAATCAAGATTATAACCTATTTTCAATACTGCAAGCATATTTTGTGTTGACCATGGATCAGTTGCTTACGATACCATTTTATTAACAATTGTATCACGATCAAAGTTAATTCACGATAGTACAACTGGGCCTAAGTAGCCTACAAAAATCTACATGATTATTAAAAACACAAGAATTAGAACTTGCAAATCAGAATATAGTCGATATCAAGTTTATCCGGAATTTGATAAGTCTAGTTTAATAACTAATTACAAGATTTGGCACACACATGGCAAATATGTAACTAGAATAATTCTTCTCAGGAATTGCTTGACTTTTGAGGATTGTAGAATTGTTATGAATTATTATAAATTATTCTCATACGCTGAGTTGACGGTGTTTTTTTAAGCTGTTTGAATATTTGCATGTGTAGGATGTTTTCTGTTTTCTTGTTGATGATGATTATTATTGTTATTATTATGTATTGTATTTTTATATTGTATTTTAGTATTTTTAAGTATTAGTAATTCTAATGTTGACTGTCGCATGCACTAGTAGATGTAAATACACTGTGGCAACGTGATTAAAGAATTAAATAAATTTAATAAATAACTAAATAAATAAATATTCCAGTCTAGAAGATGCATGGTGGAGGCGCAGGGCCATATTTTTTAAATAATATTATGACCCATTTTCATTATTACAGCCATATTCTGGGTTATACAATGCGAAAACAAAATTGTTCCGAGTGAGTTACAGCTGTGATCAATATTAATTTCTCGCTAAGGACAATAATATAAGACAAGATAATGCTATAAGATAGAGCAATATAAATATAGCTCAGTTATACTTTGAATATAAATTTTCTATTTAAATTCGAAATATAACTTTTTAATAATTATTTTTATAACTATTTATATTTTTAACTTTTAATCTTTAGTACAATACAATACGAGAACGTACGATATATACGCCAGCCACACTGTCAGTCATGTTATATAAGTCATTAGTCATATTGACTTAAAGTAATGTAGTTTGATTATTAGTAAAGTTTCTTTCTAAAGTTAAATGTTTTCTTGTATTTTTAGAAAAAATGTTCATTCATAATTTTCGATTTGTTTTGGCCTACTGAATCGGATATCAAGAGCACGGGCAGCGTCATTTTTGAGACACCCTGTATACGTTAGGACATACAAGGTGGTCACTTTTACGACGCCCACCATCTATTAAACGGAAATACATATAGAGTTGGTCAAATGAGATAAAAGTTTCTTACTTTTGTGCCTTTCAGTATACTGAAACGAAATCCGAAATATCTTGCACAGTTCCTGAAATATCGCCGAAAAACTGAAAAAGTGCACTTTCCTTTTCCTCTTATAACTTTTTTACTATTGGTGGACATTTTACGAAACTTAGCACTCTTACATTTTTCGACGTGAGCTTTCTGATGACAGTACCAAACATTTTTTGCGCCAACTAGATACCCAAATTTTCATAGTCAACTTTCGATTTTCATATGGCTGCAATATTGGATTTTAATAGCATTCACAACAGCAAAAAATTCCAATTTCAATCAGTATTATTTACCACCAAAATCCGATTATTTGAAAATTTGTTGCAAATTTTCAAATTGCAAATGCAAATATAATGCAATATTGGATTTTAATAGCATTCACAACAGCAAAAAATTCCAATTTCAATCTGTATTATTTACCACAAAAATTCGATTATTTGAAAATTTGTTGCAAATTTTCAAATTGCAATTGCAATTTTCAAATTGCAAATTTTCATTTCCAAAATCAAATGCTGTGGAATAACAAATTACCATTTTGACATTTCTTCATAAAACTAAAATAACTTCTGAGTAATTTTATTGTGTATAAAGTGCAAAAAGGAGATAATATCTTTGATTATTAAAATTGGCAAGATATTATCCTCAACATGAAAACATTGACATGTACAATCTCTTTACTGTAATATCTTACATTATATTTCCCTGGCCGAGATTGCAACTCATAAATCATATTGTATTTATTAAATAATCTGATCAAATACCATTCTTGAATTAAAATGTAGGATATTTAGCTATTGCCATTTTTACTGATCCAAGATATTATCTCCTTTTTTACATTTTATACACAATAAAATTACTCAGAAGTTATTTTCTTTGTATGAAGAAATGTGAAATTTGTTATTCCATGACAACTTGATTTTTAGAGCAGTCCACAGATTGATTTTTGCAACAAATTTTTAAATTGTCGATTTTTGGTAGTAAATAATGTCCAATAACCCATGTGTTATACAAGGTTGAAATTGGAATTTTTCGTTCTTTTGAATGCTATTAAAATCCAATATTGCGGCCATAAGAAAATCAAAAGTTGACTATGAAAATTTGGGCTTCCAGTTGGCGCAGAAAATGTTTGGCGCTGTGATCAAAAACTGACGTCGAAAAATGTAAGAGTGCCAAGTTTCGTAAAATTTCCTTCAAAAGTAAAAAGTTATAAAAGGAAAAGGAAAGTGCACTTTTTCAGTTTTTCAGCTATATTTCAGGAACTGTGCAAGATATCCCGGATTTCATTTAAGTATATTGAAAGGCACAGAAATGAGAAACTTTTATCCCATTTGACCAACTCCTAATCCTAATGGTGGGCATCGTAAAAGTGACCACCCTGTATACAAATAACTAAGCCGTCTGCAGAGAGTTTGAACTCTGGATACATAGACTCTTCATGAGGTCATCAGAAATACAGGGTGTTTCGGGAGGAAGTGAAACTATTTTGGGAAGTGATAAAAAAATATATATATATACAGAGTGGCCCACCTATCTTCGCTCGGACCATTGCTGCTAGACTAATAAAAATATTGAGGACAACATATTGGGACTGATTGGAAGTTATTGGACACTTTATGTGGTATTTTTTGAAATTATTTTCGAGTATACAGAGTGTGAAATAAAATCCGGGACACAAATTTGGTCTCTTTTTTAAATGTGTTACCCTGTATATTCTTTCATTTTTAGAAACTGCTTTATGTGAGCTTCACAAATCATTTTTATTTTTTGAGATCAGATGCAACGTTGCCAAGTTATTCACATTTTAATCAAATTTAACGAAAAATCATGGATAAACGAGATCAATAAAAAAAACGGCGTATGCAAGTACCCAAGCAATGTGACAAAACATTCACAATATTTTTAGTTTTGTAAAATACACAGGGTGCTCTTAAATAACGATACAATTTGTTTTTTTTGAAATGGCATACTACAACTTCTCAAAAATATTGCACTTCGTGCTGAAACACCCTGTATAGTTAGTGTACTGTTATTTGATAAATGGTTCTTGTCAAGTTAATAATAAAAAAATCCCACATCATTTTGCAAAATAAAATATCAAAAGGAGTGCGTATATCTGTAGGCAGAGAAAAGGCACAAAAGCCATAATGGGCGTAATAGTGGCTGCCTACAATACACCGTGTGAGCAGTCTGTGTAAATTTGCTTTCACATAATACTGGCTGCTGTAGGGTATATAAATATATCGCACAAAGACCCAATCAATGACCGCAATAAACATTGTTTAGTATTACTGTTATTTCCTTTTGTTCTTAACGAAATTAAATGGTTCGTGCAAATAGTGGGTGAACATTGTACGACGTAAAAGTTAATTACCTCGCTGTCTGCACAATAAATTGAAATGTACGAAATAAAAGTAGGTACGTAGATGTACAGATGGAAATGTGCAGTGGTCTGCGACGATGGGCGCTTAGATATTTTTATTTCCCGAATGAACAGTTTCGGTAATTGAATTTTGTTTATCTATTTACACTCGTCTTCGGCTGCACTGTAAACTCAGAGGTCTGGAGGAAAACGGGAGAGGTGAACTGGATCCGTCTGGACCCGAATTAAAATTGTCTCGCGAAGCCAGACAAGTGAGTGCAAAATCCTGGGTTAAAGGCCTGTTGCTCGCGAGATGAAAGCGAATCCTGCAGCACTCGCGATAATAACATACATCACTCGGCACGTCCAAATTTACGTTGGAACGCAAGTAAAACAACGCCGTGTGCCCGCATGCCATAATTCACGATAAGAAAATCCCGTTTTTCCCCCGTTTTACGTCCACTATCTGCCACCCCTCGTGCCTTTTAACCCCCCAAAGTCGCAGGAATGGGGTTGAAATCATTTCGATTATTTGGGCGTATTTCGCCCTGAAACCGTGGAGAATTTATGCCCCCTTCGCCCCATTACACCGCACTACCTTCGGACCCGATGGCGTGGAAGACGTCCACCAGCGGTAGTAAAACAATCGCCGCGCGTCCCGCTGTAATTTATTAATTCCGGGAGTTGCGGAAAAATTCTTAAATAGGTCACAGCGATCCTGAAAAATTCATGAAAAGCGCTCGGGTATTCATGGGGATTTTTGTGCACGCGGACAAAGCAGCTCGCGCGCCCACGGCGACGCCACTGTGGCAAGGGGTCGTGGAGTTATTATCGTTGGGGGTCGTGTAGACGTCTTTATAACTGCTGTGTACGATTTCTCAGGGCGAAGCACGTGAGCTTTGCGAGGTCCCACACCCTGACGTCCTTCGACGACGCCGTCGTATCGCTCGGGGCGTCCACCAGCAACCTGAGCAAGTCGGCCAGGAGCCAGGAGAGGCTGATCGACACCAGGAGGTCTCTGGACAGGATCATCCCCATCACCAAGCAGCCAGAATTCACAGAGAATATCATCGTTATGGGTAAACATAAGCACAAACACTTACACGTTCTAAAATAATATATTACATAACGAGTGTGAAAGTGAATGTTATTGTGTGAGTGAGAAACTTGACGCGTGAGGCGCTAACCGAGCACGGAACGCTCACATACTTTCCAGCGAGTTACGTACGCTATTTTCCCCATGACCATAATAATGTTAAATATTGTTTTTAGAGTTATTTTTTAAATAGCTGTCGCTATGGGCATTCTCAAGCGTTGAAGACGTCCACTGTCAGCTCTCCTCGGAACTACTATACTTAGCTGCGCATCGCTCTTCAGTATCACATTTTGTTCTGTCTGAATTAAATAAAATAAAATGTAAATGTACAGGGTGGGCAAATTTCAATGTTTCAATAGGGAATCTCGATAATAATAGGTCACTTAATAAAACAAGAAAAGAGAAACACAATATTAAAGATAGTAAAGACAACTTGTCTACAAATTAGAATAAAAAAATTGACTGGGAAAGACGAGCATGTTTTCCAAGTAATTTGGGTGCGTATAATTCAAATTTACCACCAGTATTGTGTTATCAGGTCTAGTTATTTTTATGTCGCATGGATGGTGCTACTGTAAAGTAATTTGACGGAAACCCACATTTATTCTCTATCTTCATAATAATAGTGCTTAAATATGTCAAGTAGATCGTGTGTTACTAATTCAAGCTATTTCTGTTTTTCTTTTGTGGTAAATATATGGTTCTAAAACAAGGATATGCAATAACAGAACTGTTGAAATATGCATTTTTACATTACTTTGGTTTTGCTGTCAGAAATTTAGACAAAACGTACACACCGACTTTGTTTTGCAATAGTTGCAGAGCTACTTTATACAAGTGGTCAAATGGCGAGAGGAAACATTTCGACTTTTCAGTTCCAGTAATATGGAGAGAGCAATGAAATCACCATACCGATTGTTATTTTTGTTTATCAAAAGTTGTTGGGATCAATATGAAAAATCGAACAAGTGTGCAATACGCAAATGTTCCATCTGTTCCAAAACCAATTATTATTACTCAGAATAAAACATTCTAGCATATCAAACTTTTCTTGACTCATAAATTCATAAACCATTTCGAACTTTTAAAGGTAAAATATTACAAGACGTAATCAAACAATAAACAATTAAATGTGATTAATTTTGTCAATCAAACGATCGGTATTGTAACAACGTAATGATGGATACTTTGTTTAATATGGTACCTATATTCAAAATATAGGCTTACTACGCGAAAATGGCCCATTATTATTGACATTTTCTGTTAATTAATTCTCGTGGATTGTCATTCCTTAAAATGACCAAGCCAACTACGCGAACTACCTTTAAAAATTAAAAAAAATGATAAAATCAGATTGAAAACTAAGAATTGGCCCATATGTCGTATATTGTTTAAACGAGAAAAATTCCATCTTTTTCGCTAAGTCACAGCCAACTATGAGTTCCATTAAAAAAAAACCCACAAATTTGTCATAACTCGAATTTCGAACTGTTTTTTTTTTGGAAAATTGACTACGCCGCTGCATTCTTATAAAAAAAAGTGCCTGAAGAACATAATTTTTTTTTTTCTATTCTCTTCAATAAGCGACCTACAGCCATAAAACGAAAAGTCGAAAAATCGAGTGTTTGCGAATAATCTTTATGGGATAACTCGTATTTCGAACTGTTTTTTGAAAAATTGTCTACGCCGTTGCATTCTCATCAAAAAAGTGCCTGAAGAACGCAGAAATTATTTTTTTCTATTCACATAAATAAGCGATTTTCAGCCATAAAACGAAAAGTGAAAAAATCGATTTTTTGCGAATAACTCGAAAACAGATGACAATAGCCTATTTTGGTTTTCACCATTAAGTTTTTCTCGAAAAAAGGGATCGGGGTGGGGAGTCTATTTTATCATACCTGTATAGTTATCGAGATTCCCTATTAAAACATCGAAATTTGCCCACCCTGAACATTTACATTCTATTTTATGTCATTCAGACAGAACAAATGGGATACAGAAGAGCGATACGTTACTAAGTGTAGTAGTCCCGAGGACAGCTGACAGTTGACGTCTTCAACGATTAAGAATGCCCATAGCGACAGCTATTTAAAAAAGGACACTTTGGTAATTTCCATAAGAATTAACATATTTTCATTTTCATTTCAGTGGAATAGCCACTATACACGTTGAACAAAATATGTTCAGTTCACAATGTTTAAAAGAATTTTAGTCATTAAAAATAAAAATTGTAAAAATTTCGTGCACTTCGTTATGTTTTGAGCTCTAAAGTTGAGCAAATGTTGGCAAAAATGCTACATTCCGAAATCTTATTCACGGCACCATCAATGTTTAATTTCACTCCACAATTTCTTCATACATCTAATTACCCTTAATAATACATTAAAAAAAACTTATAACCTATGCAAGGGTCATTCTCTATCAAGTGGACCAGTTTGGAATACTTGCAAAACTGGTTCACTTGATAGAGAATGACCCTTGTATAAGTTTTAATTTTTTTAAATGTATTATCAAGGGTAATTCGACCGATCGACCGTCTCCAATTTTGATGAAAATTAGTATAGATGTATATGAATATTTGAAACGAACTTCTGTAAAATTCGAACTTCTGTTTAGCTCCATATATCAAATATCTGAGTCACTGCAGCCTTTCCCGTGGAGGTCACTCTAAAGTCGATGCTTGTATGTATCGAATTTTCATTCTAATCTTGTTACAGAATATACTATTCTGGACGTGTAATGAAGGATACTTAGGTATCATTTATTTCGAGACGTCTTCCTTCTGCGATTTCCTGGTGTATCCATCTTTCTTTAACTCCTTGTAGGGTCATTCCATGTCAACTGGATCAATTTTGATCATATTCCCCGCTTGATCATCACCATTTTTGATAAAAATTGCATGAATATGTATATATGAAAGGAATTTCTGTGAAGATTTAGCTCCATATATCAAATATCTGAGTAACTGTAGCCTTTACCGTGGAGGTCACTCCAAATTCGATGAGTCTGCCGCGAGAATTTTGCACAGTTTCACGTGTTTCCACTGCTCGTCTAGATTAGCTATGAAGCTGAAATTCAACACCTTAAATCGACTTTTGCTGATGAATACGAAATAAGTTGTACCAACACTCGAAAAGTAATACACCAATCACAATTTAAACTTAAAGTGGCCTTAAAACTATAATGCGCGATGTTTTTGCCATACTTTGTCAGTATGTAACTCAAAAGCGGAAACAGTTGGTAAGTGGTTTTCTTACTGATTTACTTACCAACTACAGGGCATTACATTCCTGGAATATTAGACCAATGGCTTACATTCTTGCTGAAATATTTGCCCACAAACATGGTGTTAAATGCGTAAAAAGGCAAATTTTACCTATTTTCATAGCCAAATATCCAAAAAGGGCCCCCTCAAATTTTATTTATTTTAGTACCACTGGCAAGAGCATATTTGTTTCTACTGAAATCATCTTTTTACTTATTGGAACCTTTTCGGTAAAGGCAAGCAAAATGTCTTTGAACATGGTACTCTTTATTCTGTTCAATGTACATTACTTTCGTAATCAAACGCTTGGTTTGGTCCATGGTTCATATTAAGGCATGAAAAATTCCCTCGAACACTGTACTATTGGTGAGGTGATGGATAGAAATGATGGGTTGCCATGGGTTACCATAAATAAATTATATTAATTTTAGTCCAACCGGAAAGATCATATTGTTTCTACTCGAATCGTCGTATTATTTATTGAGACCTTTTAGGTAAAGGCAATAAAAATGTTTTTAAACATGGTGCTTTCCGTTCTATGCAATGAACCGTAATTCTGTTAATGATACGCTTTTTTTGGTCCAAGGTTCATTTAACGCATGAAAAATGTCGAAAAACATCTCTTCATCCCTTGCATCGAACATTACTTTTTCTGTTTATTTTCAGCTTTCCGGCTTATTATTTTGAAATATGACTATTTCTATTTTAACATGTATATAGACTGTAAAAACTAAAATGTGATTCAGAAAGGGCCATGGAAATTTTGGGTAACGTCTAATCTTAAGCCCTGTTCTATATGTATTAATTATCAGGGGACATTCTTCTAGTCGAAACGTAATTTTTGCATTGTATAAGGCTGAAATATAGATTATCGTCATATTTTGGCAAATTTGAATTTCTCACAGTCCCCTGTATTCATGCATTTCATATGCAATATACAACTTTATAGAAGTTTGATAAATGCATTAGAGAGCCTTTCATAGGCTCTGAAGGCTCTGAAGCCTTTCACAGGCTATTTTACAGTGCTTGAAGCACAATATCACGACGTAAAGCAGAAGAGTGCTTTTAACAGCGTAGTGCTTGAATGGCCCTTATGCAAGTGTTTCATAACCACATATGCAAGTAACAGGTATAATAAATATTGTTATTTATACACCTGCACCACAATGTGGAAATAAAGAGAAAATTAGAAACATTTAGGATCATTTTACTATGTAGGATGTCATTTCTAATCGTTAACATGGAGATGGTCAGCATTTGTTGCATCAATGTCATCTGCTTTTAACGTCAACGTCATGAATGAAATTCTGAAGGTTGAAACTGAAAGTTTCCAAGTAACCAATAATATGGAGTTTGAAGCTTCTAGTTTCTGGTTTTCAGATTTCCAGCAATAGTAAGTCTATATTTAATACCTATTTGTTTGAATAAATATTAGTACTGCAATTCTTTCATTTTTTATTGTGGCTCAAAGTTCGTCAATAAATGTGTTGTTACCAGGTATCAGTATATTCAGAAATGGCCATCAATATATCAAACCAATGATGTTGGTTGGTGAACCAATGTTACAAATTATTAAAATATACAAACATGTCAGTAGCCAAATAATATCTAAACATGTAAAAATAACCCAGAGAAATCATGTATGTTGAGGATAGTCACAAAGCAATACAATATATAACCTGTATCCAGACAAAACAAAATAAACAATTGTTTTAATTTAATTCAACAATAAATTACACATCAATTTAATTCTATTACTCAAGTAATGTAAGTAATCTTCAGTCATGTAATAAGTGCATCTAATTTATCGGTTAATTTACGAAAAATTGTTGCATAGCATCGAAGAGAGTGCATATGTTTCAACAATAAAATATTTATTGAAAAATGACCCCTCGAATTATTATGCAACAAATTTTCGTAAATTTACGATTAAAATTCGATGCACGAATTACATTCGACCCGATTATTTAATATTTATATAATATATAAATTTATATTTCAAAAATAGCCAGTCTCGATAACCTTTGAAACCATGTTAACTTGAATTCAAATATTAATGAGACTGGCTAGTTTGAAATGTACACTCGATATAAGCAATACCAAATTTCGGAAATTGCTAAAAAGTTTATTGAAGTTTAATGAAAATTTCTAGAATGTGCTGTGTGTTCACGAAAATGTGTGATGAATCTTCAAAATAATATCAATAAATAATAATAATATTCAATAATATACCATAATAGTTAAAAGCTCATATTTTCAATAAAAATATTAACACAGAAATTGCTAAAATTCCATGAAATCTCAAACACCTAATAAAAGCGTTATGGAACCAAAGGGAGTGAAAAACATTTTGTTGAAGGTGTAAAATACTTTATCATAATTTCAACATATAGGGCGTTTCAAATTAAACCACCCAAATCTCCAGTTCCTAAACCTAAACTAAACCAAAATTTCAAAATTTAATACAGGTACCTGTTATATCGACCTATTGTCATATCATTAGTATAAATATAATCAGTTGATGTTTCAATACTTTTTTCCATTTTTGTTCTATAGGAAAATAACTAATTCTACAGGAAATAATAAATAGGAAATAAGCTATCTGGTGGATGGATATCGTCATTTGCATGATTTAATTTAAAACACTCTGTATAATAACTATGTAACAAAGTTTCGTAAATTTACCGATTATAATTCGAAGTACGAATTACTTTAGATCCGATTATTTCATATTTATATAAAATATAAATAATACATACATTACAATAGATATTTACGTAACAAGTACTGAAAGTGAGTCTTTATCGGAGTACGAGTAGCAATTTCCAGGACGAGCTGCAGGCGAGTCATGGAAGCCTTCGAGTCCTATAAAGACTCAATTTTAATACGATCTGCGTACAATATTTTTTTGTTAAATCGTTGGAAGCTAATAGAATAATTTTAATTAAAGTGTGTAATTTAAAATACAATACATGGGGTAAGCAATAATGCAGATACATTTGTGGAAAAATAATCTAAGTTACTGAAATTATTGATACACATATGCCTGGACCATTCGGAATTACTTTTACTTTACATTGAACAGAATAAAGAGTGCCATGTTCAAATATATTTTTCTTGCCTTTACCTAAAAGGTCCCAACAAGTAAAAAGATGATTCCAGTAGACAAAAATATGCTCTTTCCAGTGGTACTAAAATAAACAGAATTTGAGGGGGCTCTTTTTAGATATTTGGCTCTGAAAATAGGTTAACTTTGCCTTTTTACGCATTTAACACCATGTTTGTGGGTAAATATTTCCGCAAGAATGTGGGCCATTGGTCTGATATTCTAGTAAGGCAATCTCGTATAGTTGGTTAGTAAATCTGTAAAAGAATCACTTACCAACTATTCTGGTTTATGAGTTGCATGCTGCCAAAGTATGGCATAAACATCGCGCATTGTGATTTTAAGACCACTTTGAGATTATATTGTGATTGGTGTATTGGTTTCTAAGTGTTGGTACTATTTTTTTTTCGCATTCATCAGCGAAAGTTGATCTAAGGTGTTGAATTTCAGCTTTATAGCTAATCTAGATGAGCACTGGGTACATGTGAAACTGTGCAAAATTCTCGCGGCAGACGCTTCGAGTGTGGAGTCACCACACTCTTAGATGGAAGACGTCTCGGAATGTATGATACCTAAGTATCGTTCATTACACGTCCAGAATAGTATATTCTGTAGCAAGGTTGGATTGAATATTCGATACATACAAGCATCGAGTTTGGAATTACCTCCACGGGATGAGCTGCAGTGGCTCAGATATTTGATATCTGGAGCTAAAATTTTACAGAAGTGCCTTTCAAATATATAATATATACATCTATATTAATTTTCTTCAAAATTAAAGGTGATCGAGCGGGGACCAGTGGCCCAGATGACCCAAAAGCGTTTTGAATACCCTGTGATCAGAACATCTTGTTGAGGATGTTCAAATAATCGAAGTATTTACACTGTGTGCTTCCAAGCACATGATATTTGATTATATAAATTTATTCTCAAAGCAGATGCGACTATTTCATTCTCTTTTTAAGTCGATGGAAATGAATCGGTCCATTTCGTAAAGGACTATCGCAAATCTTGAACGTGGGGCGTTGATTTTCACTGGGGGTAATGCAATTTCCCGTTCCACCTGCAGGCAAATGCGGATTGACGCGTCCAATCGGCGTAATCATCGCAATATTCGCAGTAAACGAAGCGGAATCGTGGCAATAAAACGCAATCCGATCGTATCCGCGCATTGACGCGATTGTCTGCGGACAGGCGTAGGTGTTACATTCGCGAATCGGCGATGTACCGGCGGATTTACGGCCTGCTGCTTTATCATCGCGGAAAATGCCGCGCGTCCGAAATTATAAAAAGACCCCAGGCGCTGCATATAAAGCAACGCATAAATGTTACGTCCCGCTCGTCCCCATAAAGTGGACAAACTACAGAAGGCAGTAAAACTTCCATAAACCGCACGCTCCGTTTTTGTTTTTTTTTTTTGCAGAGAAGCTGATACGCACACCGATGAAAACCCAGGCCACTCAGACGGAAGCGTGCCTGGGTAGGAAGCCGCTGCCGCCCAACCAGATAAATCTGAGCCCCAGGACCGTGCACAGAGTGAGTCCCCTTTTATGCCGCCCCCGGAGGCAGCGAGTAGTTCTAGATTAGTTTCAAGTGCTACCCCGCTTTTTTTAGCTGAATTTATTGACCCAATTTTTGATCGAGTTCCCAACTTTGCGCATTTTAAATCAAAAGTTTGGGGCCACGTTAAAATGCTTCCACAAGGTGCCCAAACGGATAGGATTATAATAAACGAGCAGAAGTCTGGATCCCATGGCAAACAGCCTCTGAATCCCAAAAGCTTCATTCTACACTCAACTTCAATATTAATGTTTTGATCATAATTCTTCTTTTAAGTAATGATATAAGGTAGCTAAACAGTCTTGACATTGGACAGGCTCTAAAGGTCGTGGATTCAAACCCTACAAAACTTAGGACACTCTCTAAAGGTCGTGGGTTCAAACCCTACAAAACTGAGGATACTCTCTCATGGTAGTGTGTTCAAACCCAACAAAACTAAAACATGTGCTCGTCGTAGCGTGCGATCAAGCAAAATTTAAATAATAGATTGTGATGTTGGAAGTATGTTGGATGTATGCCTGCCTTGGCATACCTAGATGTACCATCTCAAGTATACCTTGAGATGTTGGAAGTATGTCTGCTAGGGTACAAGACGTCTGTTAAAATCTGGTGGCAGCAACTCATGATAGGCCTGTATTTTGTAGGGGTGCATATCCAAGTCCTACTTAAAATTTTTGTGGCATGTTCTATAACACTGATGCAGTCATAGCCGCATCATATCTAAACAATTGTTGAACGCACGGTATATGTCCTGTTCCGTTAGATCTGTTACATATATGTTACATACCTCCTGCTTGCCAACCCATCTGGTCACCTTGGGGTTTAATGGCTAATAATCCTTGATGAGATGATGTATGACATAATCATCGTCAGTGTTTCGGTATCAACCTAAAACTGTAGGTCTACCAATACGATGTTATGCCAACATTTATAGACAAAGAGGCGGCTCAAAAGAACTTGAAAAATTTGCAAAACCATACCACCAACCATGCAGATCTAGAGTTAAAAGTGTTAAAACCTCATCATTGAATGAGCAACGATGGTCTTGGATCTAAGCCGAAAAGTTTTCTATGTATAAATCTCATGATTGAATCCCGGTATATATTTAAGCATATTTTAATATCAACAGGTGAGGTCAGCACTATCAGGTAGTGTAAAGTCAATCTTTAGTTTACATGGACTAGTTTCGACTGGGGGGTCGTCATCAGCATCCAAATCTTTATTCATACACCAAGAAAAAAATATAGTAACAATAACGGTGTCTGAATTAATATTTGGATGCTGATGACGACCCCCCGGTCGAAACTAGTCCATGTAAACTAAAGATTGACTTTACACTACCTGATAGTGTTGAACTCACTGTTGCCTTTTGATTTCACCTATAATCAGAATGGGTCTAAACACTTTTCAATATTTTAATATGCCAGGGTATTTAGAATTTTTCAAGGTAGAAAAATTTCCGAAATGGTAATGCGAATACTAAAATCTCTGGGAGGTATCTGGGATATAGCTCCTTTCTAGCACTATTCCTTTTCAACTTCAACTTCAGAAAAAGTAAACTCAATTTCAGAAGGCAAAGTTGAAACAACTTCATAGAAACTAAAGTCAATTTCAGAAAAAGTAATATCAAATTCAGAAAAAGTAGAATCAACTTCAGAGAAAGTAAAGTCAATTTCAGAAAAAGTAAAATCAACTTCAAAGAGAGTAAAGTAAAGTCAATTTCAGAAAAATAACATCAAATTCTGAAAAAGTAGAATCGACATCAGAGAAAGTAAAACCAATTTAAAAAAAAATAACATGAATTTCAGAAAATGTAACGTCGACTTCAAAAAAAGTAATTTAGTTTTTAAATCCATGGTTAAAATTGAGATTTCTTTCGATAAGACATACCTACAAGGATCTATCTAAACTAAAATGTCAATGATTACCACAAAAATGTTAAACATTGCTATTAAAACTTCAATTATTCCTGTGTGAAATTCTCAATTATTCAAGGTAAACAATCAAATATATACATGGTATAACTGCGACTGAATCGCTTGGCAGAATGTTAGGGCGAAATTCTCTTATTCAGATTAATTATAAAAATTCTTCTAAATATCGTCCAAAAAAGGATTGAACGATGAATAAATAAAACAAAATGCACTTTGATAATTTATTATTATTTGCATTTTAAGAGACAGTATAAGTTTTTTTTTTTTTATAAACTTTGAACTGCCTTTGTAGCCAAAGCTTAGATTGTGAATAAGTTATCTATCAGATAGACATGCTCACAAGGAGGCTGAGGATGGACAAGGATTAGGTTTATACCTAATCCAAATTTTCATTTTACATAATTTTAATGGTATAAATTTCAAAGATTGCCAGCAAAATTTCAATGATTGCTGCCAAAATTATAATTATTTCAAAGTTTACTGCCAAATCCAAAATGTCAATTGACATTAATTGACATTGACATTATTCAATAGTTTCTGCCAAAATATAATGATCAATGGCAAATTTTCAAGGAATACTATCAGAATTTCAATCATTGACACTATTTTACAGCTTACCGTATAATGATTTCAACGTTTACTACTTAATGCAAAATTTCAATTGGCTAAATTTAAATCATTAAAAATTCAAAGATTGCTATCGAACTGTCGTTGATTGGTGTAAAAATTATAATTACGACTGTCAAATTCTATTGATGACCATCAATATTTCAATAATTGACACCATTTCAAGTTTACCACACTACCTAATCCAAAATGTCAATTCACATTATTGAAATGCAAATATTTCTAATTTAGGAGATAATTATCAAAATTATAATGATTTCTGGCAAAATTATAACGATCAATGACAAATTTTCAATGATTACTATCAGAATTCCAATGTTTGAAACCATTTCAAAGTTTACTGTCTTACCAATTCCAAAATTTCAAGTAGTAGTAACAACCTTTTACTGGCTATCGACCTGCGGGCTTTCAATTGGCATAATTTAAATGACCACTGTAAAAAACTCAAAGTTTGGAATCAAAATGTCAATAGTTGCTGTCAAAATGTTAATAATGAATGTCAAATTCTAATGATTAATAATAATAATACTATCATTTATTGTATCTAGATTCAGAAAAAATATTACTATGAAAATGCCAACTATTAATACCAATTTAAAGTTAGTCCTACCAATTCCGAATTTTCAATTGGCACAATTTCAATTTGAAATGATTACTACTGTCGAAATTTCAAAGATTATTATCAAAATTTCAATAATTGTTACCAAAATTATAATGATCAATAACAAATTTCAAAGTTTACTGTACTACCTAATCCAAAATATCAAAGATTTTTATCAAAATTTGAATGATTCCTGCCAAGCTTACAACAATCAATGACAAATTTTCAATGATTACTATCAGATTTCAATGATTGACACCTGTTCAAAGTTTACTGACCCACCAATTCCAAAGTTTCAATTCAAGGCACAGTTTAATTGATCTCTGTAAAAAATTGCCATCAAAATGACAATGATTGCTGTCAAAATTATAATAATCAATCTCAAATTCTAATAATTAATAATAATAATAATAATAATATCATTTATTGTATCCAGATTCATAAACAACATACTATCAATATGTCAATGATTGATACTAATTTAACGTTTACTGTCCTATCAATTTAGAAATTTCAATTGACGTGATTACGTCAAAAAATTAAAGATTACTATCAAAATATCAGTGATTGTTGTCAAAATTCAAAGTCAAGTTGTCAAAATCAAATCAAATAAAATCAAATCAATTATGAAAAATCACATTATCAAATGACAAATAATAATAAATGTCAAATTTTAATTGGCACCTTTTAATTAATAGCTACCTACTGATACCAAATCCAAAATTTCAAAAGTTATTATCAGAATTTCAAGGATTTCTGCCAAAATTATAACGATCGATGACAAATTTTCAATGATTACTATCAGATTTTTATGATTGACACCATTTCAAAGTTTACTGCCCTACCAATTCCAAAATTTCAATTGGTACAATTTAAATGATTACTGTAAAAATATGTAATATTGCTATCAACATTTCAATTATTAATGTCAAAATTATATATAATTATATAAAATTATATTATATCAATGATTGGCACTATTTCAATGTTTAATATCAAAATAGGAGTGATTTTTATCAAAATTATAATTATAGGGTAAAAATTTTAATGACTAGCTACTGTCAACATATTTGATCACTGTCGAACTTTAAATATTTTCTCTCAAAATTTCAAATATTGCTACCAAAATATTATTTATATTTAACAAAAAGTCAATTATTTTTAACAAAAAGTCAATTGTTCTGCAACAAATATCACTAATTGTTGTCAAAATTTCAATGATTGTCACTCAAATTTTCATTAGTTATTAAAAGGGGAATACACGAATATGATATTATAAAATAATCCTATTATAATCTTTAATAATAATAATTTTTTGAAATGTCACTAATTTCTATCACAATTTAAATTATTCGGTAAAAATTTCAATGACGAATTTTAAATACTTCCAAAATGTGAAGCATTTTTAATCAAATTTCAGTTACTTTTAACAGAGTGACAATAATGTTTAACAAAATGTCAATTGTTTATCACTATTATAGTGTTATCACTCATTATCAATAATATCACTAATTTCTGTGAGAATGTCAATGATTGCTAAGCAAACATTTATTAATAATTAAAAAGGGAATGCATGCAAAAATTGAAGCAATGACGACTTATTAGCTTAATGAGTCATGTTTTCAATCTACTCCTCAAGATAATGCATCAACGAATATATAAAAGATGTAAAACTGATCTACATGATGCACAATTCCGATTTAGAGAAATAGCTTTTGAGAATAGCACAAATAAGCTGAAGAGTGCTATTACAGAAATGCTGAGACAAACACAAAGAGGTTTTTGACCTGTTTCATCGAGTGTGAGAAAGCTTTCGACCGCGTAGACTACAAAGCTCTGTTCAATATCCTGGAAGAAAAGGGTTTGAATAGTAGACACTCGGTTCCCGAAAAACTTATACTGGGATCCAGTGGCATCTATCAAGATTCGAAACGATTAGTGCCAATTCAACAGGGAATGCTTCATCGATGTATACTTTTGATCTTATGATTTAGCTATAACAATATCAAAATTAAAGTGAAGAAAAGTCTACCTAACTATGCTATTTACAGCTAAGAGGAATTTATAACCTTTAACTTCAACTGGTTGGTTAAGGTTTTACCAAATATTTATTAATTCCTGAGAGTGTAAATTATAAATGTATAAGTTCCTATTTCTTTTAAAGATTTTAAATAATATGTCCCCAACTTGCTTAGTATATAAAAATATTATTGAAGTAGTATACAATTGCGTAGCATTGCGTAGTATATAAAAATATTATGTGTCCACCTAAACAATTCCCATTCAAATTTGATAAACAAATATGAAAGAGTTCAGGTATCCTAGATCAAAAGCAGTACCAGATTTTAACCCTTCTAGGTTATTGTGAATTATTCTGTTATGTCGTTTCGAGTATGAATTATAAAGGGGGTTGTGCATGATGCTATTATGTCCGTTCACATCCCGCACAACCCCTGTTATACTTCTAGGTTATGTCAGGTTAGGTTAGGTAGTTCAGGTATCCTAGATCAAAGGCAATACTAGATTTTAGGTGTTTCTTTTGCTTCTCAATAACTGTAGGGTATTTAAGGTTAAGTAGTTTAGAAATCCAAAATCAAAAGCAGTACCAGATTTGAGATGATCCTTTTGCTTCGACGTTGCTTCAGGTGAGGTTAGGTAGTTTAGGTATCGTAGATCAAAAGCAGTACTAGATTTTAGGTGTTTCATTTGCTTCTAGGTTAGTGTAGGGTAGGTAAAGTAGTTCAGGTATCCTAGATCAAACGCCGTACCAGATTTTAGGTGTTTCTTTTGCTTCTCGGTTAGGGTATTAGGGTTAGATGTTAATGAAACACCTAAACTCTAGTACTGCTTTTGATCTAGGATACCTGAACAACCTAATCTAACATGAAGCAACGTAGAAGCAAAAGAACCATCTAAAATCTGATAGTGCTTCTGATCTAGGATACCTGAACTACTTAAGGTAGGGAAAGTTGAGTAGTTCAGGCATCCTAGATCAAAAGCAGTACCAGATTTTAGATGATCCTTTTGCTTCTACGTTGCTTCAGGTTAGGTTAGGTAGTTCAGGTATCCTAGATCAAACGCAGTATTAGATTTTAGGTGTTTCGTTTGCTTCTAGGTTAGGGTAGGGTAGGTAAGGTAGTTCAGGTATTCTTGATCAAACGTAGTACCAGATTTTAGGTGTTTCTTTTGCTTCTCGGTTAGGGTATTAGGGTTAGGTGTTAATGAAACACCTAAAATCTAGTACTGCTTTTGATCTAGGATACCTAAACTACTTAACCTAACCTGAAGCAACGTAGAAGCAAAGGGAACATCTAAAATCTGGTACTGCTTTTGATCTAGGATATCTGAACTACTTAAGGTAGGGAAGGTTGAGTAGTTCAGGTATCCTAGATCAAAAGCAGTACCAGATTTTAGATGTTCCTTTTGCTTCTACGTTGCTTCAGGTTAGGTTAGGTTCTTCAGGTATCCTAGATCAAACGCAGTATTAGATTTTAGGTGTTTCGTTTGCTTCTAGGTTAAGGTAGGATAGGTAAGGTAGTTCAGGATACCAGAACAACTTAAGGTAGGGAAGGTTAAGTACTTCAGGTATCCTAGATCAAAAGCAGTACCAGATTTTAGGTGTTTCGTTTGCTTTTAGGCTAGGGTAGGGTAGGTAAGGTAGTTCAGGTATCTTAGATCAAACGCAGTACCAGATTTAAGGTGTTTCTTTTGCTTCCAGGTAAAAATGGTCTCGCAGGGTGCTCAAACGAACGGCATGATATTAAACGGCCGCAAGCTGACGAAATCGTACTCGGAAGCCGGCAGCAAGTTTGGGCCCGTACCACCACCACCGGAAGCTGCATCACCAGAGGCTCCCATAGACCACGAGCCCGTCCATCGCACATTATCAGACGAGCCACCCAGATCGCCGTTCATCCTCACATCGCCGCCACCCGATTTGGTACCTCCACCCAGCGATTCCTCCTCGGTGACTCGCAGCGAGCACGACTCCGAGGAGTCGGAGTCCAAGAAGGAGATCTTCATCGACTTCAAGCCTCAGATTGCGTCCGGCAAGAAGCTGCTGGCGAAGACAGCGTCCGACGGCGAGATCCTGGTGGACCACCGGAAGATGCTGGCGGAGTGCTCGCAGACGTCTGTCAGCCACGACAACATCATGTCCGTTGAGGAGGAGCCCACCAAGTACTTGCCGTATTTCAAGAACACCCCGATTAGGCACGAGGGTATTTTTAAAGACCTCGATGACCACGTTTTCTCTTCTATTGATGAGTCGTATGAAGGCAATGGGCTTTACCCCCAGGATTCTATTGATGAGGTGTTTCACGAGAATTATATTTACGACGGGAAGTACTTGAAAGTTGAGGGATCGTCGACCAGCGAGGACCAAGAAAGGGAGTCGAAGAAGTCGGATGAGCAACAGGAGGATGAATGCATCGTTCCATCGTTTTACATCAAAACAGAGGATAAGTCACCGTTTGCATCTAGCGATTCTCTGGCTAACGATTTAAGGTATGTACTCACAAACATCTTTAATTAGCGAAATGCATGTGAATCCTTATGGGAACTAGCTTCCCAACGCCCCCTTTATTTCCCTACTTATAACAGCAGATGCAAGCAGTCACAAAATAAACAACCAAATTCAAAAATTCTACAAAAACTGGGTACTGCTTCAGGATTTCGATCGTGATCTTCTATGTGGAAGTGTACAGGGTCGGTACATTCGAAGTTCCTGCCTTCGGTGGTAGTTGGTAGTACGTAGGCGTACGCAATTATAAAGCCTTTGTAAGCAAAAGGCGTCAAGCCTAGGGCCAAATTCAATTCAGTACATTTAGCCCTAGGCTTTACGTCTTTTTCTTAAAGCGGATTAAAAATTGCGCAGGCCTTTGTACTACCACCAAGTGGAAGTGACAGAGTGGGTAACTTTTGAGTTCCTGCCCTCATTGGTAGTACCTTGGCGTGAGTAATTTTGATCCATTGTAAGTAAAAAGCGCAAAGCCTACGGCCAAATTCAATTCAATACATTTAGCCATAGCAGTAGCTCAAAGTATGAAACTACTACAGTGTCATCATAAAATTCAAATTCGATTCAATATTTTTGCTGCCATAACTAATTACCGCCGCTAGATAACAATATTGGATGCAAAAATAAACATTTTTATTACAAACAATGCTATAGAAAGATTAAGTAATAACTGCAAATGTATGATCTAGGCAGGTTGGAAGGTTAAATTCATTTTTTTTGTATGGGAATAAGGCCCGTATCTATAGTACGTATTTGAGCTTGAGTTCGACTCAAGTCGTACATTTAGTTGCGTTTGGTCCATAAACGTTTATAGAAAATACGCAAGCAAATATACGACTTGAGTTTTAACTCAAGCTCAAGTACGGACAATAGATACGGGCTTTAGTGCATCTATGAGCATTAGCGCTTGAATACATTTTGTAATAGCATACATCAGTATTCCAGCCAAAATTTAAAATTTCCATAATAATAGAGTACATCAATATTTTCTAAGCAGGCATTAATTAAAAATTGTTTCACTGGAAATGCCGTCCACACTAATTACATGATTTTATTACAGAAATTAGTATGTTAAACGTTCTAAGGCGCCGTTAAAATTTGATGGACCCCCATGGGGAGATGCGCCCATTTAAGGTATAAGCCGGCCGGAATTAATTACCCAGAAATTAATTAATGAGGAGCGATATTAATTACGCCATCGACCGTAAAATGCAGCCCGTAAATAAGTTATAACTAATAAAGCAAAATCTCACTTACAGCTTGCAGATGCTCGACTGCAACTTCTGAAACCAAATTGGAAACGAGATATTAATATATGAATCTACATGAAAATTCCATTAACAATTCAACTTGAATAATAATACAGAAATAATAAAAAGATAAATACTATCTAAACTAATAATATATAGTTCTGCATTTTTTAATGCAGTACTATACTTTTTGAGTTTTTATAAGAAATTTTAAGAATGTAGTATTTCAAAAGTTTTTTTTTAGAAATTTTTAAACTATAACTTAGTCGGTTTTAATAGTTTCCTGCTTATTACTTAGAAATACTTAGTTTTTTTTAATAGTCTCCTGTTGATGGCAAGAATATTTTATCTTCCAAGAGCTTCTTTATAAATATTTTATGAAATTAGTATTTTTCAAGAGTTTATTTTTTATAAATCTTGAAAGTATAACATAGTTTGTTTTAACAGTTTCCTGTTTATGAGTTAGAAAAAAAATACATATATTTCAAATACAATTTTGAGTTTTCAAGAATTTGCTGGGTATTTGAATTTGTATTCAATGATATAGTTGTTTCAACCATTCAATGTTAAATATTGAACATTCGAAGGTTATTCTGTTTATATCGAGAGTTGTCTGATATCTAAAAGTGTCATAACAGCGAAATCGTAAAATGTGCTGATATCCATCAAAAATGTTAGCTTTGAATTTAATTTAGTTCGAGAGTATACAATTTCCTCAACCTCCATGCCATAATTTCGACATTTTATTCTATACATTTCAAAGATTAATTTAGTTTCTTTTAAGAGTTTTTTTTTTTTTCGAATTTTTGTTCTAAAAATATGAAGTACAATTTTGTCTGTTTAATAGTTTGAAATTTTCTATCCGAATTTACGTTCAATCTTTTAATTATTTTAAGTATTTAATGGAAGTATATTCCAAGAGTCATAACTGTGAAAGTAATAACTAGAATCATAAAATCCATAAACATTCTATAAAACTATAGGCAAATCTACGAAAATTTCATAAATTAACCAAAAATTCATATATATTTAAGAAAAGTTTAAAAGTTCTAAATACTTAATAGGTAGAAATGAAAGAAAACTTTCATTTCAAACAATTAAAAATATGTTACGGGACAATTAAATGTAGTGATTCCTAGAAATTGGATACAAATCTTAAATAATCGCATAAGATTTCAGATAAATGTTCAATTATTTAAAAAGTTAACTAAACTCTTTTAAATTCTCGATTCTCTTAGAAATAATATTCAATAAGTACATCATACCAACATAATACGAAAAATAACCGAAATTATACAATGATATTAATAAAACCTTCAAATGTTCAGACTTTCAGGTGTATTGTTTATCAGGTGTTATTTTATAAACAATCAGGTGTATTGCGTATCAAAAACCATTAACTTATACATTACTTGACAGCATCACATTCGAATGTCAGAGCTTTTATGACATAGATACAACTGACATTCGAATGCAATGCTCTCAAGAAAGTACAGCATACACGTTACTGCTAACATGTTTTGAAATTTTGATCTTCTTTTGTTTTGAGATATCGCTAATAATAAATAGTAAACGATCAATATCTCAAGAATCACACATTGTATACTTACACAATTTAATACATTATATGTTGAAATACTACTCAATATCAAAGATAAATTGCATTGATATTGGTACGTTAGTATTTGAGATATCGCTAATGAAGGCGTATCAATATTTGGAAATTTTAATAGAAAACACATGATCACTGTAACAAAATCAATATCTCAAGAATCAAACATTGGATATTAATACAATTAAATAGTTTAATCTAAAAGTATTAGTCAATATCAAGAACAAATTGCATTGATATTAGTATGCGAGTATTTGATATATCGCCAATGAAGTCATATCAATATTTGAAAGAAGTCGTATCAATATTTAGAAATATCAATAGAAAACACATGATCACAATAAATAATCAATATCTCAAGAAACACACATTGGATATTTATCCAATTAAATATTTTAATATGTAAAAATATTACTCAATATCAACGATAAATTTGCATTGATATTAGTACGCCAGTTTTTGAGAAATCGCCAACGAAGTCATATCAATATTTGAAAGAATCAATGGAAAACACACGATCTCAGTAAAAAGTATATCTCAAGAATGACGCATTGGATAATATTCAAATTTAATGTATCAGAGACCAACATATCACTTAATATTAGTAATAATTTGTATTAATATATACAAGCTGGTTTTTGAGATTTCGCTAATAAAGTATCAACAATTTTAGAAAATGTAGTCATGTTAATATATCAAGAATCACGCATTGGATATTAATCCAATTTAATATAGTATATACCAAAATATCACTCAAAATTATTGATAGATTTCATTGATATTCGTTCGCCAATTTTTGAGATATAGCTAATGTAATCATATCAATATTTAATAATATTTTTTTAATATTTCCAATATTTTTTTGTAAGACAGACTATTATTTGTACTCGTCAATACCGAGAATGATTAGCTTGGCTAGCTCTGTAGGAATCGATATTTTTAACACATCCCTTTCTAAAGTTAAGGCACATTTAAAGCTTAGATAAACTGTATATATATATTGTATTGACAGGGCGTTGCCGTTAACAAATAAACAAATACACAAATAAACAAATAAACAAATATTTGAAAATATCAATAAAAAAACATTATCACAGTAAAACGCAAATATCTCAAAATTGACGCAATGGATAATAATCAAATTAAAGACATTTGAGGCCAACATAGCACTCAATAATAATAATAATAATTTGTATTAATATTGCCATGCAGATATCATGGTGATATTTCGAGATATCACTGATAAATTACTAGCAATAGTAGAATTTATAACCCAAATATGTATATATATATAATTGTCCTTTGGATGATAATTGAAATAAATGTAATAAATCAAAATACGTATATTAAGCAATATTAAAAATAAATGTATTTAATATTTATACGCTCGTTTTGGAAATATAACTAATCTAACCATGACAAATTGACAAATAACTATACTAAAAAAAAAAACAATATCTCAAGAATCGTGCATTTGGATATGAATCAAATACTATACATTAGAAACCAGGGTTAGAGTGATTTAAATCAATTGATTTAAATCATGATTTAGAATCATGAGCAAGAACCATACATTTGGATATGAATCAAATACTATACATTAGAAATGTTTGCACTGTTTGTTGGTTCCAATAGGTGAACAATGAAATATGTAATGTAACTATAGAGTTAGCAAGTAGATAATTGTAAATAAGTAAAATATTTATTTTTTTTTCATTTTTTGGTCCAACATAATCTGGTACAGACACACAGTTTTTTTATCATCAATTCCTGTTCAACTTTAAGAATTTATTAAAAACAAAATCATATGATTTAAAACGTGATGTAAATCAAATTGATAAAAATCACATCAAAGCTGGCAGAAACTGATACAGAAATATAAAAAATCAAGATCATGATTTATTTGATTTTTTTAAATCATTGATTTTTGATTTTTTTACATCATGATTTATTCCAACCCTGTTAGAAACTATACATTACTATACATGTATAGTACATTACTATACATTACTATATATTTGACTTGTTAGTAAAAATCGTTGTTTTTTTTAGTTTTATAGTATAAATGTCAATGCATAGTTTAATTTGTTTCAAAGGTTGTAAATCAATTGATATAAATCACATCAAAACTGGCAAAAACTGATCAGAAACATGAAAAAATCAAATAAATTTGGATTTATTTGTAATGAAACTATAACAAAAATAATAATAATCACTATTGCTTATCCACCCAATTCGTAATTGGTTACCGTCATTATTATACACATTACAAAAGTAATTTTAGAAATTTGTGAACCATCACGAATGTGTAGAAATTTATTTGCTGCTCATATCAGATTTTAGATTGATGAGAAAGTAATTATTTTGCAAGATTGTGTTTTAACTCGCCGTGATTGTAATTTCTGTAAAATCTGTTATTGCTGGAATACGGTGTAACTGAGTGGAGAGTAATTGTTACGGTACCTTAAAAAGGTTTACACAGAAAGGTTTTTAATGAAGTGGTGCTTTAATTGGAGCGAGTGCAGTTAGGGCGCAACTTTTAAAAGCACAACAGAGCACAATGAATGTATTGTCTTCTGCGTAGCTTCCTACTTGCAATTTCTACCATTCGCGCTTTTACAGCACCTGACAAGGAGCCAATGTTTTAATTAAAAGCCGGACACTTATTGGGCCGCGTTTCCACTTAGTTTGCTTAATTTGCGTCGGCCATTGTATTTACAAGAACGCGAGTAGACGTAGACACTGCCATTTGCATATTTATAACGTGCATTCGTCGTCCTAGAAATGGACCCTTTTGCGAGGGAAATGATCTAGAATTACCATATGTAAGTGGGGCCTTTGAATTTGTAAACGCTGTGGTTTTTTCGGGGCACGAAAGGGCGCGCAAAAACCGTGGGGATGATTAAATTAATTCCCGAATCAATCAGGCCGGAAATCTGCGCCTTGTGCGAAATTCTGCGGACGCTAATTAAAATTGATAGTAATTCGCGACAGTTAAATGGACCATCGACTCACTGATCCCCAGCGCTGACCTAGTTGGTTCCCGGCCTTTTAATCTCGTCGATAATCCGATCTGGATTTTTTGTGTCTATATTCTGGAGTAGACGTTTTGTCCACACGTTGAATTATAACCCCATTCCACAGCCGCACAAATTGAATTGAATGCGACTCAACTAATTCCCTTAAAAATGATTTCAATCAACTCCAGCGCAGTAATTGGCGTCGCCTGCAATTACCGCTCAAATCGATACGTGGGTTATTACTGGGGAGTTAATTAGTAACCACACAGCTTCTGGTTTCCCCGTGGGGACGTTAACCGCCACAAGACAAACAAACCGTAAATAAGCCTTAATAGTGCGGCGCGATTGTGTGTTTTCAGGAGCTCGGAAGGTCCGTGTAATTCATATTTGTCGTAGTTAATTTGTATCCCTTACCTCCAACTGGAATTCCCCGTCCAAGAATAGCACCCAAACACAAAACACACTTAATTGCGATCACTTCCTACAACGCTCACCAGAGCAAGACTTCAAGACTGCTTCTTCTAACAAGATGCCAAAAAATGGAATTGCAAAAAACCCCAAAGAAAAACCGTCAATGCCATTACTTTGTACGAGCGGTAATTGAGGGAACATTCATCAAGTGAAAAAGATACACGTGTCGACAGGCAGATAATGATTTTAGTTGCTTGTTAGTTCTCGGTGTTTTTGGATGCCAATTAACTAGAGAGGACATTCATTATAACAGCCTATTACTTAAATACTGGCCCAGTAATGTACGCGATATAAAAGCAGGTGTACCGACTAATGTGCGTTAATATATTACATTGCCCAAACATAATAATATATTTTCTTCTGGGTTCATAACTAATTGCATCATGTTCAATTAGATCCTGGAAACATTGCAATGTCTATGTTTAGAGATAAATGCTCACGTGTCAAGTGTCACGTAACGGAATTGAAAACATTAAGCATGATATATTGTGTGAGGCGTAAGGGTTCACTAAAAGACAATTTATTCCCATCGCAACAGATAAAATTCAAACGTATGACAAAACAGTCGCATCATCTTCCAAATAAATCCAATTTTCTCGAGCAGTTTCTCGAAAGTTGCAAACATCCACTTGTATCGGTGCGTTCCCAGTAATTTTAGTTTGTCAGTTTGTATGTCACGAAGATGTCCCTGTTTTGTGATCGATCTGCCTAGAATAGTTTTGTTTTTCCGTTTTAACAATAATACTAATTATATATTTTTCTATTAGAGTTTGGAAAACTTTAACATTTGAATACTAATTTGAGTTAGGAAATGTGGAATATATGAATTAAAATGATATTCTATTTCTTTGGAATATGAATATTATGATTTAGTACGTGTATTTTTATGAAAATTAATTTAAAGCGTGAGGTAGTTTTTATGGTTTATGGTTATAGAATACTAATTATATATTCTTCTACTAGAGTTTGGAAAACTTTAACATATGAATACTAATTTGATTAGGAAATGTGGAATATTTCAATTAAAATGACATTCGATTTCTATGGAATATGAATATTTTCATTTAGTACGTGTATTTTTATGAAAATTGATTTAAAGCGCAAGGTAGTTTTAATGGTTTATTGTTATGGAATACTAATTATATATTTTTCTACTAGAGTTTGAAAAACTTTAACGTTTGAATACTAATTTGAGTTAGGAAATGTGGAATATTTCAATTCAAATGACATTCTATTTCTATGGAATATGAATATTTTGATTTAGTACGTGTATTGTTATAAAAATTTATTTAAAGCGTAAGGTAGTTTTTATGGTTTATGGTTATGGAATACTAATTATATGCACATTTTCGGGTGACAACGAAAATTTCAAGGATAGTGCGAATTTTCCTATTTTTGTTAGTTTATTCACGTTCTCACTGGTTATAGTGAATAAAGTGATAATGTAAATATTTTATTAACCCATTCGATTAAAGTGTAGTTTTAACGATGAGACTAAATATACATAATGAGCATTTTAATAATGCGAATTGGAAAAAAATACATTTCCTAACTTATTGCACAAATAGTTATTATTAATGGATATAGAATTTTTTGTACAGATTACATAACAATAACATTCTCCACCCTATTATGTAAGTCAGACATATTTAAATATCTAAAGAGGGGATGGAAGAAAATATCGTAATGACCAGCACAATGGAGATGAATTGCATTACTAGTGAATTGCAGTTTCTGAATTCATTATCATGAATCTCAGCTTATTGTACAATTCATGAAGATGAATCGCAACGTTAATAACTTCCGTGTTCTACGTTTTGTACTAGCAATGGAGATGAATCGTAGCGTTTAGTGAGTTGCATTTTATCTTCTTCGTCTTGTGCTTTACTTGTAGTCAAGCGTTAACCATTGCCTTGTCAATTATATTTTGATGTTCCTCGCAATCGGCAGCAGTTCTAAAAGCTGCTCCACAACTAAATTGGTCAAATTCTCGTATATTGCGAAGCCATGAGAACTTCGTTCTCATATCATATTGTATATTGATATTGTCTCAATATCATCCATATTGTATCTTGTGTATTGCCATAAATTATGAGGCGAAGCATTTGATACTTAATTCCAGGGATTATGTGGCCAAAATATTAATTGCTTAATTTCAGTTCAAAGGTCTCAGTCTGTATGCATAGTTTAATCAAGTTTCCAAAAGAATTTGAAGAGTATTCAACAAACTTATGATATAAAACGGTCCAATGATAATAGTATACTTCATTGTGAGTCTGGAAATAAGGATTTTTCCGTGCTTGCATGACAATTCCCGTGGAAAGCGAAGGCGCACATGAGAAGTGGAAGCAGGGAACACACCATTTCTGGACGTGTAATGAACGATACTTAGGTATCATTCATTTCGAGTTTTAGCTCCAGGTATCCAGATATATAATACATAAAAGGAAAATTTCACCTATTTTCAGAGCCAAATATCCAAAAAAAGTCCCCTAAAATTCTGTTTATTTTAATACTATTGCAAAGAGCGTATTTTTTTCTACTGGAATCATCGTTTTGCTTGTTGGGACCTTTTCGCTAAAGGCAAGAAGCCTTTAGTAGAATTAGAAGCCTCGATCCATGTCTTTGAACCATGTCTTTGAACATGGTACTCTTCATTCTGTTCAATGTACATTAATTTTGGTAATTAAACGCTTGGTTCATATTAAGGCATGAAACATGTCCTTGAACATGGTACTCTTGGTGAGGCAATGGCTGGAAATGATGGGTTACCATGGCGACGGTTGTTTATTAGGCACGCGGGTAATCATAATATTTTATAAAATCATAATATAATATCGACATAATGGTTACCAAGGATCAACAAAAAATACAATCTTACGGTACTTGTACAGTAAGTGATTACTTACGGCAGACAAACTGTTTATATAATATAATACAAATTAATTTTAAACTTTGTTATTATGGAAGTGAATATTACAATTAGAACAATTATTAAAAGTAATTCCTGATGGTCCAGGCTTATGTATACGAATAGTTTCAGTAATGTTAGATTATTTGTCCACTATTGTATCTGCATTATTGGTTATCAAATTTATATTGTCATAGTATTTTAAATTAATCTATTAGCTTCCAACGATTTAACAAAAAAAATATTATATGCAGCTCGTACTAAAATTGAGTCTTTTTTGGACTCGAAAGCTTGCATGACTCGCCTACAGCTACAGCAAATTGCTACTCGTCCGATAAAGGCTCACTTTCAGTGCTTTTACGTAAATATATATTGTAATGTATGCATTATTTATATATTATATAAATATGAAATAATCGGATCGAAAGTAATTCGTGCATCGAATTATAATCGGTAAATATACGAGAATTTGTTGCATAGTAATTCGAGTGGGGTAAATATTTTAATAAATATTTTATTGTCGAAAAATATGCACTTTTTCAATGCTATGCAACAATTTTTCGTAAATGAACCGATAAATTTTATGCACTTATATTCTGTATTATAATAATATACAGAATTATGTAGTGGACATAATTCCATATATGGACATGGACACTGTAGTTCATGACTACAGATTAGTTACACTACATAGAATTAAATTGATGTGGAATTTATTGTTGAATAAAATTAAACCATTCGTTTTTTTCGTTTGTTGAAATTGAAAATTTCACGATTAATATTGAACTAAATAATTATACAGATTTAAACATGTTTTCCCATTCTCAGAAAATATTCATCATATACAGTGCTCACTATCTCATCAAATTGTAATTTTTGTATATAGATTTTCTAAAGTATTGCATTTTTTATATTTTAATAACAAATTTTGTTTTAAATTGAATATTACTTTTGTAAGAGAATTTTAGTATAACTAGTATTATAATAGCAGTTTTGTATTGGAATAAAAATGTATATGTATACGGATTATTTTACAGGTGTACAAGTGTATCGAATCCAGGAAAAATTTCGACTTTCTATACTCTAGGGGAAAAATTGAACTTACAAAACCATAACTCGAAAATTCCAACACCATAAAACCACCATTCAAAACCATTTTCAACTTGAAATTTCAATGACACCTGAGATTATTTTTAAACATAAATGAAAACCTCTATGTGAGAACCATTTAGAAAGTTTTATAAAATATCTACAATTTTCTCATTCTGTCTAAATTTTTCTAGCAAAGAATTTAAACATCCGTAATTTAAGAACTGAAATTCCTCCATTTAACCAATTTTTAAAACCAAAGGTTACAATTCATGAATATAGAAAGAAATACCTCAAAGCAAATGATTTATTTTTAATTGTGTTTTATGTCTTTCTCAGGACTACTTACTGGTAGTATTTAAATATAAAAATCTTTCTTGGTTTATGTTGTTTTTATTATTTTTCTTCAGAGGTGTTATTTTTTTAAGTACAATATATATCATATTGGATGAAATTTTTCATAAATATTTTGACTTTTAATTATTTATTTATTAGTCAAATTTTAAAGAGTTTAAATTTTGCCAATCTTTTAATGATTATTGTAAAAATGGAATATATTTCTAACAAATTTTCAGATATTGTTAAAATGCCAACAAAACGTGCCTAACCTTCAATTTCTACAATAATTTTAATTATTCAGTCAAATTTATATTTATTTCTGTAAAAGTTTTAATAAGGAGTGTCAAAATTTCATGATGTCTTCCAAAATTGTAACTATTGTTAGAAAAAAATGTGTTATTTCTGTCAAAACTTCAATTATTTCTTCAATATTTCAATTATTTCTTGTAACGAACATTTGTAACGAAATGTAACGAACACCATCAAAATTTTTAAGATTTCTATACAAATTTCAATTATTACTGTCAAATGTGTATTTATGCCAAACTTTCAATTTATACAGTAATTTTAATTATTCTGTAAAATTTATATTTATTTCTGTGAAAATTTTAATGAGTATCAGAATTTCAATGATTTCTTCCTAAATTGTTAACTATTATTAGAAAAAAATATGTTATTTCTGCCAAACCATCAAATATGTCTTCAATATTTCAATTATTCTTTCCAATATTTAATGAACATCAAAATTTCGAAGATTTCTATATACATTTCAATTATTACTGTCAAATGTGTATTAAGGACTGCCAATATTTCAATGATTGTTGTATATATGGCATTTATTTCTAACAAATTTTCAGATATTGTTAAAATGTCAACAATTTATGCCAAACTTTCAGTTTATACAGTAATTTTAATGATCCGGTCAAATCTATATTTATTTCTGTGTAAATTTTAATGAGTACCTAAATTTTAACTATGTAACTTCAATTATGTCTTTCAATATTTCAACTATTCTGCCTAAAATTTAATGAACATCAAAATTTCGAAGATTTCTCAATAAATTTCGATTATTACTGGGGTAATAAGGTGTTCTAGTACTATAGAAAATTATTTTAAAAACAGAAACAATGTGATATCCATGTATTTTTTTAAATTTTAGATCACTCAAGAATAGATAATAATTCTTTAAGATATGCATTTACGACTGCTAGAATTTCAATGATTATTGTAAAAATGGCATTTATTTCTAACAAAATTATCAGATATTGTTAAAATGTCAACAATTTATGCCAAACCTTCAATTTATACAGTAATTTTAATGATTCTGTCAAATTTATACTTATTTCTGTGAACATTTTAAAGAGTATCAAAATTAATGATTTTTTTCTAAATTGTAACTATTAAAAAAAATATGTTATTTCTGTCAAAACTTCAATTATTTCTAAAATTTCAAATTATTCTGTCCAAAATTAATTGAACACCATCAAAATCTCAAAGATGTCTATATAAATTTCAATTATTACTGTGAAATGTGTATTTACGACTGCCAAAACTTCAAATATTATTGTAAAAATAGTACTTATTTCTAACTAATTTTCAGATATTGTTAAAATATCAACAATACGTGCCAAACCTTCAATTTCTACAATGATTTAAAATATTCTGTCTTATTTATATTTATTTCTGTAAAAATTTGAATGAGGAGTGTCAAAATTTCAATGATTCCACAATTCTAGCTATTATTAGAAAAAAAATGTGTTATTTCTGTCAAAACTGCAATTATTTCTTCAATATTTCAATTATTTTTTCCAAAAGTAATGAACACCATCAAAATTTCAAAGATGTCTATATAAATTTCAATTATTACTGTGAAATGTGAATTTACGACGGCCAAAATTTCAAATATTATTGTAAAAATTGCATTTATTTCTAACAATTTTTCAGATATTGTTAAAATATCAACAATACGTGCTAAACCTTCAATTTCTACAATAATTTTAATTATTCTGTCATATTTATATTTATTTCTGTGAAAATTTGAATGAGGATTCTCAAAATTTCAATGATGTCTTCCAAAATTGTAACTATATTAGAAAAAAATGTGTTATTTCTGTCAAAACTTCAATTATCTCTTCAATATTTTAATTATTCTTATCAAATTTTAATGAACACCATCAAAATTTCAAAGATGTCTCTCTAAATTTCAATTATTACTGTCAAAAGTGTATTTACGACTGCCAGACTGACCAATGATTATTGTAAAAATGGCATTTATTTCTAACAAAATTTTCAGATATTGTTAAAATGTCAACAATTTATGCCAAACCTTCTATTTATTCAGTAATTTAAATTATTCTGTCAAATTTATATTTATTTCTGTAAAAATTTGAATGAGGAATGTCAAAATTTCAATGATGTCTGCCAAAATTGTAACAATTATTAGAAAAAAATGTGTTATTTCTGTCAAAACTAGAATTATTTCTTCAATATTTAAATTATTCTTTCCAAAATGTAAAGAGCAACATCAAAATTTCAACTATTTCTATATAAATTTCAATTATTACTAGGGTAATAACTTGTTCTACGACTATAGAAAATTATTTTAAAAACAGAAACCCTGTGATACCTATGTATTGTTTTTAAATTTTAAATCACCCAAGAATAGTAGATAATAATTCTTGAAGATATGCAAGGAAATTGGTAAAATCAAACAGAGACAACTTAGTTAAAAATAAAAATGGAACAGACTTTACATCCGTATTCATTTCCATCAAAATTTGATATGGCCAAGCGGGCAATATTTTGAAAACTGTAATTAAATTTCATACCATCCATAAATTTGTAACTGCTAATTTATAGTAGGGGAATTTATAGCGAGGAATATTTTCAAAACTGGTCCAATTGACATGGAATGACCCTGTAGTTAAATTTCGCACCCATAAATTTGTAAAAATCACAAATTTGTAAAAACCATAAATTTGTTAAACTACTAATTTATAATACGATTTGTATTTTTCAGTTTATCGATTTGTAGAGATCACTCCGACGGCATATGGAACGAATCGCAGGCCACTGTCCTCCAGGCCGACTCGGGAACGGACAACGGAGCAGCAATGAGCACATCAGAGGTAGCATCATTATCAGCCACATCACCAGTTTCTGTTAAGTTGTTAACGCCATCATCGCGCCGAAAGTATCTACTTATGCTACAACACCAGCAGCGCTCTTCCATCGACACAGAAGCCTTAGACGAAGAACTGGTGGACCAATTACAAGTAATTTTTTTGTATTGGGTTAAAAGTTATAACAGACTACTTCCCTTCAAAAATTTCAACGAGATTGCAACCAATCATAGAAAAGCGTATTCCAGAAATTACCTAGCAATGAACGAATAAAACAGAGTATTTGATACACCATGAAAATACCCCATGGTGCATTAGGTGAATATTTTTTAAAATAAATGTATTTTGATAATTAATAGCCCGAATGTTTTTAAAATATCAAAAATAATCACCTCATGCACCATGAAAAGTACCCGGGTATTTTCATACCCGGAAATTACCCGGGTATTTTCATGGTGGATTAGGTGAATATTTTTGATATTTTAAAAACATTCGGGCTATTAATTATCAAAATACATTTATTGATTTAAATTTCAATTCGTATTTGAACAATAATAATTATTGTTATAATTTAAAGTGTAATTGCTATAAGTACTTGCTCCAATTAGTGCCAGACCTCCGTACGGTATGTATGTATCGTTGCGTGATCCGAGTGTGTGAAATTTAATGTCGCAACGCGTCCCAATTATTTTGCGGGCGCTGCAATCATAGTGGTGAGACCAACGTTGGTTTTAACATCGTCATTTTTGGACTCTCCTCGCAACTTCTCGTGATGACTTCCATCGACTTTCATTAATTTTATCGTGAAATTCGTACTTCGCATGAAATTTTTGTCGGGAAATAGTCTTCGATATATCCCTTTTGCATGCCATCCTTAATATTTGTGCTTGTGCACTTCGTGCACTCGTAAAAATATTTGCGTATTTGGTATGCACTCGGGATATAAGTACTGAATATTTTGAGAGGATTGAGTGAAAATTGAGAGGCTTTTTGTTCTTGTAGATACCAAGCCCAAGCTCGCCACACATGGCTTTGGACGCGCCGAGCATATCAGTGAAAGGACCGGAACCTAGCAGTAGTAAGCATTACCTGCAGCTGAGGAAGAAGGCGATATCACCTACGTACAGGAAGAGGACTCCGGAACCACCGACGGAGTCTCCACAGCCGGCAGTGGTGCCGGACTTGCTGCTGGCGAGGACGGATTCCGGGAAAACCAACACCGACATCTCGGAGAGCACCACCACGACGGACGATTACATCACTGCCAATTCGACTGATAGCTCCAGAAGGAGCACATCCATTAGGGTAAGCACGTCACGCCGGCCGGAATAATTCCCTCACTTATCTCCGGCCCTCGAGGACGTGGGACATTTGTCCCGTCCGATATCGCCTTACAAGCAGTCCCATCTTAATCGACCCCTTTGCGTCCCAGGGCTCCGACAGGGCCAAGTCCCACCCCACCGGGCCGGACGGCAGCTCGTTCGAAAGCGCCTCGTCCATCTACAGCCTGACCAAGAGCGACTTCCTGGGGGACGACATGGTCGTCCCGTCGTTCTCCCCGCCGCCGATCCTGGAGGAGACCAGCGAACTAGCCACAACGCCAGTGCCTGAGGTGCGGACCGGGCGCTCATCCCCGACGGGCAGCAGTTCCTCTTCCGGCAGCTACAGCTTGAACGGGTCGTGTCCAGAATTGCCTCATCGACCACCAGTGCCTTCTCCGAAAAACGTGCCGTCTATCTCAGAGGACGACAGAAGCGCCCATTACTCATCCTCTGGATACTACGACTCACCACTAGAAGATGAGTATGTTGATACTACGATTTCGTAGCTTAGGTTCAACCGAAGATTTCTGGCCAAATTTGAAGACCAAACTTACCAGTAACAATATTCGGATGAATTAAGATTGATTTGTTAAAATTACATGATTTGTTTATGGATGATTGATAAATGCATTAATTTCTAGTGCTACATGGAAGTCCTCTAAGTCGGATCGCAAGGAGTGGATGGAGCAAGAGAAGAAGCCGAAGAAGAAGCCGTTCACGTTAGACGTAACGAAACACCAAGAGGAGCTCTCGTCCTCCACCGACAAGTCGCGTTCCTCTCAGAGCAAACCGTCGAAGCCATCGCCTCAGAAGGAGCTGCTGAAGCCGGTTGAGAGGGAGAAGCCGAAGCAGCGGAAAATCCGAACGCGGAGCCCGATGCAGCTGCACCGGAAGATCCAGCAGCAGCAGCACCAACAGCAGCAGCAGCAGCAGCAGAAGAAGGCGCCGCTCTTAAAGAGCCCAGATTCGAAGGAGCCGGAGTGGGAGCCGCTCACGCCCGAGGAGCGGAAGCCGCTGACCTCTGACGACTCGATCACCAAAGAGGAGGTGTCGCCCAGGAAGGTGAAAAAACCGAGGGAGAAGGGCCGGAAGTCGCCGCGGTCGCCCACAGGGATGAAAGGCAGGAAGCGGAGCGGAAGCATCGACGATAAACCCGTCAGCCTACCGGGAAGCCTCGCCAGGAAGAAGACGATCCAGCGCGGCATGGCCCAGGACGACACGCAGAGCCTGCACTCGATCAAGAGCAGGAGCCCCCACAGCCACAGGTACCTATTAATCAACCCCAACGTGCAACCCCCTAACCGTTACTCAAGCCCCGAGGTGTCGCCCACGAAGCACAAGCCCTGCCCGGATGCGACACGTCTGAAAGCACTCAGCGCCGAGTCCCTGCGCTCCGTCAGCCCCGGAAGCGACAGCGTGTTCTACAGCGACCCCAGCAGCCACGCCGCGACCTCCGATCAGCACGTGCACTGCCTCCACTGCGGGAAAGAAGTGGACATCGTCACCACGGACGATCTGGAGAAGAGCTCGAGCCAACCGGATATCGTTCAGCCGCCCGCCGGTTTTGCGGACTCCCCACGCACCAAGCACCCTCCAGGAAGATTATTTAAGAAGTTTGAGAAAAGGTATAGATCAGAGGACAGGCCGATTGATAGAAGGCACCACCGTTACAGAGCTGACGGTTTAAGAGCCAAAGTAAGTATTTCTTATATGATATAAGTTATATCACATCATTTACAGGTTCAAAAATCTTTGCAAGATTCGTTGCATGGCCTTGGAGGCCTTGGCCTCCTCCACCACATCTTGATAACCTCCTTCCAACTTCTGACTAATAAGCGAAGTTCGTCAATTCTTTCGAAGATCTTTCTTGTATCATATCATTTAGAGGTTCAAGAATCTTTGCAAGATTCGTTCATTCATCCTGTGGTACTACAACCCTCTGTGGGCCTTGGCCTCCTCCACCACCTCTTGACAACCTCCTTCCAACTTCTGACGATTAAATGAAGGTCGTCAATTGTTTCGAAGATCTTTCTTGTATCATATCATTTACAGGTTCAAGAATATTTGCAAGATTCATTCGTCTTGTGGTACAACAACCCTCTGTAGATCTTGGCCTCCTCAACCAGCCCCTTGACAACCTCCTTTCTAACTTCTGACGTTCGTTAAGCGAGGGCCGTCAATTCTTTCGAAAATGTTTCTTGTATTATATTATTTTCAGGTTCAAGAATCTTTGGAAGATTCATTAAGTATGAATTCACAGATTCACTCATGTCATTCGTCTTGTGGTACTACAACCCTCTATAGGTCTGGGCCTCGTCTTGACAACCTCCATCCAACTTCTGACGTTCATTAAGCGAAAGTCGTGAATTATTTCGAAGATCTTTCTTATATCATATCATGTACAGGTTCAAGAATCTTTGCAAGATTCATTCATTTATCCCGTGGGACTAGAACCCTCTGTGGGTCATAGCCTCCTCCACCAGCCTCTTGACAACCTCTGTCCAACGTCTGACGGTTATTAAGCGAAGATCATCAATTCTTTCGAAAATCTTTATTATATTATACAGGTGCAACATTCATTCATTCGTCTTGTGGTACTACAACCCTCTGTAGGTCTTGGCCTCTTCCACCAGCCTCTTGACAAGTTCCTTCGAACTTCTGACCTTTGTTAAGCGAAGGTCATCAATTACGTCTTCCCTCCATTTCTTCCTTGATCTCCCTCTGCTACGTGTTTCCGCAGGTACCCAGAGTTTTGTGTTGGCACAACTTCGACGTTTTCTTCCACCCGATACCATCACATATCCGATCACATACCCGAACCACCTTAACCGTTAAGCTTTCCCATCTCCCATCTCCTATCGGAGGTTGGAAATCATCATGGCAATCCTAACTTTATAAACAACTGTTCTTTCTCTTCCACAATCAGTCTCAGCAACGCAATTAGTAAACGAACCCGCATCTTGGCAGCAAATGATGTATAATGTCTTACGAGGTTTGACAGGTATACTAACCTGTTTAGTACATTTGGAGGATATTATTGTGTTATCAAGCAAAGAAACTGGATAACATATAAATCGATTAAAGGAAGTGTTCAAACGACTCAGAGAAACCATATTACAATTAAAACCAACAAAGTGTAATTTTCTACAAAAGGACATATATCTAGGACATAAAATTTCACAGGAAGGATATCAAACGGACCCCGATAAAACAAAAATAATAAGAATTTTTCGCGTACCAAAATCTCTAAATGAAATAAGAGAATTTTTGGGACTGACGGGATTTTGATTTTCCATTACTCCATGGTTTCCATGTTTTCACATGTAGGAAATCCATTAACACAACTGATTAATAACGATCAAAAACGTTGAGAAATGAATTCACAGGCGCAAAAAGCATTTGATCAATTAAAACAATTGTTAATATCTCCTCTAATAGCGTCCTGT
This sequence comes from Othius punctulatus, assembly GCA_951805005.1. Lineage (NCBI taxonomy): Eukaryota > Metazoa > Arthropoda > Insecta > Coleoptera > Staphylinidae > Othius > Othius punctulatus. The sequence continues at coordinate 16,908,749 of OX638144.1, forward strand.
AGCGCCCCCACCCCCCTCATTATACAGGGTGGCCCACCTATCCTCGCTCGTACCATTGCTGCTAGACTAATGAAAATTGAGGAAAACATCTGATTGGAAGTTATTGGACACTTGATGTGCTACTTTTTAAAATAATGTTCGAGTATACAGAGTGTACCATAAATCCGAGACACAAAATTTGGTCTCTTTTTTAAATGGATTACCCTGTATATTCTTTCATTTTTAGAATCTGCTTTATGTGGGCTTCACAAATCATTGTTATTTTTAGGGATCAGATGCAACGTTACCAAGTTATTCACATTTTAAACAAATTTTACGAAAAATCAAGGACTTGAAAAAAAATCAACAAAGCCTACGAATGTGTCAAAACATATGCAATATTTTGAGTCACGTAGAATACACATGATGTTCTGAAACAACGATACAATTTTGCTCAGTTACTAATAAGAACTAATAAGGTCTTGTTATTTTTTTCCATGATTTTTCGTTTAATTTGATTAAAATGTGAATAACTTGGCAACGTCGCATCTGATCCTTAAAAATAAAATGATTTGTGAAGCCCACATAAAGCAGATTCCAAAACCGAAATAATATACAGGGTGATCAATTTAAAAATGAGATCAAATATTGTGTCCCTTATTTATGGTACACTCTGTACACTCCAAAATAATTTCAAAAATTAGCACATCAAGTGTCTAATAACTTCCAGTCAGATTTTCTCCTCAATTTTCCTTAGTCTAGCAGCAATATACAGATATGAATATCTAGTCATTTTGTAGGTAGTGTTTCGGAAATTACTGAATTCCCCAATAGAACTTGTCAATTTTTGTTAGGTTAAGTAATTTTCAATTTAAGGTTACATTTTTTAAATAGCATTGTTGCCAGATGTAAAGTTTAAATTATTAGAGATGAAAATGGAACGGCCAGAAAATTATAAATTTGACAATGTGGTAGGAAGCAAATGTCTGATAGACATCGACACAAAAAAATAATTAACTTCCGTTGCATCACTTAATCAGTTTGTCCAACATGGCAAAAAGAAAACCCAGCCAACTCGGTTGCAAAATGGTCGTGAATGTGTAATAGCATTCGCAGCCTTAGTTCTAATTTGATGTCATGCCTGCAAAATTGCTTTTTCATTTTAATAAATGCAGCTCTAGCAATTTCTATACGAGCTTTTATTTATTTTTCTTGTTTTGCATTTTGGGTGACCAACGTTCCAAGGTACTTATGCTGCGTTACCTATTCCACTTGTCTAGCATATATACAGGGTGTTTCAGACCACCTGCATCAGGCCTATTTCTCAGTAATTTGACTTCCTAGAGATTCGAAAAAAAAATAGCATAACATAAATCTACCTGAACAATTGAATGTAGGTCGTTTCGATTTCCGGAAGTTACCGGAAATAACCGTCACTACACTCAACTTCAGAATTTTAAATGGGAACCTAGGTCATGTGTAGCATCGTTGGATAGGTATTTCAAAATGAAACAACTTTTGTAAGAAAAGTTTTTATGTAAATGATATGCTTAACGAAATAAATCTTAATGTTTCAGACAATCAGTCCTGCCATTTTCTCGAAAGTATGTCGTCATAGAGGTTCAGAAAAAATAACATGACATAATAATACCTAAAGAATTTAATAGTGATAGTTTAGATTCTTGGAAATAACCGAAAGTAGGTGTAACTGCTCTCAGCTTTTTTAGTATTTTTGCAAATACTGCACAATAATATTTTTTCTCCGATTACTATCAAAGCGACTGTTTTAGACATGCTTTCGCTTGAAAAATCGGGCAGAATTAGAAAATAAAACCGGATATAATTCCGGTACAATACGTTGTTGCTGGGCAGTAAAACGCAATTGTACTGGAATGTTCTTTCCGGTCTGAACTACATATTTTTCTGACGACCTAGGCAGTAAACACGTGTAAAAATAGTAAAATAGTCACTTTGAGAGTAATTGGAGAAAAAGTATAGTATTTACAACAATACTTGAAAGGTGAGTGCAATTACGCCTACTTCCGGTTATTTCCAAGAATCGAAACTATCACCATTAAATTCTTTAGGTAGGCTTCTGTCATGCTATTTTTCCCGAACCTCTATGACATCATACTTCCGAGAAAATGGCGGGCCTGGTGGTCTGAAAGATTAATATTTTTTTTGTTAAGCATATCATTTACAAAAATACTTTTCATACAACAGTTGTTAAAAGGTAAATAAAACAGTTGGTTGAAGTTTCACGGAATGTATAGATCACTCAAAAGTTGTTTTGTTTTCAAATACCTATCCAACGATGCCACACATGAAATGGGTTCCCATTTAAAATTCTGAAGTTGAATGCAGTTACGCCTACTTCTGGTAACTTCCTGAAGTCGACATTACCTCCATTCAATTCTTCAGGTAGGCTTATGCTATACTATTTTGTTTTTCGAACCTCTGCGATGTTAAATTACCGAGATACAGGCCTGATACGGGTGGTCTGAAACACCCTGTATAAAGATTTTCGTTACCTATGCGATTGTTTGTGATGATCAAGAATTTTTAATTTTTCAAGAATTTTTTGTTAGATTCATTTTTAGCCCGTAATTGTTACACGCAGTATTAAGGTTTTCTACTATGTTTTGAAGGTCTTGTAAGATTCATTTTTAGCCCGTAATTGTTACACGCAGTATTAAGGTCTTCTACTACGTTTGGAAGGTCTGGTATGTTATCTGTAAATATTACAGTATCGTCCGCAAATCTCAGACAACTTCGCCGTTTATCACGATGCCTTCTAAGACGTCTTCATTTGGATTCTTGAAAAATAGCCTCACTATAAACGTTAAACAGTATGAATGATAAAACGCAGCCTTGGCGAACTTCGCGGAGAATGTCTATTTCCTCCGTTAGTTCATAGCCAACTTTAATCCTGATCTTTTGATTCCAATAGAGATTGCTTTTAATTCTAATATTTTGGCTGTCGATGTGTTTCTTCTTCAAGATGTCTACTAGCTTTGCGTGTTGAACCTTGTCAAATGCTTTTGAAAAATCAATAAAAACACGTTTTAATTCATATCTAGGCATCGTTGCATCAGAACATTTGTACCAAATATGCTTCTCTAGTGCCCACTAGAGTGCTGAACCCCATTTGATAACCCTGATCTTTTGGTTCCAATAGAGATTGCTTATAATTCTAATATGTTTTCTGTCGATGTTTTTCTTCTTCGAGATGTCTATCAGCTTTGCATATTGAACCTTGTCAAATGCTTTTTCAAAATCAAACACGTTTTGATTCATATCTAGGCATCGTTGCATCAGAACATTTGTACCAAATAATGTTTCTCCATTCCTGAAGCCCATTTGATTGTCACTTATTTCACAGTCCATCTTCCTGTAGATGCGGTTATGGAAAAACGCCTTTAGGGCAAGACTCATTAATGCTATTGCTCTGTAATCGGCGCAATCCTTAGTCCTATTTTTCTTAGGTAAGGTCATAAGTGCAGATTCTAGCCGCTGTTGTGGTATCTGTCCTGTGCTGTAGATTTGGTTAAATAGTTTGACCAAGATATCTATTTCTTCCTCGTTGATAAGTCTTACGAGTTCTATTGGTACAGCGCCAGGTCCAATGGCTTTACGTGCTTTAGTTTGCTTTGTGGTGTGCATCAATATATATAGCACCAATTAACGATTCTTCAGCTTTCAACCTTAACAATCCTCTCAAAATTAATATGCTATAATGGCTATCTAATACCGAACCTGTGCTTAATGATGACAGCGAAAGTGGACCAAAGATACTAAAATCAGAGCTTAGTATATCTGGTCCGCTTTCGCTGCCATCATGAACCACCGGTTCTGGCATTAGATAGCAATTATTAATTTTGAGAGGACTGTTAAGGTTGATAGCTGAAGGATCGTATATTGGTGCTATATGTATTTACGTCCAAAAATCTTTAGATGGTTCTGTGGACTCAAATTTGGTGCACTTAATTTTTAGTCTGAAGAAAGAGCTGCAAAGGCTGATACAGAAAAAAGTAAGTTAAGACCAATGGCGCGATCTCGCGATGCCAGCTTGGAAGGCCTGCGAGCGACGGATTCAAGCCCAAGCGTGCTCCCAGCAGCTCCAGACGATGAAGATGACCTAGGCCTGTACAACACGCCATACGTGGAAAGTAGTTGGATATACATCGACGACCACGACGAGATGCAGACGTGGAGCAGGCCAGCTTCGGCAGGTGATTAGGGCGAAATCTTTTGGTGGCAGGTGATGTGTAAAGGTCGCCTTTTAGATGAAGAGCTGCACAGGAGGGAGTCGGTGACCAGCATGGAGAGCACCGAATCGGAGCACGATTTTAAAAAGCGCTATCAAGCCGTCACGCATCGGATGGTGCACAGGAAATCCTGCCTGGAAATGTACAAGCGACAAGCCTCCAAGTCGTTCGGTAAGACCAATCAATTATTTTTGCCACCCCTCGAGCGGAAAGATAAATTGGGGCTGTTTCCGCGTGAAAAACTGGTGTTGAAATTTACGTGCGCTCCAAATGTAATCACTTCAGTGTTAAGGTGTTGAAATAATTGCTCTAGGTTTACACACGAATTTTGAGTGCTGTAATTTCGTTAAGCGAGCATTGTCTTGGAGCGTTAGGTATTCATTTATGCGTTCAAGAAGGCCCCAATTTTCCGCCACTTTTCCGACTTTTTCTAATTAAACCAATTACAGCCTAATTATCAGCTGTCTGTGGGGAGCACGCGTGCGTGAAAAACCCCATTAGCGCAGCAAACTCATTACAAAAATTTATAATTAGCAATTAAAGAGGGACTTAGAAAGCCGCTCTTCTAGGTGGTGATTTTTCGCATCTAGCTAAAAAAAAAAACTGCGACGATATTGTCTGCAGAAAGAGAGGGCCGCATTAATTCATAAGTAGCTCTGACGCAACGTCCTATAACTGGCGTGTTTCTCCAAGTTACCGAAATAGCACAGAACTTGAGTGTGTTTGAAAATTAAAAGTTCTGGTATTCTCAGGTCAACGCATACGCGCATTCCACGGGTGCAAGTAAACACCGAAAACCGCTCGCTCGGCTTTGTTAATCTCGCGGATCTGTGCGTGCGTCCAGTTCCTTCCTTCTGGTAAAGTGCGGTTTTACGTGACAATGGTGCTCGGTACGTACAACCTTTATTTTTACAAGCACAAGGCTACACACGCTCGCGGAAAAATATAAAATAGAAACCTCGTGCGATTTCCCAAAATCAAACACTGTTAGGTAATTTAGGGACGGAAATACACACACTAATTGAAATATCTCGCTCTTTGTAAAGTTAAATATATCAATATACTGTCTGCACGTCCTGCACACCAGAATGCATGCAATTACTCTGCACTCACCTGCACCAACGCAAACCACCAGTAATTAAATTATTAATTCAAATCCTGCAACCCGATTTTCAATTCTCGTTCGATAAACAATTATTTCCAATTATATTTTTGTGGTACAATTATTTATAACTAATTGTACTGGATTTAGCATGCCCAATTATTAGCAATTATACTGTTATGTTAAAATAATTAAGCCATTTACCATAAATTATATCATTTGTAGTTTACTCAATCAAGATATAAATATCAAAGTATTAACATTGTTTCAATTTATATTAATATTGCAATTAATTAATAATGTAGTTAATATTGCTTGGTTAAATAATTATGAATATAAATATTAAAGTGTTTGTTGACTAAGTAATAATTTAACACAAGAAACTTTTGATCTCACATATTTTTTTAAAATTGAATAAGGACTAAAAATATATTGCACAATCAAGACCCATTTCTTGCCTTTTATTAAAGAAACATTAAAGAATATAACAACTCCATAAAAGTTTATAAATCATTTTTCATGATTTCATGATATACATGATTTTCATATGTAAAGTCAGGTTTGGTTAGATTAGGTTAGGTTAGGCTAGGTTAGGTTAAATTACGTAAGTTTATTTTAGGTTTGGTTAGGATAGGTTAGGTAAGTTTAGTAATAATGTAAGTTGCAGTTTGTACTTATATTTTATTATATTTTTATAAATTATATTATATTTATCATTTTTAATTCCAATGCCAATATTCGTTGAATATTAATAACAAATTCTGTTCCATATGCAAAGCCCTCCATTGTCTGTGAATACTTTAGAAAAATATATGTATAAAATATGTATAAATAATGCTCATAAGGCACATACACGATAAGTGTTTCAAACACTTTAAAAATTTGCAGATTAAACATACCGAGTATTGTATTTAGGGTGAGACTCTTTTTTTATATTGGTAATACAATTTAGTTACAACTTTGTGATTGTGACTTTAATTTTTGTAATTTTAAATTATTGTTGTTATAATAATTCAGTGACTTAGTGAGAGATATATAATAAACATATAGAATCTGTTCGATAAAAAGCGCCTAAGACTATAGAGACTTCATTTGTTATTTAATCAACAATAAACCATACATATTATGAAATGGAACAGTCTTACCTACAACTTAGTGAAAATAAATCTTTTTTAAATACCTTCATGTATTTGTTGTGACGTCACAGACAATTGTTTAAATGGCTCTGTATAATATTTTTGGGTATTTTTGTAGAGCATTTTGAATACTTTTCATCGGTCTAATTTTTTTATAGTATTTTATAATGTTTATAGGGTCATAGCATAATTATGAAATATTGAAAAAAATGTAAAAAAAACTGTGAGCTAGTAAGCTGTTAAATACGAAATTCTCTGGAACAAACAATTAGTGTATAATAATTAAGCAACATTAAAATAAGTTTTTTGCAGCATCATTCAGTTGTAAATTATGAAATAAGAACCTATGAAATAGTGAAATTATCAGGATCTCCTAATAAATATGGATTTCATAGTGTTAAAATAATCAATATAAGTGTTATAATTATAAATCCAAATAAATTCTTGAAAGAAAAATAGGGATGAAAAGGAATTTTATCAATATTACTATTAATTCCTAGGGGATTATTTGAAGGTTGACCCAATGAATTATTAAAAGTAAATTAATATCGTAAGTAATAAAGATGTAATGCACTTTTTGAACTCACCGCCTCGAAAGTGACATTTGACGCACTCTATTGACAACCGGAAATCCGTATTTCCCGGTCTAGTAGACCGGGAAAACGGCAAAAAACACTGTCATAAATAAATCAATACATAATTATTTATTGTGAACGATCTACATCGACTTAAGCAGGGTTATTATTGTACACATTTATCGTACAATTAGTACAATTTGAAATGCAAATTCCCGAACTTTCCACCGCATCGGGTTTAGATATAGTGTGCGACACATTAAGAGTTTCAGAGATTGTATAGTTTTCAACTTGAGATGAAGGTCCCGGAGCTGGTTGCATCAATCTTTCAGCTACGTTAATTTTACTCTGCACCGAGTCATCGACGTAACCTTCGGCCACGCTTGAAGATCTCCAACCGCCAAATTTTTTAAGAGTCAGTAAATCGCCACCGTTGTTTGCAAGTAAAGTAGCTGAACTTCTTCGAAAGCAATGACCAGTGTAGGCCTGTGGAGCCTCTAGCTGAAGGTACTGTGCCACAGAGCAAGGTATTTTGCCAATTGTATTAAGACCAATAGGTGAATTAATACATTTCCCATTTCTGTAGGTCAAAAAGAAACGTTTATTTGTCCCTACTCTTAAATTTTTGTATTTTAACAATAAATTTATCCATTCTGGATTGATCACCATAAAACGTCGAGAAATATTAGTTTTGGTCTCTGGTACATTAACAAGTACCATTTCATGTTTAAACTCGATATGATCAATTAACATTTTACATAATTCATCGCGGCGACAAGCGCCAGAAATGCCCAATATTACTACTGCCTGTAAAACATATTATAGAATAATAGAATAATATCGATTAATGAAACATATTGTGTACGTACCTTCATTAACAGAAATGAGTTATCAGGGGCTTCATGAATAAATTTGTCAATTTCATGACTTTCTAATACCTTGGATTTTTTCGGTTTCAGGTTATACGTTTCTTTTTTGAGAAATGCGTAAAATTTCGTAAATTTGGAAATATCTACGTTATTGTGTATTAGTAGACAGGACTTTAGCATAGAGTAAGTGGACCATAGCGACTTTTTGCTTGAAAAGGTTTGAAAATATGCCAGCAAACAATTTTCTGAATAAGTCCGTATTTTGTTTAACCTGCACCAATCCATAAATTTCGAGTATACCAACTCGTACCTTCGTTTGGATTTATCCGGCAATAAATTTTTAATTGCCGTATTAGCGGCATTGCGGATTTCCGGAGGTGTACAACTACTTATATCCGAATGGGAAGACATTTTATTAGAAACTGAGACTTTAAACGACAGGCTTTAAAAAATCAACTGTCAAAGTAACAATCATTGTTTTGCTATACAGCCATGGCTTGCTTTATTTCATATTTTGAAACGGAATGAAAATTATTTGAGTTTATGCTGATCGTTCTGTTCGTTTCAAAAAAAAATGTACAAACCACTTGCGGGAATCATTTTCCCGCATTCACGCAGATGAAGCATTCGCTCCCTTCGGTCGCTCATGCTTCAAAATTGCGTTCATGCGGGAAAATTGTGTTCCCGCACTTGGTTTGTAAATAACTATTACAAGGGCCCGTTTAATAATATACAGGGTGTCCAAGATAAGGATCAACGCATGGGGATTAGTAATATTCTGTTGAGAAAACCAGAAAATTCCGCTTACTTCCGGAGATATTCGACAAAATCCAACTACTGTTGCTATAAATTAAAAAAAACCTATTATATTAACATTTGTGAAAATGAAATAGAACATTTTGCAATTAATATTTATAAAAAATAATAATTTGCAGGTTGCAGCACAAAATTATTTCCAAATCTTTCATATTGTCCAAATTATAAAGTACATATCGTGAGCTTACAAGAAGTCAAAAGAGACAATTTCGAGGATTTAAATCCAATACTTTATGATCAATGTAGTTTTCAATATTTATTGTTTTTTCAAAGCTTTTATTAACATTACAATGAATCAAGATAGGACATAGAAACTTTTTCCTGATAAATACAATGAACTTCGATGGAATTTGGTCAATTCAACATTTTTTTCCAAATGTTGACGTTCTGGCTTTCTTGAACGCTGTATTTTCTTGTATTAAATGAAATGAAACGTTAAAATTTTGTTATTTATAGAATTATTAATGGAAATGTACAAAGACATTTCTATTTGTCCATCTGTCTGCAAGCCAGTCTGACTTTATCATTTATTACCATTTTATATATTACCATTTTATTTATTTCCATTACCATATTACCATATTACATATTATATATTCCATATTATTCCATATTATTCCATATTCCATATTACCTTTTGGAATAACCATTTATTACTATTACCATTATTATTATTATTATCAAAAGGCCCTTTACCTTTCGGTGTGGGCTATTTTATTACCATTATTACGATTTTTAATTTCACCAATAATAATGTGTTTCATTTCCATCAATATTAATTGAGTAGGTTTTTTTTAAATTATTGTTATCAATAATAATATTATTATTTGTTATTTGTTATTTTAAGTACTTACTGGTATGTAATAGTAATTATTTATTTATTTATCCCTTTTTGTGTTGTGTCAGTGTGAAGTTTGTACCTATACAAACTTCTAACTACACAATACAAAAAGTCAAATATCATCTTCAAAATTATAATTTAATTTACAAAAACGCCTGATGATGGCTGAATTTCAGGCCGAAACTAGTCGGGATAAATAAATAAATACTATAAAATACCAGTAGGTACTTAATATAGCAAATAACAAATAATAATCAAAAATATCTGGTAACATAGATGAAATATTATCAAAAATAGTAATAATAATACATAAAAACAATGACAGTTTTAGTCAAAGAAAATTCTACTGCATGACTGTCTATAGTTACATGTTTATATGTTATGTTTCAGACTGTCTATACATATATATGTATTTATATATATATATATATATATATATATATATATATATATATATATATATATATGTATGTTACGTATAGGATTGCCTAAAAATTTAGATAATTTATAAAATTTGGAAATAATTGTGTCACGAAATATGCAAATTTAATTGTGTGATATAAATATTATTTGCACAATTTTATATTTTTTTTAAATTGTTATCTATAATAAATCGCAAGAATCAGTTGATACCTTTTGGTATTTGCTTTGTTTTTATTTAATATTAATATTCATCACATGATAACGAAAAACGTATTAAAAAAAACATTTCGATTAATTTTGATACAAATAATTATAAATAAATCTAATTTGACCACCACACGACTTTTTCAAAGTAATTTAAATATTACTTTCTCTGTATACCAAGTCCTATGAAATGTTTGATTCTACAAACATTATGCAGTTTTCAGTTACCTTTTTGTAAAATATTTTTACGTAATTATTTTGTTTTAAAATAAACCAAAGAAGATTGAAGTAGATAACGTTTAAAATTCAAATTTTAATATTTAACACTTCTATGACCTTGCATAAAAATTTTAGAAATTTGTACAGTGGTTCATCGATAATTTTCCTGTACAGTTTTAAATCTAAATTTTATAATAGGAAAATGACCTTGGTATATTTTTTATCTTGATTAGGTGTTTGAAGATTTCCATTTTTTTTTAAAGATTGTCGACAAAATTTTCATGATCTTAAGAAATCTAACGTGTTAGGTATTATAAGAGTATAAGTCAAAAATCGGCCAATCCGTTGTTGCTCTCATTTGACTCTTCTACATTATTTTTGTTTCTAGGAGTATAAGTCAATAGAACGACGTTAAAATACTTTTGACTGAAAATACTGAAAACTGAAAAGTAAAAAAGTAACTGTTTTTGACGTATACACTAAGTAACTAATACGTTAGAAATATAGGTACAGGATTCGCAACTTGTTAGAGAGGTTCTCCTCTCTTGGAAGATTTTGATTTTTTTTTCTATGATTTTATGGAGACTTGTTATAAACATTATAGTTTCTCGATAACTTTTGTATACCGTTAAATTTTTTGTTGTTGTTTGGTGATGACCAACATAATTTTTGTATATATTTTTATTACAAAGTAAGAGATTTTAACATTGATTTTCTATTGTGTATGTCTTAATTATTCATAAAATTGTTAACATGATAAATTTCAGCTCTGATAATTTTATGTAATACCTGTGGCACGAAACTTCATATTTGGCTTCTATATTTTTAAATGTATTACAATACAAGTTTTCAAATTTGGCATTGATTCTTTCAACTTTCTCATTTGTTTTCGATTTTACACAATTCTTATCGAAATTGGCACGCATCTTTTTCTAAAGCTTTATTATAAAAATCGCACAAAGTATAAATTTAGTATAAATTTTGCATATGGTATCACAAATATTTCCTGTTTGAAAAATATGGTGTGAAACATATTTTATATTTTCTATTACTCTATAATATCTATAGAGTAATACTAAATGTATCTATAGAATAATATCTAGTATATTTGTATAGTTGTATTATATTTAGTATAGTATCTATATTTGCTAGTAATCTTTGGCAGGAATATTAGGGCATTATGTTTAAATTAATCATATTAATCATAAATCTTCAAGTTCTCAAAATCAAGTTTCATAATTTAATTACAAAATTTCATAAACACGAATCAAATTTGATGTGATTTTTTCTTAATAAAATGTTAATATTGCTGATTTTGAAGGAATTATTTTAAATTGCCACAAGCTATGAAAATTATCCTTGATATTTCAGATTTTATCACAATTAAGTCAATTTTATCCCAAATTATCAAATTATACAAATTATAAATTTGTGAGTATCTTCACTGATTTTACGAGGACTATCAGAACTTTCAGAAAAGAGTAATACTATTAGTATTCAGAAAAGAGTAATGTATCTATAGTATAATATTTAGTATATTAGTATTATATTTCGTATAGTATCTATATTTGCTAGAAATCTTTGGCAGGAATATTAGGGCATTATGTTTAAATTAATCACATTAACCATTAATCTTCAAGTTCTCAAAATCAAGTTTCTCAATTTATTTACAAAATTTCATAAACATGAATCAAATTTGATGTGATTTATTCTTAATAAAATGTTAATATTGCTGATTTTAAAGGAATTATTTTAAATTGCCACAAGCTATGAAATTTGGCCTTGATATTTCAGATTTTATCACAATTAAATCAATTTTATCCCGAATTATCTCAAATTTGTTGTGAGTATCTTCATTAATTTTACGAGGACTATCAGAACTCTCAGAAAAGACTTTTGAACAATGAAATATTTGTAAATCTGTTCCCAATGGAACAATTAAAACTTGAAAATAGTCAGAACTCTTTTTAATTTTGGGCAAACAATTGAAATTTGATACAAATCTTTGGAATTTGAAAACAAATCTTCGTTACTTTTCTATAAAATGCGAATTTCTATAGTCCGCCAGCGTTTAGATCGCTGCGCCATTGTAACACTTTTATGGTAGCAATTGCTAACTGCTAATATAACTTAATCAATTAAATTGAAACGTGGAACCTCGAACCACTCCACTCGCCTAACGGCTCGATCCGTAAACATCGTTCTCGTGATTAATAGCCATCATTATACGCTCGTTGTATAATATACTATTATACGTATTTTAAAAGTACGTTGAATTTACACAATTTCGTTGAATTGTCACAATTTATAAAATAAAGTCAAATAATATATCATTCCACTTTAATTCCGTAATTTAAATGGACGACAGTTATTTATCCAGTACGTGCTGCTAACGAATTATGCAACCTTAATCGTCACAAACTGGACACATATAATATACCAAATTGTCATCCAACTTAATTAATTTTAAATACTCGGCTCAAATGCATCTCGCTTTATTACTGCAGCAGTAGAGTTTCTGCAATAATTGGAAAACTTATAATTGGAGTACATTAATATTCAGCACGTGGAATGATTTCGTTTTAAATGCCCTGCATATCAAATTTGCTTTTCAGGATGCATTTTATTTATTTATTTTCTCTTTAACCGTATAACTAACTGCGCGTGGAATGTATTGTTTACACGAACATTTATTTATTTAAAATTTTTACTGGATGTATTCATTTTCATGGAAAACACTATATGCTTGCATATAATTATCTTTGTAGTCGACTAGCTTCATAATGCTATGTTTGTTATAGAGAAACTCATGCATAAGCACCTACTTTATGGCATTGTGCCGTAAAGTGTGCCATAAAGGAGCCATAACAACAAAATAAACACAATCAAAGATTACGTTGTCTTTTATTCGTAGCATGTATTTCAACTTCCATAACGAAGAAGACTTGTAAAGTTTTAACTAATAAAGGAAAGTACGATGAATTAATAGATAATTTCTTTTTCTTATGGTGCCATCTCCTAACGGAGGTTAGCAATCATCATAGCGATCCTAATTTTTGAAACTGCAGCTCTAAACAGTTCTACCGAAGTTTTCCCGTACCATTCCCGGAGGTTTTTCAACCACGATGTTCTGCGGCGCCCTACGGATCTATTTCCCTGTATCTTTCCTTGCATAATTAGTTGGAGAGTTGAGTATCTCTCTCCCCGGGAAATATGCCCCAAATACTGGAGTTTCCTTGTTTTGATGGTAAGTAAAAGTTCTCTTTCTTTGTGCATTCTTCGCAGTACATCTTCATTGGTTATGTGGTCTGTCCAGGATATCTTGAGCATGCGACGGTAAAGCCACATTTCGAATGACTCGATGTTTTTAATATTGTTTTTATTGAGCGTCCATGCCTCCATACCATACAGCAAAGTTGAGAAGATATAGCATCGCACCATTCGCATTCGCAGGGCTAGGTCGATGTTTCTATCTACGAACAATTTCTTCATTTTCACGAATGTTGCTCTTGCTATTTCTATCCTCTTACTGATCTCGATGGTTTGATCGTTATTGTCCCCTATTCGTGTTCCCAAGTACTGATAGCTTCTCACTCTTTCTATTATGGTATTATCTATTGTGACGGCTGGGATATTATTGTCGTTGTTCTTTCTAAATACCATAATTTTAGTTTTATTTAAATTCATACTTAGTCCGTAGGATTGGCTAACAGTATTTATATCTAGCAGCATTCTCTGAAGATCTTGGATGTTTGTTGTTATTATCGCGGTATCGTCTGCGTATCGAATGTTATTGATAGTTTGCCCATTTATAACTATTCCCCCGGAGTCTTCGTTGATGGCTTCCTTAAATATGCATTCGGAGTACATATTGAATAGAGTTGGTGATAGTATGCAGCCTTGTCGAACTCCTCGACAGATTTCTAATTCCCCAGAGTCCTGTCCCTCAATATTTATTTGGGCTTTCTGATTCCAGTACAAGTTTTTTATTATTCTGATGTCATTGTAGTCAAGGCCTTTCTGTTGTGCTATTTCCATTAACTGTTCGTGTCTCACTTTATCGAAGGCTTTCGCGTAGTCGATAAATCCGATGTAAAGGTCGACGTTCATGTCTAGGCATCGTTGTATTATGACATTCATGCTAAATAGCGCCTCTCTTGTACCTAAGTTCTTACGAAATCCAAACTGTGTCTCGCTGATATCCGCTTCTAGTTTCTTGTATATGCGACTATGAATAACTTTTAAAAACACTTTTAAGGTATGGCTCATCAGGCTAACAGTTCTAAAGTCGGAGCACTCTCTTGCGTTTTGCTTTTTTGGTATCGGAATGAAGGTTGACTTCAGCCATTCTTGTGGTATAATTCCGGTCTTGTAAATGGTATTATATAGACTTACTAGGATATTCAACTTGTCTTCATCAATAAGTTTGAGGAGGTCTACTGGTATCTCATCTGGACCTATCGCCTTCCTATCTTTTGAGTTTTTAATAGCGTGGCTTACCTCTTCGGCAGTTATTAAAGGTCCTGTCGTAGTTTCTTCTATATTTATTTCATTTCTAGTATCATCAAATAGTTGTTGTACGTATTCCTCCCACCTTTTGATTTTTTTCTCTATGTCCACTATAATGTTTCCGTTCAAATCTTTTATTAGACCATTTTGTTTTTTCCTTCCTATGCCTGTAAACTCTTTGACCTTTTTATGTAGATTAAATGAGTCATATCTCTGTTCTAATGCTTCTATCTCTTCACACTTTTTTCTAATGAAAGTCCCTTTGGCCACTCTAATTTTTCGTCTTATATGTTGTTGAATATCTTTATATGTAGTCCTATCCTGTCCTTTGTATTTTCTTCTATTTTCCATTAGTATTAAGATTTCATCAGTCATCCATTGCTCTTTGGGAAACCGAGTACTGCTCTTTAGTTCATTCTTACTTCCATTCAGCAAGGCACCTTTTAGGTTTTTCCATGTCTCATTTACGTCACTGTCCTCTACGTCTCCCTGTATGAGTCGGCTGAGATTTTCGTTAATATTTGTCTTTACACTTTGTCTGATTTGATCTTCTCGGAGCATAGTTGTATTTAATTTAAGTTTTGGATACTTTCTTTGGACCTTCTTTAGCTTAACTTTTAGGATGGCTATAATAGGGTTATGATCGGAATATACATCTGCCCCTGGATACGCTTTTACTGAGCTAATAGCATTTTTATATCTTTTGTTGATTAGGATGTAATCTATTTGATTCCGTACTATTTTATCTGTTGTGTGAGCTGGTAATGTCCAAGTGTATAATCTTCGTTTTGGTAGTTTAAACCAGGTGTTTGTAATGATCATGTTTCTAATCTGAGAGAACTCAATGAGTTTTTCGCCTCTCTCATTTCTCTCCCCCAGTCCATATGGGCCCACGCATTCATCTACACTTTCTTCCCCGACTTTTGCGTTAAAGTCCCCTAAAACAATGGTAACATCTGAGCTTTTGACCATTTTCATAATTTCGTTTAGTTGGCTGTAGAATTCTTCGATTTCTTGTTCGTTTTTATCTGCTGTGGGTGCATACACTTGGATGATGTTGATTTTGATTTTGCCTGTATGTGATCTGAGTTGTACCATTATCACTCTGTTTGATAGGTTCACAACATTCAAGACAGTCCTCCTGATATTTTGTGACACTATTATGGCCACTCCGTAACTATGCCGCGCATCGATTCCTCCTGAGTAATACATGTGATAGTTGTTGATAGAGTATTCTCCACAATCTGGCCATTGTACGTCACTAATACCTAAGATCTCTATGTCCATTCGTTTCATTTCCGCTATAACATTGTGTATTTTACCGGGTTGGTATAAACTTCTTACATTCCATGTTCCTATTCTCTTGGAACCTTCTTTGATTTTTTTGATTTCGTCATTCAAGACTTTCCCCCCCGGAGATCCGAATGGGGGAATTGATACTCCGGATATTAAATTAGAATTAAATGAAGTCATCGTGATGATTTTTCCTGAGGATATCCAAACGGATCTTTAATGTAGTGGTTTCCCATTGCCTTCTACATCCTATGCCGTTGACCTGCCTTCCGGTTCATCCGCCTTTGGGGGCTCTTTTTCCCGCCCCCTGGACAAGAGGGTGCCCATCTTTTTCCCGAAGGAAAAAGCTTGTTACTTATCCCGGTAACGATTCGGTCCCCCTCTGCATTAGCCACCTTTCTGGTGTTTCCATACTCTACCGCGGGGAGGTTGCAGATAGGGATTTTCCTTTCATCGCACTGAAGACCCGTAGGCATTTCTTCAGTCCTCCAGTACTTTAGAGTACTGGAGGATATTATATTATATTATAATTAATATAATCTAAATTCGAACAATTTACCTGATCTAAAAAGTACGTAAGCATAACCTTTTCTATAACTGTCTCCGCGTTTTTTATCCTTAGTCATTGCCAAAACTTGTCATACGTTTTCTTATAAACATCTTCCGACTTTTTATGAATCAGACTCAGCTCAGCTTCTGCAGATTTTTTCAAAATTTCATCACGTATTAAATCTTCGTCACAACTATTCATTTTGGTAAAATTTGAGAAAAATGGTTACCATAAATAACAACTTAGTAACCGCATCAATCCGATCATCATAAATTATGTTTATTATGATCATCATAAACTGTGTTTATCGTGATCATCATAAACTATGTTTATGATGATCTGATTTATGATCATCAAAAACTATGTCAGCAAAGGCCACCTCTTGTCAGTTTTTTTATGCGCGGATTAGTTTTGAACAATTATTTTTCAGAAATTTGTAATGCTCTGGTCGACTACAAAATAGTACTACTATATGAAATTCGTTTTTAATTCCGGATTATGGCATTCGTGAAATTAGTTTTGAACAATTATTTATCAGAAATTTTTAATAATGCTCTAGCCGACTACAAAATAGTATATGAAATTCGTTTATATTCTGGGTTATGGCATTCGTGAAATTCACATATGCCATAATCCTATGAATTAAAAACTAATTTCATGATATACTATCATAACGTTTTCAGTTAGACCTGGTACTATAGATATACAATAAGAAATCGAAAAATAATCGAGAACTACACTAACAATCTTTGAATATCAGGAACATACGAAGTTTTTAATGAAATATAAAATTTTGAAAATATTTTCCCCACCTGAAACTCGTCTGCTAAGCGCCTCATAGACCACCATTCTTTTCAAATTTTCGTTCATTTTTCGCTTTCTGAACGTCATGTACAGTCATGCTCACATACATCTAGTACAAGAAATTAGGTTACAATAGCAATTTTATATAGGAATGTCAAATTGTTTGTACTAGATTTATGTGAGCATGACTGTGTATGAGGCATTTTACAATTTTTTGACTTACTCAGCTAAAATGAAGGCAAAATTGGGTTATGAGTTGTCCCGTTTTTTTTTGTCTAGTACTATATCAATAATTGACTTGGTTGTTTCATCCAAGTATTTTTTTTGCCAATTCCGTATTTATTTCCTTGGTTAAATTTTTTTCAATATTATTTTTAATGCTTATTACATTAAATATTAATGTTCAATAACTAATAGTGAGTTCTAAACTCGTCCAGCTCTCATAAATTTTCTACATTTTATCCAAAAATAGTAAATAGTTGGAGTCTTAACTGTATACGTGGTGTGGATTTGTGAGCGCATTTTATTCGTGAAGCATCTTTCAGCGGTATGCAGATGCACTTTCAGCAGCCTTGCGGGTTTCAGCAGTTTCAGGTTCATTTGAAAAAATATTTATGTTAGAAACAGAAATATTTACATTGCTGTCATGTACGCAATGCAGTGCTATTTTTGGTCCACTGCTCTGAAACTGAGTTGTTCGTAACTATCTGTGAACGGTATATAATATTTGACTGATGTGCATTCACAAAAATAGCTATTTATGGTGTAAGTTAATAAAGTCGAATTTTATCCACGAAAAAAAAACAGTTTAGCGCAAGAGGCGAAGCGAGTGCGATTATGTTTTCGAGTGGGTAAAATTGCTTTATTCACGTGTATCATACAAGATTTTTTCCAATTCATTATCAGAATTTAAGAATTTCCGAGAAGTGTCACATTGTCAGGTGACAACGAAAATTTCAAGCATAGTGCGAATTTACGTATTTTTTACTTTATTTACGTTGTCAATGGTTATATTCAATAAAGCGAAAATGTAAACATTTTATTCACCGATTCGATTAAAGTGTAGTTTTAACGATGCGATTCAATATAAATAAAGAGCATTTTAATAATGCGAATTGGAAAAAATCATTATTTAATTATTATTAGGTAATTATATTATAAGAGGCTGATTCACATCCAACTTGAATCACAGCTGATAACAAAAATTTCAAGGATAGTGCGAATTTACCTTTTTTTAACTTTATTTAAGTTGTCACTAGTTATAGTGAATAAAGCGAAAATGTAAACATTTTATTCACCGATTCGATAAAGTGTAGTTTTGACGATGAGATTCAATATACATAAAGAGCATTTTAATAATGCGAATTGAAAAAAATCATTTATTTAATTATTATTAGGTAATTATATTATCAGAGGCTGATTCACATCCAAGTTGGAGAACGTTTACATTTTCGCTTTATTCACTATAGCCATTGACAAGGTGAATAAAGTAAAATAATAGGTAAATTCGCACTGTCATTGAATTTTTTGTTGTCACCTGCCAATATGACACTTCACGCAAATTCTTCAACACTGATAACGAATTGGAAAAAATCTTGTATGATACACGTGAATAAAGCAATTTTATCCACTAGAAAACATTATTGCGCTCGGCTTCGCCTCTTGCGCTAAACTGTTTTTTTCGTGGATAAAATTAGACTTTATTCACTTATACTATAAATAGCTATTTATTTAATTTTATTATTGATTTATTTTATTTCGGCTGACTAGTTTCGGTTTTTTTTTTTAAAAACATCGTCAGAGGCATAATTGTATTTTAGTATGTATATATATATATATATATATATATATATATATATATATATATATATATATATATATATATATATATATATATATATACTGATCGTATTTTTATGATAAATATTTGTTATTAATTTGAATTTTGAAATTTGAAGATACTCTTTGAAGTTTTGATTAAATGGATAAAACCTTAAACTTAATTCTATTTTAAGTTCTTCGTTCCACTATTCCTCTATTTCCTCTATTTTAAGTTCCAACTCAATGTTGCCCATGCTAAACCTTTCAATTTTCAAAAATGTAAGCAAAAATGGTGTACAATAAATCGTGTGAAAACACAGAAATTCTGTTCTTGATTTTCTCTTTTTATTTAATTATAAATTTGTTCCCATTTAAACTCTAGCAGCGATGGTTTTATAAATAGACCATAAAGGATTGTTTACTTGCAATGCATGCTTTTACGTACATGTGACTGTGCAGTTTTGTTTAGATTTGCGCAACCAACGCATATCCAAGAATAGATCCTAACATGTGAAGTTAATTAATGAATTTAAATTTTTGAACGTGAAAATACTATATATTAATAAGATTTATTCGTTGCAAGAAGCAGTATAAAACTGTTTATGGGCCTTTAGTGGAACTGTTAATTTTGGTTGCAATTTTGGATTAAATGTTTACTTATTTAAAATTACACATTTTTTGCCTTAGTTTATAAGCGAAAATTTGATTATAAAAATAATAATTTTAAATTTATATTGAAATTTACAACTAATGGAAATACATATTCATAATTTAATTGTTATATTACTCTATAATAGTTCATTACCTCGACACCGTAAGGTACAAGAGGAAGGATTATGTATGTATGCATGTGTCTATGTATGTATGCATGCATGCATGTATGTATGTATGTATGTATGTATGTATGTATGTATGTATGTATGTATGTATGTATGTATGTATGTATGTATAATAATTAATTATAAATATATACAGGGTGTCCAAGATTAGGATCAACAGCATGGGGATTTCGGAAACCGTAAAAGTTACAAAGACGGTTAAATTACAAAAAAGTTGCGCAATTTAGTGATCAGTAATATTCTTCTGAGAAAACCAGAAATTTCCGCTTACTTCCGGAGATATTCGACCGAAGTCCGAAATCTTTTAATCGTTTTTATTTTTTTCTGAAGTTAGTTGAAAAGGTATAAGAAAACCAAAGGCACCTTCTCCATTGCCACATTTTTAGCTCTACAAGATAGCGTTTACCAATTTTTAGAACAACGTTTTGTTTCGAAGAAACCATCATCAACTTTATTTTTTTATATGGCATGTAAAAAATGTACATCATGTATTAGATAGCATTTCCTATTACGAATTCAACTATTTATATCACAAGATGGTTTCTAATGTTTTTATTCAGAAAAAGGCTTGTTAATACATTTCGGACATTTTTTTGCAGTAGGCGTTAAAATGGTGACGACAAAAAAAATCTAATCTTATCCCAAAATAGGTACCAAAATAGTAACTAAAAATAATTGTCCTAGAATAGTTGTTAAACATTGAAACATTATAGCTATTTAGGACTACACTTATTATTTGTTTACTATGATATGGCAATTATTCTGTTCATTGTTATTCGGAACTACACTTTTTATTTTTTTACTGTGGCATTATGAGAATCGTTCTGTTTATTTAGTTATCTTAAAATCATAAAATTAGGTGATCAATTTTGTCTTCGTCGCTCATTTCAACGCCTACTTAACCAAAATGTTCAAAATATATTGACAAGCTTTTATTTTCTGAACAAAAACATGAGAAATCATGCTGTGATATAAATTACAATGAGAAAGTGCCTTTTGTTTTTTCTACCTTTTAAAATAACTTCAGCAAAACATAAAAACGATATAGCAAGATTTCGGATTTTGTGGAGTATCTCCGAAAGTAAGCGGATTTTTTTGGTTTCTCAACAGAATTTACTGATCAATAAAATGCGCAACTATTTTCTAATTTTACCGACTTTGTAAATTTTACGGTTTCCTAAATTCACATGCTGTTTATCCATATCTTAGACACCTCGTATATACAGGGTGAGTTTTTTATTTTCATTTTAAGCATCGGGATCTCGGAAACCATAAAATATAGAGATTCGGTTAAATTAAGAAAGAGTTGTCGTTTTAAGAGCTATTCAAGATACGAAACGTTGTACTGAAAATTTATAAACACTGTCTTGTAGAGCTAAAAAAGTGGCAATGAGAAATTGCCTTTTATTTTCAAATACCTTTTCAAATAACTTCAGCAAAACATAAAAACGATATCGCAAGATTTCGGTTTTTGTCGAATATCTCCGGTAGTAAGCTGAAGTTTCTGGACTTCCCAACAGAATATTACTGACCACAAAATTGCACTCTTTTGTAATTTAGCCGTCTTTGTAAATTTTGCGGTTTGCGAGATCTCTATGGTGTTGATCGTTATCTTGGACACCCTGTATATTTATTATAGATCTGTCAGTAAGTCACTGAATTATTATAACCAGAATAATTTAAAATTTAAAAAAAGTAGAATCACAATCACAAAGTGGTAACTAAATTGTATAAAAAACAACATAAAAAAATCTCACCCTCAATGGATCACTCGGTATATGTAATGTGCAAATTTTTAAGGTGTTTGTAGTTAATGATGATTTCTTAGAAACGAAACGTTGCACTAAAAATTTATAAACGCTGTCTTGTACAGCTAAAAAAGTAGCAATGAGAAAGTGCCATTTGTTTTTTCTACCTTTTCAAATAACTTCAGCAAAACATAAAAACGATATCGCAAGATTTCGAATTTTGTCGAATATCTCCGGAACTAAGCGGATTTTTTTGGTTTTCTCAACAGAAGTTACTGGTCAATAATACTTTTTTTTCTAATTTAACCGACTTTGTAACTTTTACGGTTTCCGAGATCCCCATGCTCTTGATCCTTATCTTGGACATCCTGTATATATTCATAATTAAAACTAGGTGGTAGTCTGTGATATATACAGGGTGAGTTTTTTTTTCATATTAGGCATTGTAATCTCGCAAACCATAAGACATAGAGATTCGGTTAAATGAGGAAATAGTTGTCGTTTTAAGAGCTTATGCAAGATTTGCTTTTGTTTTTGAAAAAAGACTACAGTTTTTGAGTTATAATACAAACTGTTTTTTTAAATGGCAGTCGTAGTTGGCTTTGACATTTATAAAATGGTCGATTTTTTCTCTTTATAGCAATACAATGTTTGCTATATTTACTTTGATAAATAAAGGCATTCTTCGAAATTAACTTTATGAAAATTATTACTTACTTTGACAAATAAACACGATATAGGACTATTTGTATTATTGACAGTAGCAAAAATCGAGTTTGCCATGGATTTTTTTTTCCTCTTACTACGAGAATTCTATTATTTTTTCTATTCTAATTATACTAAATTCTATTCAGTATATAGTTGTAGAAATTCTATAGTTGATTTTGACATTTTTAAAAAGGACATTTTTTTCTCTTTATAACGATATAAGGTGTGCTATATATTCACCTTTCAGTTTTTCAGTTATAATACAAACTTCATTTTTTCAAATGGCAGTCATAGTTGGCTTTGGCGTTTTTAAAATGGACGATTTTTTCTCTTTATAGCGATAGAAAGTTTGCTATACTTACTTTGATAAATAAAGGCAATCTTCGAAATTAACTTTATGAAAATTATTACTTACTTTGGCAAATAAACACGATATAGGACTATTTGTATTATTGGCTGTAGCAAAAACCGAGTTTGCCATGTAATTTATTTTCCTCTTACTACGAGAATTCTATTATTTTTTCTATTCTAATTATACTAAATTCTATTCAGTATGTAGTTGTAGAAATTCTATAGTTGATTTTGACATTTTTAAAAAGGACATTTTTTTCTCTTTATAACGATATAAGGTGTGCTATATATTCACCTTTCAGTTTTTCAGTTATAATACAAACTTCATTTTTTCAAATGGCAGTCATAGTTGGCTTTGGCGTTTTTAAAATGGACGAATTTTTCTCTTTATAGCGATAGAAAGTTTGCTATACTTACTTTGATAAATAATGGCAATCTTCGAAATTAACTTTATGAAAATTATTGCTTACTTTGAGAAATAAACACGATATAGGACTATTTGTATTATTGACAGTAGAAAAAACTGAGTTTGTCATGGATTTTTTTTCCTGTTACTACGAGAATTCTATTATTTTTTCTATTCTAATTATACTAAATTCTATTCAGTATATAGTTGTAGTAATTCTATAGTTGATTTTGACTTTTTGAAAAGGACGATTTTTTCTCTTTATAACGATATAAGGTGTGCTATATTCACCTTTATAAATAAATGCAAAAATGTTCGTTGTATAATTTGAATAGAATTTAGTATAAAAAAAATAGAAATATTAATAGAATTCTCGTAATAAGAGGGAAAAAAAAGTTTTCCATGGAAAACTCTGTTTTTGCTATTCTTAATAATACAAATAGTCCTACATCGTGTTTATTTGTCAAACTAAGTAATAATTTTCAAAAATTTCATTTTCGAAGATGACCTTTCTTTACCAAAGTATAGCAAACCTTGTATCGCTATAAAGAGACAAAATTGTCCTTTTTAAAAATGTCTAAGCCAACTATAACGGCCATTAAAAAAAAACAATTTGCATTATAACTCAAAAACTGTGGTCTTTTTTCAAAAAAACAAAAGCAAATTTTGCATGTAAGAGCTCATGCAAGATTTGCTTTGGTTTTTAAAAAAAATACAGTTTTTGAGTTATAATACAAACTGTTTTTTTTGTCTGACCACAACTCTTTCCTGATTTAAACGAATCTCTATGTCTTTGGTTTGCGAGGTCCAAAGGCTTAAAATAAAAAAATAAAACACCCTGTATACATCACAAACGATGACATAGTTAAGGTAGAAACCATCTTAATATCTAATGGAAATTTGATTTATTTTATTAATTTATTACTTATTTTTTTATTAATTTCACACGATTACTTGCGAATTTGATTTGGTTGGACACATGTCAGAACAAATTTAATATTAGGTTACGAACTATATGGTTTATTGTATTACATAGGCAACTCAATGAACACAAAGTTATGCAATAATGGATTACTTTAGTGCCTGTTGATGCCCATTTCTTTTATATTACTTGGGTGTTTGAGAAAACAAATTATGGTTGGTTTTGCAAATACATATTACTTTACTGACGATTGTGGCTTACCTATTCTGTTACTTTACTAGCAATTTCAGAAAAAAAACTTAATCATGGTTGTTTTTAAATAACTTACGGTAGCGCTAATGCCCCTAGATGGCGATGCGCTTACCCTAACGGAAAAAATTAAATATATTACATGTCTTTTACCAATTTAAAAAATTTACTATTTTAATAGCATAACATAGTATATTTGTTACAGTATGATATATTATTTACAACAAACATCACAGTACAATGCACATAGACACTTTATGAAATAATTACATTACTGAACACAATTACACACATATTCCGCTTTTAAATTCATCAAACTGCACGCATTTCGCCCATTTCGAATTTAATCAAAAATTCAATTTGGGCACCCTCCCCCGCCCACTCCCCACCCCCGCACTCTCCAGCACTGCGCTTTTTACTTTACTTTCATTTCTATTTATTTGCTCAGCACCAGAATCGACGACAGGTGAGCACGAATCGATACGAACGAGCCTCGAGGAGCTGCTGAAGCTGATGCTCGTGGTCTGGTGTCGAGAAAACCAGGCTTTGAAAGTCATTTGCCAAGGAAAGAACGGTAATTTGGAGTGATGTGACAGCATGTGTTTTCTAGCATAAGGGAAATCCCGGGAAAATTTGCGCGTGTGAGGAAATGCGGTTTCCAGTAAAGCACCACCGCGAAACGTGAAGTATGAGGAAGCATTTTTACACACGTGAGGGAACTGGCATGGCTCTGTTTGCCATGGCTCTTATGAAATGTGCAAACAAAATTTAATGATTTATTTGAGCTCTGCGTGAAGCGAAATTGGCTGCAAATATAACGATCGCTAAAAACACAAATATTCCGTGTCCATTTCATAATTTTGTTGCACATACAATTTGCAGATAATCATTTATTGATAACGAATTATTTAACATTACAGTGGACATACTGTTAATAGCAATGCATTAACGAACAAACGATAACATATTACATACGAGAGATATTATTATTTTTTTATTAATATTATATATTTATTATTATATTTTGCTGTAGAAGCCTTAAAAAACCGAAATTTGGTTGTACAATATTTGTATTTTAAGCCATCGATAAAGTCTGTGTTATTTTGTGCAACTAATATTTTTTTATAGTGAATGCCTCTCGAACGATCGTTAATTAATAGCCCCAACAATTCATGTGCGATTTACATTTAGATTGGAAGTTTGCTTACAAATGGAGATCCGAGTAATTAAATATCGCGGGCTTAATTATAACAAAAACATTTATTTGTTTCTTTTGTGATGGTCATTAGGGGTTTGCTTCCATCCCCTTTTTAGTCTTAAATAGATACCTAAAAAAGAGACACTTGATGATGATGATGATGAGGATGAATAGGAAAATGCAATAAAATCTAAAATAAGTAATATAATAGTGTATTATTTAACCAGCACATAATGTAAGCTACGATTGATAAGGATGAATATTATAACAGTATTGTATAACAAAGCGAAACAAATAAAGAGGTGTTAAAAGTGTTACACGTACCAAAGAGGCCCCACCATGTTGTATTATGAAGTCATAATACTACTCCTGCTGTATAATGAAGTCATAACACAACGCCTGTTGTATAATCAAGTCATAATACTACCCCTGCTGTATAATGAAGTCATAACCAACGCCTGTTGTATAATCAAGTCATTATACAACTCTTGTTACATTATGTACATTACATTAGTACATTGTTAGTACATTAGTTACATATGCGTTATGTTACCATAGTTACGTATACAGGGTGTCCTAAATAGAATAGGATTGCATGGGTATCTTTCTTCTTCGTAAAGCTAGAGATCTGGTTGAATAGGCAATGTTGTGCAGTTTTATATACTGGTTCAGATTATGTTATGTTGAATTACACTCTGCTTTCCTCGTGCTACAACTTTGATATTCGTAGGAAATGGACATACCGCGCTCGTTGTACACTATACTTTTTCTACGACTACAGCATTTATTGTTTTTGATAATTTGAATGTATCAAATACTGTATTACATAATGATTATGAATGTGAAATGTCAAATTACTACAAATTCATAAAGAGCATTTTTAGGGAATTTGTGGATTCTTTTTGAAGCGTTACTTTATCAGAATTTTGTGTGTACTCAATATTCAAAGTAGATTAATTTGAAGATGAAATAGTACTTATTTCCCACGAATACGAAAGTTGTAGCACTCGGCCTTCCTCGTGCTACAACTTTGATATTAGTGGGAAATGGACACTCTGTTAGGTTAGTTTACATTAGTTACATGTACATTACAGGACATTATGTTACCATAGTTACGTATATAATGAAAATATCTTAAATCATAGATAAAATTGTAGTAGTATTACTTATTATGAAAAGGTTTATTTGAACTTCGGGAGTATTTAATCGTATCAAAGAAAATCGTAAATAAATTTTGAAGTCTGGACTTTGATGTTTCATGTCAGTAGTATGTAAACAATAAAGTACAGAATTACTTCATAAAAACTACTCTCAATTCACGATCTTTTTGCGTCAGGGGAGTCTATAAATATCTAGTAATTTTGTTGGTAGTAGTTAAGAAATAACTGAATTCCCCAAATGGAACTTGTCAATTTTTTTAGGTTAAGTTGTTTTCAATTTGGGGTAAATAACATTGATACCAGATGTAGAGTATAAAATACTTTTTGTTGCAGTTGTATAATTTATGGCATTTTGATTAATATTTTGACAGAAGTGAAAACTATTTCTCGGTTCGAATATGCAGTAAAAAAAAAGATATATAAGCTAGTAGTGAAAAAAGTTATAAATCTGGCAATGTGGTAGGAAGCAAGTGTCTAATAGACATCGACACAAAAAAATAATCAACTTCCGTTGCATCACTGCATCAGTGTGTCCAACATGACAAAAAGAAAACCCAGCCAACTCGGTTTGCAAAAAGGTCGTGAATGTATATTAGACAAAAACATCCAAAATAGTAGTCACACTTCAAGAAGTTTAAGAAAACAGTTGAAGAGAGGAAATTCGGAAAAATTGAAAGTTTTTAATAGCTTTTCTAATATGAGTTATAAATTACCACAAAAAAAATTCAAAATAGCAAATTAAAACAAAGTCATATTATAATTAAATTGTCTTATAATTAAAAATATTTGAAACGTTGCGAACAACAATTGTATTGCAAATTTCGAAGTGGGCTCATCTCGTGGAGGACTAAAAATGTACATTTTCAGCCAACTCGGTAGCAAAAAGGTCGTGAATGTATATTAGACAAAAACATCCAAAATAGTAGTTACACTTGAAGAAGTTTAAGAAATCAGTTGAAGAGAAGAATTTATAAAAAAATAAAGTTTTTAATAGCTATTATAATATTGGTTATAAATTACCACGAAAAAAAACTTCGAAAACAGCAAACTAAAACAAAGTCATACTATAATTAAATTATCTTGAAATTAAAAATATTTGAAAAATTGCGAACTATTGTGTTGCAAATTTCGAAATGGGCTCATCTCATGGATGATTAAAAATTAACATTATTTCATATACACATATTGGCCGATATTTTATGACCCAGAAAGGCTCATATTTGGTAGTGGTCACTTTTATAGTGGTGAAAGAGTAATTTTACAGAAAACAAAGTCATTCGGTTTTTGGTGTCTCCTGAAAAATTGAGATGAGTCCTTTCGATATTTGCAATTCTATTATTGAAAACATGAGAATATATATATTTTTTTATCATTTTATGGCAATATTTCGCCATTTTCATATCTAGTTATTGTACATTTCATACATTAATCATCTGTTTGTATTTCATTGTTCCAAAAATATTAAAATACCTCAATTAAAATGTTACCTAATTTTTAAATATTTCGAAAATTGAAATAATTAATTACCGCAAAATGGTTGACGTTTTTGTAGAATCTGACCATTCGTAAATTCTAATAATATAACTTACAGGGTGTTCCTTAATGACGTTCTAATATTTAAGGATGTAATTCCTCAAGTTCAAGAAAGTTTCATATGAACATATATCCGCAACGGCTTAAATTTTTTGCTACAGGGTGTTGACATATTTTTTTTTTAATCGTTATTTTATTTTAATATTAATTTATTTATTTTAATAGATATTAAAGAAAATAACGGTTTTCAATCATATTTCAACACCATGTAGCAAAAATTTTAAGTTGTTGCGGATATATGTTCATATGAAATTTTCTTCATAAAATTATCTAAGAAATTACACCCTTAAATATTAGCACGTCATTAAGGAGCACCCTGTATATGAGGATTAAAATGAGGTCTAAACAATTTCAAAACCGGCAATTAAAAAAAAATCTTACTTGTCTTAATTAAACTGTCATGAAATTTTAAAATATTTCGAAAACTTTAAACAACAAACACGAGAATAATTTAAAAAAAAAACAGTTTATGGCAATATTTCGCTATTTATATATTTAATTACTATGCATTAGGTGCATTAATCATCTGTTTAGAATTTGCCATACAAAGAAAGAAAAAAGAACCACTACATATAAAATATTATGTATTTTTTAAATATTTCAAAAATTGAAATAAATAATTACCGAAATGTGGTTGACATTTCGCTATTTTTATATTTAATTACAATGCATTTGGTACATAAATCATCTGTTTGGAATTCACCATACAAAAATTAAAATAAAACACTACATTAAAATGTTATGTATTTTTTTAATATTTCAAAAATTAAAATAAATTACCAAACAATGATTGACATTTTGGAAAATCTGACCATTCCTGAATTATAATTATTTAATTACAAGGGGATTAAAATTCCATATCTACGACTTATTTTACAGTGGAAATTAAATTGCAATTTATTTTTTAAAGTTTTCGCTTATGGTTATTAAAATATTGCAGTTAGTGGATATACTTTACATACATAGGTATATGGACATATCATACTTTGGTATTTACATGATTGCTGTCAGAACACATATAAAACTGTTGAGAAACGACGATTACCGAAAACATGGGAATATGTTTTATGTTTTTTTTTGATAAATCTGTCTATAACTGCTCTCTTACTCTCTATGACCATGACCATGAAATTAGTGATAAAATATGACGTTTTATCAACATCTGACAATCATGACAATCATAACAATCTAAGGCAAATTAAATAAATAATGTGTAAGTTTCAAATAACGCAAATACCTAAATTAGATATTTTAGGGCAAACACAAAAATTAGACGTTTCAGAGTAACTTTATGGTACTTAAGTATATATTTTTTAAGTTATTAGTTTATGGCAGCATGAAAAGTGATTAAGACAGTTTTGCGGTTATTTTGCAACTTTTGTTCCAATT
The DNA here is from genome assembly GCA_951805005.1 of Othius punctulatus. Classification (NCBI taxonomy): domain Eukaryota; kingdom Metazoa; phylum Arthropoda; class Insecta; order Coleoptera; family Staphylinidae; genus Othius; species Othius punctulatus. The sequence goes on from OX638144.1 coordinate 16,938,721, forward strand.
TTTTATCCTAAATTGTCAGAAATTTACTGAAGAGCGCTCAAGAAAGTGGTGTCAAGATGCAATTCAAATATGTTTTGCAACGTTGCTGAAATATTTCATAGGATACAAGCAAATAATGTAACTTGACTTTTTCAAATGTCATTATTTGTCATTATTTCATTGAAAGTACTTGGAAAAGTTGTCACCACTTTATTAAGCGTTCTGCATAAGTATGTAATAAGAAAAGGTAGCCGAAAAATGCATTTATTTTTAAAAATGCCAGATTTTGATATTCACATGTATGCTGCAAGTACAATTTTGGAGTTTGAAAGTTATATAGTACAGGAAAATACGATTAATTTACTACAAAATGATAGATTTTGGAACTCACATGTTTTCTGCGTTTGGAAATTTTGGAGTTTGAAGCGCAAACATAACTTCAGTTTGTTTTACATTGGCTTTAAGATATTTGCAATACGATGAAATATTACAAAATAGTACCATAAAATGTACTCTAAATTATCTAATTTTGGTGTTTGTCCTAAAATATCTAATTTAGGTGTTATTTGCGTTATTTGTAATTTACACATTAATTATTTAATTTACCTTAGACTGTCATTTTTTTATAGATATTGATAAAACTTCATAATTTATCACTAATTTCATGATCATAGAGAGCAAGAGACTTGTCATAGAGAGATTTATTAAAAAAAGTCGTTGTAATGACAAGATTTTGTGGCCGCGTTGATAATTTCATCGTGCATTATTGAGTTGGCTGTAATGCATAATAGTATACTGTACAACGAGCACAGAATGGTACTCATTTCCCACAAATATGAAAGTACGACTATACTTTTTCTACGACTACAGCATTTATTATTTTGTATTTGAGGAGTTGAATGTGTTAACTAATTTATTAATTTGAAATAAAATGAAATGATTATGAATGTGAAATGTCAAATTACTACAATTGTTAAAGAACTATTTTGGCCAATTTATGGATTATTTTTGAATCGTTACATTATCAGTACTTCGTGTGAACTCAGTCCTAGAAATAGATGAATTTGAAGATTAAATGGTACTCATTTCCCATGAATATGAAAGTTACAGCACTCGGCCTTCCTCGTTCTGCAACTTTGATATTCGTGGGAAATTGACATTCTGTGGTCGTTGTACACTATACTTTTTCTACGACTACAGCATTTATTATTTTGGATTTGAGAATTTGAATGTATCAAATACTTTATTAGATAATTATTATGAATGTGAAATGTCAATTTACTGCATTTGTTATGGAGCTTTTTTCGGGTATTTGTGGATTAGTTTAGATCTTTACATTATCAGTACTACGTGAGTACTCAATCCTCGAAGTAGATGAATTTGGAAATGAAGTGGTACTCATTTCCCACGAATATGAAAGTTGTAGCACTCTGCCTTTTTCGTGCTGCAATTTTGATATTCATGGGAAATGGACATTTTGTGTTCGTTGTGCACTATACTTTTCTACGACTACAGCATTTATTATTTTGGATTTAAAGCATTTAAAGCACTTTAAAGCATTTAAGCATTTAAATTTTCAGCATTTAAAAGTATCAAATTTTATTAGTTTTTTTTCCTTCTAATTGTTTCATGATTATGAATGTGAAGTGTTAAATTACCACAATTGTTAAAGAGCATTATGGGGAATTTGTGGATTATTTTTAAATCGTTACATTATCAGTACCTTTTGTGTACTCAATCTTCGAAGTAGATGAAATTCTTTGAAAGTTCACTAAAATAAGCCAACAAAACATTTCTGATTTTCAGTGGGTTTCTCGTAGCAATAGCTAATCTTTGAATGATTTATATGCTGTTATATATTTTCTTTCGATATTTCTAGTATCAAATTTATATCACCTGTGCAATTTTCTAAGAAAGTAAAAGTGATATGAATATGGATTTAAGACGTGAATGTCGTGTTAAATTCATATTCACATCAGTTTTACTTTCTAAATTTATTGATTATTTAATAAATTACTTCTACTATTGTATGTATCTGGCAATTTCACTTTCTGCTGTTAGAATAACAGGTATTCTACTACTTTAACCTGTAAAGTAAACCTAGTAGATTGTGTACTAGTTTTCATTGTAAACTAATTGCCATGACAACTAGTGCACAATAGGGCAATTGTGCATGGGGTGAAGTTGCAGCTAGACCGAAATGCCATTTAATAATCAATGAATAAATCACATTAGGTGCATTGTTTTATGGTCATAAAAAAATAAAAAATGCATTTTTTTACTATGTAAAATACCTACAAAGTAAAAAAAATGCATTATTTATTTATACATAATGTATCACGAAGTAAAAGCCTCCAGTGATAATAAGAAAAATTAAAAAATAAAAAATAGTTATTTTTGTTACAAGTACTTAAAAACTATTTTTCGGACGAATCGTGGCTGTTTCCGGATGAGGCATAGCCGAGTCTGGAGCAGATGAGTCCGAAGAAACTTAATTTAGGTACAATCTAGTACAAGATTGTATGTATGCACAATAGCAATTTCATATAGCAATATAAACATATTTGTACTACATTTATTTGAGCATGACTGTACGTGTTGCAAACAACTTTTTTTTGTATATGCTCCCAAAAACACATTCATACCTTTTATTATGTATGATTAATGTGATCAGAGAAAATATTTCTCGAAAATAGTGAGCTTCTGATTTTAATTACCATGCGACCTAGTAACCAGATTGTTTTAACCACGATAACTTTTTGGGATTAAGTCCGGAAAAGACTCATTTTGGGTACTTAAATGACAGCGTATAATAGCAATTTTTAATAATCAATAAAACAACGACTTTGTTTATATCACGTATAAATTTATTAATTGGTGACTATAGTTTCGATCACTCAGCTGGTCATTGTCAAACAAGTAAAAACTAGTGTATTGTCAAACACTTGTTTGATAATGCCAAAAAAAAATGTATCACAATGTAACCGCCACCATCATTCAACAAATAGCAATTTTAGCAATTTTTGGGAGTACAAAACAGTGATTTATCTACAGCCTATCGTTAGGTTTTAAAAAATTTGAGTTCGTGTTGACAATTTATCGCTGATAGTATTTTTTTTTTTCAATCAAAATCATGTTATTACAATGTCAAGGATTTGTGACAGCGTCGATAAATTCATAGTGCATTGAGTTCGCCGTATTGCAGAAAAGTGATTTATCTACAATATAACGTTCTTCTTCTTCATGTCTATAAAACTTCTTTTTTTTAATTTGAGCTTGTTTTGATAATCTATCACAAAAATCATAGTAAACGTGTATTTGAAATGGCTGAGTTGCAAGCATGCTTCAAAATACAGTATACACAGTACAGTTGCTCTTAATAATCATCATTTTTAATATGTAATATTGTAGGTTGATTTTTTATTTCTAAATATTTGTTTACTCTTATACAGTTTTTGTTAGTATTAACAGTATTGTTAGTATTTACTACTAACTGTAGTATTATTAGTATTTACCATTGCATTTTTTAAATAATTTTTCTCTAAAATAATCGGGGAAGCAGGAAGTTGAACAAATGTGATTTTTCAGGTTAAATTCCTATGTATACCAAACCAATTCAACACCCGGTATACAAAAACGCCAAATAATCGATAAGGTACGCCATTATAATCAATAGGTGTGTGATAAAGTATTTGTGAGGAAATATAAATGATTAGTGAAAAACTATTTTGTGTTTTGTCTTAATAATCATCATTTTTAATATGTAATATTGTAGGTTGATTTTTTATTTCTAAACATTTGTTTACTCTTATACAGTTTTTGTTAGTATTTACAGTATTGTTAGTATTTACTACTAACTGTAGTATTGTTAGTATTTACCATTGCTTTTTTAAATAATTTTTCTCTAAAATAATCGGGGAAGCAGGAAGTTGAACAAATGTGATTTTACAGGTTAAATTCCTAAGTATACCAAACCAATTCAACACCCGGTATACAAAAATACAAAAACACCAAATAATCGATAAGTTACGCCATTATAATCAATAGGTGTGTGATAAAGTATTTGTGAGGAAATAAAAATGATTAGTGAAAAACTATTTTGTGTTTTATCTTAATAATCATCATTTTTAATATGTAATATTGTAGGTTGATTTTTTATTTCTAAACATGTGTTAACTTTTATATAGTTTTTGTTAGTATTTACAGTATTGTTAGTATTTACTACTAACTGTAGTATTGTTAGTATTTATCATTGCTTTTTTTTAAATAATTTTTCTCTAAAATAAACGGTGAAGCAGGAAATTGAACAAATGTGATTTTATAGGTAAAATTCCTATGTATACCAAACCAATTCAACACCCAGTATACAAAAACACCAAATATTCGATAAAGTGTGATAAAGTATTTGTGAGGAAAATAAATGATTAGTGAAAAACTATTTTGTGTCCGATGTTCTGACAATAACAAAAGCTTTCTGCTGCTAAAAACTGATCTTTTTTTTTTTTTTATGAAAACTGTTACGACAAAGTATTGTTTGCAATTTCATGTAATGGTTCGTAAATATTTAATATATTATTAATTATTATCAATTAATATAATTACATTTGTTTTCGTAAGAAAGTTATGGAATTTTGATAAAGGGAAAATTGTAGTAGATTGTAGTTAATAGCGACAAAGTGGAATCATTCCATTAAAAAAAACAAGTTCCATTTCTTTTGTAACTGGAGTGGAACGGGAAGAGACATTAAAAATCTTATACAGGGTGTTCTGGGAGAAGGGAAATAAAACTAAAAATTATATGCGTAGATATTTATGCGGATGCCTGGCGATTCCTTTCTCGCCAGGCATCCGTATACTGTTTGGATTCCGATTTATCAACTGTTTAACAGTTTGTACATTTCATACACGTGTGTACTCGTATATGAGTTAGATATGAGCTTGATCCACTCACCTAATAAAGTACAATTAAACCAATTCCTGATAACTATAAAAAATATGATAAGTGTTCAAATATATACAAAAATTGACTTGATATAGGCAATAATGATCGTGTTATGAAAAAAAAACAAAAATCGCAAATATTATCAACTTTATTTATTACTTTTACTTTAGACAACATTATTTCCTTATACGAGCCCTAACAACTACTTTTGTAACTGGAAGTGGAACGGGAAGAGACATTCAAAATCTTACACAGGGTGTTCTGGGAGAAGGGAAATAAAACTAAAAATTATATGCGTAGATATTTAGGGCGATTCCTTTCTCGCCCGGCATCCTGTATACTGTTTGGATTGCGATTTATCAACTGTTTAACAGTTTGTACATTTCATACACGTGTGTACTCGTATATGAGTTAGATATGAGCGTGATCCACTCACCTAATAAAGTAGAATTAAACCAATTCCTGATAACTATAAAAAATATGATAAGTGCTCAAATATATACAAAAATTGACTTGATATAGTCAATAATGATCGTGATATGAAAAAAAAAACAATAATCGCAAATATTATTAACTTTCTTTATTACTTTTCCTTTAGACAACATTATTTCCTTATACGAGCCCTAACAACTACTTTTGTAACTGGAAGTGGAACGGGAAGAGACATTCAAAATCTTATACAGGGTGTTCTGGGAGAAGGGAAATAAAACTAAAAATTATATGCGTAGATATTTAGGGCGATTCCTTTCTCGCCAGGCATCCTGTATACTGTTTGGATTGCGATTTATCAACTGTTGAACATTTTTTACATTTCATACACGTGTGTTCTCGTATATGAGTTAGATATGAGCTTGATCCACTCACCTAATAAAGTAGAATTAAACGAATTCCTGATAACTATAAAAAACATGATAAGTGTTCAAATATATGAAAAAATGTACTTGATATAGTCAATAATGATCGGGTTATGAAAAAAAAAACAAAAATCGCAAATATTATTAACTTTCTTTATTACTTTTATTTTAGACAACAATATTTCCTTATACGAGCCCTAACAACTACTTTTGTAACTGGAAGTGGAACGGGAAGAGACATTCAAAATCTTATACAGGGTGTTCTGGGAGAAGGGAAATAAAACTAATAATCATATGCGTAGATATTTAGGGCGATTCCTTTCTCGCCAGGCATCCTGTATACTGTTTGGATTGCGATTTATCAACTGTTGAACAGTTTGTACATTTCATACACGTGTGTACTCGTATATGAGTTAGATATGAGCTTGATCCACTCACCTAATAAAGTAGAATTAAACCAATTCCTGATAACTATAAAAAATATGATAAGTGTTCAAATATATACAAAAATTGACTTGATATAGTCAATAATGATCGTGTTATGAAAAAAAAAAACAAAAATCGCAAATATTATTAACTTTCTTTATTACTTTTACTTTAGACAACATTATTTCCTTATACGAGCCCTAACAACTACTTTTGTAACTGGATGTGGTACGGGAAGAGACATTAAAAATCTTATACAGGGTGTTCTGGGAGAAGGGAAATAAAACTAAAAATTATATGCGTAGATATTTAGGGCGATTCCTTTCTCGCCAGGCATCCTGTATACTGTTTGGATTGCGATTTATCAACTGTTTAACAGTTTGTACATTTCATACACGTGTGTACTCGTATATGAGTTAGATATGAGCTTGATCCACTCACCTAATAAAGTAGAATTAAACCAATTCCTGATAACTATAAAAAATATGATAAGTGTTCAAATATATACAAAAATTGACTTGATATAGTCAATAATGATCGTGTTATGAAAAAAAAAACAATAATCGCAAATATTATTAACTTTCTTTATTACTTTTACTTTAGACAACATTAATTCCTTATACGAGTCCTAACAACTACTTTTGTAACTGGAAGTGGAACGGGAAGAGACATTCAAAATCTTATACAGGGTGTTCTGGGAGAAGGGAAATAAAACTAAAAATTATATGCGTAGATATTTAGGGCGATTCCTTTCTCGCCAGGCATCCTGTATACTGTTTGGATTCCGATTTATCAACTGTTTAACAGTTTGTACATTTCATACACGTGTGTACTCGTATATGAGTTAGTTATGAGCTTGATCCACTCACCTAATACAGTAGAATTAAACCAATTCCTGATAACTATAAAAAATATGATAAGTGTTCAAATATATACAAAAATTGACTTGATATAGTCAATAATGATCGTGTTATGAAAAAAAAAACAATAATCGCAAATATTATTAACTTTCTTTATTACTTTTACTTTAGACAACATTAATTCCTTATACGAGTCCTAACAACTACTTTTGTAACTGGAAGTGGAACGGGAAGAGACATTCAAAATCTTATACAGGGTGTTCTGGGAGAAGGGAAATAAAACTAAAAATTATATGCGTAGATATTTAGGGCGATTCCTTTCTCGCCAGGCATCCTGTACACTGTTTGGATTCCGATTTATCAACTGTTTAACAGTTTGTACATTTCATACACGTGTGTACTCGTATATGAGTTAGTTATGAGCTTGATCCACTCACCTAATACAGTAGAATTAAACCAATTCCTGATAACTATAAAAAATATGATAAGTGTTCAAATATATACAAAAATTGACTTGATATAGTCAATAATGATCGTGTTATGAAAAAAAAAACAATAATCGCAAATATTATTAACTTTCTTTATTACTTTTACTTTAGACAACATTAATTCCTTATACGAGTCCTAACAACTACTTTTGTAACTGGAAGTGGAACGGGAAGAGACATTAAAAATCTTATACAGGGTGTTCTGGGAGAAGGGAAATAAAACTAAAAATTATATGCGTAGATATTTAGGGCGATTCCTTTCTCGCCAGGCATCCTGTATACTGTTTGGATTGCGATTTATCAACTGTTTAACAGTTTGTACATTTCATACACGTGTGTACTCGTATATGAGTTAGATATGAGCTTGATCCACTCACCTAATAAAGTAGAATTAAACCAATTCCTGATAACTATAAAAAATATGATAAGTGTTCAAATATATACAAAAATTGACTTGATATAGTCAATAATGATCGTGTTAGGAAAAAAAATTGCAAATATTATTAACTTTCTTTATTACTTTTACTTTAGACAACATTATTTTCTTATACATATTATAATTCTTTTCTGGCACTTATTTATTAATAAAATATTATAATTTTTGTATTACTTATTATTTCTCGATTCTACTTATGATGTAGCAAATGGAGTTAATGAAATAGAATGCACTGTATATATTTGCGTTCGCAAGATGTTAAGTGCAGTTACAAGTAATATTTAGGTTACCGTTGAAAATAATAACAGACATCCATGCGGTGTAAACTCTGCTGTGAAAAATGCGTGGAATTTGTATCGAGCTTTAAATATAACTGCAAATATTTTATACGGTTAATCTGACGCACGCACGCCGTGGGAAGCGCTTTGAGGCCCGGTTTTTATCATTTTTTTTTTCTCCCAGGGCTAATCTTCGCCCCGAAAACCGTCAACCCTCGACGCGGTTTTAATTAGTGTCCGCGTACCGGCGCCCGCCGTTGGGAATTCGGCGCAGGTAAAAATAACCCGGTATTCCAGTTCCTCCGCACCGAATTAGCGCCTTTACCTACCGGTTTATAAATAAATGCCGGTAATTCCATTCCGCGGGGTGAAAAGTGCCGCTGGAGACGACCGAGCCGGTTTTCGGGTGACGGTGGCCGAGTGCCAGTAAAAATAGACGGCGCGCCTAGACTAGGTCAAGAGCGTTTCGGTTGGCGCTTTTTTCGTCCCGCAGTTCTCTTCGATTGCGAAGAATTTGAATATCGGTGGTCGTGGTGGATGAACGGGGAAGGTAAACAGAGGTAGCGGAACACGTGGGCTCGTGTGCGACCTTTAATTTATTCTCGTTGCGTTGAAACTAATCACTTTTTATTTTCGTGAATTCCGCGCCAACAGGTGCGTGGTTGTAGTTTTTTTTCAAGGTGCTGTTATATATATAACGATAACAAGATGAGAGTATTATCACGTCGCCACATGAAAATATCGCATTGCTTGATATTATTCCAGACGTATGTTGTGACAAAAATAGAATAATGTTTCACTAATCGACTTTTAGGATCTAATATTCAGTTTTCGTGTTAATAATTTAATTTCAGTTGCATGTCTTTGAATTAATGAAATTTCCGTTCATTGCTTGCATAATTAAGAGTTCAGTGTGGCTATTTATTATGCATTAATGTGCATATGTATGAAGAGTATGGAAACCAAATAAACATGGATATGACAACAGAAAACATAAATATAGAATATATCACAGAAACATACTAAAAATGGGAAAGGCACCAGGAATTGATAAAGTTGAGACAGAGATGCTAAGGAACATAGGACCAGTAGCGCTAGATAGACTTCACAAACTATTCAAACAAATATGGGAGGAAGAAAGCATACCGAGTAAAAAGAACGTGGGAAGCGAAGACGATAGATAAGAAGAGAAGACGAAGACCCAGAATAGGATAGAATGAAACGGTTACAAAAATACTCGAAAAGAACGGAGTGTCATAAGGAGAAGCGAGGAAACTAGCAAGAGATAGAGATAAATATAAAAAAATTGTAAATAAAAAGAAAAAAGAAATAGCAAAAAGTAGAATAGGACAAATGTGATGTAAATAAAATAATACTGTACAAAAAACACCAACACCGCAAGGTAAAATGGCAATTGATTAAATAAATAGAATTATTTCTTCGCTCATTAGTGTTAACAGAATAATTGAATCACTGACATTATGAAAACCAGAGTAGTCCATTTTTTTTAAATTTTGAGCAATCTAGAAATATACAAGGGACATGTCTCTGAATCTGACTTATCTGAATTAAGAAAATTTGCCATTTTTTTTAATGGCAATTGATTAAATAAACAAAAATTAACATTTCTACTAGAATAGACTTGTATATCTGATATTTTGCGACGAATCACCCACTATCAATACACATATTCACAAATCATTACAAACATCTGAGTAAACACAGTACCGTAGAAACACTTTAAGGTCCTATATTTTGGAAACAAAAGCGATTAGAAATAAAAAATACATGTTCATTTAATTTTGCCGTTCTTATCATGCTCCTTGATTTATGCCACGAAGTTGCACGACACCTTGTATATTAACTATTGTTAAAAGTTTGAAAATAATCATTGCTCATATAGCATTGGAAGAGGATACGTTTATAATTAATAAAATAGCAATTGATACCGTTCCGTTTTGATTGCAATCAATCTGTTTTGGTATATATTTGATATTAATTGAGTCTCATATAATAGCAATAATTTTACCTACTTATTAGTCGAGAAATGTTGCTTCTTGGTAGAGAATTTAAGCTAACTTTTATATCAAACGTTCAAACATATAGCAAATGTCTGTAAATTTAAAACTCTGCTAAAACGATTTGTTATTGATAAGGAGTATTATTATGTGAGTGAGGTCATCGCTGATGACTTGTAATTAATTTTAATGCTCAATTTTAAATTGAATGTGTATTGACATTTGCATGTTTTCTATTGTCTTATTATATTGTATATACATATACCTTTTTTGACTAATTACATCTGTATGTACGACATACACGACATGTACGACATACACGATGTAGTACGACTCGTACTACAGCTAAGTGAATAAATATTATTATTATTATTATTATGAGCTGAGAAAAATAGGTTATAGCTGTGTTATCGCATTCAATATGCTGCAGGGATTTTATCATGAAGACGGTATCCTAAAATAGTACATACTAAATGGTATATAACTGTATGCAACACACTGAGCACCGTTTGATCGATTTTTATTTACACGTTGTTGTCAGCAAGCTGTTCTCGTGTTGAATGAAGAGGTATTTCTATAGAGTTTTCACTCAACAGTACGAGCCAATTTCAATAATTATGTGGGGAAATAATGTTACTGATTTTGTCGTGATAGGATAGTTTGTATTATAATTATAGTAATATGAAGCTACAATATAGTACCAACAGTAGCACTGGTAGTATTTTGTACTAATAGTAGTAGTAATTATACAAGTGCATAAGAGATCCTTTCAAGCACGTTAGTCGGGTTTAAGAGCACGACGCAAATCAGAGTGCTTTGTACAACTCAATGCTTTAGCTTTAAAGGCCCTTATGCACGTGTATTATAAGTTTTTTTTTACATTATGGTGGTACAGGTCACAAAGTAAATAAAGAGAAAATTAGAAACACTTAAATTCATTTTACAAGGTAAGTATGCGTGGATGTTATTTTAAATCGTAGAGGGTTGAAATTTGTTGCATAAATGTCATCTGCTAGATACGTCAGTGCTATCAACGAAATTCTAAAGGTTGAAACTTTTAGAGTGTTATTTATAAAAATTAAAAGTCGCCGTTTAACGGTGGTTTTATTTTAGTAACTTTGATAACCTTTTGTAAAACACTGCTAAACCATCGCTAAACCCTGGTTTAAATCTTTATAAATCTTAATGAATAACACTGCTAGTTGTTTTTTTTTTGGAAGGGGTGGGGGGCAAATTTAAATGTGCACGCCGCTGCACATAACTTTATAACCTAATACTGTTCGATTTAATAACTTACATTGGATCAAAAGTAGTTTAAATTGAGACATTGAGAGCAAAACTTTTTTATATTTTGTACCAATATAAGAAATATCATCATATATATATATATATATATATATATATATATATATATATATATATATATATATATATATATACCGTAATATACAATAATCAACTTGCAGTTTTCGCGTGAAAAATTAGTTGAGTTTAATTCAAGCAATGAGACCAACTTACTGGTTTAGTATGAAAAATTAGCAACGTGATTTTTATTCGCGAAAATCAAATTTGGTTCGTAGCCTTGCAAAAATACGAATAATAATTCGAATTATTCATCTGCCCGATGAAGACACTGTGTGTCGAAACATGTCGCAGACAATAAAATATTTTTTTAAACTCAAAACGTGCGTTATTTATACCCAGTCATAATTAATGAATACTTTACAGCGTAAAAACTGTGTTAATCAGAAATTGGAAGACATATATGCTAATTGTAATTATTAACTATTGTAATGTTAACTAATGTAAGAGTGGTGGAAATATACAGGGTGTCTCACAAGACAAACCAATCTTCTTAAAGTAGTCGACAACAAATTAATGTAAATTGGACCAAAACATTTTTAAATCTTTAATACAATTTCGAAATCTACAAAACCATTTTAATAATTAGGTAATGTTTTACGATAAATATATAAGGGTTTATTCTAAGGCTGAAAGTTTGTTTGTTGATTTATTGTAATTAGAGCTATACATTTTATTTTGCAAAAATTCAATTATTATTGCATACAATTGTGAATTTTTCAAAATTACATAAAATTTTACTGTAAAAAATGTTTGTTGGGCGTTTTATTTTTATATTTTTGCAAATTTCTATTAATCTCACTTCAAACAAGCACTTAAATACTATAGTATACCCCAGAATAAACAGTACTGAAGTTTAGGCACCCAAATGTACGCACAATGCTGATGGCCATGCGTGTGGTTGGATGCCCACTTAAATACTATAGTATACCCCAGAATAAACAGTACTGAAGTTTAGGCAACCAAGTGTGCGCACAGTACTTAGGGCAATGCGTGTAGTAGGATGCCTAAACACTGGTTCTGTTTATTCCGGCATATACTGTAACTTTAGTAGTGATTCCCAAACTGTTTCTATTCGTGGCGTCTATTTTGAACTAAGGTTTTCCCATGGCAACCTTCCCTTCCCATTATTTTTTTTTTCAAATTTCCATAAAAATTTTAATACTATTGTAATGAATGTGATTTGTGGGGAAAGCTGTTATAATTTTCAACTAAAAATTTCGCAGGTTCCATTAATCCTTGTAATTTGTGAAAATTTTGGTATTTTTAATTAAAAAATCGGTAACCCCCTGCGACAACGGAAGCCCCTTTAGTCCTAAAAGGTAAAACCCTCCCGTTTCAATGAGAATTTTGTGGTTTGATGAGCTGATTTTGCAATTTTTTATAAAATTTTATAATTTGAAAGGAAAACGTAGAAAAATTGCAATTAAAATTGGTCGCTTGCACTATAACGAAGCTTTTAATTTGTAATCAAAATTTTGTATTTTCCCTTACAAATTTTTGAAATTTCAATTCAAACATGTATCAATAACTTTGTAGACTTTGAATTAATAACATGCTTTGGGGATAAATGCTTTGTAATTTCCACTAAAAATTGCAAGTTTAAATTAAACGTTGAAATTTCTAATTAATTTTTTTGTATTTATAATAAGGATTTCAAATTTTCTAACGAAAATTTTGTAATCTCTAATGAAAAGTTCATATTTTCTAACCAAATTATTTTTTATTAAATTTCCCACAGATAACTTTTAACATCTTAACAACTTGAATACAAATTTTGCATATGCCAATGATATTTTGCATTATGCAGTAAAATTTTGGCAATTTACAATAAAATGTTCTTAATCGCTGAGTAAATTTTGCAATGTTTGTATTTTTGGTAATTTTTGTACAACAAATGATGGGATGGCCAATGGTTGATTTATTGTAGTTATAACTATACATTTTATTTTGAAAAGTTTCAATTATTATTGCATACAATTGTGAACTTTTCAAAATTACATAAACTTTTATACTCCAGAATAAACAGTACTGAAGTTTAGGCAACCAAGTGTGCGCACAGTACTGATGACAATGCGTGTGGTTGGATGCCTTAACTACAGTTCTGTTTATTCTGGCATATACTGTATCTTTAGTAGTGGTTCCCAAACTTTTATGTGATTCATGGCGTCTATTTTGAACTAAGGCTCTCTCATGGCAACCTTCCCTTCCCATTATTTTTTTTTTGCAAATCTTGATACAACATTTAATATTTTGTGAGGAATGCGATTTGTGCAGAAAGCTGTTATAATTTTTAACTAAAAATTCGCAGGTTCCATTAATCTTTGTAATTTGTGAAAATGTTGGTATTTTTAATTTAAAAAATCGGTAACCTCCTGCGACAACGGGAACCCCTTAATCCCAAAAGTTTACCATTTTAATAAGAATTTTGTGGTTTGATGGGCTCAATTTGCAGTTTGTATTAAAATTTTGTAATTTTTAAGAAAAATGTAGAAAAATTTGCATATAAAATGATAAAATGAAGCTTTTAATTTGTAATCAAAATTTCGTATTTTCCGTTACAAGTTTTGGAAATTTCAATTAAAATTTGTATCAATAACTTAGTAAGTTACATGCTTAGGGGATGAATGCTTTGTAATTTCAACTAAAAATGCTAAAAAACACTAAAAAAGTTTAAATTAAGCTATTGAAAGTTTGTAATTTACAATACAAATTTTGTAATATTCTTTGTAATTTAGTAATTTTTCATATTTATTTGTTTTTGTAAAACTCAACATAATTCACGGGATCTAGTGTCAACCTGATGGTTGTAGAAAAATACTTGCCAAAAAAAATTGGTGCCAAAATGAAAATTTTACAAAAACTGTGTAATAAATTTTATAATAACACACAAACATATTTTTAGTCAATGAACATTCAATGTAGGTTTGAAGGAAGTAGGTAACAGTATGTGCTCATAGTCAATGGCGTGAAACAAGTAAAAAAAAACTCGTTTTTAATTTTTTTTATGATATCGATATTTTTTTTACTTGTTTTACGCCATTGACTATGAGCACATACTCTTACCTACTTGCTTTGCTTACTTATAATAAGAATTTCAAAATGTCTAATGAAACTTTTGTAATCTCTAATGAAAAGTTCATAATTTGTAACTAAATTATTTTTTATTGAATTTTCTACTAATAACTTTAAACATCTTAACAACTTAATTACAAATTTTGCAAATGTAAATGATATTTTGCATTTTACAGTGAAATTTTGGCAATTTACAATAAAATTTTCATAGGTTTGAAGCAAGTAAGTAATAGCATGTGCGCATAATTTTGCAAATGAGAATGATAGTTTGCATTCTACAGTGAATTGTTGGCAATTTACAATAAAACTTTCATAGGTTTCAAGCATGTAAGTAACAGAATGTACGCATAATTTTGCAAATGAGAATGATAGTTTGCATTTTACAGTGAAATTTTGGCAATTTACAATAAAACTTTCATAATCGCTGCCCAAATTTTGCATTTGTATTTTTGGTAATTTTTGTCCAACAACTGTTAGGATTGCCAATGATATTTAACATATAGAGAAATTTATCAATTTACCATAAAATTTTCATAAAGCTATTGAAAGTTTGTAATTTACAATACAAATTTTGTAATATTCATTGTAATTTAGTAATTTTTCATATTAATGTATTTTTGTAAAACTTGAAATAATCGATGGGATTTAGTATCAAGCTGATGGTTGTAGAAAAATACTAAAAAAATTGGTGCAAAAAATTAAAATTTTACAAAAACTGTGTGATATGATAACATACAAACATATTTTTAGTCGGTGAACATTCAATGTAAGGTTTGAAGTAAGTAGGTAACAACATATGCTCATACTTAGTGGCGCGTTATCCTATGGGCAAATTGGGCATTTGCCCGGAGCCCAGGTGTGGGCCCTTGGGCATTTGCCCGGGTCCCAAACGTGGGGCCCTTGGGCATTTGCCCGGGTCCCAGACGTGGGACCCTTGGGCATTTGCCCGGGTCCCAGACGAGGGGCCCTTGGGCATTTGCCAGGGGCCCAGCGGGACCCTGCGGTCTTGAAACGGTTACTTTATTTTAAATAACAGAAACAAGTAAAAATAATTTTGTTTTGGAAAATTTTCATGACGGCGATATTTTTTTGCTGCGCAAATGAATGTAAGACGATGGAAATTATACAAAAAATGAGTTGCGTAAACGCACGCATGAAAATTCATACGCGTAAGTGTGCCACCATGTGAAAATTCAATTCCCACTAACCTTATGTGTGGCCAGTAAGTCTCCGAAGCCGCCACAAATCGTCCTCGAAGACGCCATCCATCCAACCAAGTCTAAAAAGCGCCGCACAAACCATCTCCACACGCACTACACACATCACGCACGCACACTATACCTTCACCGGGCACAACTCGCGCCTCCAGGCACCCTCGAGCTCAAAAATTTCCGAAAAACCCAAAAACCACCGCCAAATTTGGCTTAGAAAATCTTAAGCCGGGGTGCGTGGAGACTGCCTACCAATAACTGAGCGATCAAGTCTGTGCCTGCAGATAATTGCAAGACAATGGGGAGATGATGAAGGGATTCTCGCCTCTAAGACGTTGCGCATAGGGAACCTGCGCATTACCACGATAAGACGGAAACTCCAGATGCATTCAGGTGACGCGTTTTTTTGGAAATAATTCTAAAAATATACGACTTATTTGGGCTAAGGAGACTTCAGGGTCAAGCGACAATGCGCAACAGCGTCGAGTGCGAGTGCACTTAAAGGTGATGGACTGTTCTATGCATTAAATTAGAGCGTCTTGAATTAATAAATAATGAGGTTATATTAATATGTAAATTATAAAGATTTTTGTATTGCGTTAAGAATAATTCTGCATATGCAATAATATTCAGCCAATAACCCCTAGTTATAATGATAATAACAATAAGTAATAGTAATAATAATAATGATAATGATGACGAAACTCAGATCAGAGACAGTGCCGTAAGAATAATAATAAAAATAACCTAAAGTGGCCCGGAGGCAATCAAGATTATTGTCAAATACATTTATGGTTTCAATTAAAACAATCAATCGCATCTGATACGATCAACGAGTCCTTGTGAAAAAATTCAGTGTGGCAAATCATTTTTGGCGACGGTCATTAGACACAGCAGCAGAAATAGGGCGGCATTAAATAAATGAATAATAATAATAATAAGTGATTGATACCCAAAAATTGCGTCCTTGAAAATTGATACTGGATTAAGATTGTCGGTTAAAGACCAAATTTAAACAATTTTTGTTCAACTTTGCTTAAACTTTGGGAAAATTTAAACAGCTTTTGTTCAGCTTTGCCCAAACTTTGGGCAAAGTTGTACAAACGTAGTTTAAATTTAGTCTTTACACGGCAATCTCAATACTTTACAATAAGTAATAATAATAATAATTGAAAATTATAATTTATCCAAATTTGAGGGGACAAAAATAGATAATCCCTTATGATGATGAAATGAAAAAAAATCAGTGTGGCAAATCATTTTTGGTGACTGTCATTAGACACAGCAGCAGAAATAGGGCGGCATTAAATAAATGAATAATAATAATAATAAGTGATTGATACCCAAAAATTGCGTCCTTGAAAATTGATACTGGATTAAGATTGTCGGTTAAAGACCAAATTTAAACAATTTTTGTTCAACTTTGCTTAAACTTTGGGAAAATTTAAACAGCTTTTGTTCAGCTTTGCCCAAACTTTGGGCAAAGTTGTACAAACGTAGTTTAAATTTAGTCTTTACACGGCAATCTCAATACTTTACAATAAGTAATAATAATAATAATTGAAAATTATAATTTATCCAAATTTGAGGGCACAAAAATAGATGATCCCTTGTGATGATTAAATGAAAAAAAATCTGTGTGGCAAATCATTTTTGGCGACGGTCATTAGACACAGCAGCAGAAATAGGCCGTCATTAAATAATATAATTAAATAAATTTTCAAATTATTATTAAACAAAAATTGACAAAATAAAGATTTTTTTATGAATAATAATAATAAGTAATTGATATCGAAACATTGCGTCCTTGAAAATTGATACTGGATTGAGATTGTCGGGTAAAGACCAAATATAAACAATTTTTGTTCAACTTTGCTTAAACTTTGGAAACATTTAAACACCTTTTGTTCAGCTTTGCCCAGACTTTGGGCAAAGTTGTACTATCGTAGTTTAAATTTAGTCTACACGACAATGTCAATTATGTACAATAAGTAATAATAATAATAATTAAAAATTATAATTAGAGACTTGGGCTGTTAACCGTTGCTTAAAATAATAATAATAATAAGCTATGATTAAACTTTGAGATAGACAATCACTAATTATACTGGCCAACAAAATTGTATTTTATGACTGATGAATGACTTATGTCGCATGATGTTTACTAATTTGACGTCGCTGATTCCAAATATACCCTCATTTGTTTTCTAACAGCTCTTGTTTGCGAGTTATAGCTTTCACTAAAAATTAGCTTTCTTGTCGTGTTTATTTGCTGTTAATTTAAAAATTATTGAGTTATCTTACTATAATTTGATATGGCATCGTCAAGAAGAAATTGTGTGAATGATCCAAACAATTTTTGTTTCATTTGCGGAGAGTATATGTTTAAAGTATGCCGTTTAAATGTGACAACGTTCGTAAATGAGGCTTACAAAAATTACTTTGGGCACCCGCTGGAACTGAAAGATAAGCCTTGGATTCCTCAAAAGGTATGCACAACGAGTTTCTGCTCTGATGGACAAATAAGAAATAGTTTCCGGTATGAAATCGCTATGATCTGGAATCAACCACTGAACCACCATGACAACTGATATTTTTGTTTGGTGAACATAACTGGCATTAACCGAACAAATCGAACCAAATGGAAATATCCTTGCATACGATCGGCACATAGACGTGTCTTGAGCCCTAAGACTACACTTGAAGCTCAACCTGATGCTTCACAAGAGGAGCCAATTGATTTTGAGACAAAACTTGACCGTAGTGATAATAACTTTGAATGTGACCTGGAAACGCCAAAACCATTCAACCAAGATGATTTAAACGACCTAATCAGAGATCTGGGACTGTCGAAGGCTGCTTCAGAAATTTTGGCTTCTGGGCTAAAAGAAAGAAACTTATTAATAAAAGGAACTAAAATTTCATGTTACCGCACAAGAGAACAGAATCTCGACAAATATTTTGCTGATGTTGATGATTTTGTATTTTGTGAAGATGTACCTGGTTTAATGGCTGCAATGGGATTACGAAATTATGTTAAAAGGGAGTGGCGTTTATTCATAGACTCGTCAAAACGGAGTCTAAAATGTGTTCTCTTACACAATGGAAATAAATTAGGGTCGTTGCCTATTGCACATTCTACTAATGTAAAAGAATAATATACATCTATTGTTCTGGTTTTGGACAAAATTAAATATGTGGAAAACAACTGGCTCATATGTGTTGATTTAAAAATGGCCAACTCTCTTTTAGGCCAACAAGGTGGTTACACAAAGTATCCCTGTTTTCTTTGCTTGTGGGATAGTAGAGCTAAAGATCAACACTGGGATAAAAAGGATTGGCCTACTCGGGAAGTGCTAGTTCCAGTACAACAAAACATGATAAACCCCCCTTTAGTATCAAGGGATCATATAATTTTGCCTGCATTGCATATAAAATTAGGGCTTATAAAACAATTTGTTAAAGGTCTTAACAAAAATGGAAATTGTTTCCTTTTTCTACTAAAACAGTTCCGAAAACTGAGTGCAGAAAATATAAAAGTGGGCATTTTTGACGGGCCAATAAGATCATTAATAAAAGACACACATTTTACGGACACTTTGATAGAGATTGAGAAAAAGGCATGGAATGAATGACCATTTGTTTGGCTTATTCAAAATTTTATGGGAAATAAGAAAAGCTCTGACTATTCTCAACACGTCGAACAATTAATGAGCCACTTTCAAACGCTTTTTTGTTTATATTTTTTATAATTTTTTAACCCAACCCTTAATTATCTCCGCATATGAAATGGACTTTACCACTTTATGAACCAATATTATGAATAAAATGATATGAATAATAAAATGATTTATATGTTGTATGTTTTTTTTTTTAGAAAGTGATAAGACAGTCATAGTGCGGCGGGAATCAGGAGAGTTTGGCTTCAGGATACATGGCTCAAAGCCGGTAGTCGTCTCAGCCATAGAACCAGACACTCCTGCTGAGACGTCAGGATTGGAAGTGGGCGATATAGTGCTAGCAGTCAATGGAGTCAGCGTGTTGGACAAGAGCCATTCAGAGGTCGTTAAAATCGCACATGCAGGAAGCGACACATTAACTTTAGAGGTAATAATAATTACATACTCGTACATAAATATCGATATCTGCAAATTTCATTCAGAGTAAGTAATCTGAAGAAACGGAAGCGGAAATGTGCTAGCATATACTGCTGTAACTGTGAGACAGTATTGATGCAAGAGTATTTATTAAAAAAATATTATTAAAATTCGAAATTAGGCATATTATTGTCACCCCAAGAAGCTTCTTCGATGAACCTTCACATAAAAATTCACCATGGTTTAAAAAAAATATCACAGCAGTATTTAAAAAATAACAAAGATGCTTTATTTTTTATTTTTCAAACACTGCTATGATATTTTTTTTAAACCATGGTGAATTTTTATGTGAAGGTTCATCACTGAAGAAGCTGTCTTTAGGAAAACAAAAATAAAAATAAAACGAAGAAATTGCTATGGTAAGGCGAATAATCACTACAATCAATACTTGACCATTTTTTAGTATTACTTTTATAGGGCCAACTATCGACTTGACACTGACACTTCATGTCATCATTCATATAAAACGAAGAAGAGTTTGCCGCAATCGTTTGTATTCTTCGTTTCTTCCTAATATTAAAATTTCGTTGAAATTATAAATATTTTGAGGTAATATTGGAATTTTAGAAGGGAAATATTCAGTGACTACAAAATTTAATCAATGTGAGCAGATAACACTGGTCGACAAATTTTGAGGATTGTATTGTCCCTTCAATTTAAATGCATTTTTCGGAAAGTATTTACTAGCATATGAGGTGTTGGAGGTCATTGTTTTTTTGGCTTTCTACATAGTGTTTCTGTTATTTACTTACAAAATACGTTCTCAGTTAAAGATAGCTTAAAAAAGAATTACCAGCAACTGTCAAACTGAAATTTAAATCCAGTATTGCCATAAAGAATCATCAGAATCGGTCTTGCATCCCAAAAAAATTAAGTTACACCTTTTGCAAAAATTGAAATATCACAGAAACCTGACGTACTAGAAATTTTTTTTCAGGTTTTGAAACCAGCACAAAATTTTCTATCGGAATCGGGTATTCATCGGAATCGGACAAACATTGTGTTGACCATTGTAATTTACCTCTCATTATCTTGAAAATAATTCAAATTTACTCGAAAATTAACATAATTGCTTCAAAATATCAATATACAACTTTTTATCATAAAAATTTGGTACATTTTCAATGTGCTTAGTACCTGTAAAATTTAGTCAATGTGAGCAGATAATTTACCTCTCATTATCTTGAAAATCATTTAAATTTATTCAAAAATGTACATAATTGCTTTAAAATCTCAATATACGACTCTCTACATAAAAATTTAATAAATTTTGAGTGTGATTACTGACTACAAAATTTAGTCAATGTGAGCAGAAAATTTACCTCTCAAGATCTTAAAAATCGTCGACATTTACGCACAAATTTACAAAACTGCTTCAAAATATCGATATAAAGCACTTTCAAATGTAATTTAAAAAAAATTCTTCTAAAAAAGTTCTTTTTTTTAAATTATTGTCGAAGGGTATGCTGAAATGTCGAACGACTATTGATGGAATTGTACTCAACGACAAAAATATGTGATGGGCTCATGCAATAAATCCTAAGAAACCAATAGCTATTATTGCATAAATTATTCCTAAAGGTCCAAAAGCTTCCTTTTGGAAATATGTTAATGTAGTAAACCTACCACTCAATGTCTTAAACATCTACTAAACCATTCATAATTTCTTGATAATATTAAAATTTGGTAATGTGGACAATGTTAGGACATATTATAGTTTTATTTTGAATATTTTATTCAAGATTTAAAAAATTTCAAGATTGAAAGGTAATTTTCGTTTTTTTTATACCATTAAACAAATATTGTCTAATGGTATGAAAACGTGTCGACGAATGTTGATGAAATATCGAAGCTTTTTAACTTTTCTTGATAATATTAAAGTGTGCTTAGTGACTACAAAATTTAATCAATTTCAGCTGAAAATTTACCTCTCAAGATCTTGAAAATCGTTGACATTTACTCAAAAATGTACATAACTGCTTCAAAATATCGATATATAACTCCCTTAATATAAAAATTTGGTAATGTTAGCACTTTAAAATGTAATCTAAAAGGATTTCTTCTAAAAAAAGTTTATTATTTTAAAATTATTGTCGAAAGGTATGAAGAAATGTCGAACGAATGTTGATGGAATTGTACTAAAAAACAATATATGTAAATGCAGTAAACCTACCACTCAATATCTTAAACCTCTACTAAACCGTTCATAATTTCTTGAAAATATTAAAAGTTGGTAATGTGGACAATGTTAGGACATATTATAGGTTTATTTTGAAGATTTTATTCAAGATTTCAAAATTTTCAAGATTGATAGGTGTTTTTTTTATTAACACCATTAGACAATAATTGTCGAAAGGTATGAAGAAATGTCGAACGAATGTTGATGGAATTGTACTCAAAGATAGTATATGTAAATGTAGTAAACCTACCGTTCAGTATTTTAAACATCTACTAAACCATTCATACATCTCTACATAAAAAATTGGTAAATTTTCAGTGTGCTTAGTGACTACACAATTTAATCAATGTGAGCAGAAAATTTACCTCCTAATATTTTGAAAATCGTTCACATTTACTCAAAAATTGACATAACTGCTTCAAAATATCAACATAAATCTCTATTAACATAAAAATTAGGTAATGTTGGCACTTTACAATGTAATTAAAAACGATTTCTTCTAAAACAGTTCATTTTTTTTTTAATTATAGTCGAAAGGTATGAAGAAATGTCGAACTAATATTGATGGAATTGTACTCAAAGACAATATATGTAAATGTAGTAACCTACCACTCAATATCTTAAACATCTACTAAACCATTCATAATTTTATGCTATTATTAAAATATGGTAATGTGGACAATTTCAGGACTCTAAATTATAGGTTTATTTTAAAGATTTGATTCAAGATTTCAAGGTTTCCAAGAATGATAGGTGAAATTATAAATATTTTGAGGTAATATTGAACTTTTAGAAGGGAAATTTTCAGTGTGTTTAGTGATTATAAAATGTAATCAATGTGAGCAGAAAATGTACCTCTCAATATCTTGAAAATAATTGAAATTTACTCAAAAATGAACATAATTGCTTTAATTATTGTTTTTTTTTTTTAAATATTGTCGAATGGTATGAAAACGTATCGACGAATGTTTATTTAACTTTTCTTAATAATATTAAAATTTGGCAATGTGGGCAATTTTAGCAACTTAAATGTACTAAGTATTAAAGGTTATTTTAAGAAAGTTTGATATATTTTTTTTAATATTGTCTTGTAGTACAAAAGCGTGTATGATTTTTAACAAGTAGACAAAGTTTTAAACTCACAAATGAACTTTTTAATAATTAACGAATGTTTCGAACAAATCTATCGAAAATTAAGCAGCGAGAATGTTTCATAAACTTCCAAATAAATGAAAGACAGTGAACAATGTAACAACAATTGCCTGTATAATTATAAAAAATAATTACCTTGATGATCCTCTGGTCAGCTGGTCACAATGTCAGTTGGTGTGCCATCAGTTGGAGAAAAATTGATAATTCTGAAAAAAATAGCGTATTATAGAGTTGAAAATTATAGCTAATATGATAATTTAATAATTTGATAATTGTATTGATCCTAACTTGAGTTAATTTGATTTGATGTAAAACGCTTTATGCACCTGTCTCAGGTAAATTTAAACATTATATGATAATATCGAAATGATAATATTTTATGAGCAATATTATTCATTATAGAAATACATATTTCAATATTTGATGGTTAAGAAAATCAAGAGTATAAATGAAAGACTCGAAATTTTTTATTTTAGTATTTGTCCTCGTATATAGTTTTGTTCGGTATTTTTCCTTCGGTTATACTTTTTGTCTAGTATTCGCCATGCGATTATAGTTTTTGTTTAGTATTCCCCATTCGATTATAGTATTTGTTTAGTATTCGCCATTCGATTATAATTTTTGTTTAGTATTCGCCATTCAATTATAGTTTTTTATTTAGTATTCGCCATTCGATTATATTCGTTTTTTTTATATAACTGTCGTTCGATTATAGATTTTTCCCACGACAATATATGATTCTAATAGATTAAATGGCGTATGATAAAAATTATCATTAGGTTTAAGGTTTTATCAATAATTACCAGTTTATATATATTTAAAGTTCTTTTAACAAGTACTTCCAAGTATTTAAAAAAAATATATTATTCATTTTTATCGCCAAACTAGTTTCGGTTTAAAAAAAAACATCTTCAAAGGCATGTGTATTTAATGTGTATATATCCTGAATATTTATTTCAATTGTAATTTGAAATTTGAAAGATATACAGGGTGTCTCAAAATTGACGCCCGTGCTTTTGGGTTTGATTCAGGGTTTAGCCCCCAAATTGAAAATTAAGAGTGGAAAATTTTCCGTTTTTCCCTCGTTATGGAGTTATTCATAAAAGTGCAAAAAAATAACATTCCAACTGATAACAAAGTTAAGACATATCAATAACCCATTACACAATCATAGCAACAAAAGTCTATATGAAGTCTATTTGATACATCAAACTACATATAATTAAACTATAACTGTAAAAGCAGAAATATAGATATAGATAGCGAATAAAGATTGTAACTACTAACATTTCAACTTTAAACTTTATTATTTACTAATAATATTAAAAAACAAGATATTGTCCATATCTGTCAAAGTAATTGTCAAATCTGACAGTTATGTCTTTGGATTTGACAAAATAATTAAATCAAAATCGTGTTTTGGGTGGTAGTGGTCGAAAAAGTTATTGTTTACATTTTTATCAATAACTCTATAACGGGTGACAGACGGAAAATTTTCCGTTCTTGATTTTCAATTATTTTACCCCCTGAATCAAGTCCCTAAAGCATCAATTTTGAGACACTCTGTATATGTCTATTACATTTAGGTTGTTTTAATAAGTACTTACTGGTATTTATTTTTATTTATTTTTATCGCCTAACTAGTTTCAGTTAATTATTTAACACACATATGCCTCTGAAGATGTTTTTTTATAAACCGAAACAAGTTAGGCGATAAAAGTAAATAATAAAATAAATAAAAATAAAAACAAGTAGGTACTTGTTAAAACAACCTTAAATAAAAATTATCATTAATCTGATAAAATTAATGATTAATATTTTATGAGCAATATGTTACAACGGCATAACACATGGATATGTTAAGATTTTGTGGTAGAAAAATTGAGAGCAAAAATTAAGGACTCAGATTGCGTCTTCGTATAGTTTTTTTAGTATTCGTATAAAATAAATAAAAATTAATACCAGTAAGTATAAAAAACTTGTTATAACTTATATAACTTTATACTTGATAAAACAACCTTAAATAAAAATTATCATTATTCTAATAAAATTGATGATTAATATTTTATGAGCAATATGTTACAATGTCATAACACATGGATATGTTAATATTTTATGGTAGAAAAATTGAGAACAAAAATTAAGGACTCAGATTGCGTCTTCGTATAGTTTTTTTTAGTATTTGTCCTTCGATTATAGTTTTTATATAGTATTTGCCGTACCATTATAGTTTTTTTAGTATCTGTCCTTCGATTATAGTTGTTGTGTAGTATTTGTCATTCGATTATAGTTTTTTTAGTATCTGTCATTCGATTCTAGTTTTTACATTATATCATACTGTTATGATTTTATGGTTGAAAAAATGAGAGCAAAAATTATGGACTCAGATTGCCTCTGCGTATAGTCTTTTTAGTATTTGTACTTCATTATAGTTTTTGTGTAGTATTTGCCATTCGATTATAGTTTTTTTAGTATCTGTCCTTCGATTATAGTTTTTGTGTAGTATTTGTCATTCGATTATAGTTTTTTTAGTAACTGTCATTTGATTATAGTTTTTACATTATATCATACTGTTATGATTTTATGGTTGAAAAAATGAGAGCAAAAATTCAGGACTCGGATTGCCTCTGCGTATAGTCTTTTTAGCATTTGTCCTTCGATTATACTTTTTGTATAGTATTTGCCATTGGATTATAGTTTTTTTAGTATCAATCCTTCGATTATAGTTTTCTTAGTATCAGTCATTCGATTATAGTTTTTACATAATATCATACTGTTAAATGTGCTTTAATAGTACCTACTCTTTGCTCCCTAGGCTCGATCGGTAGGTGTTAAAACAGCCATCAGCCATATCATCCACATCCCTTATTTAATAACGATATTTTAAACAACTGTTCTTATTACACAATAAAGCTACATATCTCTCATAAGTTTTAATTATATTGAAAAAAAAAACTAATTTTACGAATCAAACTGAAATATTAAATATTCACGGTATTATGAAAAGTACTAAATGCCGTATGGCTACGGTTTATTGTGAAATCTCGGCTATCGCCTCGATTAATATTAAACCTCAGCTGTTATTTGCTTCATAAGAATAGGCTTTATGAACCCTATACTTCATAAGTATTGGCTTATGCTATAGTAAGTATATACTATAATGTTATATACCGTTATAGTATATAACGGAATTAGGCTGATATGGGTTGACAGACGAGGTTGACATATTGTAAAAACGAGGCGCAGCCGAGATTTTAAAATCAACCGAGTCTGTTATATCCATATCGGCCGTATGTTGTTTTATAGTTTTCGTGATACTCAAATAAAAAGGATTAAATTAAGCGAAATAATTTTCATAAATCATAATGACATATTTCAAGCATGCTGTGATGGTTGTGTGGTAATGCTTGTGAACACCAAAATAAATAAATAAACAAAATATCAGGTAAAAATGGTGAAAGTCTTTCTCCTGAATGTTATCAAGAAATTCTGGATGAAGGCTGCAGCAAGTCGAGAGTTACTGCCTGCGAAGATCAAAAATAGATACGAAAAAATATACGAAGAATTTTCCGAATGGAGAAAAAGCAGGAGAGTCGAAAGTGCTAACGAAGACAATTTACTGTGTGTGTATCCTCACTTGTTAAAAAATTTCGTCCTCGGCTGTTAAATTTTAACAGCCGTGGCTGATATCAGTTAAATAACCACCATGGAGACAGTACCGATAATATGTAATTACTATTGAGTATCACGAAAATATTGTTTTTTTTTGTACATACGCCGTAAAATAGCTATTTTAGGTACTATTTTAGGGAAAAGTTGTCGTGGTTACTATGGTGGTAACTATGGTGGCATGATAATTAAAATCCAAAGCGCACTATTTTCGAGAAATATTTGCCCTGACGACTTGTTAATGTCATAATAAAAGATTTGGATGTGTTTTGGGAGCATATACAAAAAAATGTGTGTATACTTCGCGCAACGATAGTTTGTTTTTATGACATTGACTTGCAATAAAAATTATAAGGGTGGGATTGTTAAACCACTTCAAGTCAGGTATCATAAAAGTCCTATGAAGAACATCATATAGATCTTAGAAATCGTGTAGACATTCATATAGAAAAATGTACTATCCATGTACCAAAAATGATTATTTATTTCGGAATCAACGTAAAATAAGTTCCAAGCCTATCTAAAATGCCATTCTAAACACGTTGGTACCCCATTAAATACATTCCTTTTGTACAAACACAAAAACGTCCACAATCACAACAGTTCTGGCCACATGCAAATCCCCCAACTTAATGAAGCATTATCCTGCCGCAGCTTTTCACATTTCTGTCGTTCTTCTAGGTGGCGAGAACGTGTGGAGTCCTCAGTCCGGCCTCCGCCGAGATACACGGGGGGTCCCCCTTGTACAGCGGGTACTTATGGAAATTAGGGGGCCACGCCAGTGGCACACCCTCCAACAAATGGATTAGACGGTGGTTCTCTTTGAAGAAAGACAACTGCCTGTACTTTTATAAGACTGATTTGGTAAGACGATCATAAATCACACGGATGTAAATGGTGTACACCGGGATATGGTCAAGGCTCGCGTGGAGTTGAATAATTGAATAATTCAAGGATACAAATGCAAAACATTAGATAATATAGTGTGAATGGTTGAGATTTGTGTATCAAGGATTTTCGTACTTACGTTATGTGTCTACAATAACATTGCGTAGACAGTAACAAATCGCAACGTTTTTTAGCCATAGCTGCAGAAATAGGCTGCCTTTTGATAAAATTATCAAAATTTAGAACTCCATTACGTATGACTTTCTCCATATATTTATCAACTAAGTTATCGAAACATCTTTTTCACAGACGTTTATTTTATTTGTGAAAAAGGTGTATCGTATTTTATTTTCTACGATATTTTCACAAGCTCCATATCACCTGTAACTAAGTTATAATTTTTTTCTGAGGTTAATTAAGATTTTTTTTTATTATGCTTAACACTTCTCTTATTTCCCACAAATTTTTGAACAAGCCAAACAAACTCATTCCATGCCTTTTTCTCAATCTCTGTCAAAGGTCCGTAAAATGTGTGTCTTTTAAAAAATGTACAATTTTAAATTTATATTTTTACATTTAGGAGAAGACTGTGTATCTCCTAATACCAATTTTGACATATTTCCATGTGATTCTTTTTAATCATTATAATAAGACTGGATAACAGCATTTCTGATGATTGGATTATATTTCATGATACCAGCCTAATTTTTAATGACGATTTCAAATCTGTGATCGAATTTTATGTATGAGCTTTAGTCTAGAAAATATGATAATAAGAATTTATTAAGTTCTTAAATTGAAAAAAACTTTCTTTAATAAGACTTCCTTGCAGAAGTTGAAGTTAGAGAGCTATTCTGAATGCTCCAACAATAGTCAGCCATCATATGTGCGTTCCAGAAGCCTTGATAGCGTTCCTCCATCGTACGAAGGTCCTGGTGGAATCGCTCGCCCTGTTCTTCACTTTCATCCCCAAGATTAGCGGGAAAATGGTCTAAGTGGTCGTGAAGATAGTGTAATTTGATGCTCATGTTACATCCAAGCGTTTGAAAGTAACTCATTAGTTGTTCCACGTGTTGAGAATAGTCAGAACTTTTCTTATTTCCCAAAAAATTTTGAACAAGCCAGACAAACTCATTCCATGCCTTTTTCTCAATCTCTGTCAAAGTGTCCGTAAAATATTTGCCTTATTGGCCCCTCAAAAATGCCCGCTTTTTTCTATTCTGCACTCAGTTTTGGAAACTGTTTTGGTACAAAAATGAAGAAATTTCCATTTTTGTTAAGACCTTTAACAAATTGTTTTATAAGCCCTAATTTTATATGTAATGGAGGCGAAATTATATGATCCCTTGATACTAAAGGCGGGTTTATCATGTTTTGTTGTCCAGGAACTAGCACTTCCTGAGTAGGCCAATCCTTTTTAACCCAGTGTTGATCTTTAGCTCTGCTATCCTACAAGCAAAGAAAACAGGGATACTTTGTGTAACCATCTTGTTGGCCTAAAAGAGAGTTGACAATTTTTAAATCAATACATAAGGGCCAGTTGTTTTCCTCATATTTAATTTTGTCCAAAACAGAGCAATAGATGTATATTCTTCTTTTACATTAGTCAAATGTGCAATAGGCAACGATCCTAATTTATTTCCATTGTGTAAGAGAACACATTTTAGACTCCGTTTTGACGAGTCTATGAATACACGCCACTCACTTGAAACATAATCTCGTAATCCCATTGCAGCCATTAAACCAGGTACATCTTTACAAAATACAAAATCATCTACATCAGCAAAATATTTGTCGAGATTCTGTTCTCTTGTGGGGTAATATGAAATTTTAGTTCCTTTTGGTAATAAGTTTCTTTCTTTTAGCCTAGAAGCCAACATTTCTGAAGCAGACTTCGACAGTCCCAGATCTCTGATTGGGTCGTTTAAATCATCTTGGTTGAATGGTTTTGGCGTTTCCAGGTCACATTCAAATTCACTATCACTACGGTCAAGTTTCGTCTCAAAATCAATTGGCTCCTCTTGTGAAGCATCAGGTTGAGGTTCAGGTGTAGTCTTAGGGCTCAAGACACGTCTATGTGCCGATCGTGTGCAAGGATATTTCCATTTGGGCCAATTTGTTCGGTTAATGCCAGTTATATTCACCAAACAAAAATATCAGTCGTCATAGTAGTTCAGTGGTTCATTTCAGATCATAGCGATTTCGTACCGGAAACTATTTCTTATTTGTGCATCAGAGCAGAAACTCGTTGTGCATACCTTTTGAGGTATCCAAGGCTTATCTTTAATTTCTAGCGGGTGCCCAAAGTAATTTTTGTAAGCCTCATTTACGAACGCTGTCACATTTAAACGGCATACTTTAAACATATACTCTCCGCAAATGAAACAGAAATGGTTTGGATCATTCGCACAATTTCTTCTTGACGATGCCATATCAAATTATAGTAAGATAACTCAATAATTTTTAAATTAACAGCAAATAAACACGGCAAGAAAGCTAATTTTTAGTAAAAGCTATAACTCGTAAACCAGAGCTGTTAGAAAACAAATGAGAGTATATTTGGAATCAGCGACGTCAAATTAGTAAACATCATGCGACATAAGTCATTCATCAGTCATAAAATGCAATTTTGTTGGCCAGTTTAATTAGTGATTATCAATCTCAAAGTTTAATCATGGCTTATTATTATTATTATTTTAAGCAACGGTTAACATCCCGAGTCTCTAATTAAAATTTTTAATTGTTATTATTATTACTTATTATACAGGATTGAGATTGTCGTGTAAAGACTAAATTTAAACTAAGTTTGTTTAACATTGCCCAAAGTTTGGGAAAAGCTGAACAAAAGCTGTTTAAATGTTTCCAAAGTTTACGCAAAGTTGGACAAATTGTTTAATATTGGTCTTTGCTCGACAATCTCAATCCAGTATCAATTTTCAAGGACGCAATTTTTCGGTATCCTTTCCCCTAAAAGTCCTTTCAAGATATTCGACAAATCTATTAGCCTTTTGAGTATTGCTTTTTGCATGTCTCATCTGCACTTCTAATTGAAGAATTCCGCAAGATTGGTCTCTAAGTCTCTTAGTGGCTTTCCAAAGTTAATCATCAGTTTTACTGTCATTTGATAATCCAATTAGTTATTCACTAATAGTCATTTTTATTTTTTTTAATCTCTCATTTGAGTTGTTGTGTTGCGTTATTTACTCTAGTTTTATCTACTGGGCATCTAAATTGATGATAGATTCTTCTGAGTCTTCTCTATTCAGAAATAAGGGTTCGAATTTCTTTGGGGTAATTGTTACGTTTTGTTCGTGGGGTAATAATAGGGGTGTTCTCCCATGTAGCTTGTTGGATATTATCAACACATTTTTCCGCTTCATTGTATAGCTGGTCTTCGTTTCTTATTGAGGATGCCATGCTGATAGTGTCTTCAAGTTGAAGTTTAAAGCTCTGCCTGTTAGTTAATCTGTTAGTCAATCTAGCAGGTATTTTCTTTTGTATACTACTATCGCTTAGGGTGAGGACAATCGGAGAATGGTCCGATTCATATCCCAAGCCTCTTCCACGTATATATAGTTTACAGACCCATTTCGTGAAATTAGTTGTTACCGATTTGGTTGTACCTACTTTCCAGATTTTCGATTATGAGGAGCAATTTCTCGAAGTTTACTTTATTAGAAAATCTTAGCCTAAAAAAACGTTTAGAAAAATAACTGATCTAATCATCTTTAAACGTTTTCCAGGATAAACAACCAGTTGGTGCCATGATGCTGTTCAACTACGACATAAGCCGCGTCGACGACGCCGATTCCGACGCTCCTCCTCGGCAGCTCCGCTTCAGCCTGAAGCGTCGCGGCGTCCCCAGCCTCCACCTGGCTGCCGACAGCGACCAGGCTGTAGCCAGGTGGCTGGAGGTGCTAATCCAGGCTGCGGAGGAGAGCCAGATGACCGACGCCTGGCTGGAGCAGACCAGGAGGAACCTGACGGTGCCTCCGAACGCCATCAGGAAGCCCGACTGCTTCGGGTATTTGGTGAAGCTGGGCAACCAGTGGAAGTCCTGGAGCAGGAGGTACTGCGTGCTCAAGGACGCGTGCCTGTACTTCTACCAGGACGCAAACGCCAAGAGTGCTTTCGGTGAGTTGCAACTTCTTTGATTGCAGCGTAGTTGTTTGCAGCCTAATTAATTACGTGTAATTACGAAAGTCGGGCGTGTACGTGATGGGATCAAAACTTTACACTGCCTAATTACTACCGGAAGTACGTAAAAACTTAGTTGTTCATGCTACGTGAATTTTCACAAAGTAATCTAAATTCTGTGCAAATACTAGACCTGGTTAGGCCAATAAGTTTAATTTATAAATAGAAAGTATATAACATATTCTCACCAGGAACTGCTCCCACACATAAATTACGTTATTTGTAAAAACGCCCTTTTTGTGGCTTTCAATCAAGATTCATTCAAGCAGTTCAATAAGTAGCAATTAAGGCATCCTTGAACTGTTTTTGCGATCACTAATCATCTAGGATAGTTTCTACAAATAGAATACAATATTTATAATAGGAAATTACATTTGCACAAAATTCAATTAAACAAAAACTCAATTTAAATAAAAAAAAGTTTTTTCTAAAACCCTGTAACCCTCTAATTAGTGATTTTAAAAATACTCTTCTTCGTGTAATAACGCGTTATGGCATACAAAAAATAATGTTACGTGAGTAAATGTGCAGGTGAATGATTAAAAACAAAAATCGACCTTTTTCAGGATTTACAAAACACAACATGAAATAACAAAATTATGAATTTTGTGCCCAGTTAAAAGTGTTAACCTGCTAAGTCCTGATTTTTTGAACTGTTATTTTTGATGATTTTTAAAAATAGAAGATCTTGTGCATGGTATTGTAAAACTATATGGTCGGTTAAGAGTGTTAATCCGCTAACGCCATTTTTTCTGAACTGTTATTTTTGATAAAT
Organism: Othius punctulatus; assembly: GCA_951805005.1. Taxonomy (NCBI): domain Eukaryota; kingdom Metazoa; phylum Arthropoda; class Insecta; order Coleoptera; family Staphylinidae; genus Othius; species Othius punctulatus. The sequence continues at coordinate 16,971,667 of OX638144.1, forward strand.
TTTAAGAATAGAAGATCTTATGCATGGTATTGTAAAACTACAGACTCCAAATTGTATTCTAAATCAAGAACTTTCGATGTCGGGAATATCTGCTCCAAAAACTAATTCTCAAACTCAAAAATACTCAAAAACTCCAAAATTAATAATAATAAATCCACAATAACAAAAAAATGCTATACAAATCAATTCTGTGCATATGTTTGTTTTTATTTGTTTGCAAAATATGTAATTTATGTAATTAAAGAAAACGTAATTTGGATTTTGATTTAAAACAATTTTTGGCAATGTACAGTTATGCTTACATAAATCTAGTACAAGGAATTAGGTTACAATAGCTATTTTATATAGCAATGTCAATATATTTGTACTAGATATATGCGAACATGACCGTACATGTTTTTTCTTGCATCGTGGAAAATTGTGTTTAGGACTTAATGGGTTAACACATTAACCAACGACATGTATCAATTATATTTTCCTCCTTATGAAACTTATGTGCTCCTGTGTTTTTGTTCCGTGATTTTTTGTTTCAAATTTACATTTTATTATAAAATTGGTAATTTGAATTAAATTTCCAATTGGATCAAAATGAAATCAAGTTGAATCAAAAATATGGATCTCAAATAAAAATTCGTTCATGCGGCCAATATTCATTACATATTTTGATGCAATTTTCAAATGTTTTGCCCTCAGAAACTTATTGAAGACGAAGAGTAAACTCCATGATCTTTAAATTATAACTTTTTTAATTCGGCCAATATTCATTACATATTTTGATGCAATTTTCAATTGTTGTGCCCACATAAACTTATTAAAGACGAAGAATAAACTACATGATCTTTAAATTATAACTTTTTTCTCATTTTAGGTGTGGCTTGTTTGCATGGATACAGAGTTCAACAGTCATCGTCTGGTAGCAAAAAGCATGCGTTCGAAATAATTCCATCCGACCCGAAGCAGAAGCATTTCTACTTCCACACCGAATCGGATATGGATAGAAAAAGGTAAATTACGATTGCAGACTTAAGGCATCTATTGCTGCAATCCTCATATTCTGTTAATAAGGTTACAAAAATATGATAAATTCTGAACCTCTGTTTTATGTCATGGAGCGTTATACATAAAAACATAAACCGTGGTTTTGCGGTGGTTTAGCGGAGTTTTACAAAGGGTTGCCAAGGTTACTAAGGTTAAACCACCGTTAAATCGCGGCTTATTTTTTTATGAATAACGCTGATGGTATCTAGTTATAAAATTTATTTATAATGGATGATACAATTAGAAAAAATCATTTTTCATCATTTAAAAATAATGAAATTTATTAATTTCCATAGTCCCATACAATATGCGCTCCCTAAGGTTTGTATTCAAAGTTAAAATTTTGCAAAATTTCTGCAAAATCAGTATAAGAAATAGAAGTCGAAGAGCTTTAGACCACTATCAAACCGGAAGGGGAAAGTTAAGTGCCTTCCGATTCCAGAAGTATTGCGTTGTATTAACCTAAATTTGAAGTTCTGAAGATTACAAAAATTAAAACGCTTTTCTCATTATAAAATATCATTCATTTCAGAAGTATTAATATCTCAAAATATAACAGACAAAACGTAACTTAAATGTCAGACTTATATGTATAAATGATCAAATATCAGACTGTACGAATGTCGGAATGACGAAAGTTTTAAATACTAAATTTCGTGAAATATAATCTAAAACTTTCAGGTGTCATTCAGGTTAAGTTCAATGATCTTAAATTTTCATTATGGTATTTACTGTTTTTCGATTGAAAATCGTCAGATGTAATATTAACAGTTTATGACTTCAAAGCCTTAAATAAAACAAAGAGAAAACCCTTTTTCACAATAAACATTTATTACACCAAATGTACATTTCGATTGCAAGGTAATTATCATCAGTAGACAGACAAATACTGAATACATTCAGTGTAATAAATGTTTATTGTGGTTTTTTCTCCATGTTTTATTTTTAAAAATTTACAAGCTTCAATACTTTGATTACAAAGCCTTAACAATTATTTTCATTCAATGGCATTTGTTGATATAAAACAGTATGCTGTCGTAATGTAACATATGTAACCTTCAATTTTTGCCGTAATAATGACAGTTGTTCATTTAATAACTTCCAAATGTCAAAACAATATGCTGTCATAATGTTACATAGGCTCCCTTGAATTTTTGCCGTAATAATGATAGTTGTTCATTTGATAACTTCCAAATGTCAAAACAATATGCTGTCGTAACGTCACATATGTAACCTTGAATTTTTGCCGTAATAATGATAGTTGTTCATTTCATAACTTACAAATGTCAGACTGACAAAACTTTAAAATGTCGGACTGTTAAAAAATATCAAATATCAAACTGACAAATGTCGGAATGCTTTTGAATATCAAATAAGATTAAATATAGTACTTTCATGTGTCATATTGATTTTTATGACCTTCAATTTTTTGTATTAAGTGGTATTTACTGTTTTTCAACGTACCAGTTTTAAACGAATAGGTCGCAGTGTTATGACCTTAAAACTTCACATTTATTTTCATTTAATGTGATTTTGCGAACATAAACCATGCAATTGTCATAATGACAGTTATTTGACATTTAATTTTACCCCTAAAATTGACAGATGTCTATTTTTTTACTTCCATGTGTAGGACTAGTAAAAGTTTTAAAATGACTGATATAAATCATCAAATATTTCGACGTCACAAAAGTCGAAATGATGACAGTTTTAAATGCCAAATAAAGTGAAATATATTCTAAAAGCTTCGGGTGGCTTAGTTCTAGGTCTTTCAATCTTGAATATTTTATCGAGTGTTTTTAACTTTAAGTTTCAAATGAAAGATTAGCAGTGATTAGTAAAGATTCGTGACTTTAAGCCTAAACATTTATTTACATGTAATGGCAAATTGTTAACATAAAACATTCAGTTGTCATAATGACAGTTATTTAACTGTCAATTTAGCTATAATAATGACAGTGGCCTCGCTCTGGCCGAGGTTATCAATGGAATAAACAAGATATAACCTAAACCAGCTTAACCTATCATAATGTCTATTTCATAACTTCAAAATTTCAAATTACCAAAACTTTTAAATGTCATACTTACTGATGCAAAAATATCAGACTGACACAAATATCAGAATAGCGAAACTTTTAAATACCAAATAAGAGGTACGGTAATCTATCAATTGTGTTTATGACCTTATCAACTATTTTCAATTTAAAAGTTTTAAATATAAGTTCGCAGTTTTATGACTTTAAACCTTGACATTTATTTTCATCTAACGACATTTTGCGAACATAAACCATTTAGTTGTCATAATATCAGTTATTTAACCTTTAATTTTAACCATAAAAAACATGAATACCTTATTATTTATATTTTTATTATAGTTTCAACCATTATACCAGTTTATGTTAACAATTTTCCATTAAATATAAATAAATGTTTAGGCTCATAGTCATAAATCTTTGCTAAACATATTACATTATGTTTAGTTTCTCGTACTTACTAGTAAAGTCATTAGATCTTATAGTTTTTTTAATGTTTTTATATATTTGCCTGACAAAAACAAAAAAAATACTTAAATTTTAATAAAATGGTATATAAATATATAAATAGCTTCCGAAGATGGCCATAATCAGCCGAAACTAGTTGACTATAGAAAAAAAAACTATAAGACCTAATTACTTCAATAGTAACTACGAGACAAGAAACATAATATATAATTTATATTTTTGTTTTCACGCATCCACTGCAATATGTTTTGTTTTATGGTAATAAATGATTATTATTATTATTATATCTATGACATTTGTCTATTTTATAATTGCCATATGTCGGAGTATCAAGAATTTTAAATGTCATACTAATATAAATTATCAAATATCACTGATGCAAAAGTCGGAATGACGAAACTTTTAAATCCCAAATAAGGTGAAATATAATTTAACTTTCTGATCTCTTAGTCTATGGCATTCAATCTTTAATATTGTATTGTATCAAACTGTAAGTTACAAATATAAGATTAGCAGATTTATGACGTTAAGCTTTAATCTACAGCAATTTGCCAAGATTGATTCAGCTGTCATAATGGCATGTGTTTAACCTTCAATTTTAGACGTATGTAATATTGCCAGTTGTCTATTTTATATATCAATTTTTAACTTTCGTCCACATTTATCAAAATTTGCCATTAATAATAAAAAAAGTAATTTTCTGAAACTAAATTAAAAAAAAAAAAATTTATATAAAACACTGAAAAAATATTTAGCAATATTTAGCATTAAGATGTATTATTTAATACATTGTCTATAAAAATTGGGATTCGATATGTTACCGTTACTGTCTAAGATAAATTTCAAAATATTTCGACACGAGGTGAATTAAAATATAAGTAAAAATTGCATTTGCCATTTTTGAAGCTCTCTGCTTTCCATTTTTACAGCAGCCATCAAAATTTGTCATTAAACTTTCAATACAACTTGGCAAAAACTTCTAAATCTAAATACAAAGTACAAAATAATGTGCGTTAGACATTATTTCACTATCATAAGTTACTGTCTTGGTGATCGTCATGAGCACCAAAATTAGGCATTATATATCCTACTATGACTGCTTTATCATTTTTCTTTAATCTCTAAGTGATCTCTTGAAGTTTAAGATCCTGAGGTTTATGAATATGTTTCTGCTGTTGTCAATTCGGCATTTTATTTGTTAAGCTGGATCTTACTGATCATGAATAAAGGTGGCAAGGTATACGTATTTGTTGATCCTTTTGGTAGGTCTGTGTTCTAATCATATATTATTCTTACACAAATAATCGATACTACAAGCTTCCAAAATATATAATATTTCTCAGAAACATCCAGTATATTCTATCGTATACGATCTACTGATTGTATCTCAGCAGTTATTTTGTTATTATGCAAAACACTTAATTGTATTTTACTATAATTATTACAATCTGATCAAAGATGGATCAATGAGTAATGCTATGCCAACTTAAGGCAGTACATTTTGATATGTAAAATTTAAATACTGTTATATTTAATAAAATTTCAGCTTTCTAGTTCTTCTGCAAGCATAAAAATTTGTTATTTTAACTGTCAATAAAACTTATCAAAAACTTCTAAATCTTAATCTGACACACATTATTTTGTACATAGGCATCAAACGTAGTCACTTCCATAAGTTACTGTCCTGATGATTGTCATACGGACCAAAAATAGGCATTCGATATCTTCGTGTCTTAGCAGTTTTGGCAGTACATTTTGATATGTAAATTTTTAATACTGTTATTTTTAATAAAATTTCAGCTTTCTAGTTCTTCTGAAAACATCATTTTTTAAAATTTAAACAGTCAATAAAACTTATCAAAAACTTCTAAATCTTAATCTGACACATAATATTTTGTACATAGGCATCAAACGTAGTCATTTCCATAAGTTACTGTCCTGATGATTGTCATAAGGACCAAAAATAGGCATTCGATATCTTACTATGACTACAACTAAAATCAATTTTAAAATCCCTACTTTAAGAGGACTTTGAGAGAATTTGACTCAGTTAAGCACATATATGTTTTTGTTCGAATGGTGCCATCAGTATCGAGACTGAATTAGTGGTTTTCTAAAAATAAAATTTTAATAGTGTTATTTTTAATAAACTTTTAGCTTTCTAGTTTTTCTGCAAACATCAAAACTTGTTATTAAAACTGTCAATAAAATTTATCAAAAACTTCTAAATCTTAATCTGACACACATTATTTTGTACACAGGCATCAAACATAGTCACTTCCATAAGTTACTGTCCTGATTATTGTCATAAAAGACCAAAAGTAGGCATTCGATATTTACTATGACTACTACTAAAATCAGTTTTAAAAGCCCTACTTCAAGAGAACTTTGAGAGAATTTGACTCAGTTAGAGTACTTAGCACTTAAATGTCTTTCTTCGAATGGAGCCATCAGAATCGAGACTGAATTAGTGGTTTTCGAAAATTACGTTTTTAGGGAACCATCGAATTAAAAATAACTTGATATGTATGTTTTCATCGTCCCTGCATCATAAACTTTGGTTATCGAACTAATAAGCGTGCGAAAATCGGTCTTTCCAGCACGGCGTGTTGTAAAGTTGCCTAGTAACTACACACGTTATTGACCGAATTTGATCGACAATAAACGTCAGGCTGTACAAATTTTGATTGAAATAAATATTAAATGTACACTGAAAATCTGGAAATTCGAAAACCTGAAACCAGAAGCATCAGACGCCTTGTTACCTGAAACCAGAAGCTTTAGACAAGCTTTCAGAGTTGTTTGTCAAATTATGACAGTAACCAATTACGCCATAGGTGGAGGAGTAGTAGGGATTATTATTATTATTATTAGACGCCTTGTTTTTGGTTATTTGGAAACTAGCAGTTTCACCCTTCAGAATTTCGTTGATGACATTGACGTCTACGCAAATGACAAATGCTAACCCTCTCCTTGGTAACGAATAAAAATGATATCTACGCGTACCCACCAAACTTGTAAAATGAATTTAAATGTTTCTTATTTTCCATTTATTTCAAGCACTGCGCCTTTACAAGCACTTCGCTTGGCGTCGTGCCCTGAAACCCAGCGAGCGTGCTTGAAAGGCTCTCTTATGTCCTTGTATCATATACTATTTGTAATTATTGTTGAGACTCGTAAATCTTTAGAAGTATGGTCCGGGCGTTTCAAGCACTGCGCCTTTACAAGCACTCCTCTTGGCGTCGTGCCCTGAAACCCAGCGAGCGTGCTAGAAAGGCTCTTTTATGCACTTGTATCTATACTATTTGTAATTATTGTTGAGACTCGTAATTTAGAAGTATGATGCGGGCCTTTCAAGCACTGCGCCTTTACAAGCACTGCGCCTTTACAAGCACTCCGCTTGGCGTCGTGCCCTGAAACCCAGCTAGCGTGCTTGAAAGGCTGTCTAATGCACTTGTGTCATATACTATTTGTAATTATTGTTTAGACTCGTAAATCTTTAGAAGTACTAGTAGATAAGCTATAGGAGTTCGGCCTCATTTTCCCATAAGGATTAACATAGGGGTCTAAATTCAAACAAAAGAAAACACAAAATGGCGGAAAAGTTAATTTAGACCCCTATGTTAAATGGGAAAATGAGGCTGAACTCCTATAGCTTATCTACTAGTACTTGTGAACAATACCGCGTTTGGTATAGTTAAAAGTTATGTTAAAACTGAACATTCCCTATGTTCAGCGATTAAAAAAACGCGCTGTATAAGAGATATGTGTATTGGGAGATTGCTGGGGTTTGTAATGAAAAATTTACACTTAAAAATTGTTGTTTTTTTTCTATTGCTAAATCATTGATGTTATTTTTGTTTTCAGGTGGTTAGCTGCACTGGAATACTCAATAGACAGATGGTTGAAAGTCGGATAAGGACATAAATGTAGTATTGTAAATATATATCCCTAGCTACTCGTAAACTCTAACTGAAATTCTCCGCGGGGGAACAAAAAATCGCGCACACACATATATGTATATATTATACACCCACGACGTATTCCTTTCGTACGTTTTTGCTGTAAAATTTTAACCAAAAAAAAAAAAACGAAATGTGATTCGGTATAATAAGTGTAAGCTTTAGGACGTGATAATTCAGATTATCTTAGAGATGATCAAAAACACACTGCTGTATTTAAACATAGCGAGTAGACCAAGTAGGGTGATAAGTTTCAACGAACACGACGGGTAGAGCGCTTTGGGGGTAACCGCCAAAATAATTCAATTGTCTTATGACATATTGATTCTAAATTAATGTTAGGGTTAGCTTTAAGATCGGATAATCTGAATTATCCGGAAACACAACACCCGTGACAACTTCCCGATATTGTGTGGACGGCTCACGCCGCCGTTGCCCGCTCGCTTTTTTTGGAAAAAAAGTTTAAAAAAATATATATAAAGAATATAGAACGAATTTGTGTTTAGAGAGGTGTTTAGCTTTGTACATACTGTCACTGATAAATAGCTGTCATGAGTTCCCTCTGGATGTTCCAGGATCATTGTGTCGCTGTACCACAAGCGGCGGCGCCGAAAACCCTGCCCAAACCCAAAAAAAAAAATCACCACCGGGTTTGCGACGCCACTGCCATGTCCATACGTTAGTAAACAAGAATTGCCTATTGTTTGCTATGACTTTAAAGAGATATTAAAACATATGATAGGATAAAATTGAACTTTTTATAAAAACGAATAAAAAGCTATTTAAATAAACAAGTATATTTGTTAAATATTTAATTGCTCTTTATTATAGAATTATTTTTTAAAATGATGTTTCTAACATTTTTTAGATGAAATATTAATGATAACGTAGAGATTAACGAAGGCTCAATAATACAAGACTATAAAAAGAACTATTAGCGGGTTTAAATATACAAATATAATAACGAGGAAACTTAAAAGAGGATATGGAAATATTGTTAATATTACGCTCTATAGAAATATATGTCACTACATAAAAAGAAGTATATTGTGTAAGCTATGTGCACTGCCAGTTAATATGCATAAAATAAATCCATTTAATGTAAAGCCTATTTTATTTTAATACCTTTTTATGTGTGGGGAGTTGCCTAAGTTGAGACCCAACGGTCGAATTAATGAGCACTTAGGGCTGCCTAATGCGTGGCGCGGTTTTATGGGTTAAATTAATTTTAATAACGCTTTTTATATAAATTCCCGCTTCCTCTCCGACGAGGCTAGCCATGAATGAATCGTGGTTTCTCCATTCATCGTGCACACAATACTACCGCGCCACTATAAATACAAATTAATATTTTCGTCACACACTTCCTGTGACTCCATTCTTATGGCATAATACATATTTTATAACGATATTAAATAATGACGCATTGTCTCGCGATCTCCGGTCCTTCGGGATGAGAATTATCTCATGTGAGCGTGTGACTCATGCATGTGGAGGGTGGCTGTGTGATACGTGCTCCTGTCTGGCAGTGCAGACACCCTTCATGGACCGTTCCAGTTATTTGTTTAATGGCCAGACGGGCGTTATTTAACCGAGGGAAAGCGGACGTGCGACGTGACATAATTCCGCTGCACAATTTTGCTTTTACGCATTGTACTTTTAAATGTTAACAGCGCCAGCAGAAAGGAGGGCCTCGGAAATTGGACGCATTCCTCAGCTCTCCGGTCAAATTTTAAGGTGAATGGAGAGAACCACCTTTCATTTGTAAGAAGCACCATCGATTACGCAGGAATTCGGCTGGAGCTTGCCAGCTATAAAACGTCACGTCTCAATTTTTATCAACAATCTCCTGCTCCCCCATCTAGCGATAGGAGGCACAGATTTTTGGAGGAATTTCCGGTTATCTGTCGAATTGCCATGTCATGTTGTTAAAATCTATTTCCAGGCCATTATTTTGCGACACAAATAGAGGCGACATACTTCCTTAACTGCGCATTGTTAATTCTTCGGAAATTTAAAAATAACTTTGATGCACTGATAGTATGGGCAGGCATTCACTCTTTAGTGCTTTACACAACAAGGCATTGCGACTTTAACGTTGACCGCACTTCCTAAATAAACATACTACGCATAACAATAACTCAATATCACGTCAGAGTTTCCGCCCCGGATAATGGGCTTTTTAGCACCATTGGGAATACGAGTATTAGTTACTCAATTTTACTGCTCCAAAGTCTACACTGCAGACTAAATAAATTAATTTTATTACTCTCATTTCGATTTTGGAAACATTACAAAGAGCAATACGATAAATTCAGTAACTAAATATGTAAAGCAATATAAACTATTGACGGAAGAACTGAAAGGAATGATGCAAGATTTAATGAGGGAGGTGAGGAAAAACAATGAAGAGCTAAAAGAGACCAACGAAGAGATAAAGAAAAACAGCGAAGAACTGAAAGAACTAAAATACGAAATACAAACAATAAGAAGAGAATCAAATGAGATTGAAGAAAAGTGGGAAAACGAAAAACAATCGATGATGACAAAAATACAAGAACTAGAGGAACGAGTGGAAAGCGCAGAAAAATACTAAAAGAGAAATAATATCGCAATAAAAGGGTTAAACAACAAAGGAGAATACGTAAATGAAGAGATAGAAGAGTTCTTAACAACTAAAAGCAGAAATAAAAATAAAAAAACAACAATAGAGAAATACAAAGAAAAGAGAAACAAAACGAATTCAATAATAAAAGAAGCAAAACAAAAGTCATGGACGAAACTTGGTGAAAGAATGAATGAATGAGAATTTTGGGCAGAACCAAAAACTATTCTACGGAATACTAAAGCAACTAAAACATAAAAAGGAACACAACATGATGAACATAAAAGATAAAAATGATAAAAATGGAACAATTATTACGAATGAAGACAAAAGATGCAGACAATATTTCAAAGAATTAACCGAATAGGATGAAGAAGATAACGTATCAAAAAAATTGAACAAATTAATCATCTCCATGCCATGGAGATGAGATTCATAAGAAAAATAGAAAACAAAACAAGAAGAGACAGGATAAGGAACGAGGCGAACAGGAAAGCCTTAAAAATAAAACCAATACACGAAAAAGTAACAGAAGGCCAAATGAGGTGATATGGACACATGAGACGAATGAGAGAAGAAAGAAACACTAAGAAAATATACGAGACAAGAGCGACAGGAAAACAACAAGGAGGAAGACCGAGAAAAGAGTGGAACAGCAGAACAAAAGAAGAGGCCACAAGAAAAGAGAACACATGAAAAGAAATTAAGAAATTAACAAAAGATAGGACAAAGTGGAGAAAATATTATAAAAATTGATAATGTATGCCTTACACCGAAAGGTAGATAGACAAAGGAATAAATAAAATAAATAAATAAATTAATTATTGACAAAGTTTTTACCACTCAATTGTATGTTCAAAACATAGTAGTGTTATGGACTACCACTTAGTAAAAGTCCTAACCATCTTGATGTATAAATTATTGCACCAAATATGTTCCGTCGTGTTTATTCGGAAACCCTGCTCGATTTTCTTTGTATGTCATATAACATTTTTTCATGAATGCGTATGAAGTAAAAAAAAAATATTAAATTTTAATGAAAATAATTTTAAAATTCGAAAGTACAGCAAACTTACATAACGGACATATTAAAATGGACCCCATTAACCATTTGGCATTTAATAAATTTAAATGTACCTACATCAGATCTCTACCTAATAATGATTGTTTATCATTTTAAATCGCTTAAGTAAAGAATGTTATTTAGATTGTTAAATTAAGTCCGTCCAATTCGTTATATCATATTCTGCTTGTTATTATTTAGTAACTAAAAAATATACAACTGATCCAAACAATGGACGTAGTAAAATGCTATGCTATGTATATACATAACAGGGTGAGTTTTTTTTTCATTTTAAGCATCCTCTTTATAATGATATAACGTTTGCTATATTTAATTTCATAAATAAATGCGATACAGGAATTTTAGGTTTTTGTTTCTTTCTCATTTTCACAATTTATTAACTAAAAATTGCAACGGTACCTAATTCTTGTTATTCACTCGTAAGCTATGAGTTTCAAATTCTCATACTTTTGCATCAAGATTTCATACTTATTCTCGGAATTCTCAATCATACATGCAATGTTAGGTAATTATAATTAAAATGTAAAGATTTCAATAACAATTCATAATAAATTTAAGAAATTTCACAAGTTTTAAACATGAAATTTGTTACCAGACGTAGGATTTTTGAAGATACAATCTTAAAGATAACTTATAAATGTATTGAAAACCATCATAAGAAATTTACGAAAATTGATTGAAAATAGATGTTTTTCTTCAAATTCTCATATTTTTCTTGGAATTAAAACTTTAGCTTATTCTGAAAAACTTTAGTCAAGTTATAGTTTAGACTTTTAGGTCCATATTCATACCCTAATAGCCACTAAAGCTTAGTAGCTATTAATGCTAATCAAAATATGATTTATCCTGTAGAAATTGCATTCAACGATCTACTTTGTAAATGTTTTTAGTATCATCTAGTACCTCATATACTACTATCAAGTATATTTTTAGTATTTATTGAACAATACGTTTTTTTTACATAAGAATAGATTTGTTACAATAGATTGATAATTTATAATGATGTATAAATGAATGAATGAATCAATGATTTAATCATTTATTATTTTTATTTATTTTTTAAGAATGTATACAAAATTTAAAATGATTTTCTACTCTTTTATGTTTACTCAGCTTAGTCAGTCGAGAATTATTATATTTGTACTGCAGTAATTATAATAATTAAGTCTTCGCATTCTGATAAACGCTAGAAAAATGTATAAAAAGCGAGAATTATAGTAATGTCTAAAAATTAGAATGTCGAGCAAACTTTAAAATGTGCATTCAAACTTCAAATTGTTGCAAAGCATAAGATAAACTACAAGCTACAAATCCACGACAAAAACAAGATAAAACAAAAACGAGATTCAAACTTTAAAAAAAACTTGAAATTTCAAAGTGTTCAGTGATTTCAGAAGCATTGGGATAAGGTCAAATTTTTTAAAATAAATGAGAAAATTCAATGTGTTTTAAAATTCTCGTAATAATAAAAGTGTCAATGTAAAATATACAGGGTGATTTTTTTAGCTCACCAACGAACTTTGAGAGATTAAAACTCAGTAACCTCTACAATACATACATATAATAATTAAGTTAAATATAAATTAAGGTTAAGTTGAAAGATTATTTCACACATTTGAATTCATCTCCACACTAACAAATAACATAAATACTAAATCATCTATACACATTACAACAATAAACACATAACAAATATTATTATAGTTTACATTTAAACATTTCTGTAACAAACTTAACCCTAATTTATATTTAACCTACTTTTTGTATTCTTCGTAGATCAGTTATTAAGTCGGAAAGTAGTCAGATGATATAAATAAATAATAAAATACAATAAAAATAAATAGTACCAGTAAGTACTTAATACTAACACCTTAAATATAAATAACTGGTAAGTATGGATAAAACCTTAAATTATAAGATTAAGTTACATTTAATGTAAGTGGATTATTTCATATAATCTACCTTATAGTGTCTATGAAATTCGCGTAAGTAGCATGTGTCTATAAATCAAGAGTGCTATGAATTGTTTTCATTTAAAAAATATACATTTTAGGATTATCTTTAAGTTTAATTTATATATTTTGAAAATATTTACGATTCTTGAATTATTTTTTTACACAAACTACAAAATTTTTAAAATCAATATTCGACTTTTTGTTTTTCCAACTTAATCAACAAGTTTAGTTTATGTTAAATGATTTGTTTCATATAATCGAATTTCTATTCGGTATAATATTTATGTACCCAATTAATTTATCAGTAAAGCAAGAGTGCTGCGATGTATTTTTTTATTTCAAAAATATACCTTTTAAGCACACTTCGTTCAATTTTTATTTAAATATTTATTAAATGTCTGCATTTTTGTGACATATACTATCACTCAGAATAATATCTACACTCAGAAGAAGAATATATCAATCTTCCTTATGCTAATAACCTCGAAATTTCGGTCTTTTTTACAGAGGAAACTGTAGGTTAGGTTAGGTTAGATTTGGTTAGGTTAGGTTAGGTTAGGCTAAGACTAAGCTTTCATGTCCTATAACTTTACTTTCCATAAAGTTTTTAATTTTTAAGTATGAATTTTTATCTAAATTTATTTAATTGATTCAATTTTTACAAATTTCTTGACAATTTAAAATTTAAGTTGATATCAATTGGTATAAAAACCAACAATTATATTGTATTATTTTTTTTATACAATATAAATTTTAAGCACAAGTCGTTAAATTTTTATTTAAATAGTTTTTAAATGTCAGCATTTTTGTGACATATAGTCAAAATATCTACACTCACAAGAAGAAGATATCGATCTTCGTTAAGCTATTCACCTTCAAAATATCGGTCTTGTTTTACAGAGGAAACCTGTAGGTGAGGCTAGGTTAGGTTGGGTTAGGTTAGGTTAGGTGAGGCTTTGACTTGCCCTTCATGTCCTATAACTTTACTTTCCATAAAGCTTTTAATTGTTAAGTATGGATTTTGATCTAAATAAATTTAATTCTATCAATTTTAACAAATTTTTTGACCATTTAAAATTGAAGTTGGTATCAGTTGGTCAAATATACATTTTAAGCACACGTCGTTCAATTTTTATTTAAATAGTTTTTAAATGTCTTCATTTTTGTACATATAGTCAAAATATCTACACTCAGAAGAAGAAGATATCAATCTTCGTTAAGCTATTTACCTTCGAAATATCGGTCTTGTTTTACAGAGGAAACCTGTAGATGAGGCTAGCTTAGGTTGGGTTAGGTTAGGTTAGGCTTAGGCGTAGCCTTCATGTCCTATAAGTTTACTTTCCATAAAGCTTTTAATTTTTAAGAATGAAGTTTGATCTAAAGTAATTTAATTCAATCAATTTTGCCAAATTTCTTGACCATTTAAAATTGAAGTTGGCATCAGTTGGTAAAATATACATTTTAATTATACGTCGTTCAATTTTTATTTAAATATTTTTTAAATGTCTGCATTTTTCTGACATATAGTCAAAGTATCTTCACTCAGAAGAAAAATATATCAATCTTCGTTAAGCTATTAACCTTCGAAATATCGGTCTTGTTTAACATAGGAAACCTGCAGGTGAGGCTAGGTTAGGTTAGGTTAGATTAGGCCAGGCTTAGACTTTTAATTTTTAAGTATGAATTCTGATTTAAATTTATTTAATACATTCAATGTTAACAAATTTCTTGACAATTTAAAATTGAAGTTGGTGTCAGTTGATAAAATATACATTTTAATCATACGTCGTTCAATTTTTATTTAAATATTTTTTGAATGTCTGCATTTTGTGACATATCGTCAAAATATCTACACTCAGAAGAATAAGATATCAATCTTCGTTATTATTATTAACCTTCTGTCTATTAACTATAATATTCTATTATTATCTATAATCTATTAACCTTCGAAATTTCGGTCTTTTTTTACAGAGGAAACCTGTAGATTAGGTTAGGTTAAGGTGGGTTAGGTTAGGTTGGTTTAGGTAAGGTAAGGCCTAGACTAACCCTTCATGTCCTATAAGTTTACTTTCCATTAAGTTTTTAATTTTTAAGTATGAATTTTCATCTAAAATCAATTTGTTTTATTCATTCAATTTTAACAAATTTCTTGACAATTTAAAATTGAAGTTGGGATCAGTATTACATTCAAAATTTGCTCCAAAATTGAAAGCCATATTAAATTGTTTATTTGTTTCACACGCATAAATGTCACTCTAACCTGCCTGTACAGATAAATTGTAAGGTTATTAATTGTTATTAGTTATTAAATGGTAAGGTTAACGGTGCATTACATGCACCGTGCATGAACGGTTGACACGAGCCAGTGTAAAAATTTTACTTGTCCCGTGTCAAATTTATACTCTCCCTTGTCATGTTCATATTGTTTTAATTCATTTAATGTTCAATTATTACTGTGTGGTATGTTTGTTTCAACTTTGCCGTCGATCGATTTACATATAAAAGTGCAATTATAATTGAAATTGTAATATTGTGTTTATGAAAATGTTGACACTGACAGATTGTATATTTTATACTGTCATGTTATTATTTTAATTTAGCTATTTACGCGTGTGTAACAAATAAAATATTGTACATTATACGCGGTGCAAGAGGGTTTTTACTGGCTCTTCAAGGTGACAGACTCGCCTGCTGCTCGTCAGTCATTCCCTTGTATCGCCAGTAAAAACCACCTTACCCAGCTTATAATGTAAAATACTGTTACATAATTTCAAAGTATTCTTATACGTGTAAGAGTTTTTACTGGCTCTACAAGGTGACAGACTCGCCTGCTGCTCGTCAGTCATTCCCTGGTACCGCCAGTAAAAACCATCTTACGCAGCTTATAATGTAAAATACTGTTACATAATTTCAAAGTATTCTTATACGTATAGTACATTTTTTATTCAGAATGAAATTTTTGAATTTTTGAGTAAAAATTATTACATAACGTATAATAGTATACCTGCAAGTTCGAAAACCGAAAACATATTTAAAAATGTATAATCACGCATTGACCATTGGAAAATTGAGTTATTTTGAATGATCTTAAATAATTTTAATATGTAATTGTTACTCCCATTGCTAATTATATACTTCATCATTTCTATTTCAATTTTTATAGTATGCATTAAATACATTGTAACTTTAGAACAATGCTCTAAATTATGTCTTAAAGTTTAATATAAAATAATTTGAAATTTTAAAAAGTTTAATACAATGCTGTGTAAATCTCATATGCAAACAATAATAAAACATTGTTTAATAAGCGATACGCAATGAATAAGATCTATACAATTAAGTGAAAATAAAACGGCGCAATTTGGGGCTATTTGAATAACTTTCGTGACCTTCAAGTATTGATTTTATATGGATAAACAGAAAACGACGCATGTACTTCCCTTACTACGCATTTCCGCTTCTTCGGAACTATAAAAATAACTTTGATGGGTGTATCATCGTTTCATATATTCGCAGTTTAGTGCATTGCACGGTTTAAAACGCAGTAAGCCATAACAACATGACAAGTACTTCATTGATAGTGATGGCACATCATAAACAGCATGACACACTAATACAAATTACCATATGATAACAACAGAGCTATAAATGTCACGAGTTTGATAAACCATTATACATTGTGGTACTAACATCAACAATTTAGTTGTTATTGTAATTTTTGTATAAATGTTAGTATGTTAATAGTTTGTATTGGTATTGTACCCAACTTTAGATTATTAATTTGAAAACCCTAACTTGCATCCGCAATTAGTAGATTTTACTTTTTTTTAAATATTTATATTTGGCTAAGAAAAAAAGTTTAATTATCTAAAAAAAAAATGTGGAAAAACCCAATGAAGAGTCAATAAAGATGGTTTATCTACAGTTGCTTCTACAGTTGTGGATTTTACTTATTTGAAATCTTTATATTTGGATAAGAAAAAAAAATTATGTAAAAAAAATTAAACAATAATGTGGAAGGCCACAAGAGGGGTCTATAAAGATGGTTTATCTCTCTCTAAAAAAATATGATTTACAAATTCGAACACGGGTTATTTGGGGAGGATTCAAAATGGTCTTTTTTTATTTTAATTTTTGTTCTGGATGAGAATCTCGAATCCATGATTATCAATTAGAAGTCAGAGCCTTAATGCATTACATCACTCGCGGTTAATTCGTACCAATATTGACAGGTATGAATGTTTTCAGTTGGAGGTGAATTTATAAGTACAAAAACAAATATTGAATTGATTTAGCTGAAGCGTTAATATTTACTTTGTAGTATTAACGCGATGTATGTGGCCCAGGCACTTTGAAATTAGAATTTGGACTTTGAAATTGGCAAGTGGACCCAAATACATTGTGTTTACATTTACGAGCGAATTGTTTTCCTAGTTGTAGCAGGAAATCCGTGGGCTAAAAAGTATTCGCGAAATATTTTGCATCGGCCAATTAGTGCACATGTTGCTCGCCGAAACGCGAATCTGTTAGCTACAATTAACTGTCCTGTTGACTAATGTGTTAATATTAATTGCGCGTGTGTGTGTTACGAGTGTATTAAACTACGTATAAGTTGCATAACCCCAATCAGGGCCATTACACGCGGGCAATTTTCTGACACGCTTTTAATTTAATACCTGATTCTTCATATATTTGTTGCACTGATTGGATTGTGTGTGCACAGTGAATTTATGTGTAGTTAGGATCAGACTAATTTGGGTGTAACTGGCTTAGTTATTTGTTTATAGAGGCAAAAAATAGTACTTATATTACATTGATATAAAAAAATAACTGAGGTAAATAAGTTAGTCTGGTCCCGATTATATTTAGAAATGTGTTGTATAAATAAAGAAGTATGAAACGAAATGTTGGTAATAAAGCTATGAAAATTTAATATATATATATATCAGCGATGGGTTATACAAGTTAGTCTGGTCTTGTATTTAGTATTTATTTTAACTGGGTTATACAAGTTTATATGGTCTCGATTATCTTTAGTAAAGTGTTATAAAAATAAAGAAGTATGAAACAAAATGATGGTAATAAAGCCATGTAAACAATTTTAAAAAAAATAACTGCGATCAGTTATACAAGTACGTATCTACTACTGAAGATGGTCGCTTGGCGACTGAAATGTACATTTAGTGAAAATAAATGTTTTTTGTGAAAAAGGTGCTACGTTTTATTTCTATAGAAGGCTGAACAATTTTTTATAAAAATTAAAACTTTCTTATTAAACTTTCCAATAAAATTGCAATTTAAATTCCATTTTTTTTTTCATAAATTGTTGCTATGGTTTATATAAGTATAAATGGGTTATATAAGTATAAATAAAAATTAATGGTTATAAATCCAAACCAAAGCAACATTTGTGAAATGCCCTTAAATTGCTAGTTCCTGTAATGTGCCAATGAAATTTAATTGATCTGAATTTCAATCACATAAAAATTTTGCGGCGCATAAACATTTTAGTGTTACAATCGAATTGCGCAAGGTTGTGAAAGCTACATTCAAAACCATCTACGTCTCGAAAACACTGCAGACAATTCTGTCCTACAATATGCCAATATTGTTAAAGACTTATGTTATTTCATGAAATACCACAAACCTGTAATAAAAATTACGTTTGCTTAGCCATGCAACGTATTTTTTTCGCGTTTCATGAACTTGTGAAATATTGTGAAATAATAGTTGCGATCAATATTTTATAATTGCGCACCGACATAAAGTTACGTTATTTTGCGCGTAAAGTAATAGCTTAATAATTTTAAAAGTCAAGCCACTTATGGTAAATGACACCTATGTTGCACATTATAACAAATATAATAACTTATTATTTACAGAACTATTAACTTACAGAAATATAATAACAATTATAATATTAATACGTCTGACATTGAAAATTGTTATTGGTTAATGGTTATTAATTGAGTCGGCTTTTCTTAAAATGGAGTACCTAAAAATAAAATTAAACCTCTTTGGAAAAGTAAGAAAAACTTTCTATTTATTTTATATAATTACAAAAAAGTCCAAACAAACATTCTATTGAGAGTAAAAATAGAATTTAATGAACAGTAAAAATGCTACATCATTTTGAAAACAAGATATCATCAACTTGAATTTAGAAGTTTTAAAAAATAACACCCTTTTAACGAATATACAAAACTGAATGGAAGAATTTTAGTCAAAACATTAAACAAATAAATAAAATGATTTTTTTTAATTCACATATGAAGTTTTGTTGGTCAAAATGCCAACAGCTACAGTTCCTAATGACTTCATAGTAATGGTACTTTTTTTTATTATGCAAAACACATTATGCTAATTTATTTCATTTAATTACAAAAAAATCCTAACTAACATTCTATTGATAGTAAAAATAGAACTTAATGAACAGTAAACATTTTACATAATTTTGAAAACCATATATCATAACCTTGAATTTAGAAGTTTCGAAAAATATCATCCATTTAACGAAAATACAAAACTGAATGGAAGAATTTTAGTCAAAACATAAAAAAAAAAATCAAATATACAAAATTATTTCTTTTAATTCACATATGAAGTTTTGTTGGTCAAAATGTCAACAGGAACAGTTCCTTATGACTTCATAGTACTGTTGGTACTTTTTTTTATTATGCAAAACACTTAATGGTAATTTACTATAATTATTACAATCTGATCAAAGATGGATCAATGAATAAAGTTATGCCAACTTAAAATTACTAAATGAAAGTATTGTTGGTACTACTCAAAAATGTAATCTCTCTTCTTAATTCACATATGAGGTGTTGTTGGTCAAAATGCCAACAGCAACAGTTCTTAATGACTTCATAGTACTGTTGGTACTTTTTTTTATTATGCAAAACATTAAATTGTATTTTACTATAATTGTTACAATCTGATCAAAGATGTATCAATGAGTAATGTTATGCCTACTAAAATAATTACTAAATGAAGGTACTGTTGGTACTACTCAGGAATGTAATCTGTCTTTTTAATTCACATGTGAGGTGTTGTTGGTCAAAATGCCAACAGCAACAGTTCTTAATGACTTCATAGTACTGTTGGTACTTTTTTTTATTATGCAAAACACTTAATGGTATTTTACTATAATTATTACAATCTGATCAAAGATGGATCAATGAGTAATGTTATGCCAACTTAAATTACTAAATGAAGGTACTGTTGGTACTGTTCAGGAATGTAATATCTCTTTTTAATTCACATATATGACGTTTTGTTAGTCAAAATGTAACAGCAACAGTTCTTAATGACTTCATAGTACTGTTGGTACTTTTTTTTATTATGCAAAACACTTATTGGTATTTTACTATAATTAGTACAATCTGATCAAAGATGGATCAATCAGTAATGTTATCCCAACTTAAATTATTAAATGAAAGTTCTGTTGGTACAGATCAGGAATGTGATCTCTCTTTTTAATTCACATATGAGGATTTGTTGGTCAAAATGCTAACAGCAACAGTTTTTAATGACTTCATGGTACTGTTGGTACTCTTTGTTGTTTTAATTATGCAAAACACTTAATGGTTTTTACTTTAATTGTTATAATCTGATCAAAGATGGATCAATGACTAATGTTATGCCAACTTAAATTACTAAATGAAGGTACTGTTGGTACTGATCAGGAATGTAATCTCTCGTTTTAATTCACATATGAATTAAAATATTATATGCAATATTATGGTTTTGTTGGTCAAAATGCCAACAGAATAGTTCTTAATGACTTCATAGTACTGTTGGTACTTTTTTTTATTATGCAAAACAATAAATTGTATTTTACTATAATTATTACAATCTGATCAAAGCTGGATCAATGAGTAATGTTATGCCAACTTATATTCTAAATGAAGGTACTGTTGGTACTGATCAGGAATGTAATCTCTCTTTTTAATTCACATATGAGGTCTTATTGGTCAACATGCCAACAGCAACAGTGTTTAATGACTTCGTAGTACTGTTGGTACTTTTTTTTTATTAGCCAATGCACTTAATGGTATTTTGCTATAATTATTACAATCTCATCAAAGATGGATCAATGAGTAATGTTATGCCAACTAAAATTCTAAATGAAGGTACTGTTGGTACTAATCAGGAATGTGATCTCTCTTTATAATTCACATATGAGGTCTTGTTGGTCAAAATGCCAACAGCAACAGTTCATAATGACTTCATAGTACTGTTGGTACATTTTTTTTTTTATTATGCAATGCACTTAATGGTATTTTGCTATAATTATTACAATCTGATCAAAGATGGATCAATGAGTAATGTTATGGCAACTTAAATTACTAAATGAAGGTATGTTGGGCTGATCAGGAATGTAATCTCTCTTTTCAATTCACATATGAGGTTTTGTTGGTCAAAATGCCTACAGCAAGAGTTCTTAATGACTTCATAGTACTGTTGGTACTTTTTTTTTATTATGCAAAACACTTAATGGCATTTTACTATAATTATTGCAATCAAATCAAAGATGGATCAATGAGTAATGTTATGCCAACTTAAATTACTAAATGAAGGTACGGTTGGTACTGATCAGGAATGTAATCACTCATTTTCATATGTGAAAATTAGATGACATTTTCACAATATGTGCAAATTGTATGACATTTTGAAATTATAAATATCAGTGTGAAATATGTACAAGAGTTGTAAATAGAATACATTTGCATTATTAACAATTTGAAAATAAAAAATAAATTTAAGGTTGTTATAACAACCATAACTAGTATTTTATGGATGAAACCTTAAACTTAATAAAAAAAAAATATTGGTATAACTTATAACATGAATATAGGGTGTCTTTATAAAAATATTTTTCGAATTTTGTTGATTAAGTGGCTGGAAAGTGTTCGAATCCCGGAAAAAATAAACCTACTAAATTTTGGCGCCGATTAGTTGAGATTAACACGTGCCTCAAAGCAAAAAACTTTCAAAAAACAGCCAAAAACGACCAGAATCGTTCAAATTCTAAAAAAATTTGCCTTCGCAAAGTGTTAAAAGTGTGCTCAGGATTTTGTTCTTCTATTATATAGCTTGTTTGTCGCTGAATCGAATGAGCCAATCTAGAATTCTCTACGATACGTAGAAAAAATTTGTGAGCAAAACAACTTTTGGTTGTTTTGGTTTAACTTCCAACTTAAAAAGTTGGAAAATAAAACACATATCAATCCAACGTTTTTTGATTTATATTGAATTTCCATGTCTTTTTGTAATTTTTCGAATAAACTAAGGCTGCATTCTAATACTGCGACCAATTTCTGATCGATTAGATCGATTAGATCTCAAACTCTTTTTGAACAAGTTTTCGAGGTTATTTCTAATTGGTCGCATTTGATTCAGCGACGAAAAAGAAGAAAAACTGAAATCCCATGTACAGAGAATAGATTTACTGTTCAGATTTTAATTTATGCAGATGATTCATCGACTCAAAAAATTAAATATTCTTATGAAGTGCCAAAAGTTGTTTTGCTCACAACTTGTTTTCTACATATCGTAGAGACTTTCAATTTGTCAGGTTGATCAAGAAAACATAAGTCCCATATGCAAAGGACACGTTTACTTTTCAGGTTTAAACTTATGCAGATGACAATTTTCACTGACTTGAAAAATTCGATATTATTATACAACGCCAAAAAATGTGGCCATAATATGTGGAAATAATAATAATACGTTTATTCAAATAGCTGCAGTGTTGCAGATATGAAGCGTCAGGATAAAACTAGAATTGATAGAACTTAATAAACAGATAGAAAATAGACAATTACAATGGCTGGGATACCTGGTCTGGAGAGAAGACAATAACCAAACAAAGAAAATATACAATTACAATGGCTGGGATACCTGATCAGGAGAGAAGACAACAACCAAACAAAGAAGATATGGGAAACAAAGATAACAGGAAAGAGAAGAGTGGGAAGACCAAAAAAGCAATGGGACAAAAATATTGGAAACATATTAAATACGAGGGGGATAACCAATGCACAAATGAAGGAAATAGCAAGAAACACGAAACGGTGGAACCAAACAATAAAAGAAAATACATGAAGGAAAAATAACACCACTTCGACACTCGAAAGGGTAAAAGAAGAAAGATTATAATAATAATAATAAAACGCCAAAAGTTGTTTTGCTCACAACTTTTCTTCCACGTATTGTAGAAAGTTCTACGATGGCTCATTCGATTCAGCAACAAAAAAACTATGTATAAAAAAAATCTGAGCACACTTTCAGGAGTTTTTGCGATGGCATCTTTCAGCTTTGTTAGCGATTTTGGCCGTTTTTGCATGTTTTTGATAGTTTTTTGCTTTGAGGCAAATCCTTTGAGGATTACCACAATCTCAATCAATGGGCGCCAAAATTTAGGAGGCTTATTTTTTTGGGATTCGACCACTTTCCACCCTCATAATCAGCAGAATTCGACAAAAAAATGTATAACTAATACCCCAATGAAAGTATTATTAAATTAATTAATAATAAAATGTGTATGAATCGCTTGTAATTCCTTTAATATTGATTTATGGACATTTGAGTATCAGGTATTTTCAACTCAAAATTTCATAAGGAATATACCATTATTCTATGTCTGTCGAGTTGCGGGACACCCAGGATAGAGATAGAGAGGAAGTTTCACAACAATAAAATATATCAGTAGTGTTATGGCAAAACATGTTATCTGCCATTTTTGATATTTTACTGGAGAAGCAAAAACAGTTTTGTATTTATAATTGTAAATGTAGATTAGCATGTATCATTGCTATAGTTTAATTTGTAATTTTTGACAACACTAAACCACAAATACTTAAAGTATACTTTATTTGTGGCCATTTAATGCCAAAAAGTGCATTTAAAAAGAAAGGCAGATAGCATGTTTTGACATTGTTTTGTTGCATATGTATATTTTATCAGTTTCCTGATATGTGTTTCGGCTTATTCAGCCATTTTCAACGGATAATATATGTTACAATTTATTTGATTGATGACACATTTAATATAATAAATAATTGAAAGAGTCATCCCATCATAGTTGGTTTCATAGTCTTCAAACGAAATATTTTCAACTTTCTATCACTTCCTATTCTACGGGAAGTAGCCATAAACTTTATTTTAAAATTAATTAAACTCTTCTACTGGAATCTCAAGTGTTCCTTCTGTTTTTTTAATTGTGCTTTTATGTACATAACTCTTCTGCTGGAATCTCAAATATTCCTTCTGTTTTTTAATTGTGCTTTTATGTACATAAAAGCTTAATTAAAAAAACAGAAGAAACATTTGAGATTCCAGCAGAAGAGTTTAATACCTATAGCCTCTGTGATTTTCTGTATTTCATTGTCATTTGCTTATTTTTTTTTTGTTTGTTGCCTTTCGTTCTTCGTCTACTTTTGTGTATCAGTGTCCTTAAATATCTCTGGAAAAATCTAGCCCTTCTTTCTAATTATTTTTTCTACGTCAGTTTTCCACTGCCTTTTGTTTCTCTGAGGTTCATTGTTATATTTTTTGCTTTCTTTTTGGAGTAGGCTTTTGTTGCTACATGTAGAGCATTTGGGTCGTTTTAATTTGCTGCCTCTTCTGCTTAGGTCAGGAGTTGTTCTCCTATTAATGATATTTACTCTTGTTTTGTTTCATATATATATTTGATCAGTTTCCTGATACGTGTTTCGGCTTATTCGGCCATTTTCAAAGGATTATATGTGTTACAATTTATTTGATTGGTGACACATTTAATATAATAATTAATTGAAAGGATCATCTCATCATAGTTTGTCTCATAGTCTTTAAACGCAATATTTTCAACTTTCTATCATTTTCTGTTCTACCGGAAATAGCCATAAACGTTTTTTTTTAAATTAATTAAACCCTTCTGCTGGAATCTCAATGTTTGCTTCGGTTTTTTTTTAATTGTGTTTTCATGTATAGCCTGTCTGATTTTGTCTGTATTTCATTGTAATTTGCTTCATTTTTTTATTGTTTGTGGCATTTCGTTCTTCTTCTGCTTTTATGTATCAATGTTCTTAAATATCTCTGGGAAAAATGTACCCCTTCTTTCTATTTCTTGTCTCTACGTCAGTATTCCACTGCCTTTGGTTTCTCTGAGGTGCTTTGTTATACATCTTGTTTTCTTTTTGGAGTAGGCTATTGTTGCTTCATGCAGAGCTTTTGGGTCGTTTTTATTTGCTGCCTCTTCTGCTTAGGTCAGGACTTGTTCATTTTATTTCTATTACTTTATCTTTTTCTTTACATGTCGTTTTCTTTTTCTTAAATACCTTGACAGTATATTTTCTACTGCTTTATCTCTTTCTTTACATTTTTTTCTCTTAAATTCCTCGACAGTATGATTTATTTTTCTTATTTTCTTTCTTTTCATATCTTCTGCCTCTTCTGCTTAGGTCAGGAGTTGTTCATTTTATTTCTATTACTTTATAATTATCTTTACATTTTGTTTTTTTTTTCTTAAATACCTTGACACTATAAATACTGTTTCTTATTTCCTTTCTTTTCATATCTTCTGCCTCTTCTGCTTAGGTCAGGAGTTGTTCATTTTATTTCTATAACTTAATTTTTTTCTATACATTTCGTTTTTTTTTTTCTTAAATACCTTGACAGTATAATTTCTGTTTCTTATTTCCTTTCTTTCATATCTTCTGCCTCTTCTTCTTAGGTCAGGAGTTGTTTATTTTATTTCTATTCTTAATCATTTTCTTTACATTTCGTTTTCTTTTCTTAAATAACTTGGCAGTATAATTTCAACTCCATTATCTTTTTCTTTACATTTATTTATTTTTTCTTAATTCCTTGACAGTATAATTTCTTTTTCTTATTTTCTTCCTTTTCTTATTTTCTTTCAGTAGGCTTAATTTCTCATTCCTCCCTCTGTTATCATCTAATGCTTCAATAATGTTTGGTTTTATATTTGATTTTGTTGATATTTCTATTTACTAGGTTTAGTTTTACTAGTTAAAGGAACAACTAGTAAAACTAAACTTAAATAGAAATAACAACAAAATAGTGCTTGTTTGTTTTTAAAAATTGCATATCTGTTCTAAGTTTGTATCCACAGTATGTTTGTTTCCTATTCTTGTTGTTTATTTTTAATTTTTAATAACACCCTTTGTACTGTTACGTTTTTGGCTTCCCCGTCTATATTATTCTTCTTAAGCGATACAAATTTATTTCCAAAATATTTACCTCTAATTTTATAGAGGTCTTCATCTTCTGTAGAGATGTATGTACTATTTCATTCTTCTTAAGAGATACAAATTTATTTCCAAAATATATACCTCTAATGTTATAGACGTCTTTATCTTCTGTAGCGATCTATGTACTATAATATTCTTCTTACGAGATCCAATTTATTTCCAAAATATGTACCTCTAAATTTGTAGAGGTCTTTATCTTCTGTAAAGATCTATGTACTATATTATTCTTCTTAAGAGATACAAATAGATTTCCAAAATATTTACCTCAAATTTTGTAATATGGATTCAATTTTTCTTGGGAACGATTAGAGTAAATTTTCTATCTAATAAACATCCATAAGGAGGTTAGTTACGCCCTTCACCATACAATCCTAATGTCTTTGTGGATACCTTTATTTTTCGTACTAATCAAGGCAGGAGTTACTCAAAATGCACCAAATGACCATAGGCGATCTGATATTTCTGCCACTATAGGATTTAACGGCGAGTAACAGATGATATGAGACATTTCATGAGAGGGCAAAAATATCAAATCCTACAACTAATTATGAACGAAAAGATCAGATGAAAGAGATCCATAGGAAGGAGACGAAACTCTTGGCTGAAAAATCTTAGGGAGTAGTTTGGCTGTACTAGCAACCAACTATTTAGATCTGCTGTTTCAAAAATAAAAATCGCCTGAATGATTGCCAACCTTCGGAGTGGATAAGGCACCTAAAGAAGAAGAACAAAACTCCGAATGCAATTTCTATAACAATGAGAACTAACTGAGTCCCATCAATTGATCTAAATGTGAACAATGCCAAAACAAATTTCGGTGTCCTTTCAAAATGACGGTAGCGCTATCTGGGATTAAGAAATATAGTTTTTATCTTGACCACACAACGGAAAGTGAAAGAGGCCAGGAAGATGGAACTAAGGAAGTTGCTTCTTGAGAGGTTTGTTATGATATCAAGGACTATATGAAAGACTCATTTTAAATGTCCATGGGTGATTAAATCTGTGTGGCATGTTCTATGTATTGTATAAGTGTGTTTTTATATACCTTATTTTAATTATTGACCGAATCAGCTGTTATTGTAAATAATATGTTTATGAATTATGTAACGCTGTAATATTCGTTGTAACGTATCGAACTACAATAAAGAGATTATTATTATTATTATTATAAAAATATGGCAAGAAGGCATAAACAACATAAATCAGTGTTTGTGCAAATAAATAAAAATGTGCAAAATATAATAATAAATCCGGTCTCTAGTTATAATTTTGTAGGTCTAGAAAAGGATTAGAATAGAAAAAAAGTTATGTTTATAAAATCAAGGTTATCTATTATTAATTTATTTTGTCAAGAAATCTAGTGTGCTCCAGAAATAATGAATGTTTCTAAATGAGAAATGTTTAGAAAGTTCTTGAAGCAGTCTGAAAAAACAAGCCGTCAGTGGACTAGTATAAATAAACGTGGAAGACGGATGGTGAATGTTTTTAGTTCAAATAGGGAAACAATCCGTGACTGATTTAGCGATTTAAATGATGGCCCGTTTAGAAATTTCCGAAATACTTCAGTTTGGCGATCCTGCGTTGTCGCCATCAATAATAGATGGGACCGCCTATAAATAGCTGGCACAAACATGCAGCGGTATTATTTAAATTCTGTTTGGGAGTGGAGCCGCGCGTTCGAAATAACAACGGGGAATCGAAAATAGGGGACCATAGATGCCGTCCAAAATTAACCACCGGAGGAGCGACGTCAGACACGAGCAGACTCCTGAGGATAAATAGAAGGTGCAGACACGATCTCTTCCGGGTCGGCTCTCGTCCTGTGCGACCTTTCCGCTAATGTGCGGGCAAACTGAGGCGTTGCGTAAAGGATTGTGCGCAATTGGGCAATAACGCGTGGAAGTCGCGGTTATTTCAAAAATAATTAAGGCGACGCGCGTAATTAATAGCCGGGTTTAATTTTATTCGTTTTGCAATGAAATGGGAGTTCCCTGGCACTCCGACAAATAAACTCAGTCTAGACTGACTTCGTTTTTTTTTGCTCTCGCGCGACGTGAAAATTCCACCGCCCGAGATTATGTATTATTTTAAGTTTTATTTCAAAATAGACGCTTGTACATTACAAAATTTTGCGCACTGCATAAAAATGACTCATATTTTTCTGGGAATTTATGATGTTATAAATATTATGACTTACTAATTCATACAACATATTTAATGCAATACTACAATTGCACTATGGACGCAATTTACCTCAGTCTTCACAATTTATTACCTTGGCACTAATTCACAAAAAAATCTTGAAAAGTACTCAAAACTAAACGCCGAATATATACAGTACCATAAATTATGTTATGCGGTTATTTTGAGTTGATTTGTAATGACCAAAGTGTAGTGGAAATTGCAGTAGCGTTTACCTGTATAATAAACAATAAATCATGTAATCATGTAAAATCATATGTATGCCCTCTATATAAACTTATTCTAAGAATTTTACTAATTATTACTTATTCGAAATGTTCATTTATTTTTTTAGACTCCTAATAATGAATTTACAAATTAAAACTTTCTTAATACATTTTCCAATAAAATTACAATTTAAATTCCAATGATTTTTTCATAATTTGTTCGAAATCTTCGTCAGTTCGTTGAAATGTTCATTATTTGTTAGAAACTTTTGTGAATTGTTTGATTATTACTTTAAATAAAATCGATAAGGCTGAAAGGCTGCGGCTGATGGCCATTTGAAGCATAGCAGCAAGACCTTCTTTATTTTTAAATATAATAATGTACATACAATAAGAAATATGTAATTGCTTCAATAAATTATATCTTATATATAAAATCGATATGTGTTCGAAATCTCTGATATGCATGATTTTAATATGTAATATTTATCTACTTCATTTTAATTTTCACGTGTATGTGATTGTATTGATTTGTGCACACTATTTGTATTAGTATGAATAAACGTATTATTATTATTATTATTATTACATTCGTCGGCACGTATCCATGCGCTTCGATTATTACTAAAAAAATGTTAGAAAATCCTTGAAAACTCCAATTTTAATTCCCCAAATTGCCAATTTGGGCAATTTTTCCATTTTTGTGTAGATTTCTAAGATTTTGTTGGTAAATTTACTGCACAGATTTATTTAAGACTCATAAGTACAGTGAGAGTTACTTTCTTCGAACAACAACTGTAATATTCAAAATTTTATCAAACCCTTCACAATTTTAAGCTACTTTTAATATTTGGAACAAATTATGCTTTTTCTTGTTTCTAAGCAATTATGAAGATTTTAAGTAAATGTCAATGATTTTTAAGATATTGGGTGGTAAACTTACTGCTCAAAATGATTAAATTTCGGCCAACTGAAAATGTCACTTCTAAAAACGTCTACATTGCCTAGAAATCACTCAGTTTCAGAGAAATTTTAATATATTTAAAAAAAATGAATTAAAAATATATATATTTTTTAATTTTATTTTTGTTTTTTTCCATTTGTTTGAATCGAATTACTTTGAAATTCTGGACTCTCCTCCTTCGTCGGTTTATCGCTACTTCTCGTCCGTACTATGATACGATACTTCTCAGCCTAATGACGTAATAGTATATTGTGTGGTTAGTACAGGAAGTGACATATTCCCGGCTGATGCGGAAATTGATGTCCGAGTCATCAGGCGAGGACAGCAAGCGGAAGAGGCCGGGAAGGCACTTCATGTACGAACCACACGTACTATTTTTTCTCCCATCAAAATATTTTTGCAAGTTTTGTAAAAAATATGGAAGATCTAATGAGAAAATATTTGCAGTAAACCTTCAGGAATAATTCATTGCTGGCCTAGGCCGGCAATGTAATATTTCTGTACTGTTATTTCTCCGTTACATATCAACAGTCAGCAGTAAAGGAATCATACATTTTCTGGCGTGCCTGTAGGCTAGGAAACGACTGATTGTAGAACGATGGTAGCAAAATAACTATTATATTATATTTTTGTTACAGTTTCATGCATTTTTTATATATACCAGTTATTATTATATTATATGCTGGTATAAATTATAGTATACAATGTGCTAAAATTATTCTTATTTCTTCAGATGAGTACGGCTTTATTTATCATAGACTTTATTAAATACAATTATTTTTTTAAATTTAAGTTTATACTGTAATTTGCTACTACTTTATTCAATTTATTAAAATCTTTTAAGTATATACTTGCCAGTTTTGCAACTCGGGCTAACATTAACCTAAGGTTAGTTTCTATGGAGATGTTCAAGATCTAGAATATAATGTTCAGACAATGGTAGTCGTGGAAGTTAACTGAATATTGTAAAACCAGCAAAGGTTGGTGCATAATTGAATCGTGAATCGTTACAATTTCTATCAGGGCATCAAAAACTTTATTTGATACAATTATATTTTATAATTTAAGTTTATACTGTTAATTTGCAATTTTTGTTACAATTTCATCCATTTTGTATATATACCATTTATGATTATATTATATGCTGGTGTAAATTATAGCATTAATGTGCGAAAATGGTTCTTATTTCTTCGGATGATTAGGGCATCAAAGACGTTATTAAATACTTTTTTTTAAATTTAAGTTTATACTGTAATTTGCTACTACATTATTCAATTTATTAAAATTTTAAGTATAATACTGCCCAGTTTTGCAATCTCTAGAATCTCTACAATTTAATATTCAGACAATGGTACTCGTGGAAGTTAACTAGAGATTGTAAAACCAGCAAGGTTGGTGCATAATTGAATCGTCACAATTTCCATAAAGGTATCAAAAACTTAATTGATACAATTATTTAATTTTAAATGTAAGTTTATACTGTACTTTGCAATTAATTTATTCAATATATTTCTTTTTTTTCACTTATGGACCAAGTCACCCATTTTGAACTTTCGTAAAATTTTATACTTTTTGAAAGATGACAGTTTTAAGATTTTGTTTTCAATGCCAATTTGAACATTTACATTGTTGAACATCTTATATTGTTTTTTAAAATGTCAACCCTTAACCGTTTCCCTAGCCTACATTATCTCCATATCTAACTCCCCTCAATAAAATTGTGTAGTGATGCAAATGGGTGTCAAAACCTTGAATATCATATGTAATATTTAAGTAGTGTTACGGCAAAACATTTTCTGCTTTTTTTTCAAAATGCACTTTTTGGCATTAAATGACCACAAATAAAGTATACTTTAAGTATGAATGAATGAAGTATCTTTATTGTAACTTTGTATTACAAATAACTGAGATACATGCTAACCTACATTCACAGTTATAAATGCAACTGTTTTTGCTTTTCTTGTCAAATAACAAAAATGGCAGCTAACATGTTTTGTCATAACACGATTGTCACGATTTGTTTGTTACATAAAATTTAAAAAAAAATAAGGTGTTAAATAAAATTTTATAAAAAAATAAACATTAATTGGAGAACAATTTAGCCAGTAGCTAATATGCAGAAACATCTGCTGAATCCGATTCTGAAATAAAAAATCTACCTTGCCAGAAAGTTGAAAATTCAAAAACCTTGAAAACTGTGGAAGCTTGACATCTACAGTGTCAAATTGACAGTGTATTGGCATCACTGTTATTTTTCACATTTTTTTAAATTTTAACCTTTTAGTACCTCGAGCAAATCGTTCACTGTCAAACAGTGTCAAACATTTCGAAAGTGTGAAATATTTTCGTAATGAAAAACATGGAAATTAGCAAGAAAATCGAACTAGAATCCTCTTAAATGGTAGAGAAAACAGGACAGTAAGGTAATTATTAAAAAGATATAGAAGACTTATGCCTCGATCATTTTTAAACAATAATCATAACCATATGCATACGACGACCCAACTTTTTTGGTTGACATTTTCATATCTAAATGGCTGTTGTGTATTGCCTGAATTTGAATTTTAACTTACTTTAGAGGTATTTTATAGGCTTAGATAGATAAACTCTATTCTATTTCTATTTCTATTTTTGTTCTTATTTGTATTGTTGGAAAATGTAAAAACTCACTAGACATCAGTCCATACTACATATTATTATATTCCACAACACAGCGCGTATATATTAAAATTCGTATATTAAACATATATTCCCTAAAAATTTAAATATATAAAAACTCGTCTAGTGTATAAAATGTATTCTCAATTAAAAACAATGTTAACTTACCCTTAAACACTATTGAGTTTTTAAATTTTCTGATAAAATCAGGTAAATTATTGTATATCTCTACACATGAATAATATGGAGAATTTATATAAAATGATGTAAGAAGCAAAGGAACACGGAGCATGTTGCAATGCCTTGCGGCATGAACATGATGCTCGGCATTTTTCTGAAAAGTTCTGAAATAAATTGCAATATATTGCGCTCCCTGAAACTAGGTCTACACGATTCCTTGTTGCCTAAATTGAAAAATTAACCGAAATATGCGCTTTTGGGCTACTTACAACCAATATAAATCAGATAATTCCCCCACATTATTACATTGTAATAATAGTTAGTCCATGTATTCCACGTATAGTCCACTTGACATATTCACTGTGAGTGTCT
Source organism: Othius punctulatus (assembly GCA_951805005.1). Taxonomy (NCBI): domain Eukaryota; kingdom Metazoa; phylum Arthropoda; class Insecta; order Coleoptera; family Staphylinidae; genus Othius; species Othius punctulatus. The sequence goes on from OX638144.1 coordinate 17,004,656, forward strand.
CATGGTGATTTGCGATTTGTGTTCTGATTGGTTAAATTTGAAATTGCCAGTGCATGAACTAGGCTTAACTCAAGAATAATTTTGAAGATTTGACACTGACAGTGAATATGTCAAGTAAATGGACTATACGTGGACTACATGGACTAACTGTTATCTGAAACATTTTTCTCTAAAATTTCTAGTTTTCGAGATATTTAACTGTATCTTAAAATAGGACTAGTGACTCGGAAAACATTTCATACTTTATTCATATTTATTATAAATCACAAATATATAGGGTTATTCACGCTATACGGCACGGAATATTGTGGCCAAAATACGTGACTTTCAAAACGTTTAACTTTTGGGATATATGAGGGTCTATTATGATTATTTCTTAAAATTAATTTCAAGTTATAGAGGGTGTTCCAAAAGCCCTAAAAGTATCAAAGTTTTGTTTTTTAAATGGAACCTCCTGTATATCTTTACATATTTTTTTTTTCGCTTTGTATACCATATAAATCCGTTTAGTTTTTGAAATTCGTTCTAACCGTTCAGAAGTTTTTTTTTTTAATTCGTTTGTAGGCACTTGTTTAAAAAATCGTAGGGCACTTTTTTGGGATATCAGGTTGGGACTTTGCATGTGTCTAAACAACTGCTTGAGGTATCTTTTGGCAACCAGATCGTCGATCACCTTGCTGTGACACACTAAATTTGGTAAACTTTAAAGGGGCTAACTTGATATTTGTAAATGTTTTCCAAAAAAAATCCCTTCAAAGTTTACCATTTTTTCAAACATTCGAACATTTGAAGATAATGTTGATGACGAAAACGATGAAATTATTTACTTGTAACAATGAACCTTTTTTTCAATTTTTCAATGTAGCCTTAGTTTTCAGTACTACCGTGTGTATAGCGTGATTTTTTTGTAATAATCCAATATTAAATTTAACCTCAATTAAAAAGTTGTGTTTTTTCTTTCATAACCAGATGTTTCAAAAACATTAAACAGTTGTTTTAAAATAATAATAGTAGCACAAAAAAAAACAAGCCCAGGTTGCTGAAAAAGTTAAGCGCAACAAACAACCAACTCCATTTAAAAAAAAGGTTAATGCATTTAAAAAACTAAATTGGATTTAAATACAACTTTGTTTATGTCAAAATTTAACTAAAAATGTGTTGTATACCATTATTTTATTTTTGTTGTTCAACTGTCATAAATACAAAAGTTATGCTTTTTTAACTTTTAACTCATTTTTCTCAGATTTTACTATTTTGGAGTTGGCTCGTTGTTGCTCTGAACCCTCCAGTTCATATTTTTTCATCCAATATGGCGGCCATAAGAAAATCAAAAGTTGACTACGTAAATAGGGGTATCTAGTTGGCGCAGAAAATGTTTTGCACTGTCATCAGAAAGCTCACGGCGAAAAATGAAAGAGTGCCAAGTTTCGTAAAATTTCCTTTAAAAGTAAAAAAGTTATAAAAGGAAAAGGAAAGTGCACTTTTTCGGATTTTCAGCAATATTTTAGGAACTGTGCAAGATATCTCGGATTTCTTTTCAGTATATCAAAAGGCACAACAATGAGAAGCTTCCCATTTGACTAACTTGTATAGATTTCCGTTTAATATATCCTAATGGTGGGCGTCGTAAAAGTGACCATAATGTATTCCAAAATTCCCCAAAATTAAGTTACCTTACTATTTTCGGTTGTTTTTTAAATGTTGAGGAATAAAAGTATTTATTATTGCGTCCTTGTATAACATACTATTAATTTAGTCTAAAATGAATTAAAATCGAAAAATGTTTGTGTGCAATTTCTCGTTTACTCGTTTCCACGTGGTTTGCACCTGCGATATTCATATGTATAAAAACTTGTGGCACTATCTGTGGGCTACCGTATAGGACAAAAACGATTAAAAACACAATCACGTAATAATGGAACCCGAGTAATTGTGTCTGCTCGCATTTTAGCAGGCGCAGACGCCCGAGGATTCCCGGTTTTGTTGTGCACTATGCGGGGACGGGCGTCTCTTGGCAAAACATTATTGAGCGGGAAACTCTGGGTTTCTTTGGTGGACGTGACTCCGCTGTTGAAGAGGCGGGTGTATCGGTTGCATACATATTTATGAGGATCAACTGTAATTTTCGGGAAATTTAGTTATTAGGAGTGTAATTGAACGTTTCCACGATGCCGGGAATTCCGTCGGGGGGTGGTGATTTATTCAGAGAATGAGTGTCCGAGAATTTCGGGGGTATAGAGTTTGTGCCCCCGAAGGGAGTGAATTCGTTGTAGTTGCAGCGTCTAGTAAATAAGATTGTTTGTGTTGTCCATTATGTGTATTTTTATTTGTACAGCGGCGTATCGTAGACAGACAGACAGTTCTAATTTATAAGAATAGCCTGGGCCGAGGTTATGCAGACCGGGTGTTACGGATAGTTTGAGATGTTAGTATTTAGAGACGAGTCAACGACTCGCACGTCGCTAAATAGCGCGCCGAAGTGGTGGAGAGGTTGAGGACTGAGGAGGAGAGTCGAGGTTTGGTGCTGCGGCACACGGAGAGCGGTCGGTGAGCAGTGGCGCGCCCCATAAGGGCTCCCCCTGCCCGGAGTAGTAGTAGTAGCGGCGTAGTAAGTAGTGAATAGGAGTCCGTCATGCTTGGTGGAGTGACCCGCGGTATGAATGACCTGCTAAGGGCGTTGCTCCTACGGGCGGCGTCCTGAACCCCCTCTCGCTTCTTCTTGTAGTGCGCAACCCGCACACGTTGTGCAATATTTGTTGTTTTTGGCAATGCCGAGCGTCTGGCCTAGCGGGGGGGAAGCAAGGACGCAGTAGTACCAGTTTGGTATCTCACTCTGCAACGCTGTAATTTTACCTACTGCGTCATAACACACACGAAACGTGGTCGAAAAATAAACGGATCCGCTCGTGGTCGGTGTACGGGAGGGACAATAGAGCGTGGCTACGGTCGTTCCCGCTCAGTGCTAGGTGTAATTTCGTTGTTATTACTGCTTTTTATGTGTTTTTGACGTAATGTTTTTCTACGAACATGCGTGACGCCTCATAGGCAGTGCCTTTCCTGTTATCGAATACTATGAAGTTGCTCATGCGCGTTTCTTGTTTACAACTCGCCTCGTTGGTTCGCTAGCACAGAGTCGGCGTCCTCCGGGCGTCTCCTTCTAGCCCACGAGGGCACGTTGCGACGGCGATAGAGCGCAGGTGCGCCACCAGACACTAACAAACGCAGACGTCTAGAAACACATGACCGACCTCGGCAAGATGGATGAAATCGAGGAAAGAGCGTAGTATACGCGAGTGTTGCATTCTAGTTGGTGCGGTGGTGTGACGCTGACAGTGTGCTCCGTCAGCCAACGTCGCTCTGAAACCGTTGTCGGTCAGAAGCCGAGCAGCTTATACCTACCTACCTACCGCGAGTGCACCGTGTGCGTCTTCCCTCCGTGCAAGTGAATCCCTCTGCGGATCCTTCACAGGCAGCTTATTTCTTTTCGTGCGGACTTCAATAAGCATCCAGACTGGCAGGAAATGCCCGCTACCTTTCGTTGACCTGGAATGTCGACGTGTTCATATATTGCGCATGAAAAATTTCTGTACCCTTGGACAGTACCCAGTTCGCACGGGGACGAGGAATACCGCCGTCGCCAGTGAATCGAACTCTGTTTTGGCCGTGGTTAAATGTGAAGGGAGGCGTGCTAGCGCAGCAGAAGAAGCAATGTCCGTGAAGAGCACCAGTTCTCAGGGCGAGCCCAGCGGCGGCCCCGTCGTCCGGGCGGGATACCTAAAGAAGCTCAAGACCTCCAAGAAGAAGTATTTCGTCCTCAGGGCCGAGACGTGTGAATCCTCTGCCCGCCTGGAGTACTATGACTCCGAGAAGAAGTTCAACAGCGGTCAGGCGCCCAAGCGCAGCATTCCACTCAAGACATGCTTTAATATTAACAAACGCCACGATACCAAACACAAACATGTCATCGCGCTCTACACCAAGGATGACTGTTTCTGCGTCGTCCTGGACTCCGAGGAGGACCTGGACGCGTGGCTCAAGACGCTCCTGTCACAACAACAAGGCGAGGAGGTGGCTGACGGCGAGACGCCTCGCCCCACGTTCGGTAAGCGTCCCACCCCCCGCAGCCCCACCCCATCCCTGCGCCCCCGGGGCCGGCATGTGCGCGGGGCAAGGTCGGCAGCGTCGCGACGCCCGCACCCGACCCGTGTGCGCCTCGAAAGCGCGATCTACGCAGCAGCCCACAACCAAATACGTACCAAACATTGCTGGCATTCCACTATTTTGAATCACTCTCTCTCGATATGTATTTACAGTTACAAGAGTTCCCCCCCGAGCCGTGTACACATTCTCTTGCGGAATTTTAAACCGCGAGACTGCTGCTCTCCCATGCATACGTACGTAAAATGTGTGGAGGAACACGACCGCATTCGTGCACCATTGAGAAATAAAAACGCGCTGGCACGTCCGACTTGTTATTCTCTTTTATCTATGGCGTTCATAACGGAAAAACCGACTGGCATCCCAGGAATTTCGCAAATTACGTCTACTTTCCAATGTACACTCCGCACCAAATACCCACCAACAAACCTCCCAACACTTACCACCAAAATCCAAACACCTCTACAACCTATACGAACACCCCAAAATCCAAACACCTCTACAACCTATACGAACACCCCAATATCCAAACACCTCTACAACCTATACGAACACCCCAAAATCCAAACACCTCTACAACCTATACGAACACCCCAAAATCCAAACACCTCTACAACCTATACGAACACCCCAAAATCCAAACACCTCTACAACCTATACGAACACCTCAACATCCAAACACCTCTACAACCTATACGAACACCTCATAGATACAACGGAAATTGGATCGTTTATTTCAGAAATCCGCAAACAGACATTTTCATCAGTGTTGTAACAGATACATTTTTTGTATCTAGATACAATACAGATACTTCAGAAAAAATGTTTCTAAATACAACTTTAGGTACTCATTCAAGAATGTATCTAGATACATTGCAACACTGATTTTTATGAATTTTTATTTTTTTACGGAATCATAATCTCATACTATGAACACATATTTTTCTGCATTATTCCTTCACCTCAACACCCCAAAATCCAAACACCTCTACAACCTATACGAACACCCCAAAATCCAAACACCTCTACAACCTATACGAACACCTCGTAGATACAACGGAAATAGGATCGTTTATTTCAGAAATCCGTCAACAGACATTCTTATCAGGGTTGTAACAGATACATTTTCTTGTATCTAGATACAATACAGATACTTCAGAAAAAATGTATCTAGATACAACGTTAGGTACTCAAACAAGAATGTATCATATTGTATCTAGATACAGTACAACATTGATTTTTATGAATTTTTATTTTTTTACGGAATCATAATATTATACTATGAACACGTTTTACATCCCTAATCCTCAATGTTTATCTTAAAAAAGTACAAGGACGTACCAAAATTCCCAAAAGTAAAAGCATAGCCATCTGAAAAATTACACCACTAAAATTCAATCACCTCTACAACCAATACGAACACTTCATAGATACAACGGAAATTGCATCGTTTATTTCAGAAACCCGTCTACAGACATTTTCATCAGTGTTGTAATAGATACATTTTCTTGTATCTAGATACAATACAGATACTTCAGAAAAAATGTATCTAGATACAACTTTAGGTTCTCAAGCAAGAATGTATCTAGATACAACTTTAGGTACTCAAGCAAGAATATATCTAGATACAACTTTGGGTACTCAAGCAAGAATGTATCTAGATACTTTGAAATGTATCTAGATACATTACAACACTGATTTTTATGAATTTTAATTTTTTTACGAATCATAATCTCATACTGTGAACACATATTTTTCTGCATTATTCCCTCATCTGCCATTTCATTTTATGGGACATTATTTACAATGATTATTGCGTTTGGTGCAGAAACGCGTCAAGCGCATCACATAGCATGTTTCTACAGTATATAAACAGAATTTCTTAATTTTCGTCCTGTTGCACCACCCGTATTCTCGGATTAAACATCTGGAAGGGGTGTTTCTAACAACCAAAGAATCCAATTCAAAGGCTCATCTTATGAATAATTTGAATTTAAAAAGCTAGTTAAAGTTGTTATATACTTTATTCAGGAGTTTACGTCCTCAATCCTCAATGTTTATCTTAAAAAGGTACAAGGACTACCTAAACTCCCAAAAGTAAAAACATACCCATCTGAAAAATTACACCACTGAAATCCAAACCGCTCTACAACCTATACGAACACCTCATAGATACAACGGAAATTGCATCGTTTATTTCAGAAACCCGTCTACAGACATTTTCATCAGTGTTGTGACAGATACATTTTTTTGTATCTAGATACAAATAAAGATTCTTCAGAAAAAAATTATCTAGATACCACTTTAGGTACTCAAGCAAGAATGTATCTAGATACTGTATCTAGATACATTACAACAATAAACACATTTTTTTGTATCTAGATACAAATATAGATACTTAAAAAAAATATCTCGATACAACTTTAGGTACTCAAGCAAGAGTGTATCTAGATACTTGAAATGTATCTAGATACATTACAACACTGATCTTTATGAGTTTTTATTTTTTTACGAATCATAATCTCATACTATGAACACATATTTTTCTGCATTATTCCTTCATCTGCCATTTCATTTTATGGGACATTATTTACAATGAGTATTGCGTTTGGTGCAGAAACGCGTCAAGCGACATCACACAGCACGTTTCTACAGTACCTAAACAGAATTTCTTAATTTTCGTCCTGTTGCACCACCCGTATTCTCGGATTAAACATCTGGTAGGGGTGTTTCTAACAACCAAAGGATCCAATTCGAAGTCTCATCTTATGAACAATTTGAATTTAAAAAGCAAGTTAAAGTTGTTATGTACTTTATTGAGGGTTTTACGACCTCAATCCTCAATGTTTATCTTAAAAATGTACAAGGACGTACCTAAACTTCCAAAAGTAAAAGCATACCAATCTGAAAATGTACCCATCAATAATAAAAAAAAATAATGGCCTGAAGAAGCTAAGTATCTAAGTTTCTACCCTTACATCTACCAGTAGAATACCGGATTGCAACGTAGACAGAGAATAGAAAGATGAGTAGGTCTATAGACTGAAGGCAGATACGAGTTATTTATTTTACTGTAGTATTAATTTTTAATACTGTTCTAATACTACTTCTTAATATGAGAAAAGCTCAGTATTGCGTCTTATTCTGTATTCAAGTAAACAAATTATAGTTTATAACATTATCTTTTGTTGTTACCAATCATAACACCACAATCAAATTAGGAAATTAACATTAAAAATGTACATTTATACAGTAAACACGCATTTTACTGCAGAAACCCGACAACCGCAAATTTTTAAAGAGAAATTTGTAGTAAAGACGCATTTTACGCAAATTTGTCCTTTTAAAAATATCGAAGCCAACTGTCTGCCATTTAAAAAAAAATAAAGTTTGTATTATAACTAAAAAACTGTGGCCGTTTTCCAAAACACAAAAGCATATCTTGCATAAGCTCTAAAAACTAAAAACTATTTCCTCATTTAACAGAATCTCTATGTCATATGGTTTCCGAGATTCCGATGTTTAAACCGTTGAAAATGAAATAAACACCCTATATATCACAGTCCGTTTCACCCTATTGGTAATTTGAGCTATTGATACTTACATAGGTATAATCTGCATACGTGATGATCTGATGATTGGAACCGTCAATGTTGTAAATATTTCATTTGTATAAATTATGAAGAGGAATGGACCCAAAATGCTCCCCTGTGGTACTCCTCTCTCCAGACCGCCCGGATTCGACAGAACCTCAACGCAATTTATATTAATTTTGACAACCTGAAAACGGTTTGCCAGATATGATTTAAACCATGATTAGATATTCCTCTCACTCCATAGCGTTCGAGTTTTGCGAGAAGAGTATTATGGTCAATACTATCGAATGCTTTTGATAAGTCAAGGAAAACTGCACACACTAACTTCATAGAAATACGAATCCGAGAGCTCAAATTATTGATGGGGAATAATTAATTTGAGTTCCATGTAAAGTTGCAAGTCATCTAAAAAAAATTCAAGACAAAGAGTTTCAAGACTTGCCAAAATGGTATATGCATTCATAAACCGCTGTGTCTACTGATTTACCCGGAAAGAAACCGTGCTGATTTACATTAAACAGGCCATTTGAGATGAAAAAATCTAACAACCGCTTTGATACTCAATCATTTTAGAGAAATATCTGCCTCACAGAGAATTACCTGTATGCTGCATTTTAAGAAATGCGCTTTGATACATTGTTATCATTGTGATAGAAGTGTGTAACCATTGAAATGATTAACCCTAATACACATTCACGACCTTTTTGCAACCGAGTTGGCTGGGTTTTTTTTTTGTCATGTTGGACAAACTGATTCAGTGATGCAATGGAAGTTAATTATTTGATTGTGTCGATGTCTATTAGACATTTACTACCACATTTTTTTTCTCTACTAGCTTTTAAAGATACCATTATTTATTTTTACTGCATATTCGAAACCAGAAATATTTTTCACTTGTGTCAAAATATTAATCAGAATGCCAAAAATTATACAACTGCAACAAAAAGTATCAATTAACATTATATCTGGCAACAATGTTATTTAAATAATATAACTCCTAAAGAAATTAGTTTCATTGGGGAATTCAGTTATTCAGTTATTTCCGAAACACTACCAACAAAATTACTAGATATTCATAGACTCCCCTGACGCAAAAACCATCGTGAATGGAGAGTAATAGAAATAGTAATATAGAGCACTAGAATTATTGGCTAAACTGAAAAATTACATTAAACCCTGTCCAAAGGTGCTAAAAATATTCTATAGGGTAGTAGAATTATTATGTCCCAAATCCAAATACTTTACATTTCATATTTTTGGACTTGGTTAGGTTAGGTTTAGGTTAGGTTAGGACGATTTAGGACTTGGTTAAAAATAATTCTCAGTTGACAAGATGTTTAAATGTGAATTCTGATCTTTCTACTAAAGATGTCGAGGTATATATTTTATCGTTTTCAAGTAACAAATATATATATATATATATATATATATATATCGTTGGAAAATACTATTGAGCATAGTCAATGCCAGATAATTTGTCACTTTTTCTATAAAATCGGTCCCATAATGGGTAAGATTGCGATTTCTCATAAAATCTGAGTTGGGATCAGAATATTCCATCGGATTAAAACAGAATTCTTGATCAAAATCCAATCAAAAATCGATTAAAATCCTATGTAAATGCGGAATTGGGACACCAGTATGCATACAACGTGCAATTACTGTCAATAATTATTCTGAGTGGAAGAACGTGAATGTGCAAGGTGATGCCGTTGACTAGTGTACATTTTTTTGATTTTTTTAAAACATTTTAAACCTTTTTTATTTTTTATTGTTTTCTTCTTTCTTATTTTTTTTTGTTGTGTTTATCAAGAATATTTTGTATTATTTTCTTTATTCATCATTTATAATAAATTTTTATTATGAAAAGGGTATGATTTTATAATAAATGTTGTTTTTACAAGGTTTTTGTGCAATATTTCATTTTATAAAAAATAATGTTTTTACAACGTTTTTGAGCAATATTTCATTTTATAAAAAATAATATTTTTACAATGTTTTTGAGCAATATTTGAAGATTGCGTACAAAATAAACCACACGTATATACAAGGTGTCCACACCTTCGTGGCATAAATCTATAAAATATAAAATATTTACTTTTTTTGTTATGGTATCCATTTTGGATACCAGTTATTATTATATTTTTTATTGGTTTGTTCCATCTTTATTGGGGAGTACTTACTGGTAGTTCATATGTTTAGATATATGATGTTTTGTTTTTATTATTTTTATTATGTCTTCTTTACCTGACTAGTTTCGGCTATCTTTCAGCCATCTTCAGAGGTGTTAATTTTTTTGAGTTCAATATATATATTGTTGTATACGATTTTTATAAATGTTTTGACTTATAAATATTTTTTTTAACCCTAAACATTCACTATCTAAAAATCTTATCCAATAACATATTAAACTCATAAAAATTAACACCTTGAAGATGTCTGAAAGATAGCCGAAACTAGTCAGGTGAAAAACAGATAAGAAAAATAATAAATACAAAAAAAAAACATCTTTATATCTAAACATATTAACTACCAGTAAGTACGGCAATAAAGAAGGAAGAAAACAAGAAAAAAATAAAATTATTTACGTTTTCGAAGTTGTGGGGCACTTTGTACCTATATGCTATATTTTAATGCGCGTGTAGTTAAAGGTTAAAGACAATTATTTACATTTTCGAAGTTGTGGGACACTTTGTACCTCTATGCTATATTTTGATGCGCGTGTAGTTAAAGGTTAAAGCTAATTATTTACATTTTCGAAGTTGTGGGACACTTTGTACCTCTATGCTATATTTTGAGGCGCGTGTAGTTAAAGTTTAAAGGCCCATTCATAGATTTCTTACGCGACGCAACGCTACGCTGTGACAATGCTATCGCTATGGGAATTTTCAATACCGTCAATACGCTGTTGAAAATGACTATAGCGATAACATTGTCACAGCGTTGCATCGCGCAAGAAATCTATGAATGGGTTTTGATACAAAAAATGCACCCTGTAATGGAGCGTATACACGTAAGAGTGCGCACGCAAATGCGCGCGAATGTTCGTGTGCTCGTCGACGTTCAAATGGGGACGACCCTTAATATAAGCAACCAACGCAAAATAATTGTCAGGGAATACGTAATAAAACGAGACCGAATCTTTAACGAGGTAAATGGACGAGAAGACATTACAATCCAAAATAGCAATTATAACTATAACTATAAATGACTAAATTGGATGTGTGAGTGGTTACCACTTGGTGAAACATATTAGTATAGGAATAATAAAACAAATGACGATACACTTTTTCCCCCATTTATAACAAATGACGATACACTTTTTCCCCCATTTATACCAAATGACGATACACTTTTTCCCCCATTTATAACAAATGACGATACACTTTTTCCCCTATTTATACCAAATGACGATACACTTTTCCCCCCATTTATATCCAATAATACGAAGCTTCGACATTTTCATATAATTCTTCGGAACAATTTTTTCTTTCACCCACATAGTGAAGAGGATCTGCATATTTTTATTTGTAGTCCTGGTAATACTAGCACCAGTCTTCCTATTTTCCTGCACACCTCTTGACCACGTATCTAGCTCTTGTCTTAGCCGTTGTGACTTCCATTTCATGGTTGCACTTGTGTACTTATTGTACTTGTTTTATTTGTGTAGTTGTACTTGTTTTACTTGTGTACTTGTTATACTTGTGTACTTGTTGTATTTGTTGTACTTGTGTATTTATGTGCTTGTTGCAGCTGGTGTACTTGTACTTGTGTACCTGTTGTGCTTGTTTTACATATGTATTTATGTGCTTGTTGCAGTTGGCGTACTTGTACTTGTTTTACTTGTGTACTTGTTGTACTTGTTTTGCCTGTGTACTTGTTGTAGCCGTTTAAACAAAAAAATCTTAAATTAAATATGACATTCCACAAAAATTCCGTACGAAATAATAACCAACGTGCGCGCGAATTCGTCAAATAACCACCGCTATAAAACGCGGTGTAAATCCCCGAGCATTCAGAAACTGGGTCTCCCACATTCCTCGCTGTTTCCCGATTACACCGCGTGATAATTAGATTAGATAAAAGCGCAGTTTAAAATCAGACCGTGGAGCAATAAAAGCCATTCCACACCCACGGCGACACCCATTACCCCCGATAAACACGAAATCAAATTATCCCCGTCGAAGGATCGACTTAATACGTAAACGAGTTCCTCGCGGCCCTAATGGCCTAATTGGCCTTCCATCCGACTGCGCCACGTGCCCGTGCGCCTACGAAACTCGAAGGGCACCACGTAGAGGGTGTTTTCGCGCCAATTTCCAGTGGTGTGCGAAACGGTCCGTGAGATGGTGGTGGCGGCCTTTTGTACTCTTCTGTGTTTGTGTGCGAGCGAGCGAGAGGGTGGCGACGATGTCGTCCCGACGAGCAACCCTCGAAATTACCTGCGGAGCATTTCCTGGAAGAAAAGGGGCCGCCGATCGACCTGTGGACTTGCAATCGCACGTTAGAAATTGCCGCGCCACACGGAATTTACGGCCTCGCACACACACAAACACACACACAAGCGTACGCAGAGGCACGTTTCAGTGGAGAGAGAATGGGGGGCAGAGAGAGACAGCGCCAAAGCGGCATTGAATATTGAGCGTGTGGCAGGCATGGCGCCCCAGCGTAAACTATCCCCCTTTGGAAGAGGAAACGTTACAGATGCAGTGCACCATTTAAAAATAAACGCATTCGTCGGCTCGCAATCAACAAATAAACGTAAAAGTGTATCGTTAAAAAAAACACCATGAATGATACTTTAAAGTGGGACACGTGCGCGGCGTATAAAACTTTCATAGAGGTCAATTTATTAATAATATAATAGCATGACTCTGGGGTGGCCATCCCAGACGTTGCAAATTAAAAGCGTGCAGTGGATCAATTCCCAAGCACGAGATACGCATATTACTGACCTCACAAATTCATACGCGTGATACTTAGCTCGCAACTAGAATGGAATGCTTAAAAATTCAGTCGCAATAACATACCGGGGCGGAATGAAAACTAACACGTGCGAGTTTACTAAGAACATATTTTTTAAAGATTATTTCTCTACACTTACAGCCAAGCCGTGCTGTAAAGCCCAGTTTTCTAAGATGGTGCGTCTCATTTTTCGCCATTCTATGTGAAAGACAAGTCCCCAAAGTACCCGCCTATGTCTCTCTTTGTTTCTGTGTTTCTCACAGTTTTGCACAGGTATTTGATCATTGCATGATTTTGAATTTTTGGAAAATATCTGTGCACACACTAAACAAAACATCCAAAGCCACCAGTTAAAATATTTACTTTTCGGAGACTCAAAAATTTTATCTTTATATTTTAACATATTTATTTATTTAAGATATTTTGATTGTGAGTGTACTTACTCATCTAATAATACACATTGCGAAGTGCCCGAAAGGCTTTCGACTCATAAGGGCGTAGAGCAACCGACTGTCCCTTTGGAACAACGAGGAAGGCCTCTAGCTCTCGATGCCGGAGACTAAGGGGGGCGGGGGGATAAAAAGGGCTCCACGCAAATTTTACCTCGCAAATTATTCCAGAGCTTAATCAAGGGACTCCATAAAACTCCAAGACGCCATTGTAATCATTATGACAAAATAATTGAAACTCTAAAAGTAACCATTAAAAATTTGACAGTGATCATCGAAATCTTTGACAGAAATGTTGGAACTTTTGTTGAGTAAGATTAATCACAAAGTAGGTTTATATTAGGAAGCTTTAATTTGTAAAAGCTATTTGCCAAGCAAGCAAAGCTTGTAAAGCCTTGCAGATGTAATCGAAAGTTTAATATGGACACCAATTTTGGCAGTAACCATTTGGCAGTTTCAAAACTGAAATTTTGGCAGAGTAAATCAAAATTTTGACAGTAATCATTGACATTATGACAAAATAATTGAAAGTCTAACAGTAACCATTAAAAATTTGACAGTGATCATCGAAATCTTTGACAGAAATGTTGGAACTTTTGTAGAGAAAGATTAATCATAAAGTATGTTTATATTAGGAAGCTTTCAATTTGTAAAAGCTATTTGCCTAGCAAGCAAAGCTTGTGAAGCTTGCAGATGTAATCTAAAGGTTAATATGGATACCAATTTTGGCAGTTTCAAAACTGAAATTTTGGCAGAGTAAATCAAAATTTTGACAGTAATCATTGACATTATGAGAAAATAATTGAAATCTAAAAGTAACCATTAAAAATTTGACACTGATCATTGAAATCTTTGACAGAAATGTTGGAACTTTTGTTGCAAAAGATTAATCATAACGTAGGTTTATATTAGGAAGCTTCAATTTGTAAAAGCTATTTACCAAGCAAGCAAAGCTTGTGAAGCTTGCGGATGTAATCGAAAGTTTAATATGGATACCAATTTTGGCAGTAATCATTTGGCAGTTTCAAAACTAAAATTTTGTCAGAGTAAATCAAAATTTTGACAGTAATCATTGACATTATGACAAAATAATTGAAAGTCTAACAGTAACCATTAAAAATTTCACCGTGATCATCGACATCTTTCACAGAAATGTTGGAACTTTTGTTGATAAAGATTAATCATAATGTATGTTTATATTAGGAAGCTTCAACTTGTAGAAGCTATTTGCCAAGCAAGCAAAGCTTGTGAAGCTTGCAACTGTAATCGAAACTTTAATATGGATACCAATTTTGGCAGTAATCATTTGGCAGTTTCAAAACTGAAACTTTGGCAGAATAAATTAAAATTTTGACAGTAATCATTGACATTATGACAAAATAATGGAAATTCTAACAGTAACCATTAAACATTTCACAGTGATCATCGAAATCTTTGACGGAAATGTTGGAACTTTTGTCGAGAAAGATTAATCATAAAGTATGTTTATATTAGGAAACTTCAATATGTAAAAGCTTTTTGCCAAGCAGGCAAAGCTTGTGAAGCTTGCAGATGTAATCGAAGGTTTAATATGGATACCAATTTTGGCAGTAATCATTTGGTAGTTTCTAAACTGAAACTTTGGCAGAATAAATCAAAATTTTTACAGTAATCATTGACATTATGACAAAATAATTGAAATTCTAACAGTAACCATTAAAAATTTGACAGTGATCATCGAAATCTTTGACAGAAATGTTGGAACTTTTGTTGAGAAAGATTAATCATAAAGTATGTTTATATTAGTAAGCTTCAATTTGTAAACGCTATTTGCATAGCAAGCAAAGCTTGTGAAGCTTGCAGATGTAATCGAAAGTTTAATATGGATACCAATTTTGGCAGTAATCTTTTGGCAGTTTCAAAACTGAAATTTTGGCAGAATGAATTAAAATTTTGACAGTCATCATTTACATGTCAAATTATAACAGTAACCATTGAAAAATTTTACAGTGATCATCGACATCTTTCACAGATATGTTGGAATTTTTGTTGAGAAGGATTAATCATAAATATGTTTATATTAGGAAGCATTCAATTTGTAAAAGCTATTTGCCAAGCAAGCAAAGCTTGTGAAGCATGCAGATGTAATCGAAAGTTTAATATGGATACCAATTTTGGCAGTAACCATTTGGCAGTTTCAAAACTGAAATTTTGGCACACTTAATAAAAATTTTGACAGTAATCATTGACATTATGACATCATAATTGAAATTCTAACAGTAACCATTAAAAATGTGACAGTGATCATCGAATTGTTTGGCAGAAATGTTGGAATTTTTGTTGAGACGGATTAATCATAAAATACGATTATATTAACAAGCTTTTAATTTGTAAAAGCGATTTGCCAAGCAAGCAAAGCTTGTGAAGCTTGCAGATATAATCGAAAATTTAATATGGATACCAATTTTGGCAGTTTCAAAACTGAAATTTTGGCAGCGTAAATCAAAATTTTGACAGCAATCATTGACATTATGACAACATAATTGAAATTCTAACAGTAACCATTAAAAATTTGACAGTGATCATCGAAATCTTTGACAGAAATGTTGGAACTTTTGTTGAGAAAGATTAATCATAAAGTATGTTTATATTAGTAAGCTTCAATTTGTAAAAGCTATTTGCATAGCAAGCAAAGCTTGCGAAGCTTGCAGATGTAATCGAAAGTTTTAAAGACATATACAGGGTGTATACAAAGATTACTTACCTTGCTTCTAGGTATCCGCTGCTACAAAATATGACGCTTGTAACCCATTTTCCTGAAATCAAATTAAAAATTGGGATTAGTCATAGCTTCGGAAGAGGCGCCACATATAGGAAACAAACAATTTCATAAATCAGAAACAACACAAAAATTATCAAAGAGCACCAAAGAAATATACTGGAAGCTGTGAGTAGTTAAGCAGCGCTGGTTCTGGCTCACCTCTCTAAAACGTGAAAACCTCTTGGAATACGCGAAAAACGTCTCTCAAAACGTGAAAACCTCTCAAACGACGTTTATTTGGTTTTCCAGAAAACGCGAAAAAGGTCAAAACGTGAAATCCTCTCAAACGACGTTTATTTGGTTTTCCAAAAACCGTGAAAAATATCTCTCAAAATGGTGAAAATCTCTTGGACAACGTGAAAACTTTCAAACGACGTTTATTTGCTTTTCCAGAAAACGTGAACGACGTCTCCCAAAATGGTGAAAACTTCTTAGAAAACGTGAAAAACGTCTCTCAAAACGTGAAAACCGCTCAAACAACGTTTATTTGGTTTTCCAAAAACCGTGAAAAACATCTCTCAAAATGGTGAAAATCTCTTGGACAACGTGAAAACCTCTCAAACGAGGTTTATTTGCTTTTCCAGAAAACGTGAAGAACGTCTCCCAAAATGGTGAAAACCTCTAAGGAAACGTGAAAAACGTCTCTCCAAACGTGAAAACCTCTCAAACAACGTTTATTTGGTTTTAGAGAAAACATGAAGAACGTCTCCCAAAATTTCGAAAATCTCTTAGAAAACGTGAAAAACGTCTCTCAAAACGTGAAAACCTCTCAAACGAAATGATAGGTTTTCCAGAAAACGTGAAAAACGTCTCAAAATGGTGATTGTGAAACTTGTCAGAAAACGTGAAAAACATCTCTCAAAACGTGAAACCTCCCAAACGACGTTTATTTGGTTTTCCAGAAAACGTGAAAAACAACGACGTTTAATTGGTTTTCCACAAAACGTGAAAAACGTCTCAAAATGGTGATGGTGAAACCTCTCAGAAAACGTGTAAAGCGTCTCTCAAAACGTGAAAACGTCCCAAACGACGTTTATTTTGTTCTCCAGAAAACGTGAAAATCGTTTCTAAACGGTGAAAACCTCTTAGAAAAAGTGAAAAACGTCTCTCAAAACGTGAAAACCTCTCAAACGACGTTTGGATAAAGCTCAACTTCAAAATTATTAAATTGTATGAAATAAAGTGAAGCACTTTTTAATTTTCAAAACTGTTTTTTATAGTTTAGTCGCAACACTTGTTTCGCCACTTTCACCAGAAGAAGTCACAGTGTGGCGAACAATTGTTGCGAATAAACAATAAAACGTTTTGAAAATTTCAAAAGTGCTTTACTGTATTTCATACAATTTGATCAAATTGTATAAAATAAACCATACAGTTTGGTTATCAAATTTTGAACAAATAACAGCCACATCAATGAACCTGTACCAAATTATTTATTGATAGTCATTCGAGGTTATTTTAAAGTATAAAGTATAAGGTTTACGGTTACATTTTATCAAGCCAATATGCGATATTTAACAATAACACGTTTTGAAAAGTTAAAAAGTGCTTTACTGTATTTCATACAATTTGATCAAATTGCATGAAATAAACCTACAATTTGGTTAGCAAATTTTGAACAAATAACAGCCACATCAATGAACCTGTACTAAATTATTCATTCGTAGCCATTCGAGGTTTTTTTTAACGTATAAATCATAAAGTTTGCGGTTTCATTTTATCAAGGCAAATATGCGATAATAAACAATAAAACGTTTTGAAAATTTAAAAAGTGTTATACTGTATTTCATACAATTTGATCAAATTGTATGAAAATTGTATGAAATAAACCATACAATTTGGTTATCAAATTTTGAACAAATAATAGCCACATCAATGAACCTGTACCAAATTATTCATTGATAGTCATTCGAGGTTATTTTAAAGTACACATTATAAAGTTTGCGGTTACATTTTATCAAGGCAAATATGCAATGTTTATTTTTTTCCTAGATAAGGTGATCACTGGAATTAGCAGTAGATGTATTCCTTGGATCCTGTATTTACACTTTATGACATCCAGAAGGACATTAGAAATGCATTGGGAAGGTATTTTATTACTTCCCATCAGGAAGATAGTATCTATCCCCTAGATAATTTATGTCCAACTCTGTAAAGACACCCTAAGGAAATATCTGGATAGTTTTAGAAGTAAAACGTACTTTATAAAAACAACGTAATTTTTCGAAAACCTTGTACCAGTATATTTTGCTAACCTATAAAAAAAGAACTCACACAAGAACACATTTCCTGCTACTTGCAAAAGTATTGATATGTTCCTCCCAACATAATTGTAGATAAAGTATAGTATTAACTCGCACGTAATGGTCATTACCTACGAAGATGAAGTATGCAACACGAGCCGTAGGCGAGTGTTGATATCTCCTGAGTGATGATTCAGATGATTATAACACTCGTCTACGGCTCGTGTTGCAAATTTCATCTTCGTGAGTAATCGCTATCATTATGTTCTAGTTGAATAATGTACCTACTACTACTGCGTAACAAATAAACTATTTCATTTCAGTTTAAAGACTTGACCTGAGTGATGATTCAGATGATGAGACATTTCATATTCGTGGGTAATCTCTATCATTATATGCTTGTTGAATAATATACTATTACTGCATAACAAGTCAACTATTCCACTTCATTTAAGTTTTAAGATTTGACCTGAGTGATTATTCAGATGATGGGACATTTTATGTTCGTGTGTAATCTCTATCATTATATACTAGTTGAATAATATACTATTACTGCATAAGAAGTCAACTATTCCATTTAATTTCAAGTTTTGAAAGGTGGTGAGGAGTTTTTTTAGTGATGTAATAACTAGAGCATGTATCCCATCAATGTTATTACGTTTTAGTATCATTGCTGCAATATTTGCCTCATATCTACAGTGAAATTCAGTTAAACACTTGAACCGTCAATATTATTGCGTTGCAGCTACAATATTATTGTAATGCGTATACAGAGTCGCAGTTAAACATTTCACCAGCCCGAGCACATGGCTATCGATTATCTTTTACGCAATTAAGCTGCACACGCACGAAACGCACACGCGTAGGACCCATCTTCCGGCGGGAGCGCTCCCCACGTCACGCCTCGTTCCCATTGTTATTCGAAAACATAAACAAACCGATCGATGCCCGTTTCGTAAGGGCCAGCGGCGGAGACGGAGGCGGCCCTTTAATTATTTATCCCGGGGCCACTTTTCGGTCCGATCGGGGGCGGCGGCGGATGGGGGGAAATGTCATAATTGGGGCGGCGGGCGTTTTATTAGCACGCCCCCGGGGCTCCCCCGCGCTCCTCGGAAGCCGGCGGCCCACAAATCACCAATAAAAGTGATATTTATGGGGCTCGTTCCCGGAAAGGGGACGGGAAGCAACAATTGAATCTGCGATGGGAGTTTTGATTCCAGGACTCCAGGATTTATGGGTGGGTGTTAATCCTGGGAGTTATGAGTGTTGTTAAAGAAGTGCTTTTGGGGCCATGAAAACGTGGGGGATTGTAACTCCTACGTAAATCGCAGAACCTATAATCTTGGCCAAAAAAAAAAACGAAATTTAGAATTCTAAAAATATCACCATATGTTGCCCAAAAATTAAAGTATACTCTAAGATCAAGCAGTGTCAAAATTGTTGGATAACACCAAATATTTGGAAAAAAATTGAATTATTTTACCAATACACAAAGGTAAAGAAACAACAAATATAGAAAATATAGACCAATTTGCATCTTTTCTAAGATCTACGAGAAGATTATTCACAACAAATTGAGCATTTACTTGGAGAAGTACAATCTATACAATGAAGCACAACACGGTTTTTGCAATCATACATTGACAGCATACGCCTTTAGAGCCAAAATTTATAAACATCTAGACACCGGTGAGCATGTAGCTGGGCTCTTCTTCGATCTGTCGAAGGCCTTCGAATGCCTAAATACAGGATTTATTATGGATAAATTAAATGCATTGGAAATCAGAGCTACAACATCTAACTTAATAAATTCGTTCTTTAGCAATCGAAAGATATATGTTAGAATAGGAAGAAATTGCACGTCCATACAACATAATACTAGAAATGGGATACCCCAAGGTTCTGTCTTAGGACCATTGATTTTAATTTTGTTTATGAATGATATAAGCAATTACATAGAGTGCGATTTTATTACTTTGTTTGCTGATGATATTTCCGTCGTGGTTAAAGCAAATAATCCAGAAAATTTAGAAATCAAAATAAATAGGGTAACAAATGACATCAAAAGTTGATGCAATACTAATAATTTAATGCTTAATATTGGAAAAACTGATTTTTCGTAACATCCCAAATTACAATCATCACGACTTAAAAGAGACGCTGAGTAGTGAACATCATAATAATTTACAAGAAAAGACAAACTTTTGATGTGTAAAATTGAAGAACTACAAGTATTTATGTTCAATTTAATCAATTTTGTGTACAATTTTGACATTTGAAGTTGTACAACTTGGAATGTTCATGTTCAAACTCAAGAGTTCCAATGAGCAATACCTTAACTTCTAATGCCAAAACAAAAAATCAGCAAATGTTCAAGCTTAACATTGAAAACGCCTCAATTTTCCATGTTTAGAATTATAAAATAGCATTTTTTTAAGTTTGAAAATTTCGATAATTAATTCAATTAATTATAATGTTCAAATTTAAGAAAACTAGATGTGTAAAATTGAGGAACTACGAATATTTATGTTAAATTTAATCAATTTTATTTTACAATTTTGACAGTTGAAATTATACAACTTACTATTTTGATGTTCAAACTTCTGCATTTCCGTGAGCATTATCTAAACTTTGAATGTTAAATCATAATGTTAAAATATTGTTTAGAATTATAAAACTGCAAATTTTGATGTTCCCACTTAAAAAATCGATTAATTATGACCATCACATTTCAGAACTAAAAATTTTGATATGTAAAATAGAAGAACTACCAATATTTATGTTCAATTTAATCAATTTTGTGCTACAATTTTTACATTTGAAATTATACAACTTAGAATTCTGAAGTTTAAACTTCTGAATTTCGATGAGTTATTAAAATTGATAAACACAAAATTCTGATGTTAAGAATTATAAAACTGCAAATTTTAATGTTCCCACTTAAAAATTTGGATAATTTATTCAATTAATTTTGACCATCATGCTTCAGAACTAGATATTTGGGTATGTAAAATTGAAGAACTACCAATATTTATGTTCGATTTCATCATTTTATTGTTCAATTTTGACATATAAAATTATACACCTTAGAATTTTGAAGTTCAAACTTATGCTTTTCGATAAGTAATGCTTTAACACGCATATGTTCATACTTAAAATTTAAAAAACAAATTTTGATATTTAGAATCATAAAACTGCAAATTTTAATGATCCCACTTAAAAAAATCGATAATAATTAATTCGATTAATTATGACTATCAAATTTCAGATATAAAAATTTTGATATGTAAAATAGAAGAACTGCCAATATTTATGTTAAATCTAATCACTTTTGTGCTACAATTTTTACATTTGAAATGATACAACTTAGAATTCTGAAGTTCTAACTTCTGAATTTCGATGAGTTATTAAAATTGAAAAACACATCATTTTGATGTTTAGAATTATAAAACTGCAAATTTTAATGTTCCACTTAAAAATTTGGAAAATTTATTCGATTAATTATGACCATCATACTTCAGAACTAGAAATTTGGATATGTAAAATTGAAGAACTAGCAATATTTATGTTTGATTTAATCATTTTATTGTACAATTTTGACATTTAAAATTATACAACTTAGAATTTTGAAGTTCAAAGTTATGCTTTTCGATGAGTAATACTTTAACATGTATGAAATTAAGCATATTTTCATGCTTAAAATTAAAAAACACAATATTTTGATATTTAGTATTATAAAACTGCAAATTTTAATGTTCCTACTTATAAATTTCGATAATTAATTCGATTCCTTGTCATGAGTTTTATTCTTATGAATTGCTTTTTCGTTTAAGACTATAAGAATTGACATTTTGATATTTGGAGCTCATTTTTACAATGAATTCCAAAAGCAGTAATTTGATTTGTTTGCTAATTTTATAATGTACAGTTATGCTGACATAAATCTACTACAAGAAATTCTATTACAATAGCAATTTTATACGGCAATGTCAATATCGTCGGCTTACAGTCAATTTTTGACTGTTTTTAGTTAACTTTATTTTGATGGTTTACTAAATTGTTACAAATCTAAGGCTCAAGTAAATAAAGGGTCCTGTAGATGACCTTCCAAATTAAACTCATTAACTCATTAAATGACAGAGTAGAAAAGGTAACAGCAGAATATAAAACTTTAATTGCAGTTTCTCACATTTTATAGTTTTTGACTGAAGTGATTTCACTTTTAAGCCGACGATATATTTGTACTAGATTCATGTGAGCATGACTGTACCTACTACTTGAACAATATGATTAGTATTTAGATTTAGATAGAGTATTTTTTTCAGAAATTGTTTATTTTGTACGATTTTAAGAATCGACAACTTATAAATTTGATAGCCCATTTATTTAATGCATCTCAGAACAGACATTTTGAAATTTTAAGAACTTTTTAATATCTTTGCGAATTTTAGAATCAGAATTTTTTATAAATTTTCTTGTTTTAAGAACTTTTTAATATCTTGGCGAATTTTAGAATCCCAAAATTTTATAAATTTTCTGGTGGTTTAAGAAACCTCAACTAAATTGGAAATACATAGGGTACAGCTACAGTTATAGTTTATCCGGTAGATAACTTATTATTAACTTAACCGGTATGTACGTCCTATAATCAACAATGATAATGTGAATTCGTACGCACCAAAATTTTAATTATCTTACATAAGCCTACGAAATAAACAAATTATAATTATCAACAAGGAACAACGTCTCGTATTACATAAATGGAAATTAACTTACACAACTGCGACATTCGGTAATTTTTTTTGCGCATGCCGTTATTTCTTATCTGCAAACGTGTGCAGCAAATAATTGTTTGCGGTTTACTTCATGTGAAAGGCCCAACTATTTTTAATGTGTGATTTTCTTCACACACACACACATGTGGCTTCATCTCTGGTGATTGTGATTTATTTCAGGATGTAGGTATTTACGGATGACTGAGAATTCCATTGCGCCTTCAAATATTTACACGTTTCAACGATTACTATTTTTGGTCGGTTTTATTCATTTGTTTCTCATCGCCTGGCATGAGCAATAGTCGCAGTGATGCGTTTGTTTTTCAGTTTGCAACTTGATAGTTACACTAAGTAGATATTTTTGTTCCTGCCACTAGTCACAGTGATGCATTTGTTTTTGATTTCGCAACTTAATCAAAGTAATCTTAGTAGGCAGTAAGTGATAGTTTTTTTCAGCAGTTTGCAACTTAATAATATTTTATGAATGAGAAGTCTTTTATATTACATTACATAGTGGCAAAAGAGTAATTTTAGAAGAAGATAAAACTACTTAAATAAGACAAATGATTGAACAGAAATTTAGTTTTATGTGTCTCCTGATTTTTTTTAATTTTTGGAGGTGACCCCTTTTTGAAATTTGCAATTCAATTAGTTAGCGTCAATTGAATTCATTTAGAAAAATATATATCTCGGGGCCGATTAAAAAGGGATTTTTCGCTCTTTTTCATGTATTGTAGGCAGTAAGTGATATTTTTGTTCCTGCAGTTTGCAACTTAATAATTTCACTAAGCAGTGATATTTTTGTTCCCGTCACTAGTAACAGTGATGCATTTGTTTTTGATTCGCAACTTAATCAAACTAATCTTAGTAGGCAGTAAGTGATTTTTTTTCCTGTAGTTTGCAACTTAATAATTTCACTACGTAGTGATATTTTCATTCCTGCCACTAGTCACAGTGATGCATTTGTTTTTGATTTCGCAACTTAATCGAAGTAATCTCAGTCGGCAGTAAGTGATATTTTTGTTCCTGTAGCATGAGCAATAGTTTCTCCCACAATGATGCATGTGTTTGTGTAGTTTACACTTTGATTGGGCTGTGCATGTAATCAATAAGTTGTTTTGCATCCTTATGAATGACTAAGCGTACTTCCGAGATTTCGCAAGTGTATTCTTCCACGCATTTGTTTGTCGTCTCCAGGCATGAGTAACTTTTACATATGAATGCGTTTGTACAACTTGCAGATTTTCGTGAAGCTATGATGAGTGTTCATTTTAAGTGGTTTGCTTGTGATACAGCAAATGAGTCGAAACTTCTATAGAATAAGATATGTATGCATAAGTAATCCAAATTTATATTCATTCTATTCATGAAAAAATTCTAAATATTATAACTTCAATCGCATTGATTTAGAAAACTTCTCGGGGCTGATTAAAAAGGGATTTTTGCGCTCTTTCTTCAAGTATTGTACACATGCATAAAAAAATCCAAATTTATATTCTATTCATGAAAAATTTCAGGACTAAAAATTATGACTTCAATTGAATTCATTTAGGAAAAAAAAAATTCTCGAGGCTGATTAAATAGGGATTTTTTCGCTCTTTTTTCATGTATTGTACACATATAGGCCAATATTTTATGAACGAGAAGGCTTTTATTAATGGAAAGGATTATATTTCATAGTGGCGAAAGAGTAATTTTAGAAGGAAAAAAAACTGCTTAAATAAGACGAAATGGTTCAACAAAAAATCAGTTTTATGTGTCTCCTCATTTTTTTGAATTTTTGAAGATGGCCCCTTTGTGAAATTTGCAATGCAATTACTTTGCGTTTATCAGATTATTTTATCGATTTAGAGATATATCTCTGCATTTCTTTGTATTGTTCGATTTCAATTCATCATTTATTAGTATTGTGACTCTTAAATAGAGTATTACATTGTCATTGTAGGATATTGTCATTGTCATTGTAGGAACATATAAATTCACATTCAATTCTAAAATTTCAATGTAAAATTCTAAAAGAAAGCTATACGATTCGATTTCGGTTAAAAATTCTATTAAACTCTACTGAAACTATAATTTGTTTTAAAAATACTGTAAAATTCTAAAAGAAAGCTAAACGATTCAATTTCGGTTAAAAATACTATCAAATTCTACGGAAACTATAATTTGGTTCAAAAATACTGTAAAATTGTAAAAGAAAGCTCTGCTTTATATTCGGGAAGTTCACGATATATACAAATATGATTCTTTAAACTGTCAATTACCAAACTGATCCAAACTGCTATTTACGATCAAATATAAAATTAGCAGTCTGAAATAATGTCACCTACGGTGTTCTGCCAAAAATGTGTCAAGCATATGCCGAAACATGTATGATGTCAAAATAAATTATTCTGGATTTTTACATATCTTGTTAATTACAAATTTTGTAAACATGTTCTACCAATTTCCATAAGCAATACTGCATTCAATTTGGTTAACAATTTATTTTGATTCATTTGATATGAAAGCTGACTTTTTGCCGAAACTTGAAAATATGAAATTTATTGCAAAATTTTACAAGGATGGCAAATATTCTAATAGACATTGTTTAATTGTTTATTAGGTGTTCAGAACAAAGTTTTGCCCAAGTAATAATTTTGAACAATAACACGACAGGTTTTGTTTTATACAAAAACAGTAGAATTGTTTCTATAATGGATAAATATTCAGGAATTTTTAAAATTGTTTATTTTTGTACACATTCCATGAATTTGCAATGAATAAAAATTCTACGAACATTCTCAAGAAATTCAATAAATATTACATAAAATATGTGTACACGACAAATTTCCAGAAGTCTCCAAAATTTCCAAGAAGGTAATATACACACATTTCCAAGAAAACAATTTTTAAATTAATTTAACACAATTCAACTCGAAGCTTTAACTTATTATGTCTCTTCAAAACAGTGAATTCCATATATATATATATATATATATATATATATATATATATATATATATGCAATTGGACACTTGGAATATGAATTTGAAACACAGAAACTCACTGATTGATTAATCAGAGCCATAACTGGCCTCCTTAAAAATTATGGTTCCCTAACCTCCCAGAACCAAGAAAATATTTAATTAAAAGCGCTAAGATTTGTATAATTATTAATTATATTAATTAATTATTGATAAATTAATGAAAGAATATTTATGCACTCGCAGGTGTAGGGTAATGA
Organism: Othius punctulatus; assembly: GCA_951805005.1. Taxonomy (NCBI): domain Eukaryota; kingdom Metazoa; phylum Arthropoda; class Insecta; order Coleoptera; family Staphylinidae; genus Othius; species Othius punctulatus. The sequence continues at coordinate 17,030,868 of OX638144.1, forward strand.
AGACCTTTGCTTTTATGAACTAGTTTCGGTTTGGGTTCATAAAAACAAAAGTTTTCATTACCCTACACCTGATAGTGCATAAATATTCTTTCATTAACTCAAAACTCAGGATGGATCCACACACATTTCTATTAATAAATTAGTTTTATTAAACTGTTTGTTTGTTTGTTTTGATATAACAAAAAATATTGTACACCTATACCTTGTCCGCGAAATCGTTTAACATCCTCGATATTGTTCTGCCTCGGTCGCAAGGCAGCCTCGGCGACAATTTTTCTCTCGGTACGTTAAAGAACGATTTCGCGGCCGTATATCTTTTATTAAATATAAAAATTGCCTCCCGTTACAACTAACCCGTTACAAAATAATTAGTTGACTCCTGATGGGACAATACATTTAAGTGAGTCACAGTTATCAGGTAGACTATCTATGGGCCGAATTAGCTCTCTATCATGCGGCAGTCATTTTTGTCACCACATGTCTAGGATGAGGTGAGAGATGAAGTAAACTATTACATTGGGTGACACGAGAAGGGAAGATGAAATTAGATATTTACGATATAAGTATCGTACGTATCATATTACGATACAATATGGCAAAATTATCCATATCCATTGAGCCATTGGGCCATTGACTCTCGTAATATGATAACGTATCATATTATGATAGTAAATTATCCATATCCATTGAGCCATTGAGTATCGTTATATGAAAACGTATCATATTACGATACAATATGGCAAAATTATCCATATCCATTGAGCCATTGAGCAAATGAGTATCGTAATATGATATATAACAATACTTAAATCGTAAATATCTAATTTATCTTCATCATATTACTATACGATATGGCAAAATTATTGCCAATGGCATATCCATTGTGCCATTGAGCCATTGAATATCGTAATATGATAACGTATCATATTACGATACAATATGGCAAAATTATCCATATCCATTGGGCATTGAGCAAATGAGTATCGTAATATGATACGTTACGATACTTAAATCGTAAATATCTAATTTCATCTTCATCATATTACGATACGATATGGCAAAATTATCCATATCCATTGTGTCATTGAGCCATTGAGTATCGTAATATGATACGAATAACATACAATGTTTTATCCACTATCAATCAAGAACAATTTTTAATGTAAATTATTTTTTCCATTACGAAATCAGTACATTTTGAAGTTTCTTCTGTCAGTTTTGAGTTCTGTCAGTACTTGTATGAAATGAGTGACGAAGATAATATTGATTCCGATACAGAAGCAGCAGCAAATGCTGCTCTTAAGACACGTCAGGGTGAAATCGAGACAGAAGTACGAAAAATACTACAATAAATTCTATAAATGGTATAGCGTGACCGAATGCCTTCGAAAAAAAAAAAATACTGCCGCATGATAGAGAGCTACTATCATGCGGCAGTATTTTTTTTTCACCATATGTCTAGGATTAAGTAAGAGATGAAGTGAAATTTTACATTGGCTGAAGTGTCGCTTTACCGCACTAGTGCGGTAAAGTATGTGATTACTATCTGAAAGTGAACATCGTAAAGTTTGACATTACATATTCATAGTAGATCAAATATTTTACATTGATTGACACGAGATGGGAGAGGAGATGAAATGATATTTTACATTGGTTGACATGCGAAGGGACAATATTATTCGGCTAGTGGCTGACTTCACGTTTTGTAGTCATAGATTTCTTTTCGAATTTTCAACGAGGTCGTCCTTTTTCATTTTTCGACTCTGCCCTTTTTTTGTGCATCATTCTGTTCAACTCTTCGGCGTTATTATTTTCAACTCTTGAGCCTCGTACTTTTCAAATTTTTATTTTTGCCTCGTACTTTTGCAGCTTTTGGGCCTTGAACTGTTCAACTATTTTTGTTTGATAATAAGTAATAACCACAGGCCGTGGCCATAAATGTGTTCTACTTTCGGTACTTTATTTTGTGTGCCTCATTCTGTTCAACTCTTTGGCCTTATACCTTTCAACTTTTTGGCTGTATTCCTTTCAACTCTTTGGCCTTGTACTGTTCAAATTTTCCTCCTCGTATTTGCAGCTTTTGGGCCTCGAGCTGTTCAACTCTCAAATCAGCTATGCAGCTTACCACAGTCGAACTATCGTTATCTAATATTCTGTACAAATTTGTAATCATGGTTGTTTGTTTGCTAATAACCAATTTTCTGAGGCCATAATGTGTTCTACTTTCTGTACTTAACAGAAAATTTTAATAGAAAATTAAATTTAACAGATTCGACTAAACAAGACTAAAGTATCAATTTTTAAGAAACCGTGAAAATTCTATTAAAGTCAGGTTAATTCGGTGTATTTTTAAGAAGCTTAATGTTTTTCATGAAGTTGGAAACTGTTTTTTTTTGTTAAAATAAATCATAACTTAGTAAAAAATAGACAAGCACATGTGGACTAGAAATGAAAATTTGATAAAAAAAGTAGTAATTGCTTACACAAAATTATGTGTTTTTTTAGAATTCACATAGAATTTAGAAAGAAATGTTTGTCACATCACTATATCACGTATTGGTTGAATGTGTGTATTTCTTAGGAGCATAACAATTTTGATAATGTTGGAAAATTTAATTTTAAGTTAGATGAACATTACTTGTAAAAAACAGTAAAGCATATATGGACTAAATGAAAATTTGATTAAAATAATAGTAATTACCTCTGACAAAAATGAAAAAAAATATTAAAGAAAACTGTTCCCAGACAGAAAGCCAAGTTGGAAAATTTCTAAGAAACCGTGAAAATTCTATTAAAATCAGGTTACTTCAGTGTATTTCTAAGAAGTGTTGTTTTCTAAGAATTATTGTGTTTTTAGGTTTTGTAACGAACAATTTTCTACTTTCTACAAAGCACAATTTATAATAAATTGGAAAATTTGGTTAAAACAAAGCATAATTGATAATAAAGTAGAAAGTTTAGTTCAAACAAAGCACAATTTGTAATAAATATTGAAAAAAATAACACAAGATTCGACAAGTACACCATATTTTCAAGTTAAGATATCATATATTATGATATGGGTATATTATGTTGAATGGGTGTATTCGTAAGAAGCATATATGGTAAGAAGCCATGACTTGAAGACATGAATTGATTCTGAAAATGTTGGGTTTGTTATTCTTCGTAAAGAAAACAACATGTTTTTGGGAATGAAAATAGAAAATTTGGCTACAACAATCACATTTTCTAATAAATATTGAAAAATATCAATGCATTCGACAAGTTTTCTGTTTTTTTTAAATCACGATTTAGAATTACTCGCTCTTTTCTCGATGTAGTGCCTCATTCTATTCAACTCTTGGGCCTTATTCCTTTTCAAATCTTTGGCCTTATTCCTTTTCAACTCTTTGGCCTTATTCCTTTCTACTCTATGGCCTTATTCCTTTCAACCCTTTGGACTTATTGCTCTCAACTCTTTGCCTTATTCCTTTCAACTCTTTGCCAATATTCCTTTCAACTCTTTGGCCATATTCCTTTCAACTCTTTGGCCTTATTCCTTTAAACTCTTTAGAGTCGCACTTTTCAAATTTTCGGCGTCGTACTTTGCAACTTTTCGGCCTCCAACTCCTCGTACTTTTCAAATTTTCGGCTCGTGCTTTGCAACTTTTCGGCCTCAAACTATTCAACACCTCGGCCAGCTCAGCTTACGTTCGTTGGGTGATGTAGAATATCTTCTTGTATGCCTCATTCTGTTCAACTCTTTTGCCTTATTCCTTTCCAAATCTTTGGCCTTATTTCTTTTCAACTCTTTGGCCTTATTCCTTTCAACTCTATGGCCTTATTCGTTTGAACCCTTTGGCCTTATTGCTTTCAACTCTATGGCCTTATTCCTTTGAACCCTTTGGCTATATTCCTTTCAACTCTTTGGTCTTATTCCTTTAAACTCTACAGCCTCGCACTTTTCAAATTTTCATCATCGTACTTTTTGGAACTTATCGGCCTCCAACTCCTCGTATGTTTCAAATTTTCGGCGTCGTACTTTACAACTTTTCGGCCTCAAACTCCTCGTACTTTTCGAATTTTCGTCGTCGTACTATGCAACTTTTCGGCCTTAAAATCCTCGTACTTTTCAAGTTTTCGGCGTCAAACTGTTCAACTTCTCGGCCAGCTCAGCTTACTTTCGGTGGGTGATTGTTACATGATATGCTGCATATATTTCTAATAACTAATCTTGTTGGCTAGTAACCAATTCGCTAAGGCCAAAAATGCGTTCTTCTTTTTGTGCTTTCTTGGGTGTTCCTTTGCCGCCGTATAACCTTTTCGCGCGGCAACAGTTCACACGAAATCCATGATGAATCACCGCCGGCGTGACATTCGATCCTTTAATTCCTAGCGCCGGTTTTCTAGGAAGAGGAACATTTGGGCCGAAGAAGGCAGTCACCTTCCTCGAAGCCAGACGCCGTAAATCATCAGCCAGCAGCGAATAAATCACACCGCGGCGGCCCTTTTGCGGGGGCGGAGGGGTGCATCGGTTATGCCGGCGCGTAGGTGGCGCTGGTGGAGGGGGGTGGGGGTGGATAATTGAGGAGAGGGCGATTAAGACGTCGCAGCTTGTTGACTGGCAAAACACCACTGGCGTCATTCGGTTTATCTAGACGCACATAAAAAAAAACTAATGACGCACCCACGTAAACCTAGCATACTAAAAGCAACGGCATTTAAATAAAATTAAATATGTAATTGTTATTTTCGTCGTGCTCGTGTGTTTTGCACACACAATGTGATCGATGGGGCGCCCATATGCGTCCGCCCACGGAGCCGTTGAGAGTGTCTTATCAATCCCCCCCACCCCCCTCCCGGTTTATATCACGTGCCGTTATCGCAGTAATTCATTTCATTGTAGGTGATTACTTGGAACCGCCTTATCAGTCCGGTTCTGGGAATACAGGTGTAAATATTTGTAATCGCGTCCAATTTTGGGAATGTCTGCAAATATTTACCTATCCACTATTTGTTCGATACAGAGTAACAAATCGGTATTTTGAAAATAGAGCCGGTTCCCCAAGACACTGGGGAACTATGCAGCGGCTTGTTGAACTAAGATATTATTAATATCGAAATTCAAAATGTTTTCCAAACATATTAGCAGATTCGACAAAACAAAACTAAAGTATTTTAGACTTTGGAACAGAAACAAATCTGCACAATTTTAGATAATCGTCGTTAACCAGTTTTTGAGTTTTAGTAGAATAGCTTCTTGTATGTTGCAAGAGTGCCCGTTAACACGACCAAGGTGAAATTTTGCTGTATCCAGTACACTAGAACTGTTGCAACTTTTCACGAAAAGTTGAAATTGTTGAAATTTTCGGCCAACTTTTCTGGAAAATTTGGAAAAGTTCGGAAAAGTTGGAAAAGTTGAGTTTTATTATATTAGTTGTAAATGTTTAGATGCAAATCATGTACATACGCATACACACATTGAACAAAATTTAACATATTTATTTATACAGGGTGTTCTTTTAATGCCTTAAAAGCTCTGGGTAGCAGTCCTCTTTAAAATTATCATGTTTGTTTAAATGAAATTCGGCTTTAAAGGCATTAAAGGGACACCCTGTATAAAGGAAAATCAGTTTTAAACAACATTTTATTAAAGAAACGATAAGTTTTTAATTAATGGAAGATTTTGTAGGTAAACGCATCGCCATCTATGGGCATTGGCGCTTTATTAATAAATAATTGTAAGACAAATATGAATATTAAGATATCATAAAAAAGATCAGCGCTTATAGCAGGTAATATTTTGAAAAAAAAAAAAGAAAAGTTTAGATCACTCAAAGCAAATACAGAGGATTTCAGTAAATTTTCGAACATTTCATTAATTTTTAAGATAATTTAAAACTACATACTTTTTGAAGACTTACTATGACTTAACTTAAGTTAATATTTTTTAGGTTTTTTAAAGCTTAAAGTTTCTTAAACTATATTTTTTTAGAGCAACAAAAACACATACCTTTTGAGTTTCAAACATTCCTTATGGTTTTAAGATCATTGAAAAGAAAAACAGATAACTTCGATTAACATTTTCAACAATTTCTCAAAGTTTAAAGATACAATCCTTATGGTTTTAAGATCATTGAAAAGAAAAACAGATAACTTTGATTGATATTTTCAAAAAATTCTTACAGTTTCAAGATACTTTATGGAGACGATGGATAGTTAATATGTTTTAAATTTCTTGTTTCATGACGCAAAAACAGTAGATAATTTACAAAAATTTCTTAAAGTTTTGCAATACTTTATGGAGACATAAACACGCAGGACTTTAGGTAATATGTGTTTTACTTCAGTTGATATTTTGAAACAATTCTTATAGTTTTAATAATAATAATAATATTAATTTCTACTACTCCTCCACCTATGGCCTAATTGGTTACTGTTATTATTTGACAGATAATTCCGGTCCTATTAAATTTTATTTTACCATAGGCCATAAAAAGCAGACGATTTCTGTAAATATTTTCAAAGATTTTCAGTTGATATTTTGAAACAATTCTTATAGTTTTAATAATAATAATAATAACAATTTCTACTACTCCTCCATCTAAGGTCTAATTGGTTACTGTCATTATTTGACAGAGAATTCTGGTCCAATTTAATTTAATTTACCACAGTCCAATAAAAAACAGACGATTTCTGTAAATATTTTCAAACATTTCCCTAAGTTTTACTGTATACTGTTTTTACTGTTACTGTATACTTTTTGAAGACGCATAAATGCAGGTCTTAAGTTAATATGTTTCTTAATATGTTTGTTAATAGGTTTCTTGAAGTTTTAAACGATAAATTGAAAACTATATTCTTTGAAGGAACAAAAACACAGAACATTTTGAACATTTTTAATGATAAATGAAAATTCAATTTCTCAATCATTAAGATTATTAAAAACTGTACTCTTTGAAGAAACAAAAAGTGCACTCTTACTTTAGTTACTATTTTCAAACATTCTTAAAGTTTGAAGCTATTTTTTTAAGTCAAATAAGTATTAATAAATATGAAAAGTATGAAATTCATGCAACGGTTTACCATAGCTTTATTAGTATTTTAACCTTTTCATGGAATTTCAAAGTATCATGGAATTTTATACGAATTCCTTAAATATATCACATTATATCATGCAATTTCATAGAATTTTATCTTACATGATATTCTAAAATTTGAACCGTTTCGCACGAATTTCATAGAATATTGCACATATTTATATTAGTATCCTAGTTTCCTTGAATTTCGTACTATTTTTATATTTTGTTTTGTCTACTTTTTGAGACAATTTCATAGGAGTATGTGAAGTTTTATCAATATTTATAAAATTTTCTGTTATATTATCAATATTTTGAACCATTTTATAATTTTTCAATTTTCAATCAATTCAATGTTCGTTAATCTAAGTGATAAGTTTGATAATGGGCAGCTAATGTGCTCAAAACTGTAGGCATCATAATTCAATAAAGTGTGATACAACTACTTGTAAAAATTGAGGTATAATGTATTTAAATATAATCTTAACTAAATACATGCTCATTTTATATATCTCAATTTCTGATTAGGAACAATTCTCTACTGTCTTGTTTATACTTAATTTAATTGATTTTAGATTATTTGAGCGATGAAGTTTTTAGCATAATTTGCGAAAATCTGTACTGTCAACTCCAACTGTAAAAATGGTCCAATTTTTCCAACGAACCTCAAAAATTAGTTAAAATTTCTATTGATGCTGCCTGATATATATATATATATATATATATACTCATTTTATATATCTCAATTTCTCATTAGGAAGAATTCTCTACTGTCTTGGTTATACTTAATTTAATTGATTTTAGAATATTTGATCGATGAAGTTTTTAGCATAATTTGCGAAAATCGTAAAATTTTCAACTCCAACTGTCAAAATGGACCAATTTTTCCAACGAACCTTAATTTTTTTTAAAATTTCTATTGATGCTGCCTCATTTTTTAAGAAACGAATATATGTAGCTCTTAATAACCTTCGAAAAAGGGAAAATCTATCAAATTTTCCCTCGGAACTGTCAAATTCGACAAATTTACAAGTATTTAATCAAGTATTTGTCTGCGTCGAAGCCGATAAAATTCCGGGATTGTGACCGCCTTTATAGCGTGATTTGTGAGTTGAGTGGCCCTTTGTGGCTTTTCATTGACAAGAGTCAAATAAATTGCTATTAATAAAGGAAGTGCCCTTGTTTGGTTTATTTTCTATTTCTGCCTTTTAACTAAAAACAAAACGAGAGAGAAAATTTTGAAGTCATCCCAAAAGGGTAAACATATAACTATACAGTCGAGGTTTTATAAAATATTGACGATATTATGAAACATATACCAAATTAGTAGTAATAGAGATGAAAAGTATGAAATTCATCAACGGTTTACCACATGGTGTTTTCAAGTCTTACCCAAAAAATATAGCATTGTTTTCATATCTTTTTGAAAATACTTGACAACTAGTTCATTCACCGCCAAACTTTGCAGACAATACCTGTTGCTGATTAAACTGTTAAAGCAACGTACCACTGATGCCCACCTGGTTTTCACTGGCAACTTCAAAGCTACCTTGATATTTTTTTCTTTTTGAATGTTTGCAAAGAGAGCTGTTAGAATGTGACTGCCTTTGATTTGTGTGACAATTATTCCTGCTTGGTTTTTCAAACAGAGAATATTATCCAACTTTATTATGTCTTCAATAAGAAGGTTGAGAGAATGGGCAATACAACCGTAAAACGACATATGATTACATATCATTTGAACGACTCGGGGAATCCCAAGATTTCCTACTTTTCTAACTTTTCCAAGGTACTAGCGAAGTTTCCCAACTTTTCCATAAATTTTTCCAACTTTTCGACCGAACTTTCCGTAGGTTGCAACACTACTGTTAACACGACCAAGGTGAAATTTTGCTGCATCCGTCCATAAAATTCTGTCCAAAAGGTTGTTGGGATCTCTTCTGCTAACACATCCGAAAAAAATGTTACAAAATTCAAACCTCCTTCGTCTCATCTTCATTTAAATTTATATCGTCATTCTTTATGGTCATTATAGATCGTTGCTTCTCATTGTCGTCATGATTGCATTATTTGAATGTTTATGGTCATTATTGATCGTGGCTTCTCATTGTCGTCATGATTGTATTCTTTGAATGTTCCCTTCGAGGAAGGCGACGTTAGTTTTTAGTTTACATGTTAAGTGCTTCACTATTAAAATAATGATTTTATTGGTAAGTAGAAAATATGATATACCCCAGTAATTGGAACTCGTATTTTGAAACTATATCCAATAATGTATGTTGTTATAAAGCTTTACGATAACAGCATTCCTGCAGGAGTGATATGAGTTGAAAACAACAAATAAACACGAAGTAGCTGGAACATATTGCGTCGGCGTTTCTGAAAATTGGTTTGGAAACTTCGTAGTTTAGTCTGGCTCACATGCAGTTGTCCGAAACACACATTAAACAATTATGACAGTTCCCCGAAGAAACGCAATCAGCGGAGCAATCCGGGCGATTGATCGGTCCTGAAGATCGGACCAAGTGACTGCAACGACTCAATTCGTTTCGGCCGACCAGTTTGCTTGGAGAAATTCGCACGCCTCGTAAAGGTTAATCGATCCGAAGAAAGCTTTCGGCGAGATGGCGGCACTTTCGGCGACCAAAACGCACACGAAACGCGATCAAACACTTGCGTAATCCTTATCAGATTGCGGCAAACACACTCGCGGACTTCTGCGAAATCAATACCGGAAGCCGGCGGAAGCGTAAACAGAGATTAGATTGGGTCTAGATTTTTTGGCACCTTTGCCGGGGCGCCGTGCAGGTAAGAATCGGGGCCGGGATCTTGACACGCATCAAAAGCGAGGCGCAGAAAAATTATGAGACCGAGGCATCAACCTTCGTGCTATTCAGGGGAATGCCGATTTCGTTGCGAGTACGGTTTCCATGTGGCGCCCGAACGTAACGCTACCTGCAGACTATTTTTATTTAATCACATTTACGTCGGGCATGTTTACAAACGCACGGAACCCTGACACGGCTGCAGAAAAAAAAAACTGGTGCTAAAAAAGGTCGGGCAAGCCTACACAATGGCTTCCAAGCACCTATTTGCAGCGGTTTTAGGCAGGGCCGGATTATCCATGAGGCTAACTAGGCAACTGGGCCAATGCGTATAATATGTCTCAACGTAATTACATACATTTTGCATCGGCAATTTAACACGTGAGAACAATAATTACAATTATGATAAATTGGGGAATATATTTTCCAAAAACTATATCAATAACGAGCTACCAGCAGCACTTCAGATTTCCGTTGATCACAACGAAATAACCTCTACCGTTCATATAAGGCCAAACAAACTGAGTTCAGGATATGATGACATACCTATTCACATAATCGAGACTTCTTTGGCATCTATTATTGCCCCACTAGTTTTAAATGCGCTATTGTTGTACCGTCAAACAAAAAAAGGAGATATGAACAACTATGAAAACTATCGCCTATAGTCCATGCCTAGCTAAGATGTCATTTTTCACTTAAAACCGATGTCTCCACTGCAAAGCGCCCTCAGTTTTGGGATGCATTAATTAAGAAAATAAACATGAACATAAATTACGAAAAGACAAAAACCATGATAATTGCCAAAGACAAAAAGAAACACGAAACAAAATATACATGGAAAAAACCGAACAAGTAGAACAATACAGATATTTAGGAACAATCATACATAGCAATGGTAAATTAGATAATGAAATAGAAGGCAAAATAGGAAAAACAGCAAAACTAACTTGTTAAAAAACAACAATTTTAGCAAGAGTGAGATATCAAGAGACACAAAAAAAATAACCAAAAAAGTAATTAAACCCACACTAACTTACAGTAGCGAAACATGGGCGATGACAGGATAACAAATGAAAATAATAAATGCCATGGAGACGAGATTCCTAAGAAGAATAGAAAACAAAACAAGAAGAGACAGGATAAGGAATGAGACGCACAGGAAAAAGCTAAAAATAAAACCAATACAGGAAAAAAAAAACAGATGGCCAAATGAGGAGGCATGGACCTGAGACGAATGAGAGAAGAAAGAAACACTAAGAAAACATATGAGAAGAGAAACAGGAAAACTTTGGTACCGGTGGACCGGTGGTAACTTTGGACCGATTGGTAATTTAATTTTTTTATGGATTCGTTTTCGGCTATTCGTTTTGTTTTTAGTTTTCTTGCGGATTAAGATATCTGAGATTAGCAACTCATTGGGCGGATAGTTTCTAATCTCGGCGGTTTATCTATCCGGCAGATAAATTGTTGGGAAGACCGATTGAATTGTATCGAGTAAAACTGAATGAGAGAAGAAAGAAACACTAAGAAAACATATGAGAAGAGAAACAGGAAAACTACATAGAAGAAGACCGATTGGTAATTTAAATTTTTTATGGATTCGTTTTCGGCTATTCGTTTTTTTAGCTTTCTTGCGGATTAAGATACCTGAGATTAGTAACTCATTGGGCGGATAGTTTCTAATCTCGACGGTTTATCTATCCGGCAGATAAATTGTTGGGAAGACCGATTGAATAGTATCGAGTAAAACTGCTTTTACAATTCTGATACCGAACGTTTGAAAATATGCCACTGTGCTCCGAGTGTTTTGTGTTATTATTTTAAGAACCATATGTTTTGGAGGACATCCAAAACAACACGTTTTGCTTTCCGGTTGCGCTTTAGATCACTTTAATTCGCTTGGAGTTTCTACAGATTTTGATATATTTTCGTATCCACATATCCCTCGATAATTAATAAATGATTTTATGTTAGACTGCATTATAACACACTTTATAACAGTTATTGTTAAAGTTTATAACATACTTTAGAATCCATATAGAAATACTTTATTTTACTAGTGCTATAATGGAAAAGTCAGTCAGTGTCAAAATATGTATTAATGATAAATGTGAATTTATATAAATTTGTATTAAATAACAAAACCATTAAAATTATATAGTTTATGACATACTTTAAAATCCATAAAGTGGTTCTTAATTCTACTAGTACTATAGCGGAAAAGTCGGTCAGTGTCAAAATATATATTAATGAAAAATGTGAAAACATAAATATTAATTAACAAAACCATTACAATTACATTGTTTATGACATACTTTAGAATCCATAAAGTAATACTTTATTGTACTAGACTGTAATGGAAAAAGTCGGTCAGTGTCACAAATTGTATTAATGATAAGTGTGAAAACACATAAATATTAATTACCAAAACCATTATAATTACATAGTTTATGACATATTTTAGAATCGATAAAGTAATACTTTATTGTACTAGACTGTAATGGAAAAAGTTCCATAATGGAAAAAACCATTATAATTACATAGTTTATGATATACTTTAGAATCCATAAAGTAATACTTTATTGTACTAGACTGTAATGGAAATAGTCAGTCAGTGTCACAAATTGTATTAATGACAAGTGTGAAAACATATAAATATTAATTAACAAAACCATTATAATTACAAAGTTTATCACATACTTTAGAATCCCTAAAGTGGTTTATTGTAGTAGAACTATAATGAAAAGTCAATCAGTGTCGGAAATTGTATTAGTAACAAATGTGAAAACATATAAATGTTAATTAACAAAACCATTATAATTACATAGTTTATGACATACTGCAGAATCAATAAAGTGGTACTTAATTCTACTAGTACTACAATGGAAAAATAAAGTCAGTCTACAAAGTTGTATTAATAAATAACGTGGAAACATAAGTCCATTAACATAACCTATCTATAATGAAAACCTAATACAAGACCCGCGGATATAGTATGCACAATCTTGGTGTATATACTATTTTTTTACTTGTAGATTAATTACAATCATCTCAAAGTAACAACATACATCATATCAATTAAAATTTGACATTGACTTTTCAAAGAGTGTAAATATTATTGAAAACTTCTGTTTCGGCGCTATTGCACAGCGTCGAACCCCAAATCGGTTAAAGTGTAATCGCATTAGTCGGCCTTTATTGCAGCCGATACATTTGTAGTATTAAGATTGTAAAGACAATTTATTGGGGTGGCTATTATTTAGCCATTATGTTCACCGAGAAGTGCTTAAGTAAAGTACGGTGCGCATGAAGATCAATAGGCACATTAAGCCGTTTATTGAGCAAGGATTGCCACTTCGGCAAATACAATTAGCGACCAGGAAATCCCAAATATATTTATTGGACGGCATTGGGAATCCTCAGAAATGCCAGATAGAGGAATTAACCAAGGCTTGTGATAACCAAGTGTGGCAACATGGCTTACCGAAACGAAATGCCGCACCAATCAGGAATCATCTTCAAGCCACCCCTCGCGGTGCACAATTCAAATTGCACCCCACCCCAATAACTCAAATATTTAATTGTAAGAATGCAGAGCAGACGACACTTCAATTCGTTACCTTCACCGGTGTACATCGCTGTGTATTAATTATTGTTACGCATTAAATTATAGTCCACATTATTTCCAAAACGACGAGTTTTAATTATCTTATCATTTAAATTGGCGAACACCCTCCTGGTCCTTCGATTACGTAACAACTTCATTTATGGCAAACTTAAAACTACTGGACAACCAAATTATTTTTACAACAAAATTTAAATTCAAGTAAAAATACAGCTAAACATAAAATTTTGTATGCTACACGTAAATAATGGACTTTAGTGGACTCTCTCTGTCTCTTTATTGGTCATCGCTCGCAAATTCGCTCTGCCCTAAACTAATGCTCATCCTGTAACGTCAAGCATTATGCACTAGTGATATAAAAAGCTTGTTTAACCACCCGTCCAGTAAGCCCTGTCAGTCCAGTAAATTAATGATAAATAATGAAATAATGATAGAAGTGCTCGTCCTGTAAAGTCAACCAGTATGTACTACTAATACCATACATAGCTATTGAAAGACTACAGTTGTTTTGTTTTAGTTTTATAATTTGTTTATACAATTTCTTTTTTTTGAAAAATGATAAAAAAACTACTTAGTATCTTTTTGTATCTTTAGTAGTACCTAATGTCTTTAGTTGTAACGTCATTAGTATCTTTAGTAGTACTATTTTTAGTATGAGCATTTTCAGTAGTAATATCGTTTAGTATCTCTAGTAGTACTATATTTAGTATCTAGTAGCTGTAATATTAATATCTTTAGAATCTTTAGAATAACCATTAAATATTATTTTCAGTGTCTATTTTGGGGGTACTAATCTTAGTATCTTTTAGTATTCTTAGTATATAGAATATTTGTTGGTACTATCTTTAGTATTTAGTATCATTAGTTGTACTAATCTTTAGTACCTATAGTATATATAATCTTTCGTGGTACTATCTTTCATAAATATCTTAAATAATAATATCTCTAGTATCTGTTATTTCTACAAGTAATATCTTGCTGAAGATTGTAGCAACCGACCAAATTTTTTTTTGTGTTGTTTTTGAGATTTTAAGGCATTGCTAGGATCAAGTTTATATCGCAGCCAATTTTTTTAATTAATATTAAAATATTAAAAATTAATATTCGGTGGAAAATTGATACAATTTATTCATAAGTTTACAAGTAATATCTTGCTGAAGATTGTATTAACCAACATTTTATATTTGTGTTATTTTTGTTTTTGTTTTAAATCTTTTATTAATCTTAAATAGTAATATCTTTAGTATTTAGTATTTTTGGAGGTAATAATCTTTAGCATATATTCTTTAGTTCTTTAGTGGTACTAATTTTTAGTATTTCGTATCTTTAGTGGTTATAATCTTTAGTATCTAGTATCTTCAGAGGTAATATATTTAGTATATATTCTTTAGTGGTACTAATTTTTAGTATCTCGTATCTTTAGTGTTACCCAATCTTTAGTATCTATAGTATATAGAATCTGTATTGGCACAATCTTTAGTATCTTGTATCTTTAATAGTATTATCTTTAGTATATATTATGTTTACAAGTAATATTTTCTATTTGGAAATGGTAGTGGTATTTTTGGATATTTTAAAGCATTGCTAGAATCAAGTTCATATCGCAGCCAATTTTTTAAGACTTTGTTGCACAAAATTAATATTCGGTGGGAAATTGATATAATTTATTCATACGTTCACAAGTAATATCTTGCTGAAGATTGTATTAACCGCCCAACATTTTATATTTGTGTTATTTTTGTTTTTTTTTTAAATTATTTTATTAATCTTAATTAGTAATATCCTTAGTATTTAGTATTTTTAGAGGTAATAATCTTTAGCATATATTCTTTAGTTCTTTAGTGGTACTAATTTTTAGTATTTAGTATCTTTAGTGGCTACAATGTTTAGTATCTAGTATCTTTAGAGGTAATAGCTTTAGTATATATTCTTTAGTGGTACTAATTTTTAGTATCTCGTATCTTTAGTGGTACTGATCTTTAGTATCTATAGTATATAGAATCTGTATTGGCACCATCTTTAGTATCTTGTATCTTTAATAGTATTATCTTTAGTATCTATTATGTTTAATCTTTAGTATCTATTATGTTTACAAGTAATATTTTCTATTTGTGGTATTTTTGGGTATTTTAAAGCATTGCTAGGATCAAGTTCATATCGTAGCCAATTTCTTAAGACTTTGTTGCACAAAATTAATATTCTGTGGGAAATTGATATAGTTTATTCATAAGTTTACAAGTTATATCGTGATGAAGATTGTAGTAACCGACCAACATATTAAATTTGTGGTATTTTTAGTTTTTTTAATCTGTTTTTAATCTTAAAAACACCTAATATTTTTAGTATCAAGAATCTTTAGAGGTAATCTAAAGAGTATCTACTCTTCAGGGGTACTCATTTTTAGTATCTTTAGTGGTTATAATCTTTAGTATCTAGTATCTTTAGAGGTAATAAACTTTATTATCTATTCTTTAGTGGTATTGATATTTAGTATCTAGTATCTTTAGTGGTTATAATCTTTAGTATCTAGTATCTTTAGAGGTAATAATCTTTAGTATCTATTCTTTAGTGGTACTGATGTTTAGTATCTAGTATCTTTAGTGGTTATAATCTTTAGTATCTTTAATATATAGAATCTTTGGTGGTACTTTCTTTAGTACCTATTACCTTTATTAATAATATGTTTAGTAGCTATCATCTTTACAAGTAATATCTTGCTGAAGATTGTAGCAACTGACCCGTATGTTTTATTTGTGGTATTTTTTTTTGGGTCTTTTAAGGCACTGCTAGGATCAAGTTCATATCATAGCCAATTTCTTAAGACTTTGTTGCACAAAATTAATATTCGGTGGAAAATTCATACTTTTTTGCAATTATTTGAACAGAGATATTTAATGAGGAGACGGAAATGCAGATTACTACAGAATATCATTTGGGTAAAATATCGAGTAAATGTGGTCCAGGCCCTAGAAAAAATGCGCCGTGATAGTTAGCAACGTTCTGCAAGGACATAATTTTAATCTAGATTCTAGATTTTAAGGTTTTTGGTACAGAATAGGCTATTATATTGTATAGGACAATAAAGTTAATATAAAAGTACACAAACAAGCCCATGGATTTTGTGGAAAATGTTACCTTGTAAGCATTTTTGATAATAAAATTGATTTGATTTGATAATACACGCTAATAATCTTTAGTACCTACTCTTTAGTGGTACTAATGTTTAGTATATAGTATCTTTGGTGGTTTTAATCTTTAGTATATATACTATTTGGAGGTGATTTCTATATTATCTAGTATATTTAATAATAATAATATTTTTAGTATCTATTATCTTTACAAGTAATATCTAGCTGAAGATTGTAGCAACTGACCAACATTTTTTATTTGTGGTATTTCTTAGGTCTTTTAAGGCATTGCTACGACCAAGTTCATATCGTAGCCAATTTCATAGACTATCAATTTTTCATAGATTATGTATTTTGTATTATTGTATTATTAGAGGGATTTAAGTCGGAGCCTGAAGTCACTACCATATTTCAGGAGCGCCCATGCTAAAGCACACATGTCCGTAATATGTTTTTAGTTAATGTTTGTTTCTGCTAAAATTTTCTGAATTAAATCCGAATTTGATCAAATTTGGGCAAAAAACATTTTATGCTATAGTAAATCCATAGGAAAGTACAAACATCAAAACAATGGCTAAGCTATGAAGAGCAAAAGTTTTAGAAGGTTCTTTAGTGTTGTTTTGCATGGACGCTCCTCATTTATTACATGTTTAATCTGCATGAAAGTAATTTTTGGCTTCTCACTATTCGCGTTTAATTTATGCGATATTTGCACTGCCCCGAGTCAAGGGTATCCAGCAAACAATTAAAACCTAAATATTGCAGTCAGCTTATTCATATCACCGCCATTAACTTATATCGATATCGACTTGCACACGTGGACCTTCTAGGAGTTAACAATTAAAACAACCTAAATATCACAATTAGCTCAATGCCATCCAGTAATTAATAACTCCAACTCTATTTTCATTTTCGTCGCGTACATAAGTTTGGCACCGGATTTAGGCCGTAACCTGTGCGCGTGTATGTGTGTGTGTGAAAATTTTGCCCATTGGCGTTAAAGAGGCCACGAGAATTGGCATTACTTTCGCTAGACTGGCTATAAATATTCCATTCAAACCAATACGTCTGGCTCGGTCAAATCTGAGGATTTACCTCGCTGGCAAGCCAAGCTCGTTACAACCAGGAGAATGCCGCAGAAAATACTACATTGCAGTAAAACGTTTATTATGCGGTTTGCGGATACCTGGAGCTGGCTAACGTGGCATGTGGAATTCGATAATAACATTAGATTGCATTGCTGAGTTGATTACGCAATTCAACTTTGTTTCAATTATATATTTTTATATAGTATTTAATTTTGAGTTTATTTCTGTTATTTCATCAACTCAGCTATAGCAAGGAAATGTAAAACAGCGTTCTTAGGTTACATTGTGCGAAAATGATAAATATAATGATAAGTACATACATGCAATGATAAATGCAACCCTTACGTCTCTGATATAATGAAGGAAAAATAGAAGGGCGTAGAGGAGTAGGTAGAAGAAAGATGTCGTGGCTTCGTAACATCAGAACCTAGACTGGTATGAATCTCCAAAAACTACTAAGTTAAGCACAGGACATAGAAGCATTTGATAACGTGGTCACAAACACTGGAATAATCCGTAAAAGATCCATTTATTCCAAGATAGCATTTCCCGCTAATAAAAATGCTAAGGATGAGCAGTAAAAAAATGCGAAATTATTATTATTATTTGTTGGAGAGGATCGAGAGTTAGCAACAATTATTAAATAATTAGACGTTCCTTATTAGTTGCTTCCTATTAGTTAGGAGCAAAATTTTGGCAATAACTCCCCAACCAATTTTACATGAGGATAATCTTTTGGCGACAATTCGTAACGAATAAGATATTGCCTTAATACTTCACCTTTCAAGCTTTCAGGTTACGTAAAATCATAATTGTTTTGTTTTTGCTTTCAAGCTGTTAAATTATAACGTTTGGAAGTTGTTTAATAATCAGCTGGTCTTTTTTGCTGCGCAACTTTTTTTTAAGTGGGTTATTTGTGGGCCGCGTTGTTTGTGCATGACAATTGCATTTAGATTAGCACTTTCCTAATTAGAAAATTCGTGGCATTCCTAGAAGAATGAAATCATTGCGAGCGTATCGAGGGTCACTCCGGGCAGGTCCGAAGGTTGCTGCGTTTGCTTTCGCTCCGCACCCACTGCTTCGGCTTTTACGTTGCAGCAGATCGCAGAGTAGCGCCCAAATTTTTGGCAGTCGCTGTACGGGGCTATTTTTAGGGAACCTATTAGTGCCATGAGGGCTCATTAGTCAAAATCACGCAAGTGGCCGTTTTTCCGCTTCCGCCCCGACGCCCTTTTTTTCGGTACTCCAGTTTTTTTTTTATTTGGTACCGAAAACAATGTTCCCTTCCGGACGTGCTATATTTAACCCTCCACAGCTACAGGATCATACATATACATACAGCAGCGATTGTATGTGCAATATGAAGATATCCTAATGTAAATAAATTTAAATTTACATTTCGGGTGTATAGGTGCCAGTGGGGACAGGTAAACAATGTGGCCTAGAACCAAATAACAGTTTAATTTTACTTCAATGAATGTATAAACAAACACTACCTCCTTATTTACGCAAAAATGTATCTGGGGCGAAAATACATAACTGCATACATACATACAGTTGCATAGGCATTTACGTTCGCACATACACAAACAAATGTGCGAGCGTAAATTATGGCGTGAAGTACTAGATATGTACTACTGCGAGCCTACATAATTTTTTTGTGTGCCGTACAAACAATTACGAATATATTTTTCTAAATCGCTCTGGAATGTCAATGTTACACGACTTATTCCGAGTGTAAATACGACGGCACGTTTCTAATTTGAGTGCGTGCAAGCTTTAGCGGTAATGAAGTTGTTGTGCATCTTGCCGGGTACTTAAAATACTATTAAAATTATTCAAGTACGTTTCGCGACATTGAGGTACTACGGGAAGAGTACCCAATTAAGATTGTTTGCGAGTTTTGATACTAAACAAAAATATTGCGGCAGTATCAATTACTTTTGTGGTGATTTGACACTATCAGAACACTCGCGTTTCATGAATATGCGCGGTGTGTAATGCAATTGTCACCTTTTAATCTACAGTAAATATTATTGTCAATAAATGTACGAATAGAATACGAAAAATATTTATCTTAGATTACACAGTCCATTGTCAGCATGATTAAAATAGGGACTTCACCAGATTACTAATGCAGCCAGAAAAACTACTTTACACACTCATCTGTTCTCAAAAATCGATAATGATTTTAAAAATACAACTTATTTCAACCCCAAACTTTGGAAAATGTTTCCCAATTCGTCGTTGGGGTTGAAATTCGTTGTATTTATAAAATCATTATCGGTAATGAGAACACCACTTGTTGTATTATTGTTATTGTTTTTTATTTATTCACATTTGGCTGGAACAAATTACCCTTCCAAATTCTTTACATTAAAAATACTGTTTCCATCACAAATTCAAAAAAATATGTGAAGAAAATTTTATAAAATGTCTTTATATTAAAGTATTGATTTTAATTTTTCACATTAGGCAGGAACAAATTGCCCTTCCAAATTCTTTACATTAAAAATACTGTTTCCATCACAAATTCCAAAAATTATGTGAAAATTTTATAAAATGTCACAAAAACTTGTAGGTCCTATAAATGTACGACGTGACTATGGAAATAAACAATCAACCCACTGGGATTATGACACTTGTCTTTAAAGCTACTGCCAATCTTTCCACCCTCAGAAACCATCAAAAAATGCACGACATTGTCGCAAACATCCAATAATGGATAAATGCACCAAAAGAAGTAGATCTCTGCAGGCATTATAAAAATCGCATTTAAATTATGAACATTTTATAAAAATTAATTTCAATTTTGGCAAAAACACCCACAAATAGTTATCTAACGGTTTAAGCTTTCTCAAGAAGATTGGGGAGGGTTGTGTCTATCTGGTACACAATGTTGACTTTGCAAACAGAACTCCGAGTACATTTAAATACCATAAGCATTTTATCTAAATGCCTGGAATAGCGGCAGAAATACCGTTGCAATGATGGCAAATTCTATAGAAGGAGCTATCAAAATGAACGGTTAAATGATGTGATATAAAAATGGAATTAAATTTCTACAAAAAATCGCTTTTAAATTATGAAAATTTGATAAAAATTTCTTTCAATTTTGTTAAAAACAGATTTCTTTTAATAGTATAGAATTTCTTATAGAATTTCTAATTTTATAGAAAATTTTATTAAAAATACATTACAATGACTGAATATTTCTGTCAATTTTGGTAAAAACAGATTTCTAATTTATAGAAAATTTTATTAAAAAATACGTTACAATGACTGAAAATTCTATAAACTTTTTTTATTTTTTAAATTAAAAAAACAAATTATAAAGGTTTTTTGGGCTGCTCACCCGTCGGCTACTAAATTACTGAAATTCTATAAAAATCATTAAAATTATGAAAATTCTATGACATTCTCATTAAAATGACAATTTTTTTCAAAATTTTATATTATATACCAAATTAAACTAAAATATATTAAAAATCTATTAAAATCTATCGATTCTATTTTTTTCGTCTATTCTATTATTATCTTCTGTGGAGATTATTATAGTCTGGAGATAATCGAGATTATTATTTATCTATTCTATTATTATTATCTATTCTTCTATTCTATTTGGTACAGAATAGGATATTATATTGTATAGGATAAGACAGTTAACATAAAAGTACACAGACTAGCCCATGGCTTTTGTGGAAAATGTTACTTCGTAAGCATTTTTGATAATAAATTATTATTATTATTCTATTTCTATTCTTCAATTCTATCAAAAAAATGTAAAATTCTATAAAAAATACAGTAAAATGAGATGACTAACACTTGACGGCTCTACTTTGTGTTACATTGTGAATTGGGTAAAAAACATACACAGATTACTTCGTTAGTATCACTTGGGTTTACCCGAATCATCATGAAATGAATGAAGACTCTATAAACGATGCACGCAAATTATAAAAATTCTATAAAAATCATTAACATTATGAAAATTATTTGAAAATCTCATTAAAATGACAAAAATTTGTCAAAATTTTATATTCCATATACCAAATTAAACTAAAAATCTATCAAAAATCTATTAAAATCTATCAATTCTATATATATAATCGATCTTTATAGGGCTATCGACCCCATATGGGGTCTTTCCGCCTCCTATCAATTCTATTATTATCTTTTCTCGAGATTATTATAATCTGGAAATAATCGATGTTATTATTTATATATTCTATTATTGTAATCTATTCTTCTATTCTATTTTAATTCTTCAATTCTATTAAAATTTGTCAAAATAAGAGGAAATTTTATAAAAAATACATTAAAATGAGATTAGTAAGACTTGGCGGCTCTACTTTGTGATGCTTTGTGGAATGGGCAAAACAAAATGGGAAAACCCAAGTGACACTAACAAAGTAACTTGTGTGTTTTTACCTACATTAAAATGAGTATAAAATTCTATAAAAGTCTCAATAGAATCGTGAAAATTTGTTAAAAATTGATTTAAAATTCGATGGTCTGATTCAAATCATGAAAATTCTATAAAAATCTCTACAAAATTATGAACAATTTAATTTTTCGCTCGACTATAATTGAATGATAACTCCGAGATACGGTATATGTAAACGTGTTCATAACAGCCAGGGCGTAATAAAAGGGCGCTATAAATTCATTACGTCCTGGAGTGTGTTTTCATGTAAACATATCCATAACAACCGGGGCATAATGAATTCATTACGCCCTGGAGTGTGTTTTCATGTAAACATGTCAATAACAACCGGGGCATAATGAATTCATTAGGCACTGGAGTGTGTTTTCATGTAAACATGTCCATAACAACCGGAGCATAATGAATTCATTACGCCCTGGAGTACATTTTCATGTAAACATATTCGTAACAACGGGGGCGTTATAAGAGGGTGTAATTAATTCATTACGTCGCGGTTGTTATGGACATGTTTATACGAAAATACACTCTGGAGTGACTAAGAACTTTTCCCGACTAAGAAAAGAGAAAATGGAAAATAAGAAGAATCTTGTATGCAGCATGGCGTTGCCGAATGTTTACGTCTATCGAACGATATCCATCTCTCGGGCTAATGCCCTCGAGCTGAATTTCATCGTTCTCAGGGCATAATCATCGTAGTAACGCCCTTGGTGCATAATAGGCAATATTTAAATATTTTATACGTAGGTATCGGGGATAATCGCTAAATATATGATAAGAATTAGTGAAAAATAATTCATATTTGATATTCATTAGTGAAAATTAATGGATGTTTGAAACTAATCAGTGAAAGTTGAACGACGTTTACCATGGAAGAAAATTTTCATTTTCATGACATTATTTCTTATTTTGTAATTTTCACCAGAATGTAGTCAATTGCGTGTTTGATTTATTTTTAATTTTTTGTTATTTTGCAATTATTATCCCCACAAACATAATCTTGAAATTGACCTTGAAAAATCTTGAGATATCCACAGAAAGAGTGTTAAGATATTCCCACATAACAATTATTGAGAAATCCTCGAACATAGTCTTGGGATATCACCAGAAACAAAGTTCCCCATATAAAGAGTCTTAAGATATTCCGACATAAACATTGTTGAGAAAACCTTATCAACATAGTCGTGGAAATTCCCCACAAACAAAATTTGGAGATCTCTACAAAAGGAGTCTTGACATAGCCCCACAAAAAAATGTTGACATATCTCTATAAACAGAGCATTGAGATATCCACGCAAACAGAATCCTGAAATAAACACGCAAACGAAATTTTTAGATATACACAAAAACAAAATCATGATATATTAAAAAATAGGTAAATTCGCACTATCCTTGAAATTTTCGTTTTCACCCGTCAATGTGACACTTCAAATTGTCAATGTGACACAAATTCTTCAATTCTGATAACGAATTGGAAAAAAAATTGTATGATACACGTGAATAAACAATTTTATCCACTCGAAAACATTATCGCACTTGGCTTCGCCTCTTGCGCTAAACTGTTTTTTCGTGGACAAAAGTCGACTTTATTCACTTATACCATAAATAGCTATTTCTCCATTTGTCATTATAAAGCTATTCCCAAAGTTTGGCGGAAGCATTACGTAACACCTTGTGTGGTTAATTTCTTCTATACCTTTTCAAGTTAAAATTGACACCAATTAAGTTAAAATTGAGACCAATCAATTTCAAATTGAGACTAAACAAAATCCAGTTGTCACCAAACAATATCAAGTTGAGAGTAAACAATTAAATTTTATTATGACAACGATATTGTTTAGTGTAAACTTGATTTTGTTTCGTCTCAATTTGTAATTGATTGGTCTCAATTTGAAATTGATTGGTATCAATTTGAACTTGATTGGCCTCAATTTGAAATTAATTGGTCTCAATTTGAACTTGATTGTTCTCAATTTGAACTTGAAAAGGTATAGATTCCTATCTATATGAACGAGACTTTCGATGGTCCGTAGTCTCGTCCATTGCTTTATATTTCTCAGAAATGACATCTTTTTCCTCTCTACTCCTATTCTTCCTTCGATATTCCAGTTTATGATTCATACATTTCTACTAGAGTACACTTGGAACTCTGATATTTTGCAACGGGTCGCCCACTATCAATACTCGGTTTGACGAGCCAATTGATCGAAACATTGCAAGCTGTAATTTTTGACTTGACGTAGAGTTTTCTTACTCATATCATACATTGTTCTCCGAAAACCAGTGACCTAACAAAACGTACGTAATAGTTACTTTTATTACCTATAAGACGTACAGCTAAGCAGTCATATCTAGCTCTCTGACGGAATAGCAAGTGTAATAGTTACTTTTATTACCTATTAGCCGATACAACTTAGCAGTCTCTGACGGAATAGC
The DNA here is from genome assembly GCA_951805005.1 of Othius punctulatus. Lineage (NCBI taxonomy): Eukaryota > Metazoa > Arthropoda > Insecta > Coleoptera > Staphylinidae > Othius > Othius punctulatus. The sequence goes on from OX638144.1 coordinate 17,055,475, forward strand.
AAGTGCAGCAAATAATTATATATTACTTTTTAGGACGCAATCGTTACCTGTCACGAGCGAAAAAATAACGTAAACAGACGTCAGAGGCATTTCATTAATGCAATCGAAAACGTTTATATCGTAAAGCCGTTACATTGTTCTCCAAACAATGATTTTTTTTAAACTTTTTACGCGCGTGCATTGTTTACAATTTGAACACCTTATCGTCCAAAACAATTATTGGAAAACTTCTGGTCGACGGACCTTTAATCTTAATGACGCGATTGAACGTGTATCAGGCGGCTGTTCATGAACACATTTATCGAACGTGATTAACTGTTTACTACTTACTTCTGTCGTTAATGATGTTTGTATTCCAAAACGTTGCATATCTGAAACTTGTGCGAAACCAGAAGTAAGAAATTATTTTTGTACGGATATCTCATGATTTTGTTTGTATATTTCAGGATTCTGTTTGTGGGGATATCCAAAGAATACGTTTATGGGGATTTCTCAAGATTTTTATGTGAGGATATCTCAAGATTCATATGTGGGGATACCTCAAAACTTTTGTAAGGAAGGATAATGGTCATCTTGACGATTTATTTTCGAAAACCTAATTTTCCGATCTTACAAAAACCTGGAACGGATTAAATCAAGTAGTATTTAATACAGTGGACAGAACCATTATGAATATGTGTTACTAATTAGCTTAAACTTAAAGCATACGAGTAAAGAGGCAGGCTCTTGAGGGCAGCTCGGAATGCAACGTTCCCGCTTGACTGTTAGTGAGTGGCTGCTCAACACGTGTGTTCTCAACGCAGGCTGGCATTAATTTATAAGTTTGAGCTTCAGCAAGTACTTTATTATAATGATTGTTTCTAAGTTGAATTCTTCTGGGTTTGCCCAGTGCTATTGAATTCGAGTTTATGAGTAAATTTTTGTTTAAAGGCTGCAATAACTTTAAAATTACAGACGCTTCGACGAATACGGTCTGAAATTTTGATGGCGGCCTTGTCGCGTGCTGCGGCGTCCGCTGATGAAAAAATAAATATTAAATCGGACCAAATCCCGGTTTTCCACAGCACAATAAAGCCGTGATGTTTTCGCCGTTATCCGAACGATCCAATCAAACTGTTTGCCAGCAATCCGATTCAATAACTCTATAAGTGAAAACCGAGCGGAAAAGCCACCAGAGGAATTAATTAAAACAAAGCGCGCAAACGTTGAGGGCTCCATTAAACCAATTCCCGCTCCGAAAACAAAGCCGATAATTGTTTTCCCCCGCGGATGAATAATCGATCGCGATGTTTTTCACATGACCCAGGGGCATGATGCGCAAACCGATGCGGGGGCGAAAATTAAAATGGGCGCCGTCAATCGGCCCACGCCATCGGGAAAATGCGGGAAAACATGCTGGAAAAGTGAAGGAATAATTTCGCCGGTGCCCAGCCTACGCCGCCGGGAAAATCCTGGGAAATTGAGGAAATACGGAGGAATAATTTCGTCGGTGCGCACTGTGTGCATATTCCACGCAATCACTGCATGCATGCATTTTTAATGGTAATTATTAATGATCGCCAGTTATGTGCAGCGTACGTTTAAAAGGTGAAAACATGAATATTTATGCGTTTTTATGGAGTGCAGTTTTACGATAATTGGTGTTAAAAATAATATATTAAAACTTTTATTTACACCGCGCGTGTATAAAATTATAAATCCTTCCTCGTCATTGTCTACTATAATGTGTATTAATTATGTAATATTTCCGTTAGTACTAAATTTCCCTTAATATGAAATTAGTCCCCACACAAAGTAAGGGATCAGGTCTTTCAAACCATCCACAAACTCTTAGTGGTGGCTTTATCATTCTGACACATAATTTTCGGATACTTAAAGCCTCGTTTACATTTGGAAAGATTACTGGCGGAAAGTACTTCCCGCCAGTAAACTTACGATGTGTAAACAAGAAAAATGTCTTTCAAGAAAGAAACTAAACAAGAAAGGAAGACGTTTTTCTAGTTTACACATCGTAAGTTTATTGGCGGCAAGTACTTTCCGCCAATAAACTTTCCAAATGTAAACAAGGCTTAAGCATATTTGGGGAAAGCAAAAAGCAAGCTGAAATAGGAAGGGACCACCAAGATCATTTGGAGCAAGCAAAAAAGCAAGCTGAAATAGGAAGTGACCACCACCTACCAAAATTGGACATAGTTGGAAGAAAATACAAAAAACAGACAATAGGAGCATACAAGTTAAAGAAAAGATAAGAGCCGACAGATTAAGAGAAACATGAACACAAAAGAAATGCAAAGAGATACTACAAAATAAATCCAGAGAGAGCGAAATAAAGCTTTTCATTCACATTCAAAAGAAATATACTAGAAGCGGCCAAGGAGACCTTTGGAACAACAAACATTGGAAACAGGGAAATGAAAAATACGAACTGGCGGACAGAGGAAGTCACAAAGGAGATAAAAGACAAAAAAGGAAAAGATACCTACAAACAAAAAAAAGAAGATTATGAAAAATACAATGAAAAGAGACACAAAACAAATTCAATAATAAAGGAAGCAAAACAAAAATCTTGGACAAAATTTGGCGAAAGAATGAATGAGAATTTTGGGCAGAACCAAAAACTATTCTTCAGAACACTAAAGCATCTAAAACAAAAACACAACATGATGAACATAAAACTGAAAACAGAACAATTATCACGAATGAAGACAAGATAATGGAAAGATGGAGACAATATTTTAAAGAATTAACCGAACAGAAAAAATAGAAAACAAAACAAGAAAAGGCAGGATAAGCAACGAGACGCACAGGAAAAACTTAAAAATAAAAGAAGACCAAATGAGGTGGTATGGACCCATGAGACGAATGAGAGAAGAAAGAAACACTACGAAAATATTCGAGACAAGAGCAATAAAAGAAGAGGGAACAAGAAAATGGAACACATGGAAAGAAATAAAGGAATTAACAAAAGATAGGAGGAAGTGGAGAGAATACTATAAAACTTAGTAATGTAGGCCTTACACCGAAAGGTAGATAGGCAAAAGAATAAATAAATAAATAAGATAATTTGGGGATGTGCGTATTCGAAATCGAGCGTAGAACTGAAGAAGAAGATAATGTTTTGTTACCTTCAATTCAATTCAATTGAAATTTATTTTATCACGTAAGCCACATTACAAATCATTGTAAAATATGTTTTTTTCCAATTCGCATTATTGAAATGCTCATTATGTATATTGAATCGCATCGTTAAAACTACACTTTAATCGAATGGGTGAATAAAATGTTTACATTTTCACTTTATTCACTGTAACCGTTGATAACGTGAATAAAGTAAAAAAAAAATAGGCAAATTCGCACTATCCTTGAAATTTTAGTTGTCACCTGACAATGTGACACTTCACGCAAATTCTTCAATTCTGATAACAAATTGGAAAAAATCTTGTATGATACACGTGAATAAAGCAATTTTATCCACTCGAAAACATTATTGCACTCGCCTTCGCCTCTTGCGCTAAACTGTATTTTCGTGGATAAAATTCTACTTTATTCACTTATACCATAAATAGCTATTATGGGATAAGTGGATAAAATTTTGTCTATTCACGTGTATCACTTGGATTTTTTTCCAATTTTGCAAAATTTTCAAAAAAATTTATTGATTACGTAATTATTTACATAAATGTGAATTCTACTATCATTAAATTGATAAACTCTTAAACCAGGAAAGTTGACTTCTATTTTCAAGCATAGTGGAAGTTAAGTTGATTCTACTTTCGTCAGGGTCAAGTGCAGTGGAAGTAATAATGAAATTCAATACATGTAATGAACATTTTAATAGGCAAAATTGGGGAAAATGTTTTGTACTCTTTTTCGCAAACTAATTTTGATTTTTCTGACAATAAATTCGATACTGCAGTCGTAACTGCGTCCAGAATATCTTCTGGTATGGTTTCTTTTTGGTTAATTTGCCATTTCAAGCATAATTTCGGACTTGAAATCGGCAAATTGAAGTATTTGTGTGAAATGTCACATCAATCGATCCTAGCAAGGAAAATTTCACAGGTAGTGCGACTGTTAATTTGTTTTACTTTATTCGTGTTGTCAATAGCAGTGTGAATAAAGGGTTGTTAAAAACATTTTATTCAATGTTTTGGTTAATTTTATTCACCTTTCTGATTAAAATGTTGTTTTAATAATGAAATTCAATATATGTAATGAGCATTTTAATAGGCAAAATGGGGAAAGCAATATTTTTCCAATTCTCATTTATTAAAATGCTGGTTATGTATATTGCAGCTCATCGTTAAAACTACACTTTAATCGAATGGGTGAATAAAATGTTTACATTTTCACTTTATTTACGCAACTTGTTCAGTTCTGATAACAAATTGTAAAAAATCTTGTATGATACCGTGAATAACGCAATTTTATCTACTCGAAAGCATTATCGCACTCGGTTTCGCCTCTTGCGCTAAACTGTTTTTTTTCGTGGATAAAATTCGACTTTATTCACTTATACCATAAATAGCTACTTTCCAATTTGCATTATTAAAGTGCTCATTATGTATATTGAATCTCATCGTTAAAACTACACTTTAATCGAATGGGTGAATAAAATGTTTACATTTTCACTTTATTCACTATAACCGTTGACAACGTGAATAAAGTAAAATAAATAAGTAAATTCGCATTATCCGAAATTTTCGTTGTCACCTGACAATTTGACACTTTCAATTCTGATAACGAATTGGAAAAAATCTTGTATGATACACGTGAATAAAGCAATTTTATCCACTTACACCATATATATCTATTATTGCGGATGTGCTAGTGAGTAGAAACATATACATTACATATCTATACATAGATACATATCTACTTAAATAATACATGATCAGATATAAAAATACAAAAATGTAATACACAATAGTGCTAGAAAACTAAAATACTAAAATAATACAATAAAAAGAAAAGATCATACAAGGATACAAAGTTTACAATCACGTGAGATATTCCTCCTGAAGCCTGGTCAATGCAACAGCAACAGAACAACAGCAAAAAAAAACACATCCGCACTACAATCGGCTGGCTCACTGTTGAGGGTATCAGGAAATGATTGATTGATGTGGTCCACGGTTCAAACCCTACATTCCCCTATCGTGTTTGTAACCAGCTTGGGCTTGGGCTTAGGTTTGGGCTTACGCTTGGGCTTGGGCTTAGGTTTGGGCTTGGGCTTAGGTTTGGGCTTGGGCGTGGGCTTGGGATTACGCTTGGGCTTGGGCTTAGGTTTAGGCTTATGCCTGCGCTTGGGTTTGGGCTTGCGCTTGGGCTTGGGCTTAGGTTTGGGCTTGGGTTTGGGCTTGCGCTTAGAATTGCGCTTGGGCTTGAAGTTTTGGATAACCGGTGAAATAATGAAAGTCTCCTATCAAAGTTTGTAGAAGTAGGCGGAGGAATATGGACCGGTCATGAATATGCATGAGAGTAAAGATTGGTGTGCGAACGTCAAAAACAAATTTTGCACGCCGCCTATGCCTGGAATAGCTGCACTCCCAAGGTGGACACACATGCCAATTATGACGCGCTGGCGATAGGTGCAACGGCTGAGCCGTACGCTTTCGAAACGGCACAAAAAAAAAGGCTTCACCTACTAAAGAAAACGTAAACAATATAATTTTCCCGTGCGTGGGTGTAGTCAACACTGGAAGTGGTCACGCCTCTGAACGAACAAATGGCATTAATAAATCATATGGGAATGCAAATTGCGGTGGCGAAATTGTTTTTATTGATGGATCGTTGCGGCGCAAAAAAAAGTATCGATTGGTCCATGGGGGGTTCCCGCGGGGGCGGCGATTGGTCTTCAATTGCAGAGCCCGCCCGAGGTAACAATTGTTCATTAGAACGGCCGGTTTTAATACTTGTTTACTTGAAAATACGGTAAACAACATAATCAAATATCACACAAACATCCTGGAGGCTGCTGGCGAGGGACGGAGACACGCGCAGTGGCAAAGCTGCGCGCCAGAGCGGGACGGACTGCAGGCTCCATAGGCGTCAACGATTATTATTTAAGACTTCAAGTTCAAACGAATTAATAATGAAAGTAAAAAGCTGTGCACATAATGTCGACTAGCAAAAAAACGCCCGTCGCGTTGCGTAATTGCTGTGCACGTAATAATGCAGAATGTTTGAGCGAAATTGCTGAGGCGAACATGCCTCCCCCCTTCGGGGCATCAATTTGAATGTTGACTTTTTCGGCGGTCCATCCTTGGAGCAGCTGTGCCACTTTCCATTTTGGTTTTTAGGCGGAAAATGGGCCGCGCAGACGCAATTTTCGTATCGGAGGACGCGAAGATGTTGCGCAAATATATTTGGCAAGCTCAGCGGCTGCTCTTCGATTCGAAAAGTCGCGCCCAATGGAAGGCGGACACTTTTTATTCCTGCGGCACGGAAAAGGGCACTTTTCAATGCTGCGGCACGGAAAGGGGCACTTTTCAATGCTGCGGCACGGAAAAGGGCCCTTTTCATAGGCGCCGACTACATAGGCGCAGCGGGGCAGATGCCCCCCTTGAGAAGTTCCAAGGGGGGCACCGCCTTGGTAATTTTGGCAGGACACACTTTTTGCGGGTGAATTTTAACGTGAACGGCGCACAGTGGCAGAAAGAGGAAAATTTCAGACGGTTCTGAAAATGTACTAGCTAGAGAAGAATCTCCAATGACATCAAATGATCTAGACACTACAGCCGAGTGTACATCTTGCAGTCATGGAAAAAGGAAGTTTCTCCCAAATTTTGAAAATAAATATAAGTGGATCGAATATAATCCAGGAAGAGACAAGGTATTTTGCAAAATTTGAAAATCCTGTGATGAAATGGACATTCTACGTAATACCATGAGTAGACATGATAAAGCATCAATAAATGCGTTTGTGAATGACGGAATTTCTAATTGGAAAAAGGCGCTGGAAAAATTTCAAAATCATGAAAATTCTTCTTTGCACAAATCCGCTGTGGAAAGGTACAATTCATTTTCCACAGGGAAAAATATTCACGAAAATATATCGCTGGCGAAACAGAAAGAAATGATTCAATCACGAGTTGCTTTTAAAAAAAATCTGCCTTGCAATTTTTGGCAGTACAGGGGTTAGCAATTACAGGTCATATCGATGAAACTTCCAATTTCAAAGATTTACTAAAACTCCGTTCTGAAGATGTTCCTGAATTGAATAGTTGGTTGAATCGTACCAATTACAAATGGTGCTCTCACGATGTTTTAAATGAAATATTATCTATAATGGCTGGTAATAGTTATTTACGGAACAAGCTTTGTAAATTAATCTTTACGGGCGAGCTGGAAGTTTGTGGGGCAAGCGACGCAGGAGCGAGCCCCACAATCCAGTGAGCCTAGTGAGCCCAGTGAGCTCCAGTGAGATTAATCTCACTGGATTAGGATTATTACAAACTTCCAACTCGCCCGTAAAGATTAATTGGAAAGACTGTCGCGTACAAACTTTTATTTCCACCTTCATTTGACTATTTTTAAATAAATTACTGGACATTTATTATGCGCAGGCGTTGGGTAATTCGTAGCTAGACGTAGTTATGGTAATGTAAATTATATTGCTATGTGTAACAAAAGTAAAATTACAAAAATGGTTCAATCTGGCAATCAGAAAGGTTCTAATAAAGAAGCCTAAGCACCATTGACTGCAGGCATGACTTCAGCTTTCTCTGTTTCTAACAAAAACGTGAATAAGGAAATTGAAAGTAACAACCAGAAAATGGTTGCTAAAAATGTACAAATAAATTTCGAAAATGAAAAATGTGTATAATTATAAGCCCAATCCATTATAGTTTTCAGGTGTTTGTAATGAAATTTGAATTAGTTGACTGCTCTTCTACAGGCCTGTAATATATTACAGGTCTTTTACACAAGCCCGCAAAAAATTACAGGTCTGTTCCTATAATTTATCGTTTACTTGGTTACCATAAACAACAAAATAACCCTATAAAATGTCATTAACTAAGAAGGTGGAATTTCCATGATTAGTTATTTTTGTATCTAGAACGCGAAATGCCACTTTTGCGTTCAAGAAAAGTTCGGTCGAAAAGTTGGAACAATTTATGGAAAAGTTGGAAAAGTTCGCTTGTATCTTGGAAATGTTTCAAATATTGGAAAAGTAGGAAATGTTGGCATTTGGGATTCTCCTAAGTCATTCAAATGATATGTGACCATATGTCGTTTTACGGCTGTATTGCCCACTTTATCAACCTCCTTATTGAAGACATAATAAAGGATAAAGGATAGACGGAATAAAGGAAGTTATTTTGCCGAGGGTTACCGAGGCAAAATATCCATTCGAGAACACAAAAGCATTTCGCTGTCGAGATACAAACAAGATTTTTTCGAAAACTGCAGAAAACTGCAATACAAACAAGACAATTTTGTTACGCAGAACGATTCATTTATATTTGAAATTGTTTGAACCGTGTATAAATCCAGACGGTTTAGGTTCTGTGTCTATAGTAAGGGTAGCAACGAAATTAACAATAAAAATCAGTTGTTTTAAAAATTAGTTCTATTAATATTTATTCTAATTCGTGTTCTAAGAGTGTATAATTATTCAAAATGAGCTCGGAAAGCGAAGAAGAGGGTTTATCAGAAGAAGTTTTTGAAGCAGCACAAATTGCTGTTGCACCATTGATCCCGAAGAAATCGTCCAGACAATATGAGATTGCATTCAACGAATTTAAAGGTTGGTGTAGTTTGAAGAAAATGCAGAAACTGTCTGAAGCCGTATTATTGGCATATTTCGAACACAAAGTGAAGAAAATTAAACCTTCCACTTTGTGGTCGGTATATTTGATGTTAAAAAGTATCAGAAGAAGTTTTTGAAGCAGCACAAAGTGCTGATGCACATTTGATCCCGAATAAATCGTCCAGACAATATGAGATTGCTTACAACGAATTTAAAGGTTGGTGTAGTTTGAAGAAAATACAGAAACTGTCCGAAGCCATATTATTGGCATATTTCGAACACAAAGTGAAGAAAATTAAACCTTCCACTTTGTGGTCGGTATATTTGATATTAAAAAGTACATTGTAGTTAAAAATAGTTTCCGTATGTTATGTATTTAATTAATAAGATTATGAATGTAAGTTGAATATTTGACAAATTATTTTGACATTTCTTTTATGTTCTTTTGAAGTTCATATTGAGACCAATCAAGTTCAAATTGAGGCCAAGCAATTTCAAATTGAGGCCAATCAAGTTCAAATTGATATCAATCAATTTCAAATTGAGACTAAACAAAGTCAAGTTGACACTAAACAATATCAAGTTGAGAGTAAACAATTAAAATTTATTATGACAACTTGATATTGTTTAGTTTCAACTTGATTTTGTTTAGTCTCAATTTGAAATTGATTGGTCTCAATTTGAAATTGATTGGTCTCAATTTGAAATTGATTGGTATCAATTTGAACTTGATTGGCCTCAATTTGAAATTGATTGGCCTCAATTTGAACTTGATTGGTCTCAATTTGAACTAGAAAAGGTATAGAACGAAAAAGACTTTGGCGTTCGAGAATATAAAAGTACTTCGCAGCTAGGTGACAAAAAAGACTCTGTCAACTGAAAATTCAACGTAAATGTCAACTTTTGATGACAGTTTTCGAAAAAGTTCATTTTATAAAGGAAGCAACTTATTTTGCTATTCTGAGTGACGAGACAACCGATATTTCATCAAAAGAACAACTGTCAAAATGCTTGAGAATTGTAGATAGCGATAGTGAATATTTCATTGGATTTTATGAGACACCTTTCACGAATGTAAAAACGTTGTATTCAGTTATAAATGATGTATTATAAATGAGGACAGTGTTATGATGGTACAAGGAAAGTAAGTGGAATTAAAAGTGGATTGCAAGCTAGAATGCGACAGTCCGAAAATAGATCAGTTTTTGTCCAGTGCATGCACCATCTTGCGCCGTACATTAAATTTGGTAGTGCAAGATGGTATGCACGAAATTTTGGAAATACGAAATTTGTTAAGCATTATGAAAGGCCTCATACATTTTGTTAATAAATCGCCAAAACGAATCGAAATATTTAAGAGATTAAAATTAAATACAGAATGGAAGTCAAGTTCTCTGCGTTCATTTTGTCCTACTAGATGGTGCATGAGGGTATCTTCACTAAAATGCATTGTTGATAATTACCAAACATTAATTGACTTTCTACAAAATGAGTAGTTATACAACACTGATTCCACTTCACCCCCCGCGAAGATTTCGATTAATTTAATCCGCCACTTTAATGATGTAATTACCCGCAAATTCCGCCGATTAACGCGAATCAAACCGCGAATTAAATTAATCGAAATCTTCGCGGGGGGGTGAAGTGGAATCGGTGTTGTATAACTACTAAAATGTCTCTGATAGTGATAACACTGAAGCTGGTGCAAAGGCCAATGGATATTTAAAAAATCTACTGCAATAAAAAACTTTATTTTATTTAAAAATGGTTATCAAGATATTTGAAAAAGTCGAAATTTTGAATGCAGAACTGCAGAAACCGTCCCTGAACATTCAGCAAGCAACATTGAAAATAGATGCTGTGAAGAGTATTGTAAGAAAAATGAGAGACACTGGTTACGAAGCCTTATGGAAAGATGCATAAGTGACAGCCAAATCATTAAAATTATTAATATTTTTCATTATTAGTTTTAAGAATTACCACTTTATTTGCCAAATAAATCAACTTATTTTTCTAAATGACCAAATAACTGACTTTACTGTTTGCCCCCCTCGAGATTCTGAAAAGTCGCGCCTAAGGCTCTTTTCAATGCTGCGGCACCGAAAAGGGCACTTTTCAATGCTGCGGCACGGAAAGGGGCACTTTTCAATGCTACGGCACGGAAAACGCGCCGATTCTCAATGCACAATCGGGAAACCTTGCTATCGCCGCCGGTACAACGTACAGAGGCAAAAACTGTACTATCTGCAGAATACGAATGGAATAATAAAAAAAAAATGCTTATTCCGTTTAAAATAAAGTACAATGGAAGAAAAAACCTTCATGTCTCTTTTATCGGGTTTCATGTCGCACGTGTGCGATTGTAAGAAATGTACACCTTACTTTTTATTCAGTTAGCAACCAAATTTATTTATATATTGCATATATATACCCATACACCTATATGTATAAATGAAACATTGAACTCATTTTCAAGTTTTTTTTCTGTAACATTTAACTCCGCCGCTGGTGAGCATGGAACAGAAACCGTATAAATTACCAATTTTTGTGTGTCGATGGGAATTTTAAACTGCATTATAAAAATTAATTAACGCTCATGCATTATTTATGCGGCGTTTATTATCTTTTCGGTGGGACACACGGAACTGGCCTCAGCGGTGTTCCTCCGCACTGAATGAACTCGCGCCGCCTCCGCGCTTCCTGTGCCGAAATTTGCGGTTTGCGGTGAAAAATCGCCCGGCGTTTGCCGCTTAAACCGCGACGGAAGATCGCTCCGCCACGAGCGCGAGAGAGACGCCGCCGGGTTAATGGAATTACTGGGCGATTGATAAGTTGTAAAACGTGAGCTGCGTGATAAGCGGGGTCCTTATATCGCGGATTCGCAAATGGATGTTAATAATGTCGGTGCCACAAATTAGTTCGCCTCGTGAGCAGTCCAATTATTATATCACGTTCTTATCACCGAGCGAAATTATTTGCTTACTGATCAGATCTAAGTTTAATCGCACATTAATATTTCACAACTTTTCATTCAGCAAAATATGTTGCTTTGCTATATTGTACATGAAACTAGGATCTTATTCCACAATAATTATTGGACCAGCAAAACAATTAAGCGCTGCACTAATAGCCCCAATGCAATTGTTTAAATGCAGAAAAATATGCCAATATTACACTTTCAAAATAAATAATTGCAAACACTATTCGTACCAATACAGCATACAATACCATTGATCAATACCAATACATTATTTGCAAGTTGGCAAAAACCAAGAAATAAAACGATCGTAATAGTTCGGGTGTCTTCGTGACATATACTTTCGTACGCAATCGCCACGAGTTACGCTCGTTGTATAGGACTTGAAATTGTGTCAGCAACTGACACTTGCTGTTTGTGGGCGTATAGTGCATTATCGCTATAATGCGACTAGTTGCATTAACGCGATAATGCAACTAGTTGCATTAACGCCATAATGCAACTAGTTGCATTATGGCGATTATATCACTCATAATGCTTTTATTCCCTATCCTACCGACCGCCTAATAGCTGATAATCAGAACTCGAATTGACTGATAAGTGATAATCACACTTGGTCCTCTGCACATCTGGTGTGCTATGCTGTCAACTGAAATGTCACAATTAGGCCAAATGTCGCGCTTCGGTGATTCTTCCTTAAATAATATTGAAGAAAACTACAAAACCACAAACCATGTAATACTGTAAGGTCTCAAAAGTATATTTGGGCCCAATTTACCGAGTTCTGCAACTCTCGGTATTATATTTTGTCCGAGAATAGCAGGCAGAAGCAACTGGCCCAGATCATACAAGACTGGGCATTCAATATGCAGCAGAAAAATGGAAATTTTTAATGAATTCCATGTTCTATAAGTAACTTTATCTTAAAGCACTTCCAAACACGGTTTAATTTTGTATATTTTTATAATATTACATATCAATTTAACTATAACTCAATTTCGACCAATTATGGGAATTGTGGTAGAAATTATAACAAAAAATTACATAATTAACCGCAAATTTAGTCAAATGTCTATAAATTTTTCAAATTCCATAAAATTTTAGTGAATAATTTAATATATTCTATTTTCTCAAGGTAATATAATCTTAAAACACTTCTAAAACTATTTAATTTCGAATATTTTTATAATATGCATTGTCAATTTTTTAGCAAAACTAGAAACGAAATACAAATTTCAACAAATTCTAGTGCAAATTTCAATGAATTCAGTAAACTCTAACTCAATTTCAAGACATTGTGTGCGAATTTGAACAAATTATGTGCACTGCGGTCGAAATTTAGACGAATTCTAGTAATACGAAAATAAGTACAAATTCCACGAAGTATAGTTCAAACTTCATCAATTTTTGTGAAAAATTGAATGAATTCCATTTTCTGAATATAACTTTATCTTCAAACATGCTTCATTTTGAATATTTTTATAGCGTTATACATATTTTAGCACAACTATTGTTGTGTTGTGAATTGTGGTAGAAATTATACCAAAAAATTACATAATTAACCGCAAATTTAGTCAAATGTATACAAATTTTTCAAATTCCATCAAATTCTAGTGAATAATTTAATATATTCTATTTTCTCAATGTAATTTAATCTTAAAACACTTCTAAAACTATTTAATTTCGAATATTTTTATAATATGCATTGTCCATTTTTTAGCACAACTAGAAAAGAAATACAAATTTCATCAAATTCTAGTGCAAATTCCAATGAATTCAGTAAACTCTAACCCAATTTCAACACATTGTGTGCGAATTTGAACAAATTATGTGCACTGCGGTCGAAATTTAGACGAATTCTAGTAATACGAAAATAAGTACAAATTCCACGAAGTATAGTTCAAACTTCATCAATTTTTGTGAAAAATTGAATGAATTCCATTTTCTGAATATAACTTTATCTTCAAACATGCTTCATTTTGAATATTTTTATAGCGTTATCAATATTTTAGCACAACTATTGTTGTGTTGTGAATTGTGGTAGAAATTATAACAAAAAATTACACAATTAACAGCAAATTTAGTCAAATGTATAAAAATTTTTCAAATTCCATCAAATTCTAGTGAATAATTTAATATATTCTATTTTCTCAATGTAATTGAATCTTAAAACACTTCTAAAACTATTTAATTTCGAATATTTTTATAATATGCATTGTCCATTTTTTAGCACAACTAGAAAAGAAATACAAATTTCATCAAATTCTAGTGCAAATTTCAATGAATTCAGTAAACTCTAACCAAATTTCAACACATTGTGTGCGAATTTGATCAAATTATGTGCACTGCGGTCGAAATTTAGACGAATTCTAGTAATACGAAAATTGCTACAAATACTACGAAGTATAATTCAAATTTCATCAATTTTGGCGAAAAATTGAATGAATTCCATTTTCTGAATATAACTTTATCTTCAAACATGCTTCGTTTTGAATATTTTTATAGCGTTATACATATTTTAGCACAACTATTGTTGTGTTGTGAATTGTGGTAGAAATTATAACAAAAAATTACATAATTAACCGCAAATTTAGTCAAATGTATACAAATTTTTCAAATTCCATCAAATTATAATGAATAATTTAATATATTCTATTTTCTCAATGTAATTTAATCTTAAAACACTTCTAAACCTATTTAATTTCGAATATGTTTATAATATGCATTGTCAATTCTTTACAAAAACTAGAAAAGAAATACAAATTTTATAAAATTCTAGTGCAAATTTCAATGAATTCAGTAAACTCTAACTCAATTTCAACACATTGTGTGCGAATTTGAACAAATTATGTGCACTGCGGTCGAAATTTAGACGAATTCTAGTATTACGAAAATTACTACAAATTCCCCGAAGTATAATTCAAATTTCATCAATTTTGGTGAAAAATTGAATGAATTACATTTTCTAAATATAACTTTATCTTCAAACATGCTTCATTTTGAATATTTTTAGCGTTATCAATATTTTAGCACAACTAGAAAAGAAATACAAATCTCATCGAATTCAAGTGTAAATTTCGATAAAACAAGTGAACTATAACCCAAGTTAAGCGAGTTATGGACACTGTGGTCGAAACTCTAAAGAATTCACAAAACTAACCTCAAATTTAGACGAATTCTGGTAATACGAAAATGTCTAAAAGTTCTGCGATGTATAAATAAAATTTCATCAAATTCTAGTGAAAAGTTTAACGAATTACATTTTCTGAATGTAACTTTATCTTAAAGCACTTCTAAAAATGGTTAATTTTGTATATTTTTATAATATTATCAATTTTTTAGCAAACTTAGAAAATAAATACAGATTTAATCAAATTCTAGTGCAAAATTTCCATAAACCAAGTGATTGGTTTACAATTGTGTGAACTGTGGTCGATTATATAAAAATATTATAAAATTGACCACAAATTCTGGTAATTCGGAAATAACTACAAATTCTTCAAAGTATAATACAAATTTCATCAAATTCTAGTGAAAAATTCAATGAATTCCATGTTCCAAATGCAACTTTATCTAAAAACACTTAAACAATGTTTAACTTTCTATTTTTATAGTCTTATCAAGTTATTTAGCAAAACTAGAAAAGTAATATAAAGTGCATCAAATTCAAGTGCAAATTCCAACAAATTAAGTGAACTTTAACCCATTTTCAACACATTGTGTGCACTATTCTGCGAAGTATAATTTAAATTTCATTAAATTCTAGTTAAAATTGTAATGAATTCCATTTTCTAAATGTAACTTTACCTTGAAACTTCTAAAAATGTTAAATTTTGTATATTTTTATATAGTAATTTCATTTTTTTTTTGTAAAACAAGAAAAAAAATTATTACTTCTTACTTTCGTAATAAAAAAAAATGTACCCACAACAAAATAGCTGATATGACGGGATTGCATTTCTGTTCGTAAAAAGAGAAAAAAAAAGATTTTGTTCCTAAACTATACCGTTATACAGGGTGGCCCAAAAGTAGGTATACTATATATAAGTGTATACAGGTATACAGTAGGTATACAGGTATTTCTTTTGTTTATAGTGTAAACGATTCCTGGAAATCTGAGCGAGGGGCCCTGTAATAAGAGTATTGCTGTATAAATATATAAATAAATAAATATATAAATAACTGTATACCTAACTGTATACCTACTTTTGAGCCACACGGTAAATACAATATGTTTCATGTCCCAACTCACGCGATTATCGATAGTCATGATTCCACTCGATGTTGTATATATGATAATGCAACTAGTTGCAATATCAATATTGCCACTTGGGTAACTATAGAAACATAATTATTATATTGTCACCGTTTTAGTTATGAATTATATCCCCATGTAGACGTACTTGTATTAATTTAGGGAGTTCAATCGATTCAAATTATGTATCCAATATTGGTGAGATGTTTTCGCGTTGTATGGAAATGGAGTTTCCATATTAATACGTATCCTTGGGGGAGTACTATTTGATTATGCTGCGAGTTGTTTTCTATACAGGTCTGTCTGTATATTTATCCCCGCGTGCTTTATGAAAAACAAAATAACGCAAAGATTTCGCGCAAATATTTGTGTTCTACCCACATATCGCCTCACGACAAGCGTCTCATCAAAATTATTTTTCGAAGCTGAACCGCTTCCAGCTCGTAAACAGAATGGGCGAGTAAACAGTTTAACCGCAGACGTCAGAGGAATTGAATTAAAGCATGTAATGGCGTTTGTACCGTAAGCAATTATGCCGTTCCTAAAACTGAGCTTTGCGTATAATTCGTTTCTTCTGCTCGCATCAAATGCCTCAATTCCTCATTCATATGGTACGTGTACACAAATTACGTTCATATTTTGTACGAGAAGAACCGTTTTAAATAATCAAACATTTCGATAATTACAGTAATACCAAATTGGGTGTGCAAATTAAATGAATACAAAAAAAATATTTTAAATAATAAAATAATTATGATAAAATAAATTTCACTTATGGACATTACATTTTGATTAAGATTAGCAATAAAGATTTTATTGGAATATATTGTCGATCAATTCAATTTAAAACATTAAAAACGATTGGGTTTGTATTGCAAATTTATTTCTTAGTGTTATTTATAAAAAATTAAGCCGCGGTTTAACGGTGGTTTAATGTTTGTAACCTTGGTAGAAAGTTGAAAATTTGCTTAAAACAAAGAACAATTTGAAATTTTTAATATGTTATAAATATTGTATATCTAAGTTCGAAGGACCATTAATAAAATGTAATAAACTTGTTACATAAGTGAGTAAACAAAATGAGCATATTAAAATGATGAGGTTGTTGTACAGGTTTATGTTAGAGCGAGGCAAATTTAAAGGCTGATGCCTACATTTCTTAAGCTGCACTGTGACAATGCTATCGCTGTAGGAGTTTTCAACAGCACATCGGTGCTATTGAAAATGCCAATAGCGATAGCATTGTCACAGCGCAGCTTTGCGTCGCATAAGACATCTACGAGTCAGCCTTTAGGATGACGGTTCTCAGCGTATGACGCTATTGAAAATGCCCATAGCGATAGCATTGTCACAGCTTAGCGTTGCATCGCGTAATAAATCTATTAATCAGCCCCTAGGACGACAGTTGTCCTTAGCGGGGAGAAATCACCACTGTCCAGATTGGTCAATATATCTTCACGGATATTTGAACCCAAAATCTGAACTTCTGGGATTTCCTTAATTGACAGTCAAAGCGCCCAATAAATCGATATCGAGATCCTAAGAATCCTTAATGGCCCGCCATAAACAGATTTGCCGAAATGTAATGATCGAGGGGAAATACAATTCCCAAATTATCCCACTAATGCAGGAAATTCCAAAACTTGCACAATAGACACTTAACAAGCGATCGAAAATATGTACATTAGGGAATTGGTACGATTTACGGATTTAAGCAAACCCATTATTGTGTTAATTGCAATGAGGCAGCAACGAAGGGTCGCAGAATCAGTTGTTACTAAGCCATGAAGAAATTTTATAGGGAAATGACAATACTATGGCAAGAATAGCAATTTTTAATGCCATGAAAGAATGGAGATTAAGTACGAGATGAATCGTATTGTCGCAAACATCCATTAATGGATATGCACAATAAGAAAAAGATATAATAGTATTGCTAACAATTTTTTGTTGTTGCTATTTTCAGGTTTAAATTTTGCAATTATTGTGCCATGAAGCAAGAATACTAGTATTGGTAACAATTTTTTGTTGTAGCTACTTTCAGGTTTAAATTTTGCAATTATTGTGCCATGTAGCAAGAATATTAACTGTTATGGTGCACCAATCAACTTTATTGTAAAATAATGAAGAAAACAATTGATGTGTGGCAGTAATAAAAATATATGGAGAAAAATAATTGCTGCAGCAAGATGAATATTCTTCTTCTCTGGCTGTTTTTCTATTAACAGATGTTTGCGACTAGATTTTGCATTTTCTATGTCGCTCGCAATGTGCAGAAGATTCTGCAAGCTGTGGAGACCAGTCCATTATCTTTCATTTAACTTTATTAGAAAGCAGGGCAGAAAACATTTGTTGTGTGACAATAAGCAAAATATATAGAGAAAAATAATTGCTGCAGCAAAAACGATGATTTTTCTTCTTCTTGGGCGCTTAAACTGATTTTTTTTTGTTAAAATAAAGCACAACTGAGTAAAAAATAGTGAAGCATGTGTGGACCAAAAATGAAAATGTGATTGAAAAAGTAGTAATTACTTCTGTAAAATTATTGTTTTTTAGAGTTTAGATAGAATTTAGAAACACATGTTTAAATTTTGTCAAATCACTATATCTCTTATTGGTTGAATGGGTCTATATCCTAAGTAGTATAGGAGCATAACAATTTTGATAATATTGGAAAATTTAATTTTTAGTTAAATGAACATTACTTGTAAAAAATAGTGAAGAAATAGTTTTAAATGAAAATTTGATTAAAACAATAGTAATTGCCTCTGCAAATTTATTGTACTCTTAGGTTTCGTAACAAACAACATTTTGTTTTGTGTGGGAAAGTAGAAAAGTTAGCCAAATTTTCTTCTTTCTACAAAGCACAATTTATAATGAAGTGGAAAATTTGGTTAAAACAAAGCACAATTTATAATAAAGTAGAAGATTGGGTTAAAACAAATTTGCCTCAGCAAAATGATTGTGTTTTTAGGTTTCGTAAGGAACAAAATTTTCTTTGGTGGGGGAAAGTAGAAAATTTAACTAAATTTTCTACTGTCTACAAAGCACCATTTATAATAAAGTGGAAAATTTGATTAAAATAAAGTATAATTTATAATAAAGTCAAAAATTTGGTTAAAACTAAGCACAATTCGTAATAAATATTGAAAAAATAACATATGATTCGACAAGTTTTCTATATTTTCAAGTTAAGAAATCATATATTGGTTTAATAGGTGTATTCGTAAGAAACATACAAGGCTATATTAAAAAGCATGTTTGGACTAAAAGATTTTATACAATCATGAAAATGCTTCAAGATTGTCTATAATTTTCAAAGTTTTTCTTGTATGATTTTATAAGTTATAAGGATTATAAAATATAGTCACAATATCAATGTTTATTTACTTATTTTCAATGTTTTTTTTTCTGGAAGATACAAATTTGCAAAAAATCATGTATATTATTCAAACATAGAACTAAATTTCAAGGTTTTTCGCGGATAATCGGATGATTTTTGTATATGAACTAATTTTGAGGGTTTTATTCTTGGATGATTTGATGATTTTTGTAGATGATACAAATAAACATACAATGTGAAATAAATTGAACGAATTCACTTACTTTAAAGATTTTTTCCCCATTTGAATTATAAAAATGCACATTTTGTATATCGAATCTCATCATTAAAACAACACTTTAGTCGAATGGGTGACTAAAATGTTTACATTTTCACATTACTCGCTATAACCATTGACAACGTGAATAAAGTTTAAAAAAAAAACCTTAATTCGCACTATCCTTGAAATTTTCGTTGTCCCCTCTCACATTGTGACACTTCACGCAAATTCTTCAATTCTAATAACGAAATGGAAAAATCTTGTATGATACAAGTGAATAAAGCAAATTTATCCACTTGAAAACATTCTCGCACTTGCGTTCGGCTCTTGCACTGTTTTTCGTGGATAAAATTCTACTTTATTCACTTATACCATAAATAGATATTTTTTGACTGATACAAAAGTGCAAAAAAAAAGTTGCTCAGACTTTTATTTTACAAGGTTTTTTCTTGGGTAATTTTCTGACTTTTGTGGATGATTTTGTGGATGAAATATAATAATAATAATAATATATATACATCATGAAGCTTTATTCAATGAACTCACTTATTTTCGAGGTTTGTTTCACAAGCTAACCAAGAGCTTAGCTGAAAGTTTATCAACAAAATTAAGCTAAGCTATCCTAGCTTAGCCTAGCTAGTCCTAGTTTATCCTAGCTTAACCTAGCTCTTCCTATCTTTTTAGCCTAGGCTTAGATGAAATTTGCAAAAATTTATGAAAATTACTCACACAGAACTAAGTTTCAAGGTTTTTCTTGGATAATAGGATGATTTTTGAAACTTGAAAGTCAATTATAATATCCTTCTAGATTCCTAGATATTGCAGTTTTTAAGTATTTATTGAGATGCATACAAATAAACCAAAACTTATTACATATTTTCTAGGTTTCTTTATGGTAGAAATTTGTAAAGGCTTTTGGAGTTTTTACTTATTTTCAATATATACAAATAAACCTAAGCTGATTACATATTTTCAATGTTTCTTTGATGGTAGACATGTTTAAAGGCTTTTAGATGTTTTTACTTCTCTTCAAGGTTTCTTTGATGGTAGAAATTTTTAAAGGTTTTTATATGTATTTACTTATTTTCAAGATTTTTTCCTTCCAAGGCTAATTAAGGAAACAGTTTTCAAGGGTATATCTTGAATATTTAGATAATTTTAGTTTACACTAGTTTGCAATGATACTTGAAGATTAAAAACTCAATAGTTTCTGAAAATGTTGGGTTTGATATATTTCGTAAGAAAACAACATGTTTTTGTGAATGAAAATAGAAAATTTGGCTATAACATCACATTTTCTAATAAATATTGAAAAATATCAACGGATTCAATAAGTTTTATAAGACTTTGACGGATTATATGTGAAGGTTTATTCAAATAATAAAGACTGAAAAATTTATTCAGAAAAACTGAATTGTTTCTGAAAATGTTGGGTTTGTTATATTTCGTAAGGAAAACATGATTTTGTGAATGAAAATAGAACATTTGGCTATAATATAACACATTTTCTAATAGATATTGAAAAATAACAACAGATTAGACAACTTTTCTGTTTTTTAAATCGCGATTTAAACTAATTCTAACCTAACCTAACCTGTCTCTTATTATCTTAGCCTAGTTTAAGATGAAATTTGCAAAAAATAATGAAAATTACTCACACAGAACTAAGTTTCAAGGTTTTTCTTGGATAATAGGATGATTTTTGAAAATTGAAAGTCAATAATAATATGCTTCACAGATTTTGCAGTTTTTATGTATTTATTGAGATGCATACAAATAAACCAAAGCTTATTACATATTTTCACGGTTTCTTTGATGGTAGAAATGTTTTAAGGCTTTTAGAGGTTTTTACTTATTTTCAATATATACAAACAAACCAAAGCTTATTACATATTTTCTAGGTTTCTTTGATGGCAGAAATTTTTAAAGGCTTTTGGATGTTTTTACTTATTTTCAATATATACAAACAAACCAAAGCTTATTACATATTTTCTAGGTTTCTTTGATGGTAGACATTTTTAAAGGCTTTTGTATGTTTTTACTTATTTTCAAGATTTTTTCCTTCCAAGGCTAATTAAGGAAACAGTTTTCAAGGGTATATCTTGAATATTTAGATAATTTTAGTGTACACTAATTTGCAATGATACATGAAGATTACTCACACCAAAAACTAATTTTCAAGGATATTTCTCGGATGATTGGATGACTTTGATGGATTATATGTGAAGGGTTATTCAAATAATAAAGGCTGAAAATGTTATTCAGAAAAACTGAATTGTTTCTGAAAATTGTGGGTTTGTTATATTTTGTAAGGAAAACAACCTGTTTTTGTGTATGAAAATAGAAAATTTGGCTATAACATTTTCTAATAAATATTGAAAAATATCAACGGATTTAATAAGTTTGATAAGACTTTGATGGATTATATGTGAGGATTTATTCAAATAATAAAGACCGAAAATTTTATTCAGAAAAACTGAATTGTTTCTGAAAATGTTGGGTTTATTATATTTCGCAAGGAAAACGACATGTTTTTGTGAATTAAAATAGAAAATTTGGCTATAACATATCACATTTTCTAATAAATATTGAAAAATATCAACGGATTCGATAAGTTTTCTGTTTTTTTATATCGCGATTTAAACTAATTCTAACCTAACCTAACCTGTACCTTATTACCTTAGCCTAGCCTACTCTAGGCTAAGATGAAATTTGCAAAAAATAATGAAAATTACTCAAACACAGAACTAAGTTTCAAGGTTTTTTGGATGGTTTTTTGAAAATTGAAAGTCAATAATAATATGCTTCACAGATTTTGAAGTTTTTAAGTATTTACTGAGATGCATTCAAATAAACCAAAGCTTAGCATATTTTCTAGGTTTCTTTGATGGTAGAAATTTTGAAAGGCTTTTGAAGGTTTTTACTTCTTTTCAATATATACAAATAAACCAAAGCTTAATCCATATTTTCAAGGTTTCTTTGATGATAGAAATTTTTAAACGCTTTCGGATGTTTTTACTTATTTTCAATATATACAAATAAACCAAAGCTTATTACATATTTTCAATGTTTCTCTGATGGTACACATTTTTAAAGGCGTTTGGATGTTTTAACTTATTTTCAAGATTTTTTCCTTCCAAGGCTAATTAAGAAAACAGTTTTTAAGTGTATATCTTTTATATTTAGATAATTTTAGTGTATGCTAATTTGCAATGATACATGAAGGTTACTCACACCAAGAACTCATTTTGACGGATATTTCTCGGATGATCGGAAGACTTTGATGGATTATATGAGATTTATTCAAATAATAAAGAATTTTATTTAAAAAAAAACTGCATTGATTCTGAAAATGTTGGGTTTGTTATATTTCGTAAGGAAAACAACCTGTTTTTGTGAATGAAAATAGAAAAATTGGGTATAACATCACATTTTCTAATAAATATTGAAAAACTTCAACGGATTAGACAAGATTTCTCTTTTTTTTTAAATCACGATTTAAAATTACTCGGTCATTTCTTGATTGAGATGTCGGATTAAACAAACGAGTAAAAATGTTGTTCCAATAATTACATGAATTCCATGGAATCCAGTTGCTATATAAAATCTTGATCCATAAATAGCATCAGAAATTGTAAAATACAACAACATGGGGCAGAACGATAACAATAATCATAATAATAATAATACACAGGTATTCCCATTAAACCATACTTTATTCTGATCATAGCAGTATCCTTGCTGGTTACACTGACTTTTGGGTGGAACATTCAAAATCTCCTGCGTATATCATACATTGCAATTATGATTGCATGACCGTTAAGGGAAAAATACTGCTTCAATTGTTCGAAAGTGCAATTGTAGCATAGTTATTGCGAAATTCTAATCTGTGCAGAAACAATTGATGTATGGGAATAAACAAAATCTATGGGGGGAATAATTGCTGTAGCAAGAATGGTGATTGTTGTATGACCAAAAAGGAAAATATTGTTGATACCAATATTGTATCAAGAATCCCTATTACTGCATCACATTTTGTTCAAAATATCAATGGTAGCATAATTATTGGGATATTCAAAGTAATAAGGCAAAATGTATGGGCAAAATAATTGCTGCAGCAAGGATGATGATTGTTGAACGACAATAAGCGAAAATATTGTTGACAACAATTGTTGCAGCAAAAATGATTACCTATTATTGCGTAACTTTAAAGGACACAAAATTGTTTCAATTGTTCGAAGGACCATTGGGCAGCATACGCAACTGTACGTGTAATTGGTGCCAGTGTGTGTGGTTTTCTCGGTAACAAATTGAAAATACTGTTGTTTGTTCCTCATAGAATTAAACACAGTAGGAATGCATGTTTGCCGAGGCCCCCGTGCCCCTGGCCCCCCGTCGATCGCGGCACCTGTTGATTTGTTTACACAAAACCGGCCGCCGTAATATCTTTGTGAGAGCGCTCCGTCTCTCTCCAGTCCGTATCTATCCACTTATTGATGTGAAATTCACAAACAAATTAATCATACTTGTTTTGCGTGGCACTGGCTCGCACTCGGCGAATCGCCATTGGGGAGCTGGTGATAACGGCACGTGTTTCGATCGCCCCTCGGACGGGGCTTTCCGGCAAAATCGGAGAAGATCTGCGGATTGTCGACGCTGGAGGTCGACCTTTTGCGGCAAAGGACCTACCTCAGAGCGGATTCGAAAGGAAACGCAGACGTGCGTAGAGCACGGGCTGCCTCTTGGTCGCCGTTCTCAGGCGGTTTTATCTTGATTAGATTGGGTTAGGTCGGGTCACATTATGGCAGGTTAAGCTGGTTCAGGTTATATCTTGTTTATTCCATTGATAACCTCGGCCAGAGCGAGGCTCGAACGTGCCACGTCGCCCGAAAATACATGCCGGAACTGAATTGTCACCTGTTTCGCACGCCTAGCCGAAGTTTATTACGCAATTTAATACCAACCAGGATATCGATTTGTAACGAGCTGGAGGACATTCCGGCGACCCAATGAGTCCGAATTTACGACATATCCGCGAACAAAGCCATACGAGCCCCACATGTACAAAAATCGACGAAAAATTATTGGGCATATAACTTTTTTATTAACGCTGCTCTCTATTCTCTTGCAGAACACGTTTGGCAGGTGACGCTATTGAACAGAGGTCTAGGAGCCACGCCGCTAATCTCCGGCTACAACAAGAATTCCGATACCTCAGTATACCGACTCTGCCTTACCGACAAGACTCTTAGCTTAATTAGGAAAGACTGCAACACGCCTCAGGCCGAGCTCTCCCTCAGCAGCATCAGGAGCTGCGGCTCCCTCAAGAACTACTTCTACTTGGAAGTGAGTAGTCCCCGTCTGTATTTTTCTGTGTGCGTTCGTCGGCGGCTATAAAATTTATATTTGTCAAAAGGTTAACTCAA
Source organism: Othius punctulatus (assembly GCA_951805005.1). Classification (NCBI taxonomy): domain Eukaryota; kingdom Metazoa; phylum Arthropoda; class Insecta; order Coleoptera; family Staphylinidae; genus Othius; species Othius punctulatus. Next base: position 17,080,490 of record OX638144.1, read on the forward strand.
CTTATAGAATGTTATCAATTTTTATTCGAAGGTCAGAGTTGGACCGGCGTTTAGATATTTTGTCGCCGGAATCTTTAACCAAATCTCCGCGTTTCGGCATTTGAATAATTTATTGTCTACCGCCTTTGTTTTGCGTTTTTTTTAGGCCGGCCGCTCCAGCGGAATCGGCGCTGGCGAACTCTGGATGGAAACCGAGGACGCCAATATCGCCCAAAACGTACACCAAACAGTTTTCCAGTAAGTACACAACTATCTATACCATTATAGCTACACACATCAAGCGAAAATACGAATCCAACAACATCAGAAATCATGAGATACCCTATGCAAAATCTTGTACTAAGATTTAACCAACTACCCCTAGACGGGGTAAATACAAGTGCAGGCGAGATGAAATAAGATTTCATATTAGTGGGCAAGGGATGGGAACATTTCGGCGAAAGATGGTATCTGATAGATTTGTTTGTCATTCTTTTATAATCGAGCTCAATAATTGAATACCTGTAAAATGTACATCTGGGAATTAACTTCGGACGCACTGGACTGATGAGACCCACTAGGTCGAAACCGGTCTCCAGTTGTCCTCCGAGATAATATCTAAATGTACAAATATTTAAAATTCTATAATTCAATTAAAATTGATTGATTGCCCCGTTATTCACCCGAACCTCTGGCAAAACCCTCAATATAGCCACATAGCCACTACTATAAAGCTTGGTTCATTTTTGCAACTTTCTAAAAGGGTTGTTGGTTCTAACATAGTAATCCCGAGAATTTTCTAAAAAACAATTTTATATTGAAGTTGTTGTCATGGGGGTGTAAAAGTTGCACGTGATCCATTGAAACAGCAGGCTCCACTCTTAGTGGAGAATTTTGTTAAATTTGCGTAAATTCATGCAACATTTTGGGTAATAATAATAAAGAAACTTTATTTTAACCTAGGCTGAGTTTGAATAGGCGAAATTTTGAAATATTCATGACAAATTTATGAATTTTGAAAAGATTCACCACAAATTTGTGATATTTTAAAAGATTAACTGCAAATTTTGAAATATTCATGACAAATTTTTGAATTTTGAAAAGATACGCTACAAGTTTATGATATTTTAAAAGATTATCTTCAAATTCGTGAATTTCGTTTAAAAGTTTAAATAACTTTAAATGACAAGAAGACTATGTTTAATATTTAGCTTTGGAATTATTTAATTCATCTCTTAATATGCGATTCAACGAATTATTTATTCACAAAGCACCGATGTAATAATAATAAATAAACTTTATTTTAACGTAGGCTGAGTTTGAATAGGCGTAATTTTAGATATCCACTAGATATGCGAAAATTTAACAATTCGCGAATATCGTGAAGATTGATATGCGAAGATTAACTGCAAATTTTGAAATATTCATGACAAATTTTTGAATTTTGAAAAGATTCGCTAGAAGTTTGTGATATTTGAAAAGATTTACTGCAAATTCGTAAAATCTGGAATAATTCTCAATAAATATGCGGAATTTTAAAATAATTTTGTTAAATTTGGAAAAATTCATGCCAAATTTGGGGTAATAATGATAAAGAAACTTAATTTTAACCTAAGCTGAGTCTGAATAGGGGAAAATTTGAAATATGCATGACAAATTTATTAATTTTGGAAAGATTCATCACAAGTTTTGTGATATTTGAAAAGATTAACTGGAAATTCGTAAAATTTGTAACATATCTCAACAAATATGTGAAATTTTAGAAGAATTTGTTAAATTTGAAAAAAAATATTGGGGTAATAATAATAAAGAAGTTTATTTTAACCTGGGCCGAGTGTGAATAGGTGAAATTTTGAAATATGCATGACAAATTTATAAATTTTAAAAAGATTTACCACAAGTTTTTTTTTATATTTTAAAAGATTAACTGCAAATTTTGAAATTTTCATGACAAATTTGGGAATTTTGAAAAGATTCACCACAAGTTTGTGATATTTGATAAGATTAACTGCAAATTGGTGCAATTTGTAACATTTCTCAACAAATATGTGAAATATTAGAAGTACATATTTGTTAAATTTGGAAAGATTCGTGCCAATTTCGTGTAGTTAGTAACAATTCTCAACAAATATGTGAAATTTTAAAATAATTTTGTTAAATTTGACAAAATGATTGCCAAAATTGGAGTAATAATAATAAAGAAACTTTATTTTAACTTAGGCTGAATTTGAATAGGCGAAAGTTTAAAATATTCATGATAAATTTATGAATTTTGAAAAGATTTACCACAAGTTTGTGATATTTTAAAAGATTAACTGCAAAATTTGAAATTTTCATGACAAATTTGAGAATTTCGAAAAGATTCACCACAAGTTTGTGATATTTGATCAGAATAACTGCAAATTGGTAAAATTTGTTACAATTCTCAACAAATATGTGAAATTTTAGAAGTACATATTTGTTAAATTTGGAAAGATTTATGCCTAACTCGTGAAACTAGTAACAATTCTCAACAAATATGTAGAATTTTAAAAGAATTTGTTCAATTTTGAAATATTCGTGACAAATTTGGGGTAATAATAGTAACGAAATTTTATTTTAACCTAGGCTAAGTGTGTAAATAGGTGACATTTTGTAATATTCGAGACAAATTTATGATTTTTAAAAAGATTCACCACAAGTTTGTGGTATTTGAAAAGATTTATTACTGCAAATTCATAAAATTCTCAATAAATATGTGTAAATATTTTAAAAATGCTGGTTAATTTGGGAAGATTTATGCCAAATTTGTGAAATTATTAACAATTGTCCACAAATATGTGAAATTTTAAAATAATTTTGGTATATTTGGAAAAACTCGTGCCAAATTTGGGGTAATAATAATTTAAGAAACTTTATTTTAACATAGGCTGAGTTTGAATAGGCGAAATTTTTAAATATTCATGACATTTATGAATTTTGAAAAGATTCACTACAAGTTTGTGATATTTTAAGAGATTAACTATAAATTTTGAAAAATTCACAATAAATTTGTGAATTTTGAAAAGATTCACCACAAGTTTGTGATATTTGAAAAGATTAACTACAAATTCTTGAAATTTCTAACAATGCTCAACAAATATGTGAAATTTTAACAGAATTTTGTTAAATTTACGAAAATTCATGCCAAATTTTGGGTAATAATAATAAAGAAACTTTATTTTAACCTAGGCTGAGTTTGAATAGGCGAAATTTTTAAAAATATTCATGATAGATTTAGCATCATTTTAGGATGATATCAATTTATCAGAATTTTGAAAAGATTCACCATAAGTTTGTGATATTTTAAAAGATTCACCATAAGTTTGTGATATTTTAAAAGATTAGCTGCAAATTTTGAAATATTTATGATAAATTTGTGAATTTTGAAAAGATTCACCACAACTTTGTGATATTTTAAAAGATCAACTGCAAATTAATGAAATTTGTAACAATTCTCGATATATATGTAAAATGTTAACAGTATTTGTTAAATTTGGAAAGATTCATGCCAAATTTGTGAAATCAGTGGCAATTCTTAAGAAATATGTGAAATTTTAAAAGAATTTTGGTAAATTTGGAAAATCATGACAAATTTGGGGTAATAATAATATAGTAACTTTATTTTAACCTAGGCTGAGAGTGATTACGTGAACTTTTGGAATATTCATGACAAATTTATGAATTTTGAAAAATTCACCACAAGTTTGTGATATTTGAAGACATTAACTGCATATTTTGAAATATTCATGACAAATTTATGTATTTTATAAAGTTTATCTGCAAAATCGAGGAACTTGTAACAATTCTCATTATATGTATGTATTACATGAAATTTATGAATTTTTAAAATTTCAAAATATGGTTATTCAAAAATTGAACTACTTTTCTATATCTATATAATCTTCTATATCTATAACCATTAGCTAAGTTAGTATTTTATGCATTTTACCAGATATTTTTAATAAATAATAAATAATAATCATTAGCTAAGTAACTAAATAAATATATTTGCAACTATGACAACGACAAAATGATGCATCTATGATAAAATTCACGACACATTTGAGAAACTTGAAAATATCAACGTTAAATTTGTAAAATTTAGAGAGAGAAGAACAATTATAAACAATTTCATTAAATATATGAATTTTTATTATTTTTTATGTATCTTATCGAAAGGTTATTTCACACATTTTAATTAATCTCCACACTAACAAATTATATAAATACTAAATCATTTATGCACACTATAACAATAAACACATAATAAATATTACTATAATTTATATTTAACCTAATTATTGTATTCTTCGTAGATATGCCTCTGAAGATCGTATTTTAAATGAACCGAAATTAGTCAGGCGATACAATAAATAATAAAATAAATTTATATTAAATACCAGTAAGTACAACAAACTTACACTTAAATATTGCACTATCATGTACAAAATTCTTGAACACCCACTACATTTTCTTTATAAATGTAAACAACTATTGCAATTGATTCTGAGAAATATATTTGTACTGAAAATATGTAATAATCGGTAGATAAGACCTATATCGGGCATGGAATCAATTAGTATCTATATAACCTTTAAACTTCATTTTCAGAAAAAAAATAATAGTTTCAGAAAATATTAAATCAATTTAAAAAAAAGTAGAATTACTTTCCGAAGAAGAATTATCAATTTTTGAAATGGTAACAAAATTCATAAAAAATAACTTCGACTGCAGAAAACCTAATTTTGTATTACAGAATTGTTTTTCATTCAAAAATTTACTTATTTACTACTTAGTAAAGAATACTCAGTACGATTTACGATTCAGTACTGCACTTTTCGTATGCAGTATGATAAGTCGCAGTGCATAAGATACTGTAAAATGTAGTGATGAAATTTTTTTCTTCAAAATATCTACTAATTTACAAAACGGATGTTGATTAATCACTATGCAAAATGGATATCATAGCGCATTTTTTACAGCTCGAGTGTCCACATTTTATGAAAACCACGACGAATAAATACGTATAACCCAAAATTTCGTTGAAATTCAATCAAAATCCGCAAAATACAATTCTCGCCGTCGCACAGTATCGTCCAAAAATAAATCATTATAGAGCGATTCCGACAGCTCGCACTGATTGATAACGGAATGATACACCGTATTTTTGCTCATCGCCTATCAGCATGAATTGGCAAACGCTCGAAAACAACTTGTTTTTCAGTGTGTGCGGAACAGCTGTTTGTTCAATGGCGCCTATGCGGGAAATCAGCAATTAGGCACACATTGCATTGAAAACAATTTCCAGCAGGTCACCGCCGAGTTAAGGCTTCGACCTAATCAACTCTCCTGGGTTCGATTCTCCATAGAGAAATTTAAAAATAACTTTAAAAAAAAAACGCGAGAAGAGTTTTAAATACGAATTTTTATTATTTTAGTACTTGCGATTTTTATGAAAAACGTTTTTTCGTGTTTTGTTCATGAAACATTCACAATGCTCCAAATGACCTATCAAATTCCTTGCTTCACAATTGAATGGCTGTATAAATGTGGCAGTACAAATGTCTACTGAAGATGACCACTTAGTGGTTGAAATGTACATTTAGAGAAATAAATGTCGTTGTGAAAAAGGATAATTTGTTATTTTTCTTTAATTGAATGGCTGATGTGAAAAATAATCCAGAAATATGAGAATTTAGAGTACCTAAATAGCGCATTTTCAATATTTTGTATATCTTTTACCAGTATAAAAATGGGCTATTCTAGTTCATGCTCGTAGTTGTACTACAAATACAAATTGTCTAAATGCAACTTATAATTAGCCCAGTAACACTTTTTGTTTGCTTTGCTAAAACATATCGTTTTACAACTCGGCCATTCAATTTATTTGCTGGACAAGAAATGTATTGCAGCTAATTTCGTACAATTTTCTATTGATACACATCTTGAGTCATTAGATGCCAAGTCAATTATCTCATGGGCGAATTGAACACGACTCTTGATTACTCGCAGCCTTAACCTTAAATCATCGATGATCACAGCGATCGGCGCCTTAAGTCGGCCTGAAAAACATTCCCACCCCTTTGCCCCGTTCTTCGAAGAATTCCTCAATGACGCACCGCCGCATTTTAATTCTGCATTCGCATTAATTATTAAGGTCACACGATTTGGTTTTCGTTATTTGAGCCATGTGAGTCACCGATGGTGTTGAGTCACTTGCGCCGGCCGTCTTCGGGCCGTTATGGAAAAACACTTTTCCGTTATGGAAAAACGCTTTTCCGTTTTCGAAGAAAGTGCCAAGGGCTTTCCCCTGCCCGTGTTTGTGCGGTTCGGAAAAAAACATGTGATCCGACAAGGTTAATGGGTTGTTTTGTTCGAACAGATCTAATGTAAACATGCGTGACACAATCATTTCTTCTGAGTAGTTTTAAGGATGACGTACGTATTTCATCCACTTAACAACACTTGTGTCGTATGCAACATTGATTAATCATCGAAGATTAAGTGAATAACAGTGCGTGTTGACATTGCACACAACGAGCGCAATGAACAACAAAAACAACTCGGTTATAATGAAAGAAATTAAAGTTCTGATGATGGTGAAACCCCCATCAAAATTTCAGAGGCACATTTTCACAGATTCAATTTATTTGAAATACACTTCAATAATTTTGCTTTCCAAAATTAAATGACGACATTTTAAATTTCATAGTTCCCAATAAATCTTCAATGCCAGGAAATTTCCAATTATTTGGTTTAACAATGTTTTTTCATTATTAAATTAGTACTTACATTGACCAAAATTCAACCATTTGGCTTCCAGAAATTAATTGACAAATATATCGTCCAGTGTATATTTTCCACGTTACCCTCTTCGATGGTAACTTAAATAATTTTGTTTGCCAAACTTGAACGATGTAATTTTAAATCTGAACTAATTTGTATGTTTTTCCAAAACCTGATCTAAGCAGGAACTTTTTTGATTGATAATTTCCCAGAATTTTTATCACCCCTTTCATTGTAAAAGTTTTGTACCAACTGATGACTTGCATGAGATGATATTACAAGATTCAAGTCCAATGTTATGTATCATTGTATGAGATGATATTAACAGTTCCGCCTAATTTACTTGATGTAACTGCAAAATGTAATACATGTAACCGAAACAGGTGTGCAACAAACAATCACCGTAATTGGCCCGTCAGCTGTGTGGTAGATTTCATAAAAATGTGTATAAATCAGGCACAGTAATCAAAAAGGAATTTGTAAACCTTACTCAATGAAAACAGCGATTAACGTAATTACAGATCTAATCAGATTCATTAGGAATTTAGCCGCGTAAATGCATGTAATCTTGATATGTAAGTAATGTCGTCATACACGATAAGCCTAAGTGTTCACGGTTACGGGGAACTACTGCGGACGGTAAACACAGGATTCCGAGAAAAAATATGTAGTTTTGTTTGTAATTAATATATTAAGCTGCCGATTGATTAAAAATAAATACAATTTTGTATTTAGCCGATATACAAAGTCCGGCTTTTGCAGACACCGAACAATTTCAGCACCACTGCAATTGTTACAACAATTGAATCAGTGTGTTATAGAAGAGTACATCTATAAAGTTCATTTAAGAAAATAAAAATAAACTATTTAAAAACAATATTACTAGTTTTTTTTTTAAATATTTTAATGATTTGTCAGTCGTAGTTTTTGAACTTCTTTATACAATTATAAAATTAGATTTATAAAAAAAAAATCCCTCAACACCCTATGGGTAGAATAAGGATCTGATTATAATAATTTAAAAAAATATATATGTTGGAAAAAGTTATTTGCAAAATATGACGTGAACATATACTGTTCTTTCATTCAATTACAAGAAAACGAACATTTTGTTACTGTTGTTACTATGTAACGAAGAAATAACAGTACTGGAATATTACATTCCCGGCCTAGAACAACAATGAATTGTTCCTGCATTGCTAAAGCAAACAATTTCTTCTTATATCTTCTAATACTTGCAAAAATATTGCGACGGGGTAAAAAATAGTATGTTCATACATGAAGTGCCTACCATCGGCCGGGAATATGGCACTTCCTGTACTAACCACCATAAACCACCTTTACCAGGGTGTTTTTTTCAATAATAAGGGATGAAAATCCCCACCCCCACCACAGGGGAGGGGAAACTCGACGGATATTTGATTTTAGAGTACTAAAGAGTAAGTATACCAAATTTCAAAACTATATAATTTATTTCCACCAAAAAGTCTAATTTGACTGGACTATACATATACTATTACATTTCTTGACTTACCGAAAATGATTTTTTTTAAATATTAAAAAAAAATGAGCGAGTTTTTTTAATGTATTATTGTATAGTACTATTCGCCAGTTTTATTGATAAAACGTTTTCGCAGTTCTGCAGCAGATATGTTACACTTTCTAAAACTTTTGTTTTAATACTTATAATGCTGAAAAGTGTAGAAATATTTTGGGTTATAAAGTCATTAATAAGTTGTAAGTAATTTTACACTAGACTGTATTATAATTACACAGTTTTTTTTTTAACACTTATAATGCAAAAACGTGTAGAAATATTTTGTTAAGTCATTAATACGTTATAAGTAATTTTACGTTAGACTGTATTATAATGACACAGTTTATGACATACTTTAGAATCCATTCAATTTAATTTATTAGACAGAAATGTCTTTCGATATTAATTTTCCATTATAGTACTAGTACAATGAAGCACCACGTTATGGATTCTAAAGTATGCCATAAACTGTGTAATTATAATGCAGTCTCAACATAAAATAATGTCATGCAATAAGCATAATGTTCAATATTAAGGCAGAAAGAACGATGGCCAAATTGCCCAATAAAGTCTATTTTCAAATAAAGGTATTGAAATTTCATTATATTCTGTAAACTTTGTATGAAATTTCATAAATTTCACATAAAATTTGCCAACATCCAAATAAAGTTTCTGAAAAAGTGCCATGTATGAAAATATTCAGATTGAACAATAAAGCAGAAAGAACTATGACCAATTGGCTAATAAAGTATTTTCAAAAAAGCTAGTGAAATTTTCATCACATTCTGTAAACTGTGTATGAAATTTCATCACATTCTGTAAACTGTGTATGAAATTTCATAAATTTCACATAACATTTGCCAACATCCAAATATAGATTATGAAAAAGTGCCATGTATGAAAATATTCAGATTGAACAATAAAGCAGAAAGAACTATGACCAATTGGCTAATAAAGTATTTTCAAAAAAGCTAGTGAAATTTCATCACATTCTGTAAACTGTGTATGAAATTTCATCACATTCTGTAAACTTTGTATGAAATTTCATAAAATTCACATCAAATTTGCCAAAGTCCAAATAAACTTTATGAAAAATTGCCATGTGTGAAAATATTCAGATTGAATAATAAAGCAGAGAACGATGACCAATTGGTTAATAAAGTATTTTCAAAAAGCTAGTGATATTTCATCACATTCTATGAACTGTATATGAAATTTCATCACATTCTGTAAAGTGTGTATGAAATTTCATAAAATTCACATCAAATTTGCCAAAATCTAAATAAAGTTTATAATTTCGAAAATATTGAGATTATTGCATTATATATTGGGAAAATTTGATTAAAACTTGATAAATTTACGTAATAAGTTATACAATTGTATTGTATTTATTAAAAAATTGATGGAGTTTGAGGGTGTGAATAAGAGTTTATTTAATTAACTAGAAATTTGAAGAAAATTGTACAAATATGCATAAAGTTTGATGCAATTTTATAAAATTTGCCATAAATTGAGATGATTTTGTTTAACGTGCAAGTAAATTTGGGCATATTCTTGAAATTGTTATAAAACTCGATACAAAAATTATGGAAATATCAGGTAATGTACATCAATTTATACTATTTTGTTCAACAGTATATTGTATTGTTTACAGATAGTATTTTGTATACTATCAACTAAAAAGTGAAGTTTTATTAAATACGCTAGAAATTTGTTGAAATTTTCTAATATGAAAGAAATTCGTTGAATTTTTAATAAATTTGCAAGAATTTTGTTGAAGTTTTATTAAATATACATGAAATTTGTTGAAGTATTATTAAATTTGTTGATATTGTATTAAATATGCAAGAAATTTGTTGAACGTTTATTAAATATGCAAGAAATTTGTGAAATTTTAATAAATGTACAAGAAATTTCTTGAAGTTTTATTAAATTCGCAGGAAATTTCTTGATATCTGGTTAAATATGCAAGAAATTTGTTGAATTTTTGTTAAATATGGAAGACATTTGTTGAATTTTCATTAGATATGCAATAATTTGTTGATATCTGATTAATTATGCACGAAATTTGTTGAAATTTTGTTAAATATGGAAGAAATTTGTTAAAATTTTAATAAATATGGAAAAAATTTGTTGAATTTTTAATAACTATGCAAAAAATTTGTTCAACTTTTATTAAATATGCAATGAATTTGTTGAAATTGTATTAAATGTGCAAGAAATTTGTTGAAATTTTATTAAATACGCAAGAAATTGGTTGATATCTGATTAAATATCCAAGAAATTTGTTGAAATTTTGTCAAATATGGAAGGAATTTGTTGAATTTTTAATAACTATGCAAGAAATTTGTTCAACTTTTATGAAATATGCAACAAATTTGTTGAAATTGTATTAAATATGCAAGAAATTTGTTGGAATTTTATTAAATACCCAAAAAATTGGTTGATATCTGATTAAATATGCAAGAAATTTGTTGAATTTTCATTAAATATGCAAGAAATTTGTTGAAATTTTGTTAAATATGGAAGAAATTTGTTGAATTTTTAATAACTATGTAAGACATTTCTTCAACTTTTATTAAATATGCAATAAATTTGTTGAAATTGTATTAAATATGCTAGAAATTTGTTGAAATTTTATTAAATATGAAGAAATTGGTTGATATCTGATTAAATATGCAAGATATTTGTTGAAATTTGGTTAAATATGGAAGATTTTTCTTGATTTTTATTAATATGTACGAAATTTGTTGAAATATTAAATATGCAGGAAATTTGTTCAAATCCTATTAAATATGCAAGAAATATATTGAAATTTGATTAAACATGGAAGAAATTTATTGTAATTTTAAAAAATATGCATGAAATTTGTTGAACTTTTATTAAATATGCAAGAAATTTGTTGAAATTTTAATAAATATGCAACAAATTTGTTGATATATTATGAACATGTAAGAAATTTGTTGAAATATTAAATATGCAGGATTTTTTTAAAATTAAATTAAATATGCAAAACATTTGTTCAAAGCTGATTAAGTATGTAAGAAATGTATTAAAATTTGATTAAATATAGAAATTGAAATTGTAATAAATATGGAAGAAAGTTGTCGAAATCTGGTTAAATATGCAAGAAATTTGTTGAAATTGTATTAGATATGCAAGTAATTTATTGAAATTTTATTATAATTTTACAACTTTATGTAGGTAGAAAGGTTACCTGAAGCTTTAGTAAAACACCAATTGGTAGATTAATATCGTAGGTTAATTAAGTAGGTGATTCTATATATATTTTAACAACCGTAAATAAGTTTAATTCGCCTGGACAATAAACCTGAATCACCCGGTATACTAGATTGGATTCTAACTTCTTCTAATTTCTAAATTCTCTGGATTGGAACTATAAAATAATTTATAGTCAACATTGCGTTACTACATAAGGTTTATACAGGGTGTCCAAGATAAGGATCAACAGCACGGGGATCTCGGAAACCTAAAAGTTACAAAGGCGGTTAAATTACAAGAAAGTTACGCGATTTAGTGGTCAGTAATATTCTTTTGAGAAAACCAGAAATTTCCGTTTACTTCCGGAGACATTCGAGGAAATCCGAAATATTGCGATTTCGTTTTTATTTTTTTCTGAAGTTATTTGAAACGGTATAAGATAACCAAAGGCACTTTCTAGTTGCCACATATTTAGCTCTACAAGATAGCGTTTACAAATTTTTAGTACAACGTTTCGGTTCGAAGAAACCATCACCAACTTAATTTTTTTATATGGCCTGTAAAAAATTTACACCATGTATTTGATAGCATTTCCTATTACGAATTCAACTATTTATATCACAGTATAGTTTCTATGCAGAAAAGTGCTTGTTAATACATTTCGAACATTTTCTTGTAGTAGGCGTTGACATTATGACGAAGAAATAAAAATTATCTAATTTAAACCCAAAACCAAAATAGTAACTAAAAATAATTTACCTTGAATAGTTGTTAAACATTGAAACATTATAGCTATTTAGGACCACACTTACTTTTTTTGAAATTTAACCGCCTTTGTAACTTTTACGGTTTCCGAGATGCACATGCTGTTGATCCTTATCTTGGACACCCTGTATAAAACTTTTAGTCCACAGATGCAGAATAATTTTCATTATCAGACACACTCTAATAAAATTGTGATTTTTAATTAATTTAATTGTAATTGTAATTTTAATTGGTTCTAAATTTTTTTTACTATCCAATTTCTGTAATCTATTTTTCTTACTGTTGGTAAATTGAAATCATGATAATGCAAGTGATTAAAATAAAATTATGTCAAAATAATAATTCTTTAAAAATGAATAATTTATAGCAAAAATTGCGTTTACCACATAAAGTTCATATATAATATATAATGCATAAAACATATAACATAACTATAAACTATAAAAACTATAAAACAATTTAAAGTCAAAATTGCGTTACTGCATAAGGTTTATATAAAACCATAAGGTTTATATAAAACCATAAGGTTTATATAAAACCATAAGGTTTATATAAAACTTTTAGTCCACAGATAAACAATTATTTTCATTATTATATTTAATTGGATTTCATATTGATTTCATAGATTTTTATTACATTTATAATAATAAGAAAGTGATTACATTATTCGTAGCCTTAAAAAGAATTAAAAAAAAGTAGGTGTAAGTAATGAATTGTTGCATGTGTTTTAAATAACGTCTGGCAGCCAGGATTATTTGCCTAGGAGTCGAGTTAAGTAATGAGAGACCAGGCAGAGCAGGCAGACTGTTTCGTTTACGTAAACGGCATGCAAATTGCGGGCTTGATAAATATTTAACGCCGACGAAAAAATATATTACGGACTGACTAATTTAGCTGAAATTTCGGCGCGCGCCTGAAGTGATAAATGGAGAGCGGCGCGTGTGGCCTTTTTAAAATGCAAATGCGAAATTGAAATTTTCAAGAACTCAGATAAAGGTGGCCGTCTGAGGGAAAATGGTTAAGTGTTGTTATTGTAATGCAAGTGTTTTCTGTTTTTTCAGTGCGATGACGTCGAATAGAGACGATTTGGGCCCGAAAAGCCGGAACAGGTCGAGCTCGGCAACAGAGTCGTCGAAGCCCAACAATATGGTCCGCAGACAAACCTTGACTGGCACCCCGAAACCTATTCCTTATCAGCAAGGTGAGTTGTAATTTGAATTTTTCCGCTTCTAAAGTTTGTCAACACCTGGCGGATTGTGCTCGGATTACTGGCGGTGCAATTTTCGGAGGCGTAAATAACGCCCTTAGCGACATCGACGCAAAAGGAAATTTCCTCAAGTAAACAGTGTAAAGTATAGAATGCGCTCGGCGCAATAACAAAAACAAGTCTATCGGTCGTACAAGTAAACATTGGCGGTGGTTAGAGAAGAAATTGCCTTGAGTGCGTCGTAAATCTACGCACAATTTTCTACGCGACACGTCCGACGTCGAACTTTTACTTTCTCGTCAATAACGAAAACAAACAGAAACGGACGGTTTAGATAACCGGGAGGCTCGAAATTCTAAAAACCGTTTAACTCTGAATTACGACGGCCGTCTAACGGCGCAATCAGACCCAATTTCCACTGACCCACATACACGCCTTGCTTCCTACCATCGCGACAATCATCGCGCTCCGGCCTATATCTCTTGCCTTGTATTTGTAAAATCAATACCATCGCAGAATGCGCGCCTCCCCGCAAAATTGCGCACAATTAAAATGCACCACGACGAGAGCACCGCACAGTAATACAAAAAAAACAACATTAAACGTTTTCAGCCTGAAAAACCGAGTATACATTTAGCCCCCTTCAATTAGGGAGAGTAGTCTTGCACACGAATTGTCTTGCTTTTAGATGAATAGCGGCTGTAGTTGATGTGGAAACCGACCATCGACTCTTGCATGCGACTGTAAACATTGTATTGCGGCTTTTAAATTAATACGGACACACAACGCGAAACAGAAACAATGTGGTGCTTTAAAACATGCCAGTAATTAGTTTAAGTGAGGCTTCTTAAACGCCAGGAATTTTAATGTGTTAACAATTGATTCATTTGTGCTCGCAAATAGCATTACTGTTAATATCAAATTTCTCTGGCGTTCATTAATAATCATCGTTTTTAATGCCACAACAAATTTACGGCTTGACGTATTGTTTACAAGTACCTACACATGTACTTAGTATGCATTTGCATACAAATCATTCAAGCGATTACTTGCCAAAGAAAGTACGCATAGAACACCAGTCAATTTCAGAAAATCCTCTTTTAATAATACACGGTGTCCCAAAAATACTGGACAAGCTCAACCACGATGCCAACTGAATCCTTAAAATATACAAAAAAAATCCTCGTGCTATACTTTTTGAAATATTGCTAGCTAAAAGTAGAACATTGCAGCAAGTTTAGAAGGGCTCTTGAAAGTATTCAATGAAAATTTAAATTTAATTTGGCAAAAGGTATGAGAAAACCAAAGGCACTTTCTCGTTGCCACATTTTTAGCTCTACAAGGCAGCGTTTGCAAATTTTTAGGACAACGTTTCGTTTCAAAGAACATAAGAACAGTTTTCTCAACAGAATAGTACTGACCACTAAATTTCGCAACTTTTTTGCATTTTAATCGCCTTTGTAACATTTGCGGTTTCCGAGATCCCCATGCTGTTGATCCTTATATTGGACACCCTGTAGTTATTAATTTTCTAAATTGAATATGAACCAGTTTTCTTACTCTTATCTGAAAACACATTGTTTCCATCCGTTTTTACAATGACGTAAAGGTGGCATTTTCAGAACAGCGCACGGAAAACTTTTCCAGATCTTCAAAATTTTCCGAGCGCAAATTAAAAAAAAATCAATTGTAGTTAGTTTTAAGAAGAAGTATAATAAAAAGTATCGTTCATTACTCGCCCAGAAATGTTTTTTTAAATAATTGCATAACTTCCTGTTTTCGTTTGGAAAAGTTCTTATTTCGAGAATGGTAATGAAATATACTCAAGCAAAACACCAATTTTTAGCATTAAATTTGCGAAATTGTTATTAATTTTTCAATCCTGCTTTCAAATTTCCATAATTGGTAGGTTTTCGATCAAAACACTTATGTTTAGCTATAATTTTCCCATCTAGCTATCAATTTTCCGAAATGGCCATTAATTATTGTCTTCAGCTATAATTTTCCCATCTAGCTATCAATTTTCCGAAATGACCATTAATTATTGTCTTGCTTTTAATTTTTCGATCCTAAACTGAAAATTATACTAAAATTTTTCAATTCGAATTAAAAATAATTGTTATTTCTTATTACAACATCGATATTTAGTTTAAAATTTGCACTATTTTATAATTCGAAACACACATTGGCTGCTAGATAATTTTGAAAGTTGCTTGTTGAATATTTAAGTATCTTCAGTTTTTCAAAACGATTATTAGTTTTAGAAATTAAGATTGGAATTGATGATTGGAATTGTCAAAACATCGCTGCTGAACGTTTTGATTTTACAACATAACTATCAGTTTGCCATAATTGTTATCAGTTTCCAAAATGATGTTCCTATCAGTTTTCCATAATGATTATCAGTTTCCAAAACGATGTTCTTATCAGTTTTCCAAAATGCGTAACTACATTACAAAATAATTATGAATTCTTTAAAATTATTATTAATTATCCGAAGTGATTTTAATTTTTTTTTCTCTGCATTCAATTTTACAAAGCCAATATTCGAATAATTTTCGAAAACAATGATAACTTTTCCAAAGTTATATTTAAATTGTATTCTTCTTTGATTTGTTATTATTAATTATCCCAAGTGATTTTAATTTTTTTCTACTCTGCATTCATTTTTCCAAAGCCAATATTCGAATAATTTTCTAAAACAATGATAACTTTTCCAAAGTTATATTTAAATTGTATACTTCTTTGATTTAATTTAATATTTAATTAATTTGGATGAAACAATGATAAAAATATATTTTAATTAATAAGTTTAGAATATTAATTAGAATTTTAACTTAATAAGTTACATTTTGCTATCTTTCTATCAAATTTCATCTAGAAACATTCCATCAGAACACCAATGTTTAGCGTCAATTTTCCAAAATTGTTATTTATTTTTGTATCCTGGTTTAGAATTTCCATAATTGGTACGTTTTTATCAAAATATCAATGCTTGAGCTACAATGTTTCCATTAAATTGTCAGTTTTTCGAAATTTCTACTATATTTTCTTTTAATTTTCCGGTCCTAAACTGAAAATTATTCCATAATTTTTCAAATTGAATTAAATATGGAAATTGTTCTTTAAATTATTATGCATATTTCTCATTACAATATCGCTAACAAATTTCCAGTATTTTATAATTCAAAACACTAATTGGCTGCTTGATAACTTTGAAAGTTGCTCAGTGAAAAGTTGAAGTATATTATTGAAGTACTTACCCTTCAATTTTTTAAATGAATATTAATTTTTGGAAACTTGATCTACAATAATCCAAAATTATTATTAATTGTTTTGAATAATAATTCATTTTCCAAGCGATTATTAATTGTAGTGTTCTGGTTTTAATATTCAAATTATTATTTAGTGATTACTGATTTATCAACTGATTGCCAAATTTGCCAATTTTACAAATTTGTTGTTAATTCTACACTCATTTTTATCAATTTTACACACATTTTTATCAATTTGCCTACATCCAGCATCTTTACAGTCATTTTTCTCTTCAAATTTTGAAAAAAATTGTTGTCAAAATAAATTATTGCCAAGTTTGAAAATTTTACGAATTGATTGTCAATATTACAAACATTTTTAGCAATTTTACAAACATTTTTATCAATTTGCCTACATCCAGCATCTTTGCAGTCTTTTTTCTCTCCAAATTTTGAAGAAAATTGTTGTCAAAGTAAATTATTGCCAAGTTTGTAAATTTTACAAATGGATTGTCAATTCGACAAACATTTTTATCAATTTTACAAACATTTTTATCAATTTGCCTACATCCAGCATCTTTACAGTCAAATATTGAAGAAAATTGTTTTCAAAGTAAATTATATCATCTTATCAAAATATCGCTGTTATCTTCACATTTTACAAATTGATTGTCAATTTTACACATTTTTATCAATTTTCCAGCATCTTTACATGATGTTTTTCTTCAAACTTTGATGAAAATTGATGCGAAAGAATAATTATATCATCTTATCAAAATATTGCTGTTGAGCTTCACTTTTCCAAAATAATTATCAATTCTCTGCGATAATTCTTATTAAAACATCTATGTTAAGCTTTATTTTCTAAATTAGCACCAATATTCCAAAAATATGTTTATTATTTTTAGTTTTACAAATTGTCTATTCATAATGGAAATTGATCTCAACATGCTTGTTCACAATACTATGGTCAAAACATCACTGTTCAACGTATTGAGAGTATAGAATAAACACCAGTTTTACAAAATGATCACTAAAATATCACTGATAATCAGTTTAGCTGATCATTTATCAGTTTCTTAAATGATTGTCAGTTTTAATCATTTTAGAGACATTTATCAGTTTCTTAAATGATCATTAGTTTTCCAAAATGCTTATCAATATTTCAAAATAATTATATGTTCTTTAAATTGATTATTAATTATCCGAAGTTATTTTAAATTTTTCTACTGTCTTCAATTTTCCAAAGCCAATTTTCGAATTATTCTATTATAAAATACTCATTAATATTACAAAATAATTGTGAATTTAGGTAACCATTTTGAAACCTGATAATTTATCAGTTTTTCATAATTATTATTTATTGATTACTGATTTGTCAACTGATTTTACAAATTGATTGTCAATTGATTGTCCAGTTTTCCATACTGATTATTAGTTTCCAAAACGATGTTCCTATCAGTTTTCCAAAATGCATATCTACATTACAAAATAATTATGAATTCTTTAAAATGATTATTAATTATCCGAAGTGATTTTAATTTGTTTCTACTTGGCTATCAATTTTGAATGGAATATAAATATCAATATTACAAAATAATAATTCTTTTTTTGTCTACTTGGCCTTCCTTCATTTCCTTCCGTTCCAAGGCCAATTTTCGAATTATTCTATAATAAAATGCTTATTAATATTACAAAACAATTATGAATTCTCTAAAGTGATTATTTATCCGATCGTAAAGCCAATTGAAAATATTTCTATGAATACTAGTCAATTTAAAATTGTATTTTATTCCACAATTTAAAATTGTGGAATAAAACAAAATATGTATAATTTTATAAACTTCTTTGGAATTTTCCAAATTTTCAGTCTTCGTAATGAGAATAGGTCTCAAAATATGCTAAAATGTTCGTATCAAAACATTACTGCTGAACTTTAATTTCACAAAATAATAAAATTTTCAATTTTATAAAATGATTGTCAGTGTTGCAAAATGATTAATTTCCGTATCCTTTATATCAATTTTACAATGGTAATATTCGAATTGTTGAATACTTTAGTCAAATTTTATTCATATGCTGAGCTTTATTTTCTATCAAGTTTCAAGAATAGTGATTAACTTTCCCTTTATGCGTCCATAGGGAGAGATAACAGTCTTTACTAGGCTATTGAATCTCGTCCTTTCTGCCTGATCCTACTTCCAATTTCCCAAAACATTTGGATTTCTTCAAAAAATGTTCTCTATAGTAATGAATAAAACAAAATATGTATAATTTTCTAAACTTGTTTGGAATTTTGCAAATTTTCAGTCTTCGTAATGAAAATAGGTCTCAAAATATGCTAAACATGCTCGTATCAAAACATTACTGCTGAACTTTAATTTCACAAAATAATAAAATTGTCAATTTTACAAAATGATGTTCCAAAATGATTAATTAACATATCCTTTATATCAATTTTGCAAAGGTAATCTGCGAATTGTTGAATACTTTTTTCAAATTTTATCAAATTTATCAAGTTTCAAGAATAGTGATTAACTTTCCTAGTGTGCGTCCGGAGAGAGATGACAGTCTTTACAAGGTTATTGGATCTTGGCCTTTCTGCCTGATCCTACTTCTAATTTCCCAAAACCTTTGGATTTCTTCAAAAAATGTTCTCTATAGTTATAGTTATAAGCTCCTCTATAGCTATAGTTAGCTCGAATGTATTCGAGTTAGTTTAATTGTGTATTCTAATTATAGTTATTTATGATACAAGTTTGTAAAGTAGTGCTTTTTTGGACGAGCATGAATTTTGTTGACGAACGAGCAGACGAGTGCAAAAAAGCTCTACTTTACGAAAAGGTATCATACAAAGTTTTTTCTATAACAGCTATTACATATTACATATGTACGTGCGAAAAAACGCAGTTTACGCATTGTCATAGAAAAATACGTTCATTAAACGCGAATAGAGTATCACTTTATGTACGTGCATAAAAACTTAGTTTACGCACTGTCATAGAAAAATACGTTCAAACTTTCGAACCATTATTATTTTATCGAGCGCCGTATTCTCCAGTGTGTCATTGATGTTTTTACACACAGGTGATTTTTTTACGCACTTGTGTTGAAAAGTATCACTTTACGTACGTGCGTAAAAACTTAGTTTACGCACTGTCGAAGAAAAATACGTTCATTAAACGCGAATGTTTGCATCAACTTTCGAATCATTATTATTTTATTCAGTGCCATATTCTCTACTGTGTCATAGTTGATGTTTTTACGCACAGGTGATTTTTTTTACGCACTTTTGCTGAAAAGTATCGCTCAACGTAGGTGCGTAAAACCTTAGTTTATGCACTGTCGTAGGCAAACTGTTCATTAAATGCGAATATTACTTGCATCAACTTTCGAATCATTATTATTTTATTGAGTGCCGTATTCTCTAGTGTGTCATAGATGATGTTTTTAGCACTTGTGCTGAAAAGTATCACTATACGTACGTGCGTAAAAACTTAGTTTACGCACTGTCGTAGAAATATACGTTTATTAAACGCGAATATTTGCACCAACTTGTTTGCACCAAACTCTAGTGTGTTTTAGTGTATAAGGTTTCCGCATCTACTACAGCCCATTTACTTCTTTACTAGTGTAGTTACTCTTCTATTTTGTTTTTAGAGGTCTCGCAATATGTGATGAGTTTTGATCTGCATTGTTTTTCCGTGCAGTAGTCTCATCCCAAATTGAAAGATCTATAGGGTGATTCTATAACTTTTTCGATTATCCGTTTTGCAATGTATGAAGTTTGATGTCCAATGTTTCACGTGATGCAAAAGAGATGGTCAAAAGAGTTGTACAAAAACCTTTACATGCCCGGTTTGTTGCTAGTCACATGCTTTCGATTCTAGTGTAGTCCACAATAGTAGTTAGTCCTTATTGCAGATCACACACCTAACGTGAACGAAACACCTGCCCCTTGCACGTCTACAAATAACACGACGGGTATGGAGTTTTATATACTTATCTGTTTCCTGATAGTGTACCTGGCGCCTAGGCGAAGTTTTTCAGAGTATTGTGCACACAACGGATACCTGGAATGGCATTGCAAAATCAATTTCAAGCGAGTGTTCTGTGAAACGGAAAAATTGTTCGCATCGACTCGCAGGAACGAATACATTACAGTTATGCAAGAAAACTGTTTACTCGGAAGTTTGCATGTAATTGGGCACATGTGAAAAACTTCGCCGGCGCAAGTGTGAATTTGTGTAGATTTCCAAGTACTCGCCTGGAACATGCCATAGTTTGTTACTAACATCTCGCACAAACCAAAACAAATGTTTTTCAATCGGTGATTGCAGATTCGAAAATAGTCGGAACATTTTTAGATTTATAAGTAAATCTGCGTGCAAAAATACGTTGTTTTGGGTTGTGCGTGGGCTCTCATTGTGGGAGTAGACATTTGATGCTTGTGTACTAATCCTGGGTGGTGGTTGGCTTTTTGGGTGGTAGTTTTCGTGCAGTAGGTAACCAGATATTTCCCATCTATTCTAAGCGCACGTTTTTATTAGGACCGGAGCTGCATGTCGAACGTGAAGATATTTCTACCCGGTGACTAATATCGGCGCCTATTTGTATTTGTAATCATCCAGTTGTTTATATGTGCAGCTTTCCACGCGGACATATTCTTTGGAACGGCGAACCACTCGATTCCCGCGAAACGCTCTTCCTATAAACAACTGGAGCGCCCAAAATTGCGAAACTTGCGGTGTTTTTTTCTTGTTGTCGCCTCATTATTTGGGCTGCCGTGGGAACAAACGGCCCGAGTGCAGGTAGCCCTAAATATAGACGCGCTTTATTTTCGTATGCAAACAACATTTCGGCCGTTTAAGTATGGAATTGGTTCCGAGAATCGGTTATTTATAAATAGCATTCATTCATGTCCGTTTCCAATTTCGTCATTTATTATTTATCGCTGGAAAACAACGCCAGGCGTATGTAGGTGCCGGACGTAAACAGATTTTTAATCGACCCAGTCGGGGAATTACGCCCGGCCAAGAGTTACGTCCGTAGTTGGAAATTTAGTCATTCGATTCATTGAAGTGGGCGCTTATGGGCAGCCAATTTTTTGAATTTTTCATTTATTTTCCGTTAATTTCGACCGATATGAGTAGTATAGCAACAAGAGTTCTCCGACGAAACCCCATAAGGTTTTACATAGGGGTCTAAATTCGTTTTATGCCACTCTTTCAATGAAAGAGTGGGATATGTGCATGTAAAAATGGGATGGATAAATGGTGACATACCACACAATATATGCGAGACGGATAATTTGTTTGCTCCCTATTAGACCCCTATGTAAATCCTTATGGGATTTCGTCGGAGAACTCTTGTTGCTATACTACTAATATGGCTTCAGATGGGGAAATATTAATTGTATGTGGTTTGTGCCGCGCTTATCATCTCGTGGGGTACAAGTCCTAGTCATTAGTACATTTTTGTTATGTTTATGTGAATGAGTGGTTATCGTATGGTTTGTTTGCCACAGCAGGGAATGTGGCTTGGCCCGGAACTGTGAGCCACCAACGCACACGTTCACTGCCTCTAGCTCATCCTGCACCTATCACTACTGACAACCCCTTACATCCCCCGCGAGCTGCCAAGCGCTCAACAAACCAATCCTCTAAATGTATGTATCATATCATTTTCATTATTTTACTAACAATTCAATCATTTGGTTATTAAGCTCAATTACACATTTTTGTTTTCATCTGTAACCATCATTTTTTTTAAACTAATCCAAGGCAACGTATTGAACCCATGTTTATTTTGAAGGTTTTACAGATTGCAGGACACGCTGCGACAGCATGCCCTCAAGGCCGCGCACCACAAGCGAAGGCAACCATCCCATCCCTGTTTGGGACAGGCTTGCAGGGTACATACATCGCCCACAATCTCTACTTGCCAGGGACATCTCCCACAGTCCGCCATCTGGCAGCCCGGTGAGCCCACCATCAGCAGCTTGCTCCACGGATTCCGCCGGCTCATCTCTAAGCATTGATGAGAGCGAACCATGGCACGACTCCGAGCTGCACCGGAGCCGATTCCCCACATCACTAACACCAGACGAAGCCATCGTCGAAGAGAACTGCGACGATTGCACCGACAGCCCCTGCATAGTGCATTCCAGCCCCACACCTTGCAGTTACGTACCAATGGCACCTATCAGCTCTGACGATGGTTACGTCGACATGAGCCCCAGAGGACGGCACACCACCATGTCGCCAGCTGCGAGCATGAGCAGCGTCACCTCGGGCACACCATCAACAGGTAAGACCCAAAAACACCTCCACCAATGCACCCCATAAACACGCAACCATTACAGATATGAGATTCGTCGAGTACCCTTTGGAGAAGGTTTCGTCCTACTTCACCCCATCGGAAGACGACGAGGCAAGCGCGGCGGAGAGACCCAGGACGTACTCCATGGGCTCCAGGCCGTACAAGACCATCATGGGCCAGGCCAGGGACCGCGCCTGGAGCGTCGGCTCCAAGACCAAGAAGGGCTACAACAGGGTGCTGCCTCCCCATGGGCCACACGCACACCCCGGGGCCAAGTCCTCCAGCGCGCCCATGCTCTCGAACTCGAGACTGCACAGCTCGCACGGCTCCATAGATCCCATGGACGACCTCATGGAGATGGACTTCTCGAAGAAAACGAAAGGGTACATGGACATGAAGGCCATGAAAGTACCACCTGAAGGGTGAGTACTCAACACCAATACCACGTCATCAAGAGTTTAGTCGAAGACATTTGAACCATTATCTCAATCCAATCTATTTTATGCAAATGACGTCAAAATGGCACCCCATTTCAACTTTCGAGGCGATCAGTTATGTCAGATTTCTACTTAAAACGACCCGTACATCATGCAATCTGTTGCAGTTTTGCAGTTCGCAAACACAATCAGTATAACGTGTTGGTACGTGTTTCATCCACAACTGACAATTGCAACGACTGATTGATGTTCAGATGGTTTGTGTCTGTAGGTGAAATACCTATCAGCTTGTTGTACTGATTATTTCTCCTAACTGCAGTATAACTTGTCGTACAGCTGATTGGATAGTCAATGGCACAGATATAGTTCATCTTGTAGCGTTCAAATGTTCTGACGATTAACTGTGTGCAGGTTATCCTCAACCATTATACGTAACAAAAATTGCCATTGGTTGGTACCAATGTTTCATCTACCAATAATTTGGTATGTATTTCATCCACAACTGACTATTGCAACGACCGACGATGTTCAGATCGTTTGTGTCTGTGGGTGAAATCTACCAACTTGTTGTACCGATTATTTCTCCGATCTGCACAACAACTTGTCGTACAGCAGATTGCATAGTGTATGGCCGTTTTAATAGATATAGTTCATCTTTTAGCGTTCAAATGTTCTGACCATTAACTGGGCTCCGGTTAGGGCTGCTATGCTCAGGTTGCTCAGGGCTCAGGTTATCCTCAACCATCATGGGCAACAAAAATTGCCAACGTACAAGAAACTAATGTCTAATTATTTCAAGAAGAATCGGATAAAATCTCGGACACTAAGATTGGGTAACTGTTAATTTAAAACCTTATGTTGAAGTCTTTTGACGAGGATCAAAAGGACGTTGAAGTCCTTTTGATGAAGAAAAACTCCTTTTTTTGTTGGAGATTTGGAGTCATCGCTTGGACTGCTCGACTCTAAAGTCTGATGATGGTTTCCAGGTACAAAACATAAAAATTGTTTCATTTAACTAATCTATACCTTTTCAAGTTCAAAATGAGACGAATCAATTTCATTTTGGGAAGTAACAAATTCAAACTGAGACCAATCAATTTCAAATTGGAAACAATCAAATTCAAACTGACTTGAAACAAATTCAATTTGAGATCTAATAATTTCTAAGATTTTCAAATTGAGATTAATCAAAATCAAGTTGACAATAAAGAATTTGAATTTGAAAATATTACTAATATGTATATTAACGAAATAATATTCAAACGATCATAGAAAATGGAGTGGAAACAGGAAAAGTTAAGTGAAACAGTTCATAACTGGACTGAAAAATCCCATTTAATATCCAACGATGGCCTCCATTTAAACCTATGCACTGTTGTAAGCACTTCCGAAATTGACCTTCGTAGTTAGCCCGTAATAGTCTCAACTTCGTTAGCAATGGCTTGTCTAAGTTCTTGAATAGTAATAATAATATTCCTGCTGTTGCTTCACCTATGGCGTAATTGGTTATTGTTGTATGCCTGATATTTCTAAACCAATTACATTATTTTTACAATACGTCTCTGAATCACACGGCGTTTCAAGAAGAATCTAACAAAATCTCGGACATTAAGATCGGATGACTATTAATTTAAAACGTTATGTTGGAAAACTTTGAATTTTTTTGGAGTTTTGGAGTCATCGCTTGGACTGCTCGACTCCAAAAACTCCTAAAATGTTCAAAGTTTTCCAACACAACGTAATTTTCAAAGTTTTCCAACATGACGTTTTGAATTAACTGTCACTTCTTCATCGTCATTTCCAAACGAAAAATAATAGAAAAACACCTATTCATGTAGCTCTTTGGGAATTCACTCGATACCAGTGTTGCATTTTCCATTTGTTGACGAAGCCCGAAAGAACAACCAATTGATTGATATAGTTTATCTTTGTAATACAATTTTCAAGAAGTAGCAGCAAGCAGTAAGCAGTTTCATTGCATTTTCAGACTGTTTTTCTGTACTGGTCCTGTTTCCATTCCATAATTTATGATCATTTGAAATGTGTCAGTCGGTTCTGTGCCACCCTGTGATTGTGATTGTGTGATTTATTGCTGACGTGATTTCTACTATTAATAGTCACTGACGCGATTTCTAATGTAATTTGCCACCGACGCGCTTTCTAGTGTCAGTTGACCTGACGTGTTTCTACTGTCATTTGTCACTGACGCGCTTTCAACGTCAGTTCACCTGACGGCTTTCTACTGCCAACTGTTAATAGTCACTGACACGATTTCTACTGTCATTTGTCACTGATGCGATTACTAATGTCATTTGCCACCGATGCGCTTTCTAGTGTCAGTTGACCTGACGTGTTTCTACTGTCATTTGTCAGTGACCCGTTTTCTACGTCAGTTGACCTGACGGATTTCTACTGTCTACTCTTAATAGTCACTGACGAGATTTCTACTGTCATTTGTCACTGACGCGATATATAATGTCATTTGCATCTGACGCGCTTTCTACATCAGTTGACCTGACGGGTTTCTACTGTCTACTGTTAATAATCACTGACGCGATTTCTACTGTCATTTTCACCGACGCGCTTTATATGGTCAATTGATTTGACGCGATTTCTACTGTCATTTGTCACGGATGCCCTTTCTACTGTCAGTTGACCAGACGGGTTTCTAATGTCATTTTTCACTGACGAATGTTCTATGGACAATTGTCACTTACAAGGTTTCTATGATCAATTGTTTCCTGATTTGTAAAGTCGATAGTGATGAATGATGATCACTCGATTTCTTCAGTCGATTGTTGCTGCTGATAGTTTATTTTGTTTTTCTCCTAATTTGGTTATCTGTCTTGAACGAGATTTGTACTAGGGACCTCTCTTCTGGGCTTTTCCACAAGCTCCAATATTCGTGTATGTACCTGTGCGATCAATTTGTGCAGTTTTGTTTTACCTGTATCCAAAATTTTAACCACTTCTTTCAACTTTCTTTTAATAAAATCTCCTCCAAATGGACGTTTGGTATGAATAATTTTCCAGTCATGAAAAACTAGTGCCGTTTGCTCTGTAATCTTCGCGACTACAAGAAGACAGCAGTCTTGTTGTTTAAGAAGACCAAATTATAATGACTTAAGTTTCTCAAATCGCAAATTTCGCAAATTTGAATTGAGTGACACTTCGTAATGTCGACGTCAATTGCTTACGTTGTAGTTTTTAATTATACTCTGTTCCATTGTTATTTTTAACTAAGAAGACTGAACACGACTATAAAAACTTTGGGACAAGAAATGAACATAATCTTTTGGTTTTTTGGGTTGGGAGCTCGCAGCCAAGCCCTATGGCTTGGAGGCGGGACTCCAAGACACTACAAAAAAAAAAAAAATAACAGTTGCATAAGACATCTATTCAATCACGAATTTGAAATTCCGAAACGAGCTGCGTAGCAGCGAGTTGAGGAACAAATCATATCTTGTCCCAAGGTTTTATAATCGTGTTGTATATGATTTTATTTTATAAAGTTTTACACATGAACACCAACAAAAAATCTGACAAATCTGTCAGATCTGACAGAGAAAAAATGTCAGAGATCTGACAACTTTGCCTAATTCATATATTAAAATAATTAACTTATTGCTTCAATCGTTAATGAATGCCATTTATGCTTTATGTAAACCAGTCAGCAACTATATTTTATATTATAATTTGACTGATTTGCTTTTGTAAAATAAAAATAGGAAATACATTCTGTACTCAATAGACACTCAATTTGATGACAACATTGCTCACTGTCATAAAATATAACCTATTTTTTTAAGTCTAGTGACTTTTTACAGTGGTCAACGATACTGTCACCATAACAGAGCCAACTTAGTTAAAAATAAAAATGGAACCGAGTTTACGACTTTCCATTTTTGTCAGTAAAAGACACATTTTCTGCCAATTCTTCCTTTAAAAATTCGCCTTTCTTGTTCATATTCTGATTTATTCTGAGGTCAATTTAATACCAAAGTCTAACTAACATTTAGACCAAATAATGTAATTATTGCCATTGATCATCTGTAAGATGAACTTCGCAGAGTCTTCCAAAATTAATTTTTTCCAATTTATAATTTTTAGCCAAATTGATCGTTGATGGAGCCATGTAATTGCTAAATTTAACCGATCCTTTATCTCTCGCCGTTTTCAGATACGACTATATTTTGAGGTGTGCGTAATTGCTAAATCTAACCGACACTTTATCTCTCGCCCTTTTCGAGACCTTCATGCATGGGCTGCTTATTCCGGACACCCTGTATATGCTATGTGTATGGTAGCTATTTAGAGCTGGCGACTGCTCAATTATGCGAAATAACAAATACACTGCTGCTTATAGTGCAAGACAAATTTGCTGGCAAAAGAGAACCTGGAATATGTTGGTTACGCAACTCACGACAATGGTCTGGCTTCGATTTACACATTTCGAGCTGCTGTCAACAAAATTACACGGGCCAGAATGATGACACCAAAAGAAGAAGTTGGCTCATATATCAGGGGTGGATGTTATACAGGGTGTTTCCTAAAGGTGTTCCGTAAATTTGGATATCGAGCCAGCGATGGAAGCCGAACAAAAAAGTTCATATAACCATGAGGGCCCAGATGGAGCTCTAACACATTTAGCATAGAGTACCTCTATAAGGTTAGATAAGAGTAGGGAAAAGGGCGTCATCCATTATGATTGCTTGGATCAATTTTTCCAAGGCATACTTAGATTTTTATTGACTTTGGATCATTCACTAAAATTACGAAAGTTCAAATTTTTATGACATAAATGTGGTGTCAACATGACAGTATGTAGTGCAGCTGGTTGTAAAAATAGTTCAGGAGATGGTTAGTTTTATAAATCTATCCCGAAAAATGTCCTCAAAATATAGTCGTATCTAAAGTAAAGGTGGTATGTCCAAGGTATTTTCAGCAGTCTTCTGCACATCTCAAATGCGTCTAGCCTTCGTACTATTTCGCCCTTTAGAGTACATACTTCATACAATTCATAGCAGTACGGAATACACATAACAGTTTAACAAACCGTAAGCGCAATTTTATATTAAGACCCAGTTGTACTGGGACCATGGATTCCCTTTGATTGAGGTTCAGTTTTCATGGCTACCGGTGTGTAACGAAAAGTTGATGGTTTAGTGCAACTTCTTCTTCTTCAGAAGATTTTATTTTACCTGAAGATGTATAGGGTTCGGTCTTCAACCCAATGGAATACCTGGGGGCATTTCCATGAACACTGCTGCCATAAGACCTATTGAATTATGTACCATTTCGGTTCTTCTCTTCTCAAGGTTCCGTGTCTACCTCTCAGGTCTCAGGTCTCAGGTCATCAGGTCTCTCAGGTCTTCAGGTCTCTAGGGTCAACCTTAGTGGAGGTTGAAATCAATTTGGGCAAACTTGTTTCTTTCCTGTTCAGTTCGGAACAGCGAATGTGAGTCAAAGTCAATTCTAATGTTCTTCAGCCATGACTGTTTGTGTCTATTGTGTCTACCAATACCTCGCCTGCCATCCACTTTAGATTCTATTCAGCGTTCAACAAAAATCGACGGCGAAGTTTGCGTTGGCAATCTCCGCATATTTGATGTTGTTGATAGCTTTGCCATTAATTTTCACTCCGATTGTTGAATGTTCTTCTAGTGCTTCTTGTGTTATGTCTTCTGAGTACATGTTGAACAGTAATGGCGACAACACACATCCCTGCCTTACTCCTCGTTTCATATTGACTTACTCTGAGAATTCCGTATCTACTTGTACCCTAGTGGTCTGGTTAACATAGAGGTAGAGGATCTTGATACCATTCCTGTCTATGTTTTTATCTCTCAGTAGCTTTGTGAGGTGATTATGGTAGCTTTAAGAGGTGATTATGGCGAACCTTATCGCTTAAAGCTTTGTTATAATCGAAGAAGCAAACATGTACTGGTTGGTTGTCGTCCAAGCATCTTTGAGTTAACACGTTCAGAGCAAACAACAGACCTGCAGGAGTACATCAGCAGTCAGGTTTTGGTACATCACGTACACATGCTTAGTTTCTGGTATTTCCTCTTACGTAAGAGTGTCCCATGAGACTGTAACGTCTGTGTGGCATAGCTTCGCAGATGAACAACGTGCGAGAGGTTGGTTCCTCTTCTTTATTGCATAGTCTACAGATGGGTTCACCTGCAAAGATCTCCATCGTAAGTAGATGTGTTCTTACACGCTGATTTGAGACCTGCTGGAGTACATCAGCAGTCAGATTCTGGTACATCACGTACACATGCTTAGTTTGTGGTATTTCCTCTTGCCTAAGAGTGTCCCATGAGGTTATAACATCTGCGTGGCATAGCTTCGCCTTTCAACAATGTGCGAGAGGCTGTTTCCTCCTCTTCATTGCATAGTCTACAGATGGGTTGCCCTGCAAAGATCTCCATCGTAAGTAGATGTATTATTACCACTCTGATTTGAGACCTGCTGGAGTACATCAGCAGTTAGGTTTTGGTACATCACGTACACATGCTTAGTTTCTGGTATTTCCTTTTGCGTAAGAGTGTCCCATGAGGCTGTAACCTCTGTGTGGCATAGCTTCGCATTTGAGCAATGTGCGAGAGGATGTTTCCTCCTCTTCGTTGCTTTGTCTACAGATGGGTTGTCCTGCAAAGATCTCCATCGTAAGTAGATATGTTATTACCACTCTGATTTGAGACCTGCTGGAGTACATCAGCAGTTAGGTTTTGGTACATCACGTACACATGCTTAGTTTCTGGTATTTCCTTTTGCGTAAGAGTGTCCCATGAGGCTGTAACCTCTGTGTGGCATAGCTTCGCATTTGAGCAATGTGCGAGAGGATGTTTCCTCCTCTTCGTTGCTTTGTCTACAGATGGGTTGTCCTGCAAAGATCTCCATCGTAAGTAGATATGTTATTACCACTCTGATTTGAGACCTGCTGGAGTACATCAGCAGTTAGGTTTTGGTACATCACGTACACATGCTTAGTTTCTGGTATTTCCTTTTGCGTAAGAGTGTCCCATGAGGCTGTAACGTCTGCGTGGCATAGCTTCGCATTTGAGCAATGTGCGAGAGGATGTTTCCTCCTCTTCATTGCATAGTCTACAGATGGGTTCGCCTGATGGGTTCGCCTGCTGATGTACCTGCGTACATCAGCAGTCAGATTCTGGTACGCTTCGTAACAGTGTGTTTGAGGTTATTGTTATGGAGTTGTCATTTTCATGTTATCAATATTGTTTGTTTTGGAAGTTGTATGAGTAGTTTTTGTTGTTTGATTGCAGATACGTGGATATGCGTCCCGGTCATATCGAGAGGCCTCCCGATACGACGCCGTACGTGGATATGAGGTCTGGATCGTCGCCTGCAAAGCCCATTTACATCCAGAGCAACATGAACCGCGATTACTCGCGGCCTGACTACATGGACATGGACAGCAAACGTGTCAGCACCAGCAGGCTGTATGGGCCTCCGGTGTCACCGCTGTCGTCGATAGCGTCGACCTCTCCGTCGTCGCACTACTCTCCGCAGCCCACGGATTACATGGGGCTGAACTTCCAGACCAATGCCCATAACTACTCCCCGATGTGTGCGTATGGGGATTTCGTGGCGTCGCCGGCGAAGTCCGCGTTGGGCGGGTTTACCCACGGCTCCCCCTCGGTTATCGATTATATCGATATGGATTACACTATGCCGACGACGACGGCTTCTACGCCCACGCGTCAGGATAACTACGGTTACATGGAGATGTCCCTGGGGAAGCCGCCTGGGGATTACATGGCGATGAGTACCAAGAAGAAGGAGCGCAAACCAAAGAAGGAGGCGAACCGCTCGCAGCCGATAACGATACAAAGCGCCGTGCCCGCATCGCAGAAAGGCACAGGCACCAGCCCCATATACACGATCCTCGCGGGCAAGACGAACTCCACGGGCACCCCACCAAAAATGTTTCTGCCCCTGCACAACAGCCCGTTCTCCAGTCTTCCGCGACAGAGGTCGCGGAAGAACAGCCGCAGAGACTCTAAAGACAGTTCTAGTTCAAGTATTACAACCCCCTCAAGTTCCTCAACCATATTCCCGTTCAGCCTGAACAGCCCCAGCTCGCCCATCTACCCCGCCTCGAAGAGCCCAGGGGCCGACTGCAGGACCACAAAGCACCCAGCGGACAGGGCCCACGAGTACGCGATGATGCATTTCGAGAGAAAGTCGCCGGTGGTCTACGACTACGTGAACTTCAACCCCGGTGCCAAGAAGGCGAACATCTCCACCGGCGAATACACGGTGATGAAGTCCAAAGCTGACCCCAACCCCGTGCTGGCCTCGCAGATGGGCGCCGTCGAGCTGGGTGAGTCCAGCAGGTGCTTCAAGCCCATCGTCGACGAGACCGCCGACGCCAAGGACGAGGGTTTTGACGAGAGGGAGGCGGCCGGGGCGGAGCCGAGGAGGGTGGCCTCGCGCCCCAGCTCGGTCTGCTCGTCGGTCTGCTCGCGGCCGAGCTCCGAGAGCAGCGAGGTCGGCTCGACGACTTCGACGATCGTGGGTTCGAGGCCGGCTTCTGTGAACAGCTCCGTCAACAGCGACCCCGCACCTTCCGTGCGGCAGTCCGACGGGCAGCTGCACTACGCCAGCCTGGACCTGGCCACGGTCGGCGACGACGAGGCCAGCAAGAGCCCCAGGAAGCCGCTGACCGGCGAGCAATTCCCCGCGGACGACACCAGCTTCGCGTACGCAGAAATAGACTTTGTCAGAAGTGAAGGCTTGAAAACCAATCAGTTACTTAACAACGCAAAGATTAAACAGTTGAATTTTTTTACGGAATAGACTGATTATTTTTCGCATATCTCAAAGTGAATGAATCCTAGGTAAATATTGTTGTTTATTGTTATTGTAGCGAAGCTAGCAAAATATTGATCAAGTTCTTTTGCACACAAACATTAGTTGCATTATTGCGTCGAAACATATCAATGCAAATTGACGTTTTATTTTATTTTTTATTTTATTTTCAAGGATGTTAAAAAATGTAAGTAACTGTACGCGAAATTGTGTTCCATTTTTTGTTCCATAAATTTTGTTTTGTTTTTGGCTTTTTCTCTGAATAATGAGCTTTAAACTTAAACTCCGTATACGATGATGTTGCAAGGTTAATGTAAAAATGTTGTTATCGCTTGCTACTTTCTTTTTAGTATAATATAATAATTAGAGGCTCAACAAAGTGATTCCTTTTCTTTTTAGTCATGAAATGACACTTACTTTAAGTTGAAACTGTATACAACTTAAATGTTAAAATTATTTATAAATTAAAAGTACTATTTATAGCTAAATATATTATCCAAAGGTTTAAGAGAATGAACATTAGTTAAGGTGTATGTCTGCATGACAAACCTTTAGTGTATTTTTTATAATTAACAAATTATATCGTTCCGTATTTACTATAAAACTGCCGTACTACTACTTTTTCTCTCGTATAGGAAATATAAGCTATATGCGGTAAGAAGCCATAATTACATAAATATTTTTGCATACAAATTAAATATCAACATATGAATTGGATACGATTTTTCTGCTGCGACGTTTTGCGGCGCGCAACTGCAAACTTTTGAGATTGAACATATACCCGGTGCTAAACTAAGTAAAACTAAGTTTGTAGTGAAATTGAACTAGGAACATTTTTTTAGACACTTTATTTAAAGCAAATTTACAACAAGGTATAAAAATATTTGTAAATAGTTTAGAGAATTAAGTGCATAGTTCCTCATATTTTTTTAATTTATATTTTATAATTTTATTGTATTTTTAATTTGTTGGTATTGTATTTTTTTTAGTTTGTAGAGATTTTCTACCTGTAAAACTTGTTCGGTCTGCATGTTTCGTTGTACTTAATGGAAATATTTTAGTGCTTGCCTTTTACATTTACTCCTGAACCTCCAACCTCCCCCCAGTTCGTTATTATTTTTTTACGCAAATCCTTATTTTTATACATATACAAAAAAAAAATGATAAAAAAATCACATCAGAAATATATTTTACTAAACGCCGCACTAAAATATATAATATATACTACCAACTATTTATAAGCTGAAAAATATTAAGCTAAAAAAACGAGATGTTATTTTCAGGTGTTGTAATTTGTAAAGAAATCTGTTGAATAAAAGTTAATTTTGATTTTTAATCATCTCTCATTACACCCACGCCTAAAACACGCACGCAAACAACAAGCATCCAACCGATTACGACATCAATAATTCTTTTCAAAACACAGACGTAAATAACAGCGTTACGACATCCACATTTTTTCGCTATAAAAACAGAACCGTTAAGGGCAAAAACCTACGGTTTATTGCCCGCTTTTTGCAGACGGTTTCCAATTAGGCGCCCCTCGGCGGGCAAAGAGGGCGTCAAAATATGCAATTGGCCGCGTTATACGCCGCACTTTTTGCTCTATTTTGCGCAGTTTCAAAACTAGTTCAGATGTTATGATTTCACTGGCTTACGGTACATTGGGTCGATACCAGAAACACGAAACGACCATAGACGTAGCAATATTCGCACAGTGGCGGAACGTCAACGCGGCTAAAAGAACTAACCAAACGTATAAACATACAAAAAAAAAATTAATTAATATGATAATAACGGTTTAATAACCGCCCATACAAAGCAATTACAAAACATTTAAAACGTAATTCATGTCATGCATTATCTACCATCATTAAATTACTTTTTTATTATCTACCTTTAATTGCAATTAAAGTTAATTTACGTCCCCTAATCTACAATCTACGATATATTTTTTTAAATGTCTTAAAACCTACTTAAAATATTAGTACAAAATTCTTCCTGCAATTTTTTTCATTAAAAAAGAGGTGAAGTTACTTCTGTATTATCTACCTTTTATTGCAATTAAAATTAATTTACTTCCCCTAATCTACAATCTACGATATTTTTTTTAAATATCTTAAAACCTACTTAAAATATTTGTACAAAATTCTTTCTGCAATTTTTTTCATTAAAAAAATGTAGGTGAAAAATGATGTATCATTACAACAATATAATTGTATAGTCTTAAAGGCCGAGTAGTCCGCCAATGTCACGTCACAGCCGCATTAAACTGACCTAACCATGTATTAAACTGGATGGCACACATTTCTGTGACCACGAGGATGCCGATCGTCGCGACCAGTTCATCCGGCATAACTGTAGAATGCTGACTGTACACAAGTCTCGCGGAAAGTAATGCCCGTCGGAATTTAAAAATAGAGGCAAAATGAAGCGCCGCAAGTGCGCTCACCTGCTGGTGTTACTGTCCCTGGTGATGTGCTTCGAGTGCCTGCCCAGTGCCAGAGACGTCGACATTTGGGAGGACGCCGGACTTCAGGCCTCCGATAAGGGTCATGGGTTCGCAAATGGGACGGCTAGCAGAGAGGCCAGAGGTAAGCAAATACCAAAAAACCCAATCGTGCAGCGTTTGCGTTGTCCGTAAAGGTCGAGAATGCAGTTTCGATATTGGCCATAAACTTATTAACTTACCAATCGTGGCAAATGCAATAAAAAAAAAAAGTTCAAGGTGTGAAAACTAGATAACTTAATATGGATTATAATTGAGGCAAATGTAAAGCAAAATGTCAAATAAAAATTCCAGTGAATTAAAAAAAAATGGAACCAAATACTTTGGCACATCTTTGAAGGAAAATATTGAAAATTCCTAAATATTTATTAGAAAATGCAAAGCAAATAAGCAATCTGGTGCATGGTTTAATAAATTATGTATCAAAATATTTGAATGTTCGTCAGGTGCCAAATCAATTAACTCCTTAAAGCAAGACTTTACAAATTACAAAATATAGAACCGAATATTTTGGCACATGCCAAATCCTTCAAGGAAGATATTGAAAATTCCTAAATATTTATTAGAAAATGCAAAGCAAATAAACAATGTAGTGCATGGTTTAAAAAAAATAAATATCTAAGCATATGAATTTTCATCAGGTGCCAAATCACTTAAAACCTAATAGTGTTGTTCATAAAAAATAAGCTGCGGTTTAACGGTGGTTTAATCATAGTAACCTTGGTAAGCCTTTGTAAAACACCACTAAACCACGGTTTAAATTTTTATGAATAACGCTGTTAAACTTTAAAGTCTTAAATTTTAAACCTAAAACGTAAAGCCTTAAAGCAAAACTTCGGATTTTTTTAAAATTACTATACCGGGTGAGTCATTTGTATTGTCAATCGCGAAAATAACATGATCAAAGAGATATATTATTTATAATTTATTTATATAACTGTATATTAATGAAACACAATACAGGGTGTCCAAGATAAGGATCAACAGCATGGGGATCTCAGAAACCGTAAAAGTTACTCAGGCGGTTAAATTAGAAAAAAGTTGCGCGGTTTAGTGGTCAATTTAGTGGTTAGTGATAAGCAATTCCGCTTACTTCCGGATATATTCGACCAAATCTAAAATTTTGCGATATCGTGTTCATGTTTTGCTGAAGTTATTTGAAAAGGTATGAAAAAACAAAAAAGTAGTTTCTCATTGCCACTTTTTTAGCTCTATAAGATAGCCTTTATAAATTTTCAGTACAACCAGTTAGAATTAACGTCTGAAGTAAAGTATTTGACAGATTTGCAAAGTTTCAGTTAAAACATTGATAGACTATGACAGTTTCAGTCAAAATTCGGCAGTTTTGGGCATATGCAAATGAAAATTTTGACAGACTGTACAGATGTAAATAAAACTTTGCTATATTCAGATAATTACTAATGAAAATTTGACTATACAAAAAAAAAATGTTAGAATTTATCGTATTAATTTCGCGTTAAAAGTTTTACAGATATCGGCAGTTTCATTACAAACCTTGACAAATTTGAATAGTTGAAGTTGACAATCATTAAATGCAGTTCTAAATCGGATACATATTAACTTCTGAAACTAAGTATTTGACAGATTTTCCAAGTTTCATTCAAAAATTGACAGGTTTGACAAGTTTCATTCAAATATTGACAGACAATATTGACAGAGTTAAATAAGCAAATATGGCTAATTTTAACAAATTAAAGTTGAAAAATTTGACAGATTTGGATTGCTGCGTGTGGAGATTTGAAAAATTTGGACAATTTCAATTGAAGATATTAAAACGGTGTACTGTACAAAAATGTATGACAAAGACAGTTTCGGTCGAAACGTGGCAGTTTTGGACAGATGTAATTGAAAATTTTATAGATTTGGGTAGGTGCAACAATAACTACCAGATTAAAAAAATTAAATTGAAAACTTGATGTATGACAATGACAATGACTGTTTCAGTTATACTTGGCAGTTTTAGACAGATGTTATTGAAAATCTGATAGATTTGGGTAGGTGCACTAAAAATTTTACCAGATTTGAAAAATTAAATTGAAAACTTCACTGTACCAAAAATGTATGTAATTTAATGTTTAAATTTCATAATTGGAGTTAAATATTGTCAGATTTCAACAGTTCTCTTTGAAAACTTGATAAATTTGGTCAGTTGAAATTGAAAATGTGACAGATCACTTAGAACACTTGGTAAAACAAAAATAATATAAATTAAAACAAGTTATAATAGAAAATATGTCAAATTTTGACAGTTGAATTGAAAATTTTACAGATTTTGTAACATGAAGTTGAACATTTAACATATATTTACTTCTGCCGCCAAGTATTTGGTAGATTTGATAAGTTTAGCTACTGAAATTGACAGATCATGGCAGTTTCAGTTAAAATTTGGCCGATTTTGGTACTTACAATTGAAAATTTGACACATTCGATTTAAAACTCGTAAGTGAAAGAGTTAAATAAGCAAATATGGCTAATTTTAACAAATTTAAGTTGAAAAGTGTGACAGATTTGGATTGCTGCGTATGGAGATTTGAAAAATTTGGACAATTTCAATTGAAGATATTACAAATGTCTACTGTACAAAAATGTATGACAATGAGAGTTTCGGTCGAAACGTGGCAGTTTTGGACAGATGTAATTGAAAATTTTATAGATTTGGCTAGGTGCAACAATAACTACCAGATTAAAAAAATTAAATTGAAAACTTGATGTATGACAATGACAATGACAGTTTCAGTTATACTTAACAGTTTTAGACAGATGTTATTGAAAATCTGATAGATTTGGGCAGGTGCACTAAAAAATTTACCAGATTTAAAAAATTAAATTGAAAACTTGACTGTACCAAAAATGTATGTAATTTAATGTTTAAATTTCATAATTGGAGTTTAATATTGTCAGATTTCAACAGTTCTCTTTGAAAACTTGATAAATTTGGTCAGTTGAAATTAAAAATGTGACAGATCACTTAGCAGACTTGGTAAAACAAAAATAATATAAATTAAAAAGTTATAATAGAAAATATGTCAAATTTTGACAGTTGAATTGAAAATTTTACAGATTTTGTAACATGAAGTTGAACATTCAACATGTATTTACTTCTGGCGTCATGTATTTGCTAGATTTGATAAGTTGAGCTACAAAAATTGACATACGATGGCAGTTTCAGTTAATATTTGGCAGATTTTGGTAGTTACAATTGAAAATTTGATAAATTTGGACAGTTTCGATTCAAAACTCGTAAGTGAAAGAGTTAAATAAGCAAATATGGCCAATTTTAACAAATATAAGTTGAAAAGTTTGACAGATTTGGATTGCTGCGTTTGGAGATTTGAAAAATTTGGACAATTTCAATTGAAGATATTACAAATGTGTACTGTACAAAAATGTAAGACAATGACAGTTTCAGTCGAAACTTGGTAGTTTTGGACAGATGTAATTGAACATTTTATAGATTTGGGTAGGTGCAACAATAACTACCAGATTTGAAAAATTAAATTGAAAACTGTACCCAAAATGTATGTAAATTAATGTTTAAATTTCATAATTGGAGTTAAATATTATCAGATTTCAACAGTTCTCTTGGGCTCATGTGCAAAATGGCAGTACATAAAGTAAATAATGCTTCAGTGTATTTCAATAATAAACTGATTCTTAACTAACCCAACCAAACCTAATCTAACCTACTGCTGAATTATGTTTTTTAATGCCGCAGTATATTTTTTACTGCCGCGATATTTTTTACAGCTGAATTATTTGTTACATGCCTAAAGTATTCTGTTTACTGCCACAATATTTTATTCACCGCCGTAATATTTTATTGAGCGCCGTAATATTTTATTTAGTGCCGCAATATTTAATTTACCGCCGACATATTCATTTTACTGCCGAAATATTTTATATACTGCCGAATAGTAATACCCAATATACAGGATGAGTCACGAGGAGAAGTAAATATTTTAAGGAGAGGTAGTATGTGTCAAATTAAAATAAATAAAAATTAAAAATATATTATTTTTTTCATGTCTTTCTATTTTTGAGAATTTGCGTAATAATAATAGGAATGACAATAAAACTCCACAAACTTCAAACCGTTATCTGCGTAACTATTGAGAATTATACCTATGTGCACCCATGTCCATCCGTTCATAATAGACAGAAAACAACTTCAACCCTGAATCGATTATAAACTTTGGATACGTTGTTAATTAATAAAAGCACGACGATTATCAAATGTTTTTCGCCAAGCAAAGGAAGGAATTTCACAATAGTCACTTGTCAGTATGAAAATATTGCCAGGACAAGATATTAAGTGCAGTAGCGTTCGATCCACTACGCAGTATTCGGTGATAGGAACCCAGATTTCTACCTTTTGTTAAATTTTGTTCCAATCATAATCGGCACGGCGCTGTAATGTGCCAGATTTTTAAACAGCATTTAAAAATTTAACAAATTTGTACTGCCCACTGCCGAATTTTTCACTGCCGAATCATTGAATTTGACTTTTGAATTTAGAATTTTGATAGAAAAATATAAATTCAGAATTCGCTTATGATTTTAACACAAGCAGTTGAAAACTTAACAAATTTACTGCCTAATCATAGAATTTGGCTTTTGAATTTTGATAAAAAAGTACAAATTTGAAT
The DNA here is from genome assembly GCA_951805005.1 of Othius punctulatus. Taxonomy (NCBI): domain Eukaryota; kingdom Metazoa; phylum Arthropoda; class Insecta; order Coleoptera; family Staphylinidae; genus Othius; species Othius punctulatus. The sequence goes on from OX638144.1 coordinate 17,120,033, forward strand.
TCGGTTATGATAATATGCCTGATCTTAATACAAGCAGTTGAAAATTTAACAAATTTCCACTCCTGACCCATTGAATTTTACAGATTCGACCAGGTGAAGTTAAAATTTGGCAATCGAAATTTTGGTGTTTTTGGGCAGTTCAAATTTAAAATTTTACAGTTTTCGGCAGTTCAATTAAAACGTTTTCACTGAACTATGAAAACTGAACTGACCTGCCGATCAACTTTAGCCTATCGAATTTTGTATATTGGTAGTTGTACTCGCAAATTATACAGATTTTCACAGCTAAAATCGAAAAGGTTTACATTTTTTGTCAGTATTAGTTGAGAATGTGACGAAACGGCTCTGGTTTTTGTAAATTTGATAGGTTTTCACGTAACGCAGAATATGAAAAATTTCGGCAGTTGGTGTTTTTTGACCTCTTTTCAATTTCTGCTGGCCAAAATTGAAAATTCTACAGATTTTAACAGTTTGAATCAAAAATTTTGCAGTTTTGGACAGTTTTGGTTGAAAATTTTACAGATTCAACTAAAATTATGACATAACTGCAACTTTGAAGCATTAACTTTTAATTGTCTATTGTTCTTATTTGTCTAATGTCTAATCGCCTTATTTCCACAGTTGCAAGTGCAATTTACATTGTATGTAGTTGAAAATTTCACAGATTTTTCCAGCTAAAATTATTTTTTTTATAGACTTTAGCAGTTTTAATTATAAGTTTTTCAATTTTGGGCAGTTCCAAATGTAATTTTTACAGATTCGTCTAAAATTATGATACAGTTGCAATTGTAAATTTTGCAGATTTTCACAATCGAAGCTAAAACTTTTACATACTTTGTAAGTTGCAGTTGAAAATGTGTGTGTTTGATAGTTCAAATTGTAAGGTTTTCACAACTGGAAAGTAGAATATGACAGATTTTGGTAATTGTTTTTGAAAACATATCGGATTTCGATAAATGAAGTAGAAAGTTTGCCATATTTTGACATCTACAGTTAGAAAATTGATTTTTACTGAGCTATAAAATGACGAAAATATATTTCGATAGCTGCACTTATAAATTTCCAAAAAATAGATATTCGAAATTAACTTCCCAAAATATTACTGATTTTGACACTTACAGTTAATAATAATAATAATAATAATAATAATTTATTTGTATGTCGACTCTCAGTGGAGTATTACATTGTCAATATTATATACTTATCCACTAAAATAAAATAATACTACTAAATTGCAAAATATAAAATATAAAAATTTATATTGTATATAGTAGAAAATTTGACAGATTTTTCCAGCTGAAATTAATTTTTTTATAGACTTTGGCAGTATTAATTATGAATTATAAGGTTTTCAGTTTTGGGCAGGTTCAAATGAAATTTTTATAGATTCGTCTAAAATTATGATATAGTTGCAATTGTAAAATTTGCAGATTTTCACAATTGAAGCTAATACGTTTACTACATTGTACGTTTTACTACATACTTTGTAAGTGGCAGTTGAAAATTAGAATTTTTGATAGTTCTAATTGTAAATTTGATAGGTCTCATAACTGGAAAGTAGAGTTTGGCAGATTTTGACAATTATTTTTGAAAACTAGACTTAGATACTAAATATAAAAATTTATATTGTATATAGTTGAAAATTAGACAGATATTTCCAGCTGAAATTATTTTTTTTATAAACTTTGGCAGTTTTAATTATAATTTTTGCAGTTTTTTGCAGTTCCAAATGATTTTTTTATAGATTCATCTAAAATTATGACATAGCTACAACTTTTACGCATAAACTTTTAATTGTCTATTGATCTTCATGGTTGCAATTGTAAATTTTGTAGATTTTCACAACTGAACCTAAAACTTTTAAATACTTTGTAAGTTACAGTTGAAAATATGAGTGTTAATAGTTATAATTGTAAATTTTACTGGTCTTGCAATTAGAACGTAGAGTTCGACAGGTTTCGACAATTATTGATGATTGATGATGATTTTGATGTTTTTAATGTTTTCGTTAAGTCAATTAGAAACAGATGCCACATTTTGACAGCTACAGTTGTGTTGATTTTTATTACTGAGCTATGAAATAAGATACTTCGATAGTTGCACTTATAAATTTAAAAATTTGATATTCGATATTAATTTCCGCAAATATTACTGATTTTGATACTTTGAAGATTTGTAAGAAGAATTGCAGATTTTCACCGTTCGATCTTCATATTTGACAGATTTCATACATTAAAATTGGAACTTGACAGATTGTGGCAGTTCCTATTTTACTTGTCAAAGGATTGTCAAAGGTTGTGAGATATGTTACACTATTATGGATAATTGAGTTTAGAATTGTTGGTGTTATGTACATATGATTTCGTTACTGTATAATTACCCTAGAAATTAATGCTCAAAAGCTGTGTCTTCGTAGAACTGAGTAACGATCTGCGTCACGTCGATTCTAAACTGATTTTATTTATTCAGTAAAAAATGTGTACTTCCTTAATTATATTTTTTATTTGCTTTTGCGACCGGTTTCGACCATAATTCATTCAATACATGATTTTATTTTATTTCAGCACTAGTATTTATAGCGTTCCTCAATCTTCTTTGTTTTTTATATATATATTTTAGAAACATACCTTGTTTTTTGCCCATACCCTTAATATCTACATACATACTTAAAAAAATAGCTTTGGTGTCTAGAAAGCTGCTGACTGATATTGTACTAACTTCATGGCAGTGAATATTCGTAAGTTAGGTCTTACATTGTCGGATTAAATTGATTAGGTGGTACTACCCCATTAGGGATCAGGGTAGATAAACTACTTGGACCTGTAAACACCAAGATTTCCAATCCACATGGTACTAAATCTGATATTTTTCAGTGTTAAATTTCTTCCCAATACCCGTGGAAGAGGAATGCAAATCAAATGACGGCCGCCGAACAGGTAATTTGTAAACGTTGCATGAAGAATGCTTCTTCAGAGAAAAAAATCTTCCAAACTTAAATCTCCAATTTTTGTTTTATAAACTATTAGGCAGGCACACACATAGGGTATTTTCAACAGATCTGTCCCACAGTCCGCATTTGGCATTCCTGTCACGCCAATCTGTCCCAAATTGGCGTGCGCGACAGAGATGCCAGATGCGGACGGCAGGACAGATCTGTTGAAAATCCCTTCCGTGTGTGCCTGCCTAATAGTTTATAAAACAAAATTTAGAGATTTAAGTTTGGAATATATTCTCAGCATTATTTTTCTTCGGCACGCAACAATTACACATCAAAAACCTGCTAATTTTTGTCTACTCCCAGGAATATGCATGAACGCCTACGAGTGCCGGATGCAGGGAGGCGCGTCGAAGGGGTCGTGCGCCCTTGGCTTCGGGGTGTGCTGCGTCTGTGAGCATTGCCCGAGCAATTAACCCCCAGGAGTAATTAATCCCCGTATCAGTTACAGCGACGTGCGGCCAGGACGCCTACAACAACATCACATACTTCGTCAACCCCAACTTCCCGGACCTCTCTGGCGACGTGTCCACGTGCTCGCTGAAGGTGAAGAAGATCGACCCAGAGATCGCGCAGCTGCGCCTCGACTTCGTCCACTTCAATCTGGTACGTGCGAGAGCGCGAAGTAAGAGTGAGAATTTGCATCCGGATGCCGACAGGCCTCGTCGCGACCCACATATTTTTCGCGATCACCGCGGTCATACTGCATGACCATCCGAATCTAAACAAACCCACGTCGTAGATAATTTGATAATATCTTTGCTAGAAATTGTACCTCGAATAGGGTCGTCATAGATAATTTCATATTATCTTTACCAGAAATTGAAATTATACCTCGAATAGGGTTTATTACAGTCAAGGGTTATCTATTGAGAATTGAGCTCCGAAGAATCTGGAAGTCACTTTTGCCGCACGTTTGCACGGATTACGGCTCTCGTTGATATATCAAATATCTGAGCCACTGCAGCCTTTCCCGTGGATGTCCCTCCAAACTCGGTGCGTTTGCCGCGAAAATTTTTCAGTTTCACGGGTTAACACTTCTCATCTAGATTAGCTATGACTCTAAAAATCAACACCTTAGATCAACGTTTGCTGATGAATACGAAAAAATAGTACCAACACTCAGAAAGCAATACACCAATCACAATTTAATCTCAAAGTTGTATTCGGTTTCCCCAATATTTAATAATTAGGTATATTTTACTTGTAATCATAAATTCTTATAATTTATGATATTTGTTTTGGCTCGTGATTTATCTATTTTACTTTTATTTTGTGTCATCGTATAATGACTTCACAATGACTTCACACATTGCTCAATTCTACGTGCCAGCAAAACTGCCTAACGCATGTCACCGCTTTATGAAATATGTCACTGTTTGTGCCTTCCAATGTCACATTCCATCTATTACTTCAGGATTCACTAACTAGGTTTTGATAGATAAAATTTTGTTAAATATGTACTGTAAATTGTTCGTATGACTGATATTAATGAATTTGCAATATGATTATTTACAACTCGTTTATACTCATTACACAAAACAACCAATAATTTGCCACAGTATTACCCAGTTATTATGTAAACTATACCTTAATATTTTATACTTATTCCCTGGAGAACATTATAGTTTTTACATTTCAGCTTTAAATTTAGAATGAAATTTATTAAACAAGCAATTTCGATAATTTTATGGATTTCATTTAATTAACCTTTAGTTTTATTTCTGTAATGTTACTCATTTAAACTAAATCTTCATTTGATTCATGTTCATGTTATTAATTACTCATAATTAAATAATGTTTTGCCACTTTAGCGCAGAGATATTATTTAGGTTATATTTTAATAATTTATCCTTATTCCTTGAAGAGTATTATCCTCTCTATACTTTATTTTAAATTTATAATGACAGTATTTTATTAAATAAGAAATTCAAATGATATTACTTATTTCTTTTTAATTGATATTTTTATAACTTCTGTTAGCTTGTGAGGAGAATTGTTAATCATGTCTACTAAGGTAAACACAATTGGAGATGGTAGCATTCTCCTGTCTGAAAGTGAATGAAACTTGAAAGATTACCTTATCAACCTCCATGATATCGCTCAAAGCGTATGCCAGAAATTAATAAAGCTCTCGAAGACCCACGTATATGAAACCGGAAAGATTACCTCATTAAAATCCACGACATCGCTCAAAGCGTATGCCAGAAATTAATAAAGCTTTCGAAGAACCACATATATGTAACCGGAATGATTATATACAGTTCGACTGTATATAATCATTATGTATATGATTATATACTGTATTATGACTGTATATGATTATATACAGTTCGAAAATGAAAAGTAAAAAATGACCATAATTTAATTATTTATAAAAATAACTATATCAAGTGGTATATCATTAGAATAGCTGAAAAAGGACATTTTTTATAAAGTCATGGCCAACTATGGTTTCCATTAGAAAAAACTCAACTTTGTGTCATAACTCAAAAATTATAGCTTAAATAAAATAACCGGTTAGACTGTATTATCAAGCACATAATTATCTATAACTTTTTCCTGTACACATTTTTTCTAAAGTCAAAAATAACAGATCCATAGGCATCGAACAAAATAAAAGAAAATATATTTTTTCGAGATATATAGTTAGCCATGCAATTTTTCCAAAAAACAAAAAGCTCATGAAATTGAGCTCGTAAAACTGCAATTCTTTCCCCATTTAATCGTCCCTCTATCTCCGATAGTTTCCGAGATCGCCATACTAAACATCCGAAAAAACTCACCCTGTATATACCTCACGGGGTAGTTGGAATGTACCAATTATTGCTACTTAATTTCGAAATAACCAATACCATCCTGAACATAGTTAACTTTTAAATAAATCAGATCATACTCTTCATAATGATATTCGCGTATACTATCGATGACGATAATAACGGCCTGTCGCCTCGCGAATCTGGAACCAACTAAACTTTTTGCATCCAAAATGATGCTATTTATATTAAAATTTCGCCAGTTCTGCGATTTTGTGGGAATCCCCTTAACGTTAATTCTCATTCCGGTGATCTCACAGTGCCCTATATTAAGGTTAGTGATATAAAAATACCAAACTGTTATCCTTTATATCCTGTTATTCCTTTGTAATCGATTCAAATTGAATTAATATTTAATCCTATTACTTATTATTGCCCCAAATGATCACCCCTTCCTATTCTAACAAAATACTTGGCTTTTAAGCATTGTTCAATGTTTATACCTGAGTATGAAATTGTTCTAAAATTACTACTAAACGTCTCAATAAATATCAGTAATTCTAGGCGATGCACAGTGGTCCCAAGTCCCGAAAACGTGGACAAAACCCCTAAAAAAGCACCTTTTTTCCGGAAATTTCAACTATTGGGGGTGGTTAATGACTAATATAGGCATGTCATGGTAGGAGAAAGAAAACCCTCAGGATTATTTTTACCGTGATATTTCAGTTCAATGTTGGCCTTCGTGGAATAAATTCGCGGAAGTTTTCCAACAGGTATTCCAAGCGCAACTTGAAAGTGAAGCAGAGAAAAGAATATTCACCCGATTTGAATTTTCCAAACTGTGAAATACTCTAGTAGTATGTAGAGTACTAAAATTTACTTGATTAACCAATACAATTAATAATAACATTATGATATCATCCATTTAACGCGTGAGTATAACACTGATACTCCTTCGGGAAAATTTAACAAACATAAGTCATAAGTTCTAAATCGCGCCGAATTATGTCAGATGACTTATTGAGACATGTAGGGCATACATTTTTCTTTAAAATCCATAAAAAATCCACTGCCTTTAAGTGCCATTTTGCTTGCAAAGCCAGTTTCAAGAGGCCTCCTAGTGCTCGACCGCACAGCAAATTTGGCACAAAACAAGCATACACAAACATACGGATTTCTTGAGACTCTATTTTACAAACAATACAGAGACCTTTGGAAAGATATATAATATCATTTGCAGCATACAAATATCAATAATGCCTTCTCGTATATGCCTAATTAAATAATAAAAATAATTCAATTTCAGCATTTTGTAGGTATTTCACTTTTTTTTACAGAAAATTCATTAGTAAAATGACAAATAAATTTGCCTCAAAGCAAAGTTTATGGCTTAGGAAAAGACTGCCAAAATTTTCACAAAAACTTATTGCATATCATCCACGCAATGTGGCCGCAGAATTGTTGTTTTAATAAATTTGTGAAAATTATGTTTACCTACTATTTTTATTAGGCAAATGTGAGAAGGCACTTTTAAAAATTAAATATTACATATGATACTATACATATTTTCAAAGGTGACCTATTTTACCAACAGATTATTTGTATTTTACAACACTTACTTTTTATTAGTGACCCGGTTTTTCATTCTTGGTACCAATTATTTTATATACATATGTTGTATTTGGGGTTCGTCTTCTTTTTTTCTTTCTGGTATAAAATTGATAGTGTGTATTGGAATGTTTTCTTTTGATCTATGATTTAAATAAGGATGGCATTTGGGTGCTATATAAAATATAAATTATACAGTAGTAGTGAACGTACTTGTTGGGGATATTATCCCTAACTGTCTATCCCTAACTGTCTATCCCTAACTGTCTGTAAGTATTGAGTTAGTGCTTGTTACTGTAGAAAATCGCCCCCGATCTCTAGAGCGCCTAATGAGCAATGAGCACCCAACGGCTAATGGCACTATTTTCTCTATACAAATGTATTACCTGTACTGGGGCTCGAACCCAGGTCTTTATGCATGCTAAGCAAGCGTTATTACCTGTCAACCGAACTAACGGTCTATATTATAGATTTTTATAAATAAATTTAAAAAACCTCTGGTGATGTGTCCGCCATATTGCGTCCGCCATTTTGTTTTCGGTAATGTTGACATCGGGTTCGTAATTAGCAACCCTAAAAATCCCCGAGTGAGAATTTTGGTGTATTTTCAAACACGTTTTGAGGCTTTGTCCATGTTTTCGGGATTTGGGACCACTGTGCGATGGATGGAAATGGTGGGTTACCATGGCGACGGTTGTTTATTTGGTAATCACCAAAATTAATGTACATTGAACAGAATAAGGAGTACCATGTTCAAAGATAGTTTTCATGCCTTTACCTAAAAGGTCCCAACAAGTAAAAAGATGATTCCAGTAGAAACAATAGGGTCTTCCGCGACTTTTCAAAAACCTTGAAACTGAACTCTAGACACATTAAAAACATCCTTGGCACTAATTTTTGTGCTGAGACAAATCGTTGTAATTAGCAAACACGATTTTAAAATTAACGGCGTTTGAAAAAGTCCCGAAAGCCCGCCATGTTGCTGTGACGTCACAACGCACGTGGCGCTCAGCTGTAGCATTGCTTACAACGGAGCGACAGGAAGAAAACGTCGGTTTTACGAAAAAAAGGACGAATAAGTATTGCATTGTGCCTGGATGTGATAGCAGCAGTAAATGCGAACCAAATAAGTTGTTTATAAACGTCCCAACAGGGGATATACGGAAAAGGGGGTTACAACAAGTCCGAAGTGATTCCGCGAGTGTCACTTTGACGTCTCACTATTTTTGTGAAGACCATTTTAATGTAAGTACATAATTTTTCAATAAATTATCGACGAAATTCGATAAATATATATAATTAACTATCATCATTAGTAATGGGTATTCAAGGGGATTTCCGATTATATATATACATTAGTAATAATATAACCTCAAAATAGTTTTGTGGGTTCCATTCTAAAACAATACCTTCCATATCATTGTTACTTTTTTAAAGTACTGTGAGATTTTGTACAATATGTTCTTACACAAACGTTTAGTTAAAACTAAAAAACATGTTGAAACAATATTTGTAGCAAACTGTTGATTATATAAATTTGATTAGATGATTAATAATTACAAATTTTGAAATCAGCATTACCAATTCGTATGAGATGTAGGATATATTGCAAAGTTTAAACAGTATTTTATTTGTTCTTACAGCTGGAAGAGGATTTGGAAACGTTGAAAAATTCACTTTTTGAGAAAAAGTCGGGAACCATTAACACGTGAACTTCTATCAGATTATCTGGCTGTCCCTTTACTAACCCATCAGAACTTATTTTATGTCAGACTGGATTCTAAGTCGTATTAATCCACGATTCCTATCCCTTATGCACTGACTCCCGATCGCCAACATGCGCAAAGATGTCACAGTGCCGCTCGGCCAATAACAGCGTTTCGTCGGTCACGTGACAAAATGTGAAGGTTTTACGATATTGTATGTTGTTTGTTGATAAGTTACAATGAAAACCAAACGTTTTCTTTGTGGGATGTTTAATTACAGGTTATAAACTTTACGTTAAGACACAAAAAGGTTATATTATTTTTTTTCAGGAAGACCCTATTATGCTCTTTCCGGTGGTACTAAAGTAAATTGAATTCGAGGCGGCTCTTTTTGGATATTTGGCTTTGAAAATTGGTAAATTTGCCTTTTACGCATTTAACACCATGTTTGTGGGCAAACGTTTCCACAAGAATGTGAGCCATTGGTGGGATATTCCAGCAATGCAATGTCCTATAGTTGGTTAGCAAATCAGCAAAAGAATCGCTTAGCAACTATCCTGGTTTACGAGTTAGATGCTACCAAAGTATGGCATAAACCTCTCGCATTGGGATTTTAAGGCCACTTTGAGATTAAATTGTGATTGGTGGATTGCTTTCTGAGTGTTACTACTATTTTTTTCGTATTCATCAGCAAAAGTGATGTAAGGTGTTGAATTTCAGCTTCATAGCTAATCTAGATGAGCATTCTGAACACGTGAAACTGTACAAAATTCTTGCAGCAGACGCTTCGAGTTTGGAGTGACCTCCACGGGAAGAGCTGCTGTGCCTCATATATTTGATATCTGGAGCTAAAACTTTACAGAAGTTCTTTTCAAACATACATACACATCCATATTAATTATCTTCAAAATTGAAATAGGTTGAGTGGGGACCACTGGTCCCTAAAGATACTATACTTGTCCAGACATTAATTTGCTTGAAGAAATTCTGGGTACATTTTGAAATAGGATTTGTATAGAAATGTTGTCGTACAGGGTCAGCCGAACCGGAGGACAGGTGTGTGCGAGGAGGATTACTTTATTATGGCAGGTGAGGGTACGAAGGAGTTAACCCTGTGCGGGATCAACAGTGGCCAGCACGGTAATAATAACAGTGGTTATATACGTAAGTAGTGTATAAATTCCCGGCTTGTGTTGCAGCGTTCTTCGATGTAGATAGCGTTAATGACGCCATCAGTATCAGCATGAATCTGAGCAAGAGGGCTGTCGGGAGATTATGGGAGGTCAGGATCACGCAGGTGCCCTTCGCCCAGCGGGCACCTGCTGGCTGCATGCAATACCACACAGGAACAGGAGGTATATACACACACAAACCACGGGCACAATGAACCGCGCTTATGAACGCGTTTTGTCTGCAGGTCTGATCCAGACGATGAACTTCGCCGACAACGGACGCCACCTGGCTAATCAGGACTACAACATTTGCATGCGACAGGAGGAGGGCATGTGCTCGATAGCCTACGAGCCTTGCTACGAGGACTCGTTCAAAATAGGGTCGAACACCCTGGCCAGCCAGATGACCCCGTATGGGGGCACGGGGGGCGATCAGACGCCGTCTGCCGCGACAGGGGATGGGGACGCCCCCGGGGATTTGCAGGACGTGGGTTCGGGCGACGGTACGGACGCTGGCGATGCCCAAAGCAGGATGATGGAGATCTGCACAGATAGGATAGTCCTTCCTTGCGACTCCGAAGATTTATTAATGGTCAGCATAAGGATACGGATCTAGATCCAGGATAACGCCCGTGTTTGTTTCAGCCCGGCCATTCCGGCCTCGGTTTTTGCAGTCTGGCTCATTGCGGGAGTTCCCTGTGCCCTAAGGGCGAGACTCCCTGTCGCGTCGAGAGCAGTGTCACACCTTTCGTTGTTGGCGTCCACTTTGGCGCCTCTGCCCGGGAAGAGTCGCCCGAGGACAACCTGGGAATGTGCCTCACCTACCGACAACTACCATGCCTAGTATAGGAAGCAAGGACCCACACTTGTTTAGCTAGTCATCTAAGATAAGTACTTCTGTACATATCGACACTACTAATTTATTTATTTATTTATTTATTTGAATTGTAAATATTGTAACGGTTAAATCTACAAGTCAGTAATCCTTCATTAAAATGGTATTCAAGTTTATATAAGCAATCATTATTGAGTATTCCTTCGAGTAACAGACGAATTCTTCAAAAACTAATTAAAAAAAATCGAAATCAAATTATTCACAATCCAGGGACGGCAAAGTTTAGGGAAAATACCAACGGCACAAGTCACAATAATATATAAATATACCAATAAATAAATAAATGACGAACGAAAAAATCTAACTACCTCCTTCAACTTCAAAGATTAGAAACTACTGTTTTGTCAATTTTAATGCTATGATATGTGCAATATCGAGATATGTTATCTCGATTTAACGTATAAAGTAATAAGCTACAGTACTCTAAGATCGATGTATCAACCGTATCAGTATACAATGTATACGAACAAAATTTAACATTTATGAAAATTGAGCTCTAACGAAAGCGAAAGTAACTTAGTATGAAGATGAAACGAACAAAAAAAACCCCCGAAAAATCCAGTCAAATGAAACCAGAGCAGAAGATGTAGAAATGATTTGTAGAGAAAATTTCAGAATCAATCAAGAGTACTAAAATTCTTTCAAAGTTCAACGTCCAAGAAGCAAAATCATGTAAAAAATTCAAAATCACTAACCACCAATCATAGAAAACCAACTTCACAGTGCTTTGATACATAACGTAATGATGTGGTATACGGAAACGGAACTATAATATATAGTTCCTTCCATTATGGCCTCTAACCAAAACAAATTTGGTGTTTGTTTTGTAATAAAACAACTTCTACAGTGATCATATTTGAAAGAGCGACTAAAAAGAGACCATTTTTGCATAGTGACTCTATGATACTGAAAATCTCGATGTACTTGATATTTTCTCAAGCTGTCTTCCAATTTTCAAAGCCGACTGAAATAAAAACCGGTTCACTAGAATTTGTTTTTAAATAAACAAAGAAAGTATTTAATATATTTAAACATTACTAGTTTCAGTTTGTTGTAACACCTACAAGTCGGTAATCTTTCATCAAAATGATATTCAAGTCGTATCTACGAAAACATTATTGGCGTACAGTCATGCTCACATAAATCTAGTACAGGAAATTAGGTTACAATAGTAATTTTATATAGCAATGTCAAATAATTTGTACTAGATTTATGTGAGCATGACTGTACATTGTTTAAAAAGAATAGGTTTTTGAAAAAAATTAGTATCGAAACGTTAATTTTCCTTGAATCATTCCACCACACCAAACATTACCAGTTTCACTTTGTCAACTGAAACACAACACCTACAATGCCTACAACACAACAATATAACACGTTTTTGTTTATAGCCCTATGTTTGAACAACACCTACAAGTCAGTGATCTTTCATAAAAATGCTATTCAAGTCTTATCTAGAGAAACATTATTGGCTATAACGACGAGTTCTTCGAAAACAAATTCTTGGGAAGCAAAATCGTTGCAAACGTGCTCTTCGAATTATTTATTTGAAATGAATCGCGTATGAAATTATTTATTTCATACGCTCTCCAAAATTGCTATTTTACTGATTCAAATCAGTCCGCAAAAAGACAATTTGTTGGCCAATGCAGAAAAAATTGCCATAGCAACACTTCAAATATTTATTTCAGTCATTGCATGTTTTTCATAGACCCATTCATTAAATGCATTAAATTCCTTTTCATATTGCTCCCTTGACGTTTAGGAGAGCAAATTTAGAGAGGCTTTTGCCATATTTCGTCTGCAATTTCACTCATTTCCAAACGTATAAAATACGTCACTTTGAAAACCCAATAAAATGACATATGACAACTTAAACTGAATTTGTAGTATCTAGCTTGTGAAAGGTTCGTAGAAATAAGAAAAACAAAACACCATTTTCACAAAACACATTAATTCAATCTAAATATACTTTTTAATCGCTAGGCGATCATCTTCAGTAGAAACATTACAGTAATTGTTTTACTGAAGATAATCGCCTAGCGATTGATATATACATTTAGGTGTTTTGTTTTTCTTATTTCTTAACTTGATTTATTTCTATTTTATTTTTTCTATTTTGAGAGGAAATTATGAAATAATAGTTAATGATAGAATGATAGATTTTAATCATTAAATATTAACAATAAACATCTTCAATATCACATCAATCAAAATTTGACACTGGCACTGTCAACAAACACAGTGAAAATGAGTGCTAAACAAGAAATAAACTATACACAATGCCACGTTGTGGCTTCATGGGGCTCTGGACTTGGGAATTTGGAGCTCCCCATGCACAGTGTTTTTTTTGCATTAATTAATAAATAATATAGGAAAAAAATCTACACAAAATGCTTGGTACTTAATTAAAATTCCACAACTCGAATAAAAGTTACGGTTTGGAAAAATCAACGAATGCACCAATTATTTCTTTGCTTTTAGGTGCTTTTAAAATTATGTAAAATCTGAAGGACTTATTGACAATATTGCAAAACATCAGCATAAGTTTTTGCTATAAAAAATCGGAGTACCAGAATCTTAAGGATTTTTGAAAAATCATTTGACATGATATTATTTTTTACCAAGATAAATAATGAAAAATTATTAACCACTAATCAAAGAAAACCAACTTCATAGTGCTTTAATACCTAACGTAATGATACTATACGGAAACGGAAACTATAATATTTTCAGTGAAGAAAATCATTGCCTAGGCCGGCAATGAACTGTTCCTGGAAGTCTATTGCAAATAATTTCTTCTTAGATTCTTAGACCTAGAGTAAAATTACTTTTACTCTTGAATTTTATTGTACTTAATTTGCCTAATTTTATTGTAGTACTTACTTACTCCTGACAATTCTCCTGAGTTTCTTAACTAATGTAAAAATGTCACAAAAATTGCAACTAAAGATCAGGACAAACAGACCAATTGATTGTTCATCGAATCGAATTAATGGATTGATTGATGTGTTCAAAATGTTGTCCTAGAACATTTTGGTAATGCCCAAATGGGAATATAACTTGTTCTGAAACTTTTCAACATTCTGGACCTTTGGAATACTTCCTGTTACTGACGAAAATCATATTTCGAAAGTAAATTCTGACGAATCTGTTTTCATTCATTCATTCATTCACTTAATAAAATTTCATATAAACTTTATCAAATCTATGACATTTTATTAGATTTCTTGAAAACTAAACAATATTATGTGAATGTCCTTGTATTATTTCAAATTTGAACAATGTTAACCATTGTATTTTAAATTTTATAAACCCCTATCGATTTCTGTACACCAATTGCAATTGTACATAGTTTTTGGCACATTTTGTAAAATTTCAGCAAATTAAAAAATTTAATTGTAACAAATTTCTTACAAATTTATAGAATTGTATAAATTTCGGTACATTAATTCCAAACGATTCAAAATTCCACAAAATTTAAAATACATTACATATTATCACATGAATGACAAATTTTATGAAATTTCATATAAATTTTATCACATTTATGAAATATCATTAGACTTCTTGCAAACTAAACAATATTATGTGAATGTCACTGTATTAATTAAAATTTGAACAATTTTAACCATTTTATTTCAAATTTTATAAACTCCTATGAATTTCTGTACACCAATTGCAATTTACATAGTTTTTGGCAAATTTTGTAAAATTTCAGCCAATTTTATGCGTTTTACTTAAATCAAATTGTAACAAATTACTTACATATTTATAAAAATGTATAAAATTCGGTACATTCATTTAAAATTTCACAAAATTTAAAATACATTACATATAGTAGTATCACATGAATGACAAATTTTATTAAATTTTAAATAAGTTTTATCACATTTATGAAATATAATTAGACTCTTTGCAAACTAAACAATATTATGTGAATGTTATTGCATTAATTTTAATAATTTTAACAATTTTATTGCAAATTTTATGAATTCCTTTGAATCACCGGAATTTATGTGAATTGTGTGAATTTGCATTTTTTTCTTCTTTAAATAGATTGCAAATAAAACGAAATAGTCTGAATTTTATTATACAGATGGCAAATTTTGTATATATTCGGTAGAATTTCGTGAAATTTTATATGTATTAATTCCGTTGTCTCAAAATATGTTGCACCTTGAATATTACATTAATTGCACATGTAATAAAATTATAAATATATTACATAAATTCTATGAATAAAAGTTAACAAGTTTTATGAAATGTACTCAATGTTTAACTCGAATATTTAAATTTTATGGATATTTTTTTGTAAATTCTTTGTGTACTTCGTCAATATTAATGAAATTTCGATTAAAATTTAATAATTTCTTGCATATTTAATAAAATTTCAACAAATTTCTTACATATTTAATAAAATTACAACAAATTTCTTGCATGTGTAATAAAAATAGTATGAATTTATGTACATTACCTGCAATTTCCATAATTGTTTTATTAAGTTTTATGCTAATTTCAAGAGTACACATAAATTTACTAGCACATAAAGTAAAATAATCTCACTTTATGGCTAATTTGATAAAATTTTATCTAATTTGATGCATATTTGTACAAATTTCTTTAAATTCGTTGAACATTAAACAAAGTCATGTAATTAAACAACAAACTCCATAAAATTTAAAATATGAATTATTTTGGCCATACAAATAAATATATACGAATTCTTCAAAAGCTTAATAATTTTGGATAATTCCACAAAGTTACCAAATATCTTCATCATGTCAACCAAACATGAAAAATTATCGTTATAAAAAATATTTCTCATTACATTAAAATTCTAAACACAAAGTTTAGGAAGAAGGTCTTTAGTTCATTTATTTCTTAGGGATTCTTTTCGTTGCACTTGAGTTATAATGAAATACATATATCTCAAATATATAAAAAAATCAAAACAAAAATGCAAGTAGGGTGCAAATTTTTGAAACTATTATTAAAACTGAGAGTCAGGATGATTTCGATCTTTACTACGTGGTAGTCCATATTAAAATATAGAGAAACAATTTGCTATATTTTTACCACAAAATATTTATTGATATATCGACATATACAATAAAATATACATTTTATTGTATATGTTGATATATCAATAAACATTTTGTGGTAAATGTTTACCACAGAGAACAGAGAAACAGCTTGCTATGTTTTTACCACAAAATATTTATTGATATATCGACATATACAATAAGATATACATTTTATTGTATATGTTGATATATCAATACACATTTTGTGGTAAATTTTTACCACAGAGAATAGAGAAACAACTTGCTAGGTTTTTTCCACAAAATGTTTATTGAAATATCGACATACACACAACCAAACTTATATGGAATCACTTAATATTTCCGATCGTGAGTAATATTTTTGAAATAATTATAATGGAAGGTACCAAACACTGTATGTCAAGTCAGTTTAATAAAGAAAATGTTTAAATAAGAACTAAATTTAACAGAACTGAACAAAATATTAAAATGAGTCAATAGTCAATCCAATGAATGCTTAAATTATAACACAAAAAATAACTTTTTTCAACATTAATAATCAGTGTTGCCACCTCTAGCGCGAATACAGGCTTCAATTCGACTGGGAATGCTCCTAATTAAACAGTTTATGTCATCATTGTTTAGATTTGCCCATTCTTGTACGGCAGCTTGAATGAGTTGTTCTGCATTGCCGGGATTATTTCTTCGAGCTCTAATCCTCCTTTTTATAGTGTCCCATAAGTGTTCAATAGGATTTAGATCTGGAGAACAGGCAGGCCATTCCAAAACTGTAATATCTTCTGTTTCCAAAAAGTCACTGCTAGTTCTGCTGGTGTGTGGAGGTGCATTATCATGCATAAAAATGAAATCATTGCCCATTGCACCTCTCCACAGTCGAACTACAGGTTCTAATACTAAATCAACATATCTGTGACCAGTTAAGTTTTGTCGGATCAGAATCAAAGGAGTTTTTTCTCCTAACATAATACCTCCCCAGAACATTAGAGTTCCGCCCTTATATTTTGGTAGGGATCTGGCCATTTCTAGTCTAGCTTGTCTTCCTGGACGTCTTAAAACTCGAATTCGGCGGTCATCTGATTTAAGACCAATTCTGGTCTCATCTGAAAACAACACTTTTTGCCAGTCTTCGATTGTCCAGTTTCGGTGTTCACGGCACCAATTTAGTCTATTAATTTTATGTTGTCTCGATAATTCTGGAACTCTTAACTGTCTCCTGCTAAATAGATTTTGAGCACGAAGCCTCTTTCGAACTGTTTCTGTTGAAACGTTAACACCTGTGGCTTCTAAGAATTGTCTCTTTATTTCTGGATGAGAGGTGGTTGGATTTCTTCGTGCAATTTGAGCTATAAAACGGTCCTGTCGATCAGTGGTTACCTTTCCACGACTTTGTCGAGGCCTGTTGTTAAGTGTTTCCAACTCCAAAAATCTTGAGTAGGTTTTTGATATTACACCCTGTGAGACGCCCAGTGTTGCTGAAATTTGCCTTTGTGACATTCCTTGTTCAACAAGGGCGATAATTCTTCCCCTCTGAACGGCTGACAATCCTACGTAAGGCATAATACCTTTTTAAAGCACAAAAGTTTACTTACGCACTTACTTCAATTTAAGAACAACACGCAAATACTGAGATCTGTCAAGCTAAATTTTATAAACTGTTTCTTAGGTTATAAACAAAAAAAATCATGACTTACTTGCATATAAAATTTTGTTTCTAAAATGTTGATTTATGAGAAATACTGAGTGATTCCATATAAGTTTGGTTGAGTGTATACAATAAAATATACATTTTACATTTTTAAAATATACATTTTATTGTATATGTCGGTATTTCAATAAACATTTTGTGGTAAATGCTTGCTATGTTTTTACCACAAAATGTTTCTTGGTATATCGACATACACAATAAAATATACATTTTATTGTATATGTCGGAATATCAATAAACACTTTGTGGTAAATGTTTACCATAGATATGTCGATATATCAATAAACATTGTAAAAACATAGCAAGTTGTTTCACTGTTTTTTTTAACTGAAAGCTTTGGAAGTGATTTAGAGATTTGTCATTTTCTGTAAAACTTATTTTTTCGTCTGCATATGCAAACACATGTTTTTTTTTGTATTTTTGCATTGACATATTTCATGTTAACTCAACTGCAACAGAATAATACACAGGCACAATTATTTGGAAAGAAGTGAACTTAAAAATTTAAATATGCCCCCCTAATTTCGTATTTGGAATATATTTTTTAATTATTATAATCAGATCCTTTATCTACCCGTAGGGTGTTAAGGTTTTACTGTTTACACATATAAATATTCACACATATAAGTGTTCTATACATATAAGTATTCACATTTCTTCCTATTCCTAGCTTTGTCTGTAGCTTCTTTCCAGCTTTGGAAACAATTATTTGGAAAGAAGTGAACTTAACAATTTAAGTATGCCCCCCTAACTTCGTATTTGGAATCTTTTTTTTATTATTATAATCAGATCCTTTATCTACCCGTAAGGTGTTAAGGTTTTCCTGTTTACACATATAAATATTCACACATATAAGTGTTCTATACATATAAGCATTCGGCACATTTCTTTCTATTCCTAGCTTTGTCTGTAGCTTATTTCAAGCTTTGGAAAGGTGGAAAATTTGTAATCTTAATATAATTATTGATTACTTACTAATAACTTCTCCTCAAGACCAATTCTTCATCTTTTGATGAATAAGGCCATTCAAAACACATATTAGGTGGGCAATGGATATGACATGAAAGTTCTTTTCGAAATGTTGTGGTTATTAATCATGGTGAGCCCGTTCATAAAAAGGTGTGGTAGTTACAGTAGATCATCATTTAGGTGTTTTTAAGGTAAGCCCTTTCGTGATATGCATGGTGGCCTAATAGTGATCATTTGGCATGACATCTCATACCATTTCAAAATTTGCGTAATGACAATGTTTCTACGGTGTCAATGAGATCTTGCCCTTCACATTTTGCCATTTCTTCGATTGTTTTCGAATTCTGCTGTAGTGGTGTTGGACAGTATTCAGTTCAAAATATTTCCATTATCCACATCAGATTTTCGCGCTCAATTAAACATTATTGTGTCTTTCACCTCGCGATTAAAAAAACACATTTATAATTGTGGGGCACAAAGCCACATTAACATTAAAACGCTATTAATTGCCGTATCACCCACAAAACTGACACAACTTGTAATCGGTGTCAATTAAGTATAATGCTTATACCAGACTTATTTACAATAATAATATACCTCAGACGTTTATTGATAACAAGAACCTAATTATAAAGGCTACATTATAAATATTACTGGACATACAAAATAATAACTTTTTTTCCGAGGATCTTTTTTTTTAAATTTAATATACATATATATACAAATATATACAATATCTATAGATCAAATATTACTACATTACTCATTGTACAGTTATATTAACTTCTCGTATTTCAAACTGGATGCAAATATTGATTGCGAAAAATTTGAGCGTTTATAAAATGTGAGTTGCTATGTAAAGTATAATTTCATTCAAATGTATCCGATTCTCAACTAAATTCTGGTAATTATTCTAATCACATGAATAGGTAAACGAGCAAGAGAAATATTATAACTTTTATGGTAGCCGAATAACGTGATGAATTTGAATAAATTTGTTATTATTACATTAATGTTCAATCAATACAGCAGAATGTAACCGATAAGAAAGTTATTTTTACACGAATTACCACATAGTAACGGTCGCCACCATTATGTGCAAGTTATTTTTTATTATCAATACAAATACTGAAGCGAATAATAATTTTGTTTTCCAGTGATGAATATGTTTAACTGGATCAAAATAATCTGCCAATAATACCCAATTAATTTAATTAATTTGATTGACCAAAACAGCCATTAAATTGGCGATAAAACGTGTAAAAGCGATCAATATTTCCTTGCAATTTGTAACCCGTAGTGGAAGATAATGACAATAATTTAATTTCGTTCACGTAAGCAATAATCGTTTAATAAGCGGTTAAGGCGTATAAGTCGCGTCGAAAGTAAAAGCCACCGTGGAGATATTCGTTGATTAAACGAAGCGCAATTACACTTACAGTTGGCATTTTCTCGGTCACTAATTTTTACTTTTGAAGCCGTTATTCTAGAATATGATAGGACCTTTCTCCTGCAATGTAATACTCGTTTATTCCGCCCAATTTTGAGTCAGCAACAAGTAAAGACAAATAACTAGTTTGAACTTTACACTTCAAAAACTGGTTGGTATATTTTAATGTCCACGTCTTTCCAAAGTTGGTGATTACTTATCTGGCGGAAAACCATACTCATAAATGAGTTTGAAGCTGCTTACATAGTGCACTTATAATTAAATTGATTGATTTAGACTACTAAACTTCAAACGGTATCTCCAGCATAAATAACAATCAATCAATCAAGCCAATCAATCAAGCCAACAATCTTAAGACGTAAGGTGACTCTATTATACTCATACCGACGATAGCTGACAATGACTCACGTTTTTTCGAACAAATAATGCGTTTTCTATGCTTGTTTGCATGCTTAAGCTAACTGTAATTAGAGTGAAATGAAATATGAAACGTATGTCGAATTCCGGCATATGGAACGATGAGTCATTATCAGCTCTCAAAGGGAGTACAAATAAAGCGTTTTCTATGCTTGTTTGCATGCTTAAGGTAACTGTAATTAGAGTGAAATTAAATATGAAACGTATGTCGAATTCCGGCATATGGAACGATGAGTAATTGTCAGCTCTCAAAGGGGCTTCTATAGCAACTTTATGAGTAACAAAATATCTTTACAACAGGAACTACTATAGCAACTTTATGAGTAACAAAATATCTTTACAACAGGGACTACTATAGCAACTTTATGAGTAACAATATATCTTTACAAGAGGGACTACTATAGCAACTTTATGAGTGATACGATATCTTTACAACAAAATTGTATCAAACTTACTAAACTTTTAAAATGTGTGCATACCAACCTTCTGTAATGTATGATTAATATTAAATAACATTTCAAGACCTCACATAATTTGATATCTCGAATAAATGGTACTCATTATTATTAATGCCTTCGTAATGTTTGACTAACTGTACGCTTGCAACTATAAAGTCCTGTTTAGCAACAAGTACGTATAACTAACAACGTTGTGTACGTAACCTTTGGCGATATTAATATTAATCGGCCACAAGAAACTTTCTGACCGTGCAATATCAATACCTAATCTAAATTTCAGCAAATCGATCAACTTCTGTAGGTCATGATTGCATGAATTTCAAATGATGTGGATGCAGCAACTAAACTACGTACAAATCCCAGGAAATTATCATCTCTCATGTATTATTCAATGGCCCGTTTAGTTTGTGGAATATCTTTGAGAATGTTCATCAATGTTAATGGCAAGAAAACTCGATTACTCGTGGATATCTTATATACTGATAATCTAGTAGAAGTATAACATGAACAGCCAAAATTAAATGACCCTACAAATAAAATTTATAAATTGAAAAACTATAATCAAGATTCTAAGGCTGATGATAACTATATTTAGTTACAATTCTATAAAACACAAAGTAACTCTAATAAGTTAAATCATTTATCGTAGATATAACATCTATAAAATATTTTTTTTTAAATACACCTTTTCGACAAATAAACATGTATTAAATTTAATTGCACATTTTAACTGATGTGCAGCTATTGTCAGCATTAATTCAATTGGAACGAGTATAGCTGCGGTTTACGAGGTTGGACAATAAAGTAATGGGACTGATTTTTTCCTGCCTATGGTGTATAACCTTACAAAAATACCGTATAACAAATATATTTTTAGAACATGTTTAGTTTCTTCTATGTAGACCTTTATATTTTTTTATCATGAAGCTGATTGTGTGTAACAATATTATAGTACTCGTACATAAATTATATTAATATATAATTAATTACAGGGAGAATCAAAATAAACTGAACTGTAACAAAATCACTTGTATTTCCAATGGCACAAACTTTCAATGTATTCTGCATAGTATTAATTTTACACGATTTTTGCACTCTATATTTATGCCTAGCTCCGGCTTAGACTTCTAAAGAACATTTGAAAGACTGTTCTGTTAATGTTATCAGTAAATATAATGTTTTGTTATATAATACTGAATATTATTTTTCATTATTGAGTTATTCAGTCATTGAGTTAAACGGCTAAAGACTGCCGAAATTGCATAAACTATATGTAATTAAATTCTGAAGTCTTGCATATTTTTCTTAAACATTATCTACCACCATTTCCATATAAGCGAGCTTCGTATATTTACCAGCTCGCTCTTGGGGTCATATGCGATGGTAATTAGTCATAGCAGCAGAAAAGACCATCGTTAACTGACCACTAAATGTTAACATGATTTAAATAAAACAAATTTATTTTTGTTATAATTTTCATCCATTTTGGATACCAGTTATTATTATATTTTTTATTGTTTTCTTCCTTCTGTATTGTAGTACTTACATTATTTTTATAAAAATCTTATCCAATATTATATATATATATATATATATAAATATATATTGAACTCAAAAAAATGAACACCTCTGAAGATGGCTGTAAAATAGCCGAAACTAGTCAGGCGAAGAAGACATAATAAAAACAATAAAAACAAAAAAAAAACAAAAAAAATCTTTATATCTAAGCATGTAAACTACCAGTAAGTACTCTAATAAAGAAGGAAGAAAACAATAAAAAACAAATTTACTTTGTTATTTCGACGAACCATACAAACATTTTATTTAACAGCATGTCTAGAGATAATTCATATTTATAAATGTTACACTGGACAAATCATTGTAAATATTATTTTATTGAGGTTGTCATAATTATTTGCTGCCAACATCAGTACCACCGTAAAAGAAATAAATGGACTATGAAAAGAAAACTTTTGGTTTAGAGCAAAAAAAAACGACAATAAATAAATTAAATGAATTGCAAAGATCAATCGTTAAATATAATACATCATAAGTAAGCAAATAGTTTGTAGAAGAAACTACTGGATAATGAAAATAGCACGCAGCAGACAGGACTTCAAAAGTGTTACTATTACTACTAACAAGTTACTAAGATATAAGAAAAAGAATTCGTATTTTTTTATACATGTTAATCATCCTAAACTAATTTATACATTAAAACTTTCTTGAATCATACTTATTTTTACGACAACAATTATCACAATCGTTTTGGTGATAGCATCCTTACGGGATAATCTACAAGATAGATTTGTTTTTTAAGACCATACCAAGAACACTTACAACTACTTCTGAAGAAACAGGTGCCAGAGAGAGATGGTCCATAGTTACTAGTATTTAAGAATTGAAGAAAACTGATACTTACAAAAGAATATTTAATTACTTTATATATAAGAACACTACACTTCTTTTTTACATATAGATAAAGGCCGATGGAAACAAAGAAATATAGATGATATTCAGAAGTGAATATCTTCTACAAAAGCAAACACAAACTGATTCTTCCTTAGAATAAGCACTTCCTTCGTGCCCACATATAAAGAAGAAATAATGTTCAGCTCCCATGGTCCCAAATTAGCTTATCTGGCAAGGATAATCAAGAAATGTATAGTGTAGAAGAAAATCAGATAATGCAAGGATGCTAATTATAACAAATTCTGTGCAGATATATGAGCTGTTGAAAACCAAGTATATACAAGGACAATAATAAGTACTAGTACTGTAAAACAAACTGCACAAGTACTCAACAACCTTAGAACTGTACAAGTATTGAACACTGGTACAACACTAGAAGTCTGTACAACTGTACAACTGTACAAGTACGGTACAGCTGTTCAGCTGTACAAAGACTGTACCTGAAAATCAGATAATCCAAGGAGGCCGACTATAACTAATTCTGTGCAGATGTAGACAGGGTTGGAAACCAAGTACAATGACAAGTACAAGTACAAATACTATACCACAAACTGTACAAGTACTGCACAACTATACACGTACTGTACAACTGTAAAACTGTACAAGTACTGTACAACTGTACAACTGTACAATTACTGAACACTGGTACAACTTTACAAGTCTGTACAACTATACAAGTACCTGACAAGGAAAATCAAGAAGTGGATAGTGTAGAAGAAAATCAGATAATGCAAGGAGGCTGACTATAATTAATTCTGTGCAGATATATAAAGCGTTGAAAACCAAGTACAGTGACAAGTACAAGTACAAGTACTGTACAACAAACTATACAAACTGTACAACTATACAAGTACTGTACAACTGTACAATTTGTGAACACTAGTACAACTTTACAAGTCTGTACAACTGTACAAGTTCTGTACAGCTGTACAAAGAATGTACCTGACAAGGAAAATCAAGAAGTGGATAGTTAGAACAAAATCAGATAATGAAAAGAGGCCGACTGTAACTAATTCTGTGCAGATATATGAGGCGTTGAAAACCAAGTACAAAGACAAGAACTGACAAGTACTGTACAACTGTACAAGTACTGTACAGCTGTACAAAGACTGTGACTATACAACTGTACAAAGACTGTACCTGAAACTCAGATAATGCAAGGAGGCCAACTATAACTAATTCTGTGCAGATTAATAAAGCGTTGGAAATGAAGTACAATGACAAGTACAAGTACAAGTACTGTACCACAAACTGTACAAGTACTGTACAACTATACAAGTACTGTACAACTGTACAAGTACTGTACAACTGTACAAGTACTTTACAACTGTACAACTGTACAATTACTGAACAACTTTACAAGTCTGAAGTGGAAGAAAATCAAGAAGTGGATAGTGTAAAAGAAAATCAGATAATGCAAGGAGGCCGACTATAACTAATTCTGTGCAGATATATAATGCGCTGAAAATCAAATACAATGACAAGTACAAGTACAAGTACTGTACAACAAACTGTACAAGTACTGCACAACTATACAAGTACTGTACAACTGTAAAACTGTACAAGTACTGTACAACTGTACAAGTGTACAATTAGTGAACACTGTACAAGTTTGTACAACTGTACAAGTACTGTACAGCTGTGCAAAGAATGTATCTGACAAGGAAAATCAAGTAGTGGATAGTGTAGAAGAAAATCAGATAATGAAAGAAGGCCGACTGTAACTAATTCTGTGCAGATGTACAACTGTAAAAGTACTGTACTGCTGTACAAAGGCTGTGACTGTACAACTGTACACAGACTGTACCTGAAAATCAGATAATGCAAGAAGGCCAACTATAACTAATTCTGTGCAGATATATAAAGCGTTGGAAACCAATTACAATGACAAGTACAAGTACAAGTACTGTACCACAAACTGTACAAGTACTGTACAACTATACAAGTACTGTACAACTGTGCAACTGTACAACTGTACAATTAGTGAACACTGGTACAACTTTACAAGTCTGAAGTGGAAGAAAATCAAGGAAGTGGATATTGTAGAAGAAAATCAGATAATGCAAGGAGGCCGACTATAACTAATTCTGTGCAGATATATAATGCGTTGAAAATCAAATGCAATGACAAGTACAAGTACAAGTACTGTACAATAAACTGTACAAGTACTGTACAGCTGTACAAAGAATGTACCTGACAAGGAAAATCAAGAAATGGATAGTGTAGACGAAAATCAGATAATGAAAGGAGGACGACTATAACTAATTCTGTGCAGATATATGAGGTGTTGAAAACCAAGTACAAGGACAAGAACTGTACAACAAACTGTACAAGTACTGTACAACTGTACAAGTACTGTACAACTATACAAGTACTGTACAACTGTACAAGTACTATACAACTGTACAAGTCTGTACAACTGTACAAGTACTTTACAACTGTACAACTGTACAAGGCTGTACAACTGTAGAAGTACTGTACAACTGTAGTACAACTGTAGTACAACTGGTACAAGTACCAGTACAACATGTACAAGGGACAACATTCTCGTGTGAGAATGTTGTCTCTTGTACATTTCTGGACTCATCTGAATAAATAAAAAATACTGAGTTACACCACTCTGGTTTTAAATGGCTCATATCTCTCTGAAAATGTACAATTGTTCTAACCCATTTTATATTTGTAGATAAGTAAGATACGTGTGATACATGAGGGTTTATGTTCGGGCAGCTCTGGCCTAGCTAGTCTGATATTAGGCAGACCCCTCCGAGCACCATTCTTGCTTTCACCAATCACCTGGGATGGTCGGACGGGTGAGCAAACAGTGGACTGTGGCCCTTAACAAAGAAGGTGGAACGAGCCTTATAAGGCCTAGGTGCTGAAAACTCTACATAACGTGAACACTTGTAGTGACCATCGGGACAACAGATTATGAGATTCCGAAATTAACTAGCAGACTGTGGAAAAACGTTGCCAGGAGAAATAAAGTATTATTATTATGAGAGAAGATGACAATCTCACGATATATCACAATTTATAATATTGTAGATTGTAATATTGTATATATTGTATATTACATATTGTATATTTTAATATTGTAATATTCCAATTAGAACCAATCGAATTCTAGAATCCAGAAAGAAGTGCTTGAGATCTATGGGTGGTGTGGTTTCTATAATGTATCTTATAATACATCTTTGAACTTATAAAGCTACATCTAATCTTTATCTTGTTATCTTTATATTGTTATCTTTATCTAATATCTTTATATTTTCTTGTAATTGTAGCTTCTATATATTCTGTTTGCTGTGCATATTCTTGTATCATGTAATGAATCTTTATAAGTTTACGGATTGCATTGTTGCTTCTTCTTATTCTGTTTGCCATACATATACTTGTATCATATAATGAATCTTTATAAGTTGACGGAGGACATTGTAGCTTCTACTTATTCTATTTGTTATACATTTTATCCTTCATTGGTGGTTATAAGAAAAAACTATTTGATGAAGTACATTGTAACTTCTACTAATCTGCGGCCTATACTTATTATGAATCTATGTTTGTTATAGGAGTTGTGTCGAATGAAAACTAGCAGGATGTTAGCATCAAAGTTATTACGAAACTTCTTAGTTCTATGTAGATTAGTATACAATAGTAGATTGTAAGTTCTACTTGTTTGGGGGCTATATTTCTTATGATTCTATGATTCTTATAAGAGTTGAGACATATACTTGTATCGTATAATGTATCTTTATAAGTTGACGGAGTACATTGTAGTTTCTAGATATTCTGTTTGATGTACATTTTATCCTTCGTTGGTGGTTATAAGAGAAACCTTTTTGGCGTAACAGATTGTAACTTCTACTTATCTGTGGGCAATACTTGATTCTATGATTCTTATAAGAGATATATCGGATAAAAACTAGCAGGATGTTGGTACCAAATTTATTACAAAACTTCTTAGTTCTATGTAGACTTGTCTACAATAGTATATTGTAACTTTTACTTGTCTGTGGGCTATACTTATTGTAGTTCTATGTTTGATATAAGAGTTATAGTATCGAATGAAAACTAGCAGGATGTTAGCACCAAATTTATTACAAAACTTTTTAGTTCTATGTAGACTAGTACACTATAGTAGATTGTAACTTGTACTTGTCTGCGGGCTACACTTATTCTATGTTATAAGAGTTGTAGTGTAGAATGAAAACTAGTAGGATGTTGACACCAAATTTATTACAAAACTTCTTAGTTCTATGTAGACTAGTACACTATAGTAGATTGTAACTTCTACTTGTCTTTGGGCTATACTTATGATTCTATGATTCTTATAAGAGTTGTGTCGAATGAAAACTAGCAGGATGTTAGTACCAAAATTATTACAATACTTCTTAGTTCTAAGTAGACTAGTCCACTATAGTAGACTGTAAGTTCTACTTGTCTGCGTACTATGCTTATTATAGTTCTATGTTTGTTATAAGAGTTGTAGTGTAGAATGAAAACTAGTAGGCTGTTAGCTCGAAAATTATTGCAAAACTTCTTAGTTCTATGTATACTAGTTCACTATAGTAGATTGTAACTTCTACTTGTCTGTGGGCTATACTTATTATAGTTCTATGATTGATATAAGAGTTATAGTGTCGAATGAAAACTAGCAGGATGTTAGCACTTCTTAGTTCTATGTAGACCAGTACACTATAGTAGATTCTAACTTCTACTTGTCTTTAGGCTATACTTATGATTCTATGATTCTTATAAGAGTTGTGTCGAATGAAAACTAACACGATGTTAGTACCAAATTTATTACAAAACTTCTTAGTTCTATGTAGACTAGTCCACTATAGTAGATTGTAGATTCTACTTGTCTGTGGGCTATACATATTATAGATCTATGTTTGATATAATAGTTGTAGTGTAGACTGAAAAGCTCGAAATTTATTCCAAAACTTCTTATTTCTACGTTCACTAGTCCACTATAGTACATTGTAACTTCTACTTGTCTGCGGGCTATACTTATTCTATGTTATAAGAGTTATATTCTATGTTATAAGAGTTGTAGTGTAGAATGAAAACTAGCAGGATGTTAGCACCAAATTTATTACAAAACTTCTTAGATGTATGTGGACTAGTCCACCATGGTGCACATTGGTGAACCGGAACGGCTATTCTCAAGCTCATTGTTTCCTATTATTTGTAAATTCATGTAAATAATTCGGTTGTACCATGTACCATGGAACTACCAGTGGTACCACAGAGTAAGGATGAATATGTTTTACTCAATGGTACTACTTTAACGGTACTTCAGTGGTAAACAGATATAGAAATAGGAGTGCCGATACTGTTCAATCCAGTAGCATAAGTCTCCAATCAAAGCTGGCTGTAATGCTTCAGAAGCATCGTTAAACAACGTTTCTATGGCAATGTTTATAACAAATTCAAAACAGCGAATGTGTACAAATGTGAAAATTCAAGTTTTCACAAAACAATTTTACAGTGAATACATTAAACGTTGTAATGAATATATAACCAGGTAAGTACAGTTGAACAAAGTACGTAAATTGCGTTAAAGATAACCTTATTTAACCTTCAAAGTTCAAAAATCTTACCTTTCACATGTAGTTCTACGTTGCACCCTCGTATGGAACTAATGCATCAGTTTCACGAGATCGTCCTCTTCTAGTGATGAAACTTGGGCTTATGATTTAATTACACAAGCTTTAGAAATCTGCAATACCACAAAACCGCCAAATTAATTTTGCGAGATATTTGGTTAATGTGTGCACGAGTACATTTGGTTGTCTAGCATCAACCACGATACGAATCCACAGGTTAGACTGATCACGTACTATTGTATACTTATTTTATACTGTATTATATGTATTATCACATTAATTAGATAATTGATAATACCTAAATTACCATAAAATAGCACAAATTGATAATTACCTGCATATTTTATAAGTAGCTTGTTGAAACAATTGCAGCACTGAAAAACATTATACCACTACAGTTGACTTGATTGGTATTAATTCCACAAACCGTATTGTGTCGCCATCTGTACTTTCACAACGGTTATTACAGCAATGCCAAATGAAATAATATAATAATAATAATATAATAATAATAATATTCGTTATACGCATTAAGGCTATAATTACTAAATATAACTGTGAAAACGAATTAAAATCAGTAAAAATATGGTAATTATGTATATGGTACATAATATTAACTTATTTAATTATTAATGGTAATAGAGTAGTTCAAATACTCTCATTCTACAGGGTGTTTTAAATTAAACCACCCTAATCGCCATTTCAAGACACTTATTTAGAACTTATTTACAATAAAAAGTAAGAAAATCAGGCATATGGTCTATACATGAATAAATTTCGAAATTTTTGAATTCAAGCTTAATATACAGCGTGTCCCATAAAGTTCAAGCTACTTTAAGCTGGATACTAATTGATGACACTATTCAAGAGTCTAATATGTCTTGTATCATTGATGAAATATTTCCTTTCATAATTGATCAATGAAGGAATCTTCTTAGTGATATATGATGAAATTAAATAAAACAAACATTTTTCATTGTTTATATTATTTAGGGCTGCAGTTTCCAAAATTAGGATAGTAATGATGATAGCCAACCTCCGGAATGGAGACGGCACATGAAGAAGAAGATTGTTTATATCACAGTGTTTATTAAACTTATTGACTATAGTTTCGATCACGTTCTGATAATTATCAAACTTAGAGTAATAATGATAAGAACGTGATCGAAACTATAATCACTATTTTTTATATACAGTGTGTGTAAACAAAGAAAAGTGTTTGTATTATTTAATCCTTTCATAATGTTTAACAAGATTTTTTCGAATGTCATCATTTGTCGATATTTGGTTGGAACTTATTGAAATAGTTGAAACCATTTTCCTGGGCACACGTCAAATATAGTTGCCTATAGTTTTCATGAAGAAATTTATAATTAACTGTAAAGTAGTGATGGATCTTAAAGTTTAGTAAAGTGAAATTAAAGTCTAAAGTTTAATGTTGGATGTCGAAGCTGATGTTACTTTATGTTTGATGTAAAATAGTCCATTAATACTTAAATTATCGTCAATGTAAATATTTATTTTTATATCGTATTTTAAATAACGGTAAAAGAGGAGTTAAAATACTTTCAATCTACAGGATGATTCAAATTAAACCACCCAAATCGCCATTTCGAGACACTTATTTAGAAGCTTATTTAGGATAAATAGTAAGAAAATCAGGCATATGGTCTATACATGTATAAATTTCTAAATTTTTGAATTCAAGCTTAATATACAGAGTGTCCCATATAGTTCAAGCTACTTTGAGCTGAAAACTAATAGATGACACTATTCAAGATGCAAATGCAATATGTCTTGTATCATTGCTGAAATATTTCCTTTCATAATGTTTAACAAGATTTTTTCGAATGTCGTTATTTCTCATTATTTATTTGGAACTTATTGAAATAGTTGACACCATTTTTCTGTTCACACGCCAAATATAATTGCCTATAGTTTTAGTGAGGAACTTTTTAATTAACTGAAAAGTAGTGATGGATGTTAAAGTTATGTAAAGTGAAATTAAAGTCTGAAGTTTGTAGTTGGATTTCGAAGCTGAAGTTAGTTCATGTTTGATGTAGAATAGCCCATTGATGAAATTTATAATGAACTGTAAAGTAGTGATGGATGTTAAAGTTTAGTAAAGTGAAATTAAAGCCTAAAGTTTGAAGTTGGATTTCGAAGTTGAAGTTAACCTCATGTTTGAGGTACAATAGTCCACTGGTACTTAGATTATCTTCAATGTAAATATTTATTTTTATATCGCAATTTAAATAACGGTAATAGAGGAGTTCAAATACTCTCAATCTACAGGATGTTTCAAATGAAACAATCCAAATTGCTATTTCGAGATACTTATTTGGGAGCTTATTTATGGTAAAAAGTAATCAAATCTGGCAACTAATCTAAAATTTGGAATAGGTATCTATAATATCTATCAGTTGTCATATCATGAGTGTCAATGTAATGGGTTGAAGTCATAAGATTCATAATAAATCAATGTCATCTTTATGTCCTATACTTATACTTGGTGTTGATACGACTATTTCACAAATGAAACACGTTTTTGAAAATTAATTTTAGGCATGTTTATCAATAATGATAATAATAATAATTATTATTATTATTATTGTGTACTCAATACTATTAGTGTTGTACATTGCAATACAGACATAGATTTAATCTTAGACCTAAACATACGTACACATAATCTACAATTAAAATTAAGTGATTAAGGCCCGTATCAATACTCTGTACTTGAGCATAAAATCGACTCAAGTCGTATATTTGGTTGTGTATTCTCTATGAACGTTTATGCACCAAACGCAACCAAATATACGCAAATATACGATTTGAGTCGTACTCATGCCCAAGTACAGACTATAGATACGGGCCTAAGTCAAAAAATACAATTAAAATTTTCTTATAGGCAATCTAAGATTGATTGAAGAACTCATATTTAGAATAAAAAAACATGACAGTAACATTTGAAATAATTAAAAGTTTACGTATTTGCCAAACTTTAATGTTTCGCTTTTTCTACAGAAAAATAACTACCATCTGGTGGATGGACATGGCGATTTGGGTGGTTTCTTTTGAAACACCCTGTATTGTTGAGGCGTATTTATGAGTAATTAAAACATTTCGCTATTCGTATAACCCGAATAATAGAGGCTTGAGAACAATTAGAAGGTTTTCTAAGTAGACAAGGTTCAAATAGACACAATGATTGATAAAGGCGTGTTCTCACGAATCAAATGTATTTGATCGATTATAGATGATCAACAAAAGTTGACTATAATTTAAAGTTGATCAACTCTATTGAAACCAAGGTTCTCACTATAGTTTTCATTCAAGTTCTGTTGATCAACTACAATCGATCAATTAAACTTGATTCGTGAGAACGCGCCTTTATATCCAGAATCAATAAAGAAAACAAAGAAGAAGAAGAAGATCATTTTTTTGGCACTTCTCTTCTGAATTCGTCCCTTTTTTTATGAAAAACTGAGGAGTATTGCTTTCTTGGGTGCTATTTCTGATGGCTTTCCCTTATGCATCGATATCTTCTACATAAACTATGACACATTGATTGCTTTGGATGTTGTATCCATTTCTAATTACGCTTTTCCTGAACACTCTTACGTCCAGCGATACAATCGATCAATTAAACTTGAATAGTGAGATCGCCCCGTTATATCCAGAATCAATAGAGAAAACAAAGAAGAAGAAGAAGAAGAAGAAGAAGATCATTTCTTGGCACTTCTCTTCTGAATTCGTCGCTTTTTTTTACAAAAAACTTAGGAGTATTGCTTTCTTGGGTGCTATTTCTGATGATCCCTTATGCATCGATATCTTCTACAGAAAAACACTTCCTGTTTCTATGATACCTTCTGAGAATTGCTTTCTTTGGAGGTTGGATCCATTTCTAATCACGCTTTTCCTGAACACTCTTATGTCCAGCCATACAATCGCTCAATTAAACTTGATTCGTGAGAACGTGAATTAAGAAGAATAAGATCATTTCCTCGGCACTTCTTTTCTGAATTCATCGCTTTCTTCTAAGAAAAACGTAGGAGTATTGCTTTCTTGAGTGCTATTTCTGATTGCCTTTTCTCATTCATTAATATCTTCTACAGAAAAAAAAACACTTCCTGTTTCTATGACACCTCTTGAGAATTGTTTTCTTTAGAGGTATTGGATCAATTTCTCATCACGCTTTTCCTGAACACTCTTACGTCAAGCAATACAATCGATCAATTAAACTGGATTCGTGAGAACGTGAATTAGGAAGAATAAGATCATTTCCTTGGCACTTCTTTTCTGAATTCATCGCTTTGTTCTAAGAAAAACTTAAGAGTATTGCGTTTTTGAGTGCTATTTCTGATTGATTTCCCTCATTCATTAATATTTTCTACAGAAAAAAAAACACTTCCTGTTTCTATGACACCTCTTGAGGACTGTTTTCTTTGGAGGTATTGGATCCATTTCTCATCAGGCTTTTCCTGAACACTCTTACGTTCTGTATTAAAGTCTTCATGGGTTCTGGTTTGAGACTTATGTGATCCTGTTTTTATCACTTTTTTTCTGAGAACGTCATTGCTGTTTGTGCGAAATTTTGAGGCGATTTTTATAGAGCTACTGAATCGTTTCTCCTGTATCTACTTGAATACAATGTTGACACGTAAACTGCGTTTGTAAGAACTTCGTTTCATCTGATAATGTAATCATTTCTTATGGATAACATTCATAACAAAAAGAGGTGGTCAGAGAAAAATTACGACACGAGGACAGAAGAACACTTCAAATTTAAAGTAAAATTTTGAAGATGAAATTTGAAAAAGTTTTAGCTAAAGTTTGAAGGATGCCATATTCAACATTTTCCATTGTTAAAGCATGCATTTATACGAAGTTTTCTTTTCGTACAGAATCTTGGCTCATTTGAGATTTCATGTTTGCAAGGTAATTGTTTTAAGAGATATGCCCAAAATATTATATCGGTAATTTGAAACCGTTTCAACGCGCTGTATGATGGTTTGGTAGTTAAAATGTTTGTAATATTCACATAAGAAGCAATGCCAATTTGAACATGAGAGTTCTCACTCATGTTAACTTACGAAAAGAAAGCATCTATAGCCTATATCCATTATTGCGCTTAATTTTGACTCAAGAACGTATATTTGGTTGCGTATTGCTATAAACTTTTATAGAAAACACGCAACCAAATAAACGTTCATTGAATTTAAGAGTTCTCACTCCATACTCAGTGAACTTGTGAAAGAAAAGCACCTATAATCCATTATTGAGTTCGATTTTGACTTAAAAACGTATATTTGGTTCCGGATTTCTATAAACTTTTATAGAAAATACGCAATCAAATAAACGTTCTTTGAATTTAAGAGTTCTCACTCCATACTCAGTTAACTTGTGAAAGGAAAGCACCTCTAGTCCATTCTTGAGGTTGTTTTTAACTCAAGAATGTATATTTGGTTGCGAATTTCAATAAACTTTTATGGAAAACACGCAACCAAATAAACGTTCTTTGAATTTAAGAGTTCTCACTCCATACTCAGTTAACTTGTGACGTGGAAAACAATTATACTCCATTCTTGAGCTTGATTTTGACTCAAGAATGTATATTTGGGTGCGTATTTGTATAAACTTTTATCAACAATGCCCAACCAAATATATGTTCTTGAGTCACATTAATGATCGTGTATAGATCGTAGTATCATAGATCATGTATAAATACGGGCGTAAAGCTGTCCGTCCACTGAGTCGGAAACGCTCCGCGCTGCGGTTAATTTCAGTTTGCAAAGGTAGGCTCTTTCGCCTTAAAACGCGGCGCGGGTGTTTTTCAAATATACTGTCAGCTTACAATATGTATATTTACCTATGCAATCTCTGGTCTTGACCGCGGCGCGGCGCGTTACCTAATGGATGGATACCTTGAGACTGCCACAATTCATTGAAATAATTTTACCATTATTACCATTGCTACTTTCACAAATTTCAAATTAACAACATTACATAAATTCGGATGAAAATATAAATTTCGGCTATTACTTTGGCCGAAAGATCAATCTTTAGAGCTGTAACCCAGAGTCTCTGGGTGAAAATATGCAAAATATATTTATTGCATATTTATTATCAGATATCTGTTTGGTATACATAATGCTAATTCTCCTGAAAATTTGACAAAGTTTCAGTATTAAATAAGTGAGAAAATCAAACACTTAACTTTCTGCAATGACAAGTATCAGTTAGCTACTACTGAAATTTCTGAAAATGTATTTATTGCATATTTATTATCAGATATCTGTTTGGTATACTTGAAGCTAATACTACTAAAAATTTGACAAAGTTTTAGTATAAAATAAGTATGAAAATCAAACACTTAACTTTCTGCAATGACAAGTATTGGTTAGATACTACTGAAATTTCTGAAAATTTATTTATTGCATATTTCATATCATATATCTGTTTGCTCTACTTGAAGCTAATACTCTTGAAAATTTGACAAAGTTTTAGTATTAAATAAGTGAGAAAATCAAACACTTAACTTTCTGCAATGACAAGTATCGGTTAGTTACTACTGAATTGTCTGCAAATATATTTATTGCATATTTATTATCAGATATCTGTTTCGTATACTTGAAGTTAATACTCCTGAAAATTTGACAAAGTTTCAGTATTAAATAAGTGAGAAAATCAAACACTTAACTTTCTGCAATGACAAGTATCGGATAGCTACTACTGAAATTTCTGAAAATTTATTTATTGTATATTTATTATCAGATATCTGTTTGGTATACTTGAAGCTAATACTCCTGAAAATTTGACAAAGTTTCAGTATAAAATAAATGAGAAAATCAAACACTTAACTTTCTGCAATGACACGTATCGGTTAGCTACTACTGAAATTTCTGAAAATTTATTTATTGCATATTTATTATCAGATATCTATTTGGTATACTTGAAGCTAATACTCCTGAAAATTTGACAAAGTTTCAGTATAAAATAAGTGAGAAAATCAAACACATCACTTTCTGCAATGACAATTATCGGTTAGCTACTACTGAAATATCCGAAAATTTATTTATTGCATATTTATTATCAGACATCTGTTTGGTATACTTGAAGCTAATACTCCTGAAAATTTGACAAAGTTTCAGTATTAAATAAGTGAGAAAATCAAACACTTAACTTTCTGCAATGACAAGTATCGGTTAGCTACTACTGAAATTTCTGAAAAAATATTAATTGCATTTTTATTATCAGATATCTGTTTGGTATACTTGAAGCTAATACTCCTGAAAGTTTGAGAAAGTTTCAGTATTAAATAAGTGAGAAAATCAAACACATCACTTTCTGCAATGACAATTATTGGTTAGCTACTACTGAAATTTCTGAAAATTTATTTATTGCATATTTATAATCAGATATCTGTATGGTATACTTGAAGCTAATGCTCCTGAAAATTTGACAAAGTTTCAGTATTAAATAAGTGAGAAAATCAGACACTTAACTTTCTGCAATGACAAGTATCAGTTACCTACTACTGAAATTTCTGAAAATGTATTTATTGCATATCTATTATCAGATATCTGTTTGGTATACTTAAAGCTAATACTCCTGAAAGTTTGACAAAGTTTCAGTATAAAATAAGTGAGAAAATCAAGCACATAACTTTCTGCAATGACAAGTATCGGTTAGCTACTACTGAAATTTCTGAAAATTTATTTATTGCATATTTATTATCAGATATCTGTTTGGTATACTTGAAGCTAATACTCCTAAAAAATTGACAAAGTTTCAGTATAAAATAAGTGAGAAAATTAAACACTTAACTTTCTGCAATGACAAGTATCAGTTAGCTACTACTGAAATTTCTGAAAATGTATTTATTGCATATGTATTATTAGATATCTGTTTGGTATACTTGAAGCTAATACTCCTGAAAAGTTGACAAAGTTTCAGTATTAAATAAGTGAGAAAATCAAACACTTAACTTTCTGCAATAACAAGTATCGGTTAGCTACTACTGAAATTTCTGAAATTTTTTTTATTGCATATTTCATATCATATATCTGTTTGCTCTACTTGAAGCTAATACTCCTAAAAAATTGACAAAGTTTAAGTATTAAATAAGTGATAAAATCAAACACTTAACTTTCTGCAATGACAAGTATTAGTTAGCTACTACTGAAATTTCTGAAAATATATTTATTGCATATTTATTATCAGATATCTGTTTGGTATATTTGAAGCTAATATTCCTGAAAGTTTGACAAAGGTTGACTATAAAATAAGTGAGAAAATCAAACACTTAACTTTCTGCAATGACAAGTCTCGGTAAGCTACTACTGAAATTTCTGAAAATAATCAGGTTCTAGGAGAAGTTGATAGCGGTTATATTGTTCAAAAATGTATTTGGGAACATTTAAGGGGATTTACATATTGTTAACACTTTAAGCTACATTCAAACTCGCTACCTAAATTAAATAAAAAAATAACAAGTGCAAGGTAATTATAGAATTCAATTCACAATTAATTGAATCGCTTATTGATATTATAACCAATTTTTTGTTGTTGTAATTTCCGTTTAAATGTTTAATAGATTTTCGTATGGAACGATTTAAATTTTTAATAGCTTCCTGTTCGTTCGTAAAATTAATGCCGTC
Source organism: Othius punctulatus (assembly GCA_951805005.1). Classification (NCBI taxonomy): domain Eukaryota; kingdom Metazoa; phylum Arthropoda; class Insecta; order Coleoptera; family Staphylinidae; genus Othius; species Othius punctulatus. The sequence continues at coordinate 17,157,980 of OX638144.1, forward strand.
TTAAGTGCTCCGAGATTTACGTCATATCCTCAAATTAGGTACACGAGGAAAGAGCGTAGCACTTATCAGGGAAAAGCGTCTGTTTTATTACCACAGATTTGTCTTATTCATGTGAGCATGCAGTGCTCTATGTTTGTAGGTGTCCACAAATGAGGCAGATTTGTTATGTGTGCAGGTCGTGACGAATTGTTCGCTCTTACAGCTCTCAGGAGTCGACCCCAACAACATAAACGAGTTGCCATTAGTATTTAACAGTGCATGCACACAGTAATTCTGTACTACATTTATGTGTACATCTATAACCATGAAATGGTAACAAGTTTATTTTTGTCAAAATCAGTTTGATAATTTGACCAACAGTAATGTAAACCAAAAAATATCATTCCTGCACAATAATCGAGGAGCGTCTATGCAAAACTAGCTTCCTAGCTTAGCTATTGCCTTTTCTTTAATAACTAATAATCATTTTTCCGTTAAATCTATTGCAGCTTTTACAAATTTTATATTAACATCACAAAAATTCAGATGGTCATATAAATTTCGGCCACTACTCTGCCGAAAGCTCAATTTTTAGATCTGTAACCCAGAGTCTCTCGGTTCGAATCCCGTTATAGGAGAAGTTGAAATCGGTTATATGGTTCAAATATTTATTTGGGAACCCTTTAAGCTCCGTTGCATGCTAATTAATATCAGTGACCATATCTATGTCCCAAAAATTTTCCATGCCCAAAATTCAAATACGACGATATTTGAGTTACTTCTCAGAAAAATATAATTTTCCATATATCTTAGGAAAGGGTCCCACTCCTAAGATATTTTGGAAAATTATATATTTCTGAGAAGCTACTGAAATATCGTCGTATTTGAATTTTGGACTGGTTCGTTTATGTTTAGACTCGGTGGACTAAACAGAAATAATGTTCTGAACTGAACAAATTGGAAAACTATTAGTTTTTCTCCCATCGTCCTACAATCAGTAATTTTCTAGTCTACACGCAAGACAGAAAATTGATGATTCCTTTAGTGCTGACGGTTGCTATGTAATGAAAAAATAACAGTACTGGAATATTACATTTCCTACCTAGGCCGGCAATGAGTTATTCCCGGAGGTCTACAACAAATTATTTCTTCTATTAACTTCCATATTTCTACGGAACTTCTACTTCTATACTTCTACTTACATACTTCTACTTCTACTTTTACGAACTTTCTACAAAAATATTGCGATGGGAGAAAAATATTATGTGCGGTTCGTACATGAAGTGCTTTTCCGGCCTCTTCGGCTTGCTGTCCTTGACTAATGGCTGGGACATCAATATCCGCCTGAAATATAGCCCTTCCTGTACTAACTACACAATATGCCATTATATGGCCACATTTCCAAAATTTATTTCCAAACATCGCATGCCTATTGGTCCGTCTCGACTTTCGTTGGTCATTCTTATTGTCGTCATGTTCACCAGTTCAGAATGACCGAATATTATGATTTTGAAAAATTGAAGCTCTAGTAGTTCTTCACATTTAATTTTCATTTCATCATTATTATATTGTTTTTCCTACAACTGCTGCACGTTTTGTGTTTTCTCCTTCGTAATTTCATTTCCAAGAGGCTGTAGTCTCAATTTAAAATCATTTTCAGTTTTGGCTCTTTTCACCATTTACTGATACGACAGCTTCAACTTGAAATTTTTAAATTCACTACATTTGTACTTAACCGTTGTATTTTTATTTTTTCCCTCTCTATATTCGTAGTCTATCCGATTAAGTTATTTATGCCTGGTAATTTGTTGTAATGTTCATCCGTTATGTTTATTTAATCTGTATAAACACTAATATTTTCCTAAAACCTTAACTTTTCAGAAATTGGAATAAACCTCGTAATATGTATTTCACCTCCAGAAGGAAAACAAAACTGACTGTATTCAAAACAATATATACACCAATTTTAACATATGGGAGTGATACCGAAATTACCGAAAGGCATCCGAAATGAAATTCCTATGAAGAAAAGAACGCATCACGAAGAGAGACAAAATAAAAAATGTGCACATAAGAGAAAGGCTTGGAGTAAAAGCAACACAAAAGAAAATATGAGAAGGCCAACTAAGGTGGTTTGGACATATAAGCAGAATGGGTAGAGATAGGCTAGTAAAGAAAGCATGGAAAGCAAAATCAAAGGAAAATAAGCCAAAAGGTAGACCGAGAGAAACGTGGAATGACACAATTATGAAAACGCTGGAGAGTAGAGGTAAAAGCTGGAAACAGACAAAGTAGCTAACAAAAGAGAAAAAAAAACAGTGGATAGAGTTCTACAAACAGTAGACCAAAACTCCGACACCCAAGAGGGTACAAGGGGTCAATGCCTAAGAAAGAAACGTGTTAAAGTTGAATAACAACTTTATAGTTCATAGTTGAGCATTAGCAATTTTGAAGTTCAATTTTGTGTTCTAATACTGCACCTTTATACTTACATATAAAACTGAAGGGATTTGGAAAGAGTCAGATTCTTGGCTCATAAAGTGAATAAGTTGTGACATTTCTAAAAAAAACGAGCTAATTTTTCCTATATACGATTTTAAATGGTCAACGAAGTACAATCAATCGCTGGCAGCTGCATTAATCAATTGGATTGAGATTATACACAATTATTTTTTTGGGAATGAGTGGTTGGCGTTAATAGAATTCCCAAAATGTTTACCTTAATAGCTTACTAGCTCTGATATACTTTTATTAACACTGGAGGCTTTTACTTCGTGATACATTATGTATAAATAAAAAATGTAATTTTTATTTTGTAGGCTAATATACTACTTTTCTTATAAATGATACACTTTTTAGTTTGTTAATATCTCTTATTTTTTGTTTTCTTTGAGGGAAACCTTTCAGTTGGGACTATACTCTGATCTGACAAATGTAGAAGTAACTTCTATCGTAAGGCTGGACCGCGGCGGGAGATGAGCGGGTGGGGACGCAAATTCCATAGTGTGTACCGATGCATTACTTCTACAATTTTAAGACTCCGGTATAATTTATGTAATAGGTATAATTGATTGAGCACTATTTAGAACATAATATGTGAAAGTTATTATAAACATGTTAACGTGAACGGCGACAATTTACAGGACCGATTCTACACAACATAGGTCCAACACTAATGTAGCGTTTGCAGTAACAAAATTCACTTAACCCTGCGACATTGTTATAATTGTATTATTGCGGCCTTGTCAGGGTAGACCAGAGCATGCGGCTAGACCAATCCACTACCAATGCTTGTGTGGAACTATTCAAGTGCCGATCACGCATGTAACAATTTTTATATAAGCTTCGGCTTGAAATTGGACAGAGTATAGATGGGTTAAAGTAGTCATCATTTAAGTCATCACTTAAATAGCTTAAAGACTCCTGCATCTCTTACCAGGTCGACGTGATAATTTCTGGAAGAATAAGGAAATAAAACACGATTGTCTCTCGCATTTCTTTGTATTCAGTTATCATCTACATCGACATATATAAAAATAGAAAACGTCCCTACAAACGGGAATTACATTACATCGGTGTATCAGTTTGGCCTATGCGCAGGGCGCTAATAGTTTCCTACGAACTAAAAATTACTCACAGCATCGTTTCAAGTGTAAATTAAAAAATACTATAAGCCTACACGATTATTTGGTCTTGTGGGGAGTATGTACACAGCGGGTCGGGAGGAGCGATCCGTCCCTCACGTTAAATCATCGAAAATTTCAACACAATAAATAAAAAAAAAACTATAAACAATAAATTACGATAACAATGGAGGATTCGATGGGCAGTTACCGGGCGATGAAGGCCATGATCGGCAGGACGAGGAGGAGGAGGAAGTTCATGGTGGCACGTCCTGATCCTGATGACTGGCGTAACCGGTAGCTGCATTGGATCGAAGAGTTTGTTGAGTATGTTACGAACTTGGGGAAATTTTCCACTTTTTCTTTCTGGAAATAAAACAAATAATTGGTTTTCTACCACAAAAGATGTCATGGGCGATAAACAATGGATGGGACTAAGGTCCATTCCAAGTTTGGTTCGTTCAGCCATGAATCAAGAAAAAATGAATTATATTTTCGCAAATATCCGTTAATGAATACATCCATAAGAAGAAGAAACTTACAATTGCCAAACTGTCATCTTTCTTCCTGCAAAACGTCAAGTGCAATCCTTTGTAGAAGTACTCCTCAATTTTCTGCGTGACCGACGTCTCGTTGTAAGGAATGCTCTCCAGATGCGCCATGAAGCTCTTGTTCTGGAACTCCGGCGGCTCTTTGATGATGAGCCTGTCCAGGAGGGTGTTGCCCTCGTTGCCCTCGCCCTCGATGGTGTAGTCCTTGGCGTTTTGGATGGCCAAGATGGCGCGTTCATTGGCCTCGCGGGAGTTCTCATCCCCAGGCTTGTACTTGAACAGCGGCGCCCTGGTGGTCGGTGGGGTCACCGTGGTCTCGGTGCCGCCCTCCAGGAAGATCCTCTCGATGTCGTTCATGCTCTTGTCGTAGAACTCCTTTGCCCCGAGCGTCTCGAAGAAGTACTTAATCGGGGGCATCGAGTAGCAGCCGGCCAGCTCCGTTCGCGGGTAGTGCAGGATAAAGGCCAGGCACATCTCCTCCAGCGTCGAGTAGCCCCCGAGGGTGGGCCGGTTGCGGTCCCTCGTGGAGTAGGTGCATTCGGTGATGAGGCTATCGCCGGGGAGGATTTTGACCTCATGGGACAGCCGTCGTGATTGCTGGAAGTTGAAGTCGTAGTGGTTGTCCTGGGCTATCGGGGAGAGCTCCTTCTCGCCACGCACGTGGCGCAGTTTCAGCTTTCTGCCTGCCAGGTGGGAGTGCAGAAGCACGGACACCACGTTGATGCCTGTCTTGGGAATCATCTGCAAAAGATTAACAACGAGGTTAAATTACGTGGAGCCTTTTTTAACCCTGCCTACTCTCCGACATCGAGAGCCCGGCCCTCTTCGTTACTTCAAAGGGATCCTCCGCTTGCTCCGCGGCCGAACGCGTTGAAGGCCCATCAGGCACGTCACAAATTGCCGTTGTTAGCGCCAATAACGCAAACACAACTTATTATTAGGTGGCAGAATGCAGAAAATTGACAAGAAAGTTCGAAAAAAGAAAACTGTAGGTATTGAAAAATAATCCAGTTGAAAAAAATGGTAAACCGCTAGTTTGGCTGACAGGTTAGAACGCTTGCTTAGCATGCACGAAGACCTGGGTTCGAGCCCCAGTACGAGTAGTACATTTGTACTGAGAAACTAGTGCCATTCGCCGTTGGGAGCTCATTAACGGCGCTCTAGAGATCGTGGGCGAATTTCTAGAGTAATAAGCCCTAACTCAATACACACACTTACACAAAACACACGGCAGAAGGACCCCCGTTGGTCGATAGCCAGTTAGGGATAATATCCCTAACAAATACAGTCACTACTACTAATCCAGTTGTATCGAGCGTCCAACAAAAATCGACCACGAAGTTGGCGCTGACAATGTAAAGTCATGTCTACACTGAGATCAAATCTGACATGTCAACAAGACATATCAACCAATGCAGATCGTAATGCAGATATGACTTGAGATTGCCAAAGCCTAGTCGATTTTTATTGAACGCTCGATACATGGTGGGCAAATTTAGGTGTTTATGTAGGTGAACTTGACAACTATATACGAACAATATTTATCGGCGTAATTTTTTGATAGAAATTCAGTAGCGAAATTCAAAATTAGCAATCGCCTTTTGTTTTTAAGTTGCGATTTTTCGATATTTTACTGCAAGATGATACTTTGCTGGGTTGTAAAATCAGATGACAGTGTTTTACACGTTCACACATTACACACTTTTTAGAGTAAAACATTGGCAATGGAAGTAAGTAAGTATTATAAGCTGGTTCTGGCGCAGTTTAGATGACGACCTTACGGAGATTTTAGTGGACGTGAACCCGCATATATTAACTACTGAAGTGCAAGAAGAAATTAGTGCGATTCACATATTAAATGCCGTCCAACGTACCCATATGCCTATGAAACGGCTCACTCGTTACTAAACATAGAACCAGCTGTGTTTCTACTCCAACTACTACTGTGAAGTACCCTCGAAAATAATACTACTAATTTTTGAGTTGCGCTTACTTGTTTGGTGCAATCGAAGCTGCAATACCCTGCAGATCTGTACTCATTCTGCTGTGGAGGGACGACGTGCAATGATGACAAGGCGACTCCCGTCGCCAGGATACCCCCGTCGTGCTCCCTTAGTTTGTGGGTATAGTGCAAGCGAAGACCTGTGGTGTCCACGGCCCTTTTCATCGAGGGGTTGTCGAAGTGCACCTCAAGCATGTAGAACGCGTTCCTCTTCTCGGCCAAGGGCAGCCCCACGTGGCTGGGAAATGTTTCTCCTGATAAACAAAAATAACAGTGAATATGAGGTTGCTAGGTTACAAAAAGTTTGACAGTGGTAATAATTTATTAAAAAATATTAAAATGTCACCTTCTGCTGAGCAGAATGAAGCTCCATTCAATAAAATTTTCTAACCGAATATCCCTCAAGCATTGATAAATAAATTTTAATTTTATCTCAACTTCCACAAGCACATTGGTTTTAGATAACAGCCCTTTGCCTACGGCGTTGGTATAAATGTACTTTCGGCAACTGTAATAACATTATTACGTAATTATCAAAGTTCTTGGGTTGTTACTACTGATAATAATACCGTGCGATCAACAATTATTAAGATAAGGAGCGGCTATGACTGTGTTAGTGTTTTGGAACCTGCAAAAAAAATTTAAGAAGGACTGGGATATGCATCCCTGCAAAATACAGGGCTATCATGAATTGCTGCCATCAGATTTTAACAGATTTAACAGACGTCTTGTACCCTAGCAGATATGCTTCCAACATCTCAAGGGCTTCTTTTATCTAAATAATTGTTGACCGCACGGTATAAAGCAAACGACGGCCAAGAGATAAGCGCACCTCTCAAGCCATTAGTCGTAGGTTCGAAACCCGTGGTAATGGTATAATTGTTGTATAAATAAAACAAACGATCTCTATCACATTTTGGACTATTACAACAGACCCCACTAGCAGCTGAAGAGAAAAACTCATTAAGTTGACTAGCATTAGTATTACAGATTTTATCACAGATTGGCTTTTGCATCCTGGTATAATTGAATACCTTCCACATTGCTTTTATTGAGTTCGATGAGGAACTAATGATTCTGGCAGTCGCACTGATTTTAGCTGATTACAGTTCGGCCCGATACACTGCACGCTAGCATTGGCTAGTAATTATCCAAAATAGCAAATAAACGACTACAATAAATAACAATAAAAAAAATATATATGGCACTGCATTTTCCATACTTTTATTAGTATGAAAAGTAGAAAATTCATTATTTTCCTAAGAAATCAATATCAATAGCGATTGTTAATTTAAAAAAGTTCATAGAATTACATATTCTGCAATTCAAATTTTTTGCTTGTACACAGAGTGTCTCAAAAATGGTATCCATCCTTTAAAATCTATATTATTAGTCCCTATAGAGTAAGAAATCGATTACAAAAATGAAAAATACGTTAATTGTCAAAATAAAATAATTGACTAATCACTGTCATGACCCGTGTTATAAAAATATAAAAGTAAGTACTTCCATTGTTGTCAGATGTGTTACTGACACATATAATTTTTTTAACACAAATTTTGAGAAAATAATGCGTATTTTCAAACTTCGATTAAACTTTTCTTAATCGAAGTACGAAAATGGGCAATATTTTCTCCAAATTTGTGTTAAAAAATTGTGGTTCATATTTTTTTAAATTTAACTTTGGACCGTTTTATGGAAGAGAGAATATGCATACGTAACTTCATACGCTTATAATAAAAATAAAAAAAAGATTCATATTGGTTAATTAATAGTATGTGACGTATAAAGGATGAACACCATTTTTGAGACACACTGTATAATTCTTGGAAATTTAAAAATGTTACTGTACGAAATTTTTGAACCTGGAAAATATTTGTTTGCAAGAACATTGTTAGCACATCCCATAACCGATTAAAACGCTCTCGCCAATGTAAAATCCATTTTATTTTATAACAAATCATGCATTATTCATGACTTTGATAAACCAATCATCATGGAGACAACGTAATTCATCAAATCGGATGTTAGGTATTAAAAAATAATCAGAAAAGAAATATACTCTGAAAGAATGCCGTTCGTCATAATCGCCTCAGCTTATAAAAATATGTGTGACTAAAAAGTTAGAGCAAAGGATGAAACAGGAAAACAGAAGGCAAAAAGGAGCATTAAACACCGTAACAAAACTTATTAAATGTAAGAAAACATGTAGGCAAATATAACAAAATGTAGGTATGAAGATTAAGATAAAGAAGCAATACTTGCAATTTTGTAAGCATGTCGACGATATTTTTTGAAATTAGAGATACTTTTTTAAAGGGTGTTCAAAGTACATCAAAGCAACGGATGAAATAGGAAAACCGAAAGCAAAAATTAACATTAAACAATGTAACAAAACTTAATAAGTAGAAGAAAAAATGCAGGAAAATATAAGAAAACGTTGGAAGATTATATAAATTATTATATAATATATAAATTATATATTATATAATATATAAATTATATATTATATATTATATAAACGTGAAGATTAATATAAAGAAGCTACACTGGCAATTTTGTAAGCATAACGATATTTTTGAAATTTGAGTCAATTTTTCAAACTATTTCGAAAATACATATACAGGGTGATCAAAGTTATCGGCTTACCATTGCAAACTCTGTTATTATGGAAGTTACAAAGTCGGAAAGTAAACAAAACGTAGGAATGTAGATTACGACGAGAAAGTTAGACTTGTAATTTTGAAAACATTACGATGATATTTTTAAAAATTTGAGTTCGTTTTTCATACTTTTTCGAAAATATATATACAGGGTGTACAAAGTTATCTGCCCACCATTGCTAACTGTGTTATTATTGAAGTTACAAAGTCGGCAAATAAAACAAAAAGTAGGAATGAAGATCAAGCCGAAGAAGTTACACTTGTAATTATGAAAGCATAACTACGATATTTTTCGAAATTTTAATTCATTTTTCAAACTATTTTGAAAAGATATATACACGGTGTTCAAAGTTATCGGGCAACTATTGCTAACTCTGTTATTATTGAACGTACAAAGTCGGTTAAGTTAACAAGCAGTAGTATATTAACAGTTTTTAGTTGACACTTGAAATATGTAACAATATACAGTGTTTACTTTAAAAACATGTTTTTTCTTGAAATAACTCAAAAACCTGATAATCAATTGTTTTATGAAATTGACAAAATATGTGGCCCATACATACACACACGCATGTACACACAACGTACAGCCACGGACTCTAAGAATAACGCATCCATCCATTCGAGCAGTCTGCTATCCTTGTCTGGTCCCGCAGGTAGGGGCACGGTAGACAAGGATAGAAGACTACTCAGACGGACGGACGCGTCATTCTTAGAGTCCTTGGCTGTAGAAGAGGGCGCCAAAACATGTGTTTGCATTAAATAGATTTCTTTTGTAGATACTATTATTATATTTCATCTACATAATAAAGTAATAAGTGTCAATATGCTTAGAAATGAGTACAAATAACAGAATCTAATAAGAATTAATACAATTGCTGAGTAGTGGCATAGTAACTTTCCTCAAAACTGATATGAGCTTATATTTTTTCTTTCAACGCATTATTTTGCATGTTTCGTACAAATATAAGTAGTTAGACTGTAGGAGTACTAACTCACCCTCCACCCTCCGCAGAGATCTTGATTAAAACTGCGAGACCGCCGATTAAAATATAATTATTCTATTGTGAGTACTGTAATTGTAATTAAAGTACCCACAATTGCAGTAATTATCCTATTGTATTTACCCGCGGTGATTATACCGCCGATTAAAACCGCGGATAAATATAATCGAGATCTCTGCAGGGGGTGAGTTAGAACAACCACAGTCTAACTACTAATATGGAAGATCTGAAAACTTCCTAATCTAACCTAACCTAACCTGTAATTATAATATTGTGAATGCTGTAATTGTAATTAAAGTACCCGCAATTGCAGTAATTATCCTATTGTATTTACCCGCGATGATTAGACCGCCGATTAAAACAGCGGATAAATTTAATCGAGATCTCGGCAGGAGATGAGTTAGATCTCCCACAGTCTAACTACTAATATGGAAAATCTGAGAAGAAATTATTTTCTGTACACACTCAGGAATAATTCATTGCCGGCCTAGGCCGGGAATGAACTATTTCAGTACTGTTATTTCACCGTAACAAGCAACCGCCAGCACTAAATAAATTATACATTTTCTGGTGTGCGTGTAGGGTACAAAACGATTGATTGGCGATGGGAGAACATATTGGGTTACAATATGCTTACCAATTAAGGTTTATTATTATTTAAAATTAAGAAAATTAAAATAATCCGACTCCTGTATTGTAGCCTGATTGTTAAATTTCCAGCAAATGTGACTTCAATATATCATTGTGTTATCTGATTATTTCTGCATCACAGTAAATTTTCCCGCACAATGGAAAATTCATCCACCGTAAAGAAACTTGGCCGGCTACCATCAATTAAGGCCAGAAAAACAAATGGAATTTTCCGTTTCATAAATAACGGGGCAAACAAACGTTGATGTTGTTACTTTTTCTTTTTGTAAAGTTTTCCTTCCCTTCTGTAGAAGTTAATAGCAGGTCCTACACGTCCTTTGCTACGTCCCTCAGAGAGATAATATTCCTGCTACTTACCACTGCAATGAACATTACACTAAAGAAATAGTGTAATAGGGTTTTTAATAATACGCACGTGGCTTTTATAATATTTCTTCAGAACCAGTTATATAGGTGTAATAACATTTCGTAATATTTAAATACTTATGAGTAATTTAAATCTGTGCACTTTCAAGAAACAATGAAGTATGTAAATAGCGATTTTAAGTTATTTATATACCAAGGCCGCGAAATCTCACGTATTTCGCGGACATGGTATAATAATAATAATAATCTCCATAATACTCCTTCGCCTATGGCGTAATTGGTACACAGCAGTTTTTGAGTAACCAAACATTTGTAAGTATAAAAATCGTATTGCTTTTATTGAAATAGTTTTCCTAGGTTTAATTTATAGTGAACAAAACAAATTTGGTTTTGCTATGGAAATGAAATAAATACAACAATCCGGTGATAGTAAAAGTTTGCTTTATGTCAGTTTTTGTGTACGGAATAGCCACTATTACTTTAACGGCCGTTGCTAACAGTAACTTTTTTGCGGACTTTTTTGCGTATGTGTAATAGACACTTTGCGTCCGGTTGCACTAAAAATACATACTGTGATTTCAGGCATACTGTGAGTATTGTGCTTATCACGGCCATTTTTTAGTATACAGGGTGTTTGCTAAAGGTGTTCATCTAGCCCCACATGTTAATATGATTTGGTTTCCATCGCTAACTATGTATCCAAATTTACGGAACATCTTTAGCAAACACCCTGTATATGCCGGAGAATATCTAAATTCGGAAAGATTATTCCTATAATATTTGCATTATTTTTTAATATCAAAATAGAACTTTAAATTTGTTTTTAATAAATAACAGCCCATTTCATAATAAACTAATTTAAACGCTTCAACAAAAGTAAACTTTAAGTAAAAGGAAGCTTTAAACGCTACTTAAAGTTAGGTCCGTTTCAATAACCTATACATTTAAGTCAACTTTAAAGGATAAATATGTGTTATGAAATACATTTTGAAAATTAAACTGAGCTTTAAAATTTAAAGTCACTTTAAATTGATTATGAAATTGTCTGTAAGTTTTTAAGTTATTAGACAAAATTTCTAAAATTAAATCTTGTTTTATTATTTTAAATTAAAGATTTTTTAAAATGTTTTTCAATATTATCGGTAAATTGATTGATTTAGTTAACTAAGCTCAGATTAATTCCTGTAATGCCAGGTTAAGAATCGAACCCACGTTATTTAGATTAATTTAAATTAATGTGACGATTGCATGATGGAACATTTTGTAATTTGGTTTAAATAGATTATCATGCCAATAATGAAAAAAAATGAATCGACCTCCACTTTACAAAAAGAAAATAATTCGTATATAATATCACATGCCTGCAGTGCACAATACGGTGAAATTGCAGGTACTCATTATAAATACTTATGCCTGAAATAGCAATTTTATAATTTTATGATCAGCAAAAAAGTGTTTGCCCACATTGTCAATGCGTCGCTAATTTTGTTACTCTATACGCAAATTAAAAACTAATAAATGCATCCCACGCGGAAATTTTTAATTAATAGAATATTCCGAGCGGAATTAAATTCCTGCATTATGATACATTTCATAGAGGCACTTAATAACATGTGTCAACGTGCAATATTTCGTTACTTTTTTATCCCCTGGATTTATATATAAATACATTTTGCAGTCACTATGAATACTTCTTTTAACATATTGTGATGATATTTATTAGTTAATTTTATAGTTATTTAGGAATTTTGTATAGTTTTATTTAAATTAATAGAGTAGGAATAGGTTTAGTTAGATAGTTATCGAGTTAGGTAATTAATTAGATAGTGCTTTTTAGTTAATATTGTGAATCACTAGGGCACATTTAATGAGTTAATAAAAATTCGTAATTACAATCCTCAAATATGACGTACAAGGACGTATGACATTTCATTGGAAACGGAAAACTATCAGGATAATGAATATAGCATTAAATTTTGGATTGGACATTTGGATTTGCGAGAAATTGAAAAAGTAAATTAGAAATCATACATGATTGATTGATCACCATGGCAACGATTATGAATTGTCGGATGACGTTGTAAATTTTCAAGTTCTAAAGAACGATAAACGAAAAATCAATAATAGAAAAGTGACTGTCAGGTCGGTGTTTATAAATATGACCGATGACACCAGACGCCCCAGTTTACATTCGTTCCCGGTAAAGCTCACGTCTCAATGCGGAAAAAACGGAAGATAGTTTAGAAACAAACAGTATCGTTACGCCGATAATTGTTTCCGTTGTGGAAAATAACAAAAAAAGTGCTACAAGTAAAAAAACCTAGCCTTTCTTTTAACATTATCGCCGATTTAGCAATCTACGAAATTATTATCTAAATCATTATTGCCTTATAAATGTTTGCAGGGCTATTCATTGAAAGTAAGTCCTATTTTATAAAAGTGCAGAGGCGTTTATTTCTAAAAGTTATCCTTATAGCTTTACAAGAATTTAATAAATGGTTTATTAAAAAAACAACAATCCTCAGCTCTCTCCAACTATACACATTTTAGGCAAACCAAATCCAGCCACACAAAACTGCCACCAGCTTGAATAATGCCTCGAAGCTTCCAGTAAAATGATTCATGATGGGCGAAGCAGAAGTTGCACACAGTTTTACCTCGAGATTCTGGTTTATTAAAATTTCACATACATCTTCGTTCGGCTTGGGGAAAAAAACGCGTATTTACCTACAGTTTATGATATAAATTCTCCCCCTCAGTAGAGCATTTGTTGGCAATTATTTAGCGAAGGAAAATTGATGGAAAACATGAGGAGGGATTGCATGGCATTTGCGATTATCTACGCAGGAATTCCATAACGACGACGAGACACTGCTGCAGGAATGTTTAGGGTAATATTGAAAATATTTGAGTATGTTATTTAAATTTGAAGGAGAAAATAATATCTTACAGATCGTTTTTCGATTTTGTGTCAAGTTAGGCTGGTGAGTGAGTGATGGGTCGTTTATATAGATAATGATTTTTTTTTCTGCATTTGGATGTCGTAAGCTATTATGCGATGCAATCAATAACATTGTCACTGATATGTTTTGTTGTGAGATACAAAAATCTTATGTGGCTTTATCGCACTAGTAATTTAAATATCAAATTTCTATGTAATCTTGGACTATAATTTTTTTAACCAAAACGTTATTCCAAGCGCATTGCGATTGAAATATGCATATAGAATTAATAAATGTGTTTTGTGTAAAAGGTGTTTGTTTTCTTATTTTTTAAAACGTTATTCATTTATCAGGCAATTATCTTTATTATTATAGGAATAGATTTAAGCTACTTATTAGTCTATTAGACAAGATTGTAACATTATGTCATAAAAAAATGCAATGAAAAAAATATATAGATTGTTCGTTTAACATTAATAATCATCATTTCTGCAAACTAGATCTGAACAATTCAATAAAATACCAAAAAAAAACAATGAAAACATTGTTTGAGAGATGATATGTTTTGAGTTATTTGCGCTACCTCTTCATCGAATAATGAATTAACCCCCCACCCCCTTGAGAGGTCGTACCAGATATTTTATTCACAGATCTACAACCTACTAGTATGCTATTTAAAATAAGATTCGAAACTTCTACTCTAAATTTTCAACTGGCTCTGCCAGGATCATCGGCGACTACGGAATTCAGGCTCAGCCTGCCCGTGAGGCATTAAACACTATTGCCTATTTCTAAACAAATTGACCACGCTCTACACAATTGACTACTTCTTATCTACTTGAACCATTTGGGCAATATCCAAAAATGTGCATTCATTTTACACATCTCCATTCGTACCTTTTGATCCAACTGCCCAAGCTACCAATGTGGTGAGGCACTTCTCCCACTCGACAGGCATCTCCGGTGAGAAGCACGCTCGGCCATCCTCTCTGCTGTATGTTTCCCACCTGGCGACTTCCTTAGGGTCAATAACGCATTCGTGAAGCAGCATGTGGTGCACGTAGTTTGTATGATTGACACCAATCACCGGCTCGTAGCCGACGATGTGGTGCTTCTGCTGCAGCGTTGGGGATTTGAAGATCTTGCACCAGTACATGGTGTTCATATCCTGCCTAACCTCAACCTGAAACAAAATACAAATAGAGTAACGGTCCCAAAAGGCTCAGGGATCGTTTTGGTTCAGGGCTTTATGTTGCGCGGATAGGCAACACTGCGTGCCTGTGTTCAGGTAACATTCAGGTTGTCGGCTTGTCGATCGTCCCATTCAATCTTCATCTGCAGCCGAGTAGACAGTAAAGGCGTGCCGCGATATTTGTGGTATCATAACCGTTGCCGGGTTTTCGGGATAATCGTGGGCACCCATACATACTACACAGGAGGATAATACGCTGAATACGAGGCTGAGAGATAATCTGTGCCCATCAGGCACGTCACAACAGTAATTGCAAAGAGAAGAAAAAAGATGATCAATAAGATCTGATTATTTAAAGTAAAGGTCAATTTTGTTTTTTTTACAAATTTTGTTTTGAAACGATATACTATTGAAATATAAATCTAAATACGCCAACCGGATTTCTGTACGATCTTTAGTTATTGAGAAAAATGCTACAGAATAATGAAAAATGGCATACTAACTTCACTCCAACGTAAAAACTAGAGAAATCGATTCAATTTCTTCTAGTTTTTGTGTAGGAGTGAAGTTAATATGCCACTTTTCCTGCCTTTATAATTTTTTTTAGGTTTTGGGAAATCTATTTTCTGTTATTTCTTTTATTTTTTACGGAAAACGATAATTCTGCTGTATTTAAAACACAAAACTTCCTTAAGAACGTAATACCACCCTTTATACACTATACAAAGATAGATGATATCAGTCAAGTCGTCTAGATCTCGAAATTTATCAAGATAATAATAAACACAAAAAAAATAATATTGCCGGAATTTAAAATCATCGTAAATATGTCAACATTGCTGTCGTTTAACTCTAAAGAATTTACCGAGCCTAATCGGACTAATGGCAAGAAGATTGGACCGACGGTTTAGTTTTACCGATTTTGTTTTAATATCAAACTCTGAAGAGGAATATCTCGGAAACCTCTGGGCTACAAACGCGGATGTGGCCGTTTTGGTTCCCATTAGTCAGGAAATGTGCCACAAAGGTTCTTAGCAATAACTTTAAATTTCGCAAGAATCGTGTTTTTTTCGTTAATTTAACTAACGAAAAAATCGCAATGTGTTTGTTAATTTAACCAACGAAAAAATCGCAATGTGTTCGTTAATTTACCTAACGAAAAAATCGCGATGTGTTCGTTAATTTAATTTACAAAAAAATCGTGATGTGTTCGTTAATTTAACTAACGAAAAAATCGACAGAATCATCTATGATTTTTTTTATAACTTGTTCAAACGAATTATCTCTTTTTTTTATTATGCAACCGTATCATCAGTAATTTTGTTTTTAAATTACTTTACCGAATTATTAGTATTTGTTTTTAAATAATTTGATAGAATGATCAGTATTTTTTTAAATTATTCAATAGCTTATCAGTGATTTATTTTAAATAAATACAACATTATTTTTTAGTGATTTAAAAAAAACACCAAATTATCACTGACCTTTTTTAATCATTCCACCAAATTTTATCATTTATCATTTAATTTTTTTAAAGTAATTCTATCGAATGATCAGCAATTTTTTTAAATTTGCGATCAAATTTAATGAATCATTTATGATCTAGTTTATAAATTATTTGAGCGAGTTATCAGTATATCTTTTAATATGCGACTAAATCATCAATCGTGTTTTGAATACTTATTCTACCGAGTCAAACATGATATTTTTTAAATACATATTTAATTCGACTGAATCATCAGTATGTTTTACAAATTTTATTATTACATAGAATTATCAGTGATTATTTTTTTTTATTATGCGACCCAATCATCATTATTTGTTGTCATCATTATCATCATTATTATCAATATATTATTATGACGAATTATTATCATTATCATCAATGATTTTTTTATAATAATTAACTGAATCATCAGTTTTTGAAATTATGCAATAGAATTTTCAGAGATTTTTTAAAATAATATAACAGAATTATCAACGATTTCTTAAAAAATACTTGACCAAATAATCATTGGTGTTTTTTTCATTTGATCAAATCATCAGTGATTTTTTAAAGTTATTCGAGCGAACGATCAGTGATTTTGTTTTTAAATATTCGATCAAATAAATGATCCATGATATTTTTATAAATTATTGGAGTTTTCTAAATTATCAGTAATTTGTTTATTATGCGACATTAGTAATTTTCTCCAAACTTATTCTAGGAAGTCATCAGTATTTTTCTTTAATAATTCGACTGAATCATCAGTATGTTTTTGAAATCATTCAATGTAATGATCAGTGTTTTTTTAATAATACAACAGAAATTATCAGGGATTTAAAAAAATATATATTTCACCAAATTATCAATGACCATTTTTAATCATTCGACCAAATCATCAGTCATTTTTTGAAGTAATTCTATCGAATTATCTGCTATTTTGTTTATAAATTTACGATCAAATTTAATGAATCGTCCATGATTTTTTTTAATAAATTATTGGGGTGAATTATCGGTATATTTTTTATTATGCGACCCAATCATTATTATTATTAGTAGTATTATCAGTAAATTATTATGACGATTATCATCAGTAATTTGTTTAAACATATTTTATCAAGTAATACCGTGATTTAAAAAAAAATGACTGAATCATCAGTATATTTTTGAAATTATTCACAGAATTCTCACAGATTTTTTTAAATAATACAACAAAATTATCAATGATGTTATTAAAATTATTCGACCAAATAATAACTGACCTTTTTTTATTAACATTCGAGCTGATCTTTTGAAGTTATTCGCCCGAATATTCAGTGATTTTGTTTTTCATTATTCGATCAAATTAAAAGAGTCACCCATGATTCTTTTTATAAATTATTTGAGTGAATTATCTGTATTTTATTTAAATTATGCGACCGAATTATCAGTAAGCTTTCTAAAACTTATTTTAGCGAGTCATCACTGTTTTTTTAATACTTCGACTGAATCATTAGTATGTTTTTAAAATTATTCAACATAATTTTCAGTGATTTTGTTTAAATAATACAACAGAATTATCACTGATTTTGTTTAAATAATACAACAGAATTATCAGTGATTTTGTTTAAATGATACAACAGAATTATCAGTGTTTTCTTAATAATTATTCGACCAAAATTACTGAGGTTTTTTGAATCTTTCGACCGAATCAACAGTGATATTTTTGAAGTTATGTATTCGCCTGAATGATCAGCGATTTCTGTTTTTAAATATGCAATCAAATTAAATGAATGAACATTGATTTTTTTTAAATATTCGAGCGAATTATCAGTATTTTTTTAAATTATGCGACCGAATCTTAGCAATTTATCCCTACCATTTAAATAATTCAACTGAGACATCGGTATGTTTTTGAAATTATTCAACAAAATCAGTGATTTTGTTGGAACAATACAACATAATTATCAGTGATTTTTAAAAAATTATTCGACCGAATAATCTCTGACCTTTATTCATCATTCGACCGAATCATCAGTGATCTTTTAAAGTTATTCGCCCTAATAATCAGTGATTTTGTTTTTCAATATTCGATCAAATTAAATAAATCATCTATATTTAGATTTATAAATGTTTTGAACGTATTATTGTTTTTTTTTTTATTATTTCATCGAATCATCACTAATTTTTTGAAAACATATTCTATCGAGTCCCCGTTTTTTTGAAATAATTCGACTGAATCGACAGTATGTTTTTGAAATTATTCAACAGAATTATTAGTGATATTTAAAAAAATAATATAACGGAATTATAAGTGACTTTTTTAAACTTATTTAATAAAATAATCACTTACTCTTTTTAATCAATGAATCGAATCATCAATGATATTTAGAAGTTTTTCGTTCAAATAATCAGTGATTTTCTTGTTCAATATTCGATCAAATTCAATGAATCATCCCTGATCCTTTTTATAAATTATTTGAGCGAATCATCAATCGTTTTTTTAAAACTTATTCTACCGAGTCACCCGTAATATATTTTAAATATGTACTTAATTCGACTGAATCATCAGTATGTTATTGAAATTATTCAACACATATAACAGTGATTTTTTTTTAAATAATAAAACAGAATTATCAGTGATATTATTTTTAAATATTCGACCATAATTAGTGACTTTTTAAATCATTCGACCGAATCAACAGTTACTTGTTTTAAGTAATTTGTCCGAATGATCAGCGAGTTCGTTTTTAAATATTTAATCAAATTAAATGAATCAACCATGATTTTTTCTCAAGAATTATTCGAGCGAATTACCAGCAATTAATTATCAATAAATTATGCGACCGAATTATAGCGAGTCATCCGTGTTTTTTTTAAATAATTCATCTAAATCATCAGCGTTTTTTTAATCATTCAAAAGAATTACCATTTTCTTTAAATAACACAACAGAATTATCAGTAATTTTTCTAAAATTATTCGACGACATAATCAATGATTTTTATTAATAATTAGACTGAATTATCAGTGTTTTTTTAAAATACATTCTACCAAATGATAAGTGATTTTGTTTTGAAATTTTCGATAAAGTTGTAAGTGGTTTGATTTAAATTATTCAACTTTATCAGTGTTTTCTTCAATTATTTAACTGAATCATCATTCATGTTTTAAAACTATCTCTGAGTTTTTCATAATTTTTAAATTATCAGTATTTTTGAATTTTTTTACGTTTTTACCAAATGTATATTTTGATTATTACTTATTTCTGATAAGAATTGAGACTAATTACAATTGATTTCACTCTGATACACTAATGAGGATTTATATCTAAGTAATTTGCCCCTTCTAGAGTCTGTTTCCAGATCTTTAATAACCAATAATCTAATATTACATTAAATACTCTACAACACAAAAATCGCCCGAAACTATACGTCCATCTGACGAAGTAATTACCAAGTTGTTTATTTGTAGGTACTATGGGGCTGACAGTTTACGTTTTAATGAAGCCAAGGATTGCCTCATTAGTCCGGATTAACAATTAGCCACTTTTACAGGGGGTGATTACCAGCTGACAGTGCTTAATCGTCAGAGGGGATTTCGTGCTGTTCGACTTCTTCGTCCCGTAAATACTCACGTTTCCATGTTTTTTCGCTCATTAAAATCAAATCAATTTTATGGCATCTACAGGCGAACAAAAATTCAGCTAATCGGATCAAACCTTAATGTGATAATTAAAATATTTCCCGAAGCAATTGCGTTAATTAAACTGGTACGTAATTAAATCATTTATACACTGGAAGTAATAGCAATTATTTAACGTAATAAAGTGTTCAATAAATTTAAATCGTTTTTTGTACGTGTTTATGCTTGCAGGCAATTTGTAAGTAGTTAATTTAGTATGATTGCTTCCTTTAATATCTCTATTAATTATAATACATATGCCTAGGATAGTTATACTGTGACCGTTAAAAAATCGGCATCATATGTTTATTTCTTCTATTATTGATATTTATAAAAACAGTTTTACGGCATTAATTTGTTCTTGTCTAAAAACTTATTAGTCCCTATTAAATATACCGAGTGATTTCCGAAAATTAGCACTATTTCTCTCTTCTTCATTAGGTCTACTTTATAGTTATATACAGTGACCGGCAAAAAGTCAGCATAATATGGGAAACTTTTTTATTATTGATTTATCAAAAAACTTTTTTCCGGCATTAACTTGTGGTTGTCTAAAAACCTTATTTGCACCTATCAGATATACCGAGTAATTTCCGAAAATTAGCACTATTTCGAAATTCTTCATTTCGAAATGTTCTAGGTAAGTAAAAACTTGTACCAAGTGGTTTTACTTACTTACCTAGAAAATCTCGTTTTTGAAAATGATGAATTTCGAAATAGTGCTAATTTTCTGAAATCACTCGGTATATATTAAAGGGGCCAATAAGGTTTTTAGAGAAGCACAGTTAATGCCGTAAAAAAGTTTATTGAAAAATCAATAATAAAAAAGTTGATGCCGACTTTTTGGCGGTCATTGTTTTTTTTTATTGATATTTCCAAAAACAGTTTCACGGCATTAATTTGTTCTTGTCTAAGAACCTTATTAGTCCTTATCAAATATACCGAGTGATTTCCGAAAATTAGCACTATTTCTCTCTTCCTCATTATCTCTCCTTTATTGTTATATACAGTGACCGGCAAAAAGTCAGCATCATATGGGAAACTTTTTTATTATTGATTTTTCAAAAAAGTTTTTTCCGGCAATAACTTGTGGTTGTCTAAAACCCTTATTAGCGCCTATCAGATATACCGAGTAATGTCCGCAAATTAGCACTATTTCAAAATTCATCATTTTCAAAAACGAAATTTTCTAGGTAAGTAAAAACCTGTATCAAGTGGTTTTTGCTAACCTACCTAGAAAATCCTGTTTTTGAAAATGAT
The DNA here is from genome assembly GCA_951805005.1 of Othius punctulatus. Taxonomy (NCBI): domain Eukaryota; kingdom Metazoa; phylum Arthropoda; class Insecta; order Coleoptera; family Staphylinidae; genus Othius; species Othius punctulatus. The sequence continues at coordinate 17,179,357 of OX638144.1, forward strand.
GAATTTCGAAATAGTGCTAATTTTCGGAAATTACTCGATATATCTGATAGATATTTTTATTGTTGATATTTCCAAAAAATTGTTTTACGGCATTCATTTGTTCTTGTCTAAAAACCTTATTAGTCTCTATCAAATATACCGAGTGATTTCCGAAAATTAGCACTATTTCTCTCTTCTTCATTAGCTCTTCTTTATAGTTATATACAGTGAACGGTAAAAAGTCAGCATCATATGGGAAACTTTTTTATTATTGATTTTTCAACCAAGTACTGTACCAAACCTGTATCAAGTGGTTTTTACTTACCTACCTAGAAAATCTCGTTTTTGAAAATGATGAATTTCGAAATAGTGGTAAGCACAACATAATGCCGTAAAAAAGTTTTTTGAAAAATCAACAATAAAAAAGTTTCCCATATGATGCCGACTTTTTGGCGGTCACTGTATAAAACTATAAACAAGAGCTATTAAGCTTCTACAATAAAACTCGTATTAGGGCCGGTCTTTTCAAATGTATCTACCGGATAGATGTGTTAAATCACTTAATAGGTAGGTAAGTAAAAACCACTTGGTGCAAGTTTTTACTTACCTAGAAATTTTGGTTTTTGAAAATGATGAAATTCGAAATAGTGCGAATTTTCGTAAATCACTCGGTATATTTGATAAGGGCCAATAAGGTTTCTAGACTTTACGGCATTAACCATAAGTTAATGCCGTAAAAAAGTTTTTTGAAAATTCAATACGAAAAAAGTTTTCCATATGATGCCGACTTTTGGCGGTTACTGTATATAACTATGAACAAGAGCTATTGAGCTTGTACAATAAAACTCGAATTAGCGCCGGTCTTTTTAAATGTAACTACCGGATAGATGTGTTAAATCACTTAATACTAGTGCCACTTTGATGTCTTAGATCTTATGCGAGTGCATTATTTTCATGTAACTTCTTACATTTGTAATCTCGTAAAATATATCTTAAATTCATTAGTGGCAAATTTAACAGTAAATGGCAAAACCGGCGCACATTAGTCCTGGATGTTGCCCATACTACTACTTCTCAAGAAATTACGACCTTTTGTATCTTATGATACTTGTTGTAATCTTAACATCTAAATCTTAAACTTCTTAATCTAAACATTAACTTACATTGTTAAGAGTAACTTCCCAGTTCCTGATGTGGTTCGATGAGTCCGCCTTAGTGATTGGTGGCGGTGTTAGTAGATGTACGCTCTGTGATCCTCGCTTCTCCTCGTGGTAGATCATATCGAAGTTGTAATGGAGATCGTTGTCATGCATGGCCCATATCATCCTCACCGTATCACTCTGAAGAAACAAGATACGTTAAAAGGAAGCTCAAATTTTGGCAAAGAACATAGTCATTTAGGGAAGAACATGGGCAAATGTTTAGATGGAAGGCCAAAAAGCAAAATATATTTATTTGCAATTGATTTGCATATTTTGAAGGAAGCTCGTCTCAGGGAGGATTCAATATGGATGTTTTCGGTCTTTTCTCATGTGAGCAAAAAAGGCTCATACTTGGTTTTCATATGTTATGCCACCCAATTTGTTAAAATGGTAAATTTGAATATTTATGTCTCGTTTGCTTGAAATCAGTAAAAAGGGCACCGTTCTATTTATAGATTCAGAGTTACCGTGATGTAAACACTTGATGCCTCTTTGGCCCTTCAGAGCGTCATTATGTAAATGTGAACGAAGCAGGCAATACGATTATCAGAATAGTTTCAATAAGGTTTTATTGTTTAGAGTTCGCATGGATAAATAGAAGGTGAGTCACTGTATTGCTGTATGAGAGTTTAAGGTTGAGCCATCTTTATCTGTGTGGGCTGTTACTTGTTTATTACGCCATAATAGCAGTCGTAGTTTGACAAACTATATTATCACAATGCCGTTATCTGTGTGGGGCAACGTGATAGATTTGGTAGTCATTTAATCGATTTCTGTCTAGGATTGAAAGGACACTGTCCATTCTAGAGAAGAAAGAATTACGCCATAATAGCATTCGTAGTTTGACAAACTGTATTATCACAATGCCGTTATCTGTGTGGGGCAGCGTGATAGATTTGGTAGTCATTTAATCGATTTCTGTGTGGGATTGAATGGACACTGTCCATTCCAGAGAAGAAATACAACTATAGAATCTTCATTGTGCACAGCTTTAGAACAATAAGTTACTTAGGCCTTCAATTTTCTCAATTCTACTTGCGTAGACTAATTAATCCATGAATAGCACGCAAATTGGAGGCTAGCACATCAACACATTGAGAGAACATTACGTCTTTTGTACTATCGACAAAATACTCACGCTCAGGATGTAGTCGTTGGGGTCACAGGTATCCAAGGCTCGTCTGAATTCCAGCACCGTGTGCGTCTCGTTCTGCATTCCTCTCATTAAGGTGTAATTGTCCGCCTCATCACGAACGGGAGCACTTCCTTGGCTCTTGGGAACGCCGTGACAATCCTGGGAATAAATTTACGGTGTGAAGAACGGAATACGTTAAACGTCGGGATGCGAATAAAACAAAAAAAACGAAATGAGCAGAAACGGCCACAGGACGAGCTGAAAGCAAATGCCTCGTTTGTTTTGGGCCCGTTTGAAATTCACCACACGAACATCGTAGCTGAAGGAACGAATTGTTGATTTAAATTTTTCATGTACAACGCAGGGAATTGTTTGAATCTCAAGAGAGTTCAGGTAAGTTTCAGTTTTCATTTGAATTTAATTTATATCATTATTTAAAATACCTTTTTGTAAATTTAATTAGCTTTCTAACTTGACAAGATAAGATATTTATTGGTGTTAATATATAAGTGTTTACACAGGTCATCAAAAATAATTACAAATAATTGGTGGCATACTTCAAAAATGGTACTGTTGATGGTGGTGGTATTGGTAATGATGGTGGTGGTGGTGGTGGTGGTGCTGGTGGGGTAGTAGTGGGCTCTTTATAACTGGTCTGTTACGGCCGGTTCCATAATGGTATTAAAGTTTCCCTTTAAACCGAAAAGGCGCCTTTAAGTACTGTAACGTGTTCCATAATTGATTTATAAACGTCACTGTACGAAAAAGTGTCATTTATCATATGGAACGGAAGCAGACTTTAAAGTCGACTTTTCTAATAAGTAAGCTTTACATAAAGAAGCCTTTCCTGTGATATTATGGAACCGGCCCTTACAAACAGGCATCTTTTAAAGGTCTCTTGTACACAAACCTGTTTATAACATCCAACCACCCCCACCAACACCACCTCCATCGGCACCACCACCACCATCACCACCACACTACCCCGCGTTATAATCACAAATTTAGGCCTCAAACTACGTAAAATTCAAGTAAACTATTAAAACCTATTTTCGATTTAATTGTCCGCCTAGACGTAAGCATACATCACCCTGTATAAAACCTGCAAATTATATCTTTATTATCATCTACCGGTAATTCTTACAAAAATTTGTAATTTAACAGGAAATTATATCTTTGGATATCCAACTGCATCGTAAATACGTATTTGCTCCGGCCTCAGTTCCACTCATGAACGTAACCACAATACCTCTTATTTACTTAATAGTATGCTTATTGCAATGACCTTTAGTTGAAACACAAATCACTATATAGAACACGTAATTCCACTTAATCGTCTTGCAATTTACATTACCAATTAACTCCGAACTCGTCTACAAATGAGCACGTTTGCTTAACATACTTTACAATACACTCGTATATATCAGTGGGCGTCTTTAAATATTTTTTATGATAAAATTAGCATACGCCATGATTTATATTTTCAAGGACTAGACTATCCACGTACGGTTAAAATTACGGATAACTATCTACTGGATAGACATATCAACACAGATATTAAAAATTGCTTCTTCAGTACTTATCACTTATCAGATAACTATTTACAAATTAACCAACGGATGACATTAGAAGCCGTTTCTTCAATACGAATTTATGAAAATCTTCAACTGTCAGATAACTATTCACAAATTTACCAGCGGATGGATATATGTAGCATTCACAGCTCATCAAGTTGATGATATTAGAAACTGCATATCCTCTATTATGTACTTATCTGTGATGATCTTAAAAAGCCTGATAACTATTCAAAATTAATATTTTCAAGGACTACTGTTCTGAGAACGGTTAAAATTGCAGGTAAGTGATCTTCCAGATAAACATATCAATACTGACAATCCTCCCTAATTGTCAGATACTGTCAGATAAATGTTCGCAATTTAATGAGTGAATTACAATAGAGGTGTCTCTCAAGTGCTTAGCTGTAACAATCTTAAACTATCAGATAACTATTTACAAATTAACCTGAGGATGATATTAGAAACTGCTATTCCAATTCGTATCTGTTAAAATATTCAATAATTGTCAGATAACTATATAGAAATTTAGCAGTGGATGGATAAATCGGTCCTAACAAACGTAAGCAATTTACATGAAATTAATAGAACTTAATGAATGGAACTGATTAGACATGTCTCTCCAATACTCATCTGAAATAATCTTAAACAATCAGATAACTATTTACATATTAACCAACGGATGATATTAGAAGTTGTTTCTCCAATACGAATTTGTGAAATTGTTTAACTGTCAGATAACTATTCACAAATTTACCAGTGGCTGGATATATCTGGTATTCACAAGTCATCGAGTGGATGATATTAGATACTGCCTATATTATGTACTTATCTGTGATGATCTTAAACTGTCAGATAACTATTCAAAATTAGTATTTTCAATGGCCACTGTTCCGAGAACGGTTAAAATTGCAGATGAGTTATCTTCCAGATAGACATATCAATACTGACACTCCTCCCTAATAATTATCAGTAATAATCTTGAACTGTCAGATAACTATTCGCAACTTCATGAGTGAATAAAATTAGAAGTGTCTCTCAAATACTTAACTGTAACAATATTAAACTATCAGATAACTATTTACAAATTAACCAGAGGATGACATTAGAAACTGCTTTTGCAGTTCGTGTGTTAAAATATTCAAAAATTGTCAGATAACTATTCAGAAATTTACCAGTGGATGGATAAATCGGCCCTAACAAACGTAAGCAATCTAAATGGACCTTCACTGAACTTAATGAATGGAATAGATTATAAATGTCTCTCCAACACTCATCTGTAATAATCTTAAACTATCAGATAACTATTTGCATATTAACCAACGGATGATATTAGAAGCTGTTTCTTCAATCCAAATATGTGAAAATCTTCAACTGTCAGATAACTATTCACAAATTTACCAGTGGATGGATATATCTGGTATTCATAAGTCATCAAGTAGATGATATTAGATACTGCCTATATTATCTACTTATCTGTGATAATCTTAAACTGTCAGATAACTGTTCAAAATTATTATTTTCAAAGGCCACTGTTCCGAAAAAGGTAAAATTTGCAGATAGGTTATTTTTTCAGATAGACATATCAAAACGGACAATCCTCCCTAATACTTATCAGTAATAATCTTGAACTGTCAGATAACTATTCGGCAACTTAATGAGTGAATAAGAATAGAAGTGTCTCTCAAATACTTAAGCTGTAACAATCTTAAACTATCAGATAACTATTTTCAAATAAATCAGGGGATGACATTAGAAATTGCTTTTCCAATTCGTATATATTGAAATATTCAATAACTGTCGGATAACTATTCAGAAATTTACCAGTGGATGGAAAAATCGGCCCTAACAAACGTAAGCAATCTATATGGACCTTAATAGAACTTAATGAATGGAACAGATTAGAAATGTCTCTCCAATACTCATCTGAAATATTCTAAAACTAGCAGATAACTATTCAAAATTAATATTTTCAATGGCTACTGTTTTGAGACAGTAACAGTTAAATTTGCAAATAAGTTAACTTCCAGATAGACTGGCAATCATCCCTAATACTTATGAGTAGTAGTCTTGAAATGTCAGATAACTATGCGCAACTTAGTGAGTGAATAATATTAGAAATGTCTTTCAAATACTTAACTATAACAATATCAATCTATCAGATAACTATTTACAAATTAACCAGAGGATGACATTAGAAACTGCTTTTCCAATTCGAAACTGTTAAAATATTCAATAACTGTCGGATAACTATTCAGAAATTTGCCAGTGGATGGATAAATCGGTCCTAACAAAGTAAGCAATATACTATACTATTCAAAATTAATATTTTCAAGGGCTACTGTTTCGAGTACGGTTAAAATTGCAGATAAGTCATCTTCCAATTAGACATATCAATACTGACAATCTTCCCTAATACTTATCAGTAATAATCTTGAACTGTAAAATAACTATTCGCAACTTAATGAGTGAATAACAATAGAAGTGTCTCTTAAATACTTAGCTGTAACAATCTTAAACTATCAGATAACTATTTACAAATTAACAAGAGGATGACATTAGAAACTGCTTTTCCAATTCGTATCTGTTGAAATATTCAATAATTATCGGATAACTATTCAGAAATTTACCAGTGGATGGATAAATCGGCTACAAATTAACCAACGGATGATATTAGAAGTCGTTTCTCCAATACGAATTTGTGAAAATCTTTAACTGTCAGATAACTATTCACAAGTTTACCAGTGGCTGGATATATCTGGTATTCACAAGTCATCAACTGGATGATATTAGATACTGCCTATATTATGTACTTATCTGTGACGATCTTAAACTGTCACATAACTTATTCAAAATTAATATTTTCAAGGGCTACTGTTCTAAAATGTTCTGAGAACGGTTAAAATTGCAGATAAGTTATCATCCAGGCAGACATATTAAAAATAACAATCCTCCCTAATACATAGCAGTAATAATCTTGAACTATAAGATAACTATTCGTAACTTAATGAGTGAATAACAAGATAACTACTCTTATCTGTCAGATAACTACTCACCAATTTGCCAGTGTCTGGATATATCAGGAATTCACAAGTCATCAAGAGGATGATATTAGATACTGCCTATATTATGTACTTATCTGTAATAATCTTAAACTATCAGATAACTATTTACAAATTAACCAGATAGTGACATTAGAAACTGCTTCTCCAATTCGTATCTGTTGAAATATTCAATAATTGTTGGATAACTATTCAGAAATTTACCACTGGATGGATAGATCGGCTAAAAATTAACCAACGGATGATATTAGAAGTCGTGTCTCCAATACGAATTTGTGAAAATCTTTAACTGTCAGATAACTATTCACAAATTTACCAGTGGCAGGATTTATCTGGTATTGACAAGTCATCAAGTGGATGATGTTAGATACTGCATATCTTATATTATGTTCTTATCTGTGATGATCTTAAACTGTCAGATAACTATTCAAAATTAACATTTTTAAAGGCTACTGTTCTGAGAACGGTTAAAATTGCAGTTAAGTTATCTTCCAGATAGACGTATCAATACTGGCAATCATCCCAAATACTTATCAGTAGTAATCTTGAACTGTCAGAATACTATTCGCAACTTAATGAGTGAATAACAATAGAAGTATCTCTCAAATACTTAGCTGTAACAATCTTAAACTATCAGATAACTATTTTTAAATTAACCAGAGGATGACATAAGAAACTGCTTTTGCAATTCCTATCTGTTGAAATATTCAATAATTGTCGGATAACTATTCAGAAATTTACCACTGGATGGATAAACCGGCTACAAATTAACCAACGGATGATATTAGAAGTCGTTTCTCCAATACGAATTTGTGAAAATCTTTAACTGTCAGATAACTATTCACAAGTTTACCAGTGGCTGGATATATCTGGTATTCACAAGTCATCAACTGGATGATATTAGATACTGCCTATATTATGTACTTATCTGTGACGATCTTAAACTGTCAGATAACTTATTCAAAATTAATATTTTCAAGGGCTACTGTTCTAAAATGTTCTGAGAACGGTTAAAATTGCAGATAAGTTATCATCCAGGTAGACATATTAAAAATAACAATCCTCCCTAATACATAGCAGTAATAATCTTGAACTGTAAGATAACTATTCGTAACTTAATGTGTGAATAACAAGATAACTACTCTTATCTGTCAGATAACTACTCACAAATTTGCCAGTGTCTGGATATATCAGGTATTCACAAGTCATCAAGTGGATGATATTAGATACTGCCTATATTATGTACTTATCTGTAATAATCTTAAACTATCAGATAACTATTTACAAATTAACCAGATAATTACATTAGAAACTGCTTCTTCAATTCGTATCTATTGAAATATTCAATAATTGTAGGATAACTATTCAGAAATTTACCACTGGATGGATAAATCGGCTACAAATTAACCAACGGATGATATTAGAAGTCGTTTCTCCAATACGAATTTGTGAAAATCTTAAACTGTCAGATAACTATTCACAAATTTACCAGTGGCAGGATTTATTTGGTATTGACAAGTCATCAAGTGGATGATGTTAGATACTGCATATCCTATATTATGTACTTATCTGTGATGATCTTAAACTGTCAGATAACTATTCAAAATTAATATTTTCAAGGGCTACTGTTCCGAGAACGGTTAAAATTGAAGATAAGTTATCTTCCAGATAGACTTATCAAAACTGACAATCCTCCCTACTACTTATCAGTAATAATCTTGAACTGTCAGATAACTATTCGCAACATAATGAGTGAATAACAATAGAAGTGTCTCTCAAGTACTTAGCTGTAACAATCTTAAACTATCAGTTAATTATTTACAAATTAACTAGAGGATGGCATTAGAAACTGCTTTTCCAATTCGTATCTGTTAAAATATGCAATAATTGTCAGATAACTATTCAGAAATTTACCAGTGGATGGATAAATCGGCTGTAACAAACGTACGCAATCTACATGGACCTAATAGAACTTAATTAATGGAACAGATCAGAAACGTCTCTCCAATACTCATCTGTAATAATCTTAAACTATCTGATAACTATTTACATATTAACCAACGGATAACATTAGAAGCTGTTTCTTTAATACGAATTTGTGAAAATCTTCAACTGTCAGATAACTATTCACAAATTTATCAGTGGATGTATATATCGGCCCTAAAAAACGCAAGCTATGTACGTACACTCAAGAAAATTGTATTTCGTTCAATGCTTTGGTATTTGATTTCATCTCATTGGAAATTTGCAATACAACTTTGATTCCTTGTACCTCTTTGCGACGAACTCGCTTTCAACTTTTTCTTTGCGTTTTATGTGCGTTGCAATATCTGCGTTGAAATTGAGGATTCCTGCTTTTTGTGCCGGATATTAGCTTCCAGAGCGGTTGTTTCTTTATAATTTCCTGGCTTGTATGGAGTAAGCAGATGTCGCCACCCCAAGGTATAAGCCCGAACACATCTGCTGGATTACCGGAGCATCACCTGCCAGGAGTCTCGTGCCTCGCTCAATCCATGGATTTCTCGCATGATACGGGGCTTTTGGGCCTTAATAGAAGTCTAAAGTGCGCGATACTGCACGAAAATGTTGCTGTTATTAAAGTTTTGTTGTACATAAATGGTTGAATGGATTCACTACCTTTTGGCACAAAATTTTCATTAAATTAATATAATCCACGCTGTAAGTCATACAAAATCTAAGTACGTTGTGCATTAAACATGAAATGAGAGCAAAACTAAAAAAAATGCAAGATATTGAAGTAAATTATTCGTAAAATATAACAAATTAGGCAAAAAGGCTGATGGCCAATAGCCCAATAAAGATTGAGTTTTCTCACAGTCTCCATAATACATTGATATATATTTTTTAAATCATTTACTTTAAGTAAATTTAAATTTCAAGCAAAATAATAAAATGTATTTAGCCTTGTTTTTTTCTGAATGTGTTCTGAATTACAAAGAAATTTATGTAAGAAAACGCGATTAATTTAGTAATGCATTTTTTTTAATCATATGATTTTCTGAATTTAAAATTCGAGCAAAATAAAAAAAATGTATTTAACCTTGTTTTATTCTGCACGTGTTCTGAATTACAAAAAAATATATTAAAACGCGATTATTTTAGTAATGCCATTTTGAATCATTTGCTTTATCTGAATTTAAATTTCGAGAAAACAAAAAAAATGTAATTAGCCTTGTTTTTTTCTGAATGTGTTGCTTAATTTAAATATGTAAAACTATAATCTCCAAAAAAATTGCAAAACTAGTCATACAAACACACTTAAAACTAAAAAAAAATCGTTTAGCTCCATATTAATGAGGTATATACAATTTATAAACATTAAGATTTCTTGGTCTTTAACATTCCCACATTTTTTTTCCACATCCGATCACTATAAATTACCATGAACGACAGAGTTCGTTGCCTTGTAAAACAGCTCCTTATTTTATGGTAAACGAACTCACACAGAATTTGATACGTGATATACAAGTGAATTGTTTTGTTCTACAAATTTTATTATTCCTCAATTATGCAAATGCGTCCGCAGCATTTGAATAAGCTCATAACATAATTAGATCATTTGCATTCAAACCATAAACAACCGCTGAGCGTATTAATAAAAATTTATTCGCAATCAAAGCTTTATTACTCGCTTTGCAAATTTATGTTATTCAAGATTGATTGCGTTTCCCATGGTTAAATATGGACTCTTGCAGGAATCTGAACTTGTAATGAGCTTTACTGCACATACATGCAATAGAAGAGAAGGATCATCCCTTATTTGCAAATAATGAACTTTGAATAGTTCTCCCAGTTTGCGATGAGCTTTGAATTTGTAGCTTTGAACAGGAATATAATTTAAATGAAAGCTCGGAATTTTAGTTCAAATTTATTTAAGGTATTATTATTAGGTACTTACTGGTAAAATTTATTTTATTTTAACTTATTATTTAGCCTCAGTACAAATATCTACTGAAGATGACCACGTAGTGGTTGAAATATACATTTAGAGAATTAAATGTCGTGAAAAAGGATAATTTGTTATTTTTCTTAAGTTATTATTTATTTATTTTATTTCGCCTGAATAGTTTCGGTTTCTGAAAAAAACCATCATCAGAGGCATGATATATGTATTTTAATACGTATGTATCCTTATCTTATTTTTATGATAAATATTTGTATTCAATTTGAATTTTGAAACTTGAAAGTTTGTTTGTTTTTTTTAATTTTAATTTTTTTTAAATTTATTTGTTTGGCCTAAATTTGCAAATTCATGGCAGATAATAGGTTATGTTTTATTAAATTATGTTCTACAGACAACCCAATATGCACAAGATTGTACAATAATGGATTACTTTAATGCCGATGAAGGCCAACTTTTCTCCTATATGTTTTTCTTACTAAATTAACTATTTTAGGATTTTTGTTTATTGTTGCTGTTTGATTATTGTTAATATAATTAAATTAGTTTGCCATCAGTATGTGCCCCAGACGTTTAGGTATAGTATTTTTGATACCCCATCGGAAATTTTAATTGTTTTGTTTATGCAAAACATTTTTGTTACATTTTTTGTTGTTGAAGAAAAGCCAACGTCATGAAGTTTTAGCACTGACAGATAAATTGGCATACTGCGATAATATTCGACGTAATCTTATTTTGGAATTTTGTTTATCCATTCAGATTTCAAATGATAGACAGAGATGACACTATTCCGCTGGAAATTAACAAAAACTATAGGAAAACTTTTAATTAATATGCGAAAATTCGTGAAGTTATTTGTTCATGATTACCCCAGCAGAATTTTTAATTGTTTTGTTTATGCATTTTTTTCCAATTCGCATTATCAAAATGCTCATTATGTATATTGAATCGCATCGTCAAAACTACACTTTAATCGAATGGGTGAATAAAATGTTTACATTTTCACTTTATTCTAATTACCTAAAATAGGTAATTTCGCACTATCCTTGAAATTTTCGTTGTCACCTGACAATGTGACACTTCACGCAAATTCCTCAATTCTGATAACGAATGGGAAAAATCTTGTATGATACACGTGAATAAAGCAATTTTATCCACTCGAATTCGATAAAATTCGACTTTATTCACTTATACCATAAATAGCTATTTTACCGTTTTTATTTCGCAAGAAAAGCAAAAGTCGTGAAATTTTACCGCTGAAATAAATTGACATACTGCAATTATTTTGGAATTTTATTTATTCACTCAGATTATAAGTGATATACAGAGATGACACTATTTCTCTGGGAATTGACAGAAACTATAGGAGAACATTTAGTGGAGATTTGTGACGCCCACATAAAGCAGATTATAAAAATGAAATAATATACAAGGTGATCAATTTAAAAGAGAGACCAAATTTAGTGTCCCGGATTTATGGTACGCTCTGTATAGTCGAAAATAATTTTAAAAGGTAAGCACATCAAGTGTCCAATAACTTCCAATCAGATGTTTTCCTAAATTTTCATTACTCTAGCAGCAATGTTCCGAGCGAGGATAAGTGGGCCACCCTGTATTTATACCCATAAAAAACTGCGTTGATTGCAATAGACGCGTCAACAGATATCTTTAACACATGTTAATCCACTGTTGAACATAGGCCTCTTCATCTCGTTTACAAGCATATGTAATTGTATGTAATGCGAATTTTCTCAATTCATTTCTTAAATTTCATATGACTCCTGCTTTTTAAATTCGTTGAATATGTATTTCTTGCGAGAAATAATACCTTTTTTTACTTCTGAGTTTTAATTTATTTTATCCATTTATCATCAAAGGTAGCAGTCTTGACATTTTTGTTTTCATGTTAAAACTCTTTACACTTCGATATCGTCCCCGTTTTACTGGCAACTTATTTCATCTTTCAGATAAAAAAAAGGCCCGGTGTGCGCATAAAACTCGTCCCTCTTGTATCAACTTCAAGACATCCCTGAAAATTTCACAGGCTTCGCCACGGGCCCCCTTTTCTGAAGTTTCTTTTCAGAACTTGTTTCCAGCGAGTCCTGATGACCCTCATACGAATTTGTAACGAGTTTTATACTTGGATCCGTTTTAATTGTACGACTGAATCGAAATGAAAAAAACAACGTTTAACATGTAATAAGAATTTTCGGATTTAAAAGGGAATAAATAACTATTTAGGTATTAATTATGTATACCTATTAAAATCACAATTTACATGTACTGGGTGTCTCAAAAGTGAGTTTTCGGATTTGAAAGGGATTAATAATTATTTAGTTATTAATCATGTTAAAATTATATATAACCATTTAAAATCACAATTTACATGTACAGGGTGTCTCAAAAGTCAAGCCCGTGCTTTTGGGATTTGATTGAGGGGGCTAAAACAAATTGAAAATTAGGAGTGGAAAATTTTCCGTTTGTCCCTCGTTATAGAGTTATTAATAAAAATGTAAACAATATCTGTTTCGACCACTACACTAAACACGGTTTTGATTTATGCATTTTGTTAAATGTGTCAACTATCAACTATCAGATTTGATAATTAGTTTAACAGGTGGGGACATTTTTAATAAAGTTTAAAATTGAAATGTTATATTTTGTTTTTTTTATCATTAACTCTATAACGAGGGATAAACAGAAAATTTTCCACTCTTAATTTTTAATTTATTTCAGCCTCCTGAATCAAACCCCAAAATCACAGGCGTCCCTTTTGAGACACCCTGTATACTCTGTTCCATTTATAATTTTAACTAAGTTGGCTCTGTTAGGGTTACAGTATTGTTAGCCAATGTAAAAAGTCACTAGACTTGAAAAAAAGGTTATATTCAAAAGAAAAAGAGTTATATTTTATGACAGTGGGCAATGTTGCCATCAAATTGAGTATCTATTGAGTACAGAATTTATTTGCTATTTTCATTTTACAGAAGCAAATCAGTCAAATTATAATATAAAATATAGTTGATGATTGGTTTACTTAAAGCATAACTCTAATTAATTGATTGAAGCAAATATTTAATTTAATTATTTTAATATATGAATTAGGCAACGTTTTAGAAATCTGAATAATAATAATGTTTTCACTGTCGGACCATTTTTGTTGGTGTTCATGTGTAAAACTTTGTAAAATGAAACCACAGCCTTCTTAGTTAAAAATAAAATGGAACAGACTTGCAATTGATTTGCAAATTTCGAAAATGGCTTCTCTTGGGTTCATCAGTTTTATGTAGCAAATTTTTGAATTATTTTTTATATTTTCATAAAACGGTTTTGATTATTAGAATGTAAGCAGTTAATGCAATAATGTGAAATTAACACTGAAGCCTCATAATTAAATTTCGTTGCATAATTTCGTAGTTTGTAGCATTAATAAATATCGAATGAAGGAAGAGTAGGTGTGAAGGGTGTGGAGTCATGGATTGAGAAATAAGCCAGGAGTGTTTTACGAGCGGAATCATGAGTGATGAAAGAGTTTTGTATTGTCACAAACGCAGGCTTTTAAAAGAGGCAATCGGCTGTGAATTGTGAATGGTAAATTGTGATTGATGGAAAGCCTCGCGGTTTGGTTCGTATTTCGAAAGATTAAAGTAATAATTGAGCCGTCGGATGATTGAAGCGAGGAAATGGAACGAATTACCTTTTAGCCGCCCATTCTTATGCGACGTAATAGTTATCACAATATCACAAACTTTACGAATTTCCTACACTTACAAGTGGAATATGTTTTGTGCAGCAATATGTAATTAAGCTGAATTAGAATTTAATTCGTACAAAGTTGCTGTATCAATCAATGAATCAATGCACTAAATAAATACAATATAATTATATTGTTAATACAAATAATCAAGGACAAATAACTTCACGAATTCTCATATATTAATTCGTATACTATACTATTCTATACTATACTATACTATTCGTATATTAATTCGTGTACTATACCATTCTATACTATACTATACTATACTATTCGTATATTAATTCGTATATTCAACGTTGCCAAGTTATTAACATTTTAAAAAAATGTAACAAAAAATCATGGACGTGGAAAAAAATTCAACAAAATCTTATTATAAGAGATCAATAACAGAATCTGCGTGTGCAAGTACTCAAGTTATGTGCCAAAACATGCACAATATTTTGAGTCACGAAGAATACACAGGGTGTTCTGAAACAACGATACAATTTCGCTATTTTCGAATGGCTAAAACTCATTTTTTTTAAATGGAACACCCTGTATATAGCATCATATTCTGAGTGCTCATATCATGAGCTATTCAATAGTGGCATATGGACTGAAATCTAATAATACTTTTTAGTGGGTAAATAACGATCAATCTCAGTAAGTTTTAGCCATTTGAAAATAGCAAAATTCGATCATTGTTTCAGAACACCCTGTGTATTCAACGTGACTCTAAATATTGTGTATGTTTTGGCACATTGCGTGGGCACTTGCATACCCAGATTCTTTCATTGATTATAATAAGGTTTTGTTGAATTATTATAAATTGGACATAATGGAATTGGGCATAAGGGCTATGGGCTTGATGGTTTGTAGCTATGAAATTGACAAGTTTTGGCAAGTTGTAGGAAATATGACAATTTTAAACAATTGTTGTTGAAAACTTGTCAGGATTGTACAATTGGAGTTGAAAAATTTATGGTTTTTTGAAAATTTTAAAAGTTTTATATTCGCAGTTGAAAATCAGATAGGTTTTGATAATTAGAGATGATAATTTGCCGCTTTTAGCAACTGTATTTTAAATTTGACGTTTTGATATTTGCTGCTGAAAATAATTTTGCCTTTGACAGTGGTAGTAATAAATTTGACAGTAATAGCTAAAAGTTAAAGAGTATCAGTTAAAAATCTAATATTTTTACTAGTTTTATTTGAAAATTTTATTTGGGCAGTTGAAAATATTATAGTTTTTTGGCAATTTATTAGAAAATGAAGTGGGCTGGCCAGTTGGAGTTGAAAATATAACAGTTTTTAGCAGTCGCAGTTGAAGACTTGACAGGATTTTAATATTCGTGTCGAAAATCTGAGATGGCTTTACAGTTTCAGGTAAAAATTTGACAGGATTTGAAAGTGGGAGCTCAAAATATGACAGTTTTGAAAATTATAGTTGAAAATGTGACGAGTTTTGACAGTTCAGTTGAAAATTGGAGCCTTTTTGACAACTGTACTTGATATTTGACATTTAGATGGTTGCTGCTGCAAATGTGTCTACTTTTTGACAGTTTTTGATAGTTTGTAGCTAAAAAATTAACAAGTTTTGACAAGTTATCGAAAATATGAGAATTTTAAACAATTGCAGTTGAAAGCTTAACGGGGTTGTATAATTGGAGTTGAAAAATTTATAGTTTTTGTCAGTGTAGTTGAAAATTTTAAAAGTTTTACTGGTGCAGTTGAAAATTTGATAGGGCTCGACAGAGTTGATAATTTGTAACATCAGTACTTGAAGTTTGATATTTTGTTAGTCGCTGCTGATAATATGTCTGCCTTTGACAGTTATAGATATAAATTTGACTGGTTTTTAATGTTACTGTTGAAGATCTGAGATTGATTCACACTTTCCATTGAAAATTTGACAGGTTTTGACAGTGGGAGTTGAAAATACGACAGGTTTTGAAAATTATAGTTGAAAATATGACGGATTTTTAAAGTTCAGTTGTAAATTGGAGCCTTTCTGGTAGTTCTTGATCGTTGGTAGCTAAAAAATTGACAGGTTATGACAGGTTGTCGAAAATATGACAATTTAAAAAAATTGCAGCCAAAAATTTTATAGGGTTGTACAATTATGCAGAGTTGAAAATTTTATTGTTTTTGGCAGTGTAGTTGAAAATTTATACAGTTTTACTATTGCAGTTAAAAATCTGAGAGGTTTTGACAGTTTGAGTAGATAATTTGATAATTTTAACACGTGTACTTGAAATTTGACATTTTTATAGTCGCTGCTCAAATGTCTGCCTTTCACAGTTGTAGTTATAAATTTGACAGTAATAGTTGAAAGTTTAAGAGTTGCATTTAAAAATCTAACACTTTTTAGCAGTTTTATTTGAAAATTTGATTTGGGCAATTGAAAATATGAGCCTTTTAGACACTTTTCGATGGTTTGGATGAAATTTTAGACAGTTTTACTATTGCAGTTAAAATCGGTCAAGTTTTGACAGGTTGCCAAAAATATGACAATTTTAAACAATTGTAGTTAAAAATTTAACAGGGTTGTACAATTGGAGATGAAAAAGTATAGTTTTTGGCAGTGTACAAGTGTACAATTGACAATTTTAAAAGTTTTACTGTTGCAGAAGAAAATCAAATAAGGCTTGACAGTGAGAGCTGATAATTTGACGAACTTAACAACAACTGTACTTGGAATTTGACGTTTTATAGTTGCTGCTATGACAGTAACTATAATTATATATGTTAAAATATGTCCATCTTTGACAGTTTTAGTTATAAATTTTACAGTATAGTTTTAGCAGTTTTATTTGAAAATTTGACACGGTTAAGCAATTGAAAATATGACAATTTTTGGCAGTTGCAACAGGTTTTTAATGTTCGTGTTAAAAATCTCGGATGGCTTCAGTTTCGTTGAAAATTTGACAGGTTTTCAACAAAGTGGGAGTTGAAAATTTGACAGGTTTGAAAATTATACTTGAAAATATGGCCATTTTTGACAGTTTACATGAAAGATGGACCCTTTTTGACCGTTTTTTGATGGTTTGTAGCTAAAAATTTTACTGATTTTGAAAGTTGGTAATAATATGACTGCTTGAGACAGTTGTAGTTGAAAATATGACAGGGTTCTAAAATTGAAGTTGAAATATTTATAGTTTTTTTGCAGTGAAGTTGAAAATTAAAAAAAATATGGTTGGAGTTGCAAATCTGATAGAGCTCCACAGTTCAAGTTGATAATTTGACGTTTTTAATAGCTGTACTTGAAATTTGGGTTTTTGACAGTTACAGTCATATATTCAGCTACACATTGTTAGTTACATATGATAGTACAGTCATATGTTCAGCTGCTTTACAGAAATAGTCGAAATTTTGAGAGTTGCAGTTAATAATAATCTAACACTTTTTGGCAGTTTACAATTCTGGATTATTGGAGTTGAGAATATGACAGTTTTTATATAATGCAGTTGAAAACAGGTTTTTAATGTGAAAATCTGAGATGGCTTTACAGTTTCAGTTGAAAATTTGATTGAGGTTTAGACAATGGAAATTGAGAATGAAAGGTTTTTAAAGCTACAGTTTATAATTTTAATTATAAACTGCACAACAAAATCATAAATTAACAAAATTATAACTAACTTTGCCATTTTTGAGAGGTTACATTGATAATTTGACACAATTGTTGACACATTAACACTTTTAACTTTTGAGATTAAACAAATGGACAAAGTTTTTGTTAGTTGAAGTTGAAAATTAGACTTATTAGAATAGAATAGGGTTTATTAACATTATTGTACAAAATTTTGTACTTATATACAATCATGCTGACATAAATCTAATACAAACAATTTGATATTGCTATATAAAATTGCTATTGTAACATAATTTCTTGTACTAGATTTATGTGAGCATGACTGTACGTCAGGTTACAGAGTATATATAAATATTATAATAAACATTCTTATAAACAGGCATTGCACACCTAATCTACACAATTACATTAGAAACTAGAAATTTTTCTACGGATTAAATGACAGCGTAAAGGGTAATTAGTTCGATAACCAAATATTATGATGCACGTATGATAAAAAATACTACTATATCATTTGTGGTTTTGCTGCACATATAGCAATTCGTCTTTACGTGCTGAAGTGTGGCACTTTTTAATTATGTAATAACAAATAAATTTGTTAATTAATATCAATTAAATTATAAAAAAAAACATTAATTACATATAGCCGATTACATACATATAGCCGAGGGTGGCAAAATCAAGAGGCGGCAATTTTTTTGAAAACTAGCCATGGCATAAGTTACAATCAAAAATAAATATACAAATAAATAAATAAATGACAAACGAAAAAAGGCAAATACAAGAAGTGAAGCATCTAGCTACCTCATTCAACTTCAAAGATTAGAAACGAAATTTTTGACAATTTTATGCTGAGATATGTTATCTCGATTTAACGTATAAAGTAATAAGCTACAATAGTCTGAGGTCGGGCTTTCAACCATATCAGTATACAACGTATAAGAACAAAATATAACATTAATGAAAATTGAGCACTGACGGAAGTGAAAGCAACTTAGTATGAAGATGAAACGAACAGAAAAAAAAAACGAAAAATACAGGTGTAGAATTGATTAGTAGAGATAATTTCAGAATTAATCAAGAGTATTAAAATTATTTAAAAGTTCAATGTCCAAGAAGCACTTTGACATTGTGTGCAAAGCTTCAGTAGGTACCCTTAGAATATTTTACTTTTTCGGAAAATTTCACTATAAATTCATAATTCAAAAACATTTGATCTAGTATTTAGTCGTAAATATTACTTCGAAAATTAAATTTGTCAATTGAACAAGTATCATCATACTACAAGAATGATTGTAATGTTTCTGAACGTTTTCGCTTTCTCGGTGCAGTTTTATCTCTTTCATTTAACTGCAGTTTCAACTAAAAGAAAAATCTGTGATATTACTCATATTAAGGTTTATTAATTCATGTTGCCAGTAACCACCAGCTAATATGTGTACAAAAGGGTTGTACTGTAATTAAAATAAATATTGCAGTAGCCAGTAAAATTAAATAAAATAAAATACATCAGAGGAAAACGTAATGATTTTACAAATTAAATGGCTTTGTGCTTTGTGGTCTACAGCTTTCTACAGTGTGATTGAAAACCCACGTTATACCCTTCTTCATCGCCCCTTTAATACATTTTCATCGATGAAGTTCTACGATTTCTACGATTGATACGTATTAAGGCGAACAATCAATCCAAATTCGCTTTGGAGTGATTTATCAGCCCCAAATAGACTGCGTGGTTCCTACAACCTCACGATCAGTTCTCACGTCGTTTTCAGCGGTCTCAGGCCACAAATTGGCCGCCACATCTACTCTCAATTTTGCTGTTCGTCGTCTCTTCTCCCGTGATCCAGATCCATTATGTCCTCCCATTACGTCCACCGTGAGAATCTGACGGGAAGTTGCCGACGAGCGTAATGGTGCATCGATTTATTTACATAAAATGCCGTTGCGTAACGAGTCGGCTGTCGGCCAGGATGGAGATTATAACCCTCGTCCGTTGTGTTTGCTCTTATTTCCTTCCACCTGATGGGACATGAGGTGTGCGATTGGCGTAGGCATGAACTGGACAGTCGTGTGTGCGAGGTACAAAAATTGCAGGTTTTATTACAGAGTGGCAATAAAAGGTCTTTAGATTAATGGCGGGGCCATTACAGCCTGCAGACGTTTACATACAATTTTTGATAAATTTATGATGACTCGATTACCTTGCATCCACTTTGATTGCCATTATTAGCCATATTATAACATATTTTTTCATTATTAACACAGTTTACCATCTGAACCTTGATTACCATTATTATGTTGAACATATGTTTTTACCATTAACACACATTACTCCGTACGCATCTCAGTTATTCATATGCCAGCAAACCCAAGCCATCAATCTTTCTGTGTATAGATTACAATAGACCGTTAAGTCTTAATGGGCCTATTGCTACTGAGGTATCTAAATGGCACTCATTGACTAGGTCAAGGGTTTACGAGTGATTAATGGACCTCTTAGAGGAAAACTGCTAACTGTTCTTAAAGTTTTTTTCGTAGTTCTTATTACCGTATACGTTTTAACAGGTTCTGTTGCACTGTACACAAATTGTCTGTAAGTAAATTAATAGTAGTTTAAATTAAAGTCAAATTCACTTTGCAAGTTACAACACAAGACGTGAACTTAAATACGAAATGTAGTTTATGTTCGTGGAGCGTAGTAAATTAAGGCCTCGACTCTAATCTACTATTAATTACATCAGTACTAAAATAATTTGTAGCATACCATTGTTAATAGGATGTTTTAGAAATTGGCACATAAATGAACAAATTTTTTCCTATAACCAATTTCGCACTAAATTTTATAATCATCCAAAATAAGCATTTAACATATAATCTATTCACGACCTTTTTGCAACTGAGTTGGCTGGGTTTTCTTTTTATCATGTTGGACAAACTGATTCAGTGGTGCAACCGAAGATAATTATTTTTTTGTAATACCTCTGTGTTATTGACATTTATCAGTACTGTCTGCTTGATCGATATGACAGGCGTAAAGGCTTTGGCCGTTATAATAACGGCCGTGGACGTTATTTAAATGACAACGCAAATTTATGAAATATATTTGGTTTTGGCACAAGAACAACAACAAAAATTAAATAAGATAATTAGTTTGTGTGGGAACAACTAGAAAAATTAAAAATTATTCAACCAAGCCTATTATTTGCATATCGGCCGTATGTTGTTCGATACTTTGTAATACCTAAATTACAAAAACTGGTCAATTTATCAATATTAAATTTCAAAATTAATAAACTAGTTATCCAGGCGCAATTTGATACCTTAGCAACATCAAAGGTTCAAATACAAACAAACAAATCAAAGTGAAATTTGAAAAATAATGTCAGATGTGCAAAGTTCTTCGTTTTGTGGTATCCCCGAAGATGTACTAAATGAAACAAATGCTGCCACAATCGATTTACTTCCCCAAAAAAGCAGCAGCAGGTATGAGAAAGAATATGAAGACTTTATTGCTTGTTGGAACAACAGAGGGGTTGACAGGGTGACTGAAGAGGTTTTGCTGTGCTACGTATCAGCGCTGAACAAAAATTTTGCACCGAACAGTTTATGGACTCAAATCTCAATGCTGAAAACATCCTTTAAGTTACATGAAAATATTGACATTTCTGGGTTAGTACCTATTAACACTTAAATAAAGTGTTAATAATTATATAATTAATAATTTAAACTTTACATCTGGCAACAATATTATTTAAAAAATATAACCTCAAATTGAAAACAACTTAACCAAAAAAAAATTGACAAGTTCCATTGGGGAATTCAGTTATTTCCGAAACACTGCGAACAAAATGACAAGATATTCATAAACTCCTCTGACGCAAAAACATAATGAATGGATGGAGAGTACGAAATTGAACACCTCTATACGTAAAATTTTAAACTGTTTAACGTTTCACTCAGTTTTCCAGCACTTAACAATAGTTTCGAATAATTCAATTACACAAAGTTTTTTGACATTGTGACCACATTTTACAAAATTAGAGTGCAGCTAATCATTTAAAATTCTGTATAAATATCCATACAAATTTAAAAATTTCACTCCTTCCTAACTACCCTAAATTGCTCCCTCTCCCTTAACTTACGAGGTACTGATATGTTGTTTTTTATAAATAACAAACATTCAATTGAAGTGTTTGTAATTAAAACTAATGTGGCATTGATTTTAGAACAATAGCTAGGAATAATTATTTTTTCCATAGATCCGATTAAGTCAATTGGCTCTTGACGTTTTTTAATTAGACAATTAGATTGCATTCCTTTAAAGTTGGCACGCGGTTTGCATTCACAAGTGCGTGCTGCTCATAGGAAGTCGACAGTTATTCAACTGAATGCATTGTCCACATAATACATTTGCGTACAATAAAGGTCACGTTATGAGTTACAATTGATTTGACTTTTTTATAAATTGCTTGGCATAACGTGCAATATTAGTTCTAGAAATAAGCCACATAAATGAAATTGTACAACACAAAACATTGTAATTAATGATTTTTTTTTAATTTCATTGTTCTTGATTTGCAAATTATTTTGTTAGTGCATAATTAAAAAAGTGCCACACTTTAGCACATGAAGACGAATTGCTATATGTGCAGCAAGACCACAAATAATATATTTTTTATCATACTTGTATCATAATATTTGGTTATCGAACTAATTAACTGCAACTCAACAAATTTCGACTATTTCAGTAAATTTTCAACTCCTAGAGTAAAACTTTTAAAAACTATACTGCAAAAAACTATAAATATTTCAACTCCAATTGTACAACCCTGACAAATTTTTACCTACAACTATCTCAAGCAGTCATATTTTGAACACTTTCAAAATCTGTCAACTGCCCAACCCTTTTTAAATGAAACTGCTAACAAGTGTTTGATTTTTAATTGCTACCCTTAAACTTCCAAGTATTACTGTTAAAATGATAACTACAATTGTCAAAGGCAAACATATTTTCATCAGCAACTATCAAATGTCAAATTTGAATTGCAGTTGTTAAAAATAACGAATTATTAATTCTAAATGTCGAACCCTGTAACTGTAACAGTAAAAGTTTTAAAATTTTCAACTTCACTGCCAAATACCATAAATTTTTTCAACTCAAATTGCACAATCTTGTTAAATTTTCTACGCAAAAAACTATAAATATTTCAACTCCTATTGTACAACCCTGCCAAATTTTCATCTACAATTTGTCTCAAGCTGTCGAAACCTGTCAAATGCTTAGCTACAAACTATCAAAAACTTTCAAAAAGGGTCTAATTTTCAACTGAACTGTCAAAATTCGTCATATTTTCAACTATAATTTTCAAACCTGTCAAATTTTCAAGTCGAACTTTCAAAACATGTCAAATTTTCAACTGAAACTGTAAAGCCATCTCAGAATTTCAACACGAACATAAAAAACCTGGCAAGGTTTTAGTTACAACTGCGAAAAACTGTTATATTTTCAACTCCAACTGCCCAATTCTATCAATTTTCAAGTAAATTACGAAAAACTTCATATTTTCAACTGCCCAAATTAAGTTTTCAAATAAAACTGCTAAAAAGTGTTGGAATTTTAACTGCATCTCTAAAACTTTCAACTATTACTGTCATATTTATAACTGGAACTGTCAAAGTTAGACATATTTTCAGCAGCAACTATTAAACTTATATGCTCAAAATTTCTCAGATGTTCACCTGCAACTGTAAAATGTTTAAAATAGTTACTATACCGCCAAAAACTATAAATTTTTCAACTTCAATTGTACAACCCTGTTAAATTTCCAACAACAATTGTTTAAAATTGTCACATTTTCGACAACTTGTCTAAACATGTCAATTTCTAAGCTACAAACCATCAAAAAGTGTCAATAGGGTCCAATTTTCAAGTAGACTGTCAATAGTCGTCATAATTTCAACTATATTTTCCACACTTGTCATATTTTCAAATCACACTTTCAAAATCTGTCAAATTTTCAACTAAAACTGCTAAGCCTTCTCAGATTTTCAACATGAACATTAAAAACCTTTCAAGTTTTCAACCGCAACTGCCTAAAACTGTTATATTTTTAAATGGAACTGCCCACTCCTGTCAATTTTCAAGTAAACTGCCAATAACTGCCATATTTTCAACTGCCCAACCCTGTCAAAATTTCAAACAAAACTGCTAAAACGTGTTGGAATTTTAACTGCCACTCTTAAACTTTCAACTATTACTGTCAAATTTATAACTACAACTGTCAAAGGCAGACATATTTTGAACAGCGACTATCAAAATGTCAAGTTTCAAGTACAGTTGTTCTAAACGACAAATTATTAACTGGAACTGTCAAAACCTATCAGATTTTTAACTGAAATAGTAAAGCTTTTAAAATTTTCAACTACACTGCCAAAAACTATAAATTTATCAACTCCAATTGTACAACTCTGTTATGTTTTCCACTACAACTGTTTAAAATTGTAATACTTTTGACAACCTGTCAAAACCTGTCCATTTTGAGCAACTAACCATCAAAAACTGTCAAAAGGGGTCAAATTTTCCACTGAATTGTCTAAAATTGTCATATTTTCTACTATAAATTTCAAACCTGTCATATTTTCAACTAGCATTTTCAAAACTGTCAAATTTTCAACTAAAACTGTAAAGCAATCTCAGATTCTCAACACGAATATTAATAAGCTGTCAAGTTTTCCACTGCAACTGCCAAAAACTGTTATATTTTCAACTCCAACTGCCCAGTCCTGTTAATTTTCAAGTAAATTGTCACTGTCACAGTAACACTGTCATATTTTCAACTGTCCAACCGAGTCAAATTATCATATAAAACTGCTAAAAAGTGTTAGATTTTTAACTTAAAAATCTCTTAAATTTACAACTATTACTGTCAACTTTATAATTACAACTGTCAACGGCAGATATATTTTCAGCATCAACTGTCAAAAAGTAAAATTTCAAGAGCAGTTGCAAAAAAACGTCATATTATTAACTATATCAGTTAATCAAAGTATCAGTATCAAATAAAGTATCAAACCTTTATTGATGTATTGTGACTTTATGTTAATTGTATCCACATTTTGTGTGTTCTAATTTGTATGACTTGTGTAAACTTTATGTAATAATACATAAATAAATTATTCTATTCTTATTCTATTCTATAACTGTCAAACCCTATCAGATTTTCAAGTGCAATAGTAAAACTTTTAAAATTTTCAACTACACTGCCAAAAACTGTAAATTTTGCACCCTTTTGTACCCAAACTAATTGTAAAACCCTGTTGAATATTCAACTACAATTGTTTAAAATTGTCACATTTTCGACAAAAACCTGTCAATTTTTTAGCTAAAAACCATCAAAAACTGTAATTTATTTAGCTACAAACCATCAAAAACTGTCAAAAATGCTCCAATTTCAACTATATTTTTGAAAACCTGTCACATTTTCAACTCCCACTGTCAGAAGCTGTAAAATTTTCAACTGAAACTGTCATTAAAAACCTCAACTGCCACTGCCAAAAACTATCTACTTTTTAACAGCAACTGCCAAAACGCGTTAAAATGATTAACTATCGAATTTTCAATTACTACTGTCAAATTTTTAACTGCAACTGTAAAGGATGTCATTTTAGTGGGAAATATCAAAGGCTCATATTTTCAGCTGCAACTGTTCAAAATTCAAATTTCAAGTACAACTGTCAAGTATTAAATTATTAAAATATTAAAATTTTAACTACAATTATAACATTTTCAACAATAACTAACAAAAACTGTCATATTTTAAAACTACAACTATCAAATTTCTAACTACTACTGTCAAATTTTTAACTGCAACTATCAGAGACTGTCATATTCTTACGTAGAGTAGAGTAGAGTAGAGATGTAATTGTCAAAAACTCAAATTTCATGTACAACTGTCGAAAACTACAAGATTTTGGAGTAAAATTGACACAACCTGCGAAGTTTTCCACTACAAGTTTCATAGTTGAAGTCACATTCAACTTTTGTTGATCATCTATACAGATAATAGTGAATCAACTAAAGTTGAATAAATATTATAGTTTAAAGTTGATCAGCTCTATTGTTGATCAACAAATGTTGGCACTATAGTTTTCATTCAACTTTTGTTGATCAACAACAATCTATCAATTCAACTTGATTCGTGAGAATGCGTCTTTAAGGTTTTTAGTTTTGTCCTAACCGCTGTTCAAAAAAATCGCTCATTTCCTTTCTCCGGAGCTCGACTGGAATAATCAGTCCTCAATCATCGCCCTATTTTTTGTACATTATCACTTCACAACTGCCAGTTTTTAACAGTTGCTGCAGCCAAAAGCTGTTACATAACCGCCGGCAATTCATTGCCGCCTCTTGTTCCGGATCGTTCGGCTCACGAACAACAAAGGGCCCTCGAACCCCGCGGAAGCCCGCCGTTCCGCTCTGGGGGTGCACAACTGTCACGCCATCTGGACCATGCACGTGCTGCTTCCTAGCCTCCCCCATGGAGGAAACGTGGGTTAATCGACGCGGACACTTCCCGAAATTATAAAATTATAACTCACGCTGTCCCCACGGTGTAACTACAACAGTGATTATGAATGCCAAGCAAGGCTGCACGTGAAACACAGTCATAGTCATACCAATTTCCAGAAACGCACGCCGCTTGAATAACTTAAGACCGCGATTGTGAACTCTTTGAGGTGGAGATCGACGGACGATGGCCTGCAGGCGCTGTTCTGGTCTGCAGGAAACCGCATGGTATGAGAGGAGACTTCCACATCCGTCGACTAGAATATTGAATTTAGATATAAAACAGGGCTTCGTACAAGTAGCATTGCCATTGGGAATTGTGATTGAGAAGTTTGCACACGTTCGCGTGCTGCCGTTACCTATTCGTGATTCGTAATTACGGCTCTCCAGCGCACACGTTAACGAGCGCAAATACTTTTTATTAAGGTAAACGTAAGGACCGCTGATATGGAGGATGCGTTATTGATAAAACTGGCGTCTCACAGCTCGTATTGGATTTTATGCATGGCGTGTTTTTACGCTTAGTAATTAAGTAGTTATGATTTAATTAGTTTAATAAAGGTGATCTATTGCTGGTTCTCGGCAATTGCATTCAAAGTTAGTGCATAACCTGCGCTCTATTTACCATAAACTAATCATGTTAAATTATTCTTCGTATAAAGACGTGTTATCCATTTTTATTCAATATTTAAGTTTGTACTGTCTAGTTTTACAATCTCTGGATAACTTTAACGGGGGGTTAGTATCCATGGAATTATACATTGCAAACGTGCAAAACAAAATTGATGCTCATGTTCTTTAAAAAAAAAATTATTTTCCTGAACATTTATTAATATTATTCATGCATAGTGGATAACACAAAATAAGCTTCAAAATAATGGTTTTGGGACTATTTTCGAAGATTATTTATTAGAAGTTTTTCAAAAAATTCAAGAACACCAGCTTTATCTTATTGGGCTATAAAATTTGGAAGATAGCTTTGAAAAATATCAATAACATACAATTTTTAAGTATAATAGAGTAGCTATGTAAAAATAGTCTCTTTTAATAGCCCTCTCAAACATGGAACTGTAATTAGTCATATATTTATATTGCTTCAGAAGGAGATATTAAAACATGCGATTATATTTAAAACGAATTGTAAAAGTTGTTCTATTACTTGGAAAACCAACATTAAGTTTCAGAGGTAATTAATAGAAATATCAAGAAATAAGTCAAAATACCGCACTAAATTCTATATTTATGCCTTTAGGGCAAATAATTTTAACATCTGGCAATTTTAAAATGTTTAAATAATATTCATATGATGTAACAGCAAACGGGATCAAAAGAAAATGTCCCATTTTGTGCCTGTTCTGGTATTTGTACCAATTTTTGAAGACATTTGAAGAGCTCATCAATTGCTTCAAAGTGAATATTTGGATTCATCTTAAGCTTTCCTTAGTAGTAAATTTTAATATTAACTTTTGAAAATCTGTTAGTAAATGTTCAACACTTTAATCAATTATATGGAAATGTCAATAAATTTTGCTTTGGACTGCAGTTGAAACAGCGTCAAGAAAGAGAAAATGTGAAAAGCCAACATTAAGTTTCAGAGGTTTTCAATAGAAATATCGAAAGTAATCCACACAAAATTCTAGATTTAGGCTTTTAATGCGGATAATTTTACATATCTGGCAATTTTAGAATGTTTAAACAATATTCATCTGATGTAACAGCAAATGGACTCAATAGAAAATTTACCATTTTGTGCCTGTTCTTATACTTGAACAAATTCTTAAATACGTCTCAAGAGCTCATCAATTGCTTCAGAGTGAAAGTTTTGATTCATCTCAAGCTTTCCTTAGTACTAAATTTTAATATTAACGTTTGAAAATCTGTTAGGAAATGAAGAAAACTTTAATCAATTATATGGAAATGTCAATAAATTTTGCTTTGGGCTGCAGTTGGAACAGCGCCAAGAAAGAGAAAACGTCCTACAACATTACAATAATTCTTGTAATATGATGATATTTGTTCAATACATAATAATGATGATCTAGAATCTAGATGACAGAGATAATTTTCAAAATAATATTTACCACCAAATACTAGATAAAATGTTATCAGAACTGGTAAGAGTTGTTCCATTACTTGAAAAACCAACATTAAGTTTCAGAAGTTTTTAATAGAAATATCGAAAGTAGTTCACACAAAATTCTAGATTTATGCCTTTAAGGCAGATAATTTAACATATCTGGCAATTTTAGAATATTTTAGAAAGAATAATAAATTTGATAAGAATAAAGAATAATATTTTAAAGAATATTCATCTCATGTAACAGCAAAGGGGCTTAATAGAAAATGTACCATTTCGTGCCTGTTCTTATATTTGAACAAATTCTTGAAGACGTTTCAAGAGCTCATCAATTGCTTCAGAATGAATATTTGGATTCATCTTAAGCTGTCCTTAGTACTAAATTTTAATATTAACTTTTGAAAATCTGTTGGCAAATGAACAACACTTTGATGAGTTATATGAAAATATCAATCAATTTTACTTTGAACTGTAGTTAAATGAAAGATATGGAACAGGGTCAAGAAAGAGAAAACATCCAACTACATTACAATCATTCTTGTAATATGATGCTACTTGTTCGATACATGATAATGATGATCAAGATGACACAGATCATTTTCAAAATATTATTTACCACCAAAGACTAGATTAAATATTATCAGAATTAATATTGTATTTAAAAAAACATATTAATGGGTATAAGTTTAAATGATATAATAATAATAATATAGACTAATATATACTAGATTAAATATTATCAGAATTAATATTGTATTTAAAAAAACATATTAATGGGTATAAGTTTAAATGATATAATAATAATAATATAATAAAATAATAATATTAAGTTTAATGGCTATATGGGCATAAGTTTTAATAGGTGTGGCTAAATGTCAACGTGCTTCTTAGACTTGAGAGTTAAAACATGTAGAATATATTGTTGCAAAAACAAAAAAATAAGTAGCCGTAATTGATGATGTTTCTATACCACAACA
The DNA here is from genome assembly GCA_951805005.1 of Othius punctulatus. Taxonomy (NCBI): domain Eukaryota; kingdom Metazoa; phylum Arthropoda; class Insecta; order Coleoptera; family Staphylinidae; genus Othius; species Othius punctulatus. The sequence continues at coordinate 17,209,179 of OX638144.1, forward strand.
CTTCCAGAACTTTTTGAAGAATTTAATCCAATAATGTTGCCATGTTCAACCAAAACGCTTAAGATAGCGTTAGCTATGCATGTTATTTCTTATTCTTATGAAAGATGGTTTAGTAACTTTTTGAAGAATTAAATCCAATAATGTTTCCATTTACGACCAAAATACTTATGATAGCATTAACTATGCATGTTACTAAGTCTTGTTCTTATGAAAGATAGTTTAGTAACTTTTAAAAGAATTAAATCCAATAATGTTTTCATGTATGACCAAAATGCTTATGCTAGCGTTAACTATGCATGTCACGTCTTGTTCTTATGAAAGATAGTTAAGTAACTTTTTGAAGAATTAAATCCAATAATGTTTCCATGTTTGACAAAAAATATTTAAGTTAGCGTTAACTATGCATGTTACGTCTTGTTCTTATGAAAGGTAGCTAAGTAACTTTTTGAAGACTTAAATCCAGTAATGTTTCCATGTTTGACCAAAATGCCTAAGATAGCGTTAGCTATGTATGTTAGTTCTTATGAAAGATAGTTTTAGTAACTTTTTGAAGAATTCAATCCAATAATGTTTCCATGTTTGGCCAAAATGCTTAAGACAGAGTTAATTATACATGTTACGTCTTGCTCTTATGAAAGATAGTTTAGTAAGTTTCTGAAGAATTAGATCCAATAATGTTTCCATGTTTAACCAAAATGCTAAATATGGCGTTGACTATGCATGATACGTCTTGTTCTTATGAAAGATAGTTTAGTGTTTTAAAACATCTTAAAATATATATTATATAGCCACAATAGGTCAACAAAGATTATCAAATCTCGCACTGTTGAGCGTTGAAGGAAGTGAAGGAGCTTAATTTCGGTGCAAATTATTGATGAATTCGCCCAAAATTGTTGTCATGAAAGCGTTTTGTAAAATTACAAAATTATTTGTATTTTGCTACAACTATTAAGCCTAATTGTTATTATTATTATTATAGTAATAATTATTCTACCCTCTCGGGTGTAGAATATTGTAGTTTTTCAATTTCTTGTATTTTCTTTTACTAGTAGGTTCCAGATCTTCTTGTTTCCTGTGCTTTTCTTCATTTGGGCGTTAGATATTTCTCTTCTTTCGATAATATTTTCGACATATTTGTCCCACTTCTTTTTCGGTCTACCCTCTTTTCATTTTCCGGTTATTTTTGTTGGCCATACGATTTTTGTTTGATTGGTGTCTTTTCTTCTGTGTAGCTGTCCCAACCATTGCAGCTGTTTATCTTCTATTATTCTGTTTAGTTCCGTTATTTCTAGTTCTTTTCTTATGTCTACGTTTCTGATTCTGTATTTTCTGGTTACTCCATATACTTTCCTAGGATACTTTATTTCCAGTGTCTGTATCTTACTTTTTTGTCTCCTGTTTAGCATCCACGTTTCGCATCCATATATTAGTGTTGGTGTTAGTATTACTTTGTATATTGTTAGATTTGTTTGTCTTAGACCTTGTTTTGTCCTTGTCTTAGACCGTTGCTCGTTGTGAAATTCTTGGACTTCATGTTACCCGTTCGTATACAGTTCTCTGTTTTGGTATATATACTTTTTATTGCCCTAATTAGTTTTTGTCCTCCTTGTTGTTTTTGTAGTGCCTGCCATACGTATTCTCTGTTTATTTTGTCCAAGGCTTTTTCTAGATCTATGTATGCTATGTATATTTGTTTCCGGTGCTCTCTTAGTTCATTTATTAAGTTCCTGATTGTGAATAGGTGATCTATTGTGCAATGTTCTCTTCTGAATCCGCTATGCGATGGTTCCAGTTTCCCTTCTAGTTTTTGTCTTATTATTTTTTCCAGTATGTCCTCGTATATCTTTTCTATAGCACATAATAAGGATATTCCTCTGTAGTTACTGAATTCCCTTTTATCTCGTTTCTTCCATATCGGTATTATCGCTGCTGTTTTGCCAGTCTTTGGGTATTTTTTCTGTCTTCCAAACTTCGTTTAATAGTCTTGTTAGTTGCTCACTTCCCTCATTTCCCATGTATTTTAGTTGTTCGTTTTTGATGTTGTCTATTCCCGAGCTTAATTGTACCTGTCTAAATTTGTTTTTTTCTTACATTTTGGTCAACAAAATTTCCCCCCTCTGTATTACAACTCTAGTTTTGCCACTGACTTCTTAAGAACTTTAAAATTTTCATCTTCAATCAACTTTGTTGAAACAAAATATATGAAATCGTGTCTATTAATATAATATTTATAAAACTCTAAACCGTGCCTTGGATATTTTAAACTGGCGTCTTCATATATCTTTTTTCCTGTGGTTCACTTTCAGAAGGCGCCTGGTGTTTCAGGAAATGTATTAATAATTTATATTTGATCATTACTTAGCCTGCGGAGAAATCTGTGGTTACATAATTGCGAGTTTCCGACGTGTATCCTTAATTCTAATTAACTGTGAATCTCGATGAATCCGAGGCTGCGAAGAAGACCAATCATCTATCCAATCGATTTTTTTTTCAGGATCCTGCCTGATTTAATTACAAAACCGATCGCTCGCCTCGCTCGGACCTTAATAATTGTAATCAACGCAATTTACAGCCGGAACCGCCGGTTTTTAATGGCGCCCGTGGCTTCCTGTGCCGGTTCCACCTCCGCCCGCCTCCCCCGGAGCGCCGCCGCCTTCGGCAGCCGTGACCGATCTTACAGGATGCACAATAGCTGCCGCTCGAAGACGCAAACATCCACCCGGTTTCCGGTGAATGGGCCGGTTTTTTCCGCGGTCTTATAGGTGGCCGATCGCGCTTTGGTCGCCTGTACCGGTTTAAGCCGGTAATGGGGGGTATCAATAATTGCCCCCTTTCCGCCGTTAATTTGCAATTCGGGCAGAGTTTTCGCGCGGGTTTTCCGCTCGGCGAGCTCCTTGCCGACACGCGAGCATCTTCAATTAAGCGTGAAATTACAGTTCGAGTTTCCTCCCATCGCAAACTTTGCAGCAATTTTTCAAACATTAGCGGACAACTTTGCGCCATGTTACCTCGTCAATATCTAATTTATCTTGGTGGTAATTTTCATCGCTTTAACTTATTCGCTCGCATCAACGTCAAGCAGTCTTATTGCAGTGCTAAGTACTGGTAACTGTACGTTCGTTTTCTTTTTCGTTTCTGGAGTCCAATTAAGAGTTTGTCGGGCGCTCCGCATCTAGCGGCTATCGCTCTTCGCGGAAGAGCAAAAAAAGGATGTTTAATTGGACGACGTTCAAAACTTCATTAACGAAACCGATATTTCACGTTGCCGGGCAATAAAACCGCTTAATTGCCCCCGCCCCATGAATATTCCGCATTGTCCTGTTGCTTGCGGCCGAGGAGTTTATTATTTATCGGGCGGTTTATGAAATTTTCAGCACCGCAGGGAGATGAGGTCACAAACCGCAAATTTCAGATGTATATCAAAGTGATGCCCAAGGCCACTCCGGAAAACGTGGAATTGGGTACGTGCTTCCACAGTACACGTGCCACGTATAAATATTGTTTATTAACAAAAATTATTTATAATACCTGAGCGCCAGCCACCATGACATACGAGGGGAGGTCCATTAAGTCATTAAGTCCATGGTTGTAATTTTCCATTTCAATATATTCCCTTTTAACTTTAATACATACATGTTTCAGATCGTTGATCCAATCCAATGCCAACAGATGGAAATCTTGACATAACATATTTCCAAGCTTACATTCAATTTATCAACGTCATACAAAATAATGACAACTCATGACTTTTGAAATAATTCAGGTTATATTATTTTCTTGTATCCTACGAAACATTTCAGCAATGTTGGAAGATGCATTTATTTTTCATGTTGAACAGTGGCTATTAGTATCCGTCGAAAAAGTGAACACCACATTCTTGAACCGTCAAAAAAAGTTTTGTCCTTAGTCAAAATATGCTGAAATTTGCACTTGAACCTCGTTATAATCACAAAATTTCTTCCCTCAAGTTCTTTTTTCAAATTAGGAAATAGATAATAGTCTGATGGAGCCAGATCTGAACTGTAAGGGAGGTGGTCTATGGTTTGGAAGCCCAAATTGTGAAGAGCAGCCGTCGCAATATTGCATTTGTGCACAACATTCATGCACAAGAAAAAACAATTAGCCGATATGACTTTGATTTCATCGACAACCACATTACATATCCCTCAAAAGCAATTAGAGATGTCAAAGGTGACATTTGAAGAAGAAGAAACAATTAGCAGAGAAGAAAGGGGTTTCATTGACAACCATATTACATATCCCACAAAAGCAATTTGGGATGTCAAAGATGACATTTGAAGAAGAAGAAACTATTAGCAGAGATGACAGGGGTTTCATCGACAACCATATTACATATCCCTCAAAAGCAATGAGGGATGTCAAAGGTGACATTTGAACAAGAAGAAACAATTAGCAGAGATGACAGGGGTTTAATGGACAAGCATATTACATATCCCTCAAAAGCAATTAGGGATGTCAAAGGTGACATTTGAAGATAAAGAAACAATTAGCAGATATGACAGGGGTTTCATCAACAACCATATTACATATCCCTCAAAAGCAATTAGGGATATCAAAGATGACATTTGAAGAAGAAGAAACTATTAGCAGAGATGACAGGGGTTTCATCGACAACCATATTACATATCCCTCAAAAGCAATTAGGGATGTCAAAGGTGACATTTGAAAAAGAAGAAACAATTAACAGAGTTGGCCGGGGCTTCATCGACAACCATATTACATATCCCTCAAAAGCAATTAGGGATGTCAAAGATGACATTTGAAGAAGAAGAAACTATTAGCAGAGATGACAGGGGTTTCATCGACAACCATATTACATATCCCTCAAAAGCAATTAGGGATGTCAAAGGTGACATATTAAGAAGAAGAAACAATTAGCAGAGATGACAGGGGTTTCATCGACAAGCATATTACATATCCCTCAAAAGCAATTAGGGATGTCAAAGGTGACATTTGAAAAAGAAGAAACAATTAACAGAGTTGACCGGGGCTTCATCGACAACCATATTACATATCCCTCAAAAGCAATTAGGGATGTCAAAGATGACATTTGAAGAAGAAGAAACAATAAGCAGAGATGACTGGGCTTTCATCGACAACCATATTACTTATCCCTCAAAAGTATTTAGGGATATCAAAGGTGACATTTGACATCCCTAATTGCTTTTGAGGGATATGTAATAAGGTTATCGATAAAACCCCTGTCATCTCTGCTAATTGTTTCTTCTTCAAGCAACCATTTTCAATAACATATTCTTCAACATTTTTCACAATTTCTGATGAAGTCGCCTCCGCAGAATCCTCTCTTCCCTTCAATAAAATTTTGCCTTTCTTAAGAAGCCCATAACATATATAAACCATAGCTTGAATGGGCTAGAGTCTTGATAAACAACAGACATCTCTTCCAGAATGGTTAGCGGTGGTTTTCCTAGTTTTGGAGAGGAATTTGCTATCATATATACATATCCCTCAGAAGCAATTAGGGATATCAAAGGTGACATTTGACATCCCTAATTGCTTTTGAGGGATATATAATATGGTTGTCGATGAAACCCATGTCATCTCTGCTAATTATTTATTCTTCAAGCAACCATTTTTAATAACATATTCTTCAACTTTTTCCACGATTTCTTATGAAGTCACCTCCGCAGAATCCTCCCTTAACCTTCAATCGAATTTCTGCCTTGCTTAAGAAACCCATAACATTTATAAACCATAGGTTGGATAGGCTAGAGTCTTGATAAACAACAGACATCTCTTCCAGATTGGTTTGCGGTGGTTTTCTTAGTTTTGGAGAGAAATTTGATGAGAGCGCGAAATTCTTGTCTACTCATATATCGGATTGTATCTAATTTAATCTTACTTTATTACATTTTATTTGATGTATGTATGTACTAACGAACTGACGTGACTTATGTAAAACATTTCTGTTCTAAATATTAATAAAGCATTATTATTATTATTATTATTAATATATATTTAATATTGAAATTGAAGCGTGTAGATGCAAAAGCAAACATTTGACAGACAGCTAACTTTGGGAAAAACGCAAAAAAAACGTACCAACCCAGTAAAAGCTAACCAATGACATTGCAGGTTTTATAGAAATGTTCTGTTTATTATTTTTTCCAATTTGCATTATTAATATGCTCATTATGTATATAGAATCTTATCGTTAAAACTACACTTTAATCGAATGGGTGAATAAAATGTTTACATTTTATAACCATTGATAACGTGAATAAAGTAAGAAAATATGTAAATTCGCACTATCCCTGAAATTTTCGTTATCACCTGACAATGTGACACCAAGCAAATTCTTCGAAAACATTATCGCACTCGGCTTCGTCTCTTGCGCTAAACTGGTTTTTTATGGATAAAATTCGACTTTATTCACTTATACCATAAATAGCTATTATTCAATTCTGATGTTTTAAATTGACGTTATGTACCTCTTAGCAGACATCACAAGCAGTTGTTATCTTCAAGTGAAATAAAATTTTCTTGATTCCACTAGTGAATTTAAAACTTTTAATTCATTCAAAATAATAATCATATAATATCGATTTGATAGAATACCTTAAACTTCGTGGACACCAACTTTCACACTGCTCCTGTATCGACCTTGAAAATTTTCATCAACATTTCTCAAATTATTCGTTAATCCTATTTGTTACATAATATAATCATATATCATTAATACAATAAATTTTCACAATCTGCATGCGAAATTCGTTACAAATCAAACAAAGTTTTTACAGATTTTTTTTAATAGTTCTACAAACTGCCCAGAAAATTCGTAGCAAATCATACAAGGTTTCTATAGAAATTTTATAAAATTTCGACAAACTGCATCCAAAGTCCGTTGCAAATCAAACAAAGTTTTTACAGAAATTTCATAATAATTCTAAAACTGCGTAGAAAATTTGATAAATTCAAAATATTCGTTATATTTAATGAATTCTATAGCAATTCCATTACAACTAGCACATTTTTCTATAAATGTTTTACAGCCTCATACAACTCATCCAATTTTCTATATTCTGTGTATATTAGTTCATCGCAATCTCGAGAATTTTTTGTTTAAAAACTGTACAGGCTGGTTCAACCAGTTAACAGTTGAACTTGTGTTGAATGGACACGAAACCAAGAAAACTGAAGAGAAATACAGAATCTGCGTAAAAAAATTCATAATAATTCTACAAACTGCGTAGAAAATTCGTTGCAAATCAGACAAAGTTTCTATCGAAATTTGATAAAATTTCTACAAACAGCACCCAACATTCGTTGCAAATAAAACGAATTTTTTACAGACATTTCATAATTATTCTAAAACTACGTAGAAAATTCGTTGCAAATCAGACAACATTTCTAGAAAAATGTTATAAAATTCTCTAACAAATTCAAAATATTCCAAATATTTTATAAATTCTATAGGAATTCCATTACAACTAGCACATTTTTTGAATACATGTTTTACGGCCTCATAAAACGCATCCAATTCTCTATACTTCTCTGTAAATTAGCAAAACTAGGGATTTTTTTGTTTAAAAACGGTACTTGTTGTTTCTACCAGTTAGCAGTTAAACTTGTATTGGATAGACACGAAACTAAGAAAACTGAGGAGAAAAACACTTGAAAAGATGTAAGCAGACTTGACTCGAATTCTGATAACTTATAGGGGGGTGGGGACATCATTTTATAGAGGGGGCGTTCATCCCATTTTAAACCGTCTGGTTTCGCCCCTGTGAGCAGTATTACCAATTTGGAGGATTTCTCTAAAAACGAAACTTCTCGCTAAATCTAATGGATTTGAAATCAATTTTTGTACATATTCTAGCTTGAGAATACATATTTGACGAGATATCTTAAGATTTATGTCTAATTTATTGCGAAAAATGATCAAAGTTTTAAAGCACACACAACTCTACCTTTTTGCCTTTTGTTTATACTGTAGCTCTTAAGTTTTATATTAATTTACTCATAAATTGTTGTATGTCACAAAATTTCCAGATTTTTAATTTATTTCAAATACCAAGAAGTAAACGCCTCCACCATTGAAAATATATATCATATTTGATTAAAATTGTTGAACATTTTCTGCAATTTTCTCGCTTTTTGGTTTTATATTTATATGTGTATTTATTGTATGTATATGTGAATTAACTCTCTTTACCATGTAACTTTTAATTTCACATATGTAAATCCTCCTGGATATTGACATGAATAAATTTATTATTATTATTACTAACTCACAATCGGAGTTAACACACATTCGGAGAAATCTATAATTCTTGGTATAAGACGTGTCCATTATAATCGTCAGGTTGGGTTATGTTTTGTAAATATCGATGAGTTATCTGGCTTTGAGGCGATTAAAAACAGGAGATTGGGTATATTCTGATTTTTACAATGACTAATTGAGATAAATGTCCACAATAAGTTAGTAATTGCAACTTTGTTACGTTGCTGAAAATGTGCAAAAAATATGTTACAAACGTATAAAATGCACTCTTATATTTCTCCTCTAAGTTTAAATCAATCATCCGGAAAAACTAGAAATAAAGAACTATCAATTTCTTTCATTGAAAACTATTTTTTTTAAGATTTAGGTTCATGCATATTTACCATGTACTTACTGGTATATGTTTATTTATTTTATTATTTATTTTTATAGCCTGACTAGTCTCGGTTATGAAAATCCATCTTGAGAGATACATGTATTTAATGTTTATACGAGTATATCGTAAACTTATATGTATGAAATATAATTTGAAATTTGGAAATTCAAATGGTCTATTTTTGTTTGTTTTTGTTTGGAGTTTCGAGGTTCTAATGTAAATAATCTTGATTGCCAACAAATTTAGCAAAACTTTGACTTCAGCAACTCTGATGCAGCACAAAACATTCCTCCCTCCTCCAAGTCATTTCCCGTAATATAATTAATCAGACGTTGATGCTAAAATTAAAGTATTGAAATGTTATTTAGATGAATTTAGATAAAATTTTATTTAGGTGAAATTACATGAATTTTTATTCAGATGTATCTTTAAGTCTACGGGTCAACTTTATGGGTGTAAATTATTATAAACATACTAAAATTGACTGACGAAATTACTGCAATTAAAATCGTAGATGCAGACCAATCATCTACGTCTCAGGACTTAATAAAATGGAAATTACTACTGGAATACTAACTGGATTGCAGTGATGAACAGTAATACCGGACTACCTTCAGAGTCTGATAAAACGCGCGGGGAGCGAATGACTATGTTTTTTTATGTGAAGTTGGCTATTGCTGAATGCCAGGGAATCCCGAAAGTTGAAAATTTATATTTCCATTGTGTAGAATCTGTGTGTTGAGTTTAATTAATGATTTTTTGCTTGAATCTCAATTGGAGCATCTAGTTAAAATGCCGCGTAAACAAGGTGCATTTCTTGGGAGCAGCTTTTAAGCGAAAATCATTGTTCACAATCAGCTTCCCAAGAAAGCCGCCCAAATCCGCCGCTGAAGAATCCAGCATGCCTCGAGGCCAGAACCAATTCCGGCCATACCATTACATTATTTTTTGCCGCACTACCAGTTTCAAGCCGCGGGTATCTTTCACGTCCACCGGGGATTGTCGTGACTTAGGGACCCGCGTCAAAATCACAACCACTAATCTCCTGGATCGTTAGGCGACGAACCAGTCCAAGCGTCAGGTGCGCGCAAGAGCGAGGAATTCGAAGAAGGACTTACCATCAGATGGGCTCGGCCGGTGTAGTCGTCGACCCACCCTATCACGATGTCCGCGCCCTCCATGCCGCCGTTAGGGCTGAAGCCCACCCCCACGTACCCCCTGGTGCGCGCCTCCACCCTGAAGATGATCTCCTGGTGCCTGGGCTGCCACCGCAACACCACGAACCCCGAAAAGTCTAGAGTCTCCGAGTGCGTCCACTCGATGTCGTCGTCGTCCACCGACGGCACGTCCCTGCGGTGCCTAGCTCGGGGTCGCGGCTGGACCCTGTTGGAGTCCTCCACGTGCCGCACGTACTCGTCGAGCAGGTCCACGCCGCAGGACACCCTCACGGCCATCAGCACCAGGATCACGTCCAGCAGCCGGTCGGGCAGCATCTTCACGGAGGCACTCACTGCACGTCCATTATCTGAAACTTCGGAGAGTCTTTAGAGGCGCGTAATGACTGTAGCCTTGCCCGGAGGTAATTGCCGGTGAGGCGGAGGTAAGGCACAATGATTCATCAGCATTGCGCGAGCGGCATTAAATGAGGAAGAGAGAGGCGTACAGCGTAGGAGTGGGCTCGCGGAGATGCACTCGGAGTTGTTATTGAAAGTGAAAACTTATGATTTCTGCAATTTACATCAAATTATGGACTTTTATTGCACGTATAATGATTAATGTTTTCACACGAGTATACTATTTATGTTGACATCAATTAATAAATTGATGAAAACTTTTATAATTTGATATCTATACTTACTAATTACACTGGTAAACAAAATTGTAACTTTGTCGTGCCACATAGATTTTTATGATACTTTTTACTTTAATAGGTGGTTGACAGTACAAACAAGCATTAAAAAAAAATGTTTTCCAAGAATTTCATTCTTGTAAGTAATTTAAAATATTTCAAAAAACAATGACCTCCTAAACTAAAAATGTAAAAAAGTTTTACTATGAAGTTACGATCTAAGATTTTCGAGCAAAATTAGCTCCTGGTTGCTCCCTTTTGATTGTCCAGCAGTAATCTGCCTACATATTTGGGTTCCATTTGCCCTGGTAACGTTTTTTCCATCTTAGAAATGTCCTCAAGGAACCTTTCTCCGTACTCATCGCTCACAGGCCCCAAATTCTCAGGAAAAAAACTCAGGTGTAAGTCTAACAAATTAATCTTGAGTGACATGTTGCAACCCAATGCTTGATAAGCCAACAATAGCTCGCTAACCAACTTTCTGTAGCTCTCACTCTTATGGTTACCCAAAAAATTTGCAAAAACATTCTTAACGATTTCCATGCTGGTTTTTCTAAATCGCTCAATTATTCTTCGAATGCCGGATTTTTTATTAACTCCCTGATTTGAGGTCATATACGAAAACACCCATTTTATCTTTGCATCACTTATTTTGGGAAATTATTCTTTTAGATACAAAAATTAACTCCCATTGCCTTTACAATCTTTTTGTTCAGGCCTAATTTGATATACAATGGTGGAAGAAGTACTTCAGCTTGCTCTACAAGCGGTGAATACTTCACATTTTTTATCCAGGAATTAAGGGTGCACGCATAGGCTATATTTTTTATGATAGTGGTTTCTTCTGTCTCGACTGCCTATTCACATAAAAAGCAGCATTTAGTATAACCCAGCTGAAGTCCGAGTAATACGGGAACAACTTTTAAATCGCCACAGATATTGAAAGAATATGTACTGCCCTTGATTTTTTCTAGTAATAACTTCATGTTTTCATAAATTTCTTTTATATTAGCAGCATGGGCCAGAGGTACAGAAGGAAGTATATTTCCGTTATGCAGTAATACTGGTTTAAGGCTTTTAGACTTATTTTAGAAGAGTCAATGAAGAAACGCCAATGGGAGGGATCAAAATCGAATTCCAAAATCTTCATAATCCAATTTATATCATTACAATACACCAACTCCCCGTCTTGAGAAAAGCATGATCTGAAGTGTTGACCACGATTTCGAAAATAGCTGATTTTAGTTTCATGTGGCAAATTACAATCTTCTAATTGAGATCCTAATAGTTCTGACTAATTTTTTGACAATTTTATATCGCGAACCAAATCGTTTAGGTTTCCTTGAGTTATCAAGTGTAGCTTGGTTACAATTTCTTCAAAGTAAGAGCCATCGATCGTCCTCATCAACACATTGGTTTGAAGTGGAGGATTGTGTATCGTCAATCTCAACGGACGCAGATGCAACTGGTATTGGCAAATTTTCACTGTGAGGTCTTATGGCTGAAGGTAAATTAGGGTAGATAACTGTGTTTTTTCTGGACATTTATACCATTTACGTCAGTAAAGCGTCGTTTACATTTGGAAAGTTTACTGGCGGAAAGTACTTGCCGCCACTAAACTTACAATGTGTAAACCAGAAAAAGTCTTACTTTCTTGTTTAGTTTCTTTCTTGAAAGACGTTTTTCTTGTTTACACATCGTACGTTTACCTGCGGCAAGTGCTTTCTGCCAGTAAACTCTCCAAATATAAATGAGGTTTAAGACAAAAATAGCAGTCAGAAATGTGACCTCTTGGTTCGGTCCAAATCAAGGGTACAGCAAATGGCATATGACGGGACCCTTTCTTATAATTGGTTAAATTCTTCACACACGTTATTCCACAAATATGAGGGGCCCAGGAGCAAATTGTCTTGATTGGCCACAGCGAAACCAAAATACCGGTGATACCTCTTCAAGACTAGTTTTATAAAATTTCGTCTTTGTTTTTTGAAAGTCAGTTCACCATACACAACAGTTTTATGACCAATTCTTCGCGAACGTTCCTATGCTTTCATTGCCATAGTACTAGTTATAAGTATTACCGTATCACAAGAAAACTGAGGCTAATTGAAACAAAACAATTGCAGTTTAATAATAAGGGTAGTCAGCTAAAACAGTATTAGCTATCAAAGTTCGTGGGGCATGACTAGTGTTGACCAATGTTATTGGTCAAAAAAATAATTACCTGAAGAAGCTAAGTAGCCTAGTAGCTTAGTTTCTACCCTAACATTTGCAAGTAGAGGAGTGTAACATTGACAGGGAATAGGAAGATTAGTAGGTCCATAGACTGAAAGCAGATCCGAGCAATTTTTTTTCTGTAAAATTAATCTATAATACTGTTTTTCTACTCCTACACTTTCATTGATATATTAAACATTTGCACCTAAATGATAGTCATTTAAATACATTTTTTTCGTTAAGATACAAGTTTATCTAAAGAGCCATGACAATGACACATATAAAATTAATTAGTTTTGACAGCTGTGCATAGGGATTTGGTGATTCGTATTCTTAATAAACTGTTGATATTTTAAACAATTAAACAATATCATTAAGCATGTGAATCGTGGTAGTGATATGGAAAATTTATCCCCACCGGACATTGTGGAGGAGGCCACTAGAGCCACAAATAAATTATTACCAGTGAAATCGTTAAAAACTTACGAGAAATTTTACTCCAATTTTATGGATTGGAGAAACACAAGTAAGGTCAGCAGCATTTCCGAAAACGTGTTACTTGATTATTTTAATGAATTATCAAAAAATTAAATCTCCAACTTTATGGAGATAATATTCAATATTGAAATCTACGTTGGGTATCAAACATAATGTGGACATATCCAAATATACCAAATTACAAGCTTTATTGAAAAGAAAATCTGAAGGATATAAACCTAAAAAAGCGGAAACGTTTGCAACCAACGAAATCAAGCAATTTATTACAGACGCCCCAGATAAATATTAAAATATTTATTATTAATTTGTATGCTCTGTCATAGAAAACATATTGTTAAATATATAAAAGTTATTGTGTTGTATATTTACTTTTAATCAATTTTGACAATTACCATTTTTCATGCTTTGTCGTAGAAAAAATAGTGTATGCAATTTAACGGTTATTAAATGCTCGTTGCATAATAAACCTACTATTTAATAGTACTTCTTAATATGAGAAAAACTCAGTTTTGAGTCTCTTTCTGTGTTTAAGAAAAAAAAATAGTTTGCAACATTATCTTTTCTTGTTAAAAATCGTACCACAACAAAATTAGGAAATTAACATTAAAAATATATGTTTCTACAGTAAACACATATTTTAGTGCAGAAACCCATAAACCGATAAATATTATAATTTAATTACAGGCAGTATTCATTTTGAACCGGTGTTAACCAATTCTCAAAATTTTTCAAGCCAAAATCTATATTAATATCAAAGATATAATGTTTTTCTTTGTTTCCCGAATATTTGAAAACGTACACTTGACGGGCTTCTCAAATAAATAAAAATTACAATAAACATACTAAAATTTACGAATTAATTGACTGTAATTAAGATCGTAGATGCAAACCAATTATTTTATTAAGTCGTAAAACGGTATTTACAAATTTTGAAATAATGTGATTGCAAATAATGGAATTTCATCTCAAAAATACACGCAGCATTATAGCAATTAAAATTCAGTATTGAATAATAAATTTAAATGAATGTATAAAATGATTAACAATCCAAAATCTAATTGAAAGAACTTTTTATATCTACGTATATTTTATAATAATTATTTAAACATTAATCAGTTATTCTACCAATAAATGATAATAATATCACTAAATTTAAATTTATAGCTAAATTAAAATGAATTAAATATATTGAACATTAATAGTTATTTAACCAACAAGTTGATTAATGAGAGCGATTAATTATCGAGAAATTTTAACGCGTGAGCGAGCGGAGCGAGCGAGCGCGTTAATTGTCGAGATTATTAATCGCCGATTAATCTTACGTGTTGGTTACAATATTTTTTCGTTGATCTTATTAGCAATAAAAAAGTTTAAAAAATCAAATTAATTGTGATAATTATTGTGATATACATATACAAATGTATATCACAATAATGATCAGCAAAATACGCTAATAAAACAGATTCCGAATGGCGCGTTACCTGCTTCTCTGCGCACCATGTTGTAAATTCTCCGTATGTCTTTTCGTATAAAGACCTGCTTTTTTCCGGGAGCAAACACAATGAAGCAACATTGGCACTCTCCAAAACTTCTGGCGGGGTCAATATTAGAGCGTCTTCGAGATCCATAATAGCCACAAATAACTTATAAATCACGTTTGACGTTTTACAGTGACATTTGAATATAGTATGTTTGGTGGCCTATACTAAAATAGTTTATTAAAACAAATCGTTCATTAATGGGGGTTATTAATGAACGATTTCTCTGTACAAATCATACATTAATGATATGCTTAAATGACAGATCAACGGAAAAATATATAAAATATTTTTTTTTTCATTGGCAAAAATAAACTGACTTTTTTGGTTAAAAAAATGACAAAAAATATAATTCTAGTTTTACTAAGGTACCTATTCCTAAAAAAAGGAAATATTAATCACTATACCATACAATAAATACAATGCGATCAACAATTGATGATTAACACTTGATGGCAGGGTTTGTGTAATTTAAATCAGCTATTTTTTTTTTAAATAAATCACTGAATTTAATCAAAATTGTCTTTTTTAATTAATCATTGTTTTTGCACTGTTTGTGCATTCAAATAGGCGAACAGTCAAAAATATAATGTAACTATAGAGTCAGCATGTTTTACAGTGGATAATTGTAAGTAATATTTTTTTTCTTTTCTTGCATTTTTTGGTCCATCACATGATACAGATACACAACATGTTTGAATCATCAATTCTTAGTCAAATTCAAGAATTTATTTACAAAAAATATGAATTTTAAATCGTGATATGAATGAATTGAATATAAATCACATCAAAACTGGCAAAATGTTAACAGAAATATTTAAAAAAAAACAAATAAATCATTGATTTTTGATTATTTTTTTAAATCATGATTTATTCCAACCCTGCCATCAGGGCAGGGTTGGATTTTTGGGATGGATATTTTTAATCATGATTTATTCCAACCCTGCCATCAGGGCAGGGTTGGATTTTTGGGATGGATATTTTTAAATCATGATTTATTCCAACCCTGCCATCAGGGGATCACCATTTATTCCTTGATGGTGATCTTCCATTGCTAATTAACTGTAACTTATGCTACATACCATAAATACATGGTATGTAGGTACCATACATGGCAGGTAAAATATACATCAAAATTGATGGCGAGGTATAAACATGATGGCGTAATAATAAATTAGTTCAATATCTTCGAACTATGTATCGATAATAATAATTCAATAATAACAATGATCCAATAATTATATAATGAATGATAAGCAAATAATAATAAATAACAATAATAAATTAATAATAATCTAGGTATTCTTTTCAATAATAACAGTGATATTAATAATAATTATAACTTAAAGCTATTCATAATTCAATTAGAACTTTCATTAAGAAATTTCCCTTAATTTAGCCAACTAAGTTTTATTAATAAAGCCCAAATTATTTATAAAATTTCATAGTCTATGAAAAATGAATGAAAACTCCGTGAAAATAGTAGTAGTAATAATAGTACTTAGTAGTAAATAAAGTAATAACTTATTACTAGTAATAATCTGCATTTGGCTATCGACCTTAACCGGATTTTCCGCCGTGAAAAATGTACAGTCCGCTGCATATTTATGCATATATAAATAGCAACTTATATTGCTTAGTACTAAAAGTAAGATAAGTGATGAGCTGTCTAGACATACATCTAATTACTATTATCCATCAAAAACGTTATAAGTTTATGAGGATTTATTTGGTTCACCTCATAATTGCTTAAACTAATCGATTAATTAATTATGAACGCTTATCGGAACTACCGGAATGTTATAGGCACATGTGTGGTTGGTTCTACTTCGGAGCTTACACTTAGTACAGGTATTAATCAATTAAGAAGACGACGTTATCAAATTAATTACCATTTTATGGAGACATAGCAGGCAAAATATACATCAAATTTGATGGCGTAGTATAAATAAAGTAGTTCAATATACTCCGAACTACGTATCGATAATAATAATTTAATTATAATAATAATCCTATAATTATATAATATATAATAAGCCAATAATAATAAATAACAATAATAAATTAATAATACTCTACGTATTCTTTTCAATAATAACAGTGATACTAATAATAATAATAAGTTACAGCTATTCATAAGGAAACTCAATATCAGTATTATATTATTAGAAATTACTAAGATTTTAAATTCAATTATTAATAATACAGGTAAGTGTATTCAAGTTGGGTTCAAAAATTAGTTTCAACAATTTATTTTATTTAAGTTTGGAGCGTTTTAAACGATTGACATCAAAATGTTTGGAAAAATATTATAGAGAAAGAATCTCCAGATGCAAATTCATACGCTTATAATTTCTAACTATCTATAAACGGTCCCTTTATACAAGGGTAGTCAATCCTGTGAAACTTTTTTTTTAAATTGAGCCAATATTTTTGATGAAATTTGGTTTTAAAATTGACTCAAGAAACTAGAAATACTTTACTTTTGTAAATACGGTCTCCCTCCAATCTAAAATCAAATGTTTCAGGATTTTTATTTTACTTTAATAGAAACGAATATTTTAGGGGGTTGGAAAATTTTACCTGAGACCCTGTATACAGATACAGGGTACCTATTAAATGGTGTCCAAACTTTATACGTAACATACTATCAACAATATAACTCTAAATCCACAAACAAAATTGACAAATAAGTTAGTTGTCAAAATGACAAAAAATTGTGTTAAAAATATTATTTCAACAATTTTTTTATGTAACTTTGGACCGTTTTAAATAAATGACATAAATATTTTTGGAACAATATTATAAAGAGAGAATCTGCAGATGCAAATTCATACGCTTATAACTTAAAAAATAACCCTCACTTTAATAACTTTCATGGCCTAGGTTAGGTTAGGTTAGGTTATAAAATCGTATAACTAACTACTTACGTAAGTAAGAACTTATATAGTTGCAAGATGTGTTCCTGCCTTAATCAAAATTTGAAAATAGTCATTTTTTTAAATTTGCGCTAAAAAATTGATTTCAACAAATTTTCTAATTAACTTTGGACCGTTTTAAATCATTGACATCGAAATTTTTGGAAAATATTATTTGCGTCTGGAGACGCAAATTCATACGCGGATGACTTCGAAAATAACCCTCACACGATTTTTTTATTAGGTATTTAGAGTCATATTGGTTGGTAGTATGTAACGCATAAAGGACCAACACCATTTTAGTGACACCCTGTATAGGCTTATATGTGATTAAATTATAAGGACATCATTTTGTTTTTATTAAATTTAGAACATAAATTGAAAACATGTAAACTGTAATCTCGTACATGAGAAATAAATTTGTTTCTACACGGGTTAAAGTGTAAAAATAATCTTTACAACTTCTTTGAATTGCATACTTGTTGAGCTACATTAAATGCACCTTTTCAGTAATTGTAGATTCGCCACGGTAAAGCTTTGTCCGCCAAGAGGCAATTATAGTGAATGTGTATCGTCTGGTGATGTAGACCAGATGCATGCCGTATAATCTGTACCTACTGCATTGAAACGAAGCTCCTAAGAGCCACAATTATTTTAAATGAATAGGTTGCAGTTATTTGGAGCAATAATTACTGCGAATATTGGAAATATAATAGTGCTGGAAATTTTGAAGTTGCAAAGTTGAGGATAAATTATATGCTTGAATATTGCAAACTTGAATATCTTAGGGTTAGTCTTTCTAAAGTTCGGGATAAGTTAAATACGGGATAAGCATCAATCATTAGGCAGGAATACACGTAGGGGATTTTCAACCGATCTGTCCCGCCGTTCGCATCCGTCATCTCTGTCACGCCGGAGTCATCAGTGTAAGAATTGGGCGTTAGGTTAGGTTAGGTTAGGTTCGGTAAATTAAGTGAATGATATTTTAATCTCCTACAGATAAATTATAATTCCCCAAAAATCTTATTATTATTTTGTTGTCATTTTTTTCATGGCTACCACTTCCACTTCTAGGCCATGTGATCATGTAGTTGACATCATCGTGCAGTTCCTGCACTATATGACTTTCACCTTTCACTTTAATTTCGGGGCTGGTCTTTCCAAAGTTGAAAATAAGTTAAAAGCTGACTAGTCATACCCACAAAGCTCTTAATAGGTCTAGTCTTTTCAAAGTTGAGGTTAAGGTAAATGTTGGATGAACATACCAACGTATGCTTGAGGAATTTATACTCGCAATTCAAGCTCCTTTAGCCACAGTTATTTCAGTTCAGATTAGTAGATTGTAGTTATTTAGATCAATTAGTATGTTAAATGAATAGGTTTTCACTTTTTTGGAACAATAATTACCGTGCATATTGAAAACTTGGAAATGTATTAGGCAGGAATTTTCGAAGTTCAAATGTTAAGGATAAATGATATGTCTGAATTATGAAAACTTGACTTTCTTAGGGCTGGTTTTTCAAAGTTGAGGGCTGGTCTTTCCAAAGTTGAAGATATGTTAAATTCTGACTTGTCATACCCACAAAACTCTTAATAGGTGTGGTCCTTCCAAAGTTGAGGTTAATATAAATGCTGGATAAACATACCCACGTATGCTTGAAGAATTTATCCTCACATTTCAAGCTCCTAATAGCCACAGTTATTTCATATTAGCAGATTGTAGATTATTTGGATCAATTCGTATTTTAAATGAATAGGCTTTCAGTTTTTTTGGAACAATAATTACGGTGAATATTGAAAACTTGCAAATGTGTTAGGCAGGAATTTTCGAAGTTGAAAAGTTGAGGTTATGATTGATATACCTGAATAATGAAAACTTGACTACCTTACGGCTGGTTTTTTCAAAATTGAGGGCTGGTGATTCCAAAGTTGAAGATAAGTTAAATTCTGACTTGGCATACCCACGAAGCTCTTAATAGGTCTGGTCTTTTCAAAGTTGACGTTAAGATAAATCTTGGATGAACATACCCACGTATGTTTGAGGAATTTGTCCTCACAATTCAATCTCCTAATAGCCACAGTTATTTCAGATTAATAGATTGTAGTTATTTAGATCAATTAGTATTTCAAATGAATAGGCTCTCAGTTTTTTGGAACAATAATTACCGTGAATATTGAAAACTTGCAAATGTATTAGCCAGGAATTTTCGAAGTTGAAAAGTCGAGGTTATGATTGATATACCTGAATAATGAAAACTTGACTACCTTAGAGCTGTTTTTTTCAAAATTGAGAGCTGGTGTTTCCAAAGTTGAAGATAAGTTAAATGCTGACTTGTCATACCCACAAAGCTCTTAATTGGTCTGGTCTTTTCAAAGTTGACGTTAAGATAAATCTTGGATGAACATACCCACGTATGTTTGAGGAATTTGTCCTCACAATTCAAGCTCCTAATAGCCATAGTTATTTCAGATTAGTAGATTGTAGTTATATGGATCAATTCGTATTTTAAATGAATAGGCTTTCAGTTTTTTGGAACAATCATTAGCATGAATATTGAAAATTTGGAAATGTAATAGGCAGGAATTTGCGAAATCAAAAAGTTGAAGTTATCAATGATATGAGAGAATAATGAAAACTTGACTACCTTAGGGCTGTTTATTTTCAATGTTGAGAGCTGGTCTTTCAAAAGTTGAAGATAAGATAAATGCTGACTGGGCATACCCACAAAGCTCTTAATAAGTCTGATCTTTTCAAAGTTGTAAAGTTGTGGTTAATATAAATGCTGGATGAACATACCCACATATGGTTGAGGAATTTATCCTCAACCATAATTATTTTAAATGAATTCTCATTTGTTTGGATCAATAATTACCGTGAATATTGAAAACTTGGAAATGTATTAGGCAATTTTTGTTGTTGAAAGTTGAGGAAAAATGATAGACCTGAATAATGAAAACTTGACTTCATTAGGGCTGATTTTTTCAAACTTGAGGTTAATATAAATGCTAGATAAACATGCCCATGAAGCTCTTAATAATCACAGTTTTTTTTTAAATTAGTAGATTATAGTAGGTACAATAGAAATTCGATAAATGTAACGGCAACGTTCATACTTGATTGTTATTTCGTCATTATAATTAAGTGGTATTAGAAAATTAAAACCACTTAACTTGACATCTGTCAAATGTAATACTTATGGAAAAAAATTAATCAAAAAAAGTTATGTAGAGCTGCTAATAGGGAATGCTGCATTTAAATAGTTGCATTTGTCGAATTTTTACTGTAATGTGGATCAATTAGTACTATGAATATTGAAAACTTTGGGAAATATCTTCGAACTTTTTTTTTGTTCGAACTTCGAACTATTTGCAACAAGAATTTCAACCCGAGTGGCTATCATGCAAAATAAAAATAGGCCAATATACTAACAAAATCCCCGAAGGGTTTGGCTATATTAGCTAGCATTTTTTTATAATCTTCTGTCGTTTTTGGCCAATTTTTTGGACTTCTTGCAATTTCTCTGAATAATATTTCACAGATTTTCTCTTTTTTTTTTAAATAAACCTAATTCCTTAATAATTAACTTTCTAAGAAAATCAATATGTTTTCCAGATGCTTTAATAAGTTTTCCGAAAAATGAGAAAATCAACAAATTGTTATAATAAATTTTCTTTTAACATTTTGTAATTCCTTACAGCGTTATTCATAAAAATTTAAAACGTGGTTTACCGGTGGTTTAGCGGTGTTTCACAAAGGGTGGCCATAGTTACTAAGCTAAACCAACCTTAAAGCGCGGCTTAAATTTTTATAAATAACACTGTAAGTTTTTAATACCTGTACAAACGGGGCAATTTCAAAAGAAGTAACTTTAGCAATGTAACTATGCACTGTTATTCTGTCCAAAAATAGTGTGAAATAAATGCTTTATTTATTTAAAACAGATATGGCTAAATACTAGGATGAAAAATAGAAAAATTGATAAACCTCCAAATCCGAATATTTTAGAATTATATTCTGCAGCATATTCAAATATAATATATATTTGATCAAGTTAATGCTTATCACTTCAGAAAGTGGTGCCTTCAAATCAAATCAAACTTTAATTGATATTAGCTTCAATAGATAATGACTGTGAAGCATTGAAAAATTAAAAAAATATAGATTTTGGTTGAAAAATTATACTAACAATTACGTCTTCTATATATTTTGATATTATTAATGATGTATAGGAATTTGAATTATTTTCAATTATTTCAAAGTTGAGGTTAATGCTGGATGAACATACCCATGAAGCTCTTAATAATCACAGTTTTTTCCAATTAGTAGATTATAGTAGGTACAATAGAAATTCGATAAATGCAACGGCAACTTCATACTTGACTGTTATTTTCGTCATTATAATTGAGTGACATTAGAAAAGTAAAACCACTTAACTTGACATATGTCAAATGTAATACTTATGGAAAAAAAAATAATCAAAAAAAGTTGCTCTTATGTAGAGTTGCTAATAGGGAATGTTGCATTTAAAGAGTTGCATATGTCGAATTTTTACTGTAATGTGGATCAATTAGTACTATGAATATTGAAAACTGGGGAAATATCTTCGAACTGGTTTGTTGAAACATGCAAAGGTGAAGATAAATTTCACAATGCAAAAAGAAATTTCAGCCCGAGTGGCTACAATGCGAAATGAAAATAGGCCAACAGACAAAATACCCGAAGGGTTTGATTACATTTGCTCGTATTTTTGTTTATAACTTCCTGAAGTTATTGGCCAATTTTTTCTACTTTTTGTGACTTATTGTAAATAATATTTCGCAGATTTTCTTACAAAAACTTTAAAATCAACTTAATTCCTTAAAAATCTACTTTCTAAGAAAATCAGTATGTTTTCCAGATGCTTTATTATGCTTTCCGAAAAATGGATAAATCAACAAATTGTGTTTATTAATTTCCTTTTAAAATTTTGTAATTCCTTACAGCGTTATTCATAAAAATTGGAAATGTGGTTTACTGGTCGTTTAGCCGTGTTTTACAAAATGTTGCTATAGTTACTAAATCAACGTTAAACCACGGCTTAAATTTGTATGAATTATACTGTAAGGTTTTAATACCTGTACAAACGAGACAATTTCAAAAAAATTAACATTAGCAATAAAACTACGCACTGTTATTCTGTCCAAAAATATTCTGAAATAAATACTTTAATATTTTAAAACAGATATGGCTAAATACTAGGATAAAAAATAGAAAATTTGATAAACCTCGAAATCCGAATATTTTCGAATTATATTATTCTGCAGCATATTCAAAAATATTGTATATTTGATCAAGTTAATTCTTATCACTTCAGTAAGTGGTGCCTTCGAATCAAATCAAACTTACGTAGATATATACTTCAATAAATAAATAATGGCTGCGAAGAATACAGAAAAAAAATATTTTCCTTGAAAAAATATAATAACAATTACGTCTTGTGTATATTTTGATATTATTAATGGTGTAAAGGGATTTCGATAATTTTTCTCGCTTATTTTCTGTATTACCATTTCAGGGTTACATATAGTGGTAAATTTATTCTACGTGCAGAGTACTGATTACATCCACATCTTGCTCTCGCAACAAAGAACATACCGGTTTCCCCGATAAGCAATTACTCCAATTAAACCGATTAACGTCGCAATCAAGCAATTGTAGCTCGGAGATCAATTAGACCAATTAAAACTCTTAATCTTGAGCGCATCTCATCGCCCTTTGTCTCCTCCTCTAATCCGGCCGGTTGCACTCCGAATCTGCGATTAATTGACTTACCTGTGCAAGTCCACCGGATATCCACCGGGTTCACTTTCGTCTAACCGCGTGTAATCCTTTATCCGGTCATGCACTCGTTGGACCACTCAGCATGGCGTGTTCGTCGCGCAAGAGTTCGCAGTAAACTGGTAACTGGTGCCTCAACTGATGGCGAGGACCATGGGTAACACCACCCATGGCTACCTTCCGCAGCTACCTAGGTATATGTGTGTACATGTGTGTGTGTGAGCGTATGGGTGCAGGGACGTACTTTGTATTACATATCATAGAAGAAAAAAATATTAATTGAATACAAATAACACAAACAATTATTATTTAGTATCGATAATAATAGTTAATTATGCATTAAGGGAACAAACAAAGGTTTTAATCCCGAAGCCGTAAGCTCGCTCCCTAACGGTCGCTCAGGCATATTCGGCAGTGATTATTGAGGTTTATTCCCGAATTGTATACAACATTTTTCTCCCAACCTTTAAGTTTACATAAATTACAAAATAATTTTTAAAAAACTGCACGTGGTTTACTTTATTCCCTAGGGAAAATGGATATTTTATTTCCTCCTGGATTAAAGTAGTGTAGTATGTGTCGATTGTCAGTTATATAAGGTGTCGGATAATTCTCGATCGGGAGAAAAAATAATTAAATCATTTTCACCTTACTTCCCAGTATTTATTTCATATCTTCATAAATATATATTTAGTGTGGTATGCAATGATCTTCAGCAGTTGACATGTGTCAATAAAGTAACATTTAATGTATTATAACAATTTCACAAACTTTTCATTAACAATAATAAAAATTTAATGATAATAAAAAACAAAATAGTATCAAAAATTTGGTTCATCCAATCAAATTGTCAATTAAACTGAAATCCAATCATTTATCATCCGCTACATTATATTTGGGCAATATAGACAAAAAAAATGGGCAATATAATGATATATGTGGGCATTATAATTCGGCAATAGGTATATAAAATATTATCCTAGTTAATAAAATACTGCCGCAGTAAAAATAATATTTCGGCAGTAAACAAATCATTCAACTGAAATAAAATATTCTGGCAGTAAAATAATATGGCGACAGTAAAACGAATATTGCGGCATTAAAAAAATAATTCAGTTGTTAGAAATGACCTAATTGGGAACAAAAATAATATTTTCGGCAGTAGGTACAATAGTTATTCAGCAGATAAAGGCAATAATAATGCAATAAAAAGTAAAATTCAGCAGTGAAACAAAAGTATTAGGCACTAAAATGATCTACTATACAGAGTGTCCAAGATAAAGATCAACACACAATTTTGCTATTTTTAAATTTCTAAAACTCATTTTCTCAAATAGAACACCCTATATATAGCATAATATTTTGAGTACTCATCTAATAAGCTAATCAACGGTAGAATATGGACTGTACTCTAATAATACTCTTTAATAGGTAAATAACGATCAATCTCAATAAGTTTTAGCCATTTGAAAATATCAAATTTCGATCGTTGTTTCAGAAAACCCTGTATATTCAACGTGTCGACTCCAAATATTGCGTATATTTTGACACATTGCTTGGATACTTGCATACTCAGATTCTTTCATTGATCTCTTATAATAAGGTTTTGTTGAATTTTTGTCCACGTCCATGATTTTTTGTTAAATTTGATTAAAATGTGATTAACTTGGCAACGTTGCATCTGATCCCTAAAAATAAAACTGATTTGAGAAGCCCACATGCAGTAGATTCCAAAAATAAAAGAATATACAAGATGTTCCATTTAAAAATTTCGAACCCTGTATAATTTCTTTCTCTTTCTTATATTTTCAAGAAACTAAAAATACAAAACTGAAACAAAACAAGAGTTTGAATCCAACTATATCTAAGATATTTATGCATTTCCTCAGTAAACAAGTAATTCAACAGGTTCGGTCAGGTTAGGTTAGGCTATATCATTTTTAATTACAATGTATGTACCTTATTATTATAGCTGGGCAACCGTTGCGAATTGCATCCATGTTTTTAGGACATTTTCTACTTAAAATAGCCTCATGCTACTTTATTTGGTGCGGTACGTCATTCACACCCTGTATATTTTAGTCACAATTGCTTTGCAATCGCAATATTTGATTTTACTGCTGATTTCATTTAAAATCCTAATTTATAGGCTGCTTTTAGCATTCCAATAATGGAACTATAGAGTTCCAAAATAACTAAAAGTTTTTACCAATAACTTTTTTTCAAAAAATCACAAATAAGAAAGTTTTGGAGAGTTTTGTATCCATTTATGGATACATTTTCATATAATTACTTGATATTTAAAGACAAACATTTCAAATATTATGTGTACCAGAGTAATGCCAGTTTTAAATTTAGTATGAGTACAAAATTTTTACTTTGTAATTTTCTACCAAACCATTAACAACGATAATCGCGAATTGTAGGATGTGTATGATTTTTAGTATTTCTTTTTTAAGTATAATCCCTTATTTTTGATAAAATAAGGGATTGGAAATTCTTCATTGCCAATTCAAAATCATTATTTTTATTCAAATCTCTCATTTTCGTTCAAAACATGTCAAATATTACGTGTACCAGAGTAATGCCAGTTTTAAATTTATTATGAGAGTACAAAATTATTACTTTGTAATTTTCTACCAAACCATTAATAACGATAATCGTGGATTGAAGGATGTGTGGATTTAAAGTATAATCCCTTATTTTCGATTCGAAATTCTTCAATGTCAATTCAAAATCAGTATTTTTTTCAAAATCTTTCATTTTCATTTAAACCCCTCATATATAATTTATCATAATTTTTTTATTCAAAATTCAAATTTCTACATTTTTATTGAATTATTATTAATTCATTTTAATTTATTATTAATTGTAATTATAATTCATTAGTGGTAAATTAAAACAGTGTGTTAGTTACATATTTTACTCAAAGTAACTCATGGTTGATTGAAAATTTCTAGATTCTGAATTAATATCCCTTATTTTTGTCTAAAAGTTGCAAGTTTTTATTTCAAAATCCATCATGTATTGTACATAATTCCGCATTGAAAATTTTTACTCAAAGTCTTATGTTTATGACTTATTATTGAATATCTCTTATTATTTAAATTAAAGTCCATAATTTTTTAATTTATGATTTTATTTTCGAAATATTTCATTGTTTTTCATAATCGGTTGTTATTGACCCAAAATGTCTTATTTTGTATTCAGAATTGCTTATTGCTCATTCATAATATGTCTCGTTATTATATCCAAAATTCGAATTTTTTACTAAAAGTCTCATAATTTGTATTCAATATTCCTCACTTTTGATGAAATCTCTCGTAAATAAGTTGAATTTTCTCATTTTTGAGTCAAAATCTTGAATTATATATTAAAAATCTCCTATTTTTATATAATTTGATTAAAAATTGCTGGTTACTATGATTTTTGATTCACAATCCGTTATTTTTGTTTCGAAATAAGTCATCGTTAATTCAAAATCCTTATTTTTATTCAAAATCCTTAATTTTGATTTAAAACCTCCATTTATATTTTTTCCTTATTGTCTTATTCAAAATTCAAAATTCTACATTGATTATCTTTTTATTGAAAGCTCCTTATTTTCCATAATACATTAGTTGAAAACAAGAACCATTTATAGGTTTCATATCTTATTCCTCATATTGATATTGCAGTGAACATTTCTTTCTTCTTCTGAATTAAAATTCCTTATTTTTGACAAAAAGTCAACATGTTTTTTATCCATCATGTATGTACCAAACTACATTCAGGCATACAAGAACAGTGACTTCGAGATAATATTTTAATTTAATTGTCATAGAGTCATTAGAGCCAAAATCTTGAATTTTATTATTTTATGCCCTTATTTTTTATTAAAAATTGCTGGTTATTATAACTTTTGATCCACAATCCGTTAGTTTTGATTCGAAATATGTCATCGTCAATTGAAAATCCTTATTTTTATTCAAAATCTCTCATTTTGATTTAAAACCTCCATTTATATTTTTTCATTATTGTCTTATTCAAAATTCAAATTCCTTATTTTTATTCAAAATCTCTCATTTTGATTTAAAACCTTCATTTATATTTTTTCATTATTGTCCCATTCATTAAAATTCAAAATGCTACATTGATTATTTTTTAATGTTAGCTCTTTATTTTTATTCAAAATCCCTAATTACTTTACTTGATAATTGATATACTAATTAATTTACATTCTTTCTTTCTTGATCGATATCCTCCGTTACCCGTGTAGGGTGTTGAGATTAATTAATTTACTAATTACTTTAATTTATAATGCACTAATTGAAAATGAAAATGATTCTAGGTTTCATGTTTTATTCCTCATATTGGTACCTCATATTTCATTGAACATTTCTCTCTTCTTCTGAAAATAAGGGATTCTATATTTTCGACAAAAAGTTGACAATGTTTTTGATTCATCATGTTTTGTTCAAAATTCAGCATTGCTTAGTTTGACTCAAAGTTTCATGCTTATGATTCATAATTTCAAACCTCTTATTTTCCTAATTTAAAATCCATAATTTTTTTATTTATTATCATTTTTCTCGAAATATTTCACTAATAATTCATAATCCCTTGATATTGACCCTAAATGTCTTGTTTTATGTTCAAAACCGCTCAAATTTTATATATTATATCTCGATATTGATTAAAAATTTCGAATATTTGACTAAAAGTCTCTTAATTTATGATTGTGTATTATATTAAGAAATAATATAAAAGGAAGAACTTTAATAATGGTTTCTTTAATTTCATTTATTTGATTTAATTATATTTTTGGATTATTTCGATATATTTTTACGTATTATCATGTATATAGACATGTTTATGATTCATTATTGAATTGCTTTTATTTTTGTCATTTAAAATCCATAATATTTTTATTTATGATTTTGTTTTTTCGAAATGTTGCGTTGTTAATCTACAATTATAATCCCTTATTATTGACCCCAAATGTCTTGATTTATATTCAGAAATACTCAATTTTTATTCATAATATCTTGATATTGGTTAATAATTTGGAAATTTTAGACTGAATGTCTCTTAATTTATATTCTTTGTGGAAAATTTCTTGTGGATTATTTAAAATTACTTAGTTTTATTCAATATCCCTTGTTTAAGATTGATTGTTGAATAGCTTTTATTTTTGTCATTTAAAATCTATAATATTTTTAATTATGATTTTTTTTTCGAAATATTTTATTGTTAATTTATAATTCCTTGTTTTTGATCCTAAACGTCTTGTTTTATATTTAAAATCACTGATTCTTGCAATGTTTCATTGTAAATTCATAATCCCTTCTTATTTATCCAAAATTTCTTATACTATATTCAAAATCACTTATTTCTTAATATCGCGCTCATTATTGATTGCGACAAAATTTTATTGATTCATAATTTTTGACTAAAAGTCTCTTAATTTATATTCAATTCTGTTCATTTTTGATGAAAATCTCTAGTGGATAATTTAATATTCCTCATTTTTATAGGCATAATATAACACTTGGTTGACGTTTCGCAGTATATATAGATAAGAACTCAACTATACTCAGTTTATACTCTTCAGAATGGCTATGAGGCCAAAACAATTGTAGAGTTCTTTTCTTTATATACTGTGAAATGTCAACCAAGTGTTTTATTATTCCTATACTAATATGTCTCAACAAGTGGTAACCACTCACACATCCAATTTAATTCCTCATTTTTGACTCAAAAGTTTTAGGTTTTGTTTTAAATCTCGTATTTTTGATTACAAATTGCTAGTTATTATTACACACTTTGGACTGAAAAATCTCTTACCTGGTATTAAACAAAATCTCCTGTATAATATAAAATCGTTTATGATTGATTCTAAATCGTTTAATTTGAATTCAAAGAACACTCATATTTATGTTTTTATTTTTTTTAATTCGAAGCCTACCACTTTTATAAATCTTTAATTTTTCACCGTAAAAGCGCTTTGCCATAAATGCCATAAATTCAAAATCAGTCATTTGTTATAAAAATACCCTCATCTCAAATAAAAGTAAATAAATATGAGGAAGAAACAAGACGAACATGCCCAAGTAAAGAAGATGATTTAGTGGTAATTGCTGATTGTGCTTCTTGCTCTTGCCCATCTTGCCCATGAGGTGTTATGTCCATCATACCTCATCCCAGCACGCACTGCTGGCAACTAGCATTGCAGAACCCAACTTGGAGAAGTATTTTAGTTGGACGTGGGAGAGTATCATTTTGGAACAGTATTCACTTTTGCTGGAATCGAACCCGCTTATCTCACAATATTTATTATATCGTCGGTTTATAGGTAAAATGTAATATTTTAAACGAAAATGAGTCAGATTTGATTACATATGTTTTTTTAAATTTTGATAAGAAACTCACAAATATAGATAAGTAACAATTCTTATTTTATGTTCATGTAGAAATAACTCTCCTATATGTTACACGTTTTTTTTTATTCGTAACACCTGAATGTCATTATTAAACTTTAGGAGTTAGTTAGTGATTCTAGTGGGATTTTACGTGCCTGTCTAGCGATTTCATCACAAGCATACCATTCCTACACATCCACTGTAATCCAAACCTCCCTTAGCTCAAGACTTCATCTGCAACATCAAAGCGCAAACGTACAAAAACCATCACACGCACCAATTCTTTCATATAAATATAATCCAAAGCATTCCACATAAACATTGTTTCGTGTCGCATTCCAGCGTTGAATAACCGCATACAAACGCCGACGCATTCAGCACCGTAATTTTTTTTTGCGTCCTTCCGGCGTGTCGTGCCTTTTTCAAGCCCCGATTGCTTCCGAGTCCGGTCCTGCGCGCATCCGTTCTGTTCATTCATTCATTCATGTTTTTCAGGTTGGGTTGGCTATTATGGCTGTGTGCGCACACGTTTCGTGCGACTAGAGGAAGGATGCGGTGGAGTGAGCGACTTCCAAAAGCTGAAATCACGATCATTAAACCGCTCTGGAACACGACTGAGAAGTCAAACTTATGTACTAGTTAATAGTGGAGATAATACTGCTACAAGTTCTGTAATGTGCTTAAAGTATGGATGAAGTAATTTAATTTTATGTCAATTTAATCAAACCTAATCAATATTTATTCAATACGTGTTCGCAAATATACGAATACATTTAGGCATACGTTAAAACAAATATTGCACGCTTCACAAAACAGCTGAAAACGGCAAGACAATCAAAGTCAAATGAATAAGATACTAATAAACAAAAGAGAAGTAAATAAAAATTGAATATAAAATAAATATTTATATTGTTTGGCATATAATTTTAAATTTTAAAGTTTTATTATAGCTTAAAAAATCGAGAAAGACCAAATTAAATGTATACAAAGCAATATACCGGAGTGTCTTAACGTACGGCCGTGAAACATGGACAATGACCAAAAGAGATGTAAGCAGAAGCCAAGAGGCTGAAATGAAGTATCTGAGAAGAGCAGCAGGGAAAACAAAAATGGACAGAGTAAGAAATGAGGAAATCAGAAAAGAATTGGAAATTGAAACTATACAGGAGTACATAGAAAAAAGGCAGATTAGTTGGTGGGGTCACTTAATAAGATTGGATGAAAAGGCTCAAGCAACGTGAGAAGCGAAGACGATAGGTAAGAAGAGAAGAGGAAGACCCAGAACAGGATGGAATGAAACGGTTATAAAAATACTCGAAAATAAGGGAATGTCAGAAGGAGAAGCAAGGAAACTAGCAAGAGATATGCCTCTGCTTGGAGTTTGTAGTTTTGTAATCTTTTCCAGAAAATTTACAATTTTTCAAGTATTAATAATTCTTATTGTTAATTCTATATTATAACAGTTAGATCGCAAACATTTAACAACCTATTTAAGAAATTTCAATTTCCACGAAAAAAATCACGAATCGTCTCGTCTCTGCAATCAAAGCGAAAAAAACATATCCGGTTTTATACATTCCCGACTCCAACATCCGGACGTCTGGCCCATACCGGATGCTGCGCGATCCATGCAACGTTTCTCCCTTTCTCCTGGCTATCAGTAACATGCCATATGGGCCACGTGCCACGCGCCGCATGCCACTCAGGAACCTTTTTGTTGTCCAACATCTGCCCCATCGTCTTCCTCTGCATCTGCTTGGGGCGGCCTCATTACTTCACCTTATTACGTGCACACATACTTTATTTCTCCTGAGGAGACAAGCCAACTGGCGCCGGTCATGCAAATATTGATAATTTCGTCTGCGAATGCTCTAGATTTGTGAATGCGAGATAAGCGCGACATCTGGGCTCCAAAGAATGCATTGGTAGTAATTTCTTACATTTCATTCGCTGAATCACTAATCGAGCGCAAAGTTATGAATGGAATTCTTTGTGAAAGCGTGTTTGGAATCTACGCAGCTATAGACGGGCCCAACTAAACTCAGGCGTACAAGAATAGTGACTTCGATAATATTGACACTGTTGTGCTCTGTTTTGATAGTTTCATCTATTTCAAAGCTTCTAATAAAATTTGTTTTAAGCCTTTATCTGTATTGTGTAAGAGTTTAGTATTCTTGTTTATGTCGAACGTATGATTGTGAAAATTTTAAAGGTGTGCCAGTTTCTCCAATGTATTTTGCACCACAATTATTGTGTAGATTCCATTTTTATCTAAAAAGTTGGTTTTATCTTTAGCGGTAAATATTTGTGTTTTTATTGTGTTGAAAAAAAACGCTTTAAGGTAATAATGTTATAAGTGTTTATGCAAAATAATGGTTTATATGTTTTTTTTGTTTATGCAAAAGTGTAGTTTTTGGTGTTTGTTAAAATTGGTGAGATTTTTGTGTTGAAGGCGGAAATCAGTGTTGGCCTACAGTGACCGCAGGCGGCACAAAAGCGCCGGCGAAATTCCTCAAATTCCATCCAGTGTGTTGCACAATCGGTTCAAAGCTTCAGGTAATTTTCAGCAACAAGAGACTCCTTCGCTTTGTGCAGACTGGTTGATATCGACCCGATGGTTTCGCAACTGCACATTTAAGAAAGGGATTCTTGTTGAAAAGGAAAAATCGTTAAACTTGAAAGCGACACGAAGGATTTCTAGGAAATCTAGTGAATGGGTGATAAATGCATGTGTGATGGAAGCGACGCGACGTTGATAAAATTTAGAGGGAAGTTTTGCTTAGGTAGAGCCAATTTGTCTGAAAAAATATCGTAGATAAATAAATCTAATTAACATTTCAAATACAGAAATTTTCTTTAATTTTCGTCAATTATAAATATCCACAAGTCTCCAAATACCAGATTTTACAGATTTAGGACAACATTGGCTTTAGGACATAAGAAATTAACAAAATTATAGAATTTTGCAAAATATAAAAATTTGTCAATTTGAATAAACAAAATTTTCGCAAATTTTGTTTGGTAAAGTGGTGGAAGAGCAATATTTGTTACAGATATTGTTTGGCTTTGGGACTTAAAATTTGTAAGATTCACAGAACCTCCAAACAATTTTTCAGTAAATGTTTGATGACAATTAAGAAAGTACAATGTTTATAATTTACCTCTCACATCTGTATACAGCAACGTAAATAAATATATATTA
Organism: Othius punctulatus; assembly: GCA_951805005.1. Lineage (NCBI taxonomy): Eukaryota > Metazoa > Arthropoda > Insecta > Coleoptera > Staphylinidae > Othius > Othius punctulatus. The sequence continues at coordinate 17,242,262 of OX638144.1, forward strand.
TTATTATATCATACTTCATTATAAGTTTTGTTCCACATCCACTAATTAAATTATCAAATTATCTATATTTTATCAGATACAAAAAATTAAGAAATAACAAAATTATAGAATTTTGCAAAATATAAAAATTTGTCAATTTGCATAAACCGAAATTTTCGAAAATTTTGTTTGGCCAAGTGGCGGAAGAACAATTTTTTACAGATATATTTTGACTTTGGGACCTAAAATTTGTAAAATTCACGAAACCTCCAAACAATTTTTCAGTTAATGTTTCATGACAATAAAGAAACTACAATGTTTATAATTGTCCTGTCACATCTGCATACAGCAACGTGAATAAATATATATTATTATTACATCATATTTCATTATAAGTTTTGTACCACATCCACAAATTGTACCTAGATTTTATCATATACAAACAATTAAGAAATAACAAAATTATAGAATTTTGCAAAATATAAAAATTTGTTAATTTGCATAAACCGGAATTTTCGCAAATTTTGTTTGGCAAAGTAGTGGAAGAGCAATATTTTTTACAGACATTTTTTGGCTTAGGGTCCTAAAATTTGTAAAATGCTCGAAACCTAATAACAATTTTTCAGTAAATGTTTCATGACAATAAAGAAACTACAATGTTTATAATTTACCTGTCACATCTGTACACAGCAACGTGAATAAATATATATTATTATTACATCATATTTCATTATAAGTTTTGTACCACATCCACAAATTGTACCTAGATTTTATCATATACTAACAATTAAAAAAAATTCCACGATGTATCATACAATTCCTATATCATGCAAAGTTTTGTATCAAATTCACAAATTTTAATTAGATTTTATTAGACACTAACAATTAAGAAAATTTCCATGATGTATCATATCATTCATATACCATACACATTTTTTTTATCAAATGCACAAATTGTAATTAGATTTTATCAGATAGAAACATTAAGAAAATGTCCACGATGTGTCATATAATTTTAGAAAATGATAAAAAAACTAGTAGAAAATTTAGCATTGTATAACTTACGCAGAATAGAAGGAAATATTGTTCAGAATTTTGCAGAAAAAAAATCGTAATTATAGTTTAGTATTTGTGAAAATGGCAGAAATATATATGTAGTACGAAGTTTAATATTGTTTGTTCTATAGTCGTCCCGCCCAGAGCTGACTACAATGACGTAGCCTGGAAGAGAATACGGGGGGTTAGAAGCTCTCCCCCATCCCTTCCTAGATGCTACTATACAGGGTGATTATTTAATATTGCGAAAAACTTTAAGAAACGATTCCTTGTCAACAAATAAGAGAGGTCTTTTCTATAAAGCTGGTTGGCATACGTCAAATTTGACGTATCACTTAATAAAACTGTTTCGCCTTAAAATATTTAACTACACAAGGAGTGAAATGTGCGTGAAATGTGGAGGGCCTCACTTTCAACAGCTTTTATAAAATGTACTTAATGAAATAATTGAATAAACCAATTGGGTGCTCTAGATTTTTTGGTCAATTGTATTTGACGTATGCCAACCTACCTCTTTGAAGCAGTAAAGAATCACCCTGTATAAAAGACCCCTCTTATTACTTGACAAGAAATCGTTTCTTCCCAAATTTTTCGCAATATTGAAGAATCACCCTGTATATTTATCTCTTCCTTTGAAATCGTAGTGTGTTTAAAATCATTTAGAAAATCGGACCCAATAAATAATAAATCATTATTATTCGTTATTTGTTATTCTAAGTACTTACTGGTATATAATAATATTTATTTATTATTTATTTATCCCGACTTGTTTTACTTTTAAAAAAGTCAAATAACAAAATAACAAATAATCCTTAATGATGGCTGAATTTCAAGCCGAAACTAGTCGGGATAAATAAATAAATAAATATTATTAAATACTAGTAAGACTTAAAGTAACAAATAACAAATAATAATTAAAAGTAAGTGGTAAGATGGATAAAATACTAACAAAATATTTAATAGTAATATAATTTATCGTATCCAGATTCAGATTGAACATTACAGAGTCAAATATGAGCACAATAGGTACACAAAAATATTGCACTTTCAAATAGTTGTTTGCTCTATTGTGTTTTGCAACTCCCTAGAAGTTTGTCCCTGCAATTCATTAACACTCTATATAATAATACGCATTAAAATACACATTCTCCAGAAAAAAATAATACAATATAATATATTCTAAACATTTTCAGAATTGCATTCTCCCCAAAAAAAAAAAAAAAATGACAATATAATAATTTACAAAAAATTCCAGACATGTATCAATAATTTCCACAACTAAACAATAATTTTCATGAATTGAATCTTAAAATCGAAATCTTATTTTATACCAAGCCGGTATTAGCGAGAATTTGTGAGAATATTTTGGTTTCTTGCAACTATAGAATATTAATTTCGAAGTAAAACTGAGCAATATTTGTATTGTTTTTAAGCGAGAAATGAGAATTTATCGGAGCCTTAACTGAGTCCGATATACCAGTTTTCGTGATGTACAATATAAAATATGGTTGCAGTACTGAAAATGGCTTTTCACTATTGTGTTTTGCAAGCCATAGAAGTTTGTCCCTGCAATTCATTAACACCCTGTACTATAATACGCATTAAAATACACATTCTACAGAAAAAATAATACAATATAATAATTTCCAAAAATTTTCAGACATGTATCAATAATTTCCAAAACTAAACAATAATTTTCGTGTATTGATTCTTAATATCAAAATATTATTGCATACCAAAGCAGGATTATTGAGAATTTGGAATAATATTTTGTTTTCTTGCAACTATAGAAAATTTATTTCGAAGTAAAACTGAGTAAAATTTGTATTGTCCTCCTTAAGCGAGAAATGAGAATTGATCGGAGCCTTAACTCACTCCGATATACCAGTTTTCGTGATGTACAACATAAAATATGCTTGCAGTATTGAAAATTGGTTATCTTTATTGTTTTTTGCAAGCCCTGGTAGTTTGTCCCTGCATTTCATTAACACCCTGTATAATAATACGCATTAAAATTCACATTCTGCAAAAAAATAGATCAGTTGCATTTTGCATTTTTTTAATACACTTTAAGTAGCCTAGATTAAAAAAAAATCTACATAGTTATTAATAACACAAGAAATTATAATGCAAAAATCAAGTTTTATCCTGAAATTGATGTCTAGTTTAATAGTTAATTATAAGATTTGGCACAAATATGGTAAATATGTAACTGTAACGATTCTTCTCAGGAATTGCTTGAATTTTGAGGTTTTAAATTTTTTTATGAATTATTATAGAAATTCTAATCTAGAAGGTACATGGTGGAGGCGCCGGGCTATATTTTTTTGTATTAAGATTATGACCCATTTTCAATACTGCAACCATATTTTGTGTTGTACATCAAGAAAACTGATATATGGGAGTGAGTTAAGGCTCCAATTAATTATCATATCTCGCTAAGGACAATATAACTCAGTTGTACTTCGAAATAAATTTTCTGCAGTTACAAGAAACCAAAATATAGTTCTAAATTATCGCTAATTCTGGCTTAGTATACAATAAGAATTCGATTTTAGGATTTAATACTCGAAAATTATTGTTTTTGTTTAAAAATTTTGATAAATGTCTAGAAATTTTTGGAACGTATTATGCTGTAAAGTGTAATGATATTAACACAATAGAGAAAACCCATATTTTCAATACTGCAACCATATTTTCTGTTGTACATTACGAAAACTAGTATATCCGAGTGAGTTAAGGCTCCGATGAATTCTCATTTGTTGCTAAAGACAATATAAATATTGCTCAGTTTTATTTCAAAATAAATTTTCAATAGTTACAAGAAACCAAAACATAGTTCCGAATTCTCGCTAATACTGGCTTGGTATACAATAAGATTTCGATATTAAGATTTATTACTCGAAAATTATTGTTAATTTTTGGAAATTACTGATGAATTTCTGCAATTTTTTGGGAAATTATTATATTGTGATGATATTAACACAATAGAAAACCCCATTTTCAATACTGCAAGCGTATTTTGTGTTGTATATCACGAAACCTGGTATATCGGAGTGAGTTAAGGCTCCGATCAATTCTCATTTCTCGCTAAGGACAATACAAATATAGCCCAGTTTTACTTCGAAATAACTTTTCTACAGTTACAAGAAACTAAAATATAGTTCCAAATTCTCGCAAATACTGGCTTGAAATTCAATAAGAATTCGATTTTAAAACTTAATACTCGAAAATTATTGTTTTTCTTTGAAAATTATTGATAAATTTCTGGAAATTTTTGGAATGTATAATGCTGTGATGATATTAACACAATAGAGAAAACGCATATTTTCAATACTGCAACCATATTATGGGTTGTACATCACGAAAACTGGTTTATGGGAGTGAGTTAAGGCTCCGATTAATTATCATTTCTCGCTAAGGACAATATAAATATTGCTCAGTTTAACTTCGACATAAATTTTCTACAGTTGCAAGAAACCAAAATATAGTTCCCAATTTTCGCGAATACTGGCTTGGTATAGAATACGATTTCGAATTTAAGATTTATTACTTGAAAATTATTGTTAACTTTTGGAAATTATTGATGAATTTCTGGAAATTTTTGGAAATTAATATATTGTGATGATATTAACACAATAGAAAAAAACCCATTTTCAAAACTGCAACCATATTTTGTGTTGTACATCACAGAAACTAGTATATCGGAGTGAGTTAAGGCTTCAATTAATTCTCATTTCTCGCTAAGGATAATATAAATATTGCTCAGTTTTACTTCGAAATAAATTTTCTACACTTACAAGAAACCAAAATATCGTTCCAAATTCTCGCTAATACTGGCTTGGTATACAATAAGAATTCGATTTTAAGATTTAATACTCGTAAATTATTGTTTTTGTTTGGAAAATTTTATTATATTTTTGTAAATTTTTGGAAAATATTATATTGTGATAATATTGGGAAGTATTAATGAAATATTAACTGAAGATAATAACATTTGGATGTCATAGTGCAAGTTGGGATTATAAGACAGCACTTTGAATAGTCAATATTTGCATTGAAAAATGTCTGTAGTCATATAGGAAACTTTCTTCAGATTTTAAAATAATTCATAAGATATCGAGAAATTTAATATAAATATTACTGACTTGGAAATAAATGTTCTATAGTTGCAAGAAACCAAAATGTAGTTCCAAATTCTCGCTAATACTGGCTTGGTATACAAAAAGATTTCGATTTATGATATAATACTCGAAAATGATTATTTATTTTTGGAAATAATTGATGAATTTCTGGAAATTTTGGGAAATTATTATATTGTGTAATATTAGGAAGTATTAATGAAATAATAGCCGAAGATAATAAAATTTTGATGTTATAGTGCAATTTGGGTGAATTTAGGCAGCAAATGTTAGAAAGTTAATAGAATAGGTACATATTAGTTATTATTTTTTATATTAAGTACTTTCTAGTAACGTCTAGTATGTATTTACATATTTGTTTTACCTACAAGTTTCGGCTTAACATTAAGCCATCATCAGAGGTTTTTGTAAATTATATTTTTGAAGATTGCATTTGACATTTTGTGTCGTGTCAGTTTGAAGTTTGTATTGATGATGATGATGGCTGAATGTGAAGCCGAAACCAGTATGGAAAAATAAATACATAAATACCAGAAGATACCAGAAAGTACTTAATATAAAAAATAACAAATAATAATAGAAAATATCTGGTAAGATATATAAAATACTAGCAAAAAAGAATACACATTCTGTCCAATTCTCTATGCACATTGCTAATAGTAAGCAAGATCATATCTTGCTATTCTTAATATCTTGTGTTACTTAGCAATCTTTTCTATATACGATTAGCAATGTGCATAGAGAATTGGACAGATTGTTGGTAATAAGTGTTAAGGTAACAAGCAAGGAAGCTGGAATTATAAGACAATTCCGTTATCAGACAATATCAGAAAAAAAAATCCCTGTAGTCACAGACATTTCTAGAAAATCTCTTCAGATTTCTCAACAATTCATAAGATTTCGAGATATGTCTCACTCACTTCGAGATCATTAAAATCATAAAATTCATAATGGTTATCACATACATTTTAATTTGTGTTTTAATATTCCAAATTTCTTTATAATTCCTAAAATTCTAGACATTTTCCAAAAATTTCCAATATTTCTCATTAATTTTCGAGATTTTTAGAGATATTTCTATAATTATTAAGATTTCTTAAAAAAATCAACAATTGCCAAATTTCTCAATTATTTTCGAGATTTCTACCGATTTCTCAACATTTCTTAAGATTTGGAAATACAAAGTCTAATTCTGTTCTCAGTAACAAGTTATTAAGTATACTTTTGTTTATCATGTAATATGAAATCAAAATACACAGTAACTTTAGGTGTCTAGAACATTACAACGGAATCATGGGCGCAATAAATAATAGTAATAATATCATTCAATGTCCCCAGAATCAGAAAAAAAAACATTACAGTGTCAAGATCAGTGTCAGAGTCAAATATGATCTATTACATAAACATGTTGCATTGCCAAAACAAGAAAAAAATACATTAAAATACACATACTATAAAAAAAATGTTATAGAAGTTGCAGTTTGAACTTTTTTAATGCACTTTAATACACTAAGTAGCCTAACAGATTAAATAAAATCTATATGGTATTTAAGAACACAAGAATTAGAAATGGCAAATCAGAATATACTCGATATCAAGTTCTTCCGAAATTTGATAAGTCAAGTTAAAAAAATATATAATATGTCTTATAATAACGAATTATAAAATTTGGCACAGACATGTAAAATATGTAACTAGAATGATACTTCTTAGGATTTGCTTGAATTTTGAAAAAAAAAAAATTTTGACGAATTATTATAAATGATTCCACTCTAGAAAGTGCATGGTGGAGGCGCCGGACCATATAATTTTAATCAATATTATGACCCATCATAATTGCTGTGTCAATTATGACCCATCATAATGGGTCATTATGGCTGTATGAATCTACAGCCATATTTTGGGTTATACATTATAAAAACTGGTATTTCGGGATGAGTTAGGGCTGCGATCAATATTAATTTTTCGCTAAGGACAATAAGATAAGATAACTTTATAAGGTAGAGCAATATAATTATCGCTCAGTTATCAGCAGTGGGCGGCTGAGGCGTCAGTCAGCGGTGAGCGGCTGCGGCAAGTAGCAGAGCGTAAAAAAAAAACGTTTTGTTCACGTTTTGAATACAGCGTGCAGGGAAAACTTGACCCTCACTTCTGCTCCTAGACATCAATATTCGTCACCTCAAACCGCTAATACTTACTTTCGTGACTTATTTCTCTTCTAATACAATTGTACCATAAATAACTATTTTCTCAGTGCACAGCACACAGATCTGTGATTATAAATCATGCAATAGTTTCAATATTACAATCTCAATAGATTGTATACAATCCACACAGAATCAAAAGCACGCATTATACCTGAAAATACTCTTAATCATAACATTTAACGTATATCATCCTACTACCCTATACACCATTGAGTATTCCCTAAAGACACATCCCCCATCTTTCATCCTTTATTTGCCCCAGTTTCTTCGTCTCTTCTGCTTTCTAATACCAACTTCTTTTGTTTTCGTAAGATGCGTAGATATTTCACATCGCTCAGTCACCATTAAGAAAGTGCGTTTGCGGGAACTTAACTCCCGAAAGAGTTCCGACCTACAAAAGGCAAGGATTTGGGGCACTTTTTGTGCGGACGGTGTGTAGGACAGACGGCCGGCTCCTTCCCACGGGATACCTGTGTTCCCTAGCCCCGTTAGTACATGATGACGTGGGTTACAGGTAAACACAGAAATGCAGGAGAAGCGGAAAGTTGCGTTACTGAAGGAATAAATTTGTTAATTCTAATGACATTGATATAAGTCGAGACGTTGATTACGTGGTAGAAAACAAGAAGATATTTAAATTTTAATTTGTAGGAGATTTGTTAGTCATAATTAATATTTCGCTTTTTTATTACCAATTATCTAATTTTGTACTCGACATTTGTGTAAATGTAATGTTAGTAGAAATGCATTAGACGTTCCCCAAATACATTTTGTAGGTATACAGGAGAAAGTCCATTATTCATCACTTCAAGATCATTTGTTTTTCCGGTACATTTATTCTGTACATTTAATTCCAAAATAGACTTGTCAATATATTTATAGAAGAAAATACGCGTTTCTTAAAAAGTGGATTTAGTTAATATCTCATGAAAAGATAAGTATGTTTTAGATGTATTGATGTTAAAAAATCAAAATCTTTAATATTTGGACTTGGCCACTTTCTCATGTATACCAACGATCTTTTTGTTGTCCAAAATCTTGATAATAATAGTATATATCTTTATAATTAATAATAATAATAACATTATAATATGCCTGCTGCTTCTTTTTTTGAAGCCTTAATTCGCTTTGAGGGATAAGACACTCCTCTTTTGCAATTATTATTATTGCGCGGTTCAGATATTTTTGTTTTCAAACTAATTGGTTTTGTAAAATTTTATCTCCAGAAATAATTATTACAGTTCTGTAAGTTATGAATATGTAGCAATTAAAGTTTAAAAAAATATTATGAAAGATCGAAATTAAAAAAAAACAATGCAGATTCTGGATTGTCAATCATTTTGGTAAAAATCCATCTTGCCATTTCTACACCTCTCCTCATTTTTTCCAAATTTTGATTCTTCCTTTTATCAGTTTTCCCTAAACTTCGACAATTCATATAGATCTTGGCCTTGATTATTATGATTATTATTATTATTATAAATTAATGCGTTATCTGGTACAATTAATGGCTCCAATTTGTACGTGCTGAAAATTACCGAGTTTCTGACGAGCAGTATGAAATTACGCCGCTTATTAACAAAGCTTTCAATTATTTAATTAAATCTGCCATCGTGCGCACCTTTATTCTTCTCTTTCTTGCTAAATTAATTGCGATATTTAGTTTAATTGAAAGTAATATGTCATGAACATGGCAGGAATATTCATAAATGGAATTGCTGTAATAATGTAAATTTGACTTTTGAGTTGTGATTTACACTTATGCATCCAAAAGTTTTAACATCATTTTTGTATTCATAAATACTTCATAAGTACTCTTTGTAAATAAATATATTTAATTGCAAAGTCAATGAATATATTTATTTCAAGTTTATATAAAAAACGAGCACCACATCACTTTTTCATTTAAACAATTTTCAATATAATTTTGCAAGCAAAACAATTTTCCAAAGAATGTATGAAGTTTTAATTATTTTTTTCTCGAAATATCTCGAAATTATTGACAAAGACATAAAAAATTATATATATACACAGCCATCGGTTTTTGATTTTTCTCGAAAACCTAGATTTTATTCTAAAAATCTAAAAAAATGAAATGAATTCTATTCGAGCTCCGTTTTAACTTATTGTGCCTCCAAACAATATTTACATATCTACAACTAATAATATTTTATTCATTGCATGCTATGTCGACACTTTTCCAAATTAAATAATTCCCTGCATAAGTATCATCTACAAGTACTAAATAGTAAATTTATTAGCTTTATTTGAAATACCCTGTATTCAAATAAAATAATTTCCTGCGTAAGTATCATCTACAAGTAGTAAATAGTATATGGATTAGCTATATTTGAAATACCCTATTCAAATTCAAATACAAATAATTAAATGCAATTTAGAAACCTTTATATTATTGCAAAACTGGAATAACTACTATCTAAGTTTCAATTCTATTCAAATTTTAAAGATTATTTACAAATTTTCATATTTTAGGTGTAAAAATTTCAATTATTGCTCTCAAATTTTCACTTCTTTTTATCAAACTCTGGTCTAAATTTTAGATACTATCTGCTCTACATTTGTATTAGTAGTGATTATTGAGATTAACGTCTATATTAGTAACATTATGTTCTTACTATAAAATTCAATTATTTATGTCAACATTTCAAAGATTGCTCTCAGAGCTCCCATTATTTTTGTATTAAAAGTTTCAATTATACCGAAATTTTATAACTTACTGCCAAATTTTTAGATATTAGTTAATTTTCAGTTATTACCATCAATATTTCAAGGATTTTTATTAGATTTCAATTTAATTATTAGTATTAGTATGACTGTCGTGAATAAGTTACACAGAGAAAGTTATAAATATTTCAATAATTTCATACTAACATTTACTATTGAGGTAATTTTTGAGCTAGAGATTATTAATTTTTCTTTAAATTATCATCGATGAAAAGCTTTTTTTCCATTTTTTTCAATTCCAGCAATTTTACAATGCAAAAGTTTTCGTTTCTTAAAAGTTCAGAACATAAAGTCACTAAACTGAAAGTCACTAAAGTTATTAGATTTAGTTACTAATGTTTAAAAAAAACCTTAGCTAAAAGTATGTTAATCAAATATATCTGTATCAAAATTTTCCGCAATCCAGTAAATTCAATGTATATCGGTAGTTAATGAACATATTCAACATTTTCAACATTATTTTCAACTATATTATTTGTCACATTTCACTTTACAAGCAAATTTTCAAGTCATTACACTTAAAGTTTAAAATAATGCTGGCAAATTTCCAATTTTTGGTAAAAGTTCGGTCATTACAACCCAAATTCCAAAGATTACTTTCAAATTTTTAATTATTACTCATAAGACATTTTCAACATTAACAACTATATTATTTGTGATATTTCAACTATTTACAAGCAAATTTACAAGTCATTACAGTCATTCATAAGACATTTTCAACATTAACAACTATATTATTTGGGACATTTTAACACTTTACAAGCACATTTTCAAGTAATTGCAGTGAAAGTTTTAAATAATGCTGTCAAATTACCAATTTTTGGTAAACGTTCAGTCATTACAGCCAACATTCCATATATTACTTTCAAATTTTTAATTATTACTATTAAAATATTTTCCATTACTGTCATATTTCCAATTATTCATGTCCAAGTTTCGATACTTCTGTCTAAATATTTTTTATTACTATCGTAATTTCAATAATTTCTGCCGAAATTTAGATTACTGTCATTTTTTTATCATTTCTCCACTGCCTTCTTAACAAGATATGTTTAACTAATTTTTGAGGCATTAAAATTTCAGCAATGTACAAGCATTTTTTTTAATCATTTCTGTCAAAATTTTAAATACTGCTTCTCAATTTTCTATTTGTGGTAAAAATTATTATAATATAATTATTATAATGATTACAACCAAAATTCCAAAGATTGCTGTAAAATATTCAAATATTACTTATTAATAAAATATTTTTTATTAGTGTCAAATTTCCAATTGTCCATGTCAAAGTATAATTATAATAATTATTTATGTCAAACTTTCAACAATTTTGTCAAAATATTCATGATTACTATCATACATTCTGCCAAAATTTCAATTATTACTGTCAATTTTTCCATCAATTCTCCCTTTTTTGTTAACAAGATATGTTAACATTAACAACCACATATTATTTGTGGCATTGATATTTCAACAATTTACAAGCTTTTTTTTTACATCATTGCTGTCAAAATTTTAAATAAAGCTGCTAAATTTTCTATTTTTGGTAAAAAAGAAGAGTTACAGCCAAAATTCCAAAGATTACTTTCAAATTTTAAATTATTACTATTAAAATATTTTCTATTACTGTCAAATTTCCGATTGTTCATATCCAACGTTTAACACTTCTGTCAAAATATTCATGATTATTACCATATTTTCCAAAATTTCAATTATTACTGTCAAATTTTCATCATTTCTCCAATTGTTTTAACAAGATATATTGAACAATAACAAATAGATATTGTATATGGCATTGAAATTTCAACAATTTAGAAGCAAATCTACATCATTGCGGTCCAAATATTAAATAATGCTGCTAAATTTTCTAGTTTTGGTAAAAAAAAATCAGTTACACCCAAAGTTTAATTATTACTGTAATTTTTTTGTGAATTTGTTTGTTATCATTTTTTTAAATCGCTACAAAACTTCAATTACTTCTGTGTAAGTTTCAAGTTCTACCCACATTTCAAAGATTAGGGGGGCACTGACAAATTTGAACTTTTTGGTCTAAATATTTCGATTATTGCTTTAAAATGTTCAGTTCTTTCTGTCAATGTTTAATTGAGCTAATCAAAATTTTATTGGTTACTATCAATATTTCTATCAGTGGTGTCAATTTTAGTAATATGTTAGCTGTTATTATTAAATTCAATTCAATTAAATATTTGATTTCCAAGACGTCTGTCTAATTTTCTCGTATTACTACGAAAATATTATTTATTACTGTTAAATGTCCAAGTTTTATTTCAAAATATACATGATTATTATCAAAATTTCTGTTATTCCTGCCCAAATTTCAATTATTATTGTAATATTTTTCTATCATTTCACCAATTTTAATATTTCTGCAAAACTGCAAAACTATTGTCGTTACATGCCGTGTTGACACCTTTCCAATTTAGATAATTACCTGAGTAAGTGTCACCTATAAGTAGTAAATAGAAAATTGGGTAGATGAAATACCCGTATTCAATTACAAAAACATGAATGCAATTCGATTACTTTTATATTGAGGCAAAACTGGGATGACTACTATCTAAGTTTCAATTCTATCAAAATTTCAAAGATTCATTACTAATCTATTTTCTATCAATATTTATCTTTCCATCTTTACTGTTCTCTCTAACCATTTTTAATTATTTATTAATTTATTTACAATCTTGTAGGTGATTCCATTACGGAAAATTATATCGTTTACATCTTGAGCACAGCAATGTTAACAATAAAATAGCGAAAATAGCAACATTTATATACGATATTTAAAATATGTAGTATAAGATTATACTACAAAAGGGATTTTTTAAAATTTTTACTTTTACGTAAAAATGTTAGATACATTATAATTCCTGCTTGGTCTAAAACTACCAGTTCAGTTATTAAAACTTTGATTTATTTATACAGGGTGTTGGCAAAATATTTTTTTAAATGTTATTTTGATACTTATTCATTTACTATTTGCAAAAATATTTTAAAATTACATCTACAACATTATTTAAAATCAAACAATCCCCAAAATGTAGAAAATAATACAGAAAATTTTAAAAATCGCCTCCTTTTACTATGACGACTATGATAACTATGCCTAACTATTGAAGAAATACAAAACAGTTTCCAGGAGTTCCACACCAGGATTGAACTGTGCGAAGAAAATGGTGGGGGATTGTTTAATTGATGTTATTTTTGGTAAGTGTAAATATTAGATTTTTTGGTTGTTTTATTTAGCCAACACCCTGTATAAATAAATCAATGATTTAATAACTGAAATAGTAGTTCCAGACCAAGCAGAAATTTTAATTCCTATAACATTTTTACCTATAAGAAAAAAATAAAAAAAATCCGTCTTGTAAACTCAATCTGGGGACATACTGTATAGTCATTAATCCATTAATACTCTGATATTCCTAAGATACTGAGATATTCTGATCTAAACTTGTCACTATCATTGTCACTGCCTAAATTTCCAGAGTATGGAAAATTGCCCTTAGAAGTTTAGAAAAAGCCCTAAAGATGTAAGCTTTAATGTACCAGATAATTATATTCAAATTCAAAAACTCTGGAAAAAAGTCAATGAAACTGCAAATCCTTTCTAAAAAATTATATTCAGGTCTATTGTGTATCAAAAAAATGTTATCAGTAACCTGTAAGTTAGTTGTCAGCATCACATTCAAATGTCAGATGCAACTATGTCATAAATGCAACTGACATTCGAATGTGATGCTATCAAGTGTCAAATAACGTAGTAAGTAAGTAAGTAACGTACACGTTACTGCTAACGTTTTTTGATACGCCTGAATGTTTTAGATTCCAGTAAATTGTTATCATAATATTGGAAAACGTGTAATATAAAATCGCAAATATCTCCAAAATCTATTCAAATATAAAAAAAATGTATCCAATTTTGAAAATTGTCAAGCTAATATATTTAATAAATTGCAACGGTTTTAGAAAATTACCATTAGAATTTCACAAATAAATTTCACGTAGGCCCAAAAATTGTTACAATTTAGCATTTAAGTCGTAAAATACTCGAATAAAATTTGTATCTAGGTTTTAAATTTTACAACTGTTTTCTCCCATTTTGTCTAATGAATTTTGTCTGGAAAACAAAAATATTAATAATTATATGTGTAGGGGTTATTAATTTTCATAAAGCAATGGCAAGTTTTGGATTTTGAATTTTTATATTCTTGACGATTTCTTTCGGTAATTATAAAGACAATGTTCTAAAACCCTTGCAATTTATTAAAAACAATTATGTTTCATTGCACTAATTTTCGTCGCTTTCGTTATTAATCATAGAGACAAAATGAATATCATTTTCTATAATTACAAAATTAATATTTTTCAGTAAATATTTGACATTATAATTGTAAAATAATTCTATGTTTCTGTTGATATTGATGGTAACATAATTGTGCTAGCACATAATTATTTTTACTGACCTAGCACGCAAAGGGACTCTTTACCGTGGGGTACAGAGCTCAATAAAAATACTTTTACGGTTCAAAATACCATAAATAATGATTATAGATGTACGTATCATATTGTTGTTAAACAAATGTAGATGTATAGTACAATAACAAATATCTGTTTAGATATATAATCAAATTAAGCCCCATACCCAAATCAATTACAAATGATGTACCTACTGTCATTTACATCCATCCGCTACATCAGTTCGGTACAGTATTAAAACACCCTTATACATTGTAGTTACACTTGATGCGATAAGCCTCGAGACCATAATCGAACCCAAACAACTTTCTCATCCCCATCACCCCGATAGGCGATACGTTCCCAGGCACTTTGCCAGATCTGAATGAATGGAAAAAATGTTCTGGGCCTCTCCTCGCTCACAGGTTCCCATAACCACTGGCGGGCTGGAAGTAAAAGCCCCCGTTTCTCACGGATGTGGAGCAGGTGGTTTTTTTCTGGTGGACGGGAACTTCCCTTAATTGAAATAATACTTGCGGTGGTAAACCTGCCAGGGTTGGGCTATCAGTGCGAACGATGTGATGGATTCATGAATAAATTCACAATATTTTTTTTAATAATTGAGTAACAATTTGTCTGTAGTTATCACTTTTCTTGTTTCCAAGGAAACCATCTACGATGATTTTGAAAGATTGCCAGGCTGCAGATACTTTCTCTGATTAAAATTGTGAGAAATAATCATCATTCAATAACTTCCTGATCAGAGGACCAACAAATATGCCTTTAATTTTAGCATATGAAATTGTATGAAAAACTGCTAACTAATGTTTAAAAGCAGCACCATCTTTATTCAGAGCTTTGACAAAGTTTTTGAAAATACCTAGTTTTTTATGCAGTGGTAGAAGTAGAACATCATTTGGATCAATTAATGTACAATTTGAAATGTTTTGTTTTCCAGCAGAATACTCTGTTCTTTGTGACCAATCTGTTCTAGTGTAATGATGACTTGTATCTCGACTATCCCATAAACAAAGGAAACAACAAAATTTTGTGAAACCTTGCATGCCAGTTAACAAACCAATGACTTAAATAAATTTGATTGAATTAAAATTTGGAATTTACGATATACATCGAACATTCAATCACATACCTTTAAATCACCACATATTTTCCATTTATGATCTTCGTATTTAAGTAAAGTTAAAATGTGAGTCATTGATTCATAATTTTCCTTAGTATTAACAGCATAAGCAATTGGTACGGATGGTTTTTTATTCCCATTGTGTAAAAGAAGAGCCTTTAAACTGTACTTAGAGCCGTCTATGAATAATCTTCATTATTTTTTTTTCATATGGTTGGTTCATTTTTTGAAATAAACCTTGAATGTTGTTACAGTAGAGAATAGTGTTTTTCTTCTCAAAATATGCAGCCAATTCCAAGCTTCTTTCTCTATAAACTGTTATTTTTGTCTCAACTGCAAGATGTTTCCATTGTTGCCTACGTCATTAATTCTGCGTCTTGCTTTGTTAAATGTAAATCACGAAATAAATCATTAAGTTCAGCTTGAGTCACTAAATGGCATTCATTAGACTCATACAAACTACCACTGCTGAGAACAATGTCATTGAAAGATGATTCCGAATCACTGCTTGTAGCACCAGGAACGACTGGCAATGGATCATTTGGTAAAGTTTGAACTGGTTTTGAAACAGATGGAACATTTGCGTATTGCACACTTGTTCGATTTTTCATATTGATCCTAACAACTTTTTATAAACAAAAATAACAATCGGTTTGGTGATTACTTTGCTCTCTCCATATTACTGGAACTGAAAAGTCAAAATATTTCCTCTCGCCACTCGACCACTTCTATAAAATAGCTCTGCAACTATTGCAAAACAATATCGGTGTCCACATTTTGTCTAAATTTCTGACAGCAAAAACAAAGTAATGTAAATATGCATATTTTAACGGTTCTGTTATTGCATATCAATTTTTTCCAGCCATATATTTACAATAGGGCATTGCAAAATATTTTTTTCGAAATATTTCAAATGCACTGTTTCGATCTTGTGACACTTAACAAAATAAAAGTGAATATCAAAGCTCAGATCATTTGGTTCAAAATAGGCCCCCGCCCACGTCGATTGAAATTTAGACATATGATTAGTACAGTTACAATATATACTACACTTTATTTTGTAATATGTGGTTTATTTAGCTACAAACATAAACATTTTATTACAATCTATAGATGCGGATTCACAACAGAACATGACATGTTTGAATTTCTCAATGTTTTAATCACTCGTCACTTGTCAGTACGGTGCTTTTTTTGAAATTTTGTATTGATTTCCTTTGAAATTCTACCACTTGCAACAGGTATTGCTTCTGCAGTTCATCAGTTGTGATGCTGGTGGCAAAGTCTTGAATCAATTTAACTGCCCGTTCAGAAATATCGTTAACTACTTTCACGTGTCGAACGAACATTTCTGCTTCCCGGAAATTGGGATCTAGTTTCCACTGATTAACTGGTGTGCTAAGCCAGCAGGAGTCAACTCCCATAGCTTCAAACAAGAACCAGGAATTGGGACCAATGAGATTTGTAAATTTTGTGTTTGAGTTCAAAGCAGGAAAGATTGGCCGACCTCTTGTAAACTTCTGTGGTCGTGATGTACGCGTCAATTGCTTAGCATTCTGTTTCCTTTCAGTTTCCGATACACGATTTGAAAACAGAGAGAATACTACACACTCTTCGGTCAAATACCAGTAGTGTCTTTCCATTGCAGTTAAAGCTGCACGAGCAACCTGAGGATCATATTTTTCGTATTCCTTTAAGTCATGCCACAGTTGGAGATCATTGTATGGTGCGTCGGACCCGACAGATACACAAAGCCATTTCTCGACGTAATAGAAAGCATTGAATTTGCAGAGTGCCTCTAGTTTCGCAATCATGGCCTCGTCATATCCTGCCTGGTCACTAAAAGCAAACATTTTTTCTGGATACAAAATAGATGGCATCCATCGAGCATGATGTGCAGCTCCAGGTCTTGGCCAATGTTTACCTCGGTCGGGCGTTTCTCCAAGAAGCATAATCATTAGTTCAGCGCATTCCTTATAGTCATCTCGTGGAAGTTGATTATTTCTATCAGGAATAGCGAGAATGTATTTTAACGATTGAAAGACATCCTCTTTTCTACTTTTCATTGATCGGTCATTGATTGAAAGGGTTTTAAATGCATTTTCCGTATTTATATTCTTCCAAATGGAATCTCTAAAGTGAACGAAATCCGCATTATCAGGGCCAGATGTATTTCCGAACAACTGTTTGTGAACTGCACACAAGATTATCTCAAAAACATGGTGACGACAAGCAAGCATAAGTAACTTTTTGTCTAAAAGTTCCTCAAGTTTTACACATGCCCCGATTTTTCTGCCTGAATTTGATGCCGTCGTGTCAAAAACAAGAGCCCGCACATTATCACGTAGCCCCCACTCGTTAGCCAGGGAATGAGTGGCGTTAGCCTGCTCTTCTCCCTTTGGAGCTGGTGATTACAGGAACGCCTAGAAGTTTCCCTTCTTCAAAGTCTGGCATACCAGACACCAGAATCCCAAGGCGTTCTTTATTTTCTTTTTTGATGTCGGGAACAAGCTTACCATCCCAATGTAATGTACAATGCTTTGGGGGAATATATTTAGACTTAATCTGTTCAGCGACAGATTTTCGAATGATCTTGCCCGCTCTCCAGGTACTTTTAACTGATAGGGTTGTCTCATGGGGGCGGACTCCGCCTTCAGAAAGGATTGCACCCATAAATGCTGTTCGTTGTCCAGCTGAGAGGTTCAGCCTGTCTCCCATTGTCGAAATCTTTGTGCTGCTAAATGGATTGCGAGGTAGGTTGAGAACAACAGATGTAGAACGTTTAGCCTTAGGACGAGCACCAGCAGCACTACCAGTCGAAGGAAGCACAAAGTCAGGATCAGATTCAGGATTATCAATCATCTCTTCAGTTATGTGTTGAAGGTCTTCACATTGAAGTTCAGGTTCCGGTATTAATTTATCGCGATTACACTTAGTGGAAGTACTGCTACTGGTGGTGGAGGTGGTGGTGGTTATGGTTGATTCTTTTAGGCGTCGCTGCTGTTCCCTCTGAATTCTTTAAGTTTCTTGTTCATTTCTATGTTGCTTCTTTTGCACTTTTGTAAAATGTTGTTTATCAAGACCTGCCAATTCCATTTTTTGATCTGATCGCTGATCTTGTAAAAACAATTTGTCCTCCACCATCATTTTTATTGCTCGACAAGTGTCATGTTCAATCATACTAACAGCGTCTTTATGTGCCACATCAAACAGTTCATTGAGAGACATTAAAAACTTATCACTCTCACCCGGAAAGCATTTTCGTGTCTTGTGTTTTCGTAAGTTTTCGTATTGCACGACAAGCTAGTTAAGCTTTGCACTAGCATGTCCAGCTCTAATAGGCGTGGTAGGAATACCGGCCAGCTCCCAAAACTTCTCCACCTTCTCAATTACGGTTTTCGCAACATGATCTTTCTTATACTGTTGCATGGGACCACGATTTAAAAACAGAAACAGACGTAAAACATCTCCATTGGTTGGAAGCTGACATCCCTTCTGGGGTACTAGATCCAGTAAAAGTTTTCCTACTAACCAGGCCTCTGGAGTTTCATTAATCTGATCATTCCTGAGAGTTGGGCATCGGTTTAATAAGGTCGGGTCACTGTCAGCCATTTTTACTGAAAAGAAAACATCTTTTAATTATACAATTTTTTTAATAATAGGCGTGTAGTGGTAAAACTTTAGTTCACGTGGGCGGGGGTCTAGATTTGTCCAATCGATCTGAAAATTGGTATACAAACAGGTTTTTACATTTGTCAAAACATACAAAGGGTGCCTTTGTAATAATTAAAAAAAAAAACATTTACCATATTATTTTGCAATGCCCTAATTTACAACAAACAAAGCAGAAATAGCTTGAATTAGTAACACACGATCTACTTGACATATTTAAGCACTATTATTATGAAGATAGAGAATAAATGTGGGTTTCCGTCAAATTACTTTACAGTAGCGCCATCAATGCCACATAAACTGAAATAGATCTGAATGTGCAATTATGGTGGTAAGTTTGGATTTTACTCACCCAAATTACTTGGAAAACAACTTCGTCTCTTCCAGTCCAATTTTTTTATTTTATTTGTAGACCAGTGTAATTATTGCAAAAATACGTTATTATTATGATTTTCTGCAGCAAAGTAGTTATTAATAAGGATAAAAACATTAAAAAATAAAATATAAAAAAACCCCGACTTATAGCTGAAAGACCTCTGATCTAATAAGTATGATGTATGATGAATAAACATTCTCTCCAGTCATTCAGAAAAACTCGTGAGAAACGTACTGAAAAATGTTTTCCTGATTACGTACATACAAACACACTTAAAAGGACACCAATTTAGACGCAAACAATTAAATAAAAAACGCCAAATGAAACAATAAAATTTTGTGTCTATTTTCGTTATTGTTTTTTTTTGCATTTTTTTTTCCATTTGCAACCATATAATTGATATTCTGCAGGTATATATTATAGGAATATAGATATTCTGCCCCATGCACCATAGTTCAGCATCTTCACAAATCACTCTGTGCCCATAGTCATCTGCTGAACGTACGACTGCAGCCTGAAGTGACTTGATTTAGATGCACAAAGTGCACCATAAAACTTATTTGGGAAATTTAAAAATATTTATGAAATGATCGTTGATTATCGTATCGTTGATTATTTTATTTAACATACTTATCATGATGATTCGTAGATATTATTATTAAGCCAATACTTTCTTCCATTATTAAATTTTGATGTATAATTTTTATAAACACTTACGAAACTTTGAAATATGTCTGTGGTTAATGGCCTGGAAAAAGATTTCATTCTCTTAAGTTAGTAATTCCTATAAGTAATAACCACAAGTACAATATTAACTTGCGTAAGTTGCACTTGAAATCCCCGTCACAAATCGTATCAGACCTATAACAGTGAACAAATAAATCCCATCAGACTCGAGTAGTGATGAAATAAATGCTACGACTTAATTTCCTACTTCCCTTCAGAAATCTCCCAGCAATCCCGGATTTTACTGTCGCACGTTTACTACGTTTCTCGAGCTTCTTTTATGTGATTAGAATCAATTGGATAATGTAAGTGGCAGTTTTTCAAAGTTAGGGATACGTAATCTGCGAGATAGACACGATGCAGTATTGCATGCTGGCTATTTGGGAGTGTGCTTAAGATGGTGATCGCTCGTGCTTAATTGTTACTGGCAAAAAATAAAATTGTTTATGTCACAGAATGTTGTTCGTTTCGTTGCTGCTAAAATGAGTTCAGATGCAAATAACCAATGACCAAAAAAGTGACTACGAGGATAATGGAAGAAAAGTTTGTGCCGTATGTGGCAAGAACATTGTTTTTGGAAAATCGAAATCAACGAATTTTTTTATTAATAAGCGACTTCAGAATCTTGTAAGAACCTTAATAAATGATAAGTTCGATATCCTGAATTCCAAATTTCCTTTATCTATCTGCAGCACTCATCGTCATACATTGAGAGGCAAAGTAGTGATGTTCGAAGACCATTACCACCTATGCCAAACTTTGAAGATCTGAAGTTACACAAAGAAACTCAAACCCGCCACAATGAATGCATTTGCTACATTTGCTTAATTGGAAGACGTAAGGGAAAGAAAAAGGTACCCAAATGACCGGGTCATATTCGTATAATAAATACTACAAGTATTACAAAAAATGGACTTTACGTCTCATCAAGTAATTCAAATCTTCCGACTCCGCTTCCTCACCGAACTGTAGAAAAATCTATGTTTGTGTCACCACGCTGCAAAAACTGTATGCAACAAGTTGGTAAAGGCAGAAGTCATTCTTCATGCAGTGGAGCTCGTGAAAACATGGTAAAAATTATAGAAAGCCTTTTAGGAAAACACCAGGAACAAGTTGTTATTTCAGTCCTGAAGAAAATTATAGATCAAAATTTGGAAAATGATAACATAAGTTCTAATTACCAAAATGTTAAAGTAAATCTTAATAATTAATAAATATAATAATAACTAAACTTGTAGCTAAATGGATCCAGCTCAAAATTGGTCTTAAATCAACACCTGAAAAAGAAATCGAATGCAAAGTAGTTTTTCCAATCAATTCTCTTGATAACTTTCGAGTAAATTCTGGTTCGTCGTGTAACCAAATGAAAAAACTTACAATTTTTCTAAGAATCCACGCAGGTTACTCGTCTGTATCAGCATATTATCGGAATCATACTGCGAAGAAATCTTACTTTTTGTAAATGGACAGCAAACTGCGACATCTTCTTACCCATGCCCAAATAACTTTGAGAAATCTGCGCGGTTGTGAAGAAAATATGGATATAAATGATAACAATGACAATGAATTTAACAACAATGAAATTTCAGTAGAATCAAATACAAAGTTAAAAACTTACGGAAATATAAAACAAAATTATGGAAAATTTATTTCACTTGGTAGCAACAAGATATTCCGCGAAATATTTCCAGAACACATTTAACCACCCACTCTTCGAAGAATCAGATGATGTTATTGTGATTGAAATATGCGTGATACCAGAGTTACATTTTTTACAAGGATTTGTATATAATCTTTTTTGGGATGGCCTTGTTCCACTTCTTGGGAGAGATAGTGCTTTAATGTGGCCAAAAAAGTTGAAACTGATAGCAAAAAAATACCAAGGGGAAATATTTGAGGGCAATGCTTGCCGAAAACTATTAAAATAAGCAGATAGACTAACGGATAAAGATGTACTTGGCGATCCAACTCCGATTGTAGTAGTTCCATAGATTTCCTCTTTTAAACTAATGAACACTATAGTAGAATACTCGGCAATTTTCTGTAATAATATAAATGTTAATATAATTTGTTTGTACAGGTCTCCCTCTGGAGACTTCAAAATTTTCCTTAATACACTCAAAAATATTTGATCTACTATGGATTCCCAATCAAATTCAGTGGTATGTGGCGATTTCAATGTACATTTTGAGAAAAGTGACCTTAAAGCCAATTAAATTTGTGACTTATTAAAATCGTATGTTTGCAATTGACTATTAAATGTAACACAAGAGGTGATGTTTGCCTTGATAATATGTTCATTAATTTTGCTTTAGATGATTGCAGCACATCTACAATCAACATGAATATGTCCTATCATTATGGTCAAACATTAGGTATAGTATTAAAACATTATAGCATGAATGACGATGTCATCAACAAATGCAGGCCTATAACAACTAAGGGATGCTACTCTCTACATCACATGTTATCGAACATGAACTGGGACTTTTTGCATAATATCTCAGATGTAAATACCAAATTTAATATATTCTTAAATAATTTTGGAAAGTTTTGGAAATCACTGGAAATGCTATCTGAAATGCATCAAATTTCAGATACCATTTCCAGTGAAACGTATTACTGCCGGCCAAAAAGACGTCGGTATAAAAAGGTTTAAGAATGACATTAAAAATAATGAGAAATCGCTTACATTTAGGGCCGATTCCAAGAAAAAGTTCCACCAAACTGCGTTTAAAATTTCTTAACCCGAGTTTAGATCTCTAACTGCCATTTTTCAGTTTCACCAACATATTAATCGCGGTTTCATATCTAAACGGCGTTTAAAAAGTAACTGGCCATTTTGGCCAGTAAAACGCCTAAACGAAGCTTAATGATAGATGTCAAGTGTCAAATAGTTGAAACTGGTATACGCGAATTCTGTCACATCACATTCCATTGAGTAAAATGGCATTGGAAAGAGTATTTGAAATGGTATTTGCTGAAACATCCAGCGAGGAAGAAGACGACGAATTTGTCATTAGCCGACCTCGATGGATCTGTAATCGAGAAGACCATTTTGATGGTTTAGACGACCTTAAATTTATAACCCGATTTCTTATTAATACTATCTGCCATGGACGTCCTCGAGTAAATAGAGCACCAGCTGGAATTTCTCTGCAGCTCTCAATCAATGGGTCTTCTTTACGTGTTTTAAACGGACCCTTTAAACCCTGAAAAATGTACAGTTTATGTAGCACCATGTTCGGATATACAATATTTTTACATGCGCATCAAATAAGTTACTGTATTTGTTGTTACTATGATATGCACGTTGATATTTATGTTACACATAGCTGTTGTCACCCATGCTATGGTCTGTTGGGTTAATAAGCCTTTTGCCTTTTTTTAAATTCTCCCACAAACTCCTCGGCACTATAGGGTCTCGGGGCATATAAGTAGATTGAGAATAGAACTCATTGGCAATCGATGCCCATTCATCTAACTTTTTATGACACTTGCCCTATCAGTTTTTTGTTCTCTATTACTTGTTTATGCTTTGGTGAATACGTTTTACACTATGTTTTCTATATAACGCGATTACATGTATCACTGTGTCATCGACTGTCACTGTCACTTTCCTTCAATTTTTGCAGTGTTGCCTACTTTAATTTTCGTAATCTAAGATTCACTAAACTCGGTTTTCTTGCGCAGCACATTTCGTGGTGAAACGGATAATTTTTAATCGAGATTAAATTTGACGTTTACATTAAACCAAGTTTACAGAAACTAAGTTTTATTAGACGGTGGTGGGATCAGGCCTTAGTTGATGAACTTTATCGTAATAATAAATCTCCTGATCTGAAAGCACTCCGTAACTCTTTGCGCAAAGATTACAGATATGCTATTAAAAAATCGAAAATCTGTTCAAATGATAAATATATCATGAATCATGAATATATCTGGAAATGGTATCTGAAATTTGATGCATTTCAGATAGCAGTTCCAGTGACTTCCAAAAGTTTCCAAAGTTATTTAAGAATATATTAAATTTGGTATTTACAAAAATACAAAGAGTCCCAGTTCATTCTGTAAATCCTGTTAGAACATCGTGAAAAATTATTAACTCAAACCGTGTAAATAATAAAGATAATATAAAAAGTAATATCTCGGCAAATGAGTTCAATAACTTATTTGTGAACGTTGCCAAGGAAATTATAAATAATATACCTAGTCCAAGTTTAGATCCGATAATAATTTGTGATATCAATCTACCTGAAGTTAAGAGTTTCAGTCTAGAACAAGTATCATGCACTGAAGTCAGAGATATTATGAACTCAATGAAGCCAACAAAATTAAAAGATATCTTTGGCATTACTTCATATATAATAAAACGAAATATAGAAAACTTAGTACTTCCCTTTATGCTTTAAAAATTACGTTAGTCGTGCCAATGTTCAAGAAGAGTGAGAAGGATGTTGTCACCAATAACAGACCTATATCCTTACTACCGTATTTTCTAAAGTATTTAAGAGGACCATTTGCAATCGAATTCAACATTACTTTGAGTCTAACAATTTGTTTTATTACAAGCAGTTCGGCTTCAGAAGGGGTAGAAATACATCTGCTGCCATTGCAAAAATTGCAAACAACACGAAAAAGTGTTACAAGGATCACCATAATAAAAAAAATAGATAGATTCAAAGTAATGTTGAATTCGATTGCAAATGACCCTCTCAAGTACTTTAGAAAATACGGGTAGTAAGGATATAGGTCTGTAATTGGTGACAACATCCTTGAATCCACGTATGGTGAGTTTATGATGGCGACATTCTTGGACCTCTCGAAGGCTTTTGACTGTGTCACATACTGTGCTGCTGCAAAATCTAAAAAAGTATAGGTTTGATATAAATTTAATGGCTCCAATAGCATCATATCTAATAGATAGGTAGCAGCAGGTCAGGGTAGGTGATGTTACGTCTGATAAGATAAAAATTTCAATAGGGATACCACTGGGATCCGTTCTTGGTCCCCTATTATTTTTTATATATATATTAACGATTTCGCACACTATTTAGACAGTGGTGTTGACTGTATACTATTTGCCGATGACACGAAATTATCTGTCCATGACTTAGACCTGAATAGAGTCGGGCACGTATGTGAACATGCGCAGTTCAAAGCGGAGGAGTGGTGTTTATCGAGTCAGTTGTGTGTAAATATCGCAAAAACTCAATCTATGATATTCTTAAAGACCCACTGGAAAGCCAGCAGAATCCGCGCTCAGTTAATTTTCTCGGAGTACACCTTGATCTCAAGCTGAAATGGCATATACTGATAAATCTTTTGGCATCAAAATTAAGTGGAAATATCTTTTTTCTCAGGAGGCTATCTGATTTTGTATCACCATCTGTTTAAAATGAGCATACTATGCGCTATGCCATTCATTGATCACGTATGCTATTCTGGTATGGAAAATTTTTACTACAACTTACCGAATATTTGCACTGCAACGAAAGGCAGTCCGTATAGTAGCCAGATTATGTTATAGAGAAGACTGTAACAAGGGATACATTGATCACCATATATTAACTTTTCCCAGTATTTCATTGGAGTGCCTTCTATACGCAAAATATGCTTCCTTTTCGTCATCAGGATAGCATCCACGACCACGATAAAAAACAAAAAAAACATATTCGACTTTTATTGATTGATCGACATTGATTTCTGTAGACTAACAAAATCTCAAAATGGTCCAGTCTATTGTGCTCAAACATTTTTTAATTTGCTACCTCTAAGCATAAGAGATCTGCCCTTAATAAAATTTAAACGACGAGTAAAACAATTTCTGCAGGATAAATGAAGAAATGCTTTCTATAGTTGTATGGAGTTTGCAAATAGTAATATGTTTTTTTCGCTGTGAAAACAGACTTTTTTGTGTAAGTACCTATGTATATAAACACTAATAAACTTATTATTATTACTACTATAGCTAATTACTGTCGCCAGCAATGACTGCAATGTTTAACAATTTTTAATTTTAAATATATGCAAATACCATCACTTATTGTGAAGATTGCTTAATTTCTGCACTAACTATAAAAGTGGCCCTAAGTGTCTGTTCTTGGTGGCAAATGTGCAGGAGAGCTGAACGGTGTAACTACCGGCCATGCGAGACGGTGCGTGCTAATCCATAACAAACAACTTTGATTGTCTCTCCTTAATCACTTTTCGACCTCTTTCATGCTTATGCTGGTTGGTAGCTGCTTGTCGTGCTGTAAACCACCTGTCTGGTTGGAGTCTGGAGGTGTTGGAGTGGAGCCTGCATCTGACAGGTGGCTCGTAAAAACGGCATTGTTTCACCTGTCGCAGGCTGGGCCCTAAGTCGCAATTGATCTAAAAACTTCAGGGAATGCTGGGAGCTTGGTAGGATGATAGGGGTGCAGAGAAATGTTATGCTGTGGATGGTTTGCAAGATAATCGACAAATAAATATTGAAAACAAATATAACAATAATAAAAATAAAATGATAATAATAATAGCAGGAAGTTAGCAAATAGCCATTAAATTTGAATCTCAATATGTAGATTATTGCACCCTAATTATTTATATTATATACCTTTTCAACTTCAAGTTGGCACTAATCACAGTCAAGTTGGCATTAATCATTATCAATTTGGCATTAATCAAAACCACGTTGGCATGGTTGTTCATTAAACATGAATTTGTTTAATGCCAATATGGTTTTGATTAATGCCAAATGGATATTGATTAACGCCAACTTGACTGTGATTAGTGCCAAGTTGAAGTGACCTTTTCAAATTCAAGTTGGCACTAATCACATTTAAGTTGGCATTAATCAAAACCATGTTGGCATTGTTCATTAAACATGATTTTTTTTTAATACCAACATGATTTTGGTTAATGCCAAATTGATAATGATTAATGTCAACTTGACTGTGATTAGTGCCAACTTGGAGTTTAAAAGGTTACTTCAACTTGGCACTAATCACAGTCAAGTTAGCATTAATCATTATTAATTTGACATTAATCAAAACCATATTGGCATTAAACAAATTCATGTTTAATGAACAACCATGCCAACATGATTTTGATTAATGCCAAATTGAAGAATAGACATATTGAAGAATAGACAACCTTCACAAATAAATATTATAAACAAAAGTATAATTGCAACACTTAATGGTTGGCATGGTTGACTGTGATTAGTGCTAAGTTGAAGTGACCTTTTCAACTTTAAGTTGGCACTAATCACAGTAAAGTTGTCATTAATTATTATCAATTTGGCATTAATCAAAACCATGTTGGCATGGTTGTGCAGTAAACATGAATTTGTTTAATGCCAATATGGTTTTGATTAATGCAAAATTGATATTGATTAATACCAACTTGACTGTGATTAGTGCTAAGTTCAAGTGACTTTTTTAACTTTAAGTTGGCACTAATCAGTCAAGTTGGCATTAATCATTATCAATTTGGCATTAATCAAAACCATATTGGCATGGTTGTTCAATAAACTACAACTTGTTTAATGCCAACATGGTTTTGATTAATGCCAAATTGATATGGATTAAAACCAACTTGACTGTGATTGATGCCAAGTAGAAGTGACCTTTTCAACTTCAAGTTGGCAGTAATCACAGTCTAGTAGGCATTAATCATGATAAATTTGGCATTAATCAAAACCATGTTGGCATGGTTGTTCATTAAACATGAGTTTGTTTAATGCCAACATGGTTTTAATTAATGCCAAATTGACGAATTAGGGCCAACTTGACAGTGATTTGTGCCTAGTTGAAGTGACCTTTTCAACTTCAAGTTGGCACTAATCACAGTCAAGTTTGCATTTATCAATATTAATTTGGCATTAATCAAAACCATGTTGGCATGGTTGTTAATTAAACACGATTTTTTTTAATGCCAACATGGTTTTGATTAATGATACATTGATATTGATTAATGCCAACTTGACTGTGATTAGTGTCAAATTGAAGTTGAAAAGGTATAGATATTCAAGAATAGATAACCTCCACAAATAAAATATTGTAAACAAAAGTTTAATAGCCACAATTAATGTTCATCCAGATATTCTGAAAATCGATGAGAATATTTCAATAAATGTCTAATTCATACTCCTGGCATGTAGCTCTTAAAGACATTTTGGATGTTTTGGAATAAAAGATACTTAACAAATAACAAATGAAGTGAGCAAATTTGATGCCAATTTATTATTTCTATGATGATGTAAACTTTCCGTGACAAATACATTTATTATCAAAACTGGTCTTAAGAGATTTTTTGTTATTTCTTTCTTATCTTTGCGCAAAGCTCAGAGAATAATATATGGTCTTACTAGCCCTAAATTTTATAATAAGATTATTAAATCTCAAAACCTACCAACAAATAATATTATTTAAGGCTATCATATTTACATTATATTTCTACTTTATATATATATTCTAAATATATACATATAAAATAAACACTTATTTAAGAATTAATTTTACTTTCTTACTTTTACTTATCACCAAAATTAATACCCCCATAAAAATAAAAATAATTTTCACACATTATAATTCTTCCCCACACTAACAAATTACATAAACACCAAATCATTTATGCACACTATAACATTGAACACATAACACATACTATTATAATTTATATTTAAACATTTTGTAACAAACTTGACTCTTACTTGACTTTTATATTTAACCTAATTAATTTATTGAATTTTTCGTAGATGACTCTGATGATCATTGTATTGAACCGAAATTAGTCAGGCGAAATAAAATAAATCATAAAAGAAAATAATAATATTTTTTTTACCAGTAAGTACCTACTAAATAATAATATAACAACCTTAAATACATATCTGGTAATTTATGTATAGAACCTTAATCTTAAATAATATTATAATTTATTGGTAGAATACCAATATTTAAGAGGATTAGATGATAAAAGTAATGTTGACAAACATTTTACAAAAATTGAACTTTTTTTTTTGTAAAAATTATAGGAAAATACCAATAAATTTAATAATAATACCAATACCAATAATAATATTATTGTTGCATTGTTGCAGACATTTTACTACGTTTCATATTATTTTTATTTTTACGTTTCATACAACTACAGTTTCTTAAATCTGAATTGAGCTTTCAAATCCACTTGAGAGTGAAAATTGTCCAAATATAAATTGTGGTTGAAACTTCAGTCGTATTAAACATAAACATAAAGTGATATAAATCGTAGTAAAATGTGTGCATCTCTTCCCGATAACAACATGATTAACTATTACGTGGTAAAGGCTTGATTAGTAAAAACGGCTTCATTCATCAATTTCAATAATATTATAATTTATTGGTGGAATGTAAAAGTCTCATTAAACTATTTTGAAAGCTTTGACCGAAATTATTGGTATTTTTTATAAAAGTTTACTAGTAAATTCGGCACGAAATAACTCAACAACGGTAAATTACAACGGTAAACTGTAGATTACTATTGAGAATTCCTTTTGTTGAAACTGTTGAACTTAATCTAGTTTTCCTCACGGAGTCTTGTCAGTCCCTATTTTAGTAATTTTAGATTAGTTTAGTTAAGCTAGATGGTTTTCATTCTGATGGGCAAATCTTTCTAGAAAAATGGATTTTCATATCCAATATTTTCCTTTCAGCATCTTGCAATTGTCTAATTCTGGCTATGGTTTCTATGGTTGCATGATTCTGTGGAATACTGTAATAACCCAATGAGTTCGGATGCAGCTTTAAGGACCTAAATAACTAAAAACAGGAGCTGACAAGACTCCACAGAGGTGAGGAAAACTGGATTAATTTCAATAGTGCAAAAAGGAATTTTCAATTTTAATCTACAATGCAACACCACATAATAATATTATTGAAATTGTTGGATGGAGCCATCACCACGTGATAGTTAATCAAAGCTCAGATGCAACCGAAAACTCTCAATTGGACTCAAAAGGAACTTTAATTTGGCCTCAACGGGGAACTCCCAATAGCGGCCTACAATGTTGGATCAGAACTCAATGGGTGATTACAGTGTTACACAGAAATCCCCATGAAGCAGAACATTGCTTCATGCAACCAGGTTTAGCGCAACTACAGAGGAAACCATAGTCAAAATTCGATAATTGCAAGATTGCAAAATGCTGAAAGGAAGATATTGGATATGAAAATCTATTTTTCCTGAAAGATTTGCCCATCAGAATGAAAAGGACCGAAATAACTACTCCTAGAAGTTTTGAGTAACTTTGTGTAAATTATGCTTGAATTACGAAGTTGTTGAATGAGTATATACATTTTTGTTAAAATGTAGCGATGGGTAAAAATGTAGTGAAGGGCGGAAAGACCCCTTCTGAGGCCGATAGCCTTAATAAAGATCGTTATATATGTAGTAAATGGCTCTCTAAGAGAGGTGGTGATGCTAATCTCTGGTGATTCCTTATGAGCTCAAGCAGTGCTCAGTCGGATTAAGTTAAGCTATGCTCAAATCTCAATCAATTGAAGAAATTGCGAGATTAATTGAAAAGACACTGATAGGAAGATATTGGATATGAAAATCCGAATTCAGAGGAAATCCAGAGGAAACTGGCCAAGTTAATAATATTGAGACTGAAAAGACCCCAAATGACATTGACCATACTCCAAGAAGTTTTGAGAAAATTTGTGTAAATTATGTTTTAATAATGAAAAACTTTTCATATAAGTATCTGAGTAAATATATGGGGAATATCATGAGCTCCTCACTTTAGATGTTTCAGTTTAAAATATATTATAATTTCCTCTACAGTAAATTTTGATGGATCATACTCCTAGAATTTTGGAGATATTTGGTGTAAGTAATTTTAATTCTGAAATCTTTTTCACATATTTTAGTAAATATATGTAGAAAATTATCCGCTCCCCACTCTGGATGTTTCAATATAAAATGTGTTACAACTTTCTCTACAATAAATGTTGGTAGATGAAATTCGAAATTACTTCATTTTGCATTAGGTTAGACTAGGTTAGGTTAGGTTAGGACACTTCTACAATTTTTGAGATATTTGGTATAAGTATGTTTTAATTCTGAAATTTGTTGCTCATACTTTGGTAAACGTATGTGGAAAATTATGCGCTATGGATGTTTCAATTCAAAATATGTTTTGATTTTCTCTACATTAAATTTTGGCAGATAAAATTCAAAATTAGTTAGGTTAGGTTAGGTGAGATTATTTTAGTTTAGGTTACGTTGAGATGGGTCATTACGAATGATTTCTAGTGTAAGTAATTTCGAGTTTAAGTAATTAGATGTTGAAGTATTCTCAAGTTGTAGTATTTAAAGTTGAAGTAATACTGCGTTGAAGTATTTTATTGTTGAAATAATGGCAGCTGAAGTAATCGCTAGTTGAAGTAGTGTAGTTAAAGTAATTGTCGTTGAAGTATTGATTTCTAAAGTAATCACATGGACCATTATAAAACTAGTATATAAATATTATTACATATTGTTACTTACCATTGATATTATGTAATGTGATGTATATTCAATATGTAAGTAAGATAAGTATGTATATTCAATTCTGTTAATATCCATTACAGGATTTTTGAGATATCTAAATTTTAATGTTACCAGTTGATTTTTTTGTCCTTTTCACAAAGTCTGATTATATTTAAACTACAGTATGTCCCCGGATTGAGTTTACAAGAGGAAAAACTTTTTTTTTCTTTTATTTCACGCCAAAACTGCAAAGGAATAAGATTTTTTGCTTGTCCTGAAACCAGCAAATCTCTAATTAAAACTTAATTATTCTGACTCAGTGGAAAGAGAAGTTCATTTTTCTTTTGATTTCGGACTTTCTCTGCTTTTTAAATCTTATCACATTGGCCGTTTTATTTGACGATGTCATTTTGCCAAATGAGTTTACGCAAGTTAAATAACAAAAATGTTTGTGAAAAACATAATTTTAATAAACAGCAACTCAAAGAAACAGCTTCAAGATAAAAAGTCATTTTTAACAAGAACCTCAAATCTCAAATCTCAAATCTCAAAGATATCTCAAGAAATGGCTTATATATATATACATCGTTGGATATCGTTACCAGACATATTTGTTAAGATACATGATCTTTTATGTGGTAACATTTCTTTCAAATATTACTCATACTTCAGGAGTGATATCTCAAAAACTGGATATTCAATATTATCAAAAATTAATCATGATATTGACTTATACATTTGTATATGATTTGTTTAATTTAATTAATATCCGATGCGTAATTGTAGAGATATTTGAAGTTTGATGTAATAAAGTGTTTTTTTCTCAAACTTTATTCATACGTTATTCGTTGTAACTCAAGAATGTAACAGAAAAAACTCAAGAATGACAATGTAACTATGTTATTTATTTAATTATTTTCTTTATGTGTGTGTAGTCAATATACCGCGCGTTTTTTTAATCTCTGAACATAGGATATGTTCAGTTTTAAAACGACAGTATCAATCATACGCTAAAATTTAATGTATGCAACCAAATTTACTAGCGTGGGTAACTCAATTATTTTAAAAAAAATGACAAATTCATAACCCATTTAATAAAACGTCAAAACTGTAGACAGAAAATGTATTCAACGCAAGAAAAGATACAATCTGGGCAGTGCATCTGTACCAGTGCACAAATACAGAGCACTGGTAACAATGTGGCATTAGTATACGGATTGTGCGCGATTTATTTTCTGTGCATTATCCTGAGAGACCAATACCATCAATCGGAACAATTAGTAATATAATCGCCAAATTTAAAAGTAGATAATGCATCTCCGGTAGTCATCATAAATTAACTACAAGATGCCACGTTTTGACTGAAGAAATGAAATTAAACATGTTATGCTATGCTGAAGAAGGTACTGATGAAGAAAATTTAAATACTTTCTTGCGTTGAATACATTTTCCGCCAACAATTTTGACGTTTTATACGTTACGTAAATATACGTCAAAATTATAAAAAATATCCTGAGACACCAATCCCATCATTCCTGTTCAAATAGGAATCATCAACTGTTAATCCCGAAATAGTAACTCATTTGTGAAAGTGCCCTATTTAAACACTTTCTTGCATTGAATACATTTTCTGTCAATAGTTTTGACATTTCAAATGATCAAGTTGCACGTGATGTAATTTTGGTTGCATAACTGGTTGCAATTGATACTGTCGTTTTAAAACTGAGCATAGTCTATGTTCAGCGATAAAAAAAACGCGCGGTATGTTGTTTTATATGTTTATTTTTATACACCTCTGTCTGTAGATGCAAATAAAGTTCTCTTATAACTCAAGAAATAGCGCATCAATACTATTACAATTTATAACTGACATTACCAATACGCCGATATTCAAAGTGCATGCATTAGTATTGAATGTAAAGAATTATTCAATTAAAAAAATTTAATTCTGCGCAAGTATAACTTAACATTGGCAACCAAATATACACAGAACATGGAATTAAAACTTTAATGCACATATTGATGATTTTCTATGTAATGTAAGTTGGGAGGACTTACGTCTTAAATTTTAATTCCAATACTGTATGCTGATTGCCGTTAGTTTGTGAAATCGATACTGAATAAAACAAATTTGCTTTAAGAAAAATAACAAATGATCCCTTTTCACAACGACATTTATTTCTCTAAATGTACATTTCAAGTACTACGTGGTCATCTTCAGTAGACATTTGTACTGAGGAAAAAACAAGACAAAACACATTATATAACCCTCCTTTTACAATACATACTTAAATCCTAAGCAATACATATTTAAATCCTAAGAAATAGAAATTAAAATTTGCTTTGTTAATTTTTTACTCTCATAAAAATAAAAACAAAAATTTATAACAATCATATTAGATTTATTTTCTTGTACTTACTGGTAAAGAATTAGATCTTTTAGTTTTTATGTTTTTATTAAAGAAATTAAAATATCTATTTTTTTACCAGTAAGTACAAGAAATGTAATTTACAACTGGTATAATGGATGTAATTATAATCAAAATTATATAATTTTTTTAATAACAAATTAAATTGAATCCCACAATTAACTTTTTATATAAATAAAATACTTTGCCTCAAGCTTTAATTTGTTTTTCCACTTGCACATTTCTTTAGTAGAAAATAAAAAAAAGTGACAACTGCATATGTTTTACTTAGTTAAGTTTTAATTCATATTACGTCCAGAAGCACAATAATAATAATAACAATTAATATAAAATTAATAATAATCATATTCTGAGCTCTATTTTAACATATGTGCATTTAAGTTTTAATTCATATTACGTCCAGAAGCACAATAATAATAATAACAATTAATATAAAATTAATAATAATCATATTCTGAGCTCTATTAAAATTCTTAGTTGCAGTTTTGCCGAGATATAACACCAATTCTAAGTATGAAACATAGTAAATGGTATTTATATATAAGCACTTATTATTGTTACCTCTAATAATACTTTTATTATTACCTGTGAGTAATTAGTACATGTAAGCTGAATGGCATAAATGAGCACCTCGCTGTTACTTTCATAAAAGTTTGAAAATCGCAATAATTTAGGCCCCTATCTATAGTCCGTACTTGAGCATGAATTCGACTCAAGTCGTATATTTGGCTGCGTATTTCTTATAAACGTTTATGCACGAACGAAACCAAATATACGACTTGAGTCGTACTCATGCTCAAGTACGGACTACAGATACGGGCCTAAATTATTGCGATTTTCAAAGTTTCGTGAAAGAAACAGCGCGATTCTCATTTATGCCATTCAGCTCTTCCTGAAGTACGAGTACACACTCAACGTGCATTATTAATTGCGAAGCATAAAACGCCAAGGGATTTGGTGAATTTTAATTCGACCCGGAAGCCTCGCTGCACTTCACCTTCCTCACCCGAGTGCCCCAGGGGACTTATTAAGCTAACGTAAAGTTATACTATTAGCCCTCAGCATTCATAACTCAACCATCTATTTCACATTAATCATTCATGACATCTAAAGTCACTAGAGATGGTCTATTAATTCGTTATCCAGTATTCTTATTAGAAAAGGAGTTAAGGCTCCGACTACCCCAAGTAGCTAACTGGTACAGAGTATTAAAATTAAATTTATTATTATTAAAGTTATTTGATTAGTATTAATAACACTAAAATAATAGTATTAAATATTATAATAGATGTGGCAGTTTGACAGATGTCAGATTGACAGACGTTAGGTTGACAGACGTCAGTTTGAAATGATAAACGTCAATTTCACAGACGTCAGTTTGACAGATGTCAGATTGACACACGTTAGGTTGACACACGTCAGTTTGAAATGATAAACGTCGATTTCACAGACGTCAGTTTGACACATGTCAGATTGACACACGTTAGGTTGACAGACGTCAGTTTGAAATGATAAACGTCAATTTCACAGACGTCAGTTTGACACATGTCCGATTGACACACGTTAGGTTGACAGACGTCAGTTTGAAATGATAAACGTCAATTTCACAGACGTCAGTTTGACACATGTCAGATTGACACACGTTAGGTTGACAGACGTCAGTTTGACAGACGTCAGTTTGACAGACGTCAGTTTGACAGACGTCAGTTTGAGAGACGTCAGTTTGACAGACGTCACTTTGACAGAGGTCAGTTTGATATGACAAACGTCAACTTCACAGACGTCATTTGAAGTTCATTTGAAGTTTATTACTTTAATAACATATTTTATATCACATTAAAATATTTATTTCATATTTCACTCCAATGTTTTGCCACACTTTGGCTTCTTCAGGTGAAGAATCTTGATAAAATTAAAACACTGACTGTCGAGATTTCTATTAAAGATATAATAAATATTGATTGGCACCAATATTTTATTGAAATTTTCAAGGAAGATTTTGAATTTTGAAAATGTTCAGCAACGGTGAAGACGATATCAGTTTGATCGTTAATAATAACAATATTACCGTATTTCTCAGCAATAACAGGTTTAACTGATTGAATAAAATGTACATTCAAAGTACATGTGTCTGGATAAAACCAACTATATAGCTCTGTAAGTATGGTTTAATAATAATATTAATAATGATAATAACAATAATATTAATAACAGTATAGTAAATGTATAAGTTTGTGATTGCACATGTGATTGTGATAATTGTTTACAAGGTGATCCATTTAAAAAAGAGACCAAATTTTGTGCCCTGATTTATGGTACACTCTATACACTCGAAATTAATTTTAAAAAGTTGAAAGTGTCCAATAACTTCCAATCAGATTTTGCCCTCAATTTTCATTAGTCTAGCAGCAATGGTCCGAGCAAGGATAGGTGAGCCACCCTGTATATATTTTTTAATTTCATGGGTA
The DNA here is from genome assembly GCA_951805005.1 of Othius punctulatus. Taxonomy (NCBI): domain Eukaryota; kingdom Metazoa; phylum Arthropoda; class Insecta; order Coleoptera; family Staphylinidae; genus Othius; species Othius punctulatus. Next base: position 17,279,172 of record OX638144.1, read on the forward strand.
GTTAAGCCAGGCAAATCAATAATCGTAATCTAACTTGTTCTCTAATCAAATCTCCGATCATAATTATCGAGGCCTTAAATCAAACAAAAATAGCTGTTACAGTTAATCAATTGATGACGAGCGTTTTCATAAAAAATGATAAGATGAATTGATAAGATTTTTAGCATGAACCTTACCATTCCATCAAGAAAATTTCGGAAATCGTCTTGAATTTCTGCGAATTTTACTACGAAATTTCAATTTCTACAAGAAACTACCTAAATTTACCATTGATATCCCTAATTTTGAAGGACTGCTTTCCAGTTCGTCCGATATCATGATATTTGACATCAATTTTAATAATGATTTAGGACACTTAAAACGAAATTAAAATTTCGTAGTAGAAATTAGAGACGAATTCAGAAATTTTCTTGATAGACTTGGTAAGACACATGCTAAAAATGTTACCAATTCTATTAAGAAAATTTATTAATTCGTCTCGAAAACTATAAACAAAACTATATGAAATTAGAAAAGAACGTGTTAAATCATCGACCTTCTTCCCAGGAATTTGATTACAGAAAAGTTGAAGACGAATTTAAGAAGTTTGATGATAAAATTTGACTCATGCTAAATATTATGATTTAGGACAAATTGAACAGATTGAACACACAAAATGAAACACACAAACAAAAACAACTACAACAACAAAATGAAACATACAAAAGAACACACAAATTGAATTTGAGGAATCTTTCCTTCAAAATTTGAGGAATTACTGCTAAAAAGTCGAAGTCTCTTCCAGAAATTACAGACTTTTCCGATTGATTTTCACCATGTATCAGTTGTATTTCACTTTATTTCAAATGCTTAAGGCTCAGTTTAATCAATAGTCTTGAGGTCTTGGAATCAATAGTCTTTGTGTCCTACGCAGAAAATATTATAATAATTTAATTTCGATACATTATTTCCCTTTCCATTTTAGAAAATCTTGTGCTGTAATAAAACTTATGATCAATCGACGCCTTAAATCGAACAAACGCATCAGCACGAATCAATAAATGCGAAACTTAAAATAGAAATTAATCGCAATAATCAACGCTATCACCATCGTGCATCTGAAAATGGTGACGTCAATGCAGAAATTAATTTTAATTACCCAGAGAGGTTTTAGTGCTCTTGATTGCGACGTGAGGAGTGAGAGGGCTGCTAATTACTGCATAATTGTTAAGTGCAGAATTTTAATAGATGCAGCTGATATAAGTCATCGTAAAAGAAGTACGTAAAATCGTAATTAACCCAATTGTTGCGCTTAGATCATCGATATGATAGAGTCAGAAGTTTTAGATTTTATCATTACTATTAAAATTAACACTTTCATTGTTTTTTATTATATAATCAACTATAATATTTAATCTCGGAAAGCATAAACAAATACGCAATTTTATTCAAAAATCAGTACTTTAAATGATGTTAAAATACGTACTATTTAGAAAGATTAATGAGAAATTGATTATAAATAAAACGAGTCCAGAGCCGGGATCAGAAAATACAGATTCAGTGCCCCGTAGAAAATTAGCATTAGTGATTCATTATCATTAAATTGTACTTTTCATTGTATTTTTAAGTGTACATATAATTAATTGTGTTTTACAAATGTAGTTTATAATTTCATAGAAAATTTATATACAGTATGATTCGCGAAACTAATAACTTAAGTTACCCATAACATTATTGACTTGCTCATTGCGATAAAAAATTAACGACGTTAACATCAGTTAATTTTTTCATGAATCGTAATGTAACAAGCAAATATTATTCCGCACAACTAGATCCATCACCATCACTTTTACTTTTATCATTCATAATTAGATTTGGTACACTAAGCGTCCTATAATCGTTTTCAATTTTAATCACATGATCGATGCAGTTTTTCCAAATGGTACTTGAAATGTTGTTGCATTCTCGCTGAATAAGTTGAATTGTTTCTTCCCTCATTTTGGGATGTGCATTATTTTTCCGCAAATTTCTTTTTAAAGTTGACCATATCAGCTCAATTGGATTGAAGATACAGTAATAAGGTGGAAGGCGCAACACTTGGTGACCAAATTCTTCTGCTATCTTATCAACCACATACGTTTTTTTGAAATTTTGTTTTTTTATAAGTTCTAATAATGTTTTTTTCTTTGCACTTAGGGGAATAACAATACCATTTTGAATGCAAAAATCCGCAATATAGCCTTTCTTGGAAGCGGCGGTTGGGATTTAATGAATTTGCTGTGAGTGGTAAGTTGCATTATCCATTACGATTATTGATTTATTGGGTATGTTGGGCAATAATTGATTGCGAAACCAATTTTCAAATAATTCGGCGTTCATATCCTGATGATAGTCTAACGAGCTTGATGCAATTGTCTTGGCTGATAAGAGCAAACTATTTGACACAAAACCTGCGTCTCCTCCTGCATGAAGAATAACAATTCTTTTTCCTCTATTGCACGGTGCTCTAAGGCTACACTTATTTGTATTATCGACCCATCCCTTGGAAACGACGTCGTGAGTATAGAACCATATTTCATCCGAATAAATTATCGATCTCCCTCCATTTCTATATTCGTTTATTTTAGATAAATATTCTAATCGCTCTTTTTGCAATCTCGGCGATTCCATGATGTCAATTCGTTTGTCTAAAGTTTTATACTTAAAACCCTGACTAAGTATGTATTTATACAAAGTAGTTTCCTTATATGGAAAATCGTTTTCAAGAGTTTCCAAAATAAATTGGACCGTGGGAACGTTACCTGATTTATAAGAATTGTAAATTATATTTTTGATCCTCTTGGCGATGGCATCATCTATTTCGGTAAATTTGGAACTTATTCTTCTTTTCCTTTCTAGCGCTCCTTTCTTAATTATTCTCCAAACCGTTGAATATGATATTCCTGTCAGAATGGAAATTCTTTGCAGTGGAGATGCATGTTTCTCGCTTATAAGGGTGTTATAAATATTCACGACTATCCTTTTAGTATCAGTTGAAAGAAAAGCATGCTTTATTAATCCCTGATTTTCATTTTCGATAGTTGATGTGTCCATTTGATGATGGTTGTTTTGAAATTTATCAAAATCAATTTGAGAACAGCTTACCTCTGTAGACTGTCGAAGGGATTCTTCAAGAAAACTTTCGGAATGGCTTCTTACCTCGCATAATTGAAATAGATCGTCGAACTGAGTGTCATTATAAATTGATGAAATAATTGTTGCAGTTTCACTTAACGACGTTTCCATCTTAATAAACTCTACCTTTTCACAAGTTTATAAATGATAATATGCACACATATGTAAAATGAGTACTATTGCAATGTAAAGGTTAACACCGACTGAAAGACAGATGTAGACTATTGGAGAAAAATTTGAGGCAGCCTTAACTGATTGTCTACCTAGACTGCATATTCGCCCAGCAATTAAGGTACAGTGAACCTTAATTGCATGTGCGAATGTATAATCCTTCTAAAACCGTTTCCTAGGTGGCGGCTCTTAATTATCTACTAGCGTCTGTAGTCTTGTAATTATATCGAATTGTAAAATTGTAAAAAGAATTACGTTAGATAGTTGTAAGATTATTGAATTCAATTTAATTAATAAATAATTTTTATATTATGATCATAGTGATATAATTGTGTATATATCGAAGAGAAAACAATTAAGTAGCATCTTCGTCTAAAGTAAATTATTTGGTTACGTTCCTGGACGCCCGCCTCTTCGCAGCACGCCATACAATGGAGAACCCTTGACCGTGATAAACCCTCATTGCAGGTACATTTTCTATTTCAAGCCTAGCAGTGAAATGGCCAATTACGAAGAAACTGAAGGAATCTGCATAAATAAATATCCCGTTAGCATATTTTATAGAATCACTGCAATCAGTGTTATGAACAAATTGGATTTACAAGTACGGAATAATTAACGTTTATTTATCTCAATTTAATTACGCGCCTAATGACAAATACTAAGATATCTCATAGAACTGTTGTAAAGTTATTGATTTGGATCCAAATTGCACGGAGCACTAAGATTCCTCGTCTTGTTAAAATAATAATTATTATGCAACGGGACCCTTTGAACTGAATGCTGGAAATTTAAATTAATATGCATGGCACGCTTCCCATTCCTAAGTTTGCATCGTGAATTCGAACCGATGAATTCCTCGCCCAATTTATTGACTGCATTTCTGCGATTTTTTACTACTAGGATATGAAAACCGGACGCACGCAAAGATATATCGCATTAGTGTCATGCTTTGGGTACACAAATTATTTGCTTCTAGCGATAATGTTCCTCTCGGCTTTTTTATATTTGGCAGAGGATCAAGTTTTATTACACGGTCGTGCTCAGTGTAGTGCGCAAAGATTTATTTCCTGATATTGCGAATTCGGTATGCCCGCTGGATGAGTCGAAGTTTTGCTGAATTCCGTTCACTGCATAGTGTTCGTAGTTTGAGCGAAGTATGGCATTGATGTAAATTGCATTTGAGGCTTGTGTGCTAAAGTTTCCGATTCCAGTTATTTACTGTTGCTGGAGTACAGGTGAGATTCCCCAACTTATTTAATTTGGTAATTACGATAATAAAAGCTACTAAACACGTTGTACAGCCTTATATTAACTCTGGTATACAAGGTTTTGGACTGGAGCAACGAAATTGGGTTTTTAAGGTAATTTGGTGCGCTGAATTCGCATCTGTAACTGTTTTTTTTCTATCAGGTCGGTTTGCGAGATACAAAATATCATTGTTTTCGTATGTTTTTATGAATATATACAGAGTTGGTCAAATGGGATAAAAGTTTCTCATTTTTGTGCCTTTCAATATACTGAAACGAAATCCGGGATATCTTGCACAGTTCCTGAAATATCGTTGAAAAACTGAAAAACTGCACTTCCCTTTTCCTTTTATAACATTTTTACTTTTGACGGAAATTTTACGAAACTTGGCACTATTACATTTTTCGACGTCAGTTTCCTGATCACAGTGCCAAACATTTTCTGCGCCAACTAGATGCCCAAATTTTCATAGTCAACTTTTGAATTTTTTATGGCTGCAGTATTGGATTGTAATGGCATTCAAAAAATTCCGATTTCAACCATGTATAACACATGGATAATCTGACATTATTTACTACCAAGAATCGATAATTTAAAAATTTGTTGCAAAAATCAAACTGCTTTGGACTGCTCTAAAAATCAAGTTGCCATGGAATAATAAATTTCACATTTCTTCATACAAAGAAAATAACTTCTGTGTAATTTTATTGTGTATAAAGTGCAAAAAAGGAGACAATATCTTTGAATAGTAACAATGGCAATAATTAAATATCCTAAATAATAATTCAAGAATGGTATTTGATCAGATTATTTAATAAAAACAATATGATTTATGATTTGGAATCTCAGCCAGGGAAATATAATGTAAGATATTACATTATAGAGATTGTACCTGTCAATTTTTTCATGTTGAAGATAATATCTTGCCATTTTTACTAATCAAAGATACTACCTCCTTTTTGCACTTTATATAGAATAAAATTACTCACACGTTATTTTCTTTGTATGAAGAAATGTCAAAATAATAATTTGTTATTCCATGGCAACTTGATTTTTAGAGCAGTACACAGCAGTTTGATTTTTGCAACAAATTTTTAAATTAACGATTATTGGTGGTAAATAATATTAGATTACCCATGTGAAATACATGGTTGAAATTGGAATTTTGCGCTCTTTTGAATGCTATTAAAATCCAATATTGCGGCGATAAGAAAATCAAAAGTTGACTATGTAAATTTGGGCATCTAGTTGGTGCAAAAAATGTTTAGTACTGTCATCAGAAAGATGATGTCGAAAAATGTAAGCGTGCCAAGTTTCGTAAAATTTTCTTTAAAAGTATAAAAGTTATAAGAGGAAAATGAAAGTGCACTTTTTCAGTTTTTCGGCGATATTTCAGGAACTGTGGAAGATATCCTGGATTTTGTTTCAGTATATTGAAAGGCATAAAAATAAGAAACTTTTATCCCATTTGACCAAATCTGTATGTATTTCCGATTAATAGATCCTAATGGTGGGTGTCGTAAAAGTGACCACCCTGTATATATAATGCCAGTCTTAAAACTCTCAGCTAATTTTGGCTTATGTCGGAATTTTAAATTCTGCCATAAATATAAATTATGCATCGTTCCCGGGAGCAAGTAATTTTTGATGGATTGGGATGTCAGAAAATAATCACCCACGGGAAATGTAATAATAATAATACGTGCAAAGAATTTGTAAGGCATTCAACTTCTAAAACGTTTTCTTGAAACTTATGCGATGGGAGTGTCAATTTTAGGCTACGACTGTTAATAAATATTCGCGTATATACCGCATCCTATATACAGGGTGTCTCTAAATTATGTGGACATGGCTTAACCACAGATTACTGGGATCAAAAGAAGACGATTTAACAAAACTTATCTATATACAAATGCGTTTGGTTCAGCCAGTATTCAGCTTCAGAGTTAATTAAAAAAACGTAATTTAGAGACACCCTGTATATAGTAGTTCGCTGAGAACTGAAAATGACTCATCACTCTATATTGCTGGAATTCGACCTACGTTTTATATTTCATTTCACTCTATTACATTTGCGTTAAGGCGGGGAAATCTGTGGGCCATAGCAAGGATACGACGAGCCTCACCATCGTCGAACAATCGTAGAAAACGCGAAAACATGAATCATTATCAGCTCTCGTCGAGATGATTGTAAACTGATCTACATGAAATATTTTCTGTGAGTGACGTAAGTAATTGAAAAACTATAATATTATCATATAACATAATAATAATAATAATATACACAGGAAACTAACGAAACAAATCATATATTGGAGAGCCATCTGGAAGAGAATATTAGCGATACATTTAAGAAACGAAAAGGGAAAGATTATAGCAATAATAGCAGTTTAAGGCCCGGATGAAAATGCAAAATGCGAAGTGAAGGAAAAATGTTGGGAAGAGATGAACACAGTAGTAGAAGAAGCCAAATTAACTATATACAGTCTGTTTGATTTAATGTGACACAGCAAATATTTCGGTTATTTGTACAGATAGAGAAAAAAGTTGAAGAAAATAGTATTAGTAGTTTTTGTCATCTATTTAATCCTAATTTCAGAAGAACATTGAAAATCAAATAAACACGTGAAAGCTATAAGCGTCATTTTCTTAAATGGAATAACCTGTATATTTTGGTTATTTCTGATAGGCAATAACATTATCTTTATAATGGTACTACATAAGTACCCCTTTATTATACAAATAATGCGACAATGCCAATAATAGTTATTTAAGCATTAAAAGAGGAAAGTATCTTTTACCAGTCGAGGTCGAGTTTGCGCCCGAGCGACAGCGAGGGCTAGTAATAAAGACCGAGACTGGTCAAAACTTACCTCTCAAATTGCTTATAACTGTTTTTCCACTCCTGAAGTTGGTTTAATTGTTTGTGTTTGATTAATTTATTTTCGCAACATGAACCAAATGTCAGTACGGCTTTGGGTGCTAAGACTATTTTTCAAACAAAGTGTGAATGTCAGAAATTGCATTCATTCAGTAGTAAAATGAATTCCAATGAAAATAAACAAGAAATGGCAATTGAAGAAGCTGCCTGTTCCTTCCTACTGCCGGAGAAGTCGAAGGGGTGTTATCAAAAGTGTTTTAAAGACTGGTGCCAGAGAAAGAACGCTATTGAAAATATTGATATTGATTACTTACTTCCCGTTGCTCATAGTAACCAAAGCTTTATCGGTAAGTGGGACTTACTTCCACTAAATCAATGTTATAACAGTGTACTTACCATGCAGGGAGTGGAAAAATGAAGTTTATCAGTTGCTATGAATTACAATTTGACGTGTCTGTTCAAAGTGACCTCCGTTGTTTGCAGTACATTCTTCAGATATCTTTATTAAATTTCGTCGTACTCTTTGCAACATGCGTGGTGTTATTTGGCCATATGCCCTACGAATACGATTTTTCAGATCGTCTAGATTTTTTGGACAAGTAACATTAACTTTTTGCTTTAAAAATCCCTAAAAAAAATCTAAAATAGACTAATCTGGCGATCTTGCTAGCCAGTTTCTAGGGCTACCATTTGCAATCAATTTCACACCAAATTTTCTTTCCAAAATATCTTTGACAATTCTCCTACAGCAACATAAACTTTTTGCTTTAAAAATCCCCTTAAAAAAAATCTAAAATAGGATGATCTGGCGATCTTGCTGGCCAGTTTTTAGGGCTACCATTTGCAATCAATTTCACACCAAACTTTCTTTCCAAAATATCGTTGACAATTCTCCTACAGCCAAACAAGACGTGGAACAACCAAATAAGTAAGCTCCTACAGAAGAAGGGTAAAAACTGTCATGTATTGAAAAGTTTAGGCAAACCATGTTATCACGAATTTAAAACAAAAAGTGCCGGATATTTAGATTGGAAGTACAAAAAAATAAAAATCAATAAAAAATCTTTTAAAATAAAATTTTGCTCATACTTTATCTCACTTGTGAATAATTCTAATTCTGAGTAGTTTTGACAATGTTATTTGGCTGCTTCTACGATCTGCTTACTTGCTTACTTCTGCTTCTGCAAGCTGGTTCTGCTTTGAGTATGTACTTTTGTAATATTTTCCAGAAAATGTACAATTTTTCAAGTATTAATTATGAATATCAATTGTATTTTGTAACAGTTGGATCGCAAACATTTAACAACCTAGTTAAGGAATTTCAATGTCCATATAACATAATATCTCTATTTTTAAACAAAGAATAAAAAATTTAACAAATATCACCTCCTAGGAAATTTGGAAACGAAATTATTTTCATAAAAATTTACTTATAGTCAGCCTCCTTACATTATCTGATTTTCAGGTCCAGTCTTTGTTCAGCTGTGCAGTCTTCGTACAGCTGTACAGTACTTGTATAGTTGTTTACAACTGTACAACTGTACAAGTACTGAATATTGATACAACTTTACAAGTCTGTACAACTATACAAGTACTGTACAGCTGTACAAAGACTGTACGACTGTATAAGTACTGAATATTGGTACAACTTTACAAGACTGTACAACTGTACAACTATACAAGTACTATACAGCTGTACAAAGACTGTACAGCTGTACAAAGACTGTACAGTTGTACAGACTTGTAAAGTTGTACCAATGTTCAGTACTTGTATAGTTGTACAGTTGTAAGGTTGTTGAGTACTTGTGCAGTTTGTTTTACAGTGCTTGTACTTATACTTGTTCTTGTACATACTTGGTTTTCCACAGCTCATATATCTGCACAGAATTAGTTATAATTAGCATCCTTGCATTATCTGATTTTCTTCTACACTATCTATTTCTTGATTATCCTTGCCATGTAATCAGGGACCATGGGAGCTGAATATTATTTCTTCTTTATATGTGTACACTTTCTTGCTTATTCTAAGGAAGAATCAGTTTGTGTTCTGCTTCTGGTTTGGTATACAAAAAAATACAAAAAAAAAACCATGTTGTAGATTATCCTGTAAGCATGGCATCACCAAAACGATTGTGATAATTGTTTTTGTAAAATAAGTATGATTCTATTTCAACAAAGTTTTAATGCAAAGTTGTATAATAATTTGTGGTTGATGTTAATATGAAAAGAACATAGTATTTTTTGTTTTTATATCTTAGTAACGTCTTAGCAGTAATACTAACACTTTTGAAGTCATCTGCTATGTGTTTTCTTTTCATTATCCAGTATAACAAAATTTTAATGTAAAGTTGTGTATAATTATTTTGGGTTGATGTTTATTGTATATGTTTTTTTTATTTTAGCAACTTCTTAGTAGTAATACTAACTAACTTTTGAAGTTTATCTGCTAAGTGTTTTCATTTCTTTTTATTTATATTTCTTGAGGTTCGAAATAATTATTTGGTTCCATCGTAAAAGATATTAATAGAAGATAAAAAGAAAAATGTTGGTTTAGAGCACAGAAAGAAGACATAAATTAAATGAACTGCAAAGGTAAATGAAAAACAAATAAGTAAGCAAATAGTTCTAGAGCATTTCTAGAGGAAATTATCTAGCAGTTTCCCCTAGAAGTATTTGCCTACTTATTTGTTTTTCGTTTAACTTTGCAGTTCATTTAATTTATGTCTTCTTTCTGTGCTGTAAACCAACATTTTTTTTTCATCTTCTATTAATATCTTTTACGATGCAACCAAATAATTATTTCGAACCTCAAGACATATAATGTTTACAACAATTTAGCTAGTTTAACTTCTATAAAAATAAAATAACACCAAATGTGCCTCGCTAAACCTCACCTAACCTCATCAAATTGGTGTTGTAGTGTTGGCTTTCCTTGTTTTGGGTGTGCAAACCTTCCAAACTGGTTGGCAAGGATGAGGCAAACTTTACCTGTTTTGTGATGTAAACATACTACTAGACAAAAAAGGGACACCTTTGTGATACTGCACTTTTCTCCAACTGATATTTGTCTACTAAGTACCTTATAGACCATCCTTTTTTCCTACAAATTCCAGCTCTTTGAACGACATTTACATGTGGCATTTTACAATTTTATGAGTTACTCCGCTAAAATTAGGTTAAAATTGCTCCCGTTTTTTTGTTCAATACTGCATTTCTCCGTTTTACAATGCATTTGTCTACCTATTATCTTCGTGCAAGGCTCTACATGAACTTCCTTCGTTTCATCATGCACTAATATATTTCACAATCCAATTGTCTAATTATTCTCTTCTTTCTATATTCTAAAGTTTATAAATGTTGATGTTTTTAGAATCTAAACCAAATTAATTCATTTCATCATCATTTATTGTATTGCTATATTCGTTATTTAAATGAAAACACGCCATTACATTTCGAAAATATCGTATTTGGGAAAATTGGGGAAAAAATAGGTCTCGCTTTTGAAAATTAAATTAATTATGTTCTTCTAGTTGTGTTGTGTTTTCAGTTTTTGGATAAATTTCCATTTGTTGCAAAATGAGTTGGCTTTAAAATAACGCTGCGTCAATTCAATAAATCACATCTAACTTAAGTTTAATCCCATGTAATATCCTCAACGTTGTACATCGGTCTGCACATAAACCTCTTTTCACGACATGACCTAAAAACCATGCCCGGCTCATTTGTCCCCATATTTCATACCGTTTTTAACGAGGACAACCGGAATAATCCACTCCCTGCTGCAATATTATAAATCACATCGATTTTCCTTGTGCCATGTTACAAAGGGACGTAATTTCACATTAGGAGCTCCAGCGGGAATCCATGCCGAATAAAATATTCCAGCGAACACAGGGATTGCGCTTTAAAGCGCGGCAGTATTTAAAAATTCCTTAAATTTAAATCCGCTATTACACGCATGCAGTGAAAATCTGGAGCTTTTCCGGGAAGGGGGTGTAACTATGTAATTTATTCAGGGCACGTTCCAACCGACGCGGCTTTCGGCTTTCGCTTTCCGTGCTTTCCCTGCAGATAAATGACTTGATGAAGGCGTAAATTTCAAACGACAGGCGCTGACAATTTTCCCCTTTTTTTAGTACAAAAATGCAGCACTTGACCCCCTTTATTAAAAATAAAACGATTTTCAAATATCTTTTCAATTTTCAAAGTTATTGTTAAAAAAAGAATTAATATTTCAAATGTTAATTAAAATGTAAATAAAACACTTGGTTTAGCAAATTTGTTAGTCAATTCGAGATAGCAGCAAGGGGTGGTAAACCATTGCGAGTTGTTTTTAAGTAAATACCGCGCGTTTTTTTTATCGCTGAACATAGGCTATGTTCAGTATTAAAACGACAGTATCAATTGCGTCGCTAAAATGCAATTTTTTATGCAACCAAAATTACATGCACGTGCAACTTGATCATTTGAAATGTCAAAACTATTGACAGAAAATGTATTCAACGCAAGAAAATGTTTAAATAGGGCACTTTCACTAATAGGAATCAACAGTTGATGATTCCTATTGGAACAGGAATGATGGGATTGGTGCAATTGATACTGTCGTTTTAAAACTGAACATAGCCTATGTTCAGAGATAAAAAAACGCTCGGTATAGCTGCAGTGTATTATAATAGGTTTCGATTTTGGTGCATTTGCAAATTTTGAAGGTAATATGTGCAGAAATAATGCCACTAAAGAATAAAACCAATTTTAAGCACGGGGGGTGCTAGAACGGTATTAGTTGATGATCTTGTGCCAGTATAGTACCTGTAAGAATACCAAGTCAGATGCCAAATGAAGGGTGTATGCAAGTATTTTAGTCTCCTGATCCACACACATTGTCGGGAATTTGTTATTAAATTCGATGGAGCACTAAAGGGTGGTATACCATTTGGTATACCACCATTTGGTATACTGAGTATAGTAAAATATAAAATCAACATTAAAGTAGTCACAGGGGGTGTAAAAACTGTATTAGAGGATGATATCGGGCCAATAGGGTATAAGAATAATATGATAGATGCTAACTGAAGGGTGTATGTAAATGTTTGAGTCTCCTCATCTACACACAGTGCCGCAAATTTGTTATCAAATTCGAGGTAGCACGAAACGATGGAATACCATTGAGGGTTGATTTCGAGAAATTATAGCTGTAGTGTATTATAATAGGTAACGATTGGGGTGCATTTACATAATTTGAATCTAATATATGGAGAAATAATGCTAGTAAAATATATAATCAACAATGAAGTAGTCACAGGGGGTGCAAAAACGGTATTAGGGGATGATATCGAGCCAATATGTTATAAGAATACCATGATATATGCCAACTGAAAGGTGTATACAAATGTTTGAGTCCCCTGATCCACATAGTGCCGGAAATTTGTTATTAATTTCGATGTAGCACGAAAGGGTGTATATTATTGGGGGTTGTTTTCGAGTAATTATAGCTGTAGTGTACTTTAATAAGTATCGATTGGCTGGTATTTACAATATTTGAAGGTAATATCTTCAGAAATAATGCCACCATAAAATAAAACCAACGTTGAAGTAGTCACAGGGCGTGCAAAAACGCTATTAGGGGATGCTTTGGAGCCATTTTGGTATAAGAATACCGTGATAGATACCAACTGGAGTTTGTATGCAAATGTTTGAGTATTCTGATCCACAAATAATGAGGGAAATTTATTAACAAATTAGAGGTAACACGAAAGGATGGTATACTATTGGGGGTTGTTTTTGCATAATTATGGCTGTAGTTTATTATAATAGGTATTGATTGGGTGCATTTATGATTTTGAAGGTAATATCTGCAGAAGTAATGCCAGTAAAAAATAAAACCAACTTAGAAGGCATATGGGGCAAAAGAATGGAATTAGGGGATGATCTTGTGCCAATATGGTATAAGAATACCCTGACCGATATCAACTGAAGGTTGTATGCAAATGTTTTGATCTCTGATCCACAAATAGTGCCGAAAATTTGTTATTATTTAAACAATTTCATATATACAATTTCATATAAAAAATTTACGGATTGTGGCAGTAAAATTAAAAATTTACACTTTTTGGCATAGTTAATTTTTTTACAAGATAGGAGTTTAAAATTTGAAAGATTTTGACAGTTTCGGTTAAAATTATACAAGTTTTGATCGAGGAGTTGAAATCTTTACCATTTTTGATGGTAGCTGTTGACAATTTGAATTTGAAATCATTTCAGTTGAACACTTCTAGACGTCGTAAAAAAAATGACGAACTTCGACAGTTCCAGTTGAAAATATTACACTTTTAGAGAGTTACAGTTAAAAATTTGATGAGTTTTGAAAGTTAATATTAAAAATTTTACGGCTTTTGGCAGTGAAGTTGAAAATTTGCAGATGTAGTTAAAAATGTTACACTTTTTGACAGCTGTAGTTAAAAATTCTACAAGGTTTCAGTTGAAAGTTTGAAAGATTTTCACATTGCTAAAAATATCCAGATCAGTTTAAAAATTAACAGTTTCTGAGAGATAGTTGAATAATTTTTTCAGTTTAAGTTCAAAATTTGTTGATGCCGTTAAACATTTTAATCTTTTAGATTAATATTTATTAACTTAAACATAAAAATGTGTGTAAATACAGCAATAAACATAATACTTAATATATAATAAACATGCTGAAAATCTATCTAACTATCTTTTGACAGTTAGTGGTGAAAATTGAACAGATTTCGACAATAAGAGTTTGAAAATTTGTTGATGCCTATAAACAATTTACCCTTTTGACAGTTACATTAAAGACAGGTGAAAATTAGAAAGATTTCGACAGTAAGACAGATGTCTTACATGTATGCATGCAAATGTATGCAAGATGTATGCAAATGTTTGAATCTCTAATCCACAAATAGTGCCGGAAGTTTGTTATTATTTAAAAAAATTCATATAAACAATTTCATATAATTTTTTTACGGATTTTAGCAGTAAAGTTAAAAATTTAACTCTTTTTGGCATAGTTAAAAATTTTACAAGATTAGAGTTGAAAATTTGAAATATTTTGACAGTTGAAGTTAAAGTTATACGAGTTTTGATCGAGGAGTTGAAATCTTTACCATTTTTGATAGTAGGTGTTGACAATTTGTAGATGTACTTAAAGTATTGCCCAGTTTTTGATGGTTGCAGTTGAAAATTTCAGTTGAACACTTCTAGACACTGTAAAAATAATGACGAACTTCGACAGTTTCAGTTGAAAATATTACACTTTTTTAACATTTGCAGATACAGTTACAAATGTGACACTTTTTGATATTAGCAAAATTTGAGTTTTTGACAGCTACGGTTAAAAGTTTGCTAATACAATTCAAACATCTACAGAATTTGATAGTTTTTGACAGTGTGCAGGTGAAAATGTGACAGTTTTTACACTTACAGTCACAAATTTGAGTGTTTTCGACAGTAGGAGTTGAACATTTACAGATGCATTTAAATAGTTGGCATTACAGATGCATTTAGGCAGTAGGAGTTGACAAGTTTACAATGTTTTATACTAGAATAAAAACACACTACCAAATGTGACTTTAATTATTCTTATAATTGTTCAAAACATTCGCGATTAAATAAAATATTTACATTAATTTTGAAATCTTCACAGTTTTTTTTAAATCGTAGGTTGAGTTGAACTAGTCTAATTGTTTATGAATATTTCAAATATAGTATTTATAGCTGTAGTGTATTATAATAGGTAACGATTCGGGTGCATTTAGAAAATTTGAATGTAATATATGCAGAAATTATGCCAGTAAAATATAAAATCAACATTGGAGTAGTCACAGAGGGCGCAAAAACGGTAATAGGGGATGATATTGAGCCAAGATGGGTATAAGAATACCATAATAGATGTCAACTGGAGGGTGTATGCAAATATTTGTGTCTCCTGATCCACAAATAGTGCCGGAAATTTGTTATCAAATTCTAGGTAGCACAAAAGGGTAGTATATCATTGGGGGTTGTTTTCGAGTAATTATGGCTGTAGTTGAAGCTGTGATGCACCGGGAAACGTCCAATAGGTATTTATATCTACAGTTTCTACATATTTTAGTATCTGACAACAAATTAATTTAAATAATAAAATATTGGCATACCTTATTGAATTTTGTGGAGTACCATAGATTAATTCTGCGTGCCTCTAACCTCTGCGTGACCTCTGCGTGACCTCTGCCTGACCTCTAGTCTAACAGAATGAATAAAGTAAAATATAATATATTTTAATTAATTATACGTTGATTAAATTAAATATTCAATTAGAAACTAAATAAAGAAACATTTTAATACTATGGAGTAACGATTTCAGAACCTTCATTAAAACAAAATTGCGTCACACTTATATTAATCACTTTAATTAGCGCTTTCTTGGAGTGTATTCAAAATAAACATTCAGAGCTCGAAGCGTCTCCTGAGTAACTTTTGTCGAAATGAAATCCAGACGATTCCATTAGAATCTTTAATATTTTATACAGCTGAAAGTTAAATGTTCGTTTGCGCTTCACGCGAAGTTATGTAATCTATAACTGAGAGCAAATGGAAACTTTTTACTGCGTTTATTAAAATTTCCACACTTTACGGCTACGCTTTTCAATTTCGCGCACATGTGATGCTTAATAGCGAATGTTTCCTGTGTTTTATATAGTTTATAAAGTTGGAGGTTGATTTATGTTGGGGATATATGTGTGGCTTTGTGCAAGAAATGTAAATATCAATGTTTGGCCAAATTACCGAAGCTAACTAATATAAGTGATTCAATTGGCCTACAATTTTTACAAAATAATTGCGAGGATTTGGCAATGAGTTTTAGATGTTTATTGAATTGCAAAAGACAATTCTAAATAAAGAATAAATATTTTTTAAAGCAAAAGTAGGTTAAACAATGACAAACAGCATGTTTATAATTAGTTCTCCACGACTTGTCTGTAAACACACACCTAATTGTACATTCGCAGATACAAATTTATACGCACATGTACAAACGCGCCTACGTTTTATCATTATTATTAACACGACGATGATTAATGGATTACTTATACATTGTATCCCAAAAATAGTGGACAAGCTCAATAACACGCCACTCAGGGATGCCAACTGAGCTTTACACGTGCTGCTGAGCTTATCCAATATTTTTGGGACACCCTGTATAATTTATATTTAGAAATTGATCAATAGAAATTCCAGTGGTTATAACATTACAATCATTGGATTAATACTCTTCCTAAAGAAAACTAAATTGTTTACCTGAGATAGTTGCATAAATCATTTTACATCAAGTCTACCTAAATATCGTAACCAACATTCTATGAATCTTAACTCACAGCGTCATATTGGTAATTTGTATATTGATTATCATTTTACATCAAGTCTTCCTAAATATCGTAACCAACATTCTATGAATCTTAACTCACAGCATCATATTTGTAATTTGTATATTGATTAAAAAGTCGTACGTATTTTTGTAATAGACGTAATAGACATTGGTGTACAAGAGGAATGCCATAAATTTTCAATTATGTCCTCCCGATCATGTTAAGAGGATTATAGCTGGCTCCGCGTTTTTCAATCGATTTTCATTATTCCCGTGATCCGTTTAGACACGGGAAATATAGTTGATTAGCTTTCACGGTGAATGAACAAGTTTGAATTGGTTTGGACAATGGACGGCGTAGGATCGGTCATTAATATTTTGACGTAGAATATATTTACGTTGAATAAAGTTGGCCTACGTTTGTATATAGTTGCAAAATTTAGAATTTTTCGGCATTTTTTTAAATTTTCTTAAGATAAAAAAAAATTGAGCCATAAGTATACACAGAATACATAATTATATACAGGTTGAATGTTGTATATTTATTTTTTGTCGGTCTCTGATAGTACTGATAAAGTCTTACCGTTTGAAAGACCCCTAACAAGGACAAGAAAGGTACTGATAAAGTTGCGGATAATTATCTTACAGTATGAAAGGCCTCTAGCAAGAAAAAGAAAGTTACAATTCAGGTAGTTTGCAATAAAGGAAGGTATATCTAATCAGCGGATAACTAATTAGCACTCCTTGCAGGGTGTTCAAAAAACCTTCACATCTCCACAGAATGCTTCAAATTTCAATAATTAACGTCGAAATCTGTCAAATTCAAAGATAGAACTAGCAATAAAACCTGTCAAATTTGTTTTATATCAAATGTGAAAATGGGAAAATCTGTCAAATGTCTGTCTGAAACAAATAGATTCGAATTTGGGAATTATAAGGTACTGCAACACGATTATCAACATCTAAAAAGCGGAAATTAAAAGAATTCTAAAGTACAAAATAGAATCTGTAGAATTTTTAACTTCAACTGTCCAAATCTATCACACTTTCAACTGAAATACTCCAAATCTGTCAAAATTTAAATTGTAACGACCTGTTTCGGTTAAATTTTCCAGTTATTTTGTCTAAATCTATCAAATTTTTATTTGCAAACATCCAAATCTATCATTTTTTTAATGTTCAATTGCAACTGTAAAAATCTGGTAAATATTTATTTACAACTGGCCAAATCTACCAAACTTTCAATTGCAACTATCAAAATCTGTTATATTTTCAATAATAAATATTCAAATATGTCAAATGTTTAACTCCAACTATACAAATATCTCAACTTTTCAATTGGCACCATCAAAATCTGACTAGTTTTCAATTGTCCAAATTGTCATCTTTTTGACTGTAACTGCCAAAATCTGTGAAGTTTTTTTCACCAGCTATGAAAGTCAAATTGAATTCATATTTAATCATATTACTTATTATTTCCCCAAATGATCACCCCTTTCTATTCTAACTAAATACTTGGCTTTACGTGTTGTTCAATGTTTATACCTGAGTATGAAATTGTTTTAAAATTACTACTAAACGTCTCAACTAATATCAGTAATTCTTCGTGGTTTTATGTTAAATTAATTCATACAAAATATGGATATTCCGATCCCTTACAATACTGACATTTAACCACGCTCACAAGTCAGATTAAAAAAAAAATCGGATGTGCATAACTACCCCAATAGACACAACTCTAACTACTACATTGCTAGATTCAATCATTCATATTACAAGAAGTCGCCAGTCCATGCTGGATTAACTTGTTATAACTTGCTACCAGAATTACTAAAGGTCCTCCCAACAAGGAAATTCAAAGTAAAGCTCAAAGACTTCCTTGCTTGCAAGGGCTTCTACTATCTCAATGAGTATTATGAGGACATAGGAAACACTGTTGCGGGTGGTCGGCATGTCTAACTCTAACCTGTTTTCCTGCGTGTTTTAATGTATTTTTAATGTGTAACTTCTGTATAGCGCTACTTGTGTTTTTAAATTTGACAAAATGGGCTAATAAAGAATTGAAAAGAACAAAATATTCAAGAACAATAATATGAAAATTCGCATTTGTAAACAAATTCGCAATAATGTTGAATACAATTGTGTACAATTTCTAAGTGTATCAGCCAAAATTTGCCAAATTCTTCGCAATTACAATAGAACAGTCATGTTCTGTAAAATTCAAAGTTTCAGTTGCGAAAACTTGTCACATTTTCAGCGTCTGCTGTCAGAATCTGTTTTCATTTAGATTCAGGTGTGTGTGAATATGTGGAAATATATCAAGCTTTCTATATAGACTGTCAAAATATGTCATTTTTAACCGCAACTGGTCAAATATGTCGGAATAAAGCAAAAAAGAAACGAAAAAATCGAAGGAAACTCAAACAAACATGGTTATATATCATATAAAATTTAATAGTATTATTCATAAAAACTAAGCCGCGGTTTAATGGTGGTTTAATCTTAGTTACCTTGGCAGCCCTTTGTAAAACATTGACGGTTTAAATTTTTATGAATAACACTGTAAGAGATTCGATGAGTTCAAAAATGTGATAAATCGTAAAATTCGACCACTAATGTTTAAAAATTTTGAGTTTTTCACGACTGATGATAAAATCTCCATAAATTTTGATAATTACAGTTAAAAATAGAAGAAATGTTGACAGTTTTAACAGTCACAGTTCAAAATATTTCAAATTTTGACAATTATAATTGAAACTATGTGAAAAATTGACAGTTACAGATGAAAAATATAATACATTTTGACAGTTACAATTGAATAGATGACAAAAATTTAGTCACGTTGTAAATATAACAAATTTTGACAGTTAAAGATGAGAAAAATTGAGTCACAGTCTAATATATGACTAATTTTGACAATTATAACTGAAAATATGTGAAATATTGATGGTTACAGATGAAAAATATAACAAATGTTAACAGTTGCAGTTGACAAGATAAGAAAAATTTAGCCACGTTGAAAATTTAACAAATTTTGACCGTTACAGATGAAAAGATGAGAAAAATTGAGTCACAAATAAAAAAAACTCAAATTTTGACAATTACTATTGAAAATATGTGAAAGTTTTCACAGTTATAGTTGAAACGATGAGAAAAATTGAGTCATGTTGAAAATATAACAAATTTTGACAGTTGCAGATGAAAAGATGAGAACAATTGAGTCACATTGAAAATATAACAAATTTTGAGAGTTACAGATGAAAAGATAAGATCAATAGAGTTACGTTAAAAATGTGATAAATTTTGACAGTTACAAATGAAAATATAACTAATTTTAACAGTTAAAATTAAAAATATCATCTATTGTTTGTTCCAGAGATTTTCGCATTTTGCAGCCTATTAGCACAAAACAGTTTAACACATTTTTTGCAAGAATGTCGTAGTTTAACCCTACTAAAAATCTAAACCGGTTCAAAGTACTTAAAGCGCTCTACAAGAATTCACCAAGTTTGACAGTTACAGTTGAAACGATGAGAAAAATTGAGTCACGTTGAAAATATCACAAATTTTGACAGTTACAGATGAAAAGACGAGTACAACTGAGTCACGTTGAAAATGTGATAAATTTTGATAGTTACAGATGAAAATATAACTAATTTTGACAGCTATAATTGAAAATATCAACAAGTGTTTGTTCCAAAGAATTTTGTATTTAACAGCCTATTAGCACAAAACAGTTTTACACATTTTTTGCAAAAATGTCGTAGTTTAACCCTATTAAAAATCTAAACCGGTTAAAAGTACTTAAAGCGCTCTACAAGAATACACTAATTTTGACAGTTACCGTTGAAACGATGAGAAAAATTGAGTCACGTTGAAAATATATCAAATTTTGAGAGTTACAGATAAAAACATAAAAACAAACGAGTCACGTTGAAATTATGAGAAATTTTGACAGTTACATATGAAAATATAACTAATTTTAACAGTTATAATTGAAAATATCACAAAATTGTTTCTTCCAGAGGATCTTGTATTTAACAGCCTATTAGCTCAAAACAGTTTTTCACACTTTTGCAAAAATGTCATAGTTTAACCCTACTAAAAATCTAAACCGGTTAAAAGTACTTAAAGCGCTCTACAAGAATACACTAATTTTGACAGTTACAGTTAAAACGATGAGAAAAATTGAGTCACGTTGAAAATATAACAAATTTTGACAGTTACAGATGAAAAGATGAGAGCAATTGAGTCACATTGAAAATATGACAATTTTTAACAGTTACAGATGAAAGAATGAGAACAATTGAGTCATGTTGAAAATATGACAAATTTTGACAGTTACACATGAAAATATAACTAATTTTGACAGTTATAATTGAAAATATCAACAAGTGTTTGTTCCAGAGAATATTGTATATAACAGCCTATTAGTTCAAATAAATCTTTCACATTTTTTGCAAAAATATCATAGTATAACCCTACTAAAAATCTAAACCGGTGAAAAGTACTTAAAATGCTTTACAAGAATACATTATTTTAACAATTACAGTTGAAACATGAGAAACATTGAGTCACGTTGAAAATATAACAAATTTTGATAGTTACAGATGAAAAGATGAGAACAATTGAGTCACGTTGAAAATATGACAAATTTTGACAGTTACACATGAAAATATAACTAATTTTGACAGTTATAATTGAAAATATCAACAAGTGTTTGTTCCAGAGAATATTGTATATAACAGCCTATTAGTTCAAATAAATCTTTCACATTTTTTGCAAAAATATCATAGTATAACCCTACTAAAAATCTAAACCGGTGAAAAGTACTTAAAATGCTTTACAAGAATACATTATTTTAACAATTACAGTTGAAACATGAGAAACATTGAGTCACGTTGAAAATATAACAAATTTTGATAGTTACAGATGAAAAGATGAGAACAATTGAGTCACGTTGAAAATATGACAAATATTGACAGTTACAGATGAAAATATAACTAATTTTGACAGCTATAATTGAAAATATCAACAAGTGTTTGTTCCAAAGAATTTTGTATTTAACAGCCTATTAGCTCAAATCAGTTTTTCACTTTTTTTTGCAAAAATGTCATAGTATAATCCTACTAAAAATCTAAACCGGTTAAAAGTACTTAAAATGCTCTACAAGAATACACAAAAAATATATACCTAGCAATTAAAAAAAAATGTCGGTGACGTTTCAACAAATAAATGAAGATGTTAAAAAAAAAAAATTCTCACCAACTTGTAGCTAATACTATCCCATTTAATAATATATATGTTTGTTGATGGTTACATAACAATTAAAGTCGCTAGCCTTGGGTGCTTTTTATAGGACACACTGTTATATTATATTATATATTATATTATATGTTATGTTATATGTATTTCAAAAATTAATTAAAAAAAAGATAACTTATAGAACAAAAATAACACAAAAGTTGTGTGTAGTTTTTAACGTAACATTAAAGAAAAAAAAAGTAATTACAGCAACTTTATCCAATATTTCTAAATATATGGATTTTTTTTTGTTTTAATATAATTTGTTATTTTTCATAGAATTTTCAACTACTATTTCTATATCTATTAGTAGACAGCGGTAGAAATTGTACGAAGTTTCATAGCTGGTAAAATAACTTCATAGATATTGGCACATACAATAAAAAAAAAAAGATAATTTTGACATAAGCAATTGAAAACTAGTCAGATTTTGACGGTGCTAATTGAAAATTTGAGATATTTGTATAGTTGCAATTAAATATTAGACAGTTTGCTAGACATCTGGACAGTTGAAGTTAAAAATTCGACAGATTCTATTTGTTTCAGACAGAAATTTGACAGGTTTTCCTATTTTCACATTTGATATAAAACACACCAGAGATTAGGGTAGTAACTGTTGAAAAGTTTTTTTTATTTGTGGGTTTGAATTTAACAGCTTTCAAGGTTTATTATTGAAATTTAAAACATTTTGTGGAGATTTGAAACTGTTTTTAACACTTTACAAGGATTGAAAATGTAAAGAATTTGGCAGATTTTGGCAGTCACAGTCAAAAATATGACAATTTTGTCATAAGCAATTGAAAACTAGTCAGAATTTGACGGTGCGAATTGAAAATTTGAGATATTTGTATAGTTGCAATTAAACATTAAACAGCTTTGAATATTTAAAATTATAAATATAATCGATTTTGATAGTTGCAATTGAACCTTTTTACAAAATATGACCGCTGCAATTCAAAAAAATATATAGATTTGGATATTTGCAAATGAAAATTTGATAGTTTAAGACAGATTAACTAGAAAATTGAACAAAAACAGATCATTGCAATTAAAAATTTGACAGATTTGGACTATTTCAGTTGAAAGTTTGGCAGATTTGGACAGTTGAAGTTAAAAATTCGACAGATTCTATTTGATTCAGATAGAAATTTCACAGATTTTCCCATTTTCACATTTGATATAGAACACATGAGGGATTGGGGTAGTAACTGTTGAAAATTTTACAAGTTTTCTTACTTGTAGGTTTGAATTTAACAGATTTCGACGGATATTATTAAAATTCGTTTATTATTAATTAGTTATTATTATTATTATTATTATTATTATTAATAATAATTAATTAGTTATCTGCTTGTTAGATATACCTACATTGTTGCAAACTACCTGAATTGTACCTCTCTTGTTCTCGTTAGGGGCCTCTCAAACTGTAAGATAATTATCTGCAACTTTATCATTACCTGTCTTGTCCTCGTTAGGAGTATTTCAAACTGAAAGATAATTATCCGCAACATTATCAGTACTATCAAATATCGACTCCTAAAAGCAGTCATAAATGTATCCAAATAATTATTGGAATGTCACATAGAAGTTGTCAAAACAAACTATGGAGTAAGGGGTTAATTTTGAGTTCGAGTTTATGGTTTTAAATAACTGAAAAACACTGGTCTTTTTCCAAAAAAACAGAAGCATATCTTCCATACGCTCTTAAAATTACAACTCTTTCCTCAATCAACCGAATCTCTATGTTTGATGGTTTCCGAGATCCCAAGGCTTTAAAATGAAAATACACTCACCCTGTACATATGTATTTCCAAAATTAATTTAAAAAAATGATCACTTATAGAATTAAAACAACACATAAGTTGAATGTGGACTTTTTAAAGTAATGTTAAAAACATTAATTAGTAATTACAGCAACTTTATCACATACTTCTAAATATAAGGAAATTTTTGAGTATTTGTATATTTTTTTTAATTTTTCATAGAATTTTTAATTATTATTTCTATATCTATTAGTAGACACCGGAAAATAAGTTTGAAAAAAGTGAAAAAAGAGTTGAAAAAGCACGCAAAGTTGCATAAAGTTGAATGTGTAGTGTTTATCGTACTATTAAAAAAAAAAAATAATTAGCAATTACAGGAATTTTATCCTATATTCCTAAATGTGTGGACATTTTTATATTAATATTTTTTGTATTTCTATATTTATTAGTAGACACCTGAAAATAAGTTTTAAAAGAGTGAAAAGACAGTTGAAATGTCACGTAAAGTTGCATAAAAATGCATAATGCAAATGTAGGGGTGGCTCTAGGGGCAACTTTGAAATTTCAAATTGAAACCCAATATTTTTATTGTGGGTTTGGATTCTATGAGGTGCAATACGTAATTTTTAATTCAATATTTTTTTCAAGGAAATAATAAAAATAATAAAAATACAAATAAATTATTAAAATAATAATTGTCGAGTATATTATATAAAAAAATGGTATTGACCAAATTGAAAATTCATTAAACATTCGTTTGTTCAGTTTGATGGGCCAGAATAACATATAATAATTATTACTATGTTCTGGTCTACGTTGGCGATGTAAACAAGCATACAATAAGTCATCGCAGCATCAATATAATTAAGCAATCAGCACAAAAACAAAACAATTTACTCACCTCAGCACGAGACGTTGCGTCGGTCTTCTCGTCAAGTCTATTTTCATCCCCAGAGTAATCACTCTTGCAATTTGTAACTGCAAGCACCAGAACACCAACTCTTCCTCACATTTGATTTCATGCTGAGGGTGGATGGGGTTAATTGAACGCGCACAAGCACCTGCTACAGTACACCGGCTTAGGGTTGTTAATCCCAATAACGATTCTACTTCGCATCAATAGAAACAATGGGTGTTTATAGGCGATTGTGCGTTCAGTTTTGATCTAGTTAATTGGACGCTGGAAAGGGATGAATTTAACAATGACCCATTTTGCTACTGCGTTTTACAAGTTGAGCTGTATTCGGAGCCGACGAGTACTCTATGAAGTGGTTTGCGTTGTATTCATGTATACAAACCGTAGCAGATCAAAGCCAAAGTGGGCAGATTTGGGAAAAATGGCTTTTGCTTCGATATGCGTAACAGAGTAGTCAAAGGGTGGGAAGTTGATTGCTGCAGGTACAAATGGAGCCGCCATGAATTCGTAAATTACATCATTGTGCTTCCTGATTGTTCATACTTACTTTAGATATTCGTAGATACATACTCCAGCTATTTGCTAATTAATTTACAGCAACATCTTTATTGTTATCTAATATTGAAATTACAACATAAAAGACCATCGTAAGATTTTGACTGCAGTTTAAGATGATTTATTTGGAAAATCATGTAATTAATTGGTGATTTCACTTTACAGACCCATAAAAATATTATTGGATCTTGCTAGATTGGATAATAAGATGATCACACGTTTTGAAGCCAGTATGAATAATTTACGATAAACTGTGGCTGTTTCGGAAATAATGTAAGTGTATTCCCATCTCGAATTTAAGCGACCTATAAAAGTGTTATTGGATGCCATTGAAATAAAATATTTATTACATTTTAGATATATTTATTTCATATAAAGGACGGAGAAGTTTCCCAGTTTACAGCAACGACCACTTATAATAACATCCATATGTGCTTAATACATTTATTTAAATTTAACCTTTAAAAATAACACACCTCTGCAAATCCTTACATCTCTCTCGCCCTTGGCTACTTCCATCGAGAATATACAAAATAATTATTTACAAGTTTACACGTTATTCAAGGAATAGCTAAGTTTATTCTGCAGGGAAATGACTATACAAAAGTTTCCCATCTTAAATCTAGAATATCACAAAGTTGTTATTTACAGGGGTTCATATAGAATAAAATATTTCAAATATTATAAAGTTCATACCCAGAAAAATATCATCCAAAATATATATATTTATTAGTGCCAATAGCACTAATAGGCGACCATTATAAAACAAAAAATAGTGCAAAAGTCAGGAAAAATTATTTCCATTGCACAACCAGTACTGTGCCATTACTTAGCAAGTACTGACCAGTACTGGACCATAGCTGGTACAGCAATATTCTAAAAACTGAAGACTTATTTTCTCTATTCACTCAAAGAGAGTACCATTTCAAGCTTATACAAAACAACATTGAATTTGATATCTCTTCAGGATTGAGTTGATCACAATATAAAACAATAAAATGGTGCAAAAGTCACGAAACAATATGGTCATTGCACAACCACCACTGAACAGCACTGTGCCATTAGTTAGCCAGTACTGACCAGTACTGGACCATAGCTGGTACAGCATTATTCTAAAAACTGAAGACTTATTTTCTCTATTCACTCAAGGAGAGGACCATTTTAAGCTTATACAAAACAACATTGAATTTGATATCTCTTCTGGATTGAGTTGATCACAACTAATCAAACATTATTTACATCTAAACCCAGTATCATCAATTCACCATCAGTCACAAGAAAATAATTCACTTCATTGATTTTTATATTGATTTCTTTAATTACAGGATTTGTACGTATAAATTTCGGATTTAGTTATATTTTATTTGCAATTATAATGTCTAGGCCCAATTTATTATTTAATAAATACTGCAAATGTACTTCTTTAACTTTGTGAAATGTATATTTGCGACCGGTTTTGGTCTACTAGAAGATCATCTTCAAGCAAAATCTAACTGGTATAGTTTATTTTTTTAGTTTTGGCTTGAAGATGGTCTTGTAGTAGACCAAAACCCGTCGCACTGATATGTATATTTGCGATCGGTTCCGGTCTACTACAAGACCATCTTCAGGCCAAAACTAATCGTTATAGTTTATTTTTTAGATTTTTCCTGAAGATAGTGTTGTAGTAGACCAAAACCCGTCGCACTGAAATGTATATTTGCGACCGGTTTCGGTCTATTACAAGACCATCTTCAAGCAAAAACTAAGTGTTATCGTTTATTTTTTTAGATTTTGCCTGAAGATGGTCTTGTAGTAGACCGATACGATCGCACTGATTGGTATATTTGCGACCGGTTTCGGTCTACTACAAGACCATATTCAGGCAAAAACTAACTGTTACAGTTTATTTTTTAGTTTTTTCCTGAAGATAGTCTTGTAGTAGACCGAAACCCGTCGCACTGAAATGTATATTTGCGACCGGTTTCGGTCTACTATACGAACATCTTCAAGCAAAAAGTAACTGTTATCGTTTATTTTTTAGTTTTTGCCTGAAGATGGTCTTGTAGCAGACCGAAACCCGTCGCAAATATACATTTCAGAAAGTGAAAGAAGTACATTCCTTTTATTTATTAAATGCTAAACTTTAACATGAGGAACCAATTGGTTATGTTGTGGATACAATAGCGGTTCCGGTCTAATACAAGACCATCTTCAGGCAAAAACTAACCGTTATAGTTAATTTTTTAGATTTTTCCTGAAGATGATCTTGTAGTAGACCGAAACCGGTCGCACTGAAATGTATATTTGCGACCGGTTTCGGTCTACTACAAGACCATCTTCAAGCAAAAACTAACTGTTATAGTTTATTTTTTAGTTTTTGCCTGAAGATGGTCCTCTAGTATTCAGAAACCGGTCGCAAATATACATTCCACGAAGTGAAATAATGTATATTTAATGTATAAGACATACGTCTTATTTATTAAATGCTAAACTTTAACATAAGGAACCAATTGATTATGTTGTGGATATAATGGCAATGGTCATGAAAACAATTTAACTGTCGGTTAAATTTATCCGAAGACCATAAAACTGAAACCGCCAAATATTTCAATGTTTGAATGATATTTTTCCCTTTTCAGATGCTTCTTTCGCTAATTCTGATATGATACATGTTATACCAACATATTTATGTACAAGGGTGTGGGGTGAGGATGACGACAATAATAAGGAAATTGGTTACCATCGAGGGTTGAGTTTCTTGACAGACTACATCCCTACGACCTAAGAGTACGTCTGGTTTGCTATAAGCGTTAGTTCCCTTTCAAAATACCTTGAAGACCCTTCAAATGAGGGATTTGTAAATTGAAAATAATAACGTTGATGCATGTTGCTGAATATATCGTAGACCTGAAAGAAAAGTTCGAAAATTAGGATGATAACTAAGACATAATTAAAATATGTAGAGACTTTATAGCTTTAGAGTAAGAGATTTGCAGTGTACTATAATAGTATATAACAGTATTAGGCCGATATGGGTTATATAACAGACGAGATTGAGATTTTATAATCAACCGAGTCTGTTATATCCATATCGGCCGTGTATTGTTTTATAGTTTTCGTGATACTAAGATAAAATAGATTACATTTTGCGAAATTATTTTCATAAATCATAATGATATATTTCAAGAATGCTGTGATGGTTGTGTAGTAACGCTTGCGAACACCAAAATAAATAAATGAACAAAACATCCACGCCTGTTAAATTTGAACGGCCATGGGCCGATATGGGTTACATAACAGATGAGGTTGAGATATTGTAAAATCGAGGCGCAGCCGAGATTTTATAATCAACCGAGTCTGTTATATCCATATCGGCCGTGTATTGTTTTATAGTTTTCGTGATACTAAGATAAAATAGATTACATTTTGCGAAATTATTTTCATAAATCATAATGATATATTTCAAGAATGCTGTGATGGTTGTGTAGTAACGCTTGCGAACACCAAAATAAATAAATGAACAAAACATCCACGCCTGTTAAATTTGAACGGCCATGGGCCGATATGGGTTACATAACAGATGAGGTTGAGATATTGTAAAATCGAGGCGCAGCCGAGATTTTATAATCAACCGAGTCTGTTATATCCATATCGGCCGTGTATTGTTTTATAGTTTTCGTGATACTAAGATAAAATAGATTACATTTTGCGAAATTATTTTCATAAATCATAATGATATATTTCAAGAATGCTGTGATGGTTGTGTAGTAACGCTTGCGAACACCAAAATAAATAAATGAACAAAACATCCACGCCTGTTAAATTTGAACGGCCATGGGCCGATATGGGTTACATAACAGATGAGGTTGAGATATTGTAAAATCGAGGCGCAGCCGAGATTTTATAATCAACCGAGTCTGTTATATCCATATCGGCCGTATATTGTGTTTTAGTTTTCGTAATACTAAAATAAAATGAATTAAATTTTGCGAAATTATTTTCATAAATCATAATGACATATTTCAGGTATGCTGTGATGGCTGTGTAGTAACACTTGTGAAAACAAAAATAAATAACACTCGACGGCTGTTAAATTTTAACGGCCGTTGCTGATATCAGTTAAATAACAACCATGCTGATAGTACCGATAATATATAATTACAATCAAGTATCACGAAATAGTAAGTAACGTTAAAAGTCCGGGAACTCATATTTTACAGTACTTCTCTTTTACAGACCAGTACTCATATTTTCGTTTAAAGACGAGGCGACGAAGGAGCCGAGTCTTGAAATTTAAAACGAGTGCTGTAAAAAGAGTTCACAGACGAATGCTGTTTTGTATTTTATATCATCCTGTGTCAAATTTTGTTTTAAAGAAATATTGAAATAAATTTCAAACAAATTTAGCAATGCTCCTAATCTAGTTTTATTTTCCTAACATGATTAGCAATGGCTGTTTGGCAATGGTAAGGAACACTTTACTGGACTAGGCCGTTTTTTGCGCTTTCCCGGACTGAAACTGTTGACGTAAAGTATTGGAATTTGACAGGGGATGTAATAAATCAACGAAGCCGAAAAATTCGGCCTGGCCCTATGTTCCCTATTCACAGAGATAAATTAGGGCATAGTTTTTTAACTGAGGGCTCACGATCAGATATACGAGGGGTTGCAATTAGTCAGAAAAAATGTACGAAAAAAACCTATTTTTATTTAATAAATTAAACTTTAGTATGATATTAAGATGCGACACTAGACTTTGTGTTTCCCCATGAATTTTTAACAGACCGTGTTCGTGGGACACCCTGTATAATGCCTCAAATTGCCCCTATAATGCCTCTGTAATGCCACTATAATGCACCTATAATGCCCCTATATGCCCCTAATAATTAACGGGGTCGTGAGGTTATTTACTTTTTTTTTTTTTGCTTTTTAGGAAGGCGCTACACTTCACCCTGTATAATTCCTCTAATTGCCGCTATAATAGACCCTATAATGGCCCTATAATGCCACCCTGTATAAGTCCTATAATTATCCCTATAATGCCCCTAATTGCGTCTAATTATTAAGGGGATCGTGAGGTTATTTACTTTATTTTGGGCTTTTTAGGGGGTCGCCACACTTCACTCTGTATAATGCCCCTAATACCCCAAATTATTAAGGAGGTCGTGGGTTATTTACTTTATTTTTGGGCTTTTTGGGGGGTCGCCATACATCACTCTGTATAATGCCCCTAATTACCCCTATAATGCCCCTATAATGCCCCTATAATGCCACCCTGTATAAGTCCTCTAATTATCCCTATAATGCCCCTGTAATGCCCATAATTGCCCCTAATTATTAAGGGGATCGTGAGGTTATTTACTTTATTTTTGGGATTTTTAGTGGGTCGCTTCACTTCACTCTGTATAATGCCCCTAATTGCCCCTAAAATGCCCCTATAATGCCACTCTGTATAATTTCTCTAATTGCCACTATAATAGACCCTATAATGCCCCTAATTGCCTCTAATTATTAAGGGGGTCGTGAGGTTATTTACTGTATTTTTGGGCTTTTCATGGGGTCGCCACACTTCACTCTGTATAATGCCCATAATTGCCCCTATAATGCCCATATAATGCCCCTATAATGCCACCCTGTATAATTCCTCTACTTACCCCTATTATGCCCCTATAATGCCCCTAATTGCCCCTAATTATTAAGGGGGTCAAGAGGTAATTTACTTTATTTTTGGGCTTTTTAGGGGGTCGCCACACTTAAAAGATTGAAACGATGAATTAGGGTATATAATTATTGACGGATTTATTACGAAACTCCCAATTCCATCGAGATGTGACATTAACTTCATTGCGAACACTTATCTCGTATACAAGATGTCCAAAACGTACTTTGTCCAAAACGTACGAACACCAGTCCAAAACATACGCGAACATTTTGAACATGTGTGGACGTACCTTAACACTCTAATCATAATAGAAAAACACTCAAAGAAAGTTATAATGTTAGGATAGCATTACAATACGAGGTAATGTTATAAATGTAGGAAAGAATTCGAAGATTAAGAAACGTTGATACAGATAGGGGTATTATAACATATGAAGAAGAGTTAAACAGTTAGGCACTCCTATTAAAATGTGTAGAAAAGTGCTAAAATTATGAGAACATAACATTTTTGGCTATTTTTTTTAAACGTGAAAAAAATGTTGATACAGTTTAGGTTTTTTTGTAAAAACTATACTTTTTTGTTATAGTTTCATCCATTTTGGATACCACTTATTATAATATTTTTTTATTGTATTTATTAGGAGTACTTACTGGTAGTATTTAAATTTAAAGATGTTTCTTGGTAGAATATTTGGATGTACTTGCTGGTAGTATTTAAATATAAAGATGTTTCTTGGTAGAATATTTGGATGAGAATTCGTGTACTTGCCATCCTCATCCAAAAAATATAATAATAACTGGTATCCAAAATGAAAGAAACTATAAAAAAAATGAACATGGTAAATTCACTTATTCTCATCCAAATAAATATTCTTTCAAGAAACATCTTTATACAGGGTGATTCGGGAGGAAATGGAAATATTTTATACATATGTTTTAAACATAAGCAAAAAAAGCAAAATAGTTCATATTAATGAGCTTGAATTAATGTTATTAATTTTTTTTTGTTTTGTTTGCAAGTTCAGTAATACATTTTTCTTTAATTTTATAAATTGTTCAAAATATCTCTGAAATAAATGGAAATCGGACTTGCTAATATTAGCTTATTTTGCTTTTTTTTAATTTGTATTCATAAAGACGTCATTAACGTCGTTATAACAAACAATCTAAACAACCGTTTATGTGCAATGCTACAATATTTTATAGCAACGGACGTTAAATTTTTTGTTTTATAGCAACGGACGTTAAAAACCGCCACAGCGGACTTTTCTGTTTAACGAGATAGAGAGAATGAGATACGAGAGGACGATATAACTAGAAGAACGAGATTGCGAATTAATTATTATTTAGTTAATAATAATAATCTAAACACATACAAATTATTTATCTTTCTTTACAATACTGAAATTAAACGTACATTTATTAAAGTGTCCACTAAGCGTAATTCTTCCGTCGTCACATATATCATTCATAATCGTTTGTTCATTGCTATTAGAGACGATTCCAGATGATGTAGATGGAATGTCATCAGCAGTTTTATTCGCCGAATTTGTAATTTTCTTTGCAATTTCCATTTTCTGGTACTCCGATTCCTCAATATATCCTTCCGCTACACTCGTTGAGCGCCATCCACCAAGACTTTTTAACGCAAATACATCACCTCCACCTTCTACCAACAAAGTGGCCGATGTTCTCCGAAAACAGTGTCCGGTGTATAATTTAAAATCCGGAAGTTTTAAATATTCGGCAACTTTTTGGGGAATATTTGCTATTGTGTGTATTCCAGCTGGCTGTACAGTACATTTTCCTCCGCGATAAGTTAAAAATAACCTTGTAGTTTTAACATGACCTGGCCGCAATGACAAATACTTTTTGTAAAGCATATAACCGTTGAATCCATCAGCATCATTCGTAATTACGAAAGATCTTGTTTTGTCGGTTTTTGTCGCTCCAAGAAACACCCGTAAAAATGAGCCATTCTCTTTCACATCGTTTACCGTCAAATTGACAAGTTCTTGGCGACGACAAGCACCAAAAACTCCAAAAAGAACCACAAGCTGAGAAGATTTGATATAGGTACATCAGTTTGTCTAGCAGAAATACAGTTTACCTACCTTTGCAAATAAAAAATGGAAATCATCAGCCTCTTTCAAAAATGCCATGACATTTTCTTTAGATAATACCTTTGACTTTTTAGGTCGGTAACCTCGGGAAATATTTTTCAAAAATTCTTGAGCACTAGCATATCTAACAATTTATACAAATCTAGTATTGAATTTATACATAGCAATATTAGAACTTACTTACTAATATCCACTTTTTCCTTTACTTTTAGCACTTTCTTCAACATTGAAAAATATGACCAAAGACTAGATGGTTTGACTTGTTTCGATTTCTCATTTAAGTAAGCCATAAGGACTTGTTCCGAAGTTTTTCGAACAGACATTTTGTTGCGCCAATCGCAAAACAACTTATACGTTTTTTCGTAAATGGCAGCCGACTTCACGGGCATCAATCGACTTTGTGCTTGTGCAGCTTGCTCGATAACTTCTGGTGGCAAATCATAATCTTCTTCGATATTATCTTCGATATCTGACATTTTGTCAAATTTAATTTGTCAACAACAACACTGTTGTTATGGTTGGAAATAACATATTTCAATATTATTTTCAAATCAATATGTGTACAAATTAAAAAAAAAGTTGTATGTTACACGTACGCTAAATGGTCTTATGGACTTGGCCGGTTAAATGGCTCGGCTAACGCCTCGCCATTTAATCTTCCGGCCGCGTCCATAAACACCTATTTAGCGTACTTGTAACATAAATAACTATTTTTTTGCTTCCTGGACATGTTTTTAAAATATTTACATTTCCTCTCGAACCACCCTGTATTTATCTACTACCAGTAAATACTCCTAATAAAGATGACAATAAAAATATAATATGGTATTCAAAATGGATGAAACTATAACAAAAATGAACATGGCACGTACACCTATTCTCATCCAAATATTCTACCAAAAAACAGCTTTATATTTAAATACTACCATTAAGTTCTCCTAATAAAGAAGACAATAAAAATACTATACTTTTTCTCCGATTATTCTCAAATTGACTGTTTTCAGGCTTGCTTAGTGCCTGAGTTTATAAATTTATAAATTTTATAAATTTATAAATTTATAAACTTGGGACAATATAACATTTTTTCACATTTAAAAGTTACTTGGGACAAAACTTGGGACAATATAACATTTTTTCACATTTCAATGTTAGGTGAGCAATACAGTGTGAAGTAACGTGATAAAGTTAATACAGCCTTATAACGTGAATAAATATTGATACAATTTGAACAACTATGAAATGCGCAAGTACAAGTGCATTGCACTTGGTGAATGTAGACATAGTTGTGATTTTTTTATATTCTATTCTTCTATGAAGAAACGTTATAAGTTCGGACCAACTTGAATTATGAAGAAAAAGTAAAGATGATTAAAATTGAGAGACAGTTATAAAATTGGGATTGTAAGTAAAATTAGCAGACAAATTACTTTACAAAACTTTACAATTACTTGACAACATTTTTTTACAAAAATGTAAAAAAAACGAGTGATAACATTAGAACAGACATTTGAATATGGATACATAATTATCCACAATGAAGTGTTAATTAATTTAAAGTATGAACACCTCATTAAACAGTGTTCTTATGTATTATCTCAAAAGAAAATTTCGCACAAGGAAAATGCATGAAAAATTTTAGAATATAAAGAATCATTATAAAATTAGGAAAGATATCATAATATGTGAAAAAAAAAATGGAATTAGGACCTATTGCCTAAAATGTTAGAAAAGTTTGAAAATAGTATTTTTATCCATTTTGTAAACTACAACTTCTACATCATTCACAAAATTAGAAAAACAGAATAGTTAATTTACAGGTAATTTATAAAGGTAGCTTAGAATTATTTAAAAAAATATTGAAACAATGTGATATTAATTAAAACGTTCGTGGAGGATAAATAAATGCATCGTGTTATTACGAATATTGCTTATTAAGAATTAAATTATAATAATAACAATAATAACACTGGTCGATAAATTTTGACGAATGTGTTGCTCCTTCAATTTAAATGCTTTTTCGGAAAGTATTTACTAAGCATATGTACGAAATACAAAAAAAAAATACGATTAACAAATGCTAGTTTCTATTTTCAAAATAGGGTTGTAAATTAAACTGTATTAGAAAGTTTAACGTGTGACAAAAACGGAACGTTTATTGTTGTCCATAGTTAATTGACACCAATGTGAGAATATTTTGTGATGAACTAGTATTGTTAAATTTTGTTTGCAAAGATTTTAATGCAGTAGTTTGTTTAATTTTTTGTGTTTTATATATTTTTGTTCTAATTTCGATCAATCTTAGTTCATCATCAAAATTTCGATGCGTTTCGTTTCTGGTAAACGTACTATAATTATTGAGAAACACTTTCTAATAAAGTTTAATTTACAATCTTATTTGATAAAGACAGACTAACTAGTTAATTAACTAACTAACTACTAATTAGTAATTCGTATTTTTTTAATTTATATCATTTGTTTTCAAGGCATTCTTTAACTTTTCACATTTTTGTCGTTAGGAATACAGAATACAAACTTTCTAAAATTCCTTTAAAACTTTCTCTACTAAAATTGAATTTTAATCGTTAAAAATCTGTTAATATTCTGTTTTTTATAAAAATTTCTGATTAAAACATTTGAAATGTTACTTAAAAGTATTAAAGTTTCATAGTAATTGATAAAAATTGGATGCCATTATTGTTATTTCTGTAAAATCGCAAAATTTACTTAAGATGTTTGAAAATTATGTTAAAAGTTTGTCAATTATATTGAAACCACGCATGTTCTACCTCTGCGTTATTTATGAACCCGAAACGTCACAATTTTGAGAAACCATTTCTGTTTTTGAGAACAGTTACTTTTTTTGTAAGAATTTGTGATTACAAATTCAAAAATGGCTTCAAAATTGTTTTGAAGCATTCGATAAGATTATATGGAAAAAAATGTAAACCGTCAAATTGTGGTAAATAATTCCGCATTCAACTTTTGTTATCAACATGTCATTGATTTTATTTTGTTTAAAATTCCAAAATTTAGTACTAAGTTTTGCCTTGTGGTATTTTTAGATATTCGTGAAGAGAAAAACAAATGCCATAAAATTTGTTAATAAAAAAATTAGGTTACCATTTAAAAAGTCATTTTGAAAAACTGACGGGACAGAAAAAAAATGGAAACCGTCAAATTGTGGCAAATAATTCCCCATTAAACTTTTGTTAAAAACTTTGTTTTCTAAAAATAATAATAAAGGCTCAGGAGATGTGGTTCCCTACTTTTTACTCACCCTGTGTATGTATTATGGAACATTTAACGCAGGAAAATTCTTGCAGAAAATTTCATCGCATGGAAAATTCATCCCAGGAAATTCATTGCGAGGAAAATGCATCGCAAGATTTTAATGCAGAGAATTTTTTTTGCAATTAGTCATAGAAAAATGTAATTTTTAAATTTTACATCACATCTAAGATATGTGTAGATTTGATTCAATATTTTTAGTACGTTTAATCTGTAGGGTATTTGAAATATTTGATTGATATTTTCTTTTGAGGACAAATTAAATGCTATATAAACAAAATACTATATCTATAGGTATTAATAAAAATTCACAAGAAGCAGACATAGAATAGAAAAATAAATTTAAGATGGATATACCTACATACAGGCTTGAAAAATTTTTTTAGGGATAAATTATCATGAAGAATTTTTCCCGCAATAAATTTTCTTCCGATGAATTTTGTGTTATGATTTTTATGCGATCAATTTTGTTATGATTAATTTTGCATCACATCTAGGATATTTGTAGATTTTTTAAATAATTTTTAGGACGCATAAAAATTCATTGCAGAAGATTTTATCGCGTGGAAAATTCATCGCAGGAAATTCATAGCGAGGAAAATTCACAGAAAATTATAATTTATAAATTTTGCATCACATCTAGGATATGTGTAATTTTTTAAAAATATTTTTAGTACGTTTAATCTCTAAGGTAGATATTTAAAATATTTGATTGATATTTTCTTTTGAGGACAAATTAAATGTTATTCAATCTTATATTGAGTACGCTATTAATCTGTAAGGTATTTGAAATATTTGATTGATATTTTCTTTTAAGGACAAATTAAATGTTATTAAAAAAATATTATAGCTATAGGTATCAATAAAAATTCACCAGAAGAAGAAATAGAAGAGAAAAATAAATTTAAGATGAATATACTTACATACAGGCTTGAGCAATTTTTTTTGGGATAAATTATCATGAAGATTATTTTCCGCAATGAATTTTCTTCCGATGAATTTTTTGTTGTGATTTTTTTGTGATAAATTTCGTTACGATTAATTTTCTGCGATGAATTTTCTGTAAACCCGTTATTCAAATCACACACAGGTGTTATCATTAACTTATCTTGACTTCATATTACATTCATCATCTGGACAGAGCATGTGCGATCATCGCCAGCAGTTTTTAACCAGGGGCTACAAAATTCAACATAAAATAACATAGGATCTGTGAGATTAATACCCTTTATATATTACATTCGCGACCTTTTGGCAACTGAGTTGACTGGGTTTTCTTTTTGTCATGTTGGACAAACTGATTTAGTGATGAAACGGAAGTTAATTATTTTTTGTGTCTATTAGACACATTTGCTTCCTACCACATTGTCAGATTTCTATTTTTTTTTCACTACTAGCTTTTAAAGATATCATTATTTTTTTTTACTGCATATGCGAACCCAGAAATTGCAATAAATTGTATGCTTCTCAATGCATTATTTTTCATTTTATTTCCTGATGTTCCATTTTCATCTTTAATAATTTAAACTTTACATCTGGCAACAATGCTATTTAAATAATATAACCTCAAATTGAAAACATCTTAACCTAAAAAAATTGACTAGTTTCATTGGGGAATTCAGTTATTTCCGACATACTACCAACAAAATTACTAAATATTCATAGACTCTCATGACGCAAAAACATCGTGAATGGAGAGTAGGTTATAGGTCAATATTTCAAACGAGCTTAAAATAAATTGAAATCAAGCAGATATCAGTCTAATATTGTACCAGAAATATCAGATTATTTTGTGCGAACGAATGTTGGTTGGAAATTGAATCTGTTCTTATTTTCGCGCGAATAAATGTAAGACCGGTTGAATTATCAAGCAGCATCAGCTGAAATTATTTATTTATCATATTAGTTGTTAAGGTAATCAGATAGTGGAATATATATCCACTGGTTTAAAAAAAAATATTTTTTTTTTCTTTATAGGGTGTTATCAAACTAAAATACTAATAAACAAGTTTTTACAAAAAAAAAACTATTTATTTTTCATTGTCTGTTCTATTAAGCATTTATCATTAGCTGGTGCTTCAAATTTCTCTGTCGTCCTAAAGAGCACAAACCACCGCTGACGCTTATAGGTATGTGTCCAACTATCGTTTATTGTTTCAATTTCATGTCAATGTTTAAGTTCTTAGAAGAATATGCCATAAGAAAGAAATATGCCGTTAATTGCTAGATTATTTCGTATGTTGGTTAATATTAATTTCATTAATTAAGGAGTGAATTAAAAAAATACGAATTTTTAATAATTTAGATTAGTTTTTTTTTTCGTTGCTTTCCTTCAATCTTCGTAGTGTTTATCAACTTAGGTCACGTTGGGTTTTCTGAAATGGGCTGTTCAACTGATCGCTGCAGAAAGTGCTATTACGATGCTTACCAAATTAAGTTCAGGGACGCTTGGTTTCTTCGGATTAGCCGTTAGTGGGCGTCGCGACGCACCCAGCTCTAATTAATGAATTTCGAGCGACGAACGTCGTCTTGGGAGGAAGAGCGTCGCGGCGGTGAAAACGCGAACGTCGCCATCGTTATGGGATGACTGGGGATGACGCAAAAGGCGAAAAGAAGTTGTAGGTTGTTTTGCTTTATGATGGGGACGAGATGAGTGAAACGGTGCAGGGGATTAATTTAGGCCCAAGATAATTCTATTAGGGGGGAAAGAATGTGTGAAATGGCGTGAATACGATTATTATGTGTTCAGGAAAATGCCGTAACTTCTAATTACAGCTGTAGGCATTTCGTGAAAAGTAGGTCGCTATAAATTCGACGACGTCCCCAAAGCAAACCGCGCCGCCTTCTTCACGCCCTTAATTCCACCCCATAAATAACCCATTTAATTGATTATCGGGCGCAATTTATCGCGCACTGTTTAACGGCCGCCGGCCGCAAAAATACGTGCCCGGCCCATAAAGTTGCGCTTGGCGGCCGTAAAACCGCCCGCCCGCGCCGCATCACTTACATCTTGAGCCTACATCTTGCTGCACTCGTGGTCCATCCCATTGCCCAGCAGGGTGATGGAGGTCTCTTGACCCACCTGCAGGTCCTGCCGCCTGTTGATGGAGGTGCCCCTGGTCTTGCGGTTGCAGACGGACTGGTTCCTCCTGTTGGTGGACACCATCGACATGGTCGTCGCCTGGTGCTGCCCTTGACACGTGTCGCAACGTTTCCGTGCAGGTTTCATGCACAACAGATACCTGAAACAAACGAAAACGAACAATAATTCATTTGACCAGAGAAATTTATACTAGTACATATGTGTACAGCCACGGACTCTGAGAATGACGCGTCAATCCATCCGAGCAGTCTTCTATCCTTGTCTACCGTGCCCCTACTGTGCGTAACCAGGCAAGGACAGCAGACTGCTCGGATGGACGGACGCGTAATTCTTAGAGTCCGTAGCTGTACATGAAAAATAAATAATATTCACAATTATTTGAAAGCTTTGTCCAAATCACTACCAGTGAAATCTCATAGAAACAATATAGAACAATATAACAACAATATCAGCAATATAGAAAATTGGGTCAGGTTAGGTAATGAAAACAAATTTGGATATAGTGTGGGACTTGTCCAGCGTAAAAACGGGTTATGCTCAGGGGGAGAATTTCAAAATTTTGTTTTTTTTTTAATTATTTGGAAAACTTGGAAATATTTTGTTCAATTTTCGTGGCTTTCTATGTAATTTTGTTTTTAGCAAACTATAGAGACATTTGTTGTGAGTGGCTTATAGTGTTGGTAATAATCTAAAATGTTTGTCCACTTTCTATGATTTTTCTTCCAAATTTTGTGGAATTTCTGTTAACAAAAATATATTTTTTGCGGTTTTTGATAAATTATTAGTTTAATCATGCACTGATTTCAGGTTTTTGTGACAATAAATTGACAATAAAGTGTGTTCAATGTTAGACATATTAGACATTAGACCCTTTATGAAAAAATAGATGAAGCAACGTCAAGAGAAGCTTCTTCAAGAAAAATGGAATTTATTGCTAGTTGATTCAAAATGCGAGAATAGATAAGGCTATTGAAGCCAACAATGTGGAAAATGGAATACCATTTATAACCGTCATCATCCGTTGTACCATAATTTCAGTCATATGGTGGCTGCACTTATCTTTATCTGGAGTAGCTTGCATTATCGGAACGAAGGCCATTTGAAAATAACAAAATTCGATGCTTGTTTCAGAACACCCTGTGTATTCTGACTCCAAATATTGTGTATGTTTTGGCACATAGCTTGGTACTTGCATTCGCAGAATCGTTCATTGATCTCTTATAATAAGGTTTGATTTTTTTCCCCTCGTCCATGATTTTTCGTTAAATTTGATTAAAATGTCAATAACTTGGTATACGTTGGCAACGTCAGCAGCTTTACACCCAAAGTGATTCTGGACTCTTTTAAAGGAACAGGACTCATGGATAAAAGCTGAGTCTACAGGGGATAGCACAAAAGGACTGCAGAGGCCAAAGTGCCTAGGGGCTTTAGGGAACCTACCCAGGAGGAAAAAAAAACGTTGCATATGATCCCTCCTGAAATCAAAACTGATTTGTGAAGCCCACATCGAAAAGCTTCTGAAAATCAAAGAATATACACGGTCGTCCATTTAAAAATATACTAGTCCAAAATAGAGAGTACAGTCGACAAAAATTTCAAAAAGTAGCACATCAAATAACTTCCACTCAGATTTTTTTCTCAATTTTAATTAGCATAGCATCAACGGTGGAGCAAGCAAAACGAGCGAGGATAGGTGGGCCACCCTGTATGTAAATGAGGTTCCAGGGGGTGAATGAAAGATAACAGTGACAGCGAACATAGCGATGCGAAAAACAAAGATGTTTGAAAAGCGTTACACATAGTTTACTTAAAGAGGCCGCGCTATGTTGTATTATGAAGTCATAATACTACCCTTGTTGTATAATAAAGCCATAATATAAATCTTGTTACATAATAAAGACATAATACAACCCCTGTTGTATAATGAAGTGCAACACATAATGCAACCCATGTTGTATAATAAAGTCATTATACAACCCTTGTCATATAATAAAGTCGTCATACAACCGTTGTTGCATAATGAATCATAACCCAACCCTTGTTATACAATAAAGCCATAATATAACCCTTGTTATATAATAAAGTCATAATACAACCCGTTGTACAATAAAGTGCAACCCATAATGTAACCCATGCCATAATGTAACCCATGTTGTATAATGAAGTCATAATACAACCCTTGTCGTATAATAAAGTCATAATACAACCCTTGTTGTATATCAATTTCGTGTCATTTTTGTAAAATTATCATGCAAATTTAAAGATTTCGTGTAATAACTTTTATTTGTTGAATTTTATTTATCATAATTTTTCCTGTAAATTTCATAGAATGAGATGCGTTTTTAAAACATTTTTTTTTTTGTGCGTTTGAGACATTTGGAGAATATTTATTGAATATTTATGGCGTTTTCGTGATATTCCTTGTAATTTTGTGAAATTCTCGTACAAATTTTTGGTTGTGTTGATTATTTGAGAAACTCGCAAATCTTTTGTTAAATTTTCGTGGCTTTTTTGATTTTTGTTTTTAGCAAAGTATAGAGACGTTTGATGTGACTGGCTCATAGTGTTGGTAATAATCTAAAATATTTGTCCACTTTTCATGATTTATCTTCCAAATTTTGTTGAATTTCAGTTCACAAAAATATAAGTTTGGCAGTTTTTGATAAATTATTAGTTTAATCATCCACTGATTTCACGTTTTTGTGTGAAAATAGTTGATGATTGACAACTATCCCACCCACCCACTTACCCTCTAGTTTTACCAGAATAATGATCAATAATCATTGATCTGCATTTGTTTTTAAAAATCATTAAGGCACAGATGATTATTAATAAATACAATGATGATTTATACTGCTGCATATTAAAACAGTAAATTATTGTACTTGTTATTATGTAATATTTGTGTTTTTTTTGCAAAGTAGGAAACATTTGGTATGACTGACTTATAGTGCTCGTAATGATCTAAAATAATTATTAAATTTAATAATTTTTCTTCCAAATTTTAGTTGACAAAAATATCAGTTTTGTGATTTTAATGAAAATTTATGGAAATTTTAATATCTTCTAAAAAGTAAAAGTAATATGAACTTAACAGAGTTGCTGTTTTTTGAGATATTTTCAGTCCCGAGAATTTCGAATTTAACAAAAAGAATTTCTCGAAAAATCGAGCTTGAATTTGGAATAAGTCAGCATGTAAATATTTTTCGTACGGTTTTGAAGTTGTGCATAAAAATTGTAAAAACTATACTAATTTATATGATTATAACTTTAGATTATTTATATATTTATCAATATTATTATAAAGTAATTAATATATATGGCAGTTATTTTTTGAAGGTCCGTATTCATTACTTCAATAATGTTTTCTTGATCACTTTCAAAACTTTATTTATGTGATATGAGTTGCTGTTTTTTTAAGATATTTTCGAGAATTTATAATTTAACAGAAAGAATTTCTCGAAAAATCGAACTTGAATTTGAAATAAGTCAGCATGTAAATATTTTTCGTACGGTTTTGAAACTGTGTAAAAAATTTGTAAAACTACACTAATTTATATGATTATAACTTTAGATTATTTATGTATTTATCAATATTATTATAAAGTAATTATAGATATGGCCGTTATTTTTTGAAATTTCATATGCATTACTTTAATAATATTTCCTTTATCACTTTAAAAACTTTATTTATGTGATATTTCATTACAAGATTCGCCACACTGTGGCTTCTTCAGGTGACGAATCTTGATGTTGAATAAATTAATGCTTACAGTTATTTTTGATTTTTTTAGCAGTAAAAAAAACTGTAGACATTAATTT
The DNA here is from genome assembly GCA_951805005.1 of Othius punctulatus. Taxonomy (NCBI): domain Eukaryota; kingdom Metazoa; phylum Arthropoda; class Insecta; order Coleoptera; family Staphylinidae; genus Othius; species Othius punctulatus. The sequence continues at coordinate 17,322,512 of OX638144.1, forward strand.
AATCAAGATAAGACACCTGAAGAAGCCACAGTGGAGCGAAACATGTAGTGAAATGTGAAATAAATAATGTTTTGAAATGGATAAAGAAAATATTATTTAGTAATAATTACACTGCCCAATAAAATTATTCTTTGTGTTTTCTTTTGCTAGGATTTGTTTAACGTTTTTCTTTCATTTCAATGCACTAATTATCAATACAACATTAGTTTTTGTGTAACAGCTCCAGTTTTTGAAATATTTTAATAAGACTCCTGCTTGATATTTGGAAAAAAATATCCCAATTTTACAGAGAAAAAAAAAGTTACTTCCACATGTATGCATTCTCTGAATTCCTATACCAATCCTTTTCAAGGTTGAGTAAAAGTTCTTAATTGTGCAGGAACATTTTAAAATGTATCACAAATTCTCAACTATGGAATAACATTTGAGAGAAATAATCAAATTATTGAAAATTTACATTAGAAACTTCAGCACATTTTAAAATTTAGCAGGTTCAGATATTTTCAGATATTATCAATATTTTCAATACATGCTAAATTTATAAATAACAGATAACTTTGATTACTTTGTTTTCCTATTTTATCATCTTATTATTGTTATATGTTACCGTATATTCATAAATGAACAGCGTATAATTTCGGCGAATTAATACAGATAGCATTTTCAAACTTGATATTTAGCAGAAATTTTCAAAAAATTTGTAGAGATATTTGCCATGCATTCTCCGAATTCCAATATCAATTTTATCATCTTATTATTTATTACCGTATATTCATAAATTATGCATGAATAGCGTATAATTTGGGCGAATTAATGCAGATAGCATTTTCAAACTTGATATTTAGCAGAAATTTTCCCAATTTTATAAAAATATTTGCCATGCGTTCTCCGAATTCTAATATCATTTTTAAATTCCTTTTAAATTATGAGAAAACTTTGTTAATTTTTGAGTAGCATTTTTAAATTTATCTAAATATTCTCAACTATGGCATACAATTCAAGAGAAATAATCTGATTATAGGAAATTGTCATTTACCTAACTTCGGCGTATTTATAAATTTGACAGTTTTAAATTCAAAAATATTTCCAAACTTGGCAGAAATCATTCTAACGTTTGGAAAATTATAATCTAATTATTAATAATTGACATTAGATACAACCTACGGCACATTTCCAAATTTGGCGGTTTCAACAATATTTGCCAATATTCTAATTTTGGAGAAATATTTTTAAATTTACCCTGAATTTTTGATCGCAACTTTATAAATTTGAACTGAATTATCGCAATACAAATTTTAAGATTTATTAAGAATCTTTTAAATCTCCTTTTGTTTAAGAAGAGTAATAAAATTGAGAAAATTTATGACAAATATTAAAATATTTCTGCAAAATTTTGAGATATTGTTAAGTTTGGAACTACGAAATTTTTAAATATCCAATTTTCGAGTACTTAGTTTCGAAGGATTATCTGCAATAATTAGAATACTTCACTCAAATTTTGGAGCTTGGTTGATACTTATGTCGCAAATATAAAAAAAAAATCCTTAAGAATGAAGAAAATTTACCCCAAATTTAAGAGGATTGTTAATAAGGATTGAGAAAATTCATGATAAACTTAAAAATATTTCTCCATAATTAGGAAAATTTCTGTGAAATTTTAAAATATTCTTAAGTTTGGAAAGGCTCTTTGCAATACTTTGAATAATCCTTTGAAATGTTAGGCAGATTTTGAATGATATTTTTAAAGAAACTGTTAAAAAACTACCTTTATATATATATAAAAAAAAGTTATTTTAGTATTCCAAAAAGTTTGAGCTGCTAGAAGAAAACCAGTATTATTTTGTAATTAGCACCTAAGATGTACTTAGAAACAGTCATTAAAATTCAGGAAAAAAAATCAGTTTTGGACTGTATTATTATAATATAAAAAAAAGTTAATTGTTTCTTTTTACGATTGTAAATTTTATACAGTGGTAGTTATCGTTGCAGGTGATAACATGTGCACTTGCAGTTAAATATTGATTCAATTAAAAGCAAGTGGCACACGTTTACTCTAGATAAACGCAGGTGCTGCGAGGCGAAGTAATTTAGCTTGCATTAGAAGCGATTAAGGTGATGCAATTAAAATTAGACTTGAGGCCCATATAGTTTCTAAGCGGGGCGGCCTTTAATTGAATTTGAACTTGGCTCCCTTAATTGGCAAAGATCATGACTGTGGAAAGTTCGCATTGAATTACGGTCCAAATTGACACACTTCATACTCGGATTCTCATGTAAAGCAATTTGAGACCCAACTGAAATAATGCAAATCTAAGTGCGGCGGAAATTTTACAATTAATAATAATTACGAAAGTCTTCTATGAAGCAATTAATAACTTCAATTATTAATATTTTTGATACAGACATTGATATATGTGGGGAAATGCCTACGCCCATGATAATGGTTATGACAATTTATATGAATGGTTATGAGAATGGTAGTTGTTGCTAAAAGTTTAGAATTTTCGGACGAAACTAAAGGCCTCGCGTGTATAGTCCACGCCAGATAATTTGTAACTTTACCTATAAAACTGGAATGTCCCCATCCCTTCTATCGGACTAGATAACATAAATACAAGGGCATCTTTCGGAAGATTCTCCTTAGTTGAGGTACCATAGTAAGCTTCAAGTTCCTGGGCAATGCTGTTGCTTATTCCAAAGCACTTCATTTGTATGGGATCAAAGGAATATATTTAAGGTTTATGGCTCTAAACCGACCTCGCAAGTTTAGGGTGCATTATCCTTAGCCGATTCAACCAGCAGGCGGGATTTTGGTTTTATGGGAAAAGTGACAAATTATCTGGCGTGGATTTCATCAAAGAAGATACATCCGCCTTGGTAAATGTATCTTCTTTGACTTCATGTACCTGTTGAAGTGTTTCCTGAAGGCCCCACTGACCCAATAGAGCGCCACAGGATTCACGCACGAGTTCAAGTAGTACAAGCAGAAGCCTGCGATCCTGAGGCAGTGCCAGAAGGCGTTGTAGTGCTCCTGCGCCTTCGGATCGAAGTAGAAGAACAGCATGAAGATGTGCGATGGCAGCAGGCAGACGGCGAACACTAACACGAAGACGAGCACCGTGAAGGCGACCTTCTTCCTCGCCCGAATCTGAAAGTCCAGACGCTTAAAACACCACCAACTCCTGACTATCCCCGTGCACCACCTTACCTGCCTCTGGGTGCCCTGCACCTCGCCCGGCACGTTCTTGGTGCTGGCCAGCAGGTGGTTGGCCATGATCATGTAGAAGACGGCGATGATGATGAGTGGCAGCACGTAGAGGATGAGGAACTTGACGGTGACGTTCACCTGTGCGTACAGCTTGCCCCATTTCTTCGGGAAGGGGTAGCAGACTGTCAGGCGGATCACGTGGTTGTCGTCTTCGACGCCCATCAAGTGCGAGCCGATGGCCGATGGGATGGCGCAGGTGATGGCCAGGATCCAGATGAAGATTGCAATGCCCACGGTCATTCTGGTCGCTTTCTTGCTAGATCCTGCAAAGATAGAAACCATGTTTGGTTATTTATTCAAAGAAAAAACAATGGAAGCTCTTCCAAATATGGTTCAAGGAACACCGTTATTAATTCATTATTACATCTCTGTTGTACTAAGGCTAAACCCAATATATCATATAAAATCCATTCTATCGAATTTATTTTTCCAGATAAGTACAGACCTTAGCAAAGATCTCATTGGACAAACCCATATATGGTGCTCATGCTCATACAATACGTAGAACCAAAATAAGGGCTTCCACATCTACGTTTTTTTGAGATTTATGGGGTCGGGCACCCAATAAAATTTGTATTTTTGATTTTTGACTTATCGGGTTTTGCTTTAGAATTTATCCCATAAAACACAGACTTGTTACGAAAACCAACCAACAGCCTCGGATAGGACAGTAAAACCAAAGACAACAACAGGATGGAAATGAGGATAAGACAATAGACAATTCCTATAGCGATAGCATTGCCATAGCGTAGCGTTGCGAAGGGAGGTACGAGATGAAGGTACACTCAAGAAACGGCCTAAAGATAGACGGTGGTATCAGCACTACGTGTGAAATAAAGAGAGCTTATTCTTATCTAAAGATCTAAAACGGCCGATAAGTGCTGTAATATGAGATCGTATGGTTCAGTTCTTTGACTGATAATGCTGGGGCCCAGAAAAACCATAAAGGGCCACTCAACCACTTAGTCACTCAATGCACAAATCATACTTTAATGGCGGTCAAAATCCCGGTATTTTACCGGTTTCGACGCAGACAAATACTTGACCAAATACTTGTTGTTAATTTGACCAATTTGTACAATTCCGAGTGAAAATTTTCCTCCTCGAGTTTTCCTTTTCGTAAATTATATAGAGCTGAATATATTTTTTTACTAAAGAATCAGGCAGCTTCAATAGAACTTTTATCAAATTTTTGGGTAAGTTGGAAAAATTGGTCCATTTTTACAATCGGATTTGAAATATTTTCAGATTATCACAAATGGTGCTAAAAACTGCAATGTCAAAAAATCTAAAATCAATTAAATTAAATAAAACCTAGACAGTAGTAGTAGTAGTCTCGGAAATTTAGATATATAAAATGAGTAATGTAATTGGTTACGATTAAATTTAAATGCAATTTACTGCAATTTTATCTAGTATTAGTATCACACTTTATTGAATTATGAATTCTATAGGTTTGACCACATGGGCTGGCAATTTGACGAATTTGTTGGACAGTTCCTAGTGAAAATTTGATAGATTTTTCGTTTTCGTACATCATGAAAAGCTAAATATATTTTTTAACTAAAAAATCAGGCAGAATCAATAGAAATTTTATCAAATTTTGGAGGTAAGTTGGAAACATTGGTCCATTTTTACAGTCGGACTTGAAAATTTTTCAGATTTTCACAAATGGTGCTAAAAACTTCATCGATGCAATGTCAAATAATCTAAAATCAATTAAATCAAATATAACCAAGACAATAGTAGAATTATTCTTAATCGGAAATTCAGATATATAAAATGAGTATGTAATTAGTTAGGACTATATTTAAATACAATTACAGTTAAAATTGCAGTAAATACAATTTACTGCAATGTTAACTAGTATTAGTATCACACTTTATTGAATTATGATGCCTATAGTTTTGACAACATCAGCTGGGCATTATCAAACTTATAGTTTTGATTAATGAATATTGAAATTATTGAAAATTAAACAATTGTAAAATGATTCAAAATATTAATAATATAACAGGAAATTTTATAAATATTGATAAAACTTCACAATTCCGAGTGAAAATTTGATAGATTTTCCCCTTTTCGTAGATTATGAAGAGCTACATATATCTTTTACTAAAAAGCCAGGCAGCATCAATAGAAATTTTAATAAATTTTGGAAGTTAGTTGGAAAAATTGGTCGATTTTGACAATTAGAGTTGAAAATTTTACAGATTTTTATAAATGGTGCTAAAAACTTCATAGATGCAATGCCAAATAATTTAAAATCAATTAAATTAAATATAACACCGAAACAGTAGTAGAATTGTTCTTAATCGGAAATTGAGATAAATAAAATAAGTATGTAATTAGTTAGGATTATATTTAAATGCAATTTACTGCAAATTTAACTAGTGTTAGTATCACACATTATTGAATTATTATGTTTTGTTTGTGAAAAACCATAATACCATAAAAAAATTGAAAATTACCATTAAAAATATGTGTTTCTACATTAAAATCGTATTTTATTGCAGAAACGAGTCAACTGCAATATTTTCAATACTTTTTTACAATTAAGGGAGAAATATTATAATTCAATTACAGGAAGCATCAACTTCGGGAAGTTGTTAACTAATATTAGAAAAAAATTCAGGTGAAAATCCCAACAATTTGAAACGGTGCACTTGACCAGTTTCTGAAATAATTCTGTAACGATTCAATTTTGATTATTGAATATTGAATTGATTGTAAATTGGAAAATTGGAAAATAGTTCAAAATATTGATAATATATCAGGATATTTTATAAATATTGATAAACCTCCCGAAACTCCTTTGAAATTGTCTCGAAAAGTAGAAAAAACAAAATATAAAAATAATACGAAATTCAAGGAAACTACTTGTAGGACACTGATATAAATTTGTGTAATATTCTATTAAATTCGTACAAAACGGTTCTAAATTTTCTATGAAATCTATGAAATTGCATGACACAATGTGATATATTTAAGGAATTCCTATAGAATTCTATGATATTTTGGAATACCATAAAAAGGTTAAAATACTAATAAAGCTATGGTACACTGTTGCATGAATTTCACACATTTTATATTTATCAATACTAATTCAGTAAATATTTCATAATATCATCAATATTTTATAAAACTTCGACTGTATAGTTGTATTTTTACCCGTTTGGGATGACATCAGAATTTTTGCATGATATAATGAGATATACTTAAGGAATTCGTATAAAATTCCATATTTTGAAATTTCATGAAAAGGTTAAAATACTAATGAAGCTGTGGTAAACCCTTGATGAATTTCATACTTTTCATCTTTATTAATACTAATTTGGCATATATTTCATAATATCATCAATATTTTTATAAAACCTCGACTGTATAGTTGTATTTTTACCCTTTTGCGATGACGTCAGAATTTTCTCTCTCGTTTTGTTTTTAGTTAAAAGACAGACATAGAAAATAAACCATCAAACAAGGGCACTTCCTTAATTAATAGAAATTTATTTGACTCATGTTAATGAAAAACCACAAAGGGCCACTCAACTCCCAAATCACGCTATAATGGCGGTCACAATCCTGGTATTTTACTAGCTTCGACGCAGACAAATACTTGACCAAATACTTGTTGTAAATTTGACGAATTTTGACAGTTCCGAGTGAAAATTAGATAGATTTTCCCTTTTTCGTAGGTTATTAATAGCTACATATATTTGTTTACTAACAAATCAGGCAACATTAATAGATATTTCAATAAATTTTTGAGGTTCGTTGGAAAAATTGGTCCAGTTTGACAGCTGGAGTTGAAAAATTTACAGATTTTCGGAAATTATGCTAAAAACTTATCGATCAAATAATCTAAAATCAATTAAATTAAGTATAACCAAGACAGTAGAAAATTGTTCCTAATCAGAAATTGAGATATATAAAATGAGTATGTATTTAGTTAGGAGGACATATATTTAAATACAATTTACTTCAATTTTAAAAAGTATTAGTTTCACAGTTTATTGAATTATGATGCCTATAGCTTTGACCACATCATCTGGCCTTTATTAAACTTATAGTTTTGATTAAAGAATAATGAATTGAATGAAAATTTAAAAAAATGTAAAATAGTTCAAAATATTAATAATATAACAGGGAATTTTATAAATATTGATAAAACTTCACACACTCCTATAAAATTATCTCGAAATAGATAATATCTGATTGACATAGAACAATGTTAACATTGCGCGAGGAACGATCTCACAAAATTGTTATTAGTAAACCTAGTTAAAGAAAGTTGACAATAAATTATGTTTTTCGAAATAAGAATCGAAATATCTATACTCGTTCGCCTGCTCAAGGTAAATATAATAGAACAAAATTAAATAAGAAATCTATGTCGGGAAATGTAATTTCGAGCATTGTCAGCTTTCGAGCTGTTTTGCATTGGTTATTCGAAAGTATTGTGTATAATTTTGTTGTTATTTTGGATTTTGGTTACACAAGTTAATATTATATTGATGTTATATAATTACAATATAATGGAGGTAATAAAATTTATATTATTATTGCATTAAATATTTATATTTTATATTTGTATTACGCGTGTATTATTTTATTATGTTCGTGGCTAGGATGGCGCAAATATTGTATTATTTGAATATAATTGCTGGCAATTGTTTCTCTTTATATTTACTTAAGTTAATCCTCGCACAGGAAAACATTTCTGCGCCATAAATTAAAGAGGATTACATCGTATTGACGTTGTGGAGAGGCAAATTTGCATTGCTGAAGATTTACATATAGGCCGAACTAAAGCCGACTGGTCTTCAAACACGACGAGGATTCAAAATCATTTTATCTTACATTACAATGCATTTCTAACGGCCCCCTTTATTTAGTGCTAAGGGTAGCTTGACACCCCATAGTAGTGTTAAATATTATCTTAATGTATATTTTCTATCCTTTTCGGCGCAATATTTTGCTCATTACAATCAACTTACTTATCTAAATCAGTTTGGAAATTAGTATAAACAAAGCGCTTGGTTAAGTTTCACAAATTTTTAATAGAAAAACTGATAATGGTCATGATACCGAAACAATTGTACTTAAGCGTTAATTGTGAACTTGAGCAAGTACTTCATTTATACTAATTTAATGATATTGCACCAAGTATTAACCACCGATTCATACAATCTTATTTTGGATATGTTAGTTGAACTTCTTTGCCTAGTTTTCAAATAATTTGCCCATCTACTGAACCATCTATCAGCTAAAGAAAATGTACCTACTGTACAAAGCAATTTAAAGGTGACACAGATTATTATTGGATATTAATTGATATTATTAAATATTAATAATCATCGTCGTAGGAAATATCATCGCAAATACAATCCAACGCTATTTTAATTATAGTAGATAGTACTATTTCATATCAATGTATCAATTAGCAAATACCATTTTACACAGATATTACTTTGTATCAATTGAGTAAAAGTTTTCCCAATACAATAGGATCGCCTTTTTCCATGGCTTTGTAATGTTCCCACGTCTTTATACTACCGATAATCCAATTTATATCCTCTACAAAAACAACTCGACATTAACAAAATAAAGCGATTTACATTTTATCTGCTCTGAAAACAGTTTGCGACTGAGCAAACGCGATTCGAATTAAACTTTCAATTATGTTTCTGCTGTATCTGCTCCGTTCCATTTATCATTGCTTGGATAGGATGGCAAGGCGAGGAATTGATTCGTTGAAAAATGGGCTTTTGAAGGTCCTTAATCACTCGTTGGAATTTAATTCGCGTGTCACTTACACCGTACTTCGGGGATGCTCTGCTCACGCCTGTGATTTATGGTCCTGCAGGACGTAGGGAATGGCAGAAACGGTCAGCAGGATCACAGAGCGAGTAGGTAACTCGTAATGAAGGTATTGGGTAAAAATGGTACTACATATTAGTGTTTGTAGATTTGCAGATTCAATTGGGATAGGTTAAGTAGGTATCTACTGAGAGATTATTTTAAAACAATTGTTAGTCCAGATAAAGTAAAATGTGATGAAAAGGAAAAATTCTAAGTATTTTGTGATTGTTTATATTATTTTCTTACTAGTAAATGGTTTAATTTTGTAGAATTATGTCGACGTAATTCCTAAAAAAATTTGCGAAAAAAGTGAAATTATTAGTGGGAATTTTTATGTATGAATAATTATTAACCCTACACCCATAAGGGTAGAAAGGGATATTGACCTAATAGTAAATATACTAGTGAGAATTTTTTATTTTTAAAATTTGAAATCATTATTAAATAATTTTGATTATTTATTTTTGGTGACGGCGCCGGGCTAAGACATTTAATTTGTAATTCATACACGGTAAAATTAGTTTTGAGTTTAGAAATGCAGCGTAATATATTTACCTCCACCCCAATATATAACTTATTAAAGTTATATTTCAAAGGGCGCCATTTGTAAAAAACGGTTGAGCAAAACTGAGAAAGACTATAGAATGTGTGTGTCCTTTTAACAAACTTTTCTAACTTTAGAATCGTTACCATCGCTATTTGTTTGAAACTTTCATGTCATCAAAATTTCAAACTCTTCGACAATTAATAAAATAATGTCATCATTAAAATAACCCTTTCAAGATTGCAAGGATGATTGCAATCATCCTTGCAATATTGTAAATTCTTAAATATACACAAAAATTGCAATACAAAATGCAAATACAAAACATTACCAAATTTAATATCAAATCTCTACAACTTTCTTAAAATGTTCATTGCTTTTTTTTATTTTTTTTTTAAAGTAATTTATTCATATTATTACAGCATGTTTGTTTATTCAAACTCATTGCTCATTTTTCAAACTCATTTTTCTTGTTGCCTATTAATAAATAGGCTGATTATAGAGATAACATCCAATCAATAATATTATGCGAGTCAAACGAAATCGCAGTCATATTTTCATAATTTGAATAAATATTATTTTGATCCTTCCTTTGAGACCTTTCCTGCTCGCATATATTCCGCAGAATAATAAACTTTAATAAATTCATGCCCCAGGAGACCCTTTATATCGATTTTTGGACGGAGAATAAACACAACCAAGCAGTTATGTGCAACAATTCTGTGGTGCTTTGCTTACACTATTCAGAATTGACTGAGAGGTTGGTTGCATATAACACTCACTTATTTGTAGGTAGTTCAGGATTGTTTTGAATTTGTAAGCTACCTATTCATTACAAATTTGCATACAATAATAACAAACTTTACGTTCAATGATTTACCGCTAAATAGTTATAATCATTGTTCGTTTACTTTGGCGTGCATTATTACAACGTACAACGAACTAAAGCACGTTAACGTAATTCTATAGTTATTTATACATTGCAGTGCCGATTTTACGCTGATAACGCTTGGAAAGGTCGCCTGACACATGGTTATGGCTACAAAAAAACTAGAAATGCATTTATTACATACTTTCTAACTTGCACTCAATATCTGTCACTAGATATCACTAATAAAGTATGAGTAATATTTAAGAATATCACATAATATCAAATTATCATAAATATCTCAATTTTTAAATATAACATATCATTCCCATTTTATGTAATACATAATTACACATATTTCAATTGTTTTAATAAATTATATAATTATTAATGCGATCATTTTTGTGATATTTCTAAAAACCTATGATTATAATTTGAGAAATTGAAGTTAAAGTTGCATGTTCACAGCAATACGCAAATATCTCTATAATCACGCATTAGATAATAATAAAATTAATTATTTTACATAAAGGCATATCATTCAATATCGTAAATAAATTCTAGTAATATCTGTACGCCAGATTGTAAGATTTCACTCATCAAGTATCAATAAAATTTTAGAATATCACATAGGTAATATGCAATTATCATAAATATCTCAATATTTGTATATAGGATATGATTCGCATTTTATGTAATATATAATAACACATATTTAAATTGTTTTAGAAATTTATAATATTATCATTGCGCTAGTTTTTGAGATATTTCTAAAAACGTATGCTTACAATTGGATAAATAGAGGTTAAAATGACATGTTCACAGTAATACGCAAATATCTCTATAATCACGCATTAGATAATAATTAAATTAAATATTTTACATAAGGGCATATTATTTAATATAGTAAACAAATTCTAGTAATATCTGTATGCCAGTTTGTAAGATATCACTCATCAAGTATGAATAAATTTTTAGAAAATCACATAATACCAAATTATTTATCAAGTTTTAAACATTCGACATGATTCATATTTTATATAGCTAATACATATCTTTCAATTGTTTTTGTAAATTATAATATTATTGATGGGCTAGTTTTTGAGGTAAGGATACATATGTTCAAAATTTGAGACTTTGGACTTAAAATTGCGTGACCACATTAAAAAGCAAATATCTGTATAATAACACATTGGATATAAGTGAAATTAAATATTTTATCCACAATCACATTATAATTAGAGTCTTATCCACAGTTATAAAGCATACAAAGTACCACTTTATCCGCTAGTGGAATAATGAAATTACTTTATTCCACTAATGGAGTAATGAAAAATACAATGTTAAATCAATTACATTTCATTTATTATCAATATAAATATATTAAAATATTTTTATGATATTTCACTTCATTTCCATTAATAACAAGCTTGTAGTTGTCATCGGTTTCAGAACGCACAGTCGAAGTTTTTCAATTCAACACCTCCCAATATTTTTTTATTTAATTTTTCAGTAGTTTTTGACATTACAAATGACATATGATTTGACTGTTAGAGGAAATGTCAATCATTTTTTTATGAAATCTGATTTTAATGACCGTGATTGTAGATAAAACGTTGTATTGCATTTGTGTTTTAGTCGCGTTTTATCCACTTGAGAAAATTAAACCCTCGAGCTTTGCTCTCGGGTTTCAACTTTCTTGCGTGAATAAAACACCATTTAAAACACTTATACAATAAATAACTATTAAATAAAGATACATTAATCAATATCAGCAATCAATCTTAGTAATAGCAATACCCCAGTTTGTAAGATATCACTGACAATGTTTGAGTAAAATTTTAAAATATCATAATTACTCAAGTTGTAAACATTTGATACGATTCCCATTTTATGTAATACATATAACATATCCTTCAGTAGTTTTAGTAAATTGTAGGTATCATCATTGATGCGCTAGTTTTTGAGATATTTCTAAAAACATGCTTATAGGATTTATTGTTTGAGCTCATGATATATTTACAGTAGGAATAGATGTTGATACTAGTCTGTAATATTGAGATATTAGTCTTCAACTTTCGAACATTTTCTAGGGTTTCATAATGGTTTTGTTAAGTTTTTGAGATGTACTTCAATGCTCGTAATTTTGAACTTTAAATATTCCTTTTGAAATTACGGACTTTTTATCTTATTTATTTTTTTAATTACACATTTTTGAAATTTACACAAAATTTTGTGAATGTTTCTGATTTTTTTTGTAAAATTTGCTGTAATTTCTTGTTTATTTGTGAATTTTCTCCAATTTTCTCGTTTTTGGTTTCTTAAGTTTCCCTGCACTTATGTCTACTTCTTACCAAGTAATATATGTATAAGTATCTTCAATGCGCTAGTTTTTGAGATATTTCTAAAAACATGCTTATAGGATTTATTGCTTGAGCTCATGATATATTTACAATAGGAATAGATGTTAATACTAGTCTGCAATATTGAGATATTAGTCTTCAATTTTCGAACATTTTCTAGGGTTTCATAATGGTTTCGTTAAGTTTTTGAGATGTACTTCAACGCTCGTAATTTTGAACTTTAAATATTCCGTTTGAAATTACGGACTTTTTATCTTATTTATTTTTTTAATTACACATTTTTGAAATTTACACAAAATTTTGTGAATGTTTCTGATTTTTTTTGTAAAATTTGCTGTAATTTCTTGTTTATTTGTGAATTTTCTCCAATTTTCTCGTTTTTGGTTTCTTAAGTTTCCCTGCACTTATGTCTACTTCTTACCAAGTAATATATGTATAAGTATCTTCAATGCGCTAGTTTTTGAGATATTTCTAAAAACATGCTTATAGGATTTATTGTTTGAGCTCATGATATATTTATAGTAGGAATAGCTGTTGATACTAGTCTGCAGTATTGAGACATTAGTCTTCAATTTTCGAACATTTTCTAGGGTTTCATAATGGTTTCGTTAAGTTTTTGAGATGTACTTCAACCCTCGTAATTTTGAACTTTAAATATTCCGTTTGAAATTACGGACTTTTTATCTTTTATCTAGAAATTTACACAAAACTTTGTGAATGTTTCTGTTTTTTTTGTAAAATTTGCTGTAATTTCTTGTTTATTTGTGAATTTTCTCCAATTTTCTCGTTTTAGGTTTCTTAAAATTCCCTGCACTTATGTCTACTTCTTACCAAGTCATATATAGTTGTATTTTTTCCCATTTTAGATGACGTCATTGTCTGGTAAAGTTACGTATGTCTATGATCTCATTAGAAGCAAACTTAAATTATCAAATGTAACTAGGAATACTTGTAAATCAATACTTGTGAATATTTCTGAAATTTTTGTATAATATGCTGTAATTTGTTGTTTAATTGTCAATTTTCTGCAATTTTCTTGTATTTTGTTTCTTTAGTTTCCCTGCACTTACGCCTACTTCATACCAAGTAATATACAGGGTGTCTACGCTACACCGTTCGTTAAAAGTTTACCGGGTTGCCATTGTACTATGTTGTGCACATGTTCCAATTTAAGCAAGGAATTCAAAAATATAATAATATATGGGGTGTTCTATTTAAAATAAGAAAGTTGGTGCTACTTCCGGTGGAACCGGAAGTGATAGAAAGTTGAAAATATTTCAAATGAGGATAACTGATTCAACCGCTCGACGAGGATTTTTTGAAATTTTTAATACGACGGCAACCCCGTAAACTTTTAAGGAATGGTTTAGCGTAGACACCCTGTATATAAAAATCTTTTCTTATTTTTATTACTTTATTGTATCTTCTTGATCTTACTACCTAGTTTCGGCTATATTCTTTAGCCATCTTCAGAGGTTAATTCTACAATATATATTTAAATATAGAAAGTATATTATAAAATAAGTATGTGTTTTATGTGGTGTATGTGTGTTTTGTGTATGTGTCTTTTAATTTAAATTAATTTAATTGCGTTATGAAAACAAAAACCTGACATCAATTTCTGACGATTTTTTTTTCATATAAATAAAATATCGTCAACATATTTCTTCCAAAGTAGTTTGTAATTGTTAAAAGGGTTTTTATTGCTGATAATAATGTTTTCTAAGAAAATATTTGATAATATTCCACTTGTTGGTAAACCCATTGAGAGGCCATCAGTCAGTTTGTAATAATTGTTATTGAAAAGGCAAAAATGTTGTTCTATTGTTAATTTATTATGTCTGTATATTCTTTAATGTCACGTATGTGTTCTTTGATTATATTTCTCGTATAGTTTAATGTTTCTGTTATAGGTATATTAGAGTATAAATTAGTTATGTCAAAAGAAGCTAATGTGTATTCTTGTGGTAATTTTATTTCATCGATTTGTTCGATTAATTCTAATCTGTTTATTGTATGTTTTGGAATGTATTTTATTGTGTTGTTCAGGAGGTTGCTTAAAAATTGTCCACTGTTGTTTGTAGGTGAGTTTGTAGATGTTATTATGGGTCTGATTGGGATTTCTGGTTTATGTAATTTTGGTTGTCTATATAATTTTGGTGAAGTTGAGTTCATTGGAATTAGGTTTTTAAAATTGTTAGTATGTTTTTTTAATGTGTTTTTTGATTTTTTATGGTGGTTTTTGTTTTATTAATGAAATTATCCTTCTTCCATGTCATTATTGGAACAACATTTGTATTAGTTTGTTTAATCCACATAATGATAAATTTGAAATATTAAAAATACATATCAAGTTTTTTGGATTTTTTGAAAGAAAAAAAAAGTTTTTCTTATATAAGTATCTTTGTTTAGAATTACCAGTACTGCATTTTTAGCTGCATCTAGATTGTTTTGGTTTATTTGTTTTTTTTAATATTTTTAAGAATTATTTTTTTCATTTCTTATTGTTTTATTTATTTGATTATGTTTCTCTGTTTGCTTTATCATTTTATGCTTTCACCTTTAATGTTTTCTTCTTCAGGGTGATTTTTTAAAGCAGCATCCAGTTCAATCGTTTACCCTTTATAACACTGGTCGATATATCGACCAGTGTTGAAAAATATAGTAAAAAGTCAATGGTTGTATTTTCGACCAGTTCTGTATAAGAGCCTCATTTGCTGAGGATTTTGGACCAAAGCTTACTACTGATACTGATTCATCGTTGGGTATTTTCAATATTTTGTTTGATCAACAATTGATCGACCTGATAATTTCACAGTCGAATCTGTATGCTGAGCAAAAAGGCAGTTAGCTAGATTTATAAGAATATGAACTAAGGGCCTTTTTAGGACTGTTGATCCTAATGGCTTGACCGTCTTGACCATCTACCTAGCATTCGGCTCTACTGGTCGACAGATGTAAATTTTTATAAAGCCAGAATTGCTGAAGTCATACCAAAGAAGAGATTCTTGAGGATATTGCACTTCTAAATGATAACTCAAAAATGCCAAAGAAAGGAGAAGACGATTTCGATAAATTTTATAAAAACTCACCCACAATGAAAAAAATTGAATGAAGATCTCTAAGCAGCTTTCAGTCCACCAAGAAATTTATCTGTGGATGAAAGTATGGTTACATTCAAATGCAGAACCAGCCTGAAACCTTATATGCCTATGAAATCATTAACGAGAGGTTTCAAAGTCTGGGCTATAGCTTGTGCTAAGACAGGATACCTTCTGCAATTCTCAGTATATGAAGGGAAAAAAGAGAGTGACAAGATGGACCTCTCGGTGAGCGTGTTGTTCTTGAAGTCATTCAAAGAAAAACATTACTGCGTCTTCCTCGATAACTTTTTCACGAGTTAGGCATTGCTGAAAAAACTTCTGGAAAGGTCTTTATGTGGCTGTGGGACTGTTCGTACGAATAGGAAGAATTTTCCGAAAAATAATCTTACTGACGATAAAAATCTGGCTTCTGGGCAATATGATTCTGTGAATTATCGTGATATATCAGTTGCAAATTGGAGAGATAGGGGAAAGAAATGCGTAGTTCTTGCATGTACAATGCACAGTATTACCGAAATTTCAGCTGTTTTGTTTTTGAACAAACATTTTCAAAGGATTCTGGTAGGATGCCCCTTATCAATAGCTGATTATAGCAAGAATATGGGGGATGTAGACATGTTCGACCAGCTTCACGAATGCTACAATATATCATGGAAATCATGACGATGGTGGTTGAAACTCTTCTACCATTTCCTAGATTGTGCAAACGTCAATTCATATATATTACACACAACTGCTTCAATGAAAATAAACAAAAAACAGAAATCTCATTTATCTTATAGGCGAATATTCTGGTTGTAAACAGATAGCCTTACGGTTCATCACAGGCAAAAATAAGATGAAGAAGATGGGCGAACGTGCAATCTCCGTTGAAAACACGATCAGACTATCAACTGTTGGGAATAATTTACCTCAGTTGACTACTTCTTGGAGATGCGGTAGATGCAGCACGGAGAAAAAGCGAAACAGATCTAATGTGCAATGTTCGAAGTGCAAGGTTGCTCTTTGTATTCGATGTTTCGTATCTTTTCATAAAAAGGAATTTTAATAAAGTGTAAGGTGCTTCATGGACACTGTTCCAAATATCGACCATTTTTTGTCAAACTCGCAATATGTATTTTTTTGTATGTCCCAATAAACATAATTTTGCATTAAATTGTGAGTTTTTTTGTTTTTCGTTATTTGCCCTATAAAGGGTTAATAAAGGTAGATTTATTTTTTCTATAGGAGGAGCATATTTGTGTGCTTTATTTAGAAGTTCTATTCCCTTTTTATTGAATTGAATATTTGATAGATTTGTAAATTTATCTTTTACTGTTTTTGTGTTGTTTTGTATTGTGTATGTTTGATTGTTGTTTAATGAATTTTTATTTTTAAGTATATTGATATTCCAGTTTTATTCATTATTTGTTTTTCATAGTAGTCTTCTGTGTCTTTCTTTCTTAATATATTGGTCTTTTTGTTTTTCTTGTATTTTATTATTTTCAGAGTATTTCCATGTTTTAGTTTAGCTTCTTCTTCTAACATGTTTACATGATGTTTTTTGTGTATTCTATTTTTTAATATATTATGGATATTTAAGTTGGATTTTTGTTTTGATTTTATCTAGATTTGCGTAATGTTTATACATTTAATTTTTTAGTTTAGTTTATTTAAGAAGAAAACAATAAAAGAAATCTTTATTTGATTTGATGCAGTAAATTTGTGTTTATCTCGGCATATCGCAAATTGTTATTACAGGCATTTATACTGGAACATTTGCAGCAGCACTTCCAGTAATCGCGCCTTCAAAAGGCTTATCGCACGCGAAGAGGATCGTGTAAGTGGCTGCAATTGCCCCGAACTTTTACTGTAACCACCGGCCATAAACGTGTTGAACCCTTTCGTTCGATCTTTTCTCCTGAGCTTTCGATAACAATCCATTCCCCTGACGAGCTTTTCTCGCCGTAAGCGCTAGCACTCACCTGTGGCGTGCAGCTTTTTCAGCGGGTCGACGATGGCGAAGAAGCGATTGCCCGAAAGCGCCGTCAGCGTGAACACGCTGACCCCTATGGAGATGTCCTTCGCCGTCTCGGACACCTTGCAGATGAGTTCGCTCCATGGCCAAGAGTCCACGGTGTAGATGATGGACGTGAACGGGAGGCTGGTGATGATCACGAGCAGATCGGCTAGCGCCAGCGATAAGATGTACCTGGAATTAAAGGCTGGATTAACGTGCGCTCTGGGGATAATCTCCTGCGGGATTAGGGCAGTGTAACCTCAGATGGCTTTTAATATTAAATATTAACGGGCAAGGCTGTGGCTTGATACTATCCCCCAAGAATTAACCTGATTACGTCTTGCGGGTCTCGGCTTTTATTTGCCCTTTTTTTAGTTTATCGCCAATAAATCCACAACTCATCAAACCGGGCACAATAAAACGGAGAGTGGTTTCGCAAATCTACAATAAACACGAAAATTTTATTTGCAATTTTTAATTGCGCCCTTTAACACCGTAACAAAAAATAACATTATCACACCCCCTTTATAGAATTAAACGGTATAAATTTAAAGACGTAATATTTTATTTCGTTTATTTGAAAATTTTATTATTTTAAATTGATTGGATTGTTATAGCAAAACCCACAGAACAGACAGGACCTTTATCTACATCCTACACTTACATTGACAGGATGAACGAATCGTAAGATAATATATCATATATGAACACATTTTATAACATCGTCATTTATTCCCTTTTTATCTCCAAACTATAAAAGTTAAGCTTCGCAACTATGAGACATACAAACATAATAGGTTTTTGCATATCAGGGTGATCGCTATTGTTCGCCAATGGACTACAATAAAATCTCGTACGAGTTGCTCCATATATTCATATTATGCTGGTTTTAGTTTGTATGAGAAATTCGAGTCCTGCCAGTTATTAAAATCTGTAGCAGTCGCAAGTGAAATTGTAAAATAAGCTTCAAACTAGTTTTCCCGTCATGCAGTAGATCGACACAAATGCGCTAAACTAAAACAATTAAAATGCTCTGTTGCCCCAGAAAGGAAAATATTTAATTAAAATTCTGAAGTTGCACATTTCCCTGTTAATTAATTCTATAGCATTGCTCAGCTCGTAATTTTTCTATGGCGGGGTCAAAACGCTGTACAGTCAGCTATATTATGGTTTTATACTTGAATATGCAAGTATGCTGTACCGTAGCAGGAATGCAATTTTATGTCGTAAAGCTCCAGTCCTCCAACCTCCATTGCAGACTATTTTATGATTTGTTTTATGATTCTTTGCTTTTAATCATATTACAAAAATAAATAAAAAAAACCACAAGATTAATTTAATACTTTATATTTTGTTATATCAAACTTCAATCTTAACAATTTGTGATATATACTAAAATGAAAATAAAATAATGATAAATAAAGACTAAACATAATAAATCTGTTCTGAATTATTGATCTGTTCGGTGGCGACTATTCATCGATGAACACAGGTAATTTACTATTCACCTCGAATGATTAGCAAATTTTTGTTCGCTGCTGATGATTTGTCGCATTAATAGCTTACGGATCGACAATAACTATTCACCGCGGGTCTTTCGTAATTATCTATTAGCCGCTAATGATTCGTCATTTTCTATTCATCGCGAGCTATTAATAATTATGTAAATTGACTATGTTGGTAGTCTTTTCGTTGTTAAAATAGGTCATTGACTATCCGTTACCACTAGTATTCTCCTCAAATAATTCACTATTGACTAATAGTCCACACATGTTCCGGTAATGGCTATTCATCGCTGACTCCAATTACTATTCGTCGCTGATTCCCATGACTGATTCATCGCAAACGATTTGGTATACGATAATAACTGATTGATACGGACACTTGCTATTGAGTATTCGTTGCTAAAGATTTGTAATTCACTATTCGTCAAGTGTAATTATTTTTTGACTATTTGTCTACAGGCTACCGATGACTATTCATCGCTAACGATTTTATATCGGGCATTAACTGTTTATACAGACAATTTATATTCAAATAGTCATCGCATCAGACTATTCATTGATGACTATTTATCGTTAACGATTTGGTATCGGACCAACACTGTTTAAATAGGCTATTCATTGATGATCAAGAGTAATTATTTTTTGACTATGTTTCTACAGGGTATCGATGACTATTCACCGATAGCAATTTGATATTAGACAAGAACTGTTTCCACAGACTATTCATTCATGACTATTCATTATTAACAATATGGTATAGGACAAAAACTGTTTCTAGGCCCTATTCATTGATGATTAAGAGTAATTATTTTGTTTCTCTTTTCTAAATACAATTGATGACTATTCATCGCTAACGATTTAATATCGGACAATAACTGTTTTTATAAACTATTCATTGATAACAATTCATCCCTAACGATTTGCTATCGGACAAAACCTGTTTCTACAGACTAGTCATTGATGATCGAGATGTATTTATTTTTTGACTACTTTTTTACAGACAATCGATGATTATTCATCGATAACGATTTGATATCAGGCAAGAACTGTTTCTACAGACTATTCATTGATAACTATTCGTCGCTAACAATATGGTATCGGACAAAAACTGTTTCTACACACTATTCATTGATGATCAAGAGTAATTATTTTTTTATTACTTTTTTAAATAAAATCTCGTTAACGATTTAATATCGGACAATAACTGTTTCTACAAAGTATTCATTGATGACTATTCATCGCTAACGATTTGCTATCGGACAAAAACTGTTTCTACAGACTATTCAACGAAGACTATTCATCGCTAACGATTTGATAACAGATAAAAACTGTTTCTACAGACAATTAGTTGATGATCAAGAGTAATTATTTTTTTACTACTTTTCTACAGACTACCGATGACCATTTACCGATAACGATTTGCTATCGGACAAAAACTGTTGCTACAGACTACTCATTCATGATTATTCATCGCTAACGATTTTGTAACGGACAAAAACTGTTTCTACAGATTATTCATTAATGACTATTCATCGCTATCGAGCTGGTATCGGACAAAAACTGTTTCTACAGACTATTCATTGATAATTATTCATCGCTAATGATTTGGTATTGGACAAAGACTGTTTAAACAGACTATTAATTCATGAGCATCAAGTGTACTAATTTTTTGACTACTTTTCTACAGACTATCGATGAGAATTCATTGATAACGATTTGATATAAGGCAAGAACTGTTCCTACAGACTATTCATTGATACCTCTACATCTAAATTCAATCTCGCTGACGATTTAATATCGGACAATAACTGTTTCTACAAACTATTCATTGATAACTATTCATCGCTAACGATTTGCTATCGGACAAAAACTGTTTCTACAGACTATTCAACAAAGACTATTCATCGCTAACGATTTGATATCAGATAAAAACTGTTTCTACAGACAATTCATTGACGATCAAGAGTAATTATTTTTTTACTACTTTTCTACAGACTACCGATGACTATTCACCGATACCGATTTGCTATCGGACAAAAACTGTTGCTACAGACTACTCATTCAGGATTATTCATCGCTAACGATTTTGTAACGGACAAAAACAGTTTAAACAGAGTATTCATTGATGAGCATCAAGTGTAATTATTTTTTGACTACTTTTCTACAGACTATCGATGACTATTCATCGATAACGATTTAATATCAGGCAAGAACTGTTCCTACAGATTATTCATTTATAACTCTACTTCTAAATACAATCTCGCTGACGATTTAATATCGGACAATAAGTGTTTCTACAAACTATTCATTGATGACTATTCATCGCTAACGATTTGCTATCGCACAAAAACTGTTTCTAAAAACTATTCAACGAAGACTATTCATCGCTAACGATTTGATATCAGATAAAAAACTGTTTCTACAGGCAATTCATTGATGATCAAGAGTAATTATTTTTTTACTACTTTTCTACAGACTACCGATGACTATTCACCGATACCGATTTGCTATCGGACAAAAACTGTTGCTACTGACTACTCATTCATGATTATTCATCGCTAACGATTTTGTAACGAACAAAAACTGTTTCTACAGACTATTCATTAATGACTATTCATCGCTACCGAGTTGGTATCGGACAAAAACTGTTTCTACAGACTATTCATTGATAATTATTCATCACTAACGATTTGGTATTGGACAAAAACAGTTTAAACAGAGTATTCATTGATGAGCATCAAGTGTAATTATTTTTTGACTAATTTTCTACAGACTATCGATGACTATTCATTGATAACGATTTGATATCAGGCAAGAACTGTTCCTGCAGACTATTCATTTATAACTCTACTTCTAAATACAATCTCGCTGACGATTTAATATCGAACAATAAGTGTTTCTACAAACTATTTATTGATGACTATTCATCGCTAACGATTTGCTATCGGACAAAAACTGTTTCTACAAACTATTCAACGAAGACTATTCATCGCTAACGATTTGATATCAGATAAAAAACTGTTTCTACAGGCAATTCATTGATGATCAAGAGTAATTATTTTTTTACTACTTTTCTACAGACTACCGATGACTATTCACCGATACCGATTTGCTATCGGACAAAAACTGTTGCTACTGACTACTCATTCATGATTATTCATCGCTAACGATTTTGTAACGAACAAAAACTGTTTCTACAGACTATTCATTAATGACTATTCATCGCTACCGAGTTGGTATCGGACAAAAACTGTTTCTACAGACTATTCATTGATAATTATTCATCAGTAACGATTTGGTATTGGACAAAAACAGTTTAAACAGAGTATTCATTGATGAGCATCAAGTGTAATTATTTTTTGACTACTTTTCTACAGACTATCGATGACTATTCATCGATAACGATTTAATATCAGGCAAGAACTGTTCCTACAGATTATTCATTTATAACTCTACTTCTAAATACAATCTCGCTGACGATTTAATATCGGACAATAAGTGTTTCTACAAACTATTCATTGATGACTATTCATCGCTAACGATTTGCTATCGGACAAAAACTGTTTCTACAAACTATTCAACGAAGACTATTCATCGCTAACGATTTGATATCAGATAAAAAACTGTTTCTACAGGCAATTCATTGATGATCAAGAGTAATTATATTTTTACTATTTTTCTACAGACTGTCGATGACTATTCATTGATAACGATTTGATATCAGACAAGAACCATTTCCATAAACTATTCATTAATGAGTATTCATCGCTAACGATTTGCTATTGGATAAAAACTGTTGCTACAGACTATTAATTCATGATTATTCAGCGCTAACGATTTTGTAACGGAAAAAAACTGTTTCTACAGATTATTAATTAATGATTATTCAACGCTACCGATTTAATATCGGACAAAAACTGTTTCTACAGACTATTCATTGATAATTATTCATCGCTAACGATTTCGTATTGGACAAAAACTGTTTAAACATTATTCATTGATGAGCATCAGGGGTAATTATTTTTTGACTACATTTCTACAGACTATTGATCATCGATAACGATTTTATATCAGACAAAAACTGTTTCTACAGACTATTCATTGATGATTATTCATCGCTTACAATATGGTATCTGACAAAAACTGTTTCTACCGACTCTGCATTGAAGGTCAAGAGTAATTATTTTTTGACAACTTTTCTACTACTATCGATGACTATTCATCGCTAACGATTTGAATCAGACAAGAACTGTTTCTACAAATTTTTCATTAATGACTATTCATCGCTAACGATTTGGTATCGGACAAAAACTGTTTCTATAGACTATTCATTTAAAATTATTCATCGCTAACGATTTGGTATCGGACAAAAACTGTTTCTACCGACTATTCATTGATGATCAAATGTAAATATTTTTTTACTACTTTTCTTCAAACTTTTACTCTATTTTACTATATTGTGGTCTAGTACACTATACTCCAATTTACTCCCCTATCCCATTTGCTGATTTTACGAAATGTTGCAATATGATGAACATAAAAAATAATTGGTTGGAGCTTGTGAAATATTAACACAGAGAAAAATAACAAATTATCCTTTTTCACAACGACATTTATTTCTCTAAATGTACATTTCGACCACTACGTAGTCATCTTCAGTAGAAATTTGTACTGAGTACATATTGCTTTTGAAATGTACATTTAGAGAAATAAATGTCGTTGTGAAAAAGGATAATTTGTTATTTTTCTTTAAATGATGAACATTATTTAATAATATTTAATGATTAACTGAAAAAAAATTAAAAAAACATACTTAACTATAGTCGTCCCATTGATAGCTGACAGTGACTTATCGCTCCATACTGCCTGAATTCGACATACGTTTCTTATTTCATTTCATTCTATTACATTTACATAACTTGCGCATACGATTGTATGCGCAGAAAGTGCGATTCTTTGTTCGAAAACACATCAGTCATTGTCAGCTTTCGTTAAGGCAACTATATACTAGATTTCGCTGCTTTTCTAATCTAATTTCAAATCTACTCCACTCTATTTTGCTGCATTCTACTATTTTATTTTCTACTTTATTGCATTCTTGCAGATCCTGCATACTCGCATACTCTGGTCGACTGCATTCTATTCTACACTTATCTGCTCTTCTTTATTCTATCATTTTCTATTCTATTTCAGTAAGATTAAAGTCGATAAGACTCGAATATTTAATGTTATAAAATGTATTTCTGAAATGCAATGCTTAAAGCACCTACAGTTTCTGGTGTTTGTAGTGTTGGCTGACGACTTTTATAATTATATTTGCGCCCACAGCGCTCATAATTAATTATGGCGCCTGGACTTGCATAATTAGTTATGAGATTGTACAGAATTAGATTCAAACTAATTAGTCATTAATTAAAGTCACAACTAATTAATTATATATACCAAATCTTATATACAATGGTATATGAATAATTTCTAAAAACCTGAAGCCGTTTCTCTTAGATAATATTAAAATATTTTTTTATTGTTTTCTTCCTTCTTTAAAGGAAACAAATATATTAACTTAAATAATTGTCGTTATGTACTTAGTTTATCAATGATTAGCGACGAAGAAATGTCGTCTGTATTACAAAATTAATGATGACTCGAAAAAATCATAATGAAACTTCAAATGTATTGAAGTTTGCAATGTTAGTTATGAGTAGTAAGACTGAAGCTATAATTCGTTAAAAAACAACTTCACTCAGGCCAGAAAATTAAACATGTGCATATTTCTTAAATAAGAATGCTATGATCTATCCAAATGTAATTAAAAAGGGATGGGGTTTCATTAAAAAAAAAGCTCTGACGTCATAACTTCAAAACAGGTGGAAATATGAAAATGGTCTCTACATTTTCCTTAAAAAAAACATTTTGACTTGTTGACCTATTTCACCACACGTTTTTCGCAAATTTCTCTAGAGGACAAATTAAATCGAGTTTTTGAAACTTTATACACTCTTTGTACATGTATATTGACGTTGGCAACCGTATTTATAGTTAATGAGGCTCTGAGTTTGATTTGAGGCTTCGATTGCTGCCAACTTGTCAAGGGACGATTAAAAATTGACTTTTTCGAAAAAGGAGGAAGGTTCATATTTGATTTTCATAGTAGTGAAAGAGCACTTGCTGAAAAGCAATATATTTATTGGGAGAATTAAGTGAATGGCAAATTTTGAAAAGAGCTCATTACAATGGAGGATACAAAATGGACTTTTTCGAAGAACGAGGAAGGCTCATATTTGGTTTTTATAGTAGTGAAAGAGCATTTACTAAACAAACAATTTATTTATTGGTGGAAGGAATTAAGTGTATAGCAAATTTCGGAAAAAACTCATCTCAATGCAGGATTCAAAATAGACTTTTTGGAAGAACGACGAAGGCTTAGATTTGGTTTTCATAGTTGTGAAAGAGCATTTACTGAAACAGCAATTTTGTTATTGCGGGGAATTAAGTGAATAGCAAATTTCGGAAAGGGTTCATCTCAAGGTAGGATTCAAAATGGACTTTTTGGAAGAACGACGAAAGCTTATAATTGGTTTTCATTGTAGTGAACGAGCACGTTTAGAAAAATACTGCAATCAAAGTGATTCAACAGTGTTTTTTGTCTTCTGATAAATATTAATTTTGGAAGATTCGAACTTTTCGAAATTTGCAATTCAATTGTACCGTATTTATAGGTAATGATGCTCTGAGTTTGATTTGAGGCTTCGATTACTGCCAACTTGTCAAGGGAGGATTAAAAATTGACTTTTTCCAAGAACGAGGAAGGCTCATGCTTGATTTTCATAGTAATGGAAGAGTACTTGCTGAAAGAGCAATATATTTATTAGGGAAATTAAGTGAATGGCAAATTTCGAAAAGGTCTCATTACAATGGAGGATTCAAAATGGACTTTTTCGAAGAACGAGGAAGGCTTATATTTGATTTTTATAGTAGTGAAAGAGCATTGCTGAAACAGCAATATATTTATTGGGGGGAATTAAGTGAATAGCAAATTTCGGAAAGGGTTCATCTCAAGGGAGGATTCAAAATGGACTTTTTGGAAGAACGACGAAGGCTTATATTTGGTTTTCATAGTAGTGAACGAGCACTTTTAGAAAAATACTGCAAGTGAAGTGATTCAACAGTGTTTCTTGTCTTCTGTAAAATATGAATTTTCGAAAATTCGAACTTTTCGAAATTTGCAATTGAATTATTCCGTATTTATAGGTAATGATGCTCTGAGTTTCATTTGAGGCTTCGATTACTGCCAACTTCTCCAAGGAGGATTCAAAATTGACTTTTTCGAAGAACGAGGAAGGATCATATTTGATTTTTATAGTAGTGAATTAGCACTTGCTGAAAGAGCAATATATTTATTGGAGGAATTAAGTGAATGGCAAATTTCGAAAACAGCTCATTACAAGGGAGGATTCAAAATAGACTTTTTCGAAGAACGAGGAAGGCTTATATTTGGTTTTCATAATAGTGAACAAGCACTTTTAGAAAAACGCTCCAAGTGAAGTGATTCAACAGAATTTCAGTGTTTTTTGCCTTCTGAAAAATATAAATTTTCGAAGATTCGAACTTTTCGAAATTTGCAATTTAATTGTATATTTTTAATATTCATACTGAATAATTTAGTATCCAGGAAAAATTATGATTTTATAAGATTTTTATACCGTGACATTTTAACTCTGAACATAGTCAATACAACGTCCCTATGTCTTCTGAAAAATATGAATTTTCGAAGATTCAAACTTTTCGAAATTTGCAATTCAATTGTATATTTTTAAGATTCATACTAAATAATTTAGTATCCAGGAAAAAATATGATCATATAAGATTTTTATACCGTGACATTTTTTTAACTCTGAACATAGTCAATACAACGTCCCTATGTTAGTATTAGTATTAGTATTAGTCCCTAGTAGTATAGCTAGTTAAGTCGAAATAACTATTTGATGAGTAATCAAAATAAATAGAATTGTCAAGTTGTTTGACGTATTATTGCGCTAAAATTAATTAAATAAATATATTTAACAAAAGAAAAGATACAAATAATGCGTTTATACCATGCAAGTCAGAGCATAAAAAATGTGCGTGACGTTTTTTCAGTCACTTTTCAATCACCAATTGCTATTATTTAAATTTGATGTAATTATTATATTATTTTTGTTAGTCACTTATCCCAATAGACCTATTCCATCAATGGGAACAATTTTTAACATTATTTTAAGTTTTTCGAACCACATATGCGTTGAGTATAAACACCACAAACGAATTTGAACAAACTATGTCTTAATACAAAAAACTTTGTCAAACATTTTATGCTATCCAGAAGAAAACATACTTTGGAGTTTCGCTTTCTTCAATCAGAAAGGTTTTTAAAAAAATTAAATATAAACCTTACAAATGTAGAAATCACCATCTGCTAACTAATGATGACAAAATTAAAAGAACAAATTTTTGCGTAGTAATGTTTAATTTAATAAATAATAATGAAGAAATATTAGAAAAAGTAGTATTTACCGACAAAGCAACATTTACATTTGATGGTGAAGTAATTTCTCAAAATTATCAGTTAGTCTCTATTGATTGGTCATATCCTCTTTCCTTGTAATTCCTTTCCTTACAAATATTGGTCAAGGACTTATCCGCACCTCAAAAATTTAACAAGGACTCAATACAACACTAGGGCTAATGTATGGGCAGGTGTTATTAATAATACGTTAATTGGTCCATTTTTGATCGACGGAAATTTAAATTCTAACTCCTTCTTAGTCTTACTTCATGTGACATTCAAGTTTTGGATCTGTGGAATTATTTGTGTACGAAGTAAGAGTACACAATTAATTCCACAGATCCAAAACTTGAATGTCAATGATGTCTGGTTTCAAATAGATGGAGCCTAACTTTCCACTGCAATGATAGGATGTCATGTACACTTTTTGCGTACACTTTTCTTTTTGTTAGGAAGATTTGGGCCAATAGCTTAGGTCACCAGATTTGTTCCCAAATGACCTTTTCCTTTGGGGGCATCTAAAAACTAAAATTTAGAATAATATTATAATTATTGCAATGAGCAAGATCCCTATTTCCTTAGGAATACTGTTCAAGGTTTTTAGAATATTCTGGCATATTGTCTAGAACGGGAAGGTGGCAATTTCGTGTATTTATGAAAATAGTGTATCATTTCTAAACTATTGCTGTTACCTGAATAATAATTTGTTTTAATTCGTTTATGATGTTTATAGTCAGCGTATCCGTGGTTGTTTTTTTTGTGGCTTTTTTGGGCTGCTCACCGTTAAAATTTTCAATAATGTTAAAAATTGTTCTCATTGATGGAGTTGGCTATCGGGATAAGTGACTGAAAAATGTCACGCACATTAATTATGCTCTGATTTGCATGGTATAAATTAAATTTCACAAAAAATACTTGACTTTACTTGAATGATCTTAAATGACAGCTAGCTTGACAGAATATTTTACAGGTTTATGGTATAATTGGTTGCATAGCTGATACTCACAAATTGTTCACATGTGTTTTTTAAAATTGACCATAGGGACGTTGTATACAACAACGTTTTGTTGTATACTGTTTTCTGTTTTTACAACAAATCTTTTATAAGGACTTCAAGAGTGTGATAAATAAAGTAATTATCTCTCGTAATAATTGCTATTATTTAAATTTGTAATTATTATATTATTTAAACATTTCAATTGCCAAACTCACGTATTGGGCACATTCCTCATCGTCCTGTGCCTCAAGAAGATGACCACCAGCGTGCCATTTCCCAGCACGCCCACGACGAAGATCAGAATGAACAGCACGGGCACTATGTAAGTCTCCGGACGCTCCTCATACGGCTTGTAATCTTCGGCCGACTGGTTATTAAACAGTGATCCATTCACATGATGCAGGATAACATCTGTGATCTCCAACGAGTCGTTCATGACTGCAGAAATTTCGCTTCAACGATTCCACGATTGCTCACATCTTCACGAAGCACGAGCAGACTTAGAATTGAAACAATATCTGAAACAAAATATGAGAATTATTATATAATACTTCTGCCCATGAACTGTTGTAAATGAATGATTACACTGGTCTACAAATAAAAATAAAAATATTGACTGGAAAAGAGGAGGATATTTTCCAAGTAATTTGGGGGCGTAGAATTCAAATTTACCACCAGAATTGCGCTATCAGATCTAGTTCTATTTATGTCGCATGGATGGCGCTACTGTAAAGTAATTTGACGGAAACCCACATTTATTCTCTATCTTCATAATAATAGTGCTTAAGTGTGTCAAGTAGATCGTGTGTTATTAATTCAAGCTATTTCTGCTTTGTTTGTGGTAAATATATGGTTTTAAAAAAAGGATATGCGATAACAGAACTGTTAAAATATGCATATTTACATCACTTTGGTTTTGCTGTCAGAAATTTAGACAAAACGTGGACACCGACATTGTTTTGCAATAGTTGCAGAGCTATTTTATACAAGTGGTCAAATGGCGAGAGGAAATATTTTGACTTTTCAGTTCCAGTAATATGGAGAGAGCAAAGTTATCACCAAACCGATTGTTCATCAAAAGCTGTTGGGATCAATATGAAAAATCGAACAAGTGTGCAATAAGCAAATGTTCCATCTGTTTCAAAACCAGTTTTTTAAATGATGATGATAATAATAATAATAATAATAATAATAACATTAATAATAATAATAATAATAATAATAATAGTAATGTAGAATTAACTACAATAGAAGTTTACTTTGTATGTACCTATATTGGCAAAATTGTGAGGAAAGCTTTTTAGGTAAATGAAACCCAATGCGATGCTTAAGGCACAAATTGATTCAATTTACATAACTTAAGTTTCCAAGAGAACATTAATTCTAAGGTAAATGTGGCCATTGCATTCATATTACGTAATTCGATGGAAATACATTAGTTAAGATGGGCACTGTTAGTAGGCCAAGTCTGTTAAGTAAAGAAAATTGGTTTTCAGCAACTCGCGTCCAATTCGTGTATAAATATATATGCGGTACAATGCTTAGTTTACAATCCAATTTGTGGCAACGGATCTGCTGGAATGTAAAATGTTCAATAGAATTCACGGCGTAGAAACCAGCGGAGTCTAGTAATAATTATGCAGAGTAAATTCAACTATAGACGTAAAGTTCGCAAAATTATTTCCTTCCAAATGAGTAAATACGGACTTTAAAAACCGCATTATTCACGTCATATGCCATTCACTCTATGCAACCTATTGAAATTAACTGTCCCAAAAAAGTTTCCCAAAAACTGCATCCCAACGTCAAAGGATTGCGCGACCCCATTTTACCCAATTAGTTGGAAACTAAATTCATAAACGGCAAAGCTCTTTGTATTAAGTGAATTGTTGTGTCGAAGGTTGGAACCGTTTTTCCTGTTGTTCGAGGAAGCGCCGGAAAAGCGCCGCTCTTATGAAATTTTCATGAGACGTAATTTCCTGGGGACTTCTCGCTTCAAACGAAATCTGATTCCCAGGAATGTTTCAGGTTCATGTCTACATCTGAAAATTTAATTTCATTAAACTGTATGCGATGATGACATAGGATTCTCTAAACGAATGCTAGAGAATACGGGGCAGAAAGACGGGATCAGTTTCATTCTTTACATGTATGAAAGGAATAAAGGCAGTTGAATCAAATTCTTGAATAAAATTATAATAGCAATATTTTTTCTCAAATATAATAATTCGCTCATTGTCGACGATAATTAAACATAGTTGCAGAAATATGCCACTAATTAAAGAGAAAAAAGGTTATTCAGCAGCAGTAGTTTTTTTTTGTTATTACCATCTTACTTGCTGATATTTTTTCTAAAACATAATAATTCGCTCATTGTCGATGATAATTAGACATAGCTGCAGAAATATGCTACTAAATAAAGAGAAAAAAGGTTATTCAGCAGCAGTAGATTTTTTTGTTATTACCATCTTACTTGCTGATAATTAGACATAGCTGCAGAAATATGCCACTAAATAATGAGAAAAAAGGTTATTCAGCAGCAGTAGATTTTTTTGTTATTACCATCTTACTTGCTGCATCTGAAAATGTACTGACAAATTTATTTCAAGAAATACGAAGTTTTACATTATTTTAAATGATTTAACGATTCAAGTTTAGGTAGAATTGTTTGGCTAACGTCTTCACGGTCAAACTGCCTTTTACTTACACAACTCCGGCCATCAATTACCCGGATGTAAACTTGAGGGTTGCTTGTTTACGCCATGAATGGATAAACTTGGGGTCGCAGCGTAGGTAGCCCTCTGCAAACTTAGGTGCGGACATTACTATATGGGGTGGTAAATTTTGCGAGCGCTCACAGGAGGCTAATCTCTAATAATAACCCGCGGGGAATTACCGTGTAATGGATAATTGCACGATCTAAGCGTGCACCAATGCGAGTTGTAATTTGGTTGATATTAGGTATATATTTTATAGTTGGGCGGTGGTTGATGTGTAGTGGGATAATTGGGGTCTCAACACCCACGTTTAAGCTGACGGTAGGTGAAAGGTTACCGCACTCGTAGGGTTGCAAGTTCAGCCCCTGTTAGTTACACATGTATTAATAACTGATAATACAACAAGTTGCATTATCACTGAAATGTACGCCACGCCCACAAACAAATGTCTGCCGCCGACACAATTTCGAATCCTACATAGCGATCGTAACAGCTAAGACCGCAGACGAAAAAATAATTATATATCACGACGGTACCCGAACCGTTCCGATCATCTTATTTATTGGTTTGGGGCAACTTGCAAACATTGACCGCCATACCATAATCTAAAAACAATTTCTAATCAGCTGTTAACAAAAACAAAACCAGTCTTAGTAACCATAGTTGATGAAACACAGTCAAACCGTTGTTTAAATTTTTACGATTAAGACTGCGAGGATTTAAAAATCTATGTAAAACTGTAACTGCACCACTGTTGGTGTAACTTCACCATTGATTTTAATGCAAATTTTCCCCATAAATATTTTTTATTAAATTTTTTTACCATAAATAATGAATATTTTCCAACAAATAACGAAAGGCACAATCAAACAACTATTTATTTTATTCTAATTTTCATTGTACACGATACAGTTTTATATAAAATTTGAAATGTCTTTTGGGTATATGAATAGCTAAATGTAGCATCAATTTAATACATTTATAAGTGACTATTACATTTCTATGATAATCAGTATATTAAAACAAGAAACATAAATATTAGTATTTAAGTTTCACAAGAAAATAAAATTTGCTAGTTTCAGATGTTTTACAGCTGTCTTGCAGATTCTGCTCCTTCTCTTCTGCCCACCTGCAAAAAACGAGTTTTATTGGCAACTATCAATTAATTTTGAGAATTTCTAGTATAGTTGAGACTAGATGAACTTGGATGTGATGTTACCTTATTCGTTTGCAAATAACTGCACCATTTAAAAAATTAATGGTTTTAAATGCAAATATTTTTTTGAATTTTCTTTATAAATTAAAATGTTTTTATCATATATACTGATATACTCTTTTTACAACAAATAATGATATTTTCAACGTCAAACAACTTTTTTTTAATTCTAATATTTTCACTGTAGAGACGATAGTTTTATATGAAATTTGAGATGTCTTTTGTTTTTATAAATAGCGAAAAGTACCACCAATTTAATACATTTATAAGTGACTACTATATTTTCATGATAATGAGTATAATAAAATAAAATAATAAGTATTAGTATTTAAGTTTCATAAGAAAATTAAATTTGATAGTTTCAGATATCTTACAGATGCCTTACAGTTTCTGCTTCTGCTCTTCTGCTCTTCAGATAAAACGAGTTTTATTGGCAACTATCAATAAATTTTGAGTATTTCTAGTATAGTTGAGACCAGATGAACTTGGATGTGTTGTTACCTTATTCGTTTGCAAATAACTGCACCATTTAAAAAATGATTGTTTTTAATGCAAATATTTTTTTGAATTTTCTCCATAAATAAAAATGTTTTTATCATATATACTGATATACTCTTTTGCCAACAAATAACGATTTTTTCAACGTCAAACAACTTTTTTTTAATGCTAATTTTCACTCTAGAGATGATAGTTTTATATAAAATTTGAAATGTCTTTTGTTTTTATAAATAGCGAAAAGTACCACCAATTTAATACATTTATAAGTGACTCCTATATTGTCATGATAATGAGTATAATAAAACAAGAAAAAAAGTATTGGTATTTAAGTTTCACAAGAAAATTAAATTTGATAGTTTCAGATGTCATACAGCTGTGTTACAGTTTCTGCTTCTGCTCTTCTGCTCTTCAGCTAAAACGAGTTTTATTGTCAATTGTCAATTAATTTCGAGGATTTCTAGTATAGTTGAGACCAGATGAACTTGGATGTGAGTTACCTTATTCGTTTACAAATAATTGCACCATTTAAAAAATGATTGTTATTAATGCAAATATTTTTTGGATTAATTTTCTCGATAAATATTTTTTTTTATCATATATACAGATATACTATTTTTCCAACAAATAACGATATGCACTATCATTTTTTTTAATTCTAATTTTAACCGTGGAGATGATAGTTTTACATGAAATTTGAAATGTCTTTTGTTTTTATAAATAGCGAAAAGTACCATCAATTTTATACATTTATTAA
Source organism: Othius punctulatus (assembly GCA_951805005.1). NCBI lineage: Eukaryota > Metazoa > Arthropoda > Insecta > Coleoptera > Staphylinidae > Othius > Othius punctulatus. Next base: position 17,356,752 of record OX638144.1, read on the forward strand.
GGACTACAACATTTCCATGTTACTCAGTATATTGAAACAAGAAAAATATATTTAGGTTTTAAGTTTCACAAGAAAATTGAATTTTAAAGTTTCAGATGTCTTACAGCTATCTTACAGCTTCTGCTTCTGCTCTTCTGCTATTCTGCTAAAACGAGTTTTATTGGCAACTGTCAATCAATTTCTTGTATTTCTAGTATAGTTGAGACTAGATTAACTTAGATGTTACATTATGGTATTCGTTTACAAATAACACGGAGTCATACAAAACATGTTTCTGTATTGATATGTACGGATAACGTATCGATTACATGAAGTAATTTGGTATATAATACAATACATTAAAATAACAATGAAGAAAAATATTAATCAATATTATTATTAGTATATCATACTGATTTTTTTCTTATTATTAGTAATTTCAGAAGAGAATTTTTCAAACAACCTTAGAATTTTTCATTTTCTTCAAAACTTTTAAATTTTCTCCTAAATTTTCTATAACAATCACAAACAACTTATCATTAATGACAAATTCATCGACAATATATAATTTACGTAAATTTGTCTAAAAAACGTGAATAATATTTTTTTATCATACCTGCATCATAATCTTTGGTTATATAACTAATAAGCATGTGAAAATCCCTCTTTCTATCACTGCATATTTTAAAGTTGCATAGTAACAATACATATATTGAGCAAGTTTAAAGCACAATGAATGTAATTGGTATTATTAATTCTTCTAATACCAATCTTCTTCGGCTTTATTTTATGATATTTTATGGAGGTTGTAACATTTCAATAATTTATGATTTCATTTTTCAGGGCTAGGACAATATTTTAGAAAGTATATGACATTTATTTAAATCTTTATCTTTAAATTTAAAATTCGATCTTTTGAATTATTTCATATAAATCTTTACCTTTAAATTTAAATTTCGATCTTTTCATCAGTATTCTATCGAGTTTCAATAGGAATACAATATTTTATCAATTTTGGATTTCACAGGGGCAGATTTGACAATATTTCTGTTTGTTCATCAATTTTTCAATTATGATATAATTTTCTTAACACTTTTACAAGATTTTGTTGATATTATGACATGTTGATATTTAATTGATGACAATGATAAATTGAGATATGATAATGTTTCAGTGAGTTTTTGCCAATTTATTAAAGTTATAATATTTAGTCGATTTTGGATAACATTGTTTATGTCAAAAACTGGTTTAGATTTGAATGATTAATCATGACACGATCAATTTTATAACTACACTAATCGTTTTCATCACACAGCATTTTTTCTTTTTTTATGACTAGAAAAGATCTTGGATGAAATTTTATAGAGTTGATGATAATTTACAAATTTTGTACCACCATTTTGTTGACTATATGACAGTTTATTACTTTTAGTCAATATTTTATAGATTCTGTCAATGAGACTTTCATTAATATTTGATAATATTTTATTGAGTTACAATAGGAGGACAATATTTTATCAATTTTGGATGTTGTTTAGGCAGATTTGACATTATTTCTGTTTGGACATCAATTTTTCAATTATGACATCATTTTATGATTTTTTTTACAAGATTTTGTCGATATTATAACATTTTATTAAGTTAATGACAATGATATATTGAGATATGACAATATTTCAGTGCGATTTGGACAGTTTAGTAAAGTTCTAACATTTGATCAATTATGGACAACATTTGAATAGTTTATGTAAAAAAACTGTTTTTTTGTCATCCACTAATCATTTCCCTCACCAACATTTTTTTTTGTTATTATGACTTAAACATTATACACATTTTATGGATCTTGGATGAGATTTTGTTGAGTTTATTATAATTTACAAATTATTAAACTCCATTTGGATGATTAAATGACAGTTTATTACTTCAGGCCAATATTTTATTGAGATTCTGTCAATTAGATTTTCCTCAAAATTTGATAATATTCTATTAAGTTTCAATAGACAACATTACACTTTATTTTGGATTTATATATTTATATAATTATATTTACACTTGGACAATATTTTATCAATTCTTCTAACACCAATCTTCTTTGGGCAGATTTTACAATGTTTCTGTTTGGACACCAATTTTTCTATTATGATATAACTTTATGATTTTTTGTACAAGATTTTGTCGATATTATGACATGTTATTAAGTTAATGACAATGATATATTGGGATATGACAATACATATTTCACTGAGTTTTCGACAATTTATTACAGTTATGACATTTATTCGATTTTGGACAACATTTGATCGATTTTATGTCAAAAAACTTGTTTAGTGTTGATTGATTGATTAATCATTACATGGTCGATTTTATAACTGCACTAATAATTTTCATCACACAGCATTTTTTGTTTTTATGACTCGGAAATTGCCCACAGTTTATGGATCTTGGATGACATTTTGTAGTGTTTATGGTTATTTACAAATTTTCTTACAGCATTTTGTTGACTTAAAGACAGTTTATTACTTTTCGTCAATATTTCATTGAGATTCTGTCAATGAGATTTTTATCAATATTTGATAATTTTCTATTTAGTTTCATTAGGAGGAAAATTATCAGTTTTGGATGTAGTTTGGGCAGATGTGACATTTCTGTTTGGACACCAATGTTCCAATTATGACATCGATTTATGATTTTTTTACAAAATTTTGGTTGATATTATGTTATGTTATTAAGTTGATGACAATGATATATTGTGATATTAAAATATTTCAATGAGTTTTTGACAATTTATTAAAGTTATGACAATAATTAATCGATTTTGGACAACATTTTATTGAGTTTATGTCAAAATATTGATTTAGATTTGATTGATTAATCAAGACATGATCAATTTTATAACTGCAGTAATCAATTCTATCACACAATATTTTTTCATTGTTATGACTTGAAAATTACACACATTTTATGAATCTTGGATGAGATTCTGTAGAGTTTATAATAATTTCCAAATCTTGTAACAATTTATTAAAGTAATGATATTTAATCGATTTTGGACAACATTTGTTCGAGTATATATGCAAAAACTTGTATAGATTGGATTGATTAATCATGACGTGATCAATTTTATAACTACACTTATCGTTTTTATTACGTTTTTTCGTTATTATGACTCGAAAGTTACACATAATTTTATGTATCCAGGATGAAATTTTGTTGAGTTTATGATAATTTACAAATTTTTAACTCCATTTTGTTGACTATATGACCTATTATTACGGTAATAATATGGATTATTACCTTTGGTAAATATTTTATTGAGATTCTGTCACTGAGATATTCATCAATATTTGCTAATGTTCTATTGAGTTTGAATAGGGGGCCAATATTTTATCAATTTTAGATCTTATTTGGGCAGATTTGACAATGTTTCTGTGTGGACACCAATTTTCCAATTATGATATAATTTTATGATTTTTGCTTCAAGATTTTGTCGATATTACGACATGTTATTAAGTTGATGAAAATTATACATATATTGAGTTATGACAATAGTTCAGTGAGTTTTTGACAATTTATTAAAGTTATAACATTTAATCGAATTTGGACAACATTTGATCGAGTTCATGTCAAAAAACTCGTTTAGCTTCGATTCATTAATTATGACATGATCAATTTTATAACTGCACTAATCGTTTTTTTCATACAGCATTTTTTCGTAATTATGACTCTAAAATTGCGCACATTTTATGGATCTTCGATATGAATGAGATTTTGTTGAGCTACTGATGACTTTTTAACACCATTTTATTGACTATATGACCGTAAATTACCTTTGGTCAATATTTTATCGAGATTGTGTCAATGAGATTTTCAACAATGTTTGATAATATTAATAAATAATTATTTAATTTTAATAATTTTATGATAATAGTTCAGTGAGTCTTTGACAATTTATTAAAGTTATAACATTTATTTGAATTTGGACAACATTTGATCGAGTTCATGTCAAAAAACTCGTTTAGATTTGATTAATTAATTATGACATGATCAATTTTATAACTGCACTAATCGTTTTTATCATACAACATATTTTCGTAATTATGACTCTAATATTGCGTACATTTTATGGATATTCTTTATGGATGAGATTTTGTTGACTTTTTTATGAGTTTTTAACACCATTTTATTGACTATATGACCGTAAATTACATTTGGTCAATATTTTATTGAGATTCTGTCAATGAGGTTTTCAACAATATTTGATAATATTTTATTAAGTTTCAATAGGGCAATAGTAGATTTGACATCTGTTTTGACACTAATTTTTCAATTATGACATCATTTTATGATTTTGTTTTACAAGATTTTGTCGATATTATTATATGTTAATAAGTTGATCACAATAATATATTTATAAATGACAACATTTTAGTGAGTTTTTGACATTTTATCCAAAATTTATTACATTTAATCGCTTTTGGACAACATTTGATCGATTTTATGTCAAAGAACTTTTTTAGTTTTGATTGATTAATTTATACATGATCAATTTTATAACTGCACTAATCGTTTTCATCACAGCATTTTTTCGTTTTCTAATGTTATTTACATTTAATCGATTTTGGAAACATTTGATCGATTTAATGTGAAAGAGCTTGTTTAGTTTTGATTGATTAATCATGAAATGATCAATTTTATAACTGCACTTGTCGTTTTCATTACAGCATTTTTTCGTTTTTATTACTCGAAAAGTACACACAGTTTATGGATCTTGGATGAAATTGTAGAGCTATGGAAATTTATAAATTTTTTAACACCATTTTATTGAATGTATTATAATAATGGACGCCGAGACCTCGCAATAAGTCTATATCTTTTATTATTTCTCATTTGAATTTCACCCATTCTTATCGTCGTCATGTATTCGAGTTTATGTATTATTTTAATAGCCATGGTCATATTATTTGTATCAAATTGATAGATGTATTAATAAATAAATGAGTAATTGATAATAAATGTAGCATTGACTAATATTAATATTTTGATATTATTTAAGTGGTAGTCTTTGCTTCTTTCTTTTCTTTAATATACTTCATACTCTTTAATAGTATGAGCACAATTAGTATAAATTACGTTTCGTAGAGTTTGTTCATTGCAGTGAAAGTTTTATCTAAAAATGAACAAAAGCTCTGATTAAAATTATTCAAAACAGAAGCTACTTTTAATCTTAAGCCCTGAATAAATTTGAAACGTAAATTTAGGTCACAAATTCACAAGACAGCATAACATTCGCGACATTAATACTGTTCCTCTGCGTCTACCATTTCCTCAAGATAATTAACGCATTATAAAATCCGCTCCATGGCACAATACCAGCCCGCACATCCTTAATACATCTCATAATGATCAAAGCAGCATCGATACGCTCCGTGGGGGTGTTTTGATCTCGAATTACACCACCCCAGCATTTCCTAGACATGTACGTCTTGGCGATGCGTACGTGGCAAGACTCCTCGTATGGCTTTGAAGCCGCGCTATCAACCCTCTGCAAATTTATTAGGCGACTTGAGATCCACACACTGGGAAGAGGCAGACGTGACCCGATACTGAGATCAACCGCAATGCAAGCGAAGATCGCTGTCAGCTTCTCACGAATGCAACAAGTGATTGCTTGTTTTGTGGCATCTCGGGAGCTCGTGATTAATCTATTTGGAATTCAGAGCTGGGAGTCTGGCAGGTGATATTGATTCTTACTTGGATTGAAATTGAGAACTTGATTGCCTCTAATAATAATAATGATAACAACAAACTTAATAAATTAACTACTGTATGTGCCAATATGACGTAAAACTCAATTGCAATTAAAACTTTGAAGTATTTTTCCAACTAAACTTTAGAATTTTACAGTTTTACATAGTTTGTATTGAAAATTTGTCGTATTTAAATAAGTTTAGTAAAAGAAATAATTAAATAGAATTATTGTAATTGAAAATTTAACAAATTTCAATGTTACAATTGAAAACTTTAGATTTTCGTGTTTTTCACAGGTTTTTAGAGTTACATATGAAACTTTAATAAATTTGAATGTTACAATTGAAAATTTTAAATTTTCGTTTTTCACAGGTTTGGAGAGTTGCATATGAAAATTTAACTAAATCTTGCAATATCTATACAAAAATTTAACTAATTTTTGAGTTTAGTTGGACGAGTATGTTGAGTTTGACAATAGAAAATAAACATTTTGGAGATTTTCGTAACGGGTGCAAAATGCTTGATAGATTAAGACGGCTTCACTTGAAAATATAACATTATTTTTTAACTCAAGCTTAGAATTTGACAAATTTTGACAGATGATGAAAATTTTATAGGTTTAGATAGTTATAAGAAGCATAGTTAGAATAGAATAGAATAGAATAGAATAAATGTATTCATGTAGCCACAACATATACGTAGATGTGAACGTCAAAGATCGGAAACGAACATAAGCCTATTTACACATCCATGTCCGATTTGAATCATGCATCGAATGTTATAATGGTCTATATTGTATAAATAATAATTTTAAAAAAACAATACAGAAACGGAATCCAATTAAAAATTGAATTGGTTTGTTGCAATTGAAAAGTGGCAAATTTGAACAGTTGTAATTAAAAATTGACAGATTTGACTACCTATGTTTGGAAATAATTTAGAAGATATATCAACTGAAGGTCGAAATATGACAGATTTGGCAGATATGAACGGTGAAAATGGCCGGATGTCGATAGTTTTAGTAAAAAGATTGACAGATTTATATAATACCAATACATTAAAAAAATGACAGATTTTGACTGTTGCATTTGAAACTTTTTGTAATTAAAGATTTGTCAGATTGGAACAGTTACAATTAAAAATTGACAACGTTTGAACGATTTGAACCAGCATTTTATGATTGTTTTGAGTTAGTGGAGAATAAACTCCGATTAGATCAGTCTTAGATCAGTCTGATCTTAGATCAGACTTAGATCAGTCTTTTAGATCATTTTGTTTTCGGACATGACATGTTCGGACATGTTCGGACATGTTTCCGAATTTGTGTATTAGATATATTATTATTTTTATTGTACTATGGCTGGGATAAATTTCTAACCGATACTCAACCAATTAAATTCTGTATCTTAACAATTGGATTGATTTGATTACTTGAATAAATCTATAGCAATTTTACCAATTTTACACTGTATTACGTTTGCCTTGTATGTATATGACGTATGTAAACTTGTATGTAAGTATTAACATTAATAAACATATAATTATTAAAAGTGTAAATTTACAAATTTGGACAGTTTGACCACCAGATGGACTGGTGGTGATAGACTATATTTTTATAACTCTTATTAATAATATTTTTTTACATAAATCTTTGAAATAATTAACCTTAATATGAGAAATATTACCGAATCGTATTAATATTTCGACAATTGGTGACAAAAAATTAAAGGATTTACCCAGTTGTTGACAATTTGTCAGATTTAGTTATTTATTTATTTAGTATTATTAGTTATATTATAGAATAGTTGCAATTGAACATTGGCAAATTTAAACGGTTGAAATTGCAAATTTACAAATTTGAACAGTTTTGACCACCAGATTTGCCAACCTACATTCGAAAATCTAACATATTTTCTTATTTTACACCTTCCACAACTAATAATTTTAAAATATTTTAACTGAGGCTTGAAATTTGACCGATTTGACAGATATGAACTGTTGTTGTCGACATTTTTATGCATTTAGATACTTTCAGTAGAAAATTTGAGTTGATTTATACAATTCCAATAAAAAAATTGACAGATTTTGGCTCTTGCATTTAAAACTTGTTACACAGCAGTTACAATTGAAAATTGACTTTTACTTGAAATTGTAAATTTTCAAATTTGGACAGTTTAAACCATCAAATGGACTGGTGGTGATAGACTATATTTTTATAACTCTTATTAATAACTTAAAATTTCGACAATTGGTGATAAATAAATTTCGGATTTATCTAATTGTTGAAAATTTGTCAGATTTGAACAGTTGCAGTTGAACATTGGCAAATTTGGACGGTTGAAATTGCAAATTTATAAATTTATACTGTTGAAATTGCAAATTAAAAAAAATGGTCACTTTTGACCAGTAGATTTGACTACCTACAGTTGAAATTTTAACATATTTTCCCTAGATTTACCTTGATACTTTGAATAGAAAATTTAACTTGATTTATACTATTGCAATAAAAAATTAAATGGCAGATTTTGGCTGTTGCATTTGAAACTTGTTGTAATTGAAAAAATGTTAGATTTGATCAGATATAATTGACCATTGGCAAATTTTGACGGTTGACATTGCAAATTTACAAATTTTGACTGTTTTGATTGACCACTAGATTTTACTACCAGCAGTTGAAAATTTTCCACAGCTAATAATTTTAAAGATATTTCAACTGAGGCTATTGAAGTTGCTATTGATTTTTTTATAGATTTAGATACTTTTAGTACAAAATTTGACTTAATTTATGTAATTCCTATAAAAAAAATGGTCAGATTTTGGCTGCTGCATTTGAATATTGTTGTAATTGAAAAATTGCCATATTTGAACAGGTATAATTGACAATTGGAAAATTGGTTCGGATGCAATTGAAAAATCATTAATTTGGTATCTGTAATATTTTATATATCTGTAATCAAAAATTTCACCGCTTTTGACACATACATTTGAAAATTTAAATTCTCATTTTCGCAGCTGATGATATTTGAACAGAGGCTCGAAATTTTACATATTTGACAGATGTCAATAGTTGCTATTGAAAATTTTATAATGACATTTCAACAGAAGCTCGCAATTATTACATATTTCACAGATGTCAGTAGTTGCTATTGAAAATTTGTCCAAATTAGATAGTTTCAGTAGAAAATTCATCATACAATTTCAATATCAAAATTGACAAATTTTGAATGTTGCGAAAGTCTTACAGATTTTGAAAAGTACAGTAGAAAATGTGACAGGATATTTGCAGTTGAAAGTATGATGAATTTTGAAATGTTCAATTACACTGTTTTAAAAGTTTTAAATGCAACAACTTGTAATTTAAAATTTGTCAGATTTGAACAGTTATAGTGAATTAGTAATTGAAAATTTACATATTTGGACAGTTTTAAAATAACGAAGGCTTCAAATTTTACACATTTGACAGATATGAACAGTTGCTATTGAAATATGGCAGATTTGGCTAGTTTGAAGTAGAAAATTTGACAGTTTTATATTGTTTTAATTAAAACTTTGACAGTTTTATATTGTTTTAATTTAAACTTTGACAGGTTTTGACTGTTGCATTAGAATCTTTTCACTAGATTTTGACGCGTTTAATTGAAAATGTGCGATTTTGAAGCTGAAAATTGGGCTGCCCAGCGGATAAATACCACATTAGCTTAGGTAGTTTATCTATTTTTTCCTCCTCTAATTTGCTTATTAATACAGATGCCATAACAATAATATTTATTTCGTTTGAAATAAAACTGACATGTCATAAAATGTACAGATGCATGTACAGTAAAAATGCTACAATTTTTAATGCTTATGAATTTAAGTATATATTTGAGGTTTGCTGAAAGAACAAGCAAACTCAAAAAAGGTTTGGGATGTTTTGGGATTTTTTTTTAATTACTATTTTTGTTTTTATTTCTTTATTAGCCCATTTAGCCACAAAAGTAAAATGGATTGGGTATGTCAAATTTAAATTTGTACTGTGCTGTGTTCTCAGTGAAACTATTTATTTTCGATCATACTCGATCGCTAGTGTTAATCATGTTACTAAACAGAAACAGAAACATCTCTTATTCTTGCATAGTAAAATTCTACTCTTCTGGAAACATCTCACAGTACTACAATTCGCAATTTACTACAGAAATGCATCAGTTGTTCTTGCACCAAGCTGTTAGTCCCGATCACTATTTTCGAGACTTTCAGGCAATCGGGAAAAATGTTTAATTCGATGTATTATTTAATTTCTTAAGATCAAGTACTGGAATATTTTAAATATTCGTGATGAGCTATTTGTAAACAAGCTATGGCAACAGCTATTTTAGTCACGTATAAGATAAGACGTATAATAACTTTTTTTAGTTACGCAAAACGATGATACGTTATTTATTCATATTGTTTCTATGCGATAAAATATGTTTTTCAGGTGTTTGCTTGACAATGTTGAATTAAGAGTTTGAGTTTATAGTAGTAGTAGTGTAGTAGTGAGTAATACCCAGATATTTTGCTGTGTTAACATATGGGATCTATGTATTATTTATGCAGATGGGTATGTGATGGTTTCTCTTGTTTGTGAAATTTATATGCATTGATTTAGTTTCATTCAGCTTAAGTCGCCATGTTTTTGTCCATTTGTTAAATTTGTCGACATATGCCTGCAACTTATGTGTAGCTTCTTCGTGACTGTCTCCAAGTGCTAGTATAGCAGTATCATCTGCAAATGTAGCGATGGTGTTATGTTAAAGTTCAGGAGTATCACATGTGTGCAAAAGGTACAGGACCGGGCCTAGCACACTTCCTTGTGGTACACCTGCCTTAATTGCTTTTATTTCAGAATATGCTTCTTCTTGCTTAATTCTAAAGCATCTATCAGATATATAGGATTTTAATATTTGCGAATACTGTTTTGGCAGATAATTGCACAATTTGTATTTTAGGCCATCATGCCATACTTTATCAAATTCTAGTGATTGTTCAATTATATTCGTTATTCTGTGTATCTGATCAATTGTGGAATGTTTTTCTCGAAATCCAAATTGATGAGGTGGGATTAAATTTTGTTTTTCTATGATGGGTTTTAATCTCTGTAACAGTAACTTTTCGAACAGAACTTTTCAACATTACAGGCAGTAATAAGATGGGCCTGTATGATATCACTTCATGGGGCGGTTTGCCCGGTTTAGGGATCATTATGATTTTTGCAAATTTCCATACCATCGGTACATACTTCAATCTAAAACAAGCATTAATTACAGGTGAAAGTTTAACTATTGCCTTCGTTGGAAGTTGTTTTAAGACTGCTCCAGTTATTAGGTCAAATCCAGGGCCTTTTTTCGGGTTGATATTTTCTTTGATAACGGTGATTATTTCTTTAGGAGAGGTGGGTCTGATCACAACATCTCTTTGTATTGGAATATTCCATTCGGGTGAGTTACCTTATTCCTCATTTGGTTGGAATGTGTTTTCTAAATGGTCAGCAAAGTTATTGACTTTTTGAACGTTATTTCTCGCCCATTTTTTATCTTCCTGTCTAATTGGTAGAATTTGCATTGCTGGTCTTTTTAATGTTTTAGTGGCCTTCCAAAGGGAATAGTCAGTGCTAATATTATTGAACAATTCACTAAGGTAAGCGCAAATCGACTCGTTTTTTAGACGTAGCATTTCTCTTTTTAACTGTTGACTGGCATTGTTTAAATTCGTTTTATCTAATGGTGCTCTGGTTTGGTGCCAATTTCGTCTCAACTTTCTTTTTTCAGAGATCATGACCCTTATTTCTTTAGGATAGTTGTATCCTTTAGTCCTATGTGTGATTTTAAGAGTGTTATCCCAAGCTGCTTGTTGGATATGCTTAATTAGTTTTTAAGTTCATTATGTAAATGTTGTTCATTCTTTAGTGGGGCTGCTAGATTGATTTTGTCTTCAAGATCTTTTTTGAAGCTTTGCCAATCTGTTAGCTTATTTACTAATGTGGGGTTGTTTGGCGATTGGCGAGTGATCCGAGTTCATATCCCAACCTTCTTCAGCATTCATATAATGTGCAGATATGTTTCTAATAATGAAAAATTCTATACGATCTGGTATCTTATTTGGGTCAGTTGGCAAATAGGTTTGTTTTCCTGTAGATAGTGATTCACATCTAAGTTGCCTGATTGCTTGTAAAAGTTCTTTGTCCTTAGTGGTAGTCAATCTAGATCCCCAATGGGTGTTCTTAGCATTGAAGTCACATCCAATAATGAATCTGTATCTTTGGCTTTCTAGAAACTGTATATATTCATTTTTCTTGAGGGCATGTTTAGCAGGACAATAAATTGCTGTTACTGTAAGTGATATTTCGACATAGATTCTATCAGATGGTTATCAAATGTTCTTATTGAGGATGATATTTATTAAAAGTTTTAAGTTAAGAGGTAAGGATCTATAGATGCCAATCCATGAAAGTATGGCATATGATAATATGCATTGAACAAATGCAAAATACAAGGCTCTTAATAGTCTTAATCTTAATGTCCTTAGTTTCTGTGTTATATTATTTATATGCTCTTTCCACTTTAAGTTGTCGTCAATTGTATCACCCAAATATTTGATTTTGGCCGCATTATATCTAGTTACAGTTACAGTACTGGAAAGCTTCGTTCTGATGAGGTAACAGTCAGAAATTTTGTTTTTTGTAAGTTTAGTTTTAAGTATTTATAATTTATCCACAATTGTACTTTTCCTAACGTTTGTTCAGCTTTTGCTTTAACCTTATTCCATGTGAGTCCTGTAATACGAATTGATGTATCATTAGCATATGCTATTATTTTATTCTCTGGAGGAAACTGTATAAAAAATCATTTACGTATATATTAGAAAAAGTTGTATTAAGATGTAGTATGATTGATTCAGGTATAGATACAAAGCCTGGATTAACTAATTTAAATCATCTGCGATGGAATATGTCAAACGTCTATGCAGAAGATGTTAGCGCTCTAAAATTTATATCCTGTCGCGTACACTTTGCATCTCTAGATTTGCTCGCACACTTTAGTCATTTACTACGCTATAAATCACACGTCTCTAAATCCTCTCTACACTTATGCTAAGATCGTCGCCTTACGGCGGCGTGACTTCAAACCATATTTGCCTCCTATATTGCAGGGCAAACATTTCGCATGCACCTGGTGATCATAACAAATATTTAACCCGCAGTGTAAGCGAAGTACGACGAACAGGGTGATTTAGGTGAACCGAGCAGCCACTCTGCGCCACCACTTGTGGATTTCAGCTCTGCTCCACGTCTGCAACAGTTGCAGTCTGAAATTGCAGCACTAATGCACTCTGGCAGTAATTGATAGTTCGCTGTCCGGAGCAACGAATTGGGTTAATAAAGAGGCGATGTAGGGCACTCGATTGCGCACGTATTATCAACCAACTAATTGATCGATGATCAATGTGATTGCCACTAGTGGACTTGCTTGATGTGATTGATCGTGTATTAACAAGACCTTAAAAATGTGATCAAGAGATGCTTCTACTCAGACATTTATATTTTGCAACTGGTTGCAATTTAATAATCGTATCAAAAGATAGCTATACCACTACGAGGTACATAGGGAACACATTTTAAAAAATAAGAAGAAAATATGACGAGTGACGAGTAAAATAAGATTTTATTAAGTTAGAGACCAGTCATATGATAACGCTGCCAATATGTCTGGCAAATACAAGGGCATGCAAGAAATAATATTGAAGATTAAGATTCCATGTGTTCCAAGAGTATATTCCATGTGCTGGTCATTCCCTGAATCGTGTTGGTAGAGCAGCAGTTGACTGTTGTTTAGATGCACTAAACTTTTTTGGAATTCTACAAAAAATATATAATTTATTCTCTTCATCTACACATAGATAGGCAGTACTGTTGTCACTCTTCAAAGATGATTCAAAAGTTGCAAAGTCTTTGTCAAAGACTAGATGGGAAGCACATTCAATGGCCACAAGTGCAATACTTGATACTTATGATGGAATAATTTCTGCATTGCATCAGCTGCATATTGATACTACAGAGAAAGGCGAAACAAGAAATCAAGCCATAAACATTTTGAATAAAATACAGGAGTTCGAATTTATGGAAATGTTATATTTGTGGAGTTACTTGCAGGATGAATTTCACAAGTCAATCACTGCAAGACCCCAAATTAGTCTAGGTGAAGTATACTTTCGGAATTTGTTATAGGTTCCAGGATTATATCGAATCATTTTGAAGAAAAAGCAAAGGCAAAATTGCCTGATGTTGATTACAATAAAAGCAGATATAGAAGAAAGCATATCAATGATGATGAAGATGATGCTTTAGAGAACCTTGAACCAAGAGACAAGTTCAGAATCAAAACATGTATACACCTGTGATGGATGCATTAGAGTAAAGTCTGGCACAGAGGACCTCAGTATACAATGATGCTGCAAAAAGTTTTCATTCTTAACAAAATTAGAAGCTACAGAAGAAGAGATTCGTGAATGGGTTAGTGCTTTATGGTAAACATATACTAATTCCTTAATACTTATAACATGTTTCAAGAAATTTGTAAGGCTATGTAAATTATGCATTACATAAATATATTTTAAAAAAATGTTGTTTTTTTGGGTTAGCATTTTCAAGTTTGTTATGAATAAAAATGATTTTAAGTTATAGATTTATTATGTCACTATCTGTATACTTCTTAATTGTATTTCAGTTTAACCCTTTAGGTATCCGAAATCAGATCATATTTGGTACTGTCATATAATATCTGGACTTATAAAGGGCCCCATATCTCAAATAGCTTAGGGCCTTATCAAGTAGCAGCAAAATTCTATAATATATTGCCTCAGGAGATAAAAGATTTAGACGTGAAGAAATTTACTACTAAGCTAAAATTTGTGTTGGCTCGAATGTCGTATTATTTTCTTGAAGAGTTCCTAAGCAACATAAGAGCTGATATCGATATGACATGCAATAATACGCACTTTTTCTGAATGTAGGAAAGTTTTTTTACATGTATTTTATGACCGCTGGAGTTAACAAAATTTTATATATTCTATGTACCTATGTACCTTTTTGACTTATGTAAATACTTGTATGTCTAAATCCGGCCCTGTCTGTACATGATATTAATATATCTACACCTAGAATCCTGCAACTATTAAAAATGTTAAAATTTCTGAAAATTTCTGAAAATTTATTCAAATTGTTGAAAGGTTATGTAAATTGCGGAAAATAAATTTGAAATGACAAAGTTTACAAGTACAAAGTCTGTAAGAAGTTTACAAAAAGTTTCTGAAAAGTTGACCAATTTCCTGAAAATTTATTTAATTAATTTTCTAATATACGTGTAACACATAATAAAAGTATAATAACATGGAACTAGATTTGGCGGATACTTGTTTAAACTCCATTATTATAACTGGGTAAATAACGCACGTTTTGAGTTCAGTTGTAGTTTGTAAAGTGCAATAGAAAAAAGCAAGAAATTGCACAAAATGTATACAATTTTCAGAAAATATCAGAAGTTGCAATTAAATACTCTACATATAAAAATAATAACTCTTTCTAAATTTTCTAAAAACAAGTCAGTAAATCTGGAAAAACTTGATGAAAGTCTAGTTAAACTGAAGAAAATACGAAAATCTGCAATCAAAATATCATAAGATATCATTACAATATCTAAAAGTCTAAAAGTTATTGCAAGTAAGGTAAGTAAGGCAATTAAGGCCCTTGCAATATTGCAACGGCCAATTTTCAATTATTTTCTCGGTCTTAATCTCTATTGTTTTCCAGTTGCTCTTGTCTCATATATTTTCTTAGTGTTTCTTACTTCACACATTCGTTTCATCTGTCTATACCACCTCTTTGGCCTTCTGTTATTTTTTCCTGCATGGGTTTTATTTTTAAGTTTTTCCTGTGTTTATTAAGATATGTTATGATTTTATTAAGTTTTTGAATTTGTTCATAAATAATTATGGCAAGTGCTAATTTATTTAAAAAAAATCTATTATAATTTATTTATATTAGTAATTTTATTATTATTGTTTTCTTTATTTTTTACTTTTTCTTTTTTACATTTATTTATTTTTTATTTATTATTTGAGATAAGATTAATTCCTACTTTAATTTTAATTATGGCATGAGGGTACCAACCTGAACGAATTCAGGCTGGTATATACTTATTATTTTATACTTTATTTGCTTCTTTACCTATAATAATTACATTTTTTTTTATTATCAAAATTACAGGACTTTAAATTTATTTTTGATAAATAAGTTCTTAAGTTATTTTATTTATTATATATATAAAATGGTTTTTTAATTAAAATACCTATATATTTTGTACATTTGTGATTGTACCAAATCACAAATGTGATTTGTGCATTTGTCTCTTTTTCTTTTGTTTCCTATTTTTCTTAGGAATCTCATCTCCATAGCATTTATTCTTTTGATTTGTTTTCCTGTCATCGTCCATGTTTCGCTGCTGTAAGTTAGCGTTGGTCTAATTACTTTTTTGACTATTTCTGTTTTTGTGTCTCTTAATATCTACTCATTATCCTGTCGAATGCCTTTTCGAGAGTCTTTCCCGCTCCTTGTTATGTCATTTATTAATTTCGTTGTTTGTGTTATTCCTTCTTCTCCCATGTGTTTCATCATCTCCGTAGTTATATCGTATGTTCATGGTGCTTTCCCGTTTTTTAGTTTTTTATTGCTTCTTGTAGTTCTTCTTTTTTA
Organism: Othius punctulatus; assembly: GCA_951805005.1. Lineage (NCBI taxonomy): Eukaryota > Metazoa > Arthropoda > Insecta > Coleoptera > Staphylinidae > Othius > Othius punctulatus. The sequence goes on from OX638144.1 coordinate 17,373,244, forward strand.
ATTTGCTTAATTTTTTTCTCCTGTCTTTCTTGCGACTTTTCCTCCCATTCTTTTGTTATCTTCTTCATCCTGTTCGGTTAATTCTTTGAAATATTGTCTCCATCTTTCCATTATCTTGTCTTCGTACGTGAAAATTGATCCATTTTTATCTTTTATGTTCATCGTATTGTGTTTTTGTTTTAGTTGCTTTAGTATTCCGTAGAATAGTTTTTAGTTCTGCCTAAAATTCTCATTCATTCTTTCACTAAATTTCGTCCATGATTTTTGTTTTGTTTCCTTTATTATTGAATTTGATTTGTTTCTTTTTTCTTTGTATTTTTCGTAATCTTCTATTTTTTTTGTAGGTATCTTTTCATTTATCTTCTTTGTCTTTTATCTCCTTTTTGACTTCCTCTGTCCACCAGTTTGTCTTTTTCATTTCCCTGTTTTCAATTTATGTTTTCCGCAGAACTCCTTTGCAGCTTCTAGTATGTTTCTTTGAAATGTTTCCCATTTTCCTTCTATGTTTAGCTTTATTTCGCTCTTAATTTATTTTGTAGTATATCTTTGTATTTCTCTTGTGTTTGTTTTTCTCCTAATATGTAGGCTTTTATCTTTTATTTAACTTTTATCGTCCTTATTATGCCATTTATTAATTTCGTTATTTGTGTTCTTCCTTCTTCTCCCATGTGTTTCATCGTCGCCGGGGTTATATCATCTTTTCCTGGTGCTTTCCCGTTTTTTTTTGTTTTTTTATTGCTTCTTGTACTTTTTCTTTTTAAATTTGCTCAATTTTGTTCTCCTGCTTTTATTGCGACTTTTCCTCCCATTTTTGTGTTACGTTATATTCTTCACCTCTTCGGTTAGTTCTTTGAAATAGTGTCTCCACCTATGCATTATATTGTCTTCATTCGAGATTATTGTTCCACTTTTATCTTTTATGTTCATCATATTGTGTTCTATTTTTTTTGTTTTAGGTGCGTTAGTGTTGGGTAGAATAGTTTTTGGTTCTGCAAAATTCTCATTCATCCTTTCACCAAATTTCGGCCATTATTTTTGTATTGCTTCTTTGATTATTGACTTTGTTTTTCTTCTCTTTTCTTTGTATTTTTCATAATCTTCTGTTTTTGTTTTGTTTGTAGGTATCTTTTCCATTTCTCGTTTTTGTATATTATCTCCTTTTTGATTTCCGCTGGTTACCAGTTTGTCACAGTTTCCAATTTTTGTTGTTCAGCAGATCTCTTTTGCCGCTTCTAGTATATTTCTTCTGAATGTTTCCCATTTTCCTTTTATATTTGGCTTTATTTCGTTCTCTCTGAATTTATTTTGTAGTATCTTTTTGCATTTCTCTTGTATTGGATTTCTCTTAATCTGTAGGCTTTTATATTTTCTTTAACTTCTTCTTGTCTATTTTAACAGACAGAAAAACTCAATATGAATTAATAATACCACCCATAGCAGGGTTGTTGATGCTTACACGAATCTCATAATTAAATATCTTTATAAGCTCTTTTAGAGAGAGAGAATACTATTTTTGGGCCTCATGAGGTATTTCCGCCTCATCTCTTTTAAATCCCCATTTACCATTTTAATGGTGTAGGGTGTATAATTTACAAATAATTTTTCGTTTACATTTTGCTTAAACTATTTCATTTTTTATTGTACACAAATTTTGCTCATTATTTTTTGATTCGTGCAATGCTTTTGGCTTTTTTCCATGTGGTTGCTCTTGCTTTCAGTATTTTTCCTATCTCACTATTCCATGTTGCTTTGGGTCTTCCCCTTTTCTTTTTAGTTTGTGTCTTTGCCTCCCATATTTGTTTTACCCTCCTTTTGCTTTCGATCCGTTGCAGATGGCCTCACCAGATAAGTTGTCTTCTTTTGATAAATTCTAGTATTGGTCTAGTTTTTTAATTTGCGAACTTCTTATCTTGTGTTTGATTGATATTCCTTTAACTCTCCTAAGGAATCTCATTTCCTGCATATCCTGCTTGGATCTTACTTGTTTGCCTTTGGTTCAACACCCATGTTTCACAACCAAAGGTCAATATTGGTCTGTATATGGTTTTGTATGCGTTAATTTTTGTTTTCTTTGATATTTGCTTCTTGTTTATGAATGACCCCATTGCGTAATACGTTTTCATTGCTTATTCTATTATATTGTTTATTTACAATTCTTGATTACCATTAATATGTATATCCACTCCAAGGTATTTGTAGTTTTTTACATGTTCAATGTCTTCGTTTTCCAATGTTATGTCGATCTTGTGTAGTTCACCTCCAATTACCATTACTTTTGTTTTGCTTTTATTTATTGTCATTCCATATTCTTTTAGTGCTTCATTCCAAGTTTTGAGGTTTGTGCTCAGTTCTTCCTTTCCTGCAATCAGTATTAGGTCATCCGCGAAAGCTCCTTCAGACATTGATATTCTTTGAAGTTGTCTATATCCTACATGCAGCTTTTTTGTGTGCACTTTCTGATTACTACATCAATGTATACTATGAATAGTAGAGGGCTTAGTCCACCTCCCTGTATTAATCCTTCGTTTGTTTGGAATGGTTCTGATATTCCGCCCTGGCTTATGACACGGTTGTTATTTCCTTCAAAAATGTTTTTAGTTCTTATTATTATTTTTTTGTTGATGCCTTTCTCTTGTATTACCTTCCATAGTTTTCTTCTGGGAATTTTGTCAAAAGCTTTTTCAATATCCATAAATCCTAGAAATATTATTTTCCTTTCTTGTTGGTATAACACATGTAAAAATTATTTTGTTCCGAAATATTAACCCAAATCATCACTTCTTATTTTCAAACGTTTAAATTCCCGAGCTGTGTTTTAAGGACTGCGTTGTTCTCGCAGAGCAACTTGCTTTAACCAGACCAGCTCGCCAATGGATTGTGATTAATCTGTTGTAAGTGCCACGACGTAAAACAATTAGGCTCGTCCTTCGTGAACGTGAAAAGCGGTGTTTGAAGCGCAGTTTGCAGTGGATGCTTTTAGTAATAAAGCTGTTACTGCGCTACAAAACATTTATAATCGTTATCAAGTTTACTGTGTTTAGCTGTGAGCATTGCAGTAGTTAATGTGATTTAGCGGTATGTGGTGCAGATTAATCCCTAAAGCAATGTGTAGATACAAAGTGGATGTGCAATGTAATTCAGGAAATGCGTAGTGTGCACAGATCACTGTTCTATTAATAATTATTTATAATTATTACGTTTACACATTGTTGCGACATTTAACTGTAACTTTTATGTAATTAATTAGGCTTTTTCGGCCACTTGAGAACAAAAGTTGAAAATTTAGGCCAATTTTGCTCAAAGTGGCAATCTGAAATAATACCGCATTAAACAGTCAATAAATTCAAATCCAGAAATACCTGGTTATCGTTATCACTACAAATATTAATTTTATTTATATTAATGGCATGGTCATCGATTTCTGCCCAATGCGCAAATAATTGTAGCTCATATCAATAAACGTCTGATGTTATCATCGATGATAAATGGTCTTGCAATTTCCGTTACAGCTACTGACGTATATCCAGTGAAATATCGCGATATGTAAGATTAGAGGGGCTTTACCTCAGCGCACCAAATACGAAACCCAGAGCAAAAACGCCGTAACTCTCCCAAAAAACTGCGTTTCATTGCCGTGACAAATTACACGGACTCGGTTCTTGTTATAAATAACAAAATCCGGCACCCTTGTAGTTGCAGTGCTTCTTCACGCATAGTGACGGATGGATGCGATCTCGTGTGAACCTCCACCTCTCATGCGGCCACTCATCATGTTGTGCACGGCGTGGGTGAAGAGATTGCGGAATGGAATTGCGCCTCGCTTTCAAATTACCGTGAAATGCGAATGAGGAGGGCTTTTAACGGATATGCGATGTAGAGGGTGGAGGATGACGCGTGGGAGCGCGAAATTAGGGTCAAGCTCGCTCAAGTTGCGGACGGAAATTCGGTTAAGTTCATTACCTAAGGATCGTTGTGCGGAGATAGTTTGATTTCGCCGCTCACAGATGGGGCCCTTATCGCATGTCAGGTGATACCTGAATCCCCTGGACACTCAAATCTTATTAGTTATGTAGTATTTTGAGGACATTCATTCACACAAAGCAAGAAAAATAGAACAATAGATAGGCTTAACAACAATACTTTCTTTTTTTGTCTTGTGATCGACGTAGATTCGACGGGATAAAATCGAAATCTGGCAGGCGTCAGGCGTTCTGCGATTTTATAACTTCGCACCTGATTGTCAATTATTGTTGTTGATTTATGCAGGCATCGTTCGTCAAAACTTCAAATGCACCTATTACTACTTACGGATTTCGTACTGCTACTATGGCTACGAAGGGATGAAAATATTTGAAAAGACAATTAACAAGAGAATAATAGCAAGAATAGAACAGACCCTAGAAGAACCGCAATGTGGTTTCAGGAAAGGGAGATCTACACAAGACAACATTTACACACACAATAAAACAAATCACAGAAAAAAGAATCGCAAATAATAAAAACATACGATTGACATGACCCCAAGAAAGAAACTATGGTTAATACTAAAAGAGAGAGGAATAGAAAACAGGATAGTGAAAGTAATACAGAATATATATAACAACAACAGTAATGCAATATTATACAAGTGGCAAATTTCAAGAACTTTTAGAACAAATAATGGACCAAGACGAGGAGGAGCTCTCAGCCCAACGCTATTCAACCTATATATCGATGAAACAATGAAGAGGATGAAAACAGAAATAATAAAAACAAACGTAGGATACAAAAACATGCAAATGGTTAAAATATCAGAAGCAGCATACGCCGATGATGTGGTAGTGATAGCAGAAAGTGAGAGGAACCTGCAACATAACATGAACGTATGGAATAAACACCTAGAGAAATATAACATGAAGATGAACTACAGCAAAACCAAAGTACTGACAATAGGAAAACGGAAAGAACACATAAATATACAGATAGGACAGGACCAGATTGAATAAGTGGAGTAATTCAAATACCTTGGAGTAGAACTTATAGAAGACGGGAAAATGGAAGGAGAATTAAGCAACAGAATAAACAACACAATAGAAACGTACTATGCCCTGAATAATATACTTACTAACAAGAAAGAGATAAGCAGAAAGACAAAAATGAATATATACAAAACTATATACAGAACGATTTTGACATATGGGAGCGAGACGTGGAAGCTAACAAAGAGAGATAAAAGTAGATTACAGGCAATAGAAATGAAATATCTGAGAAGAGTAAAACAAGTAACGAAAAAAGTCAGGATACGAAATATAGACATCAGAGAGGAATTGGATATAGAATCAATAGAAAAGTTTATAGAAAAGGAGCAGCTCAACTGGTGGGGACATCTAATTAGGATGAAAAATACGAATCAAACAAAACAAATCTGGGAAGCAAAGATAGGAAAGAAACGAGGACGAGGTAGACCAAGACAAGAATGGGACAACAAAATAGACGAAATAATAAACAGCAGAGGGAAGACAGTGAAGCAAGCAAAAAAATGGCAAAGAACAGAAGAGAGTGGAAAGAATTTGCTAATACATTACAAACAATGTAATATAACTGTAATATAAGATATTTAACATGTATAGGCCACACCAGAAGGTAAAGGACCTATTGATAATAATAATAATAATAATAACTAGGGCTACGAAGCAACACTTTATTTTTATAATCTATTTTCCCATTTTGTATAACCGAGTATAATAATCGACTCCATAACTAAAACATGCAAATATATTTTGTGAATATTGTTTATTTTCTCATATAATTGACTAAATTATGTATGTCATTTATAAGAAATTCTAAAATCTAGAAAATTAAACATGGCTATATAGTAATAGTGATGCATCAACATTTTGCTTTATTGCTCTGTTTATGCACGAAGAAGATCACGAAGAAACATCAGTTGCAGGCGAAGTGAAACCAAATATATCATCATATAAATACTCCATATTAACTGCAGTGGTATACACCCAAACTAATCTGATCACGAGTATAGTAATCGACGCCAGAAATAAAACATACAAAAATATTTTGTGAAAATAGTTAATTTTATAAATGAAATAAAACAATTTTACTTTGTTGCTTAGTTTGACAATGACTATAAAGTAGTCGAAACTGCGGTCACTAAATTATTTTTTGTAAAATAAATGTGTTAGTGGAAGCAACAAAGTAAAATTGTTTTATTTCATTCATTTACCATGTTCCACAAAGTAACGGCTACCAGTATACAGTGTTAATTTTATAATTTAATTAACTAAATTATGTATGCCATTTATAAGAAATTCTATAATCTAGACAATCTACAAAATTCAACACGTCAATGCTATATATTTGGCGCCAGACTAACTTGGGTGTAGTCCATCGCAATTGTTTGGTAAGATTGATATACTTTAAAATATTTTATTTAACTTTCGTTCCTTGTACACGAAGAAGATTACGAACAAACATCAGTTATTGGCGAAGTGAAACAAAATATTTCATAAGAAATCCTAGAATCTAGAAAATCTAGAAAATTAAACATGTTGAGGCTTTATAGTTGGCACCAAATTCACTTGGGTGTAGTCCATCGCAATTATTTGGTAAGATTGATATGCATTAAAATATTTTGTTTCACTTTGGTTTTTTGTACTTTTGTACACGAAGAAGATTACGAACAAACATCAGTTATTGGCAAAGTGAAGCAAAATATATCACTATATCGATACTCTATTATAACTGTAACGGTATACACCCAAATTAATCTGATTCCGACTATTGTAATCGATGCCATAAATAAAACATTAAAAAATATTTGAATAAATAAATTCGAATGTGAAAATTATTATTACAATAATAATAATAATAAAATAGTATTAACAGCAAAATGTGTATTATGCTTATTACCAAAATGTTATTTTTTTTTCTGATTTTATATTGTTCGTGCTAATTTTTGAATCAAGTTTTATAAATATCCTATTCGAAAATATTCGATAGTTATCTGAAATTTTTAAAAATTCTCAATTTTCCTGAAATCCAACAAAAATGCCCTAAAATGATACACATTTTACCACCAAAGTGTTTTACGATTACCACTTTTACCATTTTCCTTTACATTGAGGTGCAATTATGTAAAACAAACAAATAAACTTTACCAAAAATATTCCTCAAATTCAATTAAAATATTTCCAAAATTTTACCAAACCGTTATGTAGTTTTAGGAAACTTCCTACAATTCGTCCAGAATGCCGAAATAGTTATATTTGATTATTTTGATATATACAGAGCATTCAAGCAAGTATTGTCAACTTTTACGCTGGATAGTAATATAGGTGAGTCTGTCCAAAATGCAAATAAAATATATGTCTTGCAACGTTGCTGAAATGTTTCCTAGGATACAATCAAATAATTTAACTAGATTTTTCAAAAGTCATTAATTGTCATTATTTGGTTGGAACTAATTATAAAAGCCATTCTAGTAAATGTAATGTGTTGCGGCTGTATAGTTGGCACTAGATTAACTTGAGTATAGTCCATCGTAGTCACTTGGAAGGATTGATGCATCAAAATAGTTTGCTTTTCTTGCGTTTTTTATATACGAAAAAGGATCACGAAGAAACATCAATTATTGGCAAAGTGAAACCAAATAATTCATCATTTCAATACTTCTTAATAACTGCAAAAGTATACACCGAAATTAATCTGATCTCGAGTATAGTAATAGGCGCCCGAAATAAAATATTCAAAAATATTGTGTGAAAATAGTTTATTTTCTAATTTAATTTACTAAATTATATATACTATTTATAAGAAATTCCAGAATCTAGAAAATTTAACATGTTAAGGCTATATATATTTGGCGCCAGATTAACTTGGGTGTAGTCCATCACAGTTGTTTGGTAAGACTGATTCCTACAAATAGTTGGTTTAACTTGCGTTGTTTGTACACCATGCAGATCACAAAGAAACTTCAGTTATAGGCGAAGTGAAACCAAATATTTCATCATATCGATAATCGATAATAATTGCAATAGTTTACACCCAAATTGATCTGATCCCGACTATAGTAATCGACGCGCTAAATAAAATATTAATATATATTTTGTAGTTTATTTTATAATTTAATTAACTAAATTATGTATGCCATTTATAACCAATGTATATTTTATTTATAAAAATAATAATAATTGTTACTATAATTACAATAACAAAAAATTACAATAACAAAAATAAAATAATCCTTATACCAAAATGTGTATTATTACTAGGAAAACCAAACATATGTTCTAAAAAAACTATTTTAAGCGCTTAAAAAATGTCCTACAGAAATGAAAATATTCTATTTTTATTTGGAAATATAACATTTCCAAAATGGCCAACCAATTTTAAGGATTCTTAAATAAAAATTTGCAAAATATGAAATCAAAGTAGTTCAAAAGTTCACAATGTCAAATAAAAATTACCAAAATTACGAGTATTTGAAGGTCTTGAACCTGAGAACGTAATATAAACTAATACAATGTAACATATTGTGAAAATTCAATTGATTAAATGTTTTTAAAAATCCGATAATCACAAAATTTAAGCGTGTCAGTATATATCTCAAATTTTCTGAAAATTGCAATAAACGAAATGTAACCAATTAAAATATTAAAAGCTCAAACTCCAAAACGTTATGCATTTGTTAAACATTTATTTTAGAATAACATTATAGTTATAATTGTATTGTAGATTTAAAAAATCCTGAAAATTTCCAAATTTCATTTTTATTTGAAGAAAATTAGAATATTGGAATTATCATTTTGACTAAATTACTATTTTGGTACCAAAAATATAATGATATAACAAACTATGCCCTAAAATAGTCATTTTTTCTGATAGATATGCTGAAATATGAAGAAATATATTGAAAAATATGCGTTTATACTGAAATATGCAAAAATATACTTTTATGCCAATATGTACAAAAAAATATGAGGTCCCTAACATATAGGGTTTAAAATTCTCAGTTTAGCCTGAAAAACATTTCAGTGCAGCCCATTCTTTAAATTTGATGAATTAAAATATGTGCCTTTGCATATATTTGAATGCTCCACTTATTACTAAAATGGTAATTTTTTTTTTCTGATTTTATATTAAATTTATGGTAATTTTTTAATCAAATTTTATAAATATTGTGATATTCGATATCTACCTAAAATTTTGAAAATTAATCATTTTCCTGAATGTTTTCCATTTTTCTTTACAAAAAGTTTTTAAATTTTTGTGTTCCTAGTTATTGTTAAGTGGACGAAATTATTCTGCAATTATGAATTCTACCTTCTAGATAATTAATCAAATTTTTCCACAAATATTATTATGAAATTATAAAATTTGACTACAGTTTTTGGATTTTGACTATATTATCGTGGAACCTTATTAATAACAGAAAATAATAACCCCAGACTGCCATACCTTGTATAAAACGTAAAGTTATTCATACTTTAAGACTTCAAAGTTATCTTCTTGCAAATATATATTTCAATTCATAAGCATTTTTTCAAATTTTATTTTATTTTCAGATTATATATTATGTTTTTCGGCATTAACTTGTATTTATTATTACTAAAGTAATACCACTGAAATTTGATATATTGTGTAAAAGTACTGTCCTTATTGTTCAAACTATATAATAAATTATAACTTCAGTGTTATCATTTAGTAAATATTAACTATTATTATTACCGATTTTGGATTTTGACTTTAGGTTAGCCTAGTTATCGTTTAGTTGACGAAATTATTCTACAAATATGAATTCAACCTTTCAGATAATTAATCAAATTATTCCACAAATATTATTATTGAATTATAAAATTTGACCACCGTTTTAGGATTTTGTCTATTTTATTGCTGAATGTGACAAAATTATTCTAGAAATTTGATCAGACCTTCCAGATATTCAGCTAATTCAAGAAATCTTATATTCTTCAATATCAATTCATTATTATTCAATTTTAGTATTCAATAATTCAATTTTATTCAATTATATTGTTCTCTTATAGACCTAACGATTTATCAAACCTAATATAACGTAACCTAACCTCACTTAACCAAACCTAACCTAACGTAACCTAACCTCGCTTAACCAAACCTAACCTAACCTAACCTAACCTTTTTATTACACTGTACTTGCAGAAATATATATAATATTTAATATTTAAATTTAAATTAGATGATTATAGTTGAATAAAAACACCAATTTAGTTACAGTAGAAACAACTTTATCACTAATGCATGCAACAAATGATATTAATTGCATTTAAACGACGTGATTTTAAACGTAGCAACAATTAATTTCATTACTCCTTAACAGTGATAACAATTTTATCTCCGAGCTACAAAATACACACACACACACGATTTGCAAATATGGAAGCTGTGGATACAAGTAATCTATGTGTGTAATCAATGATAAGACCATCGTTGGTAATTATACATGCATTTATCAGGTGATCATGAAAACCTACGAAGATATTAAAAATTGTTTCACTCCTAGCATTGCTGTTATATGATAACGTGTACTTCAAATGTTCTTCGGCATTTGATTATTCACTGAAATATATCCGATATTAATAGAAATCGATAATATTAGTGGGTGGCATACTTCTATTAATAACGAATATACGTGTATTTCAGTGAATAAAGAAATGATTCACAGTTCAATCAGAATATTGATTTCTATAAATAAATCCACGATTTCGTTAAGTGCTACGATTATTTTACAATGTTTACTCAGTCTGCCTATACCTAGATGAGTAATATAGGAACTGATGAGTTCTTGGATAGTAAATTTGATAATGATTATGTGCTAGTCAATTAAAAAAAATAGATTTTTCGAAAGTAATGTCGAAAATAAGTGTTTCCAAAGTAAATTTTAAAATTTACTTATGAAATTTTTCGAAATGTAATTTTTCCAATAAGTTTGTCGAAAGTAAAATCTGCCTAAATTAATTCGATCAATTCTTAGAATGGTCAATTGTTATTTACCGATAAGATCTACCAAAGTAAATTTGAAAATAGATTTTTTGCAAGTCAATTCAATAACAGATTTTTCGAAAGTAATTACGAAAATAAGTGATTCCGACGTAAATGTACTTACGACATTTTTCGAAATGATTTTTCGGATACATTATACTTATTTCAGTAATAATTTCGTTCCAGATCGTTCCAAGACTTTTTATGTACATATATAATTACAGTGTTCCTCGTAGAGTTATTGATTTAGTTTATTTTAAACCCTAAATTATCGTGCAGATCGAAGAGTTATTTATGAAATCTCTCACAGTAATAAATAAGCCAAAAGTCACGTACTTTCTACATGAAACATTCGTATTAGCAAATCGTCTGCCAAGGTTATTGCTTGCTAAATTTGAAATCAAACACCGATTGTGTATGTAGGTACATATTGATAATTGAATTATTCTAATATTTAAGCATTTCATTATTTTGTATTATACGATTTAGACCTACAAAAGAAAACCCATTTACTGCAAAATATGTTGTAGGTGTATAAATTTCGGGGTGAAATTATTCCACGGATATGCAGCGAAAATCCGGAAAAACTGGCCAATATTATGTGGCTGTCATATATGTAAAGCAGTCCCGTCGGATGTTAATTGATTTACGCCCTTAGGCCTCTCTGTTTGACTTGCTAATGGCTCACCAACGTCAGATTTTTCGCCGCTGATCGCAAATGCTGCTGCATGAATCCCGTTGGTAAACAAACGGTGAAAAAATCGGTGATCGATTGGGATAATAAAATGCAAATTCTAAAAAGGTATAGAGAATGTTTTCCGGGCTATGAAATTTATTAATGAACATTCAGTTCCCTTACGTATGAAACTTTCATAAATCACGAATCACGAAATGAACTAACTAAATTTCAAATGGTGTACAAATTATATGTGTGGCTGTGAATTATTATAATACTTGAAAAATAATTGCATAAAATAATTAGTTATTTAGTAAATACATGTCAGATACTTATTACTATTACTAATATAATTCACAAAAATTACATAAATAAATTACTTACTAAAATTTCTAGATTATTACTACATTTATAAAATAATAATGAATGCTCAATATTAGTATATTTTTTAATATCAATACAATTATAATAAATACAAAATTTACGTAGTTATACATGTTGATAAAACTTCAATGAAACACTGTAAAATTTTGAGATTATTACTACATTTATAAAATAATAATGAATGCTCAATATTAGTATATTTTTTAATATCAAAATAATTATAATAATAATTGTCAAAATAATAATATTAATAATAGTCCTGTTCCCCTCCACGTATGGCATAATAATAATTCAATGTATAAGTAATAAAAAAACATTGAGTAACCTTATTATAAATATTTCACCATTAAAAAATTCTTCCTTTCGTTTTCGTCATAGCTAATTATAGCCATATTTTACTGTCGTATTGAGAGATTTAATTCTATACAAAAGAATCCAGCCGGGACTATCTGCTCTGGATAAAAGAGCCGGCTGATATCGATCGGGCCCAATCTATAAATAATTAATTGTTTTCCTCCGGGGCACGACGCCTTAATCGCTCAGCAAACAATTGAAAGCCGGGAATCATTAGCAATTCTTTAACCTTTCGTTCTCCGTCAGTGAACCATCAATTAATATCCAGGTAATCTTCTTAGGAGGGAATCAAGTCCAGTGCGCGTTTGGGAAATATTATCCTAAGGATGAAATTGTTTTTCGTTCAATTTATCGCCTTAATTGATGTAAACACGGGTAAGTTTTGTTAAGATATATATTTAAAAAAAGGCATGTTCGCGAATAAAATGGACAATTTTAGAATTTCCCCGACCAATTTCATGACTAGAATAATAAATATATTAAGTATTATTGAAATAATACAATAATAGTATCAATAATTATTGATTATATGCCTCGGCCAACGCATCGGCTTAATAACTTCAACCTCTGCTGTTATTTGCTCTATATCAGCCTTGTACCGTTAATAACTATAATTTCAGATATTGCTTACTGATAACATTGGTAATATATAGCATAATTTCTTCTAATACGTTATAAAGTTGGAGAGGTAAAAAATTGTTTTAGTATTGCCCTGAACAGAATCAATCCCACAACTATTGAATAGTCTGAGGCTTTACTGCATGCTACAAAATGCCTGCTCAAATAAACTCAAGTAAAAGAATTATTATTCTCTTATTATTTCTGGGTTTTATTTGTTTACAATATTACATTATATAAGAAACAGAGAAAACATCTTTGGAAATTATTTCTGATTTTTTTAAAATTCTAAATTCTATTAAAATTTTATAATCACATTTATTTACTTCACGTTAGGTTAGGTTAGGATGGTGAATGGAAATTCAGAGCTTTAATATTGCCCCTATATTTCTCCTAATAAGTTATAAAGTTGGAGAGATAAAACATTGTTGTAATATTACCCTGGGCAGAATCAATCCCATAACTATTGAATAGTCTGAGACTTAACTATTATTATTCTCTTATTATTTCTAAGTTTTATTTGTTTACATCATTAAATTATATAAGAAACGGTGAAAACATTTTTGGAATTTATTTCTGAAAATTTATAAAGATTCTAATTTCTATTAAAATTTAAGAATCACATTTTTTCACATCAGGTTAGGTTAGGTTAGGATGGCAAATGGAAATTCAGAGCTTCAATATTGCCCTAGGCTGAAATCAATTCCACAACTATTGAGTAGTCTGAGACTGAACTAAATACTACAACATTTCTAATCAAGTAAACGCAAGTGAGAGAATCATTATTCTCTTCTTATTTCTGTGTTGTATTTGTTCAAATCATTAAATTAAATAAGAGACACAGAAGACATATTCAGAAAAATACATATTTTCATTGACAAGAAAAATTCTATAAAAATATCAGAATCAATTTTATTTCTGAGTCGTATTGATGTGTCCACTCACAATTTTAGATTTATGAGATTATGAGGTTAGGTTACATTATGTTAGGTTATTATTAGATTTGTCTGCCATTAAGATTATTATTACTAACAGGTTGGGTGTGGATGGAAAATGGAATTCAGAAGTTGTATATTGTCCTGGGCAGAAATCAATCCCACAACTATTGAATAGTCCGAGACTTAAACTACATGCTACAAAATTTCTATTCAGATAAACTCAAGTAAGACAATAAATATTTTCTTATTATTTCTGTGTTGTATTCGTTTACATTATTAAATTAAATAAGAGACACAAAAGAAATATTTAGAATTTTATACTGAAGATTTTGAAATTTCTATGAAAATATCAGAATAACGTTAATTTATGAATCGTATTGATGTGTGTACTGACAATTTTAGATTTATGAGATTATGAGGTTAGGTTAGATTATGTTAGGTTATTGTTAGATTTTTCTGCCATTAAGATTATGAGTAATATCATTTAGGTTAGGGTGGAAAATGGAATTCAGAATTTTTATATCGTCCTGGGCAGAAATCAATAACACAATTATTTAATAGTCTGAGACTTAAACTATATGCTACAAAATTTCTAATCAAGTAAACGCAAGTGAGAGAATCATTATTCTCTTATTGTTACTGTGTTTGATTTGTTTACCCAATTTGTATATCATTAAATTATACAAGAAATACAGAAAACATCTATGGAATTTATTTCTGAAAATTTATTCATACACTAAATTCTATAAACATATCAGAATCACATTAATTTACTAATCATACTGATTTGTTCACTAACAATGTCAGATTTATGAGACTATGAGGTTAGGTCAGGTTATGTTAGGTTAGGTTTGGTTAGGTTACTTTAGAATGAAAATGGAAATTCAGAATGTCTTAAATTTTTTTTAGTAAAATTGTATGCAAATTCAAAAATATATAAAATTGATATCATTATTACCACTACTATTTAGTGGAAATTCAGAAAGGATCTTTGGAGATTTTAATACAAAAATATGAAAATCCGAAATTATACAGCGTGATCAGAATAATGGGTAACAAAGGACAACCTCCAAAATGCATACTAAAAATGTTGCCTCTTTGTCCATTATTGTGATCACGCAGTAAAAATATCAAACATCCACATTCATTTACTATATTGAATTTTCATTGGAATTCGCAAATATTTCTATTGTAAAATTATCACCTGTATTGCTATAGTCTGCCATCGAGAGCTGACAGTGATTCATCGCTCCATATTGCAAGAACTCGACATACGTTTCTTATTTTATTTCATTCTCTTACATTCACCTTAAGCATGCGAATGGCATAGAAAACGCGATTCTTGACACAAAATTCTACAAAAATTAGGTGGAAATTCATGAGAAGTACAATTTTCCAAAAGCAACCTATCAACCTTCATATATTATGACTTTTATTGCTGGCTAAAATTCCCAAATATTATTTTTATTAACGTAATCTAACCTGACCTAATTTATTTATTATTAAATTATATGAGAGACACAGAAAATATCCAAGGAATTTATTTCTGAAACTTTATGAGTATTCTAAATTCTATAAACATATCTTAATAAATTAAGTTGAAAGTATGTGTGGATACCACTTGGTGAAACATGATAATTAAGGTAAATCAAACACTTGTTTAAAGTTTCACTACATTATAGTATATATAATAGTATACGTAAAGTCTATATATAGTGTAGTACAGTATATAGTATAGTATAATGTAGTGAAACTTCATCAAATGTTTGATTTACCTTAAATATCTTAATTACTTTAATTTATCAATCATATTAATTGGTTCACTGATAATCTGAGATGTATGAGACTATGAGATTCGGTCAGGTTATGTTAGGTTAGGATAGAAAATGAAAATTCAGAATGTCTTTAAACAATTTAGTAAAAATGTATGCAAATTCTAAATTATATAAAAAGTATATCATTATTACTACTATTATTTAGTGGGTATTTATAACAGCTTTGGAGGTTTGATAAAAATTTATAAAAAAATCGAAATTATATATAGTGATCAGAATAATGGGTAACAAAGGGGCAACTTTTTTAGTGTGCATTTTAGAGGAAAAAGTTACAAGGCAAAAAAGTCCTGCATTATCTTAAATTAAAGATATAAGGTATATTTTGTTATTAGTTTGTAGATTTAGTCAACTAAACTTCAATCGGTATCTACCCAGCATAAATGGATGTTAAGAAGATAGATTTATCTTTTCTTTGTGTGACCTGCGATTCGAACTTCGCCTTAGCTTTTTGCCTAACAACGTTTTCCGCCAAAATACATACAAACAAGTTGCCCCTTTGTTACCCCTAAAAGTTGCCCCGTGATTCATATTGTGATCAAGCTGTAAAAAGTTCAAAGAGTAGCAGCTTATTTTTGGTACCTTATTTCTTTAATTGGAAATTATTCAATTTAATCATTAACAGTGATTATTATTATAAAAATGGAATCATTTAATTTATTCATATTTAATTTCATTAATTTACCATATTAAATTTCCCATTGGAATTCGCAAATATTTCTAATGTGAAATTATCATCTGTATTGCTATAGTCTCCCATCAAGAGCATCGAGGTGACTCATTGTTCCATATTGCAAGAATTCGACATACGTTTCTTATTTTATTTCATTCTATTACATTCACCTTAAGCATGCAAACGGGCACAGAAAACGCGATTCCTTGTCCGAAAAACCATGAGTCATAGTTAGCTCTCAGCAGCACGACTATAATCAAAATTCTTCAAAAATGATGTGTAAATTCATGAGAATTACAATATTTACAAGTAACCTTTCAACCATCATACATAATTACTAACTATTGCTGGCGAAAATTCACAAATATTATTTTTATTTCCTCAAAATATCTCTGCGGGTCGACTATAATCAAAATAAAAATTAGGTGGAAATTCATGAGAAGTACAATTTTCCAACAATAACCTTTCAACTATCATATATTATTACTATTATTTCTGGCAAAAATTCCCAAATATTATATTTATTTCCTTAAAAAATCTCTACGGGTCAACTATAATCAAAATAAAAATTAGGGGGAAATTCATGAGAAGTGCAATTTTCCAAAAGCAATATTTCAACCTTCATATATTATTACTAGTAATGGTGGTGAAAATTCCCAAATATTATTTTTATTTCCTCAAAAATGACGGAGGAATTCGTGAAAATTATAATTTTCCATAAGCTTTTATGCCCAATTTCGAGTTTGCTTCTTAGTAACATCATAAATCCTAATAATAATAATTCATAAATAATAGACATCATAAATACTAATAATACATCATAAGCTTCGAATGCACATCCATATAAAATCTTAATTCTGAAATTTAGCGACCTGATGTAATGCAGTCTGAATAATATAAATTTGTCAACATTTCAGAACGTTGTACTTACAAAAATATGTTTTTTGTTTTGTTTTTGCTAATCGAATTGACAGCCTAAACGTTTTCCAGGAGGCAGATGGGTAAGGAGCCCACATAAGCCATTAAAATTAAAAAAAAAAAACAAAAAAAACCTTTTATAGCAAGATTTTGAGTTTTAGATGTGTCATTTTTCGCATTCTGAGTAGAAGTATGGAACTCCAATAAACTCGGGTCACATAAAATTAAAATAAATAGTCTGAAAAATATAAATTTGTCAACATTTCAGTACTTTGTACTTACAAAAATAAGTTTGTTTTTGTTTTTGGTATTCGAATTGACAACAGCCTAAACGTTTTTCAGGGGGCAGATGGGTAAGGAGCCGAAATAAGCCATTGAAATTAAAAAGAAAAAACAAAAAAACGTTTTCCGGCAAGATTTTAAGTTTTAGATGTGCAGTTTTTCGCATACTCAGTAGAAGTATAGAACTCCAATAAACTCATGTCACATAAAATAGAAAAAAATGGTCTGAATAATATAAATTTGTCAACATTTCAGTACTTTGAACTCACAAAATTCTGTTATTGTTTTGTTTTTGGTAATCGAATTGACAACAATCTAAATGTTTTCTAGATGACGTATCGATAAGCAGCCCAAAAAGCCATAAAAATAAAAAATAAAACGTTTTCCGGCAAGATTTGAAGTTCAAGTTTTATGTGCATTTGTTCGCACACTCAGTAGAAGCATAAAACTCCAATAAACTCACAGTCACATAAAATTAAGATTTCATTAGGTATTATTAGTCTGCATACTTGACATATTCCATCTAGTTTATACTTTATTCTTTTTTTTTTTTATTTTCCCAAGAATATTCACAATCTATCTACATACTTTATTCTATGGATTTACAAAAAAAGGTAATTTCCTCCTACATAAAATGAAAATTTTAAAATTAGCTATTGTTAGTCTATATACTGAACTATTACATCCAATTTTCTGGATCGATTGAAGTCGATAATCACGAACTGAAGCATTTAATGTCCTTATCAAAGTGTGATGATCTCTCTGAACGTATGAAATCATTCATATCAAAATAGCTTCTCTTTGAAACGAGAATAGTATACCAAAATACAAGTTACAGTAGGCACCATATTCAAGCACAAGTCAAAAATTTGCAAAATGCCTCACCGATGAGTGCATACTCAAAATATTACATCCAATTTACTATTTATTGTACGGATTTGCAAGGAATTAATAATTTACACAAAAAATACACTTTATTAATACAAATTAATGGCACAGTTTTTTTTTTAAGGATTTTCGGTAAAAATATCGCTTTTCAATAAAGATATTTATTCTGGAGAGTATTCAAGAAAGTGGTCAGTATAGATTTATGCACAGATATAAAAAATATTCTTTATTAATACAAATTCAAACTAATTAATAAATATATTTGAAAAAATGCCACAGTTTTTTTTAAGGATTTTCGGTAAAAATATCGCTTTTCAATAAAGAAATTTATTCTAGAGAGTATTCAAGAAAGTGGTCAGTATAGATTTATGCACAGAAATAAAAAAATACACTTTATTAATACAAATTCAAACTAATTAATAAATGAAAATAGACTTGGCGGATACTTATTTAAACTCCATTATTATTTATAACTAATAAATATTTTTGCAAAAATGGCACAGGTTTTAAAGTTTTTCAGTAAAAATATCACTCTATAATAATGAAATTTATTCTACAGAGTGTTGTCAACTTTTACATTGGATGCTAATAGATGACACCGTTCAAGATGCAAGTATTATATGTTTTGCAACGTTCTTGAAATGTTTCCTAGGATACAAGCTAAATAAATTAAGTGGATTTTTTTAAATTGTCATTATTTCGTTGGAACTGGTAGGAAAAGTTGATATCACATTCTCGAACTCTCTGTAGCTATAAACTACCTATAACCTAGTAATCAAACTTTGAAAAAATTTCAAACATTTCAATTTTTCGGTAAAAATATCACTCTATAATTATTAAATTCATTCTAGCTATAGTCAGCTCTGGTCTACCTCTAGTCTAGCTATAAATCAGGGATGGCCAACTATCTAAATAAATGAAGATGGGGTCGGGATTGAAGATTGAAATAAAAATAATATTTGGGAATTTTCGCCCGCAATAATAGTAATAATATTTAAAGGTTGAAAGGTTGCTTTTGAAGAATTGTACTTCTCATGAATTTTCATTTATTTTTTGAAGAAATTTTGATAATAGTCGACCGCAGATAGCTGACTCATGGTTTTTCAGACAAAGAATAGCGTTTTCTATACCCCTTTTTATGCTTAAGGTAAATGTATTAAAGTGAAATGAATAAAGAAACGTATGTCGAATTCTTGCAATATGGAGCCATGAGTCACTGTCAGCTCTCGACGGGCACTATTGCAATACAGAAAATTATAATTTTCACGAATTTGAACGAAATTTTTGAGGAAATAAAAATAATATTTGGGAATTTTTGGCCAGCAATAATGGTAATAATATTTGAAGGTTGAAAGGTTGCTTTTGGAAAATTGTACTTCTTATGAATTTTCAATAATTTTTAAAGAATTTTGATTATAGTCGCCCGCAGAGAGCTGACTATGGCTCATGGTTTTTCGGACAAAGAATCGCGTTTTCTATGCCCCTTTTTATGCTTATGGTAAATGTATTAGAGTGAAATGAAATAAGAAACGTATGTCGAATTCTTGCAATACGGAGCGATGAGTCACTATCAGCTCTCGACGGGCCCATTGCAATATAGAAAATTATAATTTTCACGAATTTGTACGAAATTTTTGAGGAAATAAGAATAATATTTGGAAATTTTCGCCAGCAATAATAGTAATAATATATGAAGGTTGAAAGGTTGCTTTTGGAAAATTGTACTTCTCATGAATTTTCATTTAATTATTGAAGAATTTTGATTATAGTCGACCCGCAGAGAGCTGACGATGGCTCATGGTTTTTCGGACAAAGAATCGCGTTTTCTGTGCCCCTTTTTATGCTTAAGGTAAATGTATTAGAGTGAAATGAAATAAGAAACGTATGCCGAGTTCTTGCAATATGGAGCGATGAGTCACTATCAGCTCTCGACGGGAACTATTGCAATATAGAAAATTATAATTTTCACGAATTTGTACGAAATTTTTGAGGAAATAAAAATAATATTTGGGAATTTTCTCCAGCAATAATAGTAATAATATATGAAGATTGAAAGGTTCTTTTGGAAAATTGTATTTCTCTTCATGAATTTTCATTTAATTTTTGAAAAATTTTGATTATCGTCGACCCGCAGTGAGCTATCTATGACTCATGGTTTTTCGGACAAAGAATCGCGTTTTCTATGCCCCTTTTTATGCTTACGGTAAATGTATTAGAGTGAAATGAAATAAGAAACGTAGGTCGAATTCTTGCAATATGGAGCGATGAGTCACTGTCAGCTCTCGACTGATAGACTATAAAACAGAAATAAAACTGTTTCTACAGAACAAAACGAATTATTCTTTCAATGAATTTATGTGTCATAATTAGTTTTATATTGACTGCTGCTTCATAGGTATATATCTGTCTTTACAGATATTGGAATACAGGTGATAATTTCACATTAGAAATATTTGCGAATCCCAATGAAAAATTCAATATGGTAAATTAATATGGCACTTAGATTTTTATACAGTGTGATCACAATAATGGGCAACAAAGAGGCAACATTCTTAGTATGCATTTTGGAGGAAAAACTTGTTAGGCAAAAAGCTAAGGCGTAGTTTGAATGGCAGGTCACATAAAGAAAAGAAAATTCTATATTCCTAACACCCCGTACAAAGTAATAACAACATATACCTTATAAAGGGTGTCTCCTAAAACACGCCGCTGACCATCACTCCTTTATTTATTGGCCAATATTAAAAAAAAAACAAAAACAAGATTAAATGGCTCCACATGTTCTACAAAGGGGCCCTAATTTTGTTTTTTGCAAAATCAATTTTCATTTCAGCGATCAAACTCTTCAACTTTCAAACTTTCAACTTTTTTTTTCAAATGGTTACATATATTTTCTTTTTTTTCTAATAGAGATTATTTTTTATAAATCCAAAGATGTATAATAAGTTGGCTTTGATGGAATATTCGTTGCAAAAAAATAAATAAATATGAATATGAATATGAATCAATAGTTTCTTTTACGAACATATTCAATAAGCAATTATCGGCACTGTCTACAATTCCATTTAGATACACATCATCTAGACACAATTATTGGGAAGATTATAACTTTGTAAAAATGGTAATATATTTTTGTTTTAACTTCAAAAACTTCTTCTACACAGTGTTCTTCTACTTTTTGAAGGAATCAAATCAACTGAGAAGTTATTAATAATTATTTTTCCATATGTGTCCAACTTTCTGGCGGACACTGTATGTTTACATAAACTTTTTTTTTTAAATTACATGATTTTTCATCTCTCAAAGTTTGTTGGTGAGCTAAAAAATCTCTCTGTATAATTGCAACGATTTATAACTAAGCTACGGATTTGCAGTTTTTCAGCCTTTTGATTTATATTAACAAGGTTCGAATGAATTGCATTCAATATTGAATTAATTTGTGTAAATGTTTCCTGGCTGTTCGCCCACTAAAAAGTAATACGTATACGTCAGTAACTCACAGATACATCAAATTATAACTCCTAAAGTGATCACGATTCTAATACTGTAGAATTATCATCAGAATTGAACATATTAATTTAATTAGAGTGGACGCAGGTAAATTAAAAACTTGATTGAATATATTAATTTAATTCGAGTTTAAGCAATTAAATACAAAAATAAATTAATTAAAGTTCAAGTAATTTAATAAAAATGTATTGATTACATTAAGTTAATTAGAGCTCAAGCAATAAAATTAAACACAAAATAAAATAAATATCACCCCTAGATTTCTTAAAATACGTATTCAAATGTAAATGGTTGTACACATATTTAGACCTTGTACGGAATTCAATTAATTATGACGTAGTTAAATATTTCAGAGTGGTTACGAACCACTTATCAATTTATTTATAGGTAACAGATCACATGCTCCAAACTTTAATTATATACCTTCGTCCTGATGTCTCGCAGAGCCTCAATCAGTTGAACAAATCCGCAAACTTCGAGTGAAATTCTAATCTCGTGCACACTTCAAAACACTACATTGCCACCAGCTCCCTCCATTTTAACTCTGCACTTCGACGACATCTCCACACTAAACGATGTGCGTGTTTCGGCAACAGCGTTTAAAAGCCCCGCGTTTGAATCCTGCTCTGCGTGTAATTACACACTTCGTGTGTTTTTAATAGAGCGCGCGCACTTCAGGCATTGGACCAATATTTATACGTCTCTGTGGCCCGGTATCTGATAATTAAGGCCATGTGGGATTATCAACAGTGCACTGTAAATATAGGAGCGGTCTAATTGCTTCTAATTGATTTGTTAATGTTTCTACGATTAATAATTACACTTAAAACTCACCCATGCCAAGAACTATGGCATGTCGTATATCAAAATAATAAGAATTGTTTAGTATGTTGATAGCTGTATGAAGCCCGCTGTTGATTTTCGGTCATTAGTATCCCCTCCCCAATCAGAGTAGACATATACATGTAACAAGTTCGTACCACTTTCGCGATTAAACTCTATGTTTAGTTCTACCGATCCCTTAATGTAACGTAACACTATTTTTAAAGCTTTCAATAAGTCAATACTCACAACTTTGGCAACGACTTAAGATTGATACTGATGCACTCAAGTCCGGTCTCGAACCCAATAGAGCATACATTTAAACATTCCATCAGCTGTCTACATTTACTTTCCCATTCATTGTTTTCCCTAGGTTCTTCCTTTTCAAGCTTGAAATTAGCCATTGGAGTAGATACTGGATGGCTTTCTTCCATCTTGAACTTCCTTAACCCTGAATTTAGATATGATGTTTGATTTATCTTAATAATGCCCATTTTAAAATCTTGAGTAATGTTGATTCCTAGTTAATTCGATGCCAAACCCAAATCTTTCATTTTGAAATTTCTCGACAGTACTTCCTTTAAACTTGCTATTTGGTGTTCATTTAATCCTAATATTAATAAATCGTCAATATACAATAATACATACAGTTCTGCCGTTTTAGTGAATAAACAGTTATCATTTTTTGACCTTAAGAATCCGTTCCTTCATAAGGAGACTAAATCTCTCATTCCAACATCTAGGTGACTTCTTCAGACCATATATTGATTTGTTTAACTTGCATATCTTATCTGAATCCAATTCCATTCCTTCTGGTAAATCCATGTATACCTCTTCTTGGATGTCTCTATACAAAAATGCACTTCTCACATCCATCTGGTAGATAGGCACTTGCATCTGGTTACCGATAGCTAGTAACATCCAAAATGTGGGTAGTTTTGCTACAGGTGAATATATTTCTGCAAAATCTATATCGCCCTTTTGTTGAAAGCCTTTAGCTACTGAACGAGCTGTATACTGGACTGGTAGATTCTCTTCGTTTTTCTTGATTCTAAATACCCACTTGCTTTCTATCACATTTTTGTCTGCTGGTCGTTTCACCTGTATCCATGTTTTAGTTTCTTCAAGAACTTGTAATTCCGCTGCTATGGCTTCTTTCCTTTGTTTCTTGTCTTTGCCCGTCACAGCTTCGCAGTATGTCTTCGGTTCATCTTCATTTAAAACTGCGATAAGACTTATTTCATATTTATCTAGTTTACTTGGTTTCTTCAGGGCCTCTCATAACCATTCCTTCTTTTGCTTCATCTATTTGTTCCTCATGCGCTCCCTTTTCTTTCATTTCTTCTTCAATCACTTCATTACCACTTGATGTTTCTGACTCATTATTTCTCTCGATAGATACATGTTGTTCTAATCTTTCTGGAATGTTTTCCTTTGTGTTGTCTAGACCAAATACAACGTCTCGTGCGGACTCAATTCTATCTTTTATTGGGTAGTATATCCTATAAGCTTTTAAGTTTTCAGCATATCCCACAAACAATCCCCTTTTTGTTTTTACATCCCACTTCCTTCGTTTTTCCTTTGGAACGTGGACAAACACATCCAAATACTTTAAGGTTCATTATTTCGACCTTTTTATTGTACCACAAGTCAAATGGTGTTTTTCCTTTGACAGAACTTGCACCTGTTTTATTTATTGTGTGTACCGCAGAATTAACTGCTTCCGCCCAAAAACGTTTTTCTAATGTCATTAGAAACCCAAACATTGTTCTAGCTGCTTCTACCACCGTTCTCATCTCTCTCTGCTCTACAGTCTTGCTCTGGCGTGTATGGAACTGTTGGTTACTGCCTGATACCAAGTTCCTCTAACATCCTTTTGATTTCCACATTTCTACTTCTAAACCATTATCGGTTCTTATGGTTTTGACTTTATTTCCTGTTTCATTTTTAACTAGATTTAGATATACCTTTAATTTGTTTTTTACTTCATACTTGTTTTTTTTTTTAAATATACGGTTCTGTAGTGCGAATAGTCGTCCTTCAACAACAAAAAATATCTGGATCCTCCGATGGATTCTACTTCCATTGGTCTACAAACGTCAGCATGCACCAACTCACACGTTTTTGTAGCTTTAGAATTATTTTTACTGAATGGTAGTCTATGCTGCTTGCCATGCAGGCAGGCTTCACAAAAGAAGTTGTCTTTTTCTGTAGATTCAACCCATGTCTTCTGACAATATTCTTTACATGTTTTACATTTTGGTGAGCAAGTCTTTCATGCCATGAATTTAGATCATTCTTGCGACTAATACCTATGTTTGCTATACCACTCTCCTCTTGTTTAAATTTCATCTTGAACAGTTTGCCAACTCGGTTTCCGATGGCACAAACTTTTCCATTTCTTCGAAATTCACATATTGTATTATCAGAAGTTAATTTGTCTCCTCTGTCTAGAGCTGTAGCCACAGAAAATAGGTTAAACTTTAATTTTGGTACATATAAATCATTGTTCAGTTCTGTTGGAATCCAGTTCAAGTGATCAAATGCTAGTACTCTAATTTTTCCAATACCTATAGCTCTGATTGTTGATCCATCTCCTATCCTAATAAGTTTCGGTTCTTTCAATTCTTCGTAAGCCTCGAATGTCTCCTTATCTCCACCCATGTGTTCGGTTGCACCGCTATCTAGATACCATTGTTTATTTTCAGCTTTTTCATTACACATTGCAGAACCGATAAATGCATTGCTTTCTCCTGTATGCTTATGCTCATTTTCCTTTTTATGCCAACAATCTTTCATTTCATGACCAACCTTCTTACAATAGAGGCACACAATCTTGCCTTTCTCGTTCTTTGTTTTGAAGCAATTTCTCTTCAAGTGTCCCTTTTTTCCGCATCCAAAACATTTTATTGTTTCTGAATTCAATACCAATGCTGGTGTTACATCGGTTTTCATTCGTTCTTCTTCAACTAACAATCTCGATGTCAGCTCATTCATCCTCCGGTCTGCTGCAGGAACTGATTCTCAGGCTGATACAAAATACTTAAACTGCTCAGGAAGAGACATCAACACTTTTGTGATCAGCATCTGTTCAGAAATATTTTCTCCCATATTCTTCAAATGGTTTTTCACATCTTCTAATTGTGACACGAAACATACCATTCCTTGACCTTCATATTTGCCCCCAAAAAATCTCTGTTGTGTTAAATGTAAGCTAACCTCGGACTTCCTTTCATAAACTGCCAACAATTTGCTCCACATTTCACATGCAGTTTCGCTGGTTAAAATATCGGTTCTTCCTCTAACAGAATCAATATTGCATCGATCTAATTCCATTTAGAAATGATTACAATCATTATTTAACTGTTCATCTAACTATCAAATGATCATAATAATTTTATAGGTGTAATAACCATGCCAGTAACAAAAGTAATAAAATACACATCAAATTGCACGCACCGACACCAGCCGCAATCAAGTTACTATCGAATTTATACACGGTATTGTCGTATTTATGTTCAGCGTTATCGCTGCAATTTATTAATGTCGAAGCCACCCTCTCCTGGGTTGATGGATTCTGTGCCAAACGCCGCAGAGTAAAGTCAACGCGAAGCATTGACGAAATATGCAAGCAAGAGGGCGTCGTTTGGTTTGTCTTCCAGTCTAACACTTTCAGGACAATAAGGCACGAAACGTCCTGCGGTCGCTAATGGATCGTGCACGGAATTAAGGGCGATCAAATGAATGAGTATAATGGGAAACCAATTCGCTCGGGAGAGCGCGATGGGGTTCGAGGATGTTTAATTTGTTTGGAAACTAAACGGCGCATTAATTTTGCCCTCGGTTTTGATATTGGGGTCGGGACGATTTTGCGCTCCTGAATAAATATAATATGCACCAAATAAAATATTTGCTATTTGATTTATTGAAATCGTCATTTACGGCACGTAAAGTTTCCATGCCAAATATTTAATTTCGGAAGTTCGTTAAACATTAAAACTTATTAATGACAAAACTGCTTGATTAGGCCTCATATTCAGAGGAGACACGAAATCCGCAACATGATTTATACAAAAGTATCGTCGTACTGCAAAAGTTGCTATACGTAAGGCATGAAGTTTTCATATCAAATATTTAATTATACTTTATAATTTCATGTCTGATGGGAAAACCTCCATCAACCGAAGGAAGGATTACCATATACATTAGAGTGTCCGTTATTTCCCAAATCGCGAATTGTTGTGCGAGGACTAGTTAAATGTCTTCTTTTCATAGTAAATAACCATTTTGAAATAAAAAAAACCATTGGTAACCGTATTTTCGAGTGAAAAGGCAAATGAAATTTCCCATTTGATGAATATGGGTAAAACGTCTTTAAACGCTAAACATTTTTTTACAAATTGTAGGTATTCATATATGTCAACATACCGTGGCAAAACTTCAAACACCGTGTATTATAACAAGTTTTTTTGCAACAAGAAAACCATTTCTGGTCGCGAATTTTAGGTCTGGTATACTAACAAAAATGAAAATCCAAAAAAACAGATCAATTAAATTGCCATGCACTTTTATCCAGTTTTCGATGCGAAAGTGATGGAAAAAACGTCAAAATAGTACTAATTCGTGTTCTACGGAAAATTTACGATCGATTACGTGCTCTCTGACATTTTTCTACGTCAAAATGACAAGGGGTTTCAGGGATTCTTGGCTTTATCAGATGATGAAAAAACAAGGTGTTTGACATTTGTTTATTTGTAATATTCGTTTATTTAAAACATTCGTTCACCGCTCCTTTAGCGCTGAATGCACCAAAAAATGGCCTAGGATTTATAAAAGATTTATTTGAATACAGAAAAAATTGTACGGAAGTCGCAAATGAATCTCTTCGGAAATTTAAAAATTACCTGTGGCATTTAAGCCCGTGGGTGCTGAGGTCAGCGTTTTTGGGTTGTTTGATAAGAGAGTTTCAAAAAACACAAAATCGAAAATTGTGGAGAGCCTGAATGATGAGATTGACAAAGATGTTTTTCCAATCAATTTTTTGTAAAATCTAAAATCTAAAATAGAAGAAATGGAAAATTTAAAAGATATCGATATCGATCATTTCATACTAACTTCGTCCATCAAACTATTTGATAGATTTAAGATTAATACAGATTTCCTCAAAAAAACAGAGAAACAACTTGCTATGTTTATTAATATGGACTGCCATGTAGTGGTATGTCGAAACCATCCTGATGATTAAAGATCTTGCCCTTGATATTGATGAACGGGAGAATAATGATCATCACAAAAACGGTACACAAACAATAAAAGAACTACGTATTGTCAATGATGTCGCAGAAAGAGGTGTACTTACCCGAGATTATATAAATGCATGGGAGAAAAAAAGAAAATCAAAGACCTCGAGAACGGAGAACTTCCCAGTTTAGGAAAATCTGCTATTACTAATGATACAGGATGTTTCCTAAACATGGGCCAAAATGCAAACCTCGAGGATGGAGAACTTCTCAGTGTAAGAAAATCTGCTAATGCTAATGATGTTGAAAAATTTCACGATGAGAAATCTCTTCTTCTATCGGTGCCATCTTCGTTTCGACGATCTGCAATCATGAGGGCTACTCGTAATCTCTCGAAATCTCTTAATTTATAGCAAAAAAATCTCATAATGTAGTACAAAATCTCAGAATCAATCTTAAAATCTTGAAATATTACTATAAAGTAAAAAGTATCAGAATCATGTAGAATATAACGATCAGAATCCAGTATAAAATCTCACAATCCAGTACAAAATTTCACAATTCAGTACAAAATCTCACAATCTAGCAATCTCATCTAGCAATCCGTAAAAAATCTAACACACGATCCATATCAAATCTCGTATACAATCTCAGAATCATAATAAAAAATTGAAATCTGATTCAAAATTCTGTAGTTTCACAATACCGCTAAAAATGTCACTACGAATTCGCCACGAAATGTTTTTAGTTAGTGCTAAATATTTCCGGAAAAACAAAATTTCATAATGCAGTACAAAGTCGCAGAATTCATCTTGGAATGTCACCTTCCAGCTAAGTTTTTCAGAATTATAACGATATAAAGATATCAGAATGTAGTACAAAATCTCACAATACAGTACGAAATCTCGAAATATAGTGCAAAATCTAAAAATCCGGTATAATCTAAAATAAATCTGATCTTGCAATCTAAAAGAAAATCTCACAATTCACTCAAATTTCAGAATTTACCACAAAATTTGAGAAATCCGCCCGAATCTCACAATCCTGCTCAAAATCTAGCAATTTAGTACAAAATCTCAGTTATAACAAAAAATCGAAATCCTGCACAAAATTTGTAATCCTATAGCTTCACAAAACAGTTAAAAAAATCAGAATTCACTAAGAAATCTCTTAACAATCTCAAAAAATCTAATCACGCAGAGTAATCTCAGAATCGAGCAATCTCATAATCCCGTGTAACATCTTACAAATCATAAATTTCACAATCTCGTATAAAATCTCAAAATCATAACAAAAAATAAAAATTCTGTATAAAATTCATAATCCTGTATTTTCACAATGCAGTTGAAAAATTTCACGCCGAGAAATCTCTTCTTCTTATTTCGGTGCCATCTTCGTTTCGACGGTGGGCAATCATTAGGGCTTCTTGTAATCTCTCGAAATCTCTTAATTTATAGCAAAACATCTCCACACAGAAAAAACTCATAATGTAGTACAAAATCTCAGAATCGATCTTAAAATCTTGAAATATTACTATAAAGTAAAGAGTTTCTTTCAGAATGATGTCTTAGAATATAATGCAAGATATCAGATCCAGTACAAAATCTCACAATTCAGTACGAAATTTCGAAATTCAGTGCGATATCTCAGAATCCAGTACAAAATCTCACAATCTAGTACAAAATCTCACAATCGAGTACAATATTTCACAATCCAGTACAAAATCTCAGCATCGAGCAATCTCCTAATCCCGTAAAAAATCTAACACACGATCCATCTCAAACTCGTATAAAATCTAAGAATCATAATAAAAAATTGAAATCCTGTACAAACTTCAAAATTCTGTAGTTTTACAATACAGTTACAAATGTCACTACGAATTCGCCACGAAATGTCTCAAGTTGGTGCAAAACTTTTCCGGAAAAACAAAATCTCAAAATGCAGTACAAAATGTCAGAATGTTCTTGAAATGTCACCATCCAGTAAAGTGTTTCAGAATTATGTTGTAGGATATAACGCAAGATATCAGAATGCAGTACAAAATTTCACAATTCAGTACGAAATCTCGAAATCTGGTGCAAAATTTAAAAATCCAATACACTCTAGAATAAATCTTATCTTGCAATTAAAAGAAAATCTCACAATTCACTTAAAATTTCAGAATTTAGCCCAAAATTTCATAAATCAGCACGAAATCTCACAATCCTGTTCAAAATCTAGCAATTTAGTACAAAATCTCAGTCATAACAAAGAATTACAATCCCGCACAAAATTCAGAATCCTGTAGTTCGAATTTGTGCTTTCCCAGTTTTATCTGTGTTGCTTCATTTTTTTCCGATTTGCATTATCTTAGTTTTTTCTACATTAATCATTAGTCCCATTTTACTGCCTTCTTCCTCAATTTCATTTAAAATGTTTGTCATTCATTTTCTCTCCTTTGTTATAATTATTAAATCATCTGCGTAAGCTATTATCTCTGAGCCTCTATTTCTCAGTGTACCAGATTTGTCTATTCTTCTTGTTACATACTCAAGTGCTACATTGAATAACTACCCCAGTCTTACACCTCTATCTATAGTAAAATAATAGATTTCTCCATAATCTGTCACTGCGCTGGCTGTACTTGCTTTCATGGTTAGTTCTATTAAATTTCTCAATTTTTGTGATACTCTTAATTCGCTTACTGCAGTGATTATTGCCCTCTTTTTAATTCTGTTGAATGCTAGTTTGAAGTCGGTTAATAGAATTTCTAGTTTGATGTTGTATTCTTTTGCTTTCTCTATTATTTGTTTTACTCCATGTATGCCATCTACTGACCATTTTCCTTTCTTGAAACAATTTTGATAATCCTTAACTTTATGTTCTATGCATTTTTTCAGTCATTAGTAGTGTGACACCTCTGTAATTTACACAATTCCCCTGGTCACCTTTTTTATATGTAGTAATTATTCTTCCATGCATCCATTCTTCAGGCAATTGCTCCTCAATCCATATCCTTTGCATTAGTTTATGTATTCTCTCTTGCAGGATGTTTCCTAAACATGGGCCAAAAAGCCAAGAGGTTATTCCCTGGGTTATTCTAAGAATATATTGTCCTTCAATAATTTTTGAAAAATCACATTTGTTTCGAACATGCAGAGTAACACCTCAAGAAATTAAAAATGAAAACCTCAGTACCTTTAAAAATAGTATTGAGAAACACCTCATTAGTAAATGTTACTACTTGGTTGAGGAATATCTGTCGGACCCATCCATATGTATTCTGTGATTGATTTTATATTTTATTTTGTAAAATTTGTGTCAGTCTTAATATTTTATTGTAATAATTTCAACCTTTATATTACTGTGTATGACGTGTATATCCATCATTGTAATGGCTACATACCAAATAAAGTTTATTATTTTTATTATTATAAGTAGTTTACACTACTTTAGTGAAAAATGTGGAAGAATTGAAAAATTTAATGATTATGGCTATAATTCGATAAGAAAACTGCTAGTGTTTTTGAAAGGCTTCGACTGTCAATGTGGCGAAGATTGGATGCAGGTATCCTAGTAGGTGGTGGTCATTTTCAACATTTATTGTAGATTATGTATCTTTAGGTGTAATAAATTTAGTTAAATATTGTTATAGTTGAAAATTACCCTTGAATTTTATGTGAATTCTCCCAACGAAACTAAATGTGGAATTATTTACATTTGAAAATAATGGTTTGGAATAAATGTAAGTAAGTGTAATTAACTAAATTTGTAATAATCGTATATTGTCCACCTAGGCGGTAAAGTGATTATATTCCAGGCTGAAAGAAGAAATAGATAGGTGAGCTTTAGCGAGCCTGTACACTTTTTGAAGCCTGGAAAATCACTTTATTGTCTGTTATTTTCACATTATTTTTCATGCTGCACAAAATAATCTCCAACAAGTGGTGCAAAAGGAACTACTGCATGGGCAAGCACCTCATCAATATCCTACACAATAAATAAGCTAAAATCACGTTTTCGCGTCCTTACAAAAGTATAAATATCAATAATGAAACAATTGATGATTGTTTTGCCGGTCTAGACTTACAAAGTTATACTTTCTCGCCTCTTTGGAGATTGTAAATTCCGATTTTCTTATAGTGTATGATGAAAATAATGAACTCGCGTGTTACTTTTTCTTAAATTGTATTATTTTGTACATTTTGGTTAACAATCCGTTAATCACAACTGCAGATAAGGTTACTCGAATTTTGATTATTTAATTAATCATTCCTCATTCTCACAAAAATGCCATAAATTCGTAATTACTTAATACATATATTATTGAGTACGTGAAGGATTAATTTAAGCAATAATACACTTGAGTAACTTTTTTCAACAATTTAAATATCTTTATAAGTAAATATTTATAAACAATCAAATTTGTGGACAAAAGTTACTCAAATGTATTATTTTCGTAACTCCTTGCAGATAAGGTTACTTGAATTTTGATTATTTAAATAATCATTCCTCATTCTCACCAAAATGCCATAAATTCGTAATTACTTAATACATATATTATTGAGTACGTGAAGGATTAATTTAAGCAATAATACACTTGAGTAACTTTTTTCAACAATTTAAATATCTTGTAACGGTCCAGAAATAGCGTTGGCAGAAACTGCATTTTAATAATTAATTGGCGTATAGACCTGCACGGTAGATAACCGTGCTCGCATTTTTTTGTTGTGGTGACGCGTTTCCCCTGTGAGCGATTTTTAAATTCGCCGGCGAGACGCCGCCATGAGCAGAACTCAGCTTACTCGTGTCCAGTATAGACCGTGCCAGAAGAACCGTTGAGATAAGGGTATCACCATCCGGTTTACGGGATAATCAACGGGGACTCAGTTAACCACCCTTGAGGGGATTGAGGCACCGAGTACAGGGCAGAGGACTAAAACGCTCATAACACCTGAGTAAGTAGTTGTTTCTTTTCCTTTTCGTGAAGCCACGTGTCCGGCCATTGTGACTAAGGCCATGTGCTTTGCAGGCGTTTAGCTACGGGCTAAGCAGCTCGGCCAGAACATTCTTGGCTGGAGGCCGCGAATCGAGCACCAGGCGTCTACGACGCAAGCCGTCGCCCTCCCGGAGCTGTGGCTAGTCACCAGCGAGACCACCAGGAACACAGGCCAGATATAGATAACCAGATATAGATAACCAGATATAGATAACCAGATATAGATAACCAGATATATATATAGATATTGATATATTTTTTTTTTGTGTGCTCAATTGAGCCAGATCGTTTATTCTTTTGTGTATAAGTTGCGTTACGTGTTTCGTGCCGTACGTGTTTTGCGCTTGTGTAAGAGAGAGGTCGCTCCGTCGGCCCTTTGAATCGCGCGATTAGGAGCTTACTATATTCGGCCGAATAGAGTGAACCCTGCGTGAAAGGGTTGCGTGCGGAGGTATTTATTTTCAGGAGCGCAGACACGGTGTCCGTCGTTTGTGTGTGTGAATAAACGCCGATATTTTACACTACAAAACTCACACCTGTCATTTTTTGTTCCCCCCACGTTTTCTCGATCGGGCATTTATTTCAGTTTCAGTTTTTTTATTCTCACTGCGAGATTTAAATCTGGTGGTGTTGGCGCCAAATGGTCAGCGTTGTGACAGTTCGTGATTTCTGAACTTCGCTGACTGTCTGCCGTCCACCCACGCAGGTAGGGTGGAGCCACCCTTTGCGACGAAGTAGCAACGAGGTTAAAATTACGTGGAGCCTTTTTTAACCCCCCCACTCTCTGACACCGAGAGCCTGGCCCTCGTCACTGCTTCGAAGGGACCCTCCACTCGCTCCACGGCCTAACGCGCTGATTGCCCTTCAGGTACGTCACAATCTTTATAGGTAAATATTTATAAATAAATCAAATTTGTGGACAAAAGTTACTCAAATGTATTATTTTCGTAACTCCTTAATTAAAAATATCATAATATCAATATATAGAGTGTTTCCTGAATATGGGCCAAAAATGCAAGCGGTAATTCCATGTGTTATTCTAAACATATTTTGTCCTTTCACCAACTAAGATGCAAGCACCTAATCTTCGCGTCATTAGCATTCAGAGCCTTTCAAAAACACTATTTGAAACGGTATTTCTTATCGAATTATACCCAAAAAATATACGATTTCCCGAAAAAAATTATCACAATTTTTTGTTGAAAAACATTGATCGATGATCGAAACAACGTGGTTTTTCAGAAATCATCGAAGGACAAAATATTATTATAATAACCAATGGAATAACACCTTGCAGTTTTTCCCATGTTTTTCCCAGTTACCCAGTATAAGCGGCTTACCATATGGCTATGGTCGAATTGAAGGTAGACAAATTTGTGAATTGTGGTCTTGTACTGTGAGATGTTAAACGTGTAAGTTGCGATTTGTAATTTCGGCACATTTAGAACACTTTTTTGAGTGTTCATTCAAATTTAGAAGCTGAGATATTATAAGTTATGAAATGCGAAGTTAACTGTTCTGCTCCTGTAAAACTCAAACGTATGTATAAAGATTAGGGGCCCATATTTATAATTTTTTATATGGATTTGTATATTGGTCACACGTAAACGTAAAACGTAGGTTTGAAGATCAAGAACTTAAAATTGTAAGTTGTGATCTTCCACTTAATACATTGAAGCTTGTGAGTTGGGCTCTTATGGAGCGTTTCCACCAATTTTAGTAACATGTGTTGCTAACAAATTAATTTAATAGCAACACATGTTACTAACATTGGTGTAAATGCGCCATTATAGGTTAGGATCCTAATTTATGTGCCTTGCCTTGTATTCTATTAGAAATGAATTAGTATAAGTATTCAAATTTATAAATTGTCAATTTGAAATTCATGATTAATCAGATAACTTTTACCTTTTTTCACATTTCATTTTATATAGCTATTTATATTGCGAAAGCTATGCGTTCATTTTCAATAATGACAGTTGTTATTATGATAAATTTGTTCATACGTTAAACTTTGAAAGATACATTACATTTTGAAAGTTATATATACAAGGTATATATAAATATACCTTGTAAATGTAAATGTAAATGTAAATGTAAATGCTTGTAATTACGTCACCATGTGAAATATTTTTGTTCCGCTGCAGTAAAAATAGTTCTATTTTTGACATAGGCAACTTCATTTACACTCATTAGACATGAATATGGCAATCAAAGTTATCTTCATGCTATTCTAATTTCTATTGGAATTTCTTAGTGGAATTTGATATTAAACTGCTGAAATACGAAATGATTATTAGTTTCAGCAATATTTGTGGCTTCTAAACACATGAAAAGACAACAATGAAAAATTATTTAAAGACGCAAGAGATATTTTACTCATTACTCATGTAGGTGGCAATACTATCCTCGTGCTATTAAGATTTCAATTGCACCACCTTGATATTTAACTACTAAAATACTAAATTATTATCAGTTTCAGCAATATTTGTGGCTTCCAAGCACATGAAAAGACTAGAATGAAGAATTACTTAAGGGCCCACGAGTTTAAATGTACATTATTTAGATACCCTTACTTTTAAAATCAAGGGCATTCTTAAATTGTGTGTACATAAAAATAACCAGATATGCACGAGAATAAAGTCCTCACAAGCAACATCCCCAAGTGGGGCAGATTGCTCCATGGCACAAACAAGCTATAAACTGAAAATCATGCAGGAATTAATGGAATAAATGAGCTGCGACAAATGTGATAATTGCTCCGCTTTAAATCTGACAATGTTACAAAATGTTTAACTATTGCAAATCGAGGACTAGTAGATAATAAAACAATCACATAAAGTTATGAAAGTAATCAAAGCAAATGATTTATTAAACAAAAACATAAA
Source organism: Othius punctulatus (assembly GCA_951805005.1). Lineage (NCBI taxonomy): Eukaryota > Metazoa > Arthropoda > Insecta > Coleoptera > Staphylinidae > Othius > Othius punctulatus. Next base: position 17,409,258 of record OX638144.1, read on the forward strand.
AAGGAAAAATAAATGTCCTTTAATCCTATTATAATTTATTATAATTTTCTGAAAACAATATTTTACTCTTCATATCTTACTGCTCTACAGTACAGCTCTAATAATGTAATTGCATTATACGTCTATGAACAGTCAATAAACCGTTTACTAATTAACATGCGTTGTTATTTATAACGGTAATTTTATGCAATTTCATCTCGGTGTTGATCATTTGCATAATAATTCAGTGGTTTTTGATTAAATTTCGAATTGTATGGTAATAGTCACCACATAAAATAAATTAATGCAGGTTACGTTTAAACTGGTGTTCCGCGGAAATTGGCCGAGTACAATGTACGATTTACATTATCACGTAAATGGAAAACTTACTGCAAAAAGGAAATTACATTAACCTATATCCATGCAGTATGAGAATGCATCCGTAATGAGACTTGGTTATTAACCTATATTCCAATTGCATTTAAGATTGCGTATTTAATATAAATCATAGTTTTCCATAAGTCTTCTGGAACGGTGAACTTTTTATAACTAATTGTAAACTCCGTAATAAGACTTGCTTATTAACCTATATAAGTATTGCGTTGAAGATTGTGTACGTAATATTAACAATAACCTGTATAATTATGTCGCTTACGTGCAGATTTCCATAGGTCTTCTGGAACTTTGAACTTTTTGTAACTAATTGTAAACTCTGTTCCATTTTTATTTTTAGCTAAGTTGGCTCTGTTAGGGTGACAGTATTGTTGGCAAATGTAAAAAGTCACTAGAGTTGAAAAAATAGGTTATATTTAAAAAAAGAGGTTATATTTTATGGCAGTGGGCAATGTTGCCATAAAATTGAGTATCTATTGAGTACAGAGTTTATTTGCTATTTTTATTTTTCAAAAGCAAATCAGTCAAAATTTTCATTGAAGTGTTCGTATTTTGATCAATGATTTTTGACATTTTTTGAAATTATTAGAAATCAAAATTAATAAATAGTATATATAATCAAAGCAGATATTGAAAATGTTTACCATTTGCTTGTAAACACATTTGCACACGTCTTCTATTATTGTTGAAAATGTTGATTAGCATTTGAGGAGTTATAGTTCGGCTAACATTTACGATTTCCGCCATTAACTCTTCCAACCTATGCAGTCTTCTTTGGAAAACTCTATCTTTTAAACATAAAAAAATTGAGTAGTCCAGTGGAGTTAGATCTGGAGAGCGTGTCAGCCATAGTCCTTGACTAAATGGTCTATTATCAAAAAATTCTTGCAGATAGGCTAACGTTGCTCTGGCTGTATGAGCTGTTGCACAATCTTGTTGGAAATATCCTTTTTGCAATTCTTCATCATCTAATTGATCTATGAAAGGCTGGACAATTTGTTGCCGGTATCTCTCACCGTTTATTGTGTCATGAAAGAATATATGCCCAATTACTCTACGGCGAGACACAGCCAACCAAATTCCAACCTTTTGAGGATGTAATGGTACAATCATTTAGGTATACCTTGTACTGTTGTAGACGTATATTACTCTTATTAATTATCAAAATAAAACAAAAAAATAATTTGCCTGATGAATAAGTAGTTACATAATTATTACTTTGATATGTTACTTCAATCCATTATCTGCTTATATAAATTTTATAATAACAAAGCGAAAACTTGGCACGCTTGGAATACGGGCTTTATCACTTCCTTCTGCGGGCTGAGGCTCCAGTATCCGCATTATTCAAGTCACGTCTCGACTCTTCTACTGCATTGAAAGCTCAAGGAAAACTTCCGCGCGTTAGCTTCACGTATTTATGAAGCTGAATTATTAGGTACAGAGACAGATGGCTGCTTTCGAATGCATGAGGGTCGCGTTAAAATCCGCAGATGTTTAAGGAAATGGTTTTGTGATGACATTTGGACGATGAGATGAACCTATATTGTAAAATAGTCAACACAATGTTTAATAGATTTCGAAAATATAAATCTAAAGTATAGATCTTAATGAAGGTATTAAGGAACAAGAAAAAGTTGGAAAAATTGAGAAGGAATGTGAACATTGATGATGACTTAACGAAGAAGGAACAAAGAGTGATAAAGATGATACGCGAAGTTGCGAAAATGTAACGAGAAAGGGGCAATCATGCGAAAGTTGGATACAAGAAGCAGATCATAAACAATAGAATGTGGAGATGGGATGAAAGAGAAGGCAAATTGATGGAAAAAAATTAGAAGACAGACTAAGGACTAATAATAATAAGAAGAATGAATGGCGACAACAAGGAGGTAGAATTAAAATAGGCAGATAGAATGTTAGAGCAATAGGGACAAAATGAGGAAATTGAGGAGGTGTTCGAGAAAACAAAACTCAGTGATTATTTTCACTCATAAAAGTGCTGCCTCCACCTCTCCATTATGTTGCCTCCATTGGTAATAATTTCTCCGTTAGAATAAATAAAGCACTTGGTTAAATTGCAAGAGAGGGACATAGATGGACATAGATGGACATAGAGTTGCACGATGGAGACCAAGAGGGACTAAAAGAAATGCAGGACGACTAGATAAGGTGGAAGGATATGAAAAAATGATATCGAAGAGAAACTGGATAAGAACAGCACAGGAATGGAAAACAGGGAAGGACTGGAATCCAGCATATCATGATCCAAGGCTAAAAATGTAGAAGAAGAAAAATTAAATTAAATATAATGCTGTAATAGCTAATGTGTTAACTAAAACAGGTTAAGAGGAGCACAAAGAAGAATACTGAGGAAAATATATGGACCAGTACAGGAAGAAGACAATACATGGAGAATATGGATGCAAGAAATACAGGAATACTAGATAAGGTGGAAGAATATGAAAAAATGATATCGAAGAGAAATTGGATAAGAACAGCACAGGAATGGAAAACAAGGAAGAACTGGAATCCAGCATATCATGATCCAGGGCTGAAGATGTAGAAGAAGAAGAATTAAATTGAATATAATGGTGTAATACCTAATGTGTTAACTAAAACAGGCTAAGAGGAGCACAAAGGAGAATACTGAGGAGAATATATGGACCAGTACAGGAAGAAGACAATACATGGAGAATATGGATGCAAGAAATGCAGGAAGACTAGATAAGGTGGAAGAGTATGAAAAATATGATATCGAAGAGAAATTGGATAAGAACAGCACAGGAATGGAAAACAAGGAAGAACTGGAATCCAGCATATCATGATCCAGGGCTGAAGATGTAGAAGAAGAAGAATTAAATTAAATATAATGGTGTAATAGCTAATGGGTTAACTGAAACAGGCTAAGAGGAGCATAAAGAAGAATACTTAGCAAAATATATGGACCAGTGCAGGAAGAAGACAATACATGGAGAATATGGATGAGCCATGAGCTAAGTGGATAAGATGGAAGAATATGAAAAAATGATATCGAAGAGAAATTGGATAAGAACAGCACAGGAATGGAAAACAAGGAAGAACTGGAATCCAGCATATCATGATCCAGTGCTGAAGATGTAGAAGAAGAAGAATTAAAATGAATATAATGGTGTAATAGCTAATGTGTTAACTAAAACAGGCTAAGAGGAGCACAAAGAAGAATACTGAGGAAAATATATGGAAAAGTGCAGGAAGAAGACAATACATGGAGAATATGGATGCAAGAAATGCAGGAAGACTAGATAAGGTGGAAGAATATGAAAAAGTGATAACGAAGAGAAATTGGATAAGAACAGCACAGGAATGGAAAACAAGGAAGAACTGGAATCCAGCATTAGATGATCCCGGGCTGAAGATGTAGAAGAAGAAGAATTGAATTAAATACAATGGTGTAATAGCTAATGTGTTAACTAACACAGGCTAAGAAGAGCATAAAAAAGAATACTGAGGAAAATATATGGACCACTACAGGAAGAAAACAATACATGGAGAATATGAATGCATAAAATGCAGGAAGACTAGATAAGGTCGAAGAATATGAAAAAATGATATCGAAGAGAAATTGGATAAGAACAGCACAGGAATGGAAAACAAGGAAGAACTGGAATCCAGCATTAGATGATCTTGGACTGAAGATGTAGAAGAAGAAGAATTAAATTAAATATAATGGTGTAATAGCTAATGTGTTAACTAAAACAGGCTAAGAGGAGCACAAAGAAGAATACTGAGGAAAATATATGGACCAGTGCAGGAAGAAGACAATACATGGAGAATATGGATGCAAGAAATGCAGGAAGACTAGATAAGGTGGAAGAATATGAAAAAATGATATCGAAGAGAAATTGGATAAGAACAGCACAGGAATGGATAACAAGGAAGAACTGGAATCCAGCATTAGATGATCCTGGGCTGAAGATGTATAAGGAGAAGAATTGAATTAAATATAATTATGTAATAGCTAATGTGTTAACTAAAACAGGCTAAGAGGAGCATAAAGAAGAATACTGAGGAAAATATATGGACCCGTACAGGAAGAAGATAATACATGGAGAATATGGATGCAAGAAATGCAGGAAGACTAGACAAGGTGGAAAAATACAAAAAATGATATCGAAGAGAAATTGGATAAGAACAGCATAGGAATGGAAAACAAGGAAGAACTGGAATCCAGCATTAGATGATCCTGGGCTGAAGATGTAGAAGAAGAAGAATTTAATTAAATATAATGGTGTATTAGCTAATGTGTTAACTAAAACAGGTTAAGGGGAGCATAAAGAAGAATACTGAGGAAAATATATGGACCAGTACAGGAAGAAGACAATACATGGGGAATATGGATGAAAGAAATGAACGAAGACTAGATAAGGTGGAAGAATATGAAAAAGTGATATTGAAGAGAAATTGGATAAGAACAGCACAGGAATGGAAAACAAGGAAGAACTGGAATCCAGCATATCATGATCCAGGGCTGAAGATGTAGAAGAAGAAGAATTAAATTAAATATAATGGTGTAATAGCTAATGTGTTAACTAAAACAGGCTAAGAGGAGCATAAAATAGAATACTGAGGAAAATATATGAACCAGCACTGGAAGAAGACAACACATGGAGAATATGGATGCAAGAAATGCAGGAAGACTAGATAAGGTGGAAGAATATGAAAAAATGATATTGAAGAGAAATTGGATAAGAACAGCACAGGAATGGAAAACAAGGAAGAACTGGAATCCAGCATTAGATGTTCCTGGGCGGAAGATGTAGAACAAGACGAATTGAATTAAATATAATTATGTAATAGCTAATGTGTTAACTAAAACAGACTAAGAGGAGCATACAAAAGAATACTGAGGAAAATATATGGACCAGTACAGGAAGAAGACAATACATGGAGAATATGGATGCAAGAAATGCAGGAAGACTAAATAAGGTGGAAGAATTTAAAAAAAATGATATCGAAGAGAACAGCACAGGAATAGAAAACAAGGAAGAACTGGAATCCAGCACTAGATGATCCAGGGCTGAAGATGTAGAAGAAGAAGAATTAAATTAAATATAATGGTGTAATAGCTAATGTGTTGACTAAAACAGGCTAAGAGGGGCATAAAGAAGAATACTTAGAAAAATATATGGACCTGTACAGGAAGAAGACAATACATGGAGAATATGGATGCAAGAAATGCAGGAAGACTAGATAAGGTGGAAGAATATGAAAAATTTATATCGAAGAGAAATTGGATAAGAACAGCACAAGAATGGAAAACAAGGAAGAACTGGAATCCACCATTAGATGATCCAGGGCTGAAGATGTAGAAGAAGAAGAATTAAATTAAATATAATGGTGTAATAGCTAATGTGTTAAGTAAAACAGGCTAAGAGGAGCACAAAGGAGAATACTGAGGAGAATATATGGACCAGTACAGGAAGAAGACAATACATGGAGAATATGGATGCAAGAAATGCAGGAAGACTAGTTAAGGTGGAAGAATATGAAAAAATGATATCGAACAGTGTTTAGTATTAGGTTTAATATTGTACATAATTGTAAGATCTTTTTCTGTGTTTAGTACTTAGTTTTCGTTTTTATTTTCTTTGTTGTAAATATTAAATTAATATCGGGTATTCCCTAATGGGATACTTAAATGTGCGTTTAATCTGGATCAAGCTCATCCGCTGGGAATTACCAGGCCAGATTACCAACATCTCTGTATTTCGGCCTCGATAACAACAATAGCGCGGTGAGCCCTCAAAGGTAATGATCTCCGGGAACATGGTCGTTTACGTTAATGAGGCTCCCAAGACATCAAGGGGGATCAGTGGCCAAATCTTCACCATAATGGGGTATTACTCATACCAGGAAAGGGAAAACCTGCAACAACACCTCGTAGATGGGGCCATCCCTCCCCTATGCTGCGCCCCACTCCATGGACCTGATCCAGGGAGGACCAGAAGGGCACCAAGGAGATCAGTCGCTAGAAGTCGCTACACGAAGCCAAAACGAGGCACAAGTATCATGACTAGAATCAAAACTATCTCTTTAAAGTGTCGCTCAACACATTTGTCCAAAACTTAGTCTTTTATCTAAATTAGTTTAGAATTAAGTTGTAAATAACGTGTTTACCTCCCATCTAGTGGGTACGGAATAAAGGTTTAAAATTAACAACATTCAGACTTTAATTTTCTGTGCCTGCGCCAAATAACGGTCGTTATATCGAAGCCGCGACCGTACGCAAAACAAACAGAAAGTGGTAAAGAACAGCACAGGAATGGAAAACAAGGAAGAACTGGAATCCAGCATATCATGATCCAAGGCTGAAGATGTAGAAGAAGAAGAGTTAAAGTAAATATAATGGTGTAATAGATAATGTGTTAACCAAAACATTCTGAGGAGCATAAAGAAGAATACTGAAGAAAATAATAGACCAGTACAGGAAGAAGACAATACATGGAGAATATTAATGAATCATGAGCTAAGTGATATAATAGAAGGCGCAGATAAACTAAGATTCATCAAAGAACAGAGGTTGCGATGGTTCGGACATATAATGAAAATGGACATTGTTGCCAGATAGAGACAGAATTGACTGATTTAACAAAGTGAATAAATCAAAATCGTGATTTGCATAGTGGTCGAAAAAGTTTACATTTTTATCAATAACTCTAGAACGAGGGACACACGGATAATTATCCACTCCTAATTTTTAATTTCTTTCAGCTCCCTGAATTAAATTTCATAAGTACGGGGGCCACTTTTGAGACACCCTGTATACAGATATTCATAACATACATAACATACATATTCTGATTTAACTTAATTTTGAGTTTAACACAGATACAGAATTGACTGATTTTACACAGTGGATAAATCAAAATCGTGATGTGCATAGTGGCCGAAAAAGTTTACATTTTTATCAATAACTCTAGAACGAGGGACAAACGGAAAATTATCCACTCTTCATTTTTAATTTCTTTTAGCTCCCTGAATTAAATTCCAAAAGCACGGACGTCACTTTTGAGACACCCTGTATACAGATAAATCATAATATACATAACATACATATTCTGATTTAACTTAATATTGAGTTTAACACATGTTTTGTGGCATTTGCAAGAATATCAGTTTAATCTCAAAATTAACAGTTTCGTGAAGGTTTTCTTTACCATTATTAAATTAAATATTTTTTATTCCAATATTTTAAGACCAGCAAAACACCATAAGAGCTGCTTATGTTTATACCATAAGGTTACCATTACCATAACTATTACCTGTTACCACTAATTACCATATGAGCCATAATTGTTTATTTTCTAATATTTGTTGATCTACATTTTATGTTGGGTATGATATATGTTATAATTTTTCTAAGAAATGTTAAGCTAAATTTTTAGTGGTGACAAACATTTTGTGATTTGTATGTTAAGCATTTCTTATTCCTTTAGATAGTCCGAAGAATTTTCATTTTGAAAATGAAAATTGGAATCGAATACACTTTTTTGTAATTTTAAGTTCTTTTCGAATTATTGTTTGAAATTCCTGTATATTTCTCAAATGTTATGAAATATATTAAGCTTTTATTGCATGCGATAAAACCAGCATAGATTATTTTTAAGTCTACATATAAAACCAGAGACATGTCATGCCTTAAAACTCAAAATTTCATAAAAAAATCTAGAAACTAAAATTAAAATAATTCTATATGTTACTCACAAATCACAAATAAAAAGAAACGTATTAATAACTACGGAAATGCAATGCAATAAAAAATGAGATATGAAATAATGTCAAGTATACAATAAAACTGTATGTAACTGTTATGACTAATCATAAAAAATCAGATTCATCTATTTTCAAGTTGAAATTGGAAATTTGAGATCCCTTCGTAACAACTTATTAAGAAGTGTTTCGTAGCATATTCATCGAAGGACTAGAAGTACTACAAATAGAAACATAGTTAAAAAAATTGTAAAATTTTGTTTATTTTAGTTTAAATTTTGTTACATGTTTGGATACATGTAACAAAATTTAAACTAAAATAAACAAAATTTTATAATTTTCATAAAAATGCTTCTATTTGCAGTACCTCTAGTCCTTCGTACTTTTACATATAACTTTTATACTAAATATTGAAAAATGTATCAAGATTTGAAAAGTCATGGAATGGATCTTCTGATTTTAAGATTTCGTGCAACATTGGTGAGATAGTTGGGAACAGTATTCTGTTCACAACAATCACAGTATGATTGGTGTCTATGTCATAGATCACACAGTATTTTTTCTGAATTTTAATGAAACTTTCTGATAATTTTATACATTTCTTGAAAAATTTTAAAATTCTGTGAAATGTATGTAGAATATTTTGTTTTGTTAAATTTTTATTGAATCCCGTAAAACTTTGTATAAGTAATATTCTAGGTCAGGGGTCTCCAAACTTTTTAGCCCGAGGGCCACACTGACTCCTCCACTAAGTCCCAAGTGCTGTAGTTTTGAATTACCAGCAAATTTTCGTTCAGGAAGCCTACGGTTAGCTTTCGTGTGGCTCTTGAAATTGCAAAACGTGGAAAACCATTCACCGATGGAGAAATGATCAAAGAATGCATAATTGCAGCAGCCGAAGAAATGTGCCCTGAAAACGTAAATTTATTAAAAACTGTCAGTATGTCAGCAAACACTGTGGCTCGAAGGGTAGAAAACATCGCTGAAAATATATCCTCTCAACTGTTCGACAAAAATGGACATGTTGAGTGGTTTTCTTTGGCCTTGGATGAGTCAACGGATGTGTCAGATACTGCTCAGGTGTAGATTTTTATTCGAGGAGTAGATAAAAGCTATGAAGTGCATGAATAACTTCTTGATATGTATAGTATTCATGGCACAACTACTGGTACAGATATTTTTAAAGGAGTTGAAATGGCCATTAATCAAAAGAACCTTCGATGGAAAAACTTGAAATGTATTACAACTGATGGAGGCAAAAACATGAGTGGGAAAGATAAAGGAGTGGTCGCTCTTGTGTCAAAGGCTGTAGAAAATGACGGTGGTTCAAAACCATTAGTCTTACATTGTATCATTCATCAACAGTCTTTGTGCGGAAAATGTTTGGATATGTCTGAAGTTCTGAAACCAGTCATATCAACTGTTAATTTTGTCAGATCTTTTGGGCTGAATCACCGACAATTCCGACAATTTATTGAAGAGATTGGGAGAAAATGACTTACTTTATCATACTGCCGTACGTTGGCTTAGTTGTGGGAAAGTCCTTCAGCGCTTTTTTTAACTTCGAGCAGTGATCGAAATCTTTTTGAATGAAAAGCATCGCCCTCTTACTGAATTACAAAACAACGCATGGCTGTGGAAGTTAGCATTCTATGTTGATTTGACAAAACATGTGAACGAACTGAATTTGAGATTGCAAGGAGAAAACCAGCATCTTCCTGATTTATACACTAATATCAAATCATTCCGGAAGAAATTGATACTGTTTCAATCACAACTACGAAGTAAATGTTTTTCACATTTTAAAACATGTGAAATATTCAGCCACACCACTGAGACTGAGTTTCCTATCGATTTTCCAATCGAAACTTTGAGTGCTTTGAAAATAAATTTTGATACTCGTTTCTCGGACTTTGATGCCATTGCGAATCAAATTAAGATTTTTCAGAATCCTTTTGATACTGACATTGAAACCCTAGCCCCGGAACTTCAAATGGAAATGATTGATCTACAGTGCAGTGATATAATTAAGAACAAATATCAAAACTCATCTTTGTTGGAATTTTATAAGAGTCTTCCACTGACACAATTTGATAATTTGCATAATTTTGCCCGTGGGCTGTTTTCTGTTTTTGGTACTACTTATTTGTGTGAGAAGACCTTCTCCAAAATGAAGTACACAAAAAATGTTTACAGATCTAAATTAACTGATGAGCATCTTAAATCTCTTTTAATAATTGGTACAAGTAAAATTAGTCCACAACTACAAACTATTGTCAGTGGAAAATCTCAATTACATAAATCTCATTAGTATTTTATATGTCATTATGCTTGTTATAAGTTATGTTTTTATTTAAAATATATAAAATGTTAGTTGGATTCATTTACATAATTTGTTAGTTATTATATACTGAAGTTAAATTTTCTGCATATTATACATATCTTTACTCATTACAAATCTGTGTTTCTTTATCCAACTTATCACAAAAACAATAACAATAAGCCTACAACAATGTTATGAGTAGTTAGCCCATAACCATATCAATGTAGATGTCATATTAATAATTATTCAACATAAAATTAGAATACTTCAGTAAACTAAATTTAATTTGCTATAAAAAATATGTTCTCTAAAAGAAGTTTTCAAGTCTGCTAGGTCTCCGCGGGCCGGACAAAATCTGTACGCGGGCCGGATGTGGCCCTCGGGCCGTAGTTTGGAGACACCTATTCTAGGTGTTTAAGGATCCTTTAATTGCCTCGATAAAACTTTGTGGTAAAGAAACAAATGTTTAGGTGTTTTTTGTATTACATCTTGTTCTATTTGTATGTTTTAATTAAATTCCTTGCATTTTCCGCCTACTCCTTTTGAATTTAGTATGATAATCCCTAATTTATTGATCTATGTGCGGCTGTTTAACGTACACGTGCAATTTAACAGTACATGGGATCAGAAGCTTATGTTCCTCCTAAATACTGCGGTGTTAACATATTCATAGTAATATTAATAATATATTTTTATTATTTTTTACTTATTATTAATACCAATCATGTGTGTAATAAAATCCTTTAATTGCAACCAAGCTATACGTTGCTCATTAAACTTCCTCGAATAATTCCCCAAAGAAATCATAGCGCATACCCCCACCATTGCTTAATCAGCCAGATACTAGAAACTCATAACTTGACACAGTAAACCGCTATAGATCAACAGGATGCCACCAATTAAACTGAAACGCCGGCTAATTAAACCAGCCAGACCTTGGTGACTGCGTCGCGACGTCCACTGCTGCCTAACCAGATATACCAATTAATTCTAACTACACACAATTAAATTAACACCACTGGACGCAGGAAATATCTCCCAAACGTCCGCAAAAACCGCTTCCATATGAAAACGCGAGATAATTGTAATTATATTTTGCATTTTAGTTGTGTGGCTTCGAATGGCGCTGATCTCTTAGATTGTTATTCGAGATGAATTAGGAAATCTGGGAACATTAGTTTGTAGAACTTCTTGTGAACTTATTTTTGAAGGGCAGCATACGTTATTATTGTTATTTTTATTACTATTGGACATGGACGAATTGAAGCAGATAATGGAGCTAATATTACAAAGAATGGACGACAACCCAAAGAATTAAAAAAACGAAAAAAAAAACAGGTTAGAACTGAAATGTAAAAAAAAGAAGAACAATGAAGAAAAACGAGAACAAATCAGAAGCTGATGATAAACGCAAATGGAAAAACAAGGCGTGACACAGCTGGACAAGCATATCTGAAAGAATATTGAAGATACAATTGGGCTTAGAGAAACAACAGTATACAACGTTAATAATTATTTATGGACTGAACGAAGATGACAGTATAAAACGTTAATAATTGTTTGTGGACGAAGATGACTCTGTAAAAGAGAAAAACAGGTTCTGGGAGCAACTAACAGACGCCGCGAAAGATCCAAAAGACAGACTAATAATAATAGGAGATCTAAATGCTAGGGTTGGAAGCGATGCTGTGAATATGAGCATAGTAGTTAGGCAACGCTGATTCCAATCCACCCTCCGCGAAGATTTCGATTAATTTAATCCGCGTTTTAATAGAACTTTTGATTCGCGGGGAAACGACGGATTCGCGTCTAATCGGCGAAATTTGCAGGTAATTGCGCAGGTAATTACATTGTGTCGTCCGGGGGGCGGCAAGGGGGTGGGTCAAGGTTGGGTGGTACGCTGGTCAGCATTTGTCCGAATCACCACAATGTAATTACCTGCGCAATTACCTGGAAATTTCGCCGATTAGACGCAAAATCCGTCGTTTCCCCGCGAATCAAAAGTTCGATTAAAACGCGGATTAAATTAATCGAAATCTTCGCGGGGGGTGTGTTGGAATCAGCGTTGCCTAACTACTGAGCATAACCTGTATTGTCTCGCTTTTCTATTGAACAGTGAATTGTGGAAGCGTAGTTCAGTATAAATGGAACGATGTTTTGTTGCGTAATCAAGTCAAGCGAATTTATGCATCATACACATAATTTTCTCCTTAGTAATAAGTCTTAGCTGAAATATAATGTTCTATGCACTTTGTGATACTGCAGTTACATAAATTGGTGCATTGATCGATTTTAGATACAATAAATACTGATAATGTAGGTAAAAAAATATACAATTTTTTGAAAACTGGAAATTGATGAGTTACATTACTAAGAATGGTAATTTATTTTTTAAGTTTACCTATTTATTTTTTTATTTTTAAGCTTTAATTTTGATACATTTTAACATGTGTAATTATTTATCATAAAAACTATAAATTATGAGTTACTTAATTAAGAATATTAATTTATTCTTTTGAGTTTACTTATTTCTTTGACTTTTAAGCTTTAATTTTGATAATTGGAGAGGACACCATTCTCGTTATGTAATATACTATGACAGTCACTTTTATTTTTTGCAAAAATTCTTATCATTTTCTTTAAAAAGTGGAGTTTTTAATAGCATTTTTTATTGGTAAATCATTGCATTTATTGAAAAATCTCCAGAAATTTTATAGTTATAGCAAAATCAGCTAAGATCATAACCATTTTGCAAAAATGCTTATCATTTTCTTTAAAAAGTGGAGTTTTTAAAAGCATTTTTAATAGGAAAATCATTGCATTTATTGAAAAATCTCCATAAATTTTATAGTTATAGCGAAATCAGCTAAGATTACAAAAAATATTGGGAAATCAGGGACATGATTGAAAAATCTCTGGGAATTTGACAATATTTATAAATGTCTTAATATTTTAAAAATCATCGACAAATATGGAGAATGAAAAAATATGAGACTAATGATAATCTACTAATAAATAATCTAATAATTATTTTATCTAATGAATATCCGAATTATTTTACGGTATGCTAATACGAATGACTTTTACGAATAATAATCCGAATGATTTTCCCAAATGATATTCCGAATGATTTTCACGAAACATTATTGAATTAATGCGATTTATACCAAGAATTGAATTATTCGATTATTGTAATTTGAATTAGCCCATCAGTATGTGAACCAATTTAGATTTTCTGATTTAAAAGATCTCGAAATTATTGAAACCACTCTCGAAATCCTGAGAATTAATGATAAATCTGCATAAGTCTCTAAAATTATTAAGATATCTTGGGAATTTTTGAAAAATCTGTAGAAATTTCGAACAATATTTAAAGTTCTCTGAAATTATTGAGAAATTTCTAGAAATCCTAGTATAGAAAAATCTTAACCAATCATTTTTTACTTTTATGATCTCGAAATTATCTCTCAAAATCTTATGAATTATTTAAATATCTGTAGAAAATCTCGAAAATGATTGGGATATTTTGGGAATTATTAAAATATCTCTGAAATTATTGATATTTATTAGGAAATTTCGAAAATTATTGAGAAATCTTGAGAATTACTGGAAATACCAATTTGCATTTCTTGATCTCGAATTCTCCGGAAAACACAATACATCATTATTGGGAAAGCCGTAGAAATCTCCGAAAGTATTGAAAAATCGTGAAAATTATTGAAAAATTTCTCTGAATCTTGATAAAATTTAGAAACGTTTAGATATTTTAAGAATTTTAAGAAAAATGTATGCAATCATAGTATGCAATTCAAGATAATTGAATTAATGCGTTTTATACCAAGAATCGAATTATTCGATTATTATATTTTGAATTAGCCCATCACGATGCGAACCAATTTAGATTTTCTGATTTAAATGATCTCGAAATTATTGAAACCACTCTCAAAATCCTGAGAATTATTGATAAATCTGCAGAAATCTCGAAAATTATTGAGATATCTTGGGAATTTTTAAAAAATCTCTACAAATCTCGATAATTATTGAAAAATCTGTAAAAATTTCGTACAATATTTAAAGTTCTTTGAAATTATTGAGAAATTTCTAGAAATCCTAGTAATAAAAAATCTTGACAAAGCATGTCGAGACAGATCATGGCAATTGTTGGATATTGATGAAAAATGATTTGATGTTCTTTCGAAATCTTGATTCAAATTATTGACAAATCCTGAAAATTATTGGATATTCATGAAAATTATTTGATATTCTCTCGAAATCTTGATTCTACTTAGAAATGACTAAGTAGATATGGCTTAAGAATTATTGAGAGTATTGGAGAATGAAAAATGTATGTAATAATCTTGCCAATCAATTTGCATTTTCTGATTGTATTCAACTCGAAATTATTTAAAAACTCTCAAAATCGTAACAATCAATGAGAAATATAATAAAATCAATAAAAATTACTGGAAATGTCTCCACTTTTTAAAGAAAACTATAAGTATTTTCAAAGAGAATTAAGATCACCATAAAAGTTATGACATAACAGCTATTTATGGTATAAGTGAATAAAGTCGAATTTTATCCACGAAAAAACAGACTCAACATATTGTCTAATAATTCCACCCATCGTTAGACTCGTGAAATTAATATTTGACAACATATTTCGTGTCCCAACACACGCGATTATCGATTGTCATGATTCCACTCAGTGTATTATATATGATAATCGACTTATAATTCGAATTATTATACATTCTATTTAAAATCTTCAATAATTCGATTTTCACGAATGATAATCCGAATTATCTTACTGAATGAAAATCTGAATAATTTTATCGAATGATAATACGACTGATTTTGAGGAATAATTATCCGAACGATTTTCACGAATGATAATCCGAATGATTTTCATGAATGATAATCTGAATGATTTTCACAAATGATAATCCGAATCATTTTCATGAAAAATAATTGAATTTATGCGATTTATACTAAGATTCGAAATATTCGATTATTATAATTTGAATTATCCCATCTCTATGCGAACCAATTTAGATTTTTTGATTTAAATGATCTCGAAACTATTGAAACAACTCTCGAAATTCCGAGAATCATTGATAAATCTGCATAATTCTCGAAAATTATTACGATATTTTGGGTATTTTTGAAAAATCTTTACAAATCTCGATAATTATTGAAAAATCTGTAAAAATTTCGTACAATATTTAAAGTTCCTTGAAATTATTGAGAAATTTCTAGAAATCCTACTAATAAAAAATCTTGACCAATAATTTCGAGACAGATCATGGCAATTGTTAGATATTGATGAAACATTATTTGATATTCTCTCGAAATCTTGATTCAAATTATTGACAAATCCTGAAAATTATTGGATATTCATGAAAATTATTTGATATTCTCTCGAAATCTTGATTTTACTTAGAAATGACTAAGTAGATATGACTTAAGAATTATTGAGAGTATTGGAGAATGAAAAATTTATGTAATAATCTTGCCAATCAATTTGCATTTTCTGATTGTATTGAACTCGAAATTATTTAAAAACTCTCAAAATCGTAATAATCAATGAGAAATCTAATAAAATCAATAAAAATTACTAGAAATGTCTCCACTTTTTAAAGAAAACTATAAGTATTTTCAAAGAGAATTAAGAGCACTATAAAAGTTATGACATAACAGCTATTTATGGTATAAGTGAATAAAGTCGAATTTTATCCACGAAAAAACAGACTCAACATATTGTCAATTAATTCCACTCGTCTTTTAGATTCGTGGAATTAATATTTGACAACATATTTCGTGTTCCAACTCACGCGATTATCGATAGTCATGATTCCACTCGTTGTATTATATATGATAATCGAATTATAATTCGAATTATGAAACATTCTATTTAAAATCTTCAATAATTCGATTTTCACGAATGATCATCCGAATTTTCTTACTGAATGAAAATCCGAATAATTTTACCGAATGATAATACGACTGATTTTGAGGAATAATAATCCGAATGATTTTCACGAATGATAATCCGAATGATTTTCATGAATGATAATCTGAATGATTTTCACAAATGATAATCCGAATGATTTTTACGAAAAATAATTGAATTTATGCGATTTATACCAAGAATCGAAATATTCGATTATTATAATTTGAATTATCCCATCTCTATGCGAACCAATTTAGATTTTTTTATTTAAATGATCTCGCAATTATTGAAACAACTCTCGAAATCCTGAGGATTATTGATAAATCTGCACAAATCTCGAAAATTATTAAGATATCTTGGGAATTTTAGAATTTTTTTTACAAATCTCGTTAATTATTGAAAATCTATAGAAATTTCGAACATTATTTAGAGATCTCTGAGTTATTCGATTATTATAATTTGAATTATCCTATCACTATGCGAACCAATTTAGATTTTCTGGTTTAAATGATCTCGAAATTATTGAAACAACTTTCGAAATTCGGAGAATTATTGTTATAATTTGAATTATCCCATCACTATGCAAACCAATTTAGATTTTCTGATTTAAATGATCTCGAAATTATTGAAACAACTCTCAAAATTCTGATATTTATTGACAAATCTGCATAAATCTCGAAAATTATTAAGATATCTTGGGATTTTTTTTTAAATCTCTTCAAGTCTCGTTAACTATTGAGAAAATTACAGAAATTTCGAACAATATTTAAAGTTTATATCGATATATATGATTTTAAGATACTACTTATTTATTATCTGTATATGGTCAATATTATTGAAAAATTTCTAGAAATCCTAGTAATGAAAAATCTTGACAAATCATGTCGAGACAAATCATGACAATTGTTGGATATTCATTAAAAATTATTTGATTTTCACTCGAAATCTTGATTCAAATTATTGACAAATCTTAAAAATTGTTGGATTTTCTTGAAAATTATTTGATATTCTCTCGAAATCTTGATTCTACTTAGAAATGAGTAAGTAGATATGACTTAAGAATTATTGAGAGTATTGGAGAATGAAAAATGTATGTAATAATCTTGCCAATCAATTTGCATTTTCTGGTTGTATTGAACTCGAAATTATTTAAAAACTCTCAAAATCGTAATAATCAATGAGAAATCTAATGAAATCAATAAAAAATACTGGAAATGTCTCCACTTTTTAAAGAAAACTATAAGTATTTTCAAAGAGAATTAAGAGCACTATAAAAGTTATGACATAACAGCTATTTATGGTATAAGTGAATAAAGTCGAATTTTATCCACGAAAAAACAGACTCAACATATTGTCAAATAATTCCACTCGTCTTTTAGACTCGTGGAATTAATATTTGACAACATATTTTGGGTCCCAACTCACGCGATTATCGATAGTCATGATTCCACTCGTTGTATTATATATGATAATCGAATTATAATTCGAATTATTAAACATTGTATTTAAAATCATCAATAATTCGATTTTCACGAATGATAATCCGAATTATTTGAATGAATGAAAATCCGAATAATTTTGCCGAATCATAAAACGACTGATTTTGAGGAATAATAATCCGAATGATTTTCACGAATGATAATCCGAATGATTTTCATCAATGATAATCTGAATGACTTTCACAAATGATAATCCGAATGATTTTCATGAAAAATAATTGAATTAATGCGATTTATACCAAGAATCGCAGTATTCGATTATTATAATTTGAATTATCCCATCACTATGCGAACCAATTTAGATTTTCTGATTTAAATGATCTTGAAATTATTGAAAAAACTCTCGAAATTCTGAGAATTATTGATAAATCTGCACAAATCTCGAAAATTATAAAGATTACTTGGGAATTTTAGAAAAATCTCTACAAATCTCGTTTATTATTGAAAATCTATAGAAATTTCGAACAATATTTAAAGATCTCTGAGTTATTCGATTAGTATAATTTGAATTATCCCATCACTATGCGAACCAATTTATATTTTCTGGTTTAAATGATCTCGAAATTATTGAAATAACTCTCGAAATTCTGAGAATTCTTGATAAATCTGCATAAATCTCGAAAATTATTGAGATATCTTGGGAATTTTTAAAAAATCTCTACAAATCTCGATAATTATTGAAAAATCTGTAAAAATCTCGTACAATATTTATAGTTCTTTGAAATTATTGAGAAATTTCTAGAAATCCTAGTAATCAAAAATCTTAACAAATCATGTCGAGACAGATCATGGCAATTGTTGGATATTGATGAAAAATATTTGATATTCTCTCGAAATCTCGATTCAAATTATTGACAAATCCTGAAAATTATGGGATTTTCATGAAATTTATTGGATTTTCATGAAAATTATTTGATAGTCTCTCGAAATCTTGATTCTACTTAGAAATGACTAAGTAGATATGACTTAAGAATTATTGAGAGTACTGGAGAATGAAAATGTATGTAATAATCGTGCCAATCAATTTGCATTTTCTGATTGTAGTGAACTCGAAATTATTTAAAAACTCTCACGATCATAATAATCAAAGAGAAATCTAATAAAATCAATAAAAATTACTGAAAATGTCTCCACTATTTAGAGGAAACGACAAGTATTTTCAAAGAGAATTAAGAGCAGTATAAAAGTTATGACATAATAGCTATATATGGTATAAGTGAAAAAGTCGAATTTTATCCACGAAAAAGCAGATTAGCTCAAGAGGCGAGTCCGAGTGCAATAATGTTTTCGCATGGATAAATTGCTTTATTCACGTGTATCATACAAGATTTTTTCCATTTCGTTATCAGAATTGAAAAATTTGCGTGTCACATAGTCAGGTGACAATGACAATTTCAAGGATAGTGCGAGTTTACCTATTTTTACTTTATTCACGTTGTCAATGGTTATAGTGAATAAAGTGAAAATATAAACATTTTATTCACCCATTCGATTAAAGTGTAGTTTTAACGATGAGATTCAATATACATTATGAGCATTTTAATAATACGAATTCGAAAAATGTCTGTACTTTAATTTTGATACATATTTAACACATGTATGTCTTTATCATTAAAATCGTGTTTTATTAAACTTTTCTAATACTTATAAAAATCTGTACAGATGATAATTTTTTTATAAATTTTAGAAAATCAAATATAAATAAAAGCCCAGTAAATAACCGATATCAAAGTATAAATGTAGAAAGCGTACAATAAAATATCATAGACTATAAAAACAGTACATATATGAAATATAGCAGACCAGTGAGCCAGAACGACTTCGGCGAAGTTATATCGCGTTCATTTGTAGGAACAAACGAAATTGGCACACGTTTGAACGAACAGAAACTACGTTTTCGCCCTTTACGAAGGAAATAGGGTGACACACTTCACGAAAAGACTGCACAAAAAAGCATCCAGATATTTATTTTCTACATTTTATAACGTCCACACATCAAACGCGTGCACGATCATACACCAATGAGTGGATTATTTATTTTAGAGCGCTGGTGAAATAACGATTTCCACTTCAAAATTAACGAGAATCGCGTAATGTAAATCCACTTTGATGCGAAAATTGATCAGCTTTGATGGGTTTCTTATTAATACCACACGCGCCAAATCGCTATGCAGATATGAATCAATGCACAAAATAAGTTATCTTAGTTCAATATAAAAATTTGATCTGTCAATTCTTTTAAAATTGATGAAATTACAAACAAGTTATGTATCTGAGAATAGTATATATTTTAGTTAGGAATGGTCATTTAAAACACAAACTTATTTATTTATCAGACTCGGCTTAGCTGTATGAAGTAAGCTACCTAGAAATTGTAACATTTTCAAAACAAATTAGGAAGCCTCCACTAATTAAATTAAAGCCTTGCCTTAGACTAATTGGCATAATTTGTCGAGGTGTTTATTTTCACCTGCCAAAAGAAAATAAACTGTTTTGCTGTGCGTTGTTGTGTTTGGTGCGTGGACGCAGTTGCCTCCTAATGCCCTCGCACGTGTAATAACACCACCGTTAAACTACCAGCAGGACATTCCCATCGCATTTCGAACCCATGAAAGGCTTAACGGCGAAGCTGCTAATGCTCAGAGCTTTCAAAGCTCTCCGCCGGTGTATTGGGTAATTACTCCGTGTAATGAAAAATTAAGTCGTGAGGCGTACGCATATACATAGACCCTCATGGAGCGGAGATTTATTGAGAATTCGTCTCACGTAATAAGAAGCTACTTGAGAACGTTACCTTTCAATGCCCCTTTTGATTTTTATATAAGCGTCACCAACGTCGAGCGCCTCTGGGATATAATTGGCGGACTCGGGGAGGGTTTCAAAAGCGGAGCTTCTGATACCGCTATACAGTCTTTGTGCATTGAAATTGGAAGAACATCGATCAGGAATTAACAAACCACCAACGAATAAGAAGACGAGAAGAGGGGAGATGTGAGTTGTGTATTAAACGAGTAATATGAGAGATCCGAATTGTGTATTTCTGATGTCAGCTGAATTTACAGACAACTATAAGAGCTTGGAAATTGTCGAATATAATACGATTGCTGGTTTTTCTATCAAAGTGTATTGATTTGATAGCTGAAATCATTTTCAGCTATACACGACGCTATTGGAACACATATTCATAATATTCCATTGCTTGAATGGAATTTTATCGTCCAACAGCTAGAAGATCAACATGATTATGGTTATTATTATTATAACTATTACTATTATTGTAAATAATAATAATATTATTTTAAATAATTTTATATAAAATATTAACTATTTAGTATATTTTCACTAAATATAATTGTGAAGCATCGACAGTCGTTTTAAGAACTCCTCTACTATAAGAAAAACTGGAAGAAGAAAAATGTGATATCAAAATAGGTTTTAAGATAAAAAAACTATTTTATCAGTTCAGACACAAAAGATATTTTTGCTAGCAAATTTCAGTGAAAGACAACTTACAAACTTGAGGATTCCCAATTTAAAAGCGTTAAATGTGAGTTCCCAATCTTCAATTTGTCATCGTGTCCAATTAATAGCTCTTGATTATAGCTTTTTCATGAGATCATAGATCCAATTCCAGTCACGAGATATAAATTAAATTGCGATTTGCTATTTTCCAACCGAAGACACCTCCTCTGTGTGCCATCCAATATGGTGCAAAATCAATTCCCTAATTCTCCAGTTTTCTTAGAGTTCCTAATCTATTCGGTTTTTCCGCAAAATTCTGGATATGGCTGGTTTGACTAATTAGGTTTGGTTTGTACATATTTCATGTTTCGGTTTCTTATAGCGTTTGGTGCGATTACAAATTCTACAAAAACATGATTTCCCTAATTCCCCAGTTTTCTTAGAGTTCCTAATGTATTCGTTTTTTCCGCAAAATTCTCATACGTTCATTAGTTCAGTCAAAATTAGTAATCACCGTTTTAATAAGTTCTCCAATTAGATTGGTCACCATCTGCGATCTTAATTGCAGTCATTTGTTAAGTCAATTTTAGTATGACCTGACTCCCTTTTCAATACCTTCATTTTAGCACCAACGTTTAATTAGTGATATTACGGGATATGGCTGGTTTGACTAATTAGGTTTGGTTTGTACATATTTCACGTTTCGGTTTCTTATAGCGTTTGGCGCGATTACAAATTCCACAATAACATGAATTCCCTAATTCACCAGTTTTCTTAGAGTTCCTAATCTAGAAGATCGCAACTTATGAACTTAAGTGTTGAATTTACAAAATAACAATATAGAAACAAGAGTATCCACATTACAAAATCTTAACGACCAACTTAACTGCTCAATTTTAAAGCCCACAACTCAAAAACTTGTGTTCCCAATTTATAGAGGCATAAATAACAAATATTTAAGTTCCCTTTTTTTTATTTACATTCAATAACTTCTTATGGCGTTTGGCGCGATTACAAATTCCACACTAACATAAATTCCATAATTCCCCAGTTTTCTTAGAGTTCCTAATCTAGAAGATCCCAACTTATTAACGTTCCCAATTTATAAAATAACAATATAGAAAATAGACTATCAAATTACAAGATTCTAACTACCAACTTAACTGCTTAATTTTAAAGCACACAACTCAAAAACTTGTGTTTCCAATTTATAGAGGTATATATAACAAATATTTAAGTTCCCTTACTTTTTTTAATTTACTTTTAATAACTTTACTTACTTAGTTATTTATGTTGGGAACTCAAATTGTGGTTCAGTTTACGAATTTTAATACATAAACTTCAAAATAATAACTCATAAATATTAGCTTCCAACTTACAATTATACAACCAATTTCAAAAGTCACAAGTTAACTGCTCAAATTACAAGATCACTATTCACAAATTTATGACTTCTCAACTCTACACAACTCAAAACCACAACTTACAAATTTGTATTCTCTATGATCATAATACACAAATTTTAGATCTACAAGATCCACCACAGATCACAGATCCACAACCTATAAACTTTAATGCATACATTGCAAGACCGTAACTCCTAAATTTAAGTTTATTATCTAATTCAGGACTTCTCAATCTATACAACTCAAAACCACAACTAACAAATTTGTAGTCTATGATCATAATACACAAATTTTAGATCTACAAGATCCACTACAAATCACAGATCCACAACCTATAAACTTTAATGCATACACTACAAGACCGTAACTCCTAAGTTTAAGTTTATTATTTACAAGTATATAATTTACAAATTCCATAGCAACTTATAAATTTGAGTTTGAAATCTGCAGTACCACAAGTTACAAAATTGCGTTCTTGATTTATTTTATTTTATTTAGAATTATTCTATTTTTGTAGGTGTTTCGGCGCTATTGCACAGCGTCGAACCCCAAATCGGTTAAAGTGTAATCGTATTAGTCGGCCTTTATTGCAGCCGATACATTTGTAGTATTAAGATTGTAAAGACAATTTATTGGGGTGGCTATTATTTAGCCATTATGTTCACCGAGAAGTGCTTAAGTAAAGTACGGTGCGCATGAAGATCAATAGGCACATTAAGCCGTTTATTGAGCAAGGATTGACACTTCGGCAAATACAATTAGCGACCAGGAAATCCCAAATATATTTATTGGACGGCATTAGGAATCCTCAGAAATGTCAGATAGAGGAATTAACCAAGGCTTGTGATAACCAAGTGTGGCAACATGGCTTACCGAAACGAAATGCCGCACCAATCAGGAATCATCTGCAAGCCACCCCTCGCGTTGCACCCCACCCCAATAACTCAAATATTTAATTGTAAGAATGCAGAGCAGATGACACTTCAATTCGTTACCTTCACCGGTGTACATCGCTGTGTATTAATTATTGTTACGCATTAAATTATAGTCCACATTATTTCCAAAACGACGAGTTTTAATTACCTTATCATTTAAATTGGCGAACACCCGCCTGGTCCTTCGATTACGTAACATTTTGGTCCTTCGATGCCATTAAGGAAAATTACATCGTTTACATATCGAGTACAGTAATGATTACTAAATACAAATTTGAGTTCTAAAAAGGTTCAACTTACAAAGCTCAATACATAATCTGCAATACCACAACTCACAAATTTGATTTCCAAACCTACAACCCAATTTCAAAATTCCACAACAACTTATAACTTTTGTTTTCATTCTGCCCTCATCAGAAAACATACATTTGTGTGCCTAGAGAACCAAGTGTTACCAAGTACCAAGTAAGAATCTAACTTACAAAACTCATTGCATAATCTGATAAACTACCACTAAATTGGAGATTTTAATCATCTGCCAATTTCAAAATTCCACAACAACTTATAAGTTCTGTTTTCATTTTACAAGAATATTTAACCGGAAAACATACATTTGAATGCCAAGAATACCAAATACTACCAAGTACCAAGTACAAGAGTACCATGTAAGAGTTTAACTTACAAAGCTTAATGCATAATCTGCAACACAACAACTACCAAATTTTAGATCCTAATCCACAAGCCAACTTCAAAATTCCACAACAACTTAGAAATTTGGGTTTCCATTCTACAAACCTATATGACCAGAAAACATACATTTGAGTGCCAAGAGTGCTAAATAAATTACAAGACCTTTAAGATATTTAAGAGTATAATTTACAAATCTCAATGCATAAACTACAATACCACAACTCACAAATTCGAGTTCCAAATCTACAACCCAATTTCAAAACTCCACAACAACTTATAATTTTTTGTTTTCATTCTGCCCTCATCAGAAAACATACATTTTTGTGCCTAGAGAACCAAGTGTTATCAAGTACTAAGTAAGAATTTAACTTACAAAACTCATTGCATAATCTAATAAACCACTACTAAATTAGAGATTTAAATCATATGCCAATTTCAATATTCCACAACAACTTATAAGTTCTGTTTTCATTCTACTAGAATATTTAATCAGAAAACATGAGTGCCAAAAGTACCTAATACTACCAAGTATTAAGTACAAGAGTACCAAGTAAGAGTTCAACTTACAAAGCTTAATGTATAATCTGCAACACAACAACTACCAAATTTTAGATCCTAATTTACAAGCCAATTTCGAAATTCCTCAACAACTTATAAATTTGGGTTTCCATTCTACAAACCTAACGACCTGAAAACATACATTTTAGTACCAAGAGTGCTAAATAAATTACAAAACCTTTAAGATATTTAAGAGTCTAATTTACAAATCTGAATGCATAACTCCAAATCTACAACGCAATTTCAAAATACACAACAACTTATAATTTTTTGTTTTCATTCTGCACTCATCAGAAACCATACATTTGTGTGCCTAGAGAACCAAGTGTTACCAAGTACCAAGTAAGAATCTAACTTACAAAACTCATTGCATAATCTGATAAACCACTACTAAATTGGAGATTTTAATCATATGCCAATTTCAAAATTCCACAACTACTTATAAGTTCTGTTTTCATTCAACACGAATATTTAACCAGAAAACATGAGTGCCAAAAGTACCAAATACTACCAAGTACCAAGTACAAGAGTACCAAGTAAGAGTTCAACTTACAAAGCTTAATGCATAATATGCAACACAACTACCAAATTTTGGATCCTCATCTACAAGCCAATTTCGAAATTCCACAACAACTTATAAATTTGGGTTTCTACAAACCTATATGACCAGAAAACATACATTTGAGTGCCAAGAGTGCCAAATAATTTACAAGACCTTTAAGATATTAAAGAGTCTAATTTACAAATCTCAGTGCATAAACTGCAATACCACAACTCACAAATTTGAGTTTCAAACCTTCAACCCAATTTCAAAATTCCACAACAACTTATAATTTTTGGTTTTCATTCTGCCCTCATCAGAAAACATAAATTTGTGTGCCTCGAGAACCAAGTGTTACCATGTACCAAGTAAGAATCTAACTTTCAAAACTCATTGCATAATCTGATAAACCACTACTAAAATGGAGATTATAATCATCTGCCAATTTCAAAATTCCACAACAACTTATAAGTTCTGTTATCATTGTACAAGAATATTTAACCGGGAAACATACATTTGAGTGCCAAGAGTACTAAATACTACCAAGTAATAAGTACAAGAGAAACAAGTAAGAGTTCAACTTACAAAGCTTAATGCATATTCTGCAACACACAACTACCAACTTTTAGATACTAATCTACAAACCTTTTTCGAAATTCCACAACAACTTATCAATTTGGGTTTCCATTCTACAAACATATCTGACCAGAAAACATACATTTGAGTGCCAAGAGTGCCAAATAATTTACAAGACCTTTAAGATATTCAAGAGTCTAATTCACAAATCTCAATGCATAAACTGCAATACCACAACTCACAAATTTGAGCTCCTAACCTACAAGCCCACAATTTTCAAATTTCACACTGACTTATAAATATGAGTTTTCATTCTACAACCTACCTGACCAGAAAACATACATTTAGGTGCCAAGAGTACCAAGTAATCTACAGGACCTTTAAGATGTTTAAATTACAAATTTAGGGATCTACAAGGCTTAAATTTACAAACTTCAATGCATAAACTAGACACCACAACTCACGACTCAGGAATTTTAGGTCCAAATCTAGAAACCTATTACTTCTAAATTCCGCAATTTACAACACAACAATTCGTGAGTTGTAATATATAATCTATAAAATTTATAATTTCTAAATTCCGCAACGACTAATACATTTGAGTTTGCATTCTACAACCTACCTGACCAGTAAACATACATTTAAGTACCTAACCTATTAGACCATAAGGTCTGCACTTGTATTGAATGTACCAATTTTAATATCATACCTTGAAAACTTGAATGCCCGAATTACAAACGATACATTTTAATGAATACGTTGAAAGTTATTGGTTGATCACATCTCTTCCACATAATTTGTGAGTCATAATGAAACTTCAATGCTTGCAGTTACATATTTGATTCATTAGAGACATAAATCAAAGATATAATTTTTGTATGTTGAGACATACAAATTATTACAACTATTTAAGGATGAGAAGAAACTCATTTTAAAGTACGTAGTTGTCGTCGACGATACCTTTCCATTGAGAGAGACATCATGAAACCCTTTAGACAAGTAAATCTAACATCATTTACCGTGTGTAAAGGGCTTAGACACAAGGCAACTTATTTGAGATGTACTCGTGGTCATATTCAGGCAAAGAAAAATAAAAATTTCCGACAGATAAATTTTCAGAAATTTCAGTGACTGATAACTGGTCAACTCGGAAATTTGAATATTTAGAATATTTAAATATATCATAAAAATTGTGCATCAAATTGTCGCTCAATGAAACTTATGTATGTTAGACCTGAAGGGTCTGTGAATATTCCCTGTAAGTGACACTTACCAATTTACCGTTGGAGGGTTTTATATCAACCCTGAATAATTGTAATATTCCGATCAACTCGGTTAAGTTAAGATTTCGAATTTCTCACATATTTGAGACGCACTCGAGGTCAAATTTCTAGAGGTTTTATCTTTAGGCATACTATATACAGATCAAATTCACAAGTTTGAGTATCCAGTCAACACGACCCGAGCTTACAAAATTTGAAGAACCAAATTTGCTAACTTACAAAAAATATTGCACAAACTACAATATTTTAACACTTAAATATGAGATTCCTGTCCTTAGAATCTCAAGTTCTCAAGTCAGTCTATTCATTTTATACACAAAAAAGACAAATCTTCTAAAAAAATCCAAGAATTCCTTTGCAATCAAAACACATAAATATTATCATCGCTTTCATCTGCAGGTAAACTTGTGCATAAGCAAGCTGCTTTGTGTTTTCTGTAAGCTTCCTCGCATTTCTCTGGTTTGGCCATTGTAGTTCGATAATTTGTGAGCTTGCACATATCATTTATTTTGCGACAGCAGTTTTACCTTAGAGCATCTGATTATGTCGTATGATTTCATATCTCGGCATTCAACATAAAATATTATAATCGCTTTCATCTGCAGGTAAACTTGTGTATAAGCAAGCTGCTTTGTGTTTTCCGTAGGCATTCCCCGGATTTCTCTGGGTATCCACTGGAATTAAGGACGAATGCGTCTAGATTACTGTCCTAAGCCAAGGAGTAAACGAAGATAAAGAACAGGTGAACGGGGAAATTACAATATGTTGCCGTTTCGCCAGGACAATTTCAGAGCGGATGGAAATCTTGCCCGAGCCGAATGGCCCCATTCAGCGTTTGATTTTCCCCTTTTTTTTATTGCGGAGATGTGAAAGAAATATAAAGAGAGCTGCGGAAGCATATTAATTGACAAGAGCAACGAAATCCCGGCGCAGAACGAGCGGCAAGAAATGCAATAAATCCGATGTCGCTTTAATGAAGTCAATTACCAAGTCCAACCGCAGTAGGGCATAAGAAATCGCTACGAGTTTTCTCGCCATGGTTAATTGATGGCGAAAAGACCTCAGCCTTGCAGGAAAAAAAGGCAGCGACGCCCTCGCAGCTTGCCTTTATCGCCTCTTACAAAAGCGAAAGATAGCGTCGCGACGGTGCGTCAGATTGAATTAGCGTCGCGGCGCAGCGTCGAGATGCCATTTTCACCCCGTCCCGTCCTCCTGCAACTTCAGGCCATCCGAAAGCCATTACATGCGGTCCGCAGGGTGAGTGGATAAGCCACTGCTGTACGGCCAGCACATTTGCAGGATAGGGCCAGATGAACGGCGGATTTGCGGCTTATCGATTCACCGCCACAAGAATGAGGCCTGGTGGTCAGTTCTATGTGACGAATACGAGAGGCGGGTTACAGCTGTATTGTGCTTCTGACACAGTTTGAGGATGTGAGGTGTAAATGGGATGAGCTGACGAGATGATTAATGGCCAACATCGCGGCTAGAACCAATATGAGCTTCTTTTGATAGCAACTATATTCTTCTTCTTGTAGTCCTCCGTAGATGTTGGCTATTGCGTTAGCATATTTAGTTCGATTAACGCCTGATGATCTGATGATAGATGAATAAGGCAGCTGACGTCAATCCGATCCCATGTCGCAGATTTTTCAATCAGGATATTCGACGGTGACCGGAACCTCGTATTCCTTCAACTTTGCCCTACAGGACTATTTCGAGAGGATGGCATTTCCGGTTACGCATGAAACGTCCATAGTATTGAATTTCCTCGTTTTAAATTTTAGCACAATTTCCGGCTCTTTCTCTACCTGCTTAATAAAAAACCAGCTCACTTGAAAGGTTGAATCAATATTTTACTTACTTTAATATATGAATTAGGCAACGTTGTTAGAAATCTGACAATTAATATTTTTTTCACTGTCACATTATTTTTCTTGGTGTTCATGTGTAAATTTATGTATACGTCATTTGTTTTGTATTTTCCGAAATTTTGACAAAATTTCAAGTCTTTGTGCTGTTATGCCACCCAATTTATTAAAATGGTAAATCATAATATTTTCGTTCGGGCGTATAAGTACGGGCCGATGTCGCAGTTCTGTTTATACATTCAAGGCCAAGTTATCACTCGAAGAACCTTTCGAAGGGAACAGACGCGTTTGGAGCGCATTAAGTGAGTGTCACCAAGCGAAGCCGGCCGTGACGAATTACAAGAATAGTTTCAATAAGGTTGTATTGTTTAGTGTCCGTATGGATAAATTAAGGGTGAGACATTGTATGGTTGTGGAGAGTTGAGGTTGACCCATCGTTGTCCCATTGTCCCAGATGATAACAATAGAACGAAGGATACTTGTTTCATCGTAATTGACCAAAAGCAATTGACCAAGGATAATTGTTTCACCGTAGTTGACCAAAAACAATAGAACCAAGGATAATTGTTTCATCGTAGTTGACCAAAAACAATAGAACCAAGGATAATTGTTTCATCGTGAATGCATGTGACTTAAAAAAAACTTATGCTTATTTTAAAAACCTAACTTTACCAAAAATGGTTGTATAATGTCACTTCTGTTTCATTTTTTGAAGTTCTAATATTGTAAGTTAATATTTTTTTGAATCAATTTTTGCCAAAATCTATAGAATAACCATTATAAACTATTGCACATTTTCGTTTATACGTATTTTCAGTAATTTTATATATTTTTAAATTCTTGTGTAATTCTTATAAATCATTTCTTGGAAGTTATAAATTTACATAAATATGAAATTCGATTTATCATGATACGAATCATACAAAGAATAATACTTTGTATCCTTATTTGAGTGTGAGTGAGTGTTTTGTATGGACTAGTCCAGTTGGTACGTAATTTTTTTGTATTTTCCGAACATTTGTCAAAATTTCAAGTCTTTGTGCACTTTTCGTGACTAAGTTTTGCCAGCAATTTTATAATGTGTGTTTAATTTTTGCGAATTGTTAGTATTCTCTGGAATTTTGTTGGTTTTAAGTCTTATTAAGTGTTTTGTTTACTTTTTGTTGTTGTAAATCATGTTTTGCCAATAGCTTTAAAATAACCATTTTAAACTATTGCACATTTTCCTTTATACGTATTTTCAGTAACTTTATATACTTTTAAAACCTTGTGTTATTCTGATGAATCATTTCTTGGAGGTTATACATTTATATAAAAATGAAATACGATTTATCATGATACGAATCATACAAAGAATAATACTTTGTATAATACTTTGAGTGGGAGTGAGTGTTTGGTATGGATTAGTCTAGTTTTTACGTCAATTTTTTTGTGTTTTTCAAAATTTTGTCAAAATTTCAAGTCTTTGTGCACTTTTCGTGGCTAAGTTTTGCGAACAATATTATAATATTTTGTTTAATTAATGTGAATTGTTAGTATTCTCTGGAATTTTGTAGGTTTTAAGTCATATTAAGTGTTTTGTTTACTTTTTGTTGTTGTGAATTATTTTTTGCCAACAGCTTTAGAATAACCATTTTAAACTATTGCACATTTTCCTTTATACGTATTTTCAGTAATTTTATATATTTTTAAAACCTTGTATAATTCTTATGAATCATTTCATGGAAGTTATACATTTATATAAAAATGAAATTCGATTTATCATGATACGAATCATACAAAGAATAATACGTTGTATCATAATTTGAGTGTGAGTGAGTGTTGTATATGGAATAGTCCAGTTGGTACGTCATTTTGTTTGTATTTTCCGAAATTTTGTCAGAATTTCAAGTCATTGTGCACTTTTCGTGGCTAAGTTTTACCACCAATACAATAATGTGTTGTTTAATTTATGCGAATTGTAGGTATTCTCTGGAATTTTGTTGGTTTTAAGTCTTATTAAGTGTTTTGTTTACTTTTTGTTGTTGTGAATTATTTTTTGCCAACAGCTTTAAAATAACCATTTTAATCTAATGCACATTTTCCTTTATACATATTTTCAGTAATTTTATATATTTTAAAAACCTTGTGTAATTCTTATGAATCATTTCTTGGAAGTTATACATTTATATAGAAATGAAATTCGATTTCTCATGATACGAATCATACAAAGAATAATACTTTGTATTATACTTTGAGTGTGAGTGAGAATTTTGTATGGAATAGTCCAGTTGGTACGTCAATTTGTTTGCATTTTTAGAAATTTTGTCAAAATTTCAAGTCTTTGTACACATTTCGTGGCCGAGTTTTGCCTTGCCAACAATATTATAATGTTCTGTTTAATTTATGCGAATAGTTAGTATTTTTTGTAATTTTGTAGTTTTTAAGTCTAATTAAGTGTTTTGATTACTTTTTGTTTTTGTGAAATATTTTTGCCAACACCTTTAGGGAAATAAATCACTTTAAACTAAAGTACATTTTCTTTTATACATATTTTCAGTTTTTTATATATTTTTGAAACCTTGTGTAATTCTTATGAATCATTTCTTGGAAGTTATACATTTATATAAAAATTAAATTCGATTTCTCATGATACGAATCATACAAAGAATAATACTTTGTATCATACTGTGATGGTGAGTGAGTATTTTGTATGGAATAGTCCAGGTGGTACGTCAATTTTTTTGTATTTTCCTAAATTTTGTCAAAATTTCAAGTCTTTTTGCACTTTTCGTGGCTAAGTTTGGCTAACAATATTATAATGTTTTGTTTAATTTATGCGAATTATTAGTATTCTCTAAAATTTGGTAGGTTTTAAGTCTTATTAAGTGTTTTGATTACCTTTTCTTGTTGTGAATCATTTTTTGCCAACAAATTTAGAACAACCATTTTAAACTATTGCACATATTCCTTTATACGTATTTTCAGTAATTTTATATATTTTTAAAACCTTGTGTAATTGTTATGAATCATTTCTTGGAAGTTATACATTTATATAAAAATTAAATTTGATTTCTCATCATACAAAGAATAATAATTTGTATCATACTCTGAGTGTGAGTGAGTGTTTTGTATGGAATTGTCCAGTTGGTAGGTACATTTTTTTGTATTTTCCGAAATTTTATCAAAATTTCAGGTTTTTATGCACATTTCGAGGCGAATTTTTGACAACAATTTTATAATGATTTATTTAATTTATGCGAATTGTTAGTATTCTCTGCAATTTTGTAGGTTTTAAGTCTTATTAAGTGTTTTGTTTACTTTTTGTAGTTGTGAATCATTTTTTGCCAACAGCTTTAGAATAACCATTTTAAACTATTGCACATTTTCCTTTATTCGTATTTTCAGTAATTTTATGTATTTTTAAAACGTTGTGTAATTCTTATGAATCATTTCTTGGAAGTTATAGATTTATATAAAAATGAAATTCGATTTGTCATTATACGAATCATACAAAGAATAATACTTTGCATCATACTGTGAGTGTGAGTGAGTATTTTGTGTGGAATAGTCCAGTTGGTACGTCAATTTTTTTTGTATTTTCCGCAATTTTGACAAAATTTCAAGTCTTTGTGCACGTTTCGTAGTTTTGCCTTTGTTTAATTTATATGAATTCTTAGTATTCTCTGAAATTTTGTAGGTTTTAGGTCTGATTAGGTGTTTTGATTACTTTTTGTTGTTGTGATTCATTTTTTGCCAACAGCTTTAGAATAACCATTTAAAACTATTGCACATTTTCCTTTATACGTATTTTCAGTAATTTTATATATTTTTAAAACCTTGTGCAATTGTTACAAATCATTTCTTGAAAGTTATACGTTTATATATAAATAAAATTCAGACAGTTCATACATTTTTCTAAACTTGATAATTATAAATATATTTACTTTATTCAGCATCTAGTTTTAAGGTTAATCGAATGATAGTTTGTAAAATTTTCTCTACTAACTTCAAAGATGTAGTTTAGTTTTAGTTTAGTTTAGTTTTTATTGGTGTAATAACAATCATGTTTAACACAGGTCAATATAAATAAGTACATAATATACACAATAATTAAAACTAGCAATTGAAAAAAAAACAAAGACACATACAAAATTTAAAAGTACACCTACATCTTGATACAAAAATACCTACAACTGTTCACTCAACTATCATACTATAACAAGGCTTATCCACTCGTTTCAATTTACGTTTCACTTTGGAATAGTTACATTTTTAATACTTTATTTATGATATAACTTGACAGTTTTACATAAGTCAAAATAAACAAAAGACAATTAATTACATTAACAAGTTGCCAGAAGCCAAACTGCCCCTTCGATATAGACATAAACATATATAATAGGCAAATGTATGATTTTGTATTACAAATATTGTTAGTAGACCGACAAATTACATGTTAAACGTAAAAAGGCAAAGTGTATAGATAAAATTTAAAAATACATACATAATTTAATAAAATAAAATAAAATGAATGTTAACACTTTAAAATTATGGTCTTCCTGCGTGATTTATAAGTTAATAGTATTATTGAATATAAGCAGTTGAAGCAAGTAATAACATAATTTTCGGAGTAATATCTGTTATTGTCGCAGGTATTATAGGTCGTCAAACTTGTTGCTAATGTACTCTTCCGTCGAGTAGAATGCTTTAGCATTGAGATACGTTTTGATTTTATACTTAAATTGTTTCGTTGGTAGGTTACGAGTTTCCGATGGTAGCAGATTAAAAAATCTGATGCCGTGGTACATGGTACCAGTACGTGTTCTGATAAGCCTTGACGTAGTAGGTATGAGGTTGTCCCTATACCTGGTGTTATGGTGATGAATATCGGAATGGGTCTCATACAGGTGTGCGTGTTGTTTTACATGTAGTAGGCATTCTAGAATATATAAGGACGGAAGAGTGAGAATTTTGAGGGCTGGGAAGTGCTGTCGACAGTCGTCTCGATAGGGCACATTTGCCACGATACGCAGAGCTCTCCGCTGTAGAGCGAAAGCCCGTTTCATCGCTGAGGAGTGGCCCCAGATTTTAATTCCATAACTGAGCGTAGACTGGCAAAGAGCATAATAGGCCGAGATAAGTATTTTTATGGAGACAACATTTCTTAAGTTTCGTAGGGCATAAATATTGGAGGCCACTTTGGCCGATAGTTCCTTGCCCTGGACATGCCAGAGTAGACCCTGGTCAAGATGCAATCCTAGGAACTTAGTGGAATCAGCAAAATTCCAAGTGGTAGCGTCATAGCGTCTTAGAGTGAATACCATTTCAACTGTCTTTGTCGAGTTGAGGGAGAGCCGATTGTCAAGGAGCCAATTCTGGGCATTCACCTGATTCGCTCTGTTTAGATGAACCGCGGTGTTCAATAAACAAGACTTATTGCTAAAAGAGGTGTCATCAGCGAAAAGTGTGATTTGAGCTGCTATTAGAGATGCAGGGAGGTCGTTTATAAAAATTAAAAATAGTAATGGCCCTAAAATTGACCCTTGAGGCACACCAAGCTCCGGAAGGGGTAGGTCATCTGAAGTGAGACCCTCCGAGAAAACGCGTTGTGTTCGGTTGGTGAGGTAGCTGGAGATCAGTTTGCAGGCTTGTGGAGAGAAGTTGATATAGTATAACTTCCGAATTAGCACATCATGCGGTACACAATCGAAAGCCTTACTTAGATCAAGGAAAGTGGCTGCAGAAAACCCGCCGTCCTCAAAGCATTTCAGCACCTCCTCGGTAAAAGACGTAATGGCGTCGATAGTGGACCGACCATTTCGGAAACCGAATTGACAGTGGCTAAAACAGTTGTATTTTTCAAGGAACTCGATCATTTGTTTAGCAAGGATTTTTTCGAAGACTTTTGAAAACACAGGCAAAATAGAGATAGGCCTATAGTTGTCTAAGGTATTTGGATCACCTTTTTTAAGAATGGGGATTACTTTGGCTTTCTTCATGCTATCCGGAAAGCATCCGTCTTTTATGCAGTCAGTTAGCAGTGTTGTTAAGGGTGTTATGAGTAGGTCAATTGCTTTTTTGAGGACGTGAACATTGAACTCGTATATGTCTGAACATCTGGTGTGATTTAGCAAGTTGACAATATCCCGGAGATAAGTTTCGGAAACGAGATTGAATTCAAAATATTCTGTGGATTTAAGCTGATGCTTGTGCATATGTGAAATGGGATCAGATAAAGCGGGGGGTAGGGCCTCGTTGATAGTTTTCGCAATATTGCAGAAGTGTCTGTTAAATGACTTGGAGTCAATGTTAGTTGGTAACTTGGTATTATTTACTTTGCAAGTTGATCGTATGATACTCCAGTATGCCCTATTGGGATTAGCAGAATTTTCGATTTTTTTGTCATTGGCGTATATCTTTGCATTAGTTATTGCTTTGCGGTATAATTTTCTGTAGTTGATAAAGGATGCTTTCAGTTCGATTGTGTTATATTTGTCTGAGGCTTCCTTGATGAAGTACAGAGTTTGTCTCATCCCATCAATTTCATCAGTGAACCAGGTATTTGCATTGTTAGAGTGTGGTTTGGAGGGTTTGGCGACAAAGGCTTGTAGGAAAGAGTTAGATATTAGTTCAGTGAACTTGTTTGTTTTGTCATTTGTTGCAAGATCAGTGTTTAGAAAGCTCCAGTCTGTTTGGGAGAGAAGATGGTAGAAGTCTGAAGTGCCCTGGTTAGTTATAGGTCTGTAGTGCTTAAGAGGTGCCTTTGGGGCTTCACTTACGGGGGTAAAATTGACTTCAATACCGTCGTGGTCGGATAAGCTATGAAAAACTGGCGAACATTCAATAAAATGACGATTACAGTTAGAAAATACGTTATCAATTCTGCTGTTGCTTCTAGTGTTGAAGTTTACATGTTCCTTGAGCCCATAGACTCCGAGCATATCGCGGGTTTCATTAGCTGCCCTGTCGCGATTGTTTTCAAAATGTATGTTCCAGTCCCCTCCTATTAAAACGTAGTGGTCCTTAAATTTTATTTTGCCAAGTACTAGTTCAAGATTTATTAAGAAAGTGTTGAAATCACTGTCAGGCGTTCGATATAATACTAAAATGACTAGGTTGTAGGTTGGAAGAAATATAGCGGAGATCTCGCAAGCGATGGGAATTGAAAGTTTGTTAATGTTTTTTAGAGTCACGCAGTCAACGTCAGCTGTAAGTTGGACCACACCTCCGTGATTGGAGCTGACCCGGGTAAAGTAGGATGTTGGGTTTAGATTGTTTACCTTTAGGAGTGCGCATTCTGGTTCACTGAGCCAGTGTTCAGACAGGCATACGATTGAGTATTTGTTGTGGTTTGCTAGTAGCATTGCTTCCAGTTCGTTTACTTTATGTCTCACCGATCGTATGTTGAGGAAGAGTACATTAATTGGTGCAGGCTTCCTGGTCGTTGACGAGAGTATTGTCTTTTTGTACCTATCAGATGAATATTGAGCGCTTTCACCTTTTAAACTACATTTAGAATAATCACTGTGACACATACTAGGACAAGTATTTGTTAATAATGTTGAAAAGCATCTCGGTGATCCTCGAAAAACTCGCTCACATTATCTTCTTTGGCACGGCTGGGTGATTCCATTATTCCTGTTTCTTGTTCTTTGCCATAACTATTGTGCTGATCACTACATCCCACGTAGATAAGATTCCCTTTGTTCGCATTGAATAACCCGCTGGAGACAAATTCATCGACGCATGTTTTCATAACTACACGTTTTGCAGCTGAGTTAAAATCCGTGATATAGCCATTTTGGAAATGCTCTTCTAAGAGTGTGTTGCAGTCTAAGTATTTAATGTTTTGACTATAGCCCAGTTTGTTCGCTAGCGCAGACAGCTTTACATTAAATTCAAATGTGAAATTGTTTAATACTGAGCGCTGAGGAGTGAACGGACAGCCTATTAAAATCACATTTGTGTTCTGTAGTTTATTTAAATGGATAAAAATATCTCTTTCCTTAAGATTTTTACCAGATTTTATGTCATTATATCCAGCAAAAATGAGGACATAATCGTTCATTGTAAAATTTCTCGCCAATTTGTCACAATCGCTAATAACATTTGATATGTTCGCCGACGGTTTGAAAATTGTCATTATTGAGTACTTTTTGGGTGGAAGATAAGTTTGTAATAACTGCGAACAGTTCCGTCCAAGATCATCGCTGAGTAGTAAAACTTTAGTGGTACTGGCAGGCGGTTCCGTCTTCGACTTATTTTCCCTTGGCGCTTGAGGGGTTCTCCTGTCATTGTTCGTCTTTGGAGTGGCATTAACAGGCATGTTGATTGATCCCTTGTTTTTCTTTTTTGCGGGATTGACTGTATTGTCTTTAGTCAATTCATAGGATTTTTTTACAAACTTGTTCAATTTAGTTAAAGATGTCATTAGAAAGTTGACTTTTTCGTTGAGAATTCTGATTTTGTTTAGCAAATTTAAAGTGGTGCAGCGTTTATTTTTAGGCGCTTTATTTAATTCGTTCGATTGTGGGGGTGCGTCACCGATATCTACAAAACTAGAATTCACAGATTGTTTTAATTTCTGCGCCAGATCCTTTTTATTGCCTTTTGATTCTTCTCCTCGTTTTTTTAATTCCTGCTTTAGTTCATTTAATTTTAGCTGAGATATTTTTATGTTCGACATTTTTGTGCAGGATCCCGTTAGAGGTTTTTTCGGTTATAATCGATAAGAAGTCGATAAGAAGAGTGCGGTGTACAATACAACGGTGTCCACGTTTATTTGCTACACGTCGAGTAGTGCGTGTTTTTGATACGTGGTAATAAAACCAATCGACGCACTTAATTTACACTATCCAAATTACACTTGTTTTATGAAACAATTGATAGTGTCACCGATCCGACGTCATATCCATGAGCACTTCTACATTAGAGTACCAATGGTAAAAGTCTGCCTTATTCTTATTAACTAATTTCACAATAAAACACCATAAAACTTCGAGAAATTCACCGTTCCATGTGCTCACGGCACGTGATCAACTGACGTACTACCGAAAGCTATAATAGTATATTATCTTATGTATTTTGTATTCAGTACGAAGAAATTATGCATGAAGTTTTTTGATAAAATTTTCCAATACTCGATTTTTTTATAACATTTTATTAATGACGAATGGACGATTAAATCAAATTGGATTTTTTCTTAACCAAACAGGAATATTCTTTGGTCAATGTTCTGAAATTACATTATTTCATGAAATAATGATTTTTATTCATTTAAAAAAAAAATTGATAATGCCTGTGACTTAAAAATTAAATTATACTTATGTAAAAAACGTTCCTTTAACAACATTTTTTTATAGTATCACTTCTGTTTTCAACGTGCGATTTGTTGAAGTACTAATATTGTAAGTTATAATTTTTTTATGTAAGTATGGTCGAAAACTTCTTGGTCTCTATAACGAAAGTTATTATTGTCTTTTCTCAATTTATCATATTCTTTTATTACTCATGATTGATTTACATTCAATCTATAAAAGCCCAAAAAACTTACGTCGTAGAAATTTAACGAATGAATAATTTATCTGCTTATTATACAATATCGAACCAAAGTCCGTTACGTTCCTTTATTTGCCATAAATTTAGCTCCACGCTCATAATTCTTGTAAAGTACTGCAGTTACCTAGAAACCCAGAGGCTCAAAGAAAATGCCTCCACAATCCCCACACATCCTTCCCATAAAACACATCCTGCAAAATACCCACAAATTTCGGCACTGCTCCAACCGCTGTAAATCCCAACATTAACGCCCGCAGGTTTCCAGCAGTAACTCAGACAAAACGCGAAATTATGTTTCTGGGTAATAAAGCGAAAATTACGCGTCGATGGACACAACAGGAACCACTTTGAACTAATACACATTAGTTTTTTTTTAGTGGGGATCATAAAGAAAATCTTTTACACCATCCTCATAGCGTAATTAAATTTTTATCTTTCTGTTTAGAAACCAGAAAAAGATATTATTGTAAGTATATTCTAAATTGTTGCACAATTAAAAACATAATAATAATACAGTTATAGTCAGTTATATAGACTTGCATTTGCTACAAAATACATTGAAATTTTGACAGTAAATTAAATAGGCAAACGAAATCGGCATCTTAATAAGAATTAAACCAGAATATTAGAAGATATATCCAAAAGTGAAATTTGCATAATTGTTACAATAAAAAAATTACAATAATTTTATTTTAATTGTAATCACGAATGTTATTTCAATAATTAATTGAATAGGCAAAAGAAATGGATAACTTCATAACTTATAATACAATAAAATAACAATAAAAAAAGAAACAATAAAAATTTCAATAAAGGACAATAAAAAAAATGGAAAATTGGTCAGGAAATAAATTTGTTTTTTTTAATCGTTATCAGGAATGTTATTTCATTACTTTTGAGACGTACTGTATCCATGTCACAAACCATTTTTTTGCATGTGGTTTTATCTCCAATGAACATAAAACCTATGATTCTGGATGCTTCAAAGAATCAGTTTTAATATTTTTGTTGTTGTTATTTTCGACAAATGTATGTGTATAAGCATACATATATTTTAGCCATTGTTAATTCTATTTTGAATAAATATCATTCAATTACTAATGGTGCCCTTTTATCATTAATTAAAATTATGATTAAATACACGCATTTAGTATAAATTTTGAACAATGAACGCGCAGAATCAATATTTTGTAATTAATAACTCCAATGCAAAATAAATCTTTTTCCAGAATTGGATATTTTCCCATTACGCGCCATTATTGTGCGCTAATTAACATGCATTCCCGTTAAATTTGATTCCTGATAGCCAAAAAATGACGTGCATGTAAGCCTAAGTCTGCTAATTAATTACCAATCCTATTAATATGAAAGCTCACAAAATCAAAATCGATATACGAATGGGATTGCACAGCATGGCCCTAATTACACGAGGCAATTAACACACACAAACCCAAGCGTGTGGGGTGAATAGAAAACATTTTTTTTATTATGATAACATCAGCGAAAAATAGGATTTTTTATGTAGCATTCAACGCACGTTTGAAGTACATTTGTGGGAGCGTGTTTATATGCTTTTGATGAAAGTGCAGATTGCTATGATTAAATGTTTGTTTTGGGTTACTTGTTTTGTTGATACACACAATATATGAGTGCACATTTTTCAAGTACCCCTTCAATTTTTATTATACCTGCGCAATTCCTGTCGTCGTGCTCGCAAATTTATGAGGCCCTACTGTTGAATTGCTGAAGACATGTACAACATTTATAAGTTCGCCCTTCTACTCGATCAAACAGGATTATTTGCCCGTGAAAGCGCTCGTAAAAGCAAAGTAAGGTCGTTGTTTTTTGCTTCTATACCTTGCAGATTGCTTTATTGCATTTAATAAAAAAGTTGTGCACGTGAAGGGTAATTGCCATCATCCACTGGTGTAAATGCGTATCCGAATCAAGAATCGTTCAAACTCTGCCCGAAGCTGGGGTAATTGCCCGGGAACTAATGGAAATTATTCGTGGAGATTTCAGCGCAGGATTAATTTTACAGAAGTGCCGCGTAATAATGAATAATAGAAGGGGTACTTTCAGTAATTGCCGAGTTGATTTTTGCCCATTCTAAAATAATGGGTGGAAACGTTTGCTCTAAGAATGTTTTAAAAAGATCTCCAATAAATTCTATGGACGAATAGTGAAAATTAATGTAATTATTTTTTGTAAATTGTATTGCTATGCTGCAACCACACATTGAGGTGTACTTCGTATCAAAAAACGTTTGCAGTAACGTGTAAGTTAGTTGCTGCATCACATTCCAATGTCAGATGTACGTATGTCATCAATGCAGCTGACATTCGAATGTGATGCTATCAAATAACGTATACGTTACTGTTAAAGTTTCTTCATACCTGAATGTATTGTTAGAAGAACAAATTTCAAAAAAGTATATTTACACAGTTTTCAATAGGTGGAGTTGGAATGGTACAAATCAAATAGTTCGACTTGTTGCGAAACGCAACTGGAATTTTTATAGTTTTGACTATCGGTAAAGAGTACTTACATGCAGTTTTCACATTCAAAGGCACACTCAAACTCTAATAAAAATCATATAATCATTGAGGTGTCAAAAACATTGTCTCAACAAAATTTTGTCAAAAATTATTAAACAAAATTTAATAAAAAAAACTCATGCCGTAATTTGTAAAATGTTGTCCAAACAGTTCAATTGAAAGACCTGTTAACCAGAACCAAAATGGATAAAGTGTTATCCAAATACATTATCAGAAATATGATTAAATATTGTAAAATATTCATAAAATGTCAGAAACTTAATACGATTTTGTCTAAAATTGATGAAAAATTATAAAATAATATCATAAACTCGATAAAATGTTATACAATCAATAATATATTGTCATAGATTTGATCAAATGTAGTCAAAAATATGTGAAATGTCAGAAATTCCAACAAAAATGGAAATGGAAATAGAAAAACGGAATGGTACAAATCGAATTGTACAAATTGTTCTAAAACGCAACTTGAATTTTTATAGTATTGATTAACGGTAAAGAATACTGACATGTAGTTTGCACATTCAACAGCCCTTTTTTGAGCAAACTCAAACTCTAATAAAAGTCATAAAATCGTTGAGGTGTCAAAAACATTATGTGGATAAAATTTTGTCAAAAATTATTAAACAAAATAAAAAAAAAAACTCATGTCGTAATTAGTAAAATATCGTCCAAACAGTTAAATTGGTAAACGTGTAAACCAGAACCAAAATTGATACGGTGTTATCCTAATAAATAATCAGAAATAAGATTAAATATTGTCAAAAATCTATAAAATATCTGAAACTTAATAAGATGATCTCAAATTGATGATGAATTATATAATTAATAAGTTGTCATAAACTCGATAAAATTTTATACTATCAATAGTATATCGTAATGTAATGTAATGTAATTTTCTAATCTATTGTCATAGATTTGGTAAAATGTTGTCAAAAACAAGTAAAATGACAGTAATTCCAACAAAAATGGAAATAGAAATGAAAAAATGGAATGGTACAAATCGAATATTACAAATTCTTGCAAAACGCAACTAAATGTTTTATAGTATTAATTACGGTAAAGAGTACTGACATGCAGTTTGCACATTCAACAGCCCCTTTTTAAGCATACTAAAACTGTAATAGAAACCATAAAATCATTGAGGTTTCAAAAACTTATCTCGACAAAATTTTGTCAAAAATGATTAAACAAAATTAAAAAAAAAAGTGTCGTAATTAGTAAAATATTGTCCAAACAGTTAAATTAGTAGACCTGTAAACCAGAACGAATATTGATTAAGTGTTATCTAATTAAATGATCAAAAATAAGAATAAATATTGTCAAAAATCTATAAAATGTCAGAAACTTAATAAGATTTTGTCTAAAATTGATGTAAAATTAAAAAAATAATGTCATAAACTCGATAAAATATTCTACTACCAATAATATATTGTCATAGATTTGATAAAATATTGTCGAAAACAGGTGAAATATCAGAAATTCAAAATTTTTTACTTATAATCTATACAATTAATATTTTGAATAAAATCCATCCCACGAAAAGTAGTTTTAAATCGTTTTTTTTTTTCATCGGAAGGAGACATGTTTTTAATAAACAGGCGAAAAGTTAATTTGCCGAAATCCTTTATTTAATATATAGTATATAATTATTTTAATGTCAAAAACTCAATGTCTATAATTCATAAAATATTATACAACCGAAGAATTCATGTTATAAATAAATTGATAAAATGTAATAGGTTTTGCAAACTGTCATGTTGGACAAAATGTCAAAAACTAAATAAGAACTGCTTACATATTTATTATAACAATTCATAGCGGCATTGTATTTTTTTTTAAATTTTTGAATATTTTAGAATCTATGTATCATCGAGCAGGAAAAATATGTTATTAGAAAAACTGCAAACTATTTACAATTAATAAAATCATTTATAGTCAATGACAAAATGTCAAAAATCGATGTCTCGACACTTAGTTAAAAACTCAAATCAAATGTGGTCCAAAATTGATGAACCATCATAAACTGAACAAAATAGTATCGCAAATTTGGTAAATCTTGTTTGAAATCAATAAAATGATATTCGAATATGATTATTTCATATGATATAAAATTGGTATAAATGATAAAATGATATCATTCAGTTGATTAAATGTGAGAAGTTCGTGTACAATGTCCAAAATCAATTAAATGTAATAAACACCACAAAATGTTGTGCTGAGGTTGATTAATTGCCAAAAAACTTGAAAATCGTATACACAATCCACATAAAAATGCCATATTATAAAATTAATTAGAAAAAAAGTGGATAACATTTT
The DNA here is from genome assembly GCA_951805005.1 of Othius punctulatus. Taxonomy (NCBI): domain Eukaryota; kingdom Metazoa; phylum Arthropoda; class Insecta; order Coleoptera; family Staphylinidae; genus Othius; species Othius punctulatus. The sequence continues at coordinate 17,452,896 of OX638144.1, forward strand.
GTTCAAATATGATAAAATGTTTTGATAGAAACGATAGAATGTAGTAACATTATTAATCGTGTATTAAATTCGATCAAATATTGTCTGAAATCGTATGTTTTGTAGAAACTCAATCAAATATTGTCCAAATTGATTTGTTCTCATTAAATATATAAATAGAATAAATGTCATAAAATCGACAAAATCATATTTAAAATCCATATAAATATGCCATATTATAATATTAATTTTAAAAAGTGAATAACATTTTGTCCAAATACTATAAAATGATTTCATAGAAACGATAGAATGTAGTGAAAATAATAATCATGTCTTAAATTCGATAAAATATTATCTGAAATCGGAGGTTTTCTAGAAACTCTAAAAAATATTGCCCTAATTGATTAGTTGTCATAAAATATATAAATAAAATTAAAGTCATAGACTCGACAAAACGTTGTCCAAAATCTATTAAAAAAAAGTACCATAAAGTTGATGTAAGAAATGTAAATGTAAGAAACTTTATAATATATGTTCCATCGCTTTCGTAGAAAAATAGTACAGCCAATTCTTAGGTTGAATATGACAAATTCAAATAAACTTTTGTCATGTGACACTGACATTGATTGTTTACAGTTCGTATTTACACAACTATTTTTTTTTCATAATCAATATCAATCTTCAACCTATATTGTCACAGCCGGAAAAATGTTATAAAATTGACAAAATGTTTAAAATTTTAGAATATTTATTTATTTAATTAGCGTATGGCTCACAAAGGTAAAATAAATAATATATAAACTACATAAAGTCATGTGCATATATGAACTAAATTAAAAATATAAAATTTCAATTCGACGTCAATGTCTAGATAGTTAATATAATTTTCATAAAAATTGAATATTTCATAAAAAATATATTTATTTTATCTTATTTTCGATTAATCATTTCAAATTTATAAATTGATGTAATCCAAATAAGGTATTCAGGTAAATTGGGTATCAACAAAACGTTATCAGTACCGAATACATTAGTCGCATTGTTAAGAAGAAGAATTGTTCAGAATAAATCAGATATGACATCGTTTATAGCCTCCATTTAAAGCCCCCCAAAATGAGTTAATTCCCATTAACATGCGCCTTCAGCCGGAAGATTAACTCACATTACCCCCCATCCCCCATTCGATCATTGGTTGTTTAAACAAGTTTTTGACAGAAACTCTTCATAAAAAAATGACGTTGATAACTATTTGATTTAAAAAAAAAACAAGTAGCGTTAAAATCAAACAATAATCAACATATGTCAAAAACTCATAGAAATATTGTCAATAATAAAATTATATTGCCAATATAAACACTATTACAAACTCAGCGCATGTCATAATCTCAACAAAATGTTGTAAATAAAATATAAAGATGATATAATTAAAAAAATATTGTTGAAATGGAAACATTGTCAGATCTGCAAACCTGATCCAAAATAGGATTAAATGTTTTGAAAAACTCAATAGAATATTGTATTAAATTGATAAAAAAATCATAAAATCAATAAAATTTCATAATCTTGAGAAAATATTGTCCCAACCTCGTAAAATGACCATAACATTGTTTAAAATGTTCCAAACTCGATAAAATCTCGCAAAATCTTTAATAGATTGTGATAAATATGATAAAATATTATTATATAATATGATATCATAATTATTTTTTTCTTGTCGAAATAGAATAATTGTCAGATCTGCAAACCAGATCCAAAATTGGTAAAATGTTATCCAACAGAGATAAATTGTCAAAAATAAGATTAAATGTTTTGAGAAACTCAATATAATATTGTATTAAATTGATTAGAAAATCATAAACTCAATATTTTTTTATAATTTTTAGAGAATATTGGCCCAACCTCGTAAAATGACCATAAAATTATTTAAAATGTTCCAAACTCGAAAAAATATTACAAAATCTCTAATAGATTGTGATAAATATGATAAAATATAATTATAACAAAATCAAAAATGTCCAAAAACAAATGTTTTGATAAAAACGATAGAATTATGACTACATTATATCGTTTTTATCAAAACATTTTATCGTTTTTGGACATTTTTGCTTTTGTTATAATTATATTTTTTCATATTTAGCACAACTATATAGATTACATCGCAAATTCGATAAAATTGACGAAATCTCAATAAAATATTGTTAAAATAAAGGCAAATTATTATAAACTCAACAAAATTGTATCCATAATCCATAAAATAATGTCATAAACTTGAATAAATGTCATGAAAAGAGAAAATGAAATGAAAACGATGAGTAGTTAGTAGTCATATAATTGGTCATGTCATTGTAAATTCCATAAATCATTGTTCAAAAATAATAATTTGATAGACTCATTTTGGACAGTCTTTTAGTACAAAATCGATTAAGTAACCAAAAATGACCAAGAAATTGTTTAAAATGTTCCAAATCGATCAAATATTGCAAAATGGCAAATAGATTGTGATAAATATGACAAAATATAATTATAACAAAAGCAAATATATCCAAAAACGATAAAATGTTTTCATAAAAACTATAGAATGTAGTCATAATATAGATTATATCGCAAATTCGATAAAATTGATGCAACCTCAATAAAATATTATCGATTATCAATGAAATTGCATACCATCAATAAAATGCTGTTATAATAAAGGCAAATTATTATTATTATTATTATATATATATATATATATATATATATATATATATATATATATAATATATATATATATATATTATTATATATAAACTCACCAAATTTTATCCATAATCCATAAAATAATGTCATAAACTTGACTAAATGTCATGAAAATGAGAAAATGTAAATGAAAACGATGAGTAGTTAGTAGTCATATAATTGGTCATGTCGTAAATTCGATAAATTATTGTTCAAAGACAATAATTTGAAAGACTGAACTAGACTCATTTTGGACAGTCTTTTAGTCAAAAATCGATTAAATAACCAAAAATGGCCATAAAATTGTTTAAAAAGTTCAAAACACGATAAAATGTTGCAAAATCGCGAATATATTGTGATAAATATGACAAAATATGATAATAACAAATGTCAAAATGTCCAAAAATGATCAATTGTTTTGATAAAAACGATAGAACGTAGTCATAATATTGATGATAACGCAAATTCGATAAAATTGACGCAATCTCAATCAAATTTTATCGAAAATTAATGAAATTGCATACAGTCAACAAAATGCTGTTATAATAAAGGCAAATTATTATAAAATAAACAAAATTTTATCCATAATCCATAAAATAATGTCTTCAATTTGACTAAATGTCATGAAAACGAGAAAATGTAAATGAAAACGATGAGTAGTTAGTAGTCATATAATTGGTCATGTAAATTCGATAAATCATTGTTCGAAGATAATAATTTGATAGACTCAACTAGACTCATTTTGGACACTCTTTTAGTCCAAAATCGATTAAATATCATAAAATCAATAAAATGTTACAAACTCAATGAAATATTGTAATAGAATTTGATAACCTTTTAGAACGAATAGAAAATTCGAAAATTAGCGCCACTTTAATTTTTAAGGTGGCGCTCTTTATGGTTACCTCAATATTCTATTATTCCTATTATCAATTATAATGTAATAATAATAATAACAATATGTTTATTAATGTTAATACTTACATACAAATGAAAACGTTCAACTTCCTTAATTTTGTTAAAACTTTTATTTGCTATATAAAATATTAAAGCAAACAAAAATTTTAGCAAAATTAAGAAAGTACAGAACTTTTTTATTTAAATTGACAACCTTAACATGAGAAATCTAAGAAACTTACATACAAGTTTACATATGTCATAAATACAATGCAAACATAATACAGTTTAAAATTGGTGAAATTGCTTAAGATTTAATCAACTAAGCAAATCAATATAATTGTTAAGATACAGAATTATATTAGTTGAGTATTGGTTAGAATTATACAGGGTGGGTAGAAAGTTTCCCACCTTCTCCCTAGACCTTGTATTATTATTTTTAGAAATATAATTTTTATGGCTAATTATTTGCCACAATTTGAAGATTTGCATTTATATCTACAAAATGTGGCAAATACATTAGCCATCAGACTTATATGTCTGAAAATAATAATACAAGTTTGAAGGCTAATTATTTGCCACAATATGAAGACTTGCATTTTTATGTTACGTGATACTTTTTTTAAATGTCATTGATACTTTTCTTTTTAAATTGAAACCAATTTTTTTTTATTAACAAATTTGATAGCATTTTTTTCACTTCTAGAATATCTAAAAATACTACGAGGTTCTATTGTTGGTTAAATTTTTAACGTTAAAAATACGAGCTTTTTGAAGATAAAAAATTAGTTGGTAATCTATTAAAATTCTGGTTCAATTTCCCATAAGGATTTATGTAGGAGTCTAAATTACTCTTTTCCAGTCGTACGACAGGTGTCTCACAAGTTTTATTATCTTTTAGAAATACAAGTTTGATGGCTAATTATTTCCCATCATTTAAAGATTTGCAGTTTCATGTCACGCGACACTTTTTTAAAATGATGACATTGATACTTTTTTTTAAATTGCAACCTAATTTTTTCTATTAACAAATTTGCTGGCATTTTTTCTCTTCCCGAATATCTAAAAATACCATGAGGTGTACTCTATTGTTGGTTAAATTTTTAGAGTTAAAATACGAGCTTTTTTGCAAGAACAAAAATGAGTAGATAATGTATGAGAGTTCTTAGTCAATTTCCCATAAGGATTTACATAGGTTGAGTATTGGTTAAAATTATACAGGGTGAGTAAAAAGTATGCCACCTCCTAACTAGACCTTGTATTATTATTTTTAGAAATAAAAGTTGGATGGCTAATTATTTGCCACAATTTGAAGATTTGCATTTTTATGTCTAAATTTACTTTTTTCCGGTCGTGAAACAGGTGTCTCACAACTGTCTCACATATGTCTCACATTGTGTCACAGGTACCGCACATGTGTCTCACAGGTACCTCATATGTGTCTCACAGGTACCTCACATGTGTCTCACAGGTGCCTGACATGTGTCTCACAGGTGTCTCACAGGGGTGTCACACATGTCTCACAGCCCTGCATATCTTTAATGCAAAACTGTCTCACAGGTGTGTCACTCCTGTCTCACTTCTGTCTCACAGATGTCTCACATGTGCCTCACACACGTCACACAAATATCTTACAACTGTCGCACGATCTAAAAAAAGTAAACTTAGACCGCTATGTAAATCCTTCTGGGAAATTGAGCCAGAACTCTCATACCGCATCTACTGAAATGCTATAAAGTTTGATCATCATCAAAATTTCGATGCGTTTTGTTTCTATTACACGTACCATGATTGTTGAGAAACACTTTATAATGTACGTAGTACAATTTGTATTATTTTATTTATTTATTGTTACAACAACTTCACTTGATAAACACAAACTGGTATTAGTAAATCGTAGAAGCATTTATTTTACTTGTATCATTTGTTTTTCAAGGCAGTCTTTGATTTTTCACATTTTTGCCGTTAGGCATTGATATTCTTAAAAAAAAATTGTTATGAACCTCATGGCGTGAATAGAAAAAAAAATTATATCAACTCTGTTAATACAAATATTTAGTATTAGGATAAATCTGCTTTACCCGACTTTTAGACTTTATTATAATTTGCTTCATGCCACACAGTTTTATCGTTAAGTTCATATAAACGCAATGTGATCGGGAGATTCATATCTAATGCATATACTTGTAGCGTTTCGGCTCCACTTTATGTATTATTGCATCTTTATTTTCCTCGTCTTCGTATTTTTTGCTGGAGCACCAGGCATCAAAAACAAGCAAACACGGGAAAATAATTTCACTCTCGCCTCATACAAAAGTAATGGCACACGGCAAAATTTACAGCAGGCATAACGTTCCAGTGAAATTTTTCGTGCACGTCGAACGGACGCGGAAAACACAGCAATCAATAACAATACCGGCGCTACTTACGTCCCATGTGTTCCTCAAAGTGCCACTCAAAATTCGCAGAGCTGCCAGTAAACTAACGCTAATTCACCGCTTTTTGAAGGGTTTCAGCTATTCAATTGAATTTTTTGTGGGCAATCACAGGGCGGTTTGTAGCAGGTGGGATGCAATATGCGCACAAATCGGATGCACAGAGTAGGTCAGTGCAATGTGGGCAGCAGTTAGTCATGTTTAAGGGTGTCATTAGTTTGCAAATTTTTCGAAGCAGAACAAAGGAATTATTAAGTGGAACATTACACTCCGAAACAGAATGGTTAAACACAAATAAAAAAGCTAATAAAACGCTTGTAAAATGATCATAATTTAGATACAGTGTTATAATTTTTAACAAACAAATGATAAAAATCTCTATTTATATTCCAAACAGATTCATTTTTTATCACAATATTTTTATATTATGAAAATTAAAAATAACAACGACAATGGATGATCGGGGTGAAGTCTATAAATAGACCTCACAAAACAAAAAGCAGACAGTTCCCATTTGTATCGCTTGAATTCAGGTCCAAGTACGGAGTGAAAGGATGCCGTAAAAACAAATTCAAAATAGAGTTACGTATCTGAGAATATAAGTATTGTTAGTGCGTGTGTGTGTTGCGTAAGGGCAATGATATTCAGTTGTGTTTGGAAAAACCGATCACAAGCAAACGACGACCAGAGAATTTGCGTCGAATTTCAACGGAGCAGAATTTTCGGACAAAATTGGATTGCGAATTTCCTACGAAGCTGTTTGCATGGATCAACATTGCTGTTTGCGAGATTTAAATGAGCGGCAACTTCATGCATCATTGAGATTATACCACAGCATGGCCATCCTCAGAAATCGATCGTTAGTACATCTACAGTTGTGTGCACTACCAACTGATAAGATTCCAAATAAAAAGGTATCGATTCAACACAAACATATGCGCTGATTGTGCTAATAAGATTTTAGTTTAAGGATTTAGGTTTGTTAATCTAGGAGTTTAGGTGTTATAAAATATTTCATATTTCGGTTATTTTGAATTTGAGGTAATCATTTGATACTTTTGTTGATGAAAGTATTTTTTTGTTGTTGTCAAGTTTTACAATTTATGTTTATTGAACTCAATTTGAACCACATATATTCTAATTTATTTCCAAGAACTTCTACCTAAGGAATTTAACTTCTTGACCCTGAGATAAGAGCTAAGTATAAACAAAGTTATTATACATAACCACACATTTAAAATTCCATATTAAAACATCATTTTTATTCATTTTTATTCATTTTTATTCATGCTCCAGATTACAAACAAGAAACCTCGCACCAGTCAGTCAATAATACACAAAAATCACAATATATTATAATATTTCTCTTCTAACCATGAGTTGTAGGGATTTTCACTTATCTTCTTTAATTTTTCTTTTAAGAACTTTCTCCATTCATTTCTATTAATTGCTATTCGTTTTGCCTCGTTCCATTTCTTTCCTCTTTTTGTTAGGATCTTTTGTATTATTTTATATCATGTTTCTTTTAGGGATTCCAGATTAGGAGCTAAGGAGCTTAGGAGCTCTAAGTTGTTATATAATTTTGATTTCGTTCATTTTGAATTTGAGTTAATCATTTGATAGTTTTGTTGGTGAAGTTTTTTTTGTTGTCAAGTTGTACAACTAATGTTTATTGAGCTAAATTTGAACCACCAATTTTCTAATTTATTTCCAAGAACTTCTACCTAAAAATCTAACTTCCTGAACCTGAGATAAGAGCTAAGTATAAACAAAGTTATTATACATAACAACACATTTAAAATTTCATATTAAAACATCACAATATGTTATCGTATTTCTCTTCTACCCATGAGGTGTAGAGATTTTCACTTCATCTTCCTATATTCTTCTTCTTGGAACTTCCTCCATTCCTTTCTATTGATTGTCATTCGTTTCGCCTCGTTCCATGTCTTTCCCTTTTTTGTTAGGCTCTTTTATATTATTTTAGCCCATGTTTCTTTTAGGGATTCCAGTTTAGTGATTTTGTTTTGTTAGCAAGGAGCTTAGGTGTTATATAATTTTGATTTCGTTCATTTTGAATCTGAGTTAATCATTTGATAGTTTTGTTGGTAAAAGTTTTTTTTGCCGTTGTGAAGTTTTACAATTTATGTTTATTAAACTCAATTTGAACCAGCAATATTCTAATTTGCTTTACATTTAAAATTCCGTATTGAAGTGTAGGGATTTTCACGTATCTTCTTTCATTTTTCTTCTAAGAACTTCCTCCATTTATTTCCATTGATTCCATTTCGTTTCGTCTCATTCCATGTTTTTCCTCTTTTTGTTAGGCTCTTCTGTATTATTTTATTCTGTTTCTTTTGGTCTTCCTCTTTTCTTTGCTTTTTCCGGTTACTTTTGCCTCCCATTTTTTTTTGTCTGTATTTTATCGCTCATTCTCTGGATGTTCCTTACCATCCCAATTCTTGTTTTCTATGTATTTCTCAATTGAATCTATGTCCAGTTCCGTTCTTATGCTTTTATTTCTGATCATATATCTCTTCTCGTTACCTCTTTTACCTTTCAAAGGAATTTCATCTCGCGCTTCTTTTTGCCTTTGGTTTAGTATCCATGTTTTGCTTCCATATGTTAGAATAGGCCTAAATATTGTTTTTTGTACTTTGATTTTTGTTTTGCTTGACACTTACTTCTTCCTATGTATTGTCTATTACGTGGTACAATTTACTTGCCTTTTCCATTCTGTTGGTATGCCGGTATACAGGGTGTTTCCGGAAAAGCTACCCACTAATCTCACCAAAATCACTAAACTTGATGAGTACGAACATGATATTGATGTCATTAATTGTCAATTGCATTATGCGTTGCCACTTTTATAATGTTCCGTCTTCACTTATCTTCTTTTATTTTTCTTGTAAGGACTTCCTCCATTTGTTTCTTTTGTGAGCCATTCTTTTCGCTTCGTTTCATGTCTTTCCTCTTTTTGTTAGGCCCTTCTGTATTATTTTATTCCATGTTTCTTTTGGTCTTCTTCTTTTCATTGCTTTTTCCTGGTAACTTTTGCCTCCCATTTTTTTGGTCTGTATTTTGTCGGTCATTCTCTGGATGTACCTTACCATTGCAATTCTTCTTTTCTCTGTATGTCTCAATTGCAGCTATGTCCAGTTACGTTCTTATGCTTTTATTTCTGATCATATATCTCTTTTCGTTACCTCTTTTACCTTTCTGTGGTATTTCATCTCGCGATACTTTTTGCCTTTGGTTTAGTATCCATGTTTTGCATCCATATGTTTGAATAGGCCTAAATATTGTTTTCTATACTTTGATTTTTGTTTCGCTTGACACTTACTTCTTCCCATGTATTGTCTATTACGTGGTACAATTTGCTTGCCTTTTCCATTCTGTTGTTTATGTCTGTATACAGGGTGTTTCCAGAAAAGCTACCCACTAATCTCACCAAAATCACTAAACTTGATGAGTACGAACATGATATTGATATCATTAAATTGTGTTTTTTTTAACACCCTATATATCGTAAGTTCGGAAGTATAATTATCTAACTCAAAAAGTAGAGTTTTGATTAATACACAAATTAGTCTTCACGCTTCAATTATTTACAATTACCGACACATTTAGTGAATCGTACTCTTAATTTTTTACTTTAATCATGTTGAAGAGATATATATGGAGATCTGGGAACAAACATTTTATATAAAAATTAATTACGATTAATAATTAATTATTCAAACGTGAAATACCTAGTTTTAGCACTGATTAAAACCGGTAATTTATAATTACCGACACATTTTGTGAATCGTACTCTTAATTTTTTAATTTAATCATGTTGAAGAGATGTATATGGAGATCTGGGAACATACATTTTATATAAAAATTAATTATTATTAATAATTAATTATTCAAACGTGAGATACCTAGTTTTAGCACTGATTAAAGCCGATTTTTGTAAATTAGCTACAAGGTCAGACTGAAATAAAACTTTACTTAACACTTAAAAATAAAAAATCATTTATTTTTGGACAGTACAATACAAGTATTAACAAGTATTAACAAATATTAACTTTATTTCGTTAAAAAAATGGTAAACGACGAAAAAAATCGTGAAACAGAGTTATAATTGAAATGTATAATTCAAAATCTAACTCCCACTAAAAAATGAAACTAAATAGATTCTTGGAAGCAATAGTTACTTTCCATTCCTCTTCAGCTGCACTCGAAGACGATGACAGATTTACGATTAAATTAAATTAATAATTAATCGAGGTTTCAATAAGTGGTCTTGTGGTGAACACATCAAATTATATTATGTCAGCATGCTTTGGACAGTTGTCATAGAAAAAAGATATTGATTTTGATCAACAATAAATTTATATTTACAACGGTTATTATAATATAAAAATGTAATCACAGCATCTAAAAATTGTGACCACAGCACTGCCCTACTACCGTTCAGTTGTGCTTTTGCACAATGTTGTGCAAAACAAAGTTGTGCTTTTGCATATGTGCTTTTGTACATATCCAATTTAGATCTTTTTCTTTTTTTTCATTAATTATAACTTCAATTTCATTCAAAACTTGACATTTCTCAAATTATAATGTCATTATCAACGCAAAGATACTGCTATTTTGACGGATACGCACATGCTATACGAGCAAAAGTTATTTCCCTTAATTTTTTCAATTAAACTTGCCCCTTTCTTTTTCCACTCGAGGCAACTACTTTGCCATTCGAGACAATAATCATGCCACTCGAGGCAACTACTTTTGCCACTCGAGGCAACTACTTTGCCATTCGTGACAATTATCATGCCACTCGAGGCAACTACTTTGCCATTATTAGGCCTTATTAGGCCTTATTAGGCCTTTATTATACAACTCGAGGCACACTTACTAGTTTTTTACATGTGATTTTTCTACACATCATATATGGCAGCATGCTATGGACAGTTGCCATAGAAAAAAGATATTGATTTTGATCAACAAAAAATTTATATTTTCAACGGTTATTACATTATAAATATATATATACATATACAGGGTGTCTACGCTAAACCGTTCGTTAAAAGTTTACGGGGTTGCCGTTGTCCTAAAAATTTCAAAAAAATCCTCGTCACGCGGTTGAATCAGTTATCCTCATGTGAAATATTTTCAAGTTTCTATCACTTCCGGTTCCACCGGAAGTAGCACCAACTTTCTTATTTTAAACGGAACACCCCATATATTATTATATTTTTGAATTCCTCGCTTAAATTGGAACATATTTTGTAAGAACGTATGTACACTAATCTCTTCTAGTTTTCAAGAAAAAAAATGTTTTCTAAAATTTTGACCTCTAAAAGGTAGCCTGAAATCTGTCAATAACTTCTCTTAGGAATAAGATAAAATTATGAAGTAAATTTCTAATTATAGATAGAGGATGCCTCTATGAGTGACATAATTGGAAACTGTCAATTTTGATAATAAGTGTTCATAAAATGTCAATATCTAAGTGCCCTCTTAAATGTCCTGTAATTCATTTTTTTTTAATGGAATGGCCCATTTTTTATTGCATAGCACGATAGAGAGAAAAATTTACTACAAAAAAGTATAATACAACCATACTCCTAAAGCAAGTATTTTTTTAAATATTTCGAGGATTACTTTTTCGTCGCATTTCTGCAGGGTATAATTTTGCAAGTCACAAGTGCACTTTAGTAGGCGTGTGATATGTTTTTGTTTTGTCGCCATTGTAATGCAAACTGTCAAATAATAAAAACATTTAGAATAAAGTATTACAGAAATCAAAATGAACAAAATGAATCATTACACAAATCAACAAATTATCAATTTATTTTTTATACATGGCAACTGCGATAAAATTGTTGCTCTAACATGTAGAGTATTCAATAAAACTTATCCACATTTGCCGAGATAAGTGTACATATGTTCGTACAAAATATGTTCCAATTTAAGCGAGGAATTCAAAAATATAATAATATATGGGGTGTTCCATTTAAAATAAGAAAGTTGTTGCTACTTCCGGTGGAACCGGAAGTGATAGAAACTTGAAAATATTTCACATGAGGACAACTGATTCAACCGTGTAACGAGGATTTTTTTGAAATTTTTAGTACAACGGCAACCCCGTAAACTTTTAACGAACGGTTTAGCGTAGACACCCTGTATATATATATATATATATATATATATATATATATATATATATATATATATATATATATATATATATATATATGTCGTTCTTATTATCAACGCGACAGTCTAATCACAGTGACCAATTACAATAGGATAATTACTACAATTGCAGGTACTTTAATTACAATTACAGGATTACAATAGAACACTTACAGGGTAATCGATGATCCGCAGTGTAATCGGCGAGCTATTGTCCGGCGGCCTCTATTGTTGTAATTGATGTAAGTGCTGTGATTTATAGTATCAAGACGACCTGTAATTATCCTAATATAAACGCCCGTGGTGATTAAACTGCCGAATAAAACCGCGGATCTCCGATTAAACCGCGGATCTCCGATTTAAACTGCGGATCGCCAATTACCCTGTAATTATCCTATTGTAATTTAAAGAAAAATAACAAATTATCCTTTTTCACAACCATATTTATTTAGCTAAATGTACATTTCAACTACTACGTGGTCATCTTCAGTAGATATTTGCACTGTACAAATGTCACACTATGCACATGTACTCATGTACACTATGCACAAGAACTTGATATACAAAATGCCAAATATTGTTTTCTTTATTGATGGTACTCTACAGGGTGTCCTAAATAAAGTAGGATTGCATGGGTATCTATTTTATTCTTAAAGCTAGAGATCTGGTTGAAAGGGCAATATTGTGCAGTTTTATATGCTAGTTCTGATTATGAACACATTTTTTTTGTTTATTTTAGAATAATTTCTAAACTGCTATTACTTTTGAAAAATTTTCAACATAATCTGAATCAGCATGCAAAACTTCATAACATTGCCCATTTAACCAAATCTCTAGCTTTCAAAATAAGAAAGATACCCATGCTTTAGTACACCCTGTCTAGTAGGCACGTTGAGAGCTAATACTGACTTATAGCTTCATATTTCAGGAATTCGGCATACGTTTCGTATTTCATTATATTTCACTATACAAATGTGTTGTAGTACAAATGTCTACTGAAGATGACCACGTAGTGGTTGAAACGTACATTTAGCGAAATAAATGTCGTTGTGAAAAAGGATAATTTGTTATTTTTCTTTAAGTGTCCATATTTCACAAGCTCCAACCGATTATTTTATCCTATTGTAATCCTGTAATTGTAATTAAAGTACCTGTAATTGCAATAATTGTCCTATTGTAATTGCTCGCGGTGATTAGGCCGCCGATTAAAACTGCCGATTAAAACCGCGAATTAATTGGATCGAAATATCTGCTGGGGGTAAGTTGGAACTCTCCTAGCTTAACTACTTACATCCATTTTAAATATTTCTTGGAGACACTGAATTTTGTATGGATGATAGAAAGTTGATTACACAGTAAGATATGATTTAAGTGTCAATATTTCACAAGCTCCAACCGATTATTTTATCCTATTGTAATCTTGTAATTGTAATTAAAGTACCTGCAATTGTTATAGTTATCTTAGTGTAATTGCTCGCGGTGATTAGACCGTCGATTAAAACTTCCGATTAAACCCGTGAATTAATTTGATCGAAATATCTGCTGGGGGTAAGTTAGAACTCTCCTAGCTTAACTACTTTTATCCATTTTAAATGGATTTCTTGGAGGCACTGAATTTTGTATGGATGATAGAAAGTTGCTTACACTGTAAGATATGAGGTGTATTCAAATAGTATCCTTATCATTATTAAGGGTGACTACCCTTAATAATGATAAGGATTCTATTCAAATTATAACGACTCCAAAAAAAAGGTACTTACCTCAACTATTTTGCTGTTCTTTATTTTAATTTTTAAAATTAATTTAAATTTACATCAGATTTGAAGATAATCGGTTCATTTAAGAATATTTTTTTGTGCGTTTTTGCTTTTTTTGCAATGCTGTGCTTATTTTACACTTTTGCGCTTATTTCGAGCTTTTATCAGCTGATTCTGGATTGAAACGAAATTTAATTATCGTTGTGATTATAATTTGTACATGTATCAATACTTATGCATACTGCGCAGATTTATATTCAGTGCGAGTTTTTTTTTTAAAGTTGATGGTTTTCAAACGTTAAATAATTTTCGAAACATTAATCGTGAAAATTGTGGGTGATTTTGAGAGCAGCATACCTATAGCTAATTTTAAATATGCGATTATAACAAGTGTGGATATTGAAAGCAGTTTCTCTGCCTATAAATATATTTTGAGCGATTGAAGACACCATTTAATCATGGAAAATTTGGAGCAATATTTAATTGTAAATTGTTTTCAAAGAAACTATTATTTTAGAATGTAATTTTGTAAGTAATATGTACCTACCTATATTTAAGATATCTTTGTATTTCTTTCCATAAACATTTTCCACAAATTTCCAATAATTTTAAATTTAAAATGAAATGTACTTTTATAAAAAATGAATGCTTTAATCCTGTGTTTTCGACAAAATAATAAAAGGCACATCCATAATCTAGATTACGTTTATAATCTAAGAAGAAAAAAGTATGTTAAAAATAAACATTTTTTTAATATTTTGTTTGGGTTTTTGCTAATTTTTTGTGCTTTTTTTAAGTAAATGTATGCTTTTTTTTGCGTATGTTAATGCTTTTTTTTTTTTTAAATATGTGTCTTTTTAAGTGCTTTGCTCATGTTTTTTTAATGCTTTTTATCCAGTCTTTAGTAATTAATTCATGTTTTACACTAAACAATTCACTAACAACATCAGCGGACAACAAAACCTTCAAAGCAGCTAAATGTACTAATCATTGACAACTTGAATTCTAAAAATGGATAACTCTAGTTATCATTTGTTTCACTGAGAAAAATCGGACTTCCAATTTCAAAAATTAGATATCTTTAGTTACCTAAATGCTGCATTGAAAACATACTTCATTTTCTACTTGTTTAGTTGGGAAATTGTTTAGTTGGGAAATTGAGTTGGGAAATCAATTTTTCACTGAGAAAAATCGGACTTCCAATCTCAAAAACCAGATATCTTCACTTACCAAAATGCTGCATTGAAGACATACTTATTTTTCTACTTATTTTGTTGGGAAATTGTCCACCAGGAGTGGCAATATTTGACTTATAGTATCGAAAGTTACCTACTAAAACAGTATACTGTGGTAGATAAATAAAATTCGATAAATTTTGAGTTTCCTAATTATAATTCTTAACCCACGAACCACACATTTGCAATAAATATTATAATTAAAACACAAATATGCAGGAAAATAATTTTTTTTTTGACAATTAGTTATCCCATTAATATGGAAATCTGCAATATGCAAAATTATTAAAAAATTCTGCGAATTTAAATTATCGCAATGTAAAATCAAAATAGGCCCAGAGTTATTATTTATACAGAATATGTATGCATATTGATTGAGTCCTTTGAACAAGTGTTCATAAATACTGAATTAATTTCCCCTGGTTTATATTGGAATTGATTAATGAATTTCATAGTCGGCATTTATGAAGAGACCATAAATATAATATTAAAATAAATGTTAAACGTAGATTCCAGCCACTGCTGCAATTGAATTTGACATGGAAATTGATTGATGAATAAAATTATTGTTCTGATAACTTTTATAACCAATTTCTAGGAGGTGTGTTTGTACAAGTTAAACCGTCGATTGATGTTACCATTAGCCTTATATAATCAATGTGTATAAGATTCCATAAGTGATAAATTACGATGAATGAATAATTACGTCCGAAATTATATTAGTAGGACGACGAGAGCTGACAATGACTCATGCTTCATCGAACAAAGATTCGCGTTTTCTAGACTCGTTCGCATGCTTAGGTAAATGTGTTAGAGTGAAATGAAATTCGAAACGTATGTTGAATTCCTGAAATATGGAGATATGAGTTA
Source organism: Othius punctulatus (assembly GCA_951805005.1). Lineage (NCBI taxonomy): Eukaryota > Metazoa > Arthropoda > Insecta > Coleoptera > Staphylinidae > Othius > Othius punctulatus. The sequence continues at coordinate 17,468,973 of OX638144.1, forward strand.
TTATCAGCTCTCAACGAGCTTACTATACAGGGTATCCTAAATAGAGTAGGATTGCATGGGTATCTTTCTTATTTTGAAAGCTAGAGATTTGGTTAAATGGATAATATCATGCTGTTTTATATGCTGGTTCAGATTATGTTGAAAATTTTTTGAGTTGAAATTGGAGTTTTTAGAAAATCCCGATTTTCAGTTTTTTCAGAATAACTTCTAAACTGCTTGCACTTTTGAAAAAAAATTAACATAATCTGAACCAGTATATAAAACTGCACTATATTGCCCCTTTAATCAGAACTCTAGCTTTAAGAATAAAAAGATACCCATGCAATCCTACTCTATTTAGGACACCCTGTAGAGTCCCATCAATACAGAAAACAATATTTGGCATTATGTATATCAAGTTCTTCTCTAATTTAGTGATATCTGTACACGTTAAATGTCGATTTCGTTTTAATATCTGTAAATTTGACTTTGTATATGCTTTTTAAGCAGCCAAAATGCTCCAATAAAGCATAACTGATATGAAGCACAAGTCTATTGAAACCAAGTTACATAAATCTCACTTTATTGCCAACTGATGTCTGCGCTTCGATATCACCTGCTCTCTTATAAAAGGGGCACATCAAAGGGTCCCCCAACACCCCCACATTGAGCACATATTTTAGCCTTCATAACGGAAGATGAAGTGTGCGTAGCGATAGCGAAAAAGCGCAGGAAAATTTATGTCACACGGCCACGTGTAAATAACGGCCTCAAAGGGATGAAATGAACGCAAGGTTGAATTCACCAGCCGAATAATATAATGGGCGGTCGGGTTACACGCATTTCCCTATAGATGCAAAGTTTTCCGGGATAATTGGAAAATTTTGAATTACGAGGATTGAGGGTGGGCGTGATGGCGTGGGCGTATATTACGTCTAACTGGACAATATGTTAAGCAGCCCCAGAAATGTAATAGTTGCAGCTAATAGACGAAACTGGGGACTTCATTTGCAAGGCTCACATAACAGTAATGTAAAAGGTAAACGAGAATTGTTATTACAGAAACACAATTTCATGTGGGAATTTACCAGAATAATTCAGTGGGCACATGCTTTAATGGTATATGTCGACTTATATCACAATTCATTTTATTAGGAATTTAGGAAACTATATGTATAATTCATCACCTACAAGAAGAATATAAATCTACAATGATTTCCAAATTTCCACGACAACGTCATTTTTTTATTATTCTGTTAATATGGCAAACATTACTATCAAAATTGCATGATTACTGTAAAATTGCAAATATTATATCAACATTTTCAAGATTACTCTCAAAATTGCAATGATTTTTATTATCTCTATGATTATTATTATTATTTTATCCGAATTTCAACTATTACTGTTAAAATGTTTATGATTACTACTAAAATTTAAAAGATTTCTGTCAAAATTTAATTTATTTTGCCACAATTTTAATTATTTAGTCAAAATTACTGCTATACTTCATTAGTTACTTCAACCATTTTTTTTTTTTTTTCAAAATTTCAGTGATTATTGCCAATAATATTAGCCAATAAGTGTGTAACTTTCAGAATATTAATTAATTTAGTCAAAATTTCAATCAGAATTGTCAAATATTCCATTAATTTTGCCGCAATTTGAATTATCTAGATTTCTATGTTTACATTAAAATTTCAATAATTCCATCAAACATTTTATTATTCTATCGAAATTGCATTAATGTATATCAATATTCTATTAGTTACTTTCAAAATTTCAGTGATTACTGCAAACATTTCTAGAATCACTTCCAAAAATTTAATAAATTGTCACTTTTTATTGTTTTTGATGCCATAAATGATTCAAATGAGCGCTATTTAAGGCACGTTGTATGCAATACTGTCAAATTTTCAATAGAGGTTGTCACGTTTATTAATATTTTGTCAAGAATTGAACGACTCCTGTTAACATTTCAATTATTTCTTCCAAATTTCAATGTTAACATATTTTTTTATTATTCTGTTAATATTGCAAAGATTACTATCAAAATTATATGAATACTGCAAAATTGCAAATATTATATCAACATTTTCGTGATTACTTTCAAAATTGCAATGATTATTATTATTAATTTATCAGAGTTTCAACTATTACTGTTAAAGTGTTTATGATTACTATTAAAATTTTAAAGATTTCTGTAAAATTTTAACTTATTTTGCCACATTTTTAATTATTTAGCCATTTTTTTTATGATTACTGCCATACTTCATTGGTTACTTCAAACATTTTATAATTTTTTCCAAAATTTCAGTGATTATTGCCAATAATATTTGCCAATAATTTGTGTAACTTTCAGAACGCTAATAATTTAGTCAAAATTTCAATAAAAATTGTCAAATATTCCATTAATTTTGCCGCAATTTGAATTATTTGGACTAGATTTCTATGTTTACTGTAAAATTTCAATGATTCCATCAAACATTTTATTATTTTATCGAAATTTCATTAATTTATATCAATATTCTAATAGTTACTTTCAAATTTTCAGTGATTACTGTCAAAATTTCTAGAATCACTTCCAAAAATTTTATGAATTGTCAATTTTTATTGTTTTTGATGCCATAAATGATTCAAATGAGCGCTATTTAAGGCACGTTGTATGCAATACTGTCAAAATTTCAATAGATTGTCACGTTTATTAATATTTTGTCAAAAATTGAATGATTCCTGTTAAAATTTCAATTATTTGTTCCAAATTTCAATGACAACGTCATTTTTTTATTATTCTGTTAATATTGCAAAAATTACTATCAAAATTATATGATTACTGTAAAAGTACAAATATTATGTCAACATTTTCATGATTACTCTCAAAATTGCAATGATTATAATAATCTCAATGATTAGGCATTATTATTATAATTTTGTCAGAATTTCAACTATTACTGTTAAAATGTTAATGATTACTATTCAAATTTGAAATATTTCTGTCAAACTTTCACTTATTTTGCCACAATTTTAATTGTTTAGTCAATATTTTTATGATTACTGCCAAAATTCAATGGTTACTTCAACCATTATATTATTTTTTCAAAAATTTCAGTGATTATTGCCAAAAATAATTGCCAATAATTTGTGTAACTTTCAGATTGTTAATTAATTTAGTCAAAATTTCAATCAAAATTGTCAAATATATCATTAATTTTGCCGCAATTTGAATTATTTGGACTCTATTTTTATGTTTACTCTAAAATTTCAATGATTCCATCAAACATTTTATTATTTTATCGAAATTTCATTAATTTATATCAATATTCTTATAGTTACTTTTAAATTTCAGTGATTACTGTCAAAATTTCTAGAATGACTTCCAAAAATTTAATAAATTGTCCATTTTTATTGTTTTTGATCCCATAATTGATTCAAATGAGCGCTATTTAAGGCACGTTGTATGCAATACTGTCAAAATTTCAATAGATTGTCACGTTTATTAATATTTTGTCAAAAATTGAATGATTCCTGTTAAAATTTCAATTATTTGTTCCAAATTTCAATGACAACGTCATTTTTTAATTATTCTGTTAATATTGCAAATATTACTATCAAAATTACATGATTACTGTAAAATTGCAAAATATTTTGTCAACATTTTCATGATTACTCTTAAAATTGCAATGATTATTATAATATCAATAATAATTATTATTATTTTATCAGAACTTCAACTATTACTGTTAAAATGTTTATGATTACTATTAAAATTTTAAAGATTTCTGTAAAATTTTCACTTATTTTGCCACCATTTTAATTATTTAGTCAAAATCTGTATGATTACTGCCAAACTTCATTGGTTACTTCAACCATTTTATTATTTTTTTCTAAATTTCAAAAAGCCAATAATAATTGCCAATAATTTGTGTAACTTTCAGAATGTTAATTAATTTAGTCAAAATTCCATTCAAAATTGTCAAATATTCTATTAATTAGCTGCAATTTGTATTATTTGAACTAGATTTCTATGTTTATTGTAAAATTTCAATAATTCTATCCAACATTTCATCTTTCATCAGACATTTTATTATTTTATCGAAATTTCATCAATTTATATCAAAATTCTAACAGTTACTTTCAAAATTTCAGTGATTACTGTCGAAATTTCTAGAATCACTTCCAAAAATTTAATGTATTGTCAATTTTTATTGTTTTTGATGCCATAAATGATTCAAATGAGCGCTATTTAAGGCACGTTGTATGCAATACTGTCAAAATTTCAATACAGATTGTCACGTTTATTAACATTTTGTCAAAAATTGAACGATTCGTGTTAAAATTTTAATTATTTATTCCAAATTTTAATGACAACGTCATTATTTTATTATTCTGTTAATATTGTAAAGATTACTATCAAAATTACATGATCACTGTAAAATTGCAAATATCATATCAACATTTTCATGATTACTCTCAAAATTGCAATAATTGTTATTATCTCAATGATTATTATTATTATTTTATCCGAATTTCAACTCTTACTGTTACAATATTTATGATTACTATTAAAATCTTAAAGATTTCTGTCAAACTTTCACTTATTTTGCCACAATTTTAATTATTTAGCCAACATTTTTATGATTACTGACTAACTTTATTGGTTACTTCAAACATTTTATTATTTTTTCAAAATTTCAGTGATTATTGCCTATAATAATTGCCAATAAGTTGTGTCACTTTCAGAATGTAAATTAATTTAGTAAAAATTTGAATCAAAATTGTAAATATTCCATAAATTTTGCCACAATTTGAATTATTTGGACTAAGTATACTGTAAAATTTCAATGATTCCATCAAACATTTTATTATTTTATCGAAATCTCATTAATTTATATCAATATTCTAATAGTTACTTTCAAATTTTCAGGGATTACTGTCAAAATTTCCAGAATCACTTCCAAAAATTTAATGAATTGTCACTTTTTATTGTTTTTGATGCCACAAATGATTCAAATTAGCGCCATTTAAGACACGTTGTGTGCAATAGTGTCAAAATTTCATTTGAGATTGTCACGTTTATTAATATTTGTCAAAAATTGAACGATTCCTGTTAAAATTGCAATTATTTGTTCCAAATTTAAATGACAACGTATTTTTTTTTTATTCTGTTAATATTGCAAAGATTACTATCAAAATTACACGATTACTGTAAAATTGCAAATATTATGTCAACATTTTCATGATTACTCTCAAAATTGCAATGATTATTATTATTATTTTATCAGAATTTCAACAATTACTGTTAAAATGTTTATGATTTCTATTAAAATTTTAAAGATTTCTGTCAAACTTTCATTTATTTTGCCACAATTTTAATTATTTAGTCAAACTTTTTATGATTACTGCCAAACTTCATTGGTTACTTCAAACATTTTATTATTTTTTCAAAATTTCTGCCTAACTGATTACTGCCTAACTTCATAGGTTACTTCAAACATTTTATTATTTTTTCAAAATTTCATTGATTATTGAAAATAATAATTGCCAATAATTTGTGAAGTTTCAGAATGTTAATTAATTTAGTAAAAATTTCAATCAAAATTGTCAAATATTCCATTAATATTGCCGCAATTTGAATTATTTGGACTAGATTTCTATGTTTACTGTAAAATTTCAATAATTCCGTCACACATTTTATTATTTTATCGAAATTTCATTAATTTATATCAATTCTCTAATAGTTACTTTCAAAATTTCAGTGATTACTGTCAACATTTCTAGTACCACTACAAAAAATTTAATGAATTCTCAATTTTTATTGTTTTTGATGCCATAAATGATTCAAATGAGCGCTATTTAAGGCACGTTGTATGCAATACTGTCAACATTTCAATAGAGATTGTCACGTTTATTAATATTTTGTCAAAAATGTAATGATTCCTGTTAAAATTTCAATTATTTGTTCCAAATTTCAATGACAACGTCATTTTTTTATTATTCTGTTAATATTGCAAAAATTACTATCAAAATTATATGATTACTGTAAAAGTACAAATATTATGTCAACATTTTCATGATTACTCTCAAAATTGCAATGATTATAATAATCTCAATGATTAGGTATTATTATTATAATTTTGTCAGAATTTCAACTATTACTGTTAAAATGTTTATGATTACTATTCAAATTTGAAATATTTCTGTCAAACTTTCACTTACTTTGCCACAATTTTAATTGTTTAGTCAATATTTTTATGATTACTGCCAAAATTCAATGGTTACTTCAACCATTATATTATTTTTTCAAAAATTTCAGTGATTATTGCCAAAAATAAATGCCAATAATTTGTGTAACTTTCAGAATGTTAATTAATTTAGTCAAAATTTCAATCAAAATTGTCAAATATATCATTAATTTTGCCGCAATTTGAATTATTTGGACTAGATTTTTGTGTTTACTCTAAAATTTCAATGATTCCATCAAACATTTTATTATTTTATCGAAATTTCATTAATTTATATCAATATTCTTATAGTTACTTATAAAATTTCAGTGATTACTGTCAAAATTTCTAGAATGACTTCCAAAAATTTAATGAATTGTCATATTTTTTTTGTTTTTGATGCCATAATTAATTCAAATTAGCGATATTTAAGGCACGTTGTATGCAATACTGACAAAATTTTGATAGGGATGGTCACGTTTATTAATATTTTGACAAAACTTGAATGATTCCTGTTAAAATTTCAATTATTAATAATATTTCAGTGGTTTTTGTTAAAAACATGGATATTGCTGTAGCAATATTATGTGCTATTTTTGTTGTTTAGTCTTAATGCTTAACCCAAATTTTACTTTTAGTGCACTAAGGAGATAAGTCATTCAATTAAAAGTGTTTTTGAAAGAAAAATTGATATTTATTATTCCAATGATATACCAATAAATATTAATGGGTCACAAAAATGTTATTCAACTTTCATTAGCAAGAACAAACTAAAAATGATAAGCAGGTACACAAAAACTTAATTCCTGAAAAAACACATATTTTTACTTATCTATTGAAAACTTCTGACCACTGAATTTCCAAAGTGGGAGAAGGCACATTTCCAAGATAAGGAAATTTCACAATAAATACTTAAATAACTTTAACGCTACAGTGTTCATTTTGCACCAGGTGTACATTTCGGTAGCCCTGTGAACATATTCATTAGCGTAAAAATAAATGCTATTTATTACTGTTATATATTTTGCCTTGATACATATTAATATTAATATAATACATACATATAAGGAGAATTTTACATACATGCATAGGTGAACAACACATGGAATTTTTGTATTCAGCTCCGAAATTCTAAAAAAAAAAAATTCAAGGCTTTACGAAAAATATATCATTGAACTTTAGTGAACTGAACTTTGAAAATTCGTGGCTCGCTTTTGCATTTCTGAACTCGGCACGACATGAATCATAGATTAAAATATTTGCTTAATAACGGAGCGGACATGCCGCTTATTAACCGCTTCCCAGGGGACACCATTGTGGCATAATCCAGGCAGGTTTCGTGCCGGATAATTTGAATTATTAAACCATATTGTCCAGTAAACATAATTGCTTATTTTCACATAAAGTCTGCACGAAGCACACGTACACTACGTATGTACATAATGCATCCTGTAATGTGAAGTAAACTGTTTTCTCACGTGCTTTGCAGCTGAGATATCCACATTTAAGTTAATTCGTGCTGCATGTTTACACCTCAAGTGCTTACTTCTTAGCTTACGTGCAAAATAATTTGAAAATTTTGTTGTACATAATGCATCCTGTAATGTAAGGTAAACTGTTTCCTCACATGCTTTGCATCTGAGATATGCACGTATAAGTTAATAGGTACTGCATGTTTACACCTCAAGTGCTTACTCATTAGCTTATGACCAAATAAATTGCTAATTTTGTTTAATGTATATTTGTAAATCTGTAAAGGTAGAAAGATCTGCATAAATTATTGAATTGCCTGATAATATTCAGCAATGAAATTTAATAGCAAGTCATTAACGCTGATACATATGTATTAATTACAAAATGTGTTTTAATAAATGTAATTCACTATATGATTCGTCTTTATTAGTTCATGTTCAATTTTCAAGTTCTGTTCATGTTCATTCAGGAACAGACATGTTCAAAATGCATACTACTATTGAGCTGATCTTTCTTAAGTACATAACGTATGTAAAGTGCACATCACTTTCAAGATGATTAAGCTCCATTAATTACAGAACGAATTTAAAATACATGTCAATATCGAGACGATTCATATCCATGGGTAGTAGAAAATGTAGAAAATTAGTTCTCTCCATTATCTCTATTATCTGATCTCATCTCTTCATGATCTCTATTAGTTCCAGATAGAGGTATAGATAGAAAATAAATGTAATTGTTGAGATGACTCATTCCCATTAGTAGCAAAAAATGTATACTCTCGAAATAACTAACTGTGATCACTATGATTAATCCCCTTTAGTTCCTGAAGGTATCTAAAATGCATGTTACTATTAAAACAATATCGTTATAATTTGTAGAAAATAACCATTTGCAGAAAATAATCACTTGTTAGGGGCAAAGGCTGAATTAGGTGATCATTTCCAATAATTACAACACGTATTTAAAAAGCTTGTCAAAATCGAGATGATACGTCTCAACTTCTAGCATACTATGTAGAACATACAACTCACTAACTCTGTGATTTACATCAGAACTTCGGAGAGTTGTTGCTGTTTTAAATGGGTGGCGAATTTTTATTGTCGTTGGCCGTCCATGTGCACAGCTATATCAGTAAATTCTATTTTTAAAACGCGATACGCAGACCATCTGGAATCGCATGCGGCCTGTCGAATTCAATACATTGTGGTTTTCCGCAACGAAATTCACGATGTTTTTTTAAAAATTCTGACTGTTGGCATTACTGAAAGTGATAAAGAATATATTATTAAAGTAGTGAACTTCAAATAGATTTTCAAAAAATAGCAGCAACATCTAATAATTTACAATTTAATTTACCTACATAATGTTCGATTCACCAAATAAATAAATTCGTTGACGTTATCCATATAACTCACTGAAATATAAATAGCATCTAAAATTTATGGTCTGCATTTTTCAGTGCCAACTCCTCATGCTAGTTTCATCAAACTTCACAGTTTCGCATCGCGAAACATCCTCCTGAATTAATAAGTTGGATCCTTGTTTCTCCGGAACCGAATTTTCAATTGAAACAATCACCCAGCAGAACGATTTCTTCTGAAGATAAACTTTATATCCACGAGCAGCGAAGTAATTTCCCTGTTTTTACTACCCTTGGATTACCTCGAAATTCCATCCACCCTATTTAGAATATTTACACACTTCAGTGTATAAGTGGCGGCCCACTTACGCACCATTAAGGTTTTATGTAGGCAGATTTATTTATTTGCACATTTCCACATTTCACATACTTAATTGTAATAATAATTGCAAATTCTGATACAAAAATTGTTTAACATAATATTAAATTATATTAACATAACATCAATATAATAACAATTTTAGGTTTTTATGCACTCAAAGTCAAAGTCAAAGTCATTTTAAAGTCAGTGAAACTTAACCAAGTGTTTTATTCGATTTTACTTGATTCAAAATGTTTCACCAAGTAATAATCACACCTACATTTAATATAATTCCTATAATTACTCGTAACCACAGAGACTTACAATTTAATTTAATGTACTCTATTCAATTTTCGTATCTAGTTTAATCAAATAAAAATAGTTTGCAGTGGCCTCAAGGTGAAAATGGAATTATTGGAAATTAATTGTTTAATCACCATTTCTTACCACTGTGATTTCTATGTGATTAACAGTTTTGTGATTGAATCACAAAATTGTAACTTACAGCTTAAAGAATTCACAAACGAGGGGATGTTTTGTGATTGAATCGCAAAATTGTAACTTGCAGCTTAAACAATTCACAAACGAGGGGATGCTTGCAAACTATTCAAGCAACTTTCTAGAATCGTTCACGAAAATCTAATTAAATCGATTATTTCCTCATTGCGATATTTTATAGAAACTTCAGAATACATTTTTCCTGTGAAACTCAAGAAAATAAATTTCTATCAGTTTTGCCCTATTTAAGACAATTTTTATAAAATTCTCAGGAAAATCTGTTATCTTGAAATGCTATGAACCACTAATTTTTTTGAATATTATAATGATTTTTTTATGGAAACTGATCCTTCAAATACCACGATAATCTATTTTTATCAATTTTACCATGTTTGTGATATATTAAAGAAGACATTTTAAAAGTTTTTTTTTACTAACAAAAATTTTGCAGGAAAATCGTTTTTCTTGATACGCCAGTTATTTAGTTATTATAGTTAAGTTATTTAAAGAAAACTTTCTAAGGTTTTCTTTCTTGTTTTTTTGTGTTGTGAAAAATGTTACGAAAATCATTTGCTCCATTTGCGATATTTTATCGAAAATCTTAAAGATATTTTTTTTTCTTACTATGCCACAAAATCATTCTATCTTTCACTAACATTTTCAATTTTCAGGAAAACATATTTTTAAAAGCCGAGGAGAATTATTTTCACTCAGTTTTGCCTAATTTGCAATAGTTTAAAGAATCTTCTGGACAACTTTTGCAGGAAAATCTTTCGTCTTTATACGCCATGGAAATCAGTTCAGTTATGCTTTTGAGTTGTTTAGAGAAAACTTTCCAAAGTTTTCCTACTTGTTTTCTTTTAATGTTACGAAAATCATTTGCTCTATTTGCGATATTTTAACGAAAATCTTTAGGACTTTTTTTTTCTCAGTATGTCCATGAAAATCATCAGTTTTGCCATATTTGAGATACTTCTACTTACATTTTCAGGAAAACATATTTTTAAACGCCGATGAAAATTAGTTTCACTCAATTGTGTCCTATTTGCAATAGTTTAAAGAAACTTCTGGACAACTTTTTTTACTGAAACCCACGAAAATAATTTTCTTTTAGATTAACCACTTTAATTTTTTTGTTTATATTTTAACGAGATGTTTACTGCTTCTTCGTCAAATGCCACGAAAATAGCATTTGAAGGTCAATCAATTTTGCCATGTTTGCGATTTTCTTTGAAACTCAAGAAAATAATTTTCTATCAGTTTTACCGTATTTAAGGCATTTTTTTATAAAATGCTGAGGAAAACCAGTTATCTTGAAATTTTTATGAAAACTTTTTCTTCAAATGCCACAAAAATCTATGTTTATCAATTTTACATTTGAAAGACATTTGAAAAGTGTTTTTTTATGCCCTGTTTGACATATACTCACTAAATTTTTTGCAGGAAAATCAGTTTTCTTGATACGTTATGAAAATCAGTTCAATTATGCTTTTGAGTTGTTTATAGATAACTTTCCAGGGTTTTCATTCTTGATTTTTTTATGTTACGAAAATCATTTGCTCTATTTGCGATATTTTCAAACATCAAAAAACAAAAACAACAAAAATCTTAAGGAATTTATTTTTCTTAGCATGCCGCAAAAATCATTCTATTAGTTTTTCCCTGTCTGGGATACTCTAACATTTTCAGGAATATATATTTTTAATCGCCGAGGAAAATAATTTTCACTCAGGTTTGCCCTATTTACAATATTTTAAAGAAACTTCTGGAGAATTATTTCCTTTGAATTCTCTACAAGTTTTTTTCAAATATTGCAAATAGGGCAAAACTGAGTGAAAATAATTTTCCTCGGGGTTTAAAAATATGTTTTCGCGAAAATGTTAATAAAGTTATACCACACAGAGATAAACTGATGGAATGATTTTCGTAGCATACTATGAAAAACATTTCCTAAAGATTTTCATTAAAATATCGCAAATAAAGCAAATGATTTTCGTAACATTAAAAAAAACATTTCCGTGTCGTATAAAGAAAAAGGGATTTTCTGCAAAAAATTAGTAAGTAAGTATATGTCGAAGTGAGCAATATAAAACACTTTTCAAATGTCCACAAACATAATTTTCTATTAGATTTGCCCTATTTAAGACATTTTTCTATAAAATTTTGAGGAAAACCCTTTTTCTTAATATGCTCTGAAAACCACTTAAATTTTTGTTAAAATATTTTAACGAAAATTTTTACTTGTTCTTCAAATGCCACGAAAATGGCATTTGAAGGTTAATCAATTTTTCCATGTTTGCGATATATTAAAGAATACTTTTGAAAAATGCTAACTCAAATTTTCTGGAAAACCTTTTTTCTTGATACGCCATGAAAATCATTTTCAATCAGTTATGCTCTTGAGTTATTAAACAAAACTTACCATTAAAGTTTATTTCTTGTTTTCTTTTTAATGTTAAACGAATCATCTTGCGCTATTTGAAATACTTATTTTGGCGAAATTCTTCAGGAAAACTTTTTTCTTGATACGCTACAAAAATCATAAATTATTTTCACGCTTGCTTTTTTGAAATCCACAAAAATAATTTTCTATTAGATTTGCCCTATTAATGATATTTTTTTATATAATTTTGAGGAAAACCTTTTTTCTTGAAATGCTCTGAAAACCGCAGTTTTTTTTTAATTTTAACGAAATTTGGATAAACTGCTCTTCAAATGCCGCGAAAATGGCATATGAAAGTCAATCAATTTTGCCACGTTTGCGATATATTGAAGAATACGTTTGAAAAATTCTTTTTATTAAACGCCACGAAAATCATTTCAATCATTTTTGCTCAGTTTAACATATTCTATCAAAAATTTTCAGAAAAACCGTTTTCTTGATACGCCCCGAAAATAATTTTCAATCAGTTATGCTCTTGAGTTATTTAAACAAAACTTACCAAGAAGGCTTATTTCTTGTTTTTTTTATGTTAAACGAATCTTGCGCTATTTTAGATACTTATTTTGCCGAAAATCTTCAGGAAAACTTTTTTCTTGATACGCTACAAAAATGATAAATCATTTTCACACTTGTTTTTTTGAAACCCACGAAAATAATTTTCCATTAGATTTGCTCTGTTTAAGATATTTTTTTATAAAATTTTGAGGAAAACCTTATTTTTAAATGCTCTGAAAAGAACTTTTTTTTAAAACATGTTAACCAAATTTGGATAACTTGCTCTTCAAATTCCACGAAAATGGCATCTGAAGGTCACACAATTTTGCCATGTTTGCGATATATTGAAGAATACGTTTGAAAAATGCTGTTTTATTACACGCCCCGAAAATCATTCAATTATTTTTGCCCAGTTTAACATATTCTATCTAAAATTTTCAGGAAAACCTTTTTTGTTGATACGCCACGAAAATCATTTTCAATCAGTCATGCTCTTGACTTATTTAAACCAAACTTACCGAGAAGGTTTATTTCTTGTTTTTTTTTTTAATGTTAAACGAATCATCTTCCGCTATTTGAGATACTTATTTTGCCGAAAATCTTCAGGAAAACTTTTTTCTTGAACGCTACAAAACTCATAAAATTTGCACACTTGTTTTATTTTGAAACCCACGAAAATAATGTTCTATTAGATTTTATCTATTTAAGATATTTTTTTATAAAATTTTAAAGAAAATCTTTTTTCTTGAAATGCTCTGAAAACCGCATATTTTTTTAAATATTTTAACCAAATTTGGATAAATTGCTCTTCAAATGCCACGAAAATGGCATATGAAGATCAATCAATTTTGCCATGATTGCGATATATTGAAGAATACATTTGAAAAATGCTTTTTATTAAACGCCACGAAAATCATTTCAATCATTTTTGCTCAGTTTAACATCTTCTAACTAAAATTTTCAGGAAAACAGTTTTCTTGATAAGCCATGAAAATCATATTCAATCAGTTATTCTCTTGAGTTATTAAACAAAAAGTATCAAGAAGGTTATTTTCTTGTTTTTTTTTAAATATTACGAAAATAGTTCTTTCTGGAAACGCCATGAAAATCATTTTCAATCAGTTATGTTCTTGACTTATTTAAACAAAACTTACAAAAAAGGTGTATTTCATGTTTTTTTTTCTTTGTTTCGAAAATCATCTTGCACTATTTGATATACTTATTTTAAACATCTTACTCTTTTGGTCATCCCGAAATTCATATTTTAATTCTTTCAGGATTTATATGCGACATTTTTACGAAAACGATTCCCGATTTCACAATCAGGATTGCGATATTTTAACGAAAATCTTTAAGAAATTTTTCTTTTCTTAGTATGCCACGAAAATAATTCCATCTGTTTTTCACTGTAGAGATAACTTTAGTAACATTTTCAGAAAAACATATTCTTAAATGCTGAGTAAAATATTTTCTTTCAGTTTTGCCCTATTTGCAATAGTTTAAAGAAACTTCTGGACAACTTTTTCCTTTGAAACAGAAAATAATTTTCTATTAGATTTTTGACATTTTTTTATAAAATTTTCAGGAAAACATTTTTTCTTGAAATGCTCTGAAAACCACTTTAATTGTTTTTTTTTTAAATATTTTTATAAAAAAAATACAATTTGTTCTTCACATGCCACGAAAACCAGACTACTAAACTTCAAACGGTATCTCCCCATCGTAAATCAAATAAATACCTAAATTGATTGATTTAGACTTCTAAACTAAATTGTATTTGAAGGTCTATCAATATTGCCATGTTTGTGATATATTAAAAGATACTTTTGCAAAATGCTTTTTTTATAAAACGCCATGAAAATCATTTCTATAAATTTTGCCCGGTTTGACATATTCTAGCTAAAATTTCAGGAAAACCTTTTTTCTTGATACGCAATGAAAATCATTAATCATGTTCACTCAGTTTTGCAAAATTTAAAATTTTTAACAAAAAAATGGCCTTGAAAATCTATGAAAATACTTTGACAAGTTTAACTCTTGTTGGTTTGATATATTTTAATGTAGCTTGAAACTCTATGAAAATACTTTAACAAATGGTACCCTTGTTGTTTGAGATATTTTAATGCAGCTTGATGTTGATTTGATTTTTCATGCTCTTGCTAAATATACGGTCATCCCATGTATATACATCCAATATGTATCTAATCAGTCGTGTTTGATAGCTAAGTAATCCCTCATGCATAATTAATTTGTATACACCAATTCATTATAATTACGCCTAATAGGCACTACAGTTTGGACTAGTTATTGCAGTAATAATCGGAGCAGAAGTGATTTGAATTAATGATCAAAAACTTACAATTTTGAGTGAGTCTAGCTAAATACAGCCGATACTACTATTATAATAATACGTTTAATAATAACCTCAATTTCGGTTAATTATAGTTATGTTATTTTAATATTACATTATATAACCTCTACCATGTTGTTAATCAATTAACTTGCATTTACATGTTCACTATCACAGCAATATATTAATTTCAAGTTCTTGTATACTTGTATCTTTGTGTACTTGTGACACTTGTGTACTTATATACTTGTATCTTTGTATACTTGTGTACTTGTATACTTGTATCTTTGTGTATTTGTATACTTGTATAAGTACTTGAATATAAATACCATCAATGTCACGTGCGATGAAGCGCACTTGTATACTTGTATCTTTGTATACTTATGTACTTATATTTTTGTGTACTTGTATACTTGTATACTTGTATCTTTGTATACTTGTGTACTTGAATACTTTTCTCTTTGTATATTTGTAAAAGTACTTGAATATAAATAACATCAATGTCACGTGCGATGAAGGTACTAGTATTTATGTCGGCTTAAATTATTTTGATTTTAATAATTCATAATTGGAAATATAAGATTTAAATTCAAGCCAAATAGTATTTTAGAGTGAGACATTTTTTTATAGTTATAACTTGTGTTGATTTCGACGAAATTAATTTTAGAAATTGAAATGTCGTGAAATAGTTTTTAATAGTAGTTTTAAATTGGATCTAAAAGAGAATCCCTCATTTTCAGCGGTTTACAAAGTTGTCCAATTTATTGCGCCCTCAAGTTTACACCACTCCATTTTTATGTGGAATAAAAACAAATCAAGAACTCGTAAGAGGGTAATTGCGCTCTGGCAGTATTAACGAAATGTGTCCTGCGGCTAGAAAAATTGCGGGCAATACGTCCTGCTAAACCCCGTGGCTTAGCAGGAAAATGGTCCGCATCATTTTTGCTGCAGCTTTCTGAAACGGATGGATTTCCACTCGCCTGCGAGCAGCTAATCCGATATTCGACGGAATAAAGCGATCATTGCAGCTATTACTTTGCATATTTAATGTTCCATCGCTCGGGGAAATGTGTGGTATAATTTAATTTCCTTCCAAAGCCCGTATATTCATGAGAACTGGGAAGAATGCGCCTCGCAGATATCAGAAATCAACCCGAGACGAGGATGGTGCACTAAAATGTACGTGATTTGCATAAATCCATTCAGTAGATTAATTGTGGTAAGAACATAATTAACAGGGATAATTTACATCTACATGCTGTACGTTCCTCTGATTAATCATATATGTATTATGAATTACGCTTCCTTTATACTGGATATAACAATTATTCTTTGTAGACATATCACGCCTCTGATGATGGTTTGTTAGAAACTGAAACTAGTCAGTCAAATTAAAATAAATAAATAATAAAATGAAATAAAAATAACTCTACCAGTAAGTACAAAGTAATAATTTCTTAATTATGAATATGTTAGTAACAATAATTATTATTATATTACCGCTCATTCAGTTACAGAACTCTTAAAATAAAACGAGAAAACAATAATCATTAATTAATTGACTGTACACTGGTAGTTACCACATAATTTTCTTCTAATTGAGTGTAAACGTTACGAAATTATACGTTTAATTAGTTACGTAATTACAAAGGATTGAAATTTCATAAGTGAAGTACATCGTGAAACGTAAGAGAGCTATAAAATAACGTCGCTAAACAATAATATTCAATTCCAGATAATCTTCAGCTTGCATTATTCTTAAACTAATATTAGTATTCTAACGCAATTTTCGGTATAAATATTTCATGTCTCCAACAGTTCCAACTTAATGAATTTCTGATTTTCTGCATGAATTATTATTTTCCAATTAAGCTCGGTGTACATCCCTGTGCCAAATGCCCGGAAATTTCCACGTAAAATAATTAATCATGCCCACCCCATTATTGACTGTATCCGTGGCATAAACTTCTCCAGCACGTGCACCAAAAATCGATTAGGCGATGCATCGGTGACGTTGCGTTATTAATCAGCTTCGCTAAATCGCCATCCTTCGCCACACACGGCGAGAGTCCCTTGGAAAATTGGAAAATTGCATTTACAGGGAAAATGTGGAGTTTCCGCACCGCGTTTTATCGCTGAATATAAATAGCGTTTAGGGTAATAATGGGGGATGTACGGTTTTTCTGTTCCCATTGTTCGCGTGCAAGCTTGGAGCGTTTTTCTTGTGCTCATATTGATTTTCTATTAAAATTATCCTGTAACAAAACGGCGGATTGCAAATTTCTACTCTCGGATTACAGAAAAGGTGATAATGTTAATGCTAACTGACTATGTGATTAGCCCTCTTTTTTCTATAATACAGAAAAAACAATGTTTTTTATGAGTTTTACTTCATTTATCTCTAATGTGTATTAATGAAACTATTAGAGAATGTATGGTACTAGAATAAAACATTACAAAGCCTGAAGTAATATTACAGATACCAATTGAATCGTTTATTACAGAAACCCGTCAACAGATATTTTACAATGTTTTTCTTTATTTACGGAATACGGTATATTAGTAATCAAAACAGTAATGATTGATCAGTAATGAAAACCCTTATTTTTCCGCATTATACCTTTACCTGACATTTTCTTTATTGAATTCATTTTTATTTATGGCAATTTTAATTACAATATATAAAATATGAAAACAATAGAGTATTTCTTTATTTCTCGAACATTTAATAAATTACACTTACATTTTTATTTATGGTATATTTAATTACAATAAATGAAATATGTAAACATATAGTGTTTTTCTTTTTTTTTCGAAATTTGAAAAATGACACTTAATGGGTTTCTGAAATAAACGATTCAATTATGGAGGTTACATTTCATTAGGTTATAGAGGAGTTTAATAGAATTTCTCAAAGGATTAATGTTGTTGTAATCATTTCATAATATTTTATATATATATATATATATATATATATATATATTTATATATATTTCGCCAATTTAGAGGAAAATGTATATCCCATTTTCCTGGAAATTGAATAGCATTTATTTTCGTTGGAATTGTACAAAATTACCAAATTTATTGGTTACATTTCTGAAATATTTTATGATGTTTCTGAAAGCTTTTCAGAAAATGTCGCCAATTTAGAGCAAAATAGTTATTTTTCATGTTCCATGTTGTTTTGTGAAATAAGATAACATATTATTACATATAATACACAATTTAGATAAAATTTCTGTAACTTTCGATAATATTTTGTGCAAAATGGTTTCAAATTTCCCAATATTCATAAATATATTTGTATATGTTTAAAAATACTTATAAAAAATTGACACACTAAAAATACTGAAAATACAAACACGAAACAAGAGCATAAAGTGGTTCATTGTTGCTCTCGGGTGACAATTCCCCGAGAGCAACAATGTCACTTTGCGCTCAAATTGCACACAAGATTGTTCCTATAATGTACTGTTACTTTCATACTGCAATCGTTAATTATGCGAATGGCAGGATACATTTTTTTTTGTAATATTTTTGTTATAGTTTCATCTATACACATAATTACACTTAATGGGTTTCTGAAATAAACTTTCAGAAAATTTCGCCAATTTATAGCAAAATAGTTATTTTTTATGTTATATGTTATTTTGTGAAATAAGATAACATATTATTACATATAATACACAATTTAGATAAAATTTCTGTAACTTTTCATAATATTTTGAGGATTTTTTTTCCAAATTTCCCAATATTCATAAATATATTTGTATATTATTTAAAAATACTTATAACAAATCGACACATTGATAAAAATACTGAAAATACAAACATGAAACAAGAGCACAAAGTGGTACATTGTTGCTCTCGGGTGAAAGTTGCCAATTTGTTTGCCATTCCCCGAGGGCAACAATGGTACTTTGCGCACGAATTGCACACATGTTCCTATAATTTACTGTTACTTTCATAATACAATCGTTAATTATGCGAATGGCAAGATACAACAATTATTTTTGTTATATTTTTGTTATACTTTCATCCATTTAAAGAAAAAAAGTTTAAAGAAGGAAGAAAAATAAAAGATACAATAATTATTTTTGTTATATTTTTGTTAGAGTTTCATCCATTTAAAGAGGAAAAGTAAAAAGTAGGAAGAAAGCAATAAAAAACAATAATTATGATTGACTTTTTAAATGACATGAAATTGATCGAGTCATGTGCAAAAACGTCTCTATTTGCATTATGCGCAAACCTCAAAGTGTTTACGTAAACTTTTGCTTGTTGTCAATAGCAACGCGCAACAAAGTGGTGGTCCTCGGAAAACGTCAACTTTTCACTCGCATTAGCAAGCAGAAAGTTGTACTTTGGATGTCAATCGTTGGAAAAAAATACAATGCAATGCAAATACAAATTTTATAAAAAAATTAACGCTTGGAATTTTTTAAATACATTAATAGTTTTGGTAGAACACGAAGAAATCAGTAAGATTCATGAAAAGCTTAGTAATCTTGCTGTAGTCTTTTCATAATGTTTTTGAAATTTGCAGAAAAATAATTAATATAGTAATAGTTTAAAAAAAATGAAAAATAGGGGTATATTTCTCAAATTTACGTATTTATGTTTACTAAACTTATATTGAAGAATTAGACGACACTTGTAACACATCTGAAAGCTTTCATCATATTTCAGAAGTATTTCGACAATTTACAGCAAAAAATATGTAATACCTCTTATTTTCTGTAATAAGATAACATATTATAACATATAATATACAATTTAGATAACATTTCTGTAACATTTCCTTAATGTTGTGGTGAAAATGCTTTCAAATTTCCCAAAAATTCACAAATATATTTGCATATTATATGAATATAGTTGTAACAAATCGGCATACAATTCATTCCCGATAATTCGACACACAATAATTCATAATTATGAATGATGGCTTATGAATCACACTGGTAAATAAACTGAAAATACTAACATGAAACAATAGTTGTACTGCAATTATACCTAATATACAATTTAAACTTCACTAGAGAAAAAACCAAAAGGCGTTAGTAGTTAAGGAATAAGAGTTCTAGACCACCCCCAGCAGAGATCTGGATTAATTGATTTGCGGTTTTAATCGGTGGTTTTAATCGGCAGTCTAATCGCCGTGGGCAATTATAATACGATTGTTACAGGTACTATTCGTATTGATACTATAAATCACGGCACTTACATCAATTACAACAATAGGGCATGCTGGACAATAGCAATAGGTAATTGCGACAATTGCAAGTATTTTAATTACAATTACAGCATTCACAATAGGATAATTGCTGGTTAATTCGTTAATCTTACGGTTTTAATTGATGGTGTAATCATCGTGAGAAATTATAATAGGATAATTAAAGGTATTGGTCGAATTGATACTATAAATCACGGCACAATAGGGGCGGCTGGGGGACGGCGAGCTATTGTCCAGCAGCCCCCTATTATTGTAATTGATGTAAGTACTGGTCGAATTGATACTATAAATGACGGCACTTACATCAATTACAACGATAGGAGCAATTGGGGGTGGCTGGGGGTGACGAGCTATTGTCCAGCAGCCCTTATTGTTGTAATTGATGTAAGTACCGTGATTTATAGTATCAATTCGAGCAGTACCTGTAATTATCCTAGTATAAATGCCTGCGGTGATTAGGAGGCGAGATCGCCGATTAACCTGTAATTATACTATTGTGAATGCTGTAATTGTAATTAAAGTACTTGCAATTGCCGCAATTATATTGTAATCGCCCGCGGTGATTAGATCGCCGATTAAAACCGGCGATTAAAACCGCGAATCAATTTAATGAAGATCTCTGCTGGGGCGATCCAGAACTCTTGTTGCTTAACTACTGGCGTTCAGTAAAATTACAGATATGTTTTAAATAGATAAAAATTTATTTGGTTAATCCTCCTACTGTAAATAGAAATACGAATCCGAGAGCTCAAATTATTGATGGAGAATAATTAATATGAGTTCCATGTAAAGTTGCCAGTCATCTGAAAATTTTAATTCCTGTTGGAACAGCAATGATTATAGTTGCTGATGTAAAGTTAGCTCAAGTATTAACATCTATGAATACTGTAAATATATGATGGGCTCATGCAATAAATCCTAATAAACCAATAGCTATTATTGCATAAATTATTCACAAAGCTCCAAAAGCTTCCTTTTTCCTCTTTCTTGTCTAATAATATGAGAGATTATTCCAAATCCCGGAAGATATAAAATATAAATTTCTGGGTGTCCAAATAATCAAAATAAATGTTGGTACAAAATGGGATCTCCTCCTCCTGCTGGATCAAAAAAATGATGTATAGTAATAGCTCCTGATAATACTGGGAGAGAGTAGTAATAGTAATGCTTTAATAGCCACTGATCAAACAAATAAAGGTATTAGATCAAATGATATTCCAATTGAGCGTATGGAGGTGTTAAATAGATTTTCTGAAAATTTAATACCGTTAATGTATTTGTTTCATAATATTCTAGAAGTATTACGCCAATTTTCAGGAAGTTATGTACTAATACCCCCTTTTCTAAAATTATTATCAAAATTGATTTTTTTTCTTGATATTGAACTAAATTATTAGCTTTCATAGTAATGTAGGAGATTGGTAACATATCTGGAAAATTTGCTGTTTCTGAAAAAATTCTCAAAATTTCGCCAATTTACCACAAAAAATATTTAATACAGCTTTATAAAAAAAATTAATAATTTATGGCTTATAATTTTGTTACTCCCTCCATCCCAAATTATGGAATACATTTATCTAAATTTCATGGATTGTCGAGTCTTCCATGAATTTCTTAGATTTCTCATATTTAGGATATGTCAGTTCAATTAAAGGAATTTGTACTTCCTTATTTTTTTATAAAAATATTTATTTGCAACCGGTTTCGGTGTTTATAGTTATCATTAGGTAAACATGTCAGTGCTGAAACTATATAATTGTTCATGTTCTGCGCATTTTCATAATATTTCAGAAATATTTCTCTATTTAGTAAATATTTACTATTTATTATTTTCTTAGACGAGATTGCTAAGACTTCTAAAATATTTAATAACACTGCTGTAAGCTTTTTATAACATAGTTGTCAATATACGAGAGTATTGTTTCATTGATTGCATATGTTTTTTAGTTAACATATAACATACAATTTAAATACATTTTCTGTAATATTACGGTAAAGCTTATGGAGGAGTTGAAAAATAGTTCTAAAACTTTTAATGGTGCTGTAATCGTTTCATAATATTTTAGATATATTTCTCCAATTTAGAGCAAACATATGTTTCTACTCCTTGTTTAGAGTAGGCTTTTGCTCACTGAAATTAGGGCCGAAAGTAGGCAATGTCCTATGGCAAATATAATTTTCTCCAAATAAAATTTATAACTAAATCAGATTCCTTTCTACTCCTTGTTTAGAAAGTAAGCTTTTGCTCACTGAAATAAGGGCCGAAAGTAGGCAATGTCCAATGGCAAATATAATTTTCTCCAAATAAAATTTATAACAAAATCAGATTTTTTTATAAATTTTATTTGTACAATTATTAAGGTAAACATAATCTTAGATGATACAGATTCAATAACATTTTCAATATTTTGAGAATCCATTTTTGAACTTCACAAAAAAACAAAACTTCAATAGCACCTTGGAAACAATGCACAACTTACTGTATATTCATAAACGAAATTTAGAACGATATCTAAAATATTAAATCATAGAAATGGTTTTAAATGTGAGTCGTAGAAAAAACTATATGTTAACACTGAAGGAAATCTTCTTATCTCGGTTGGATGATTACTGCCCTCCGCTACGTGTCGGACATTAAACTTCATCCCCGGGGGAGAATACACGGCTTTCCTCCCTAGTGATACATATAACTATTGCTGAACACTTACCACATTTTCCTGATTGCAGGAATTTTAATAAATGAATTTTGGAGAATTTGACAAGACTGGTAAGCTTTCATAATGTTTCAGAAATATGTCGCCAATTTACAGCAACAAATATTTGATTTTTTAATTTATTTTATTTTATTCTACTACATTAATAGTTATGAAGAAATTGGTGGGACTTCTAAAACGTTTGGTAAGACTGCTGTAAACTTTTCATAACATTCCAGAAATAGTTTATCTATACAGGATGAGTTTTTTTTTTCATTTAAAGCATTGGAATCTGGGAAACCATAAGATATAGATTTTCCGTTAAATGAAGTAAGGGTAGTCATTTTAAGAGCTTATGCAATATATGCATATGATCCTAATCCATATAGCAAACAAAAAACTTATATTTATATACTTATATACTAGATTTATATACTAGTATTACTATAATTTGTTTTAGTTTTAATTTTAACGACGGTCTATTTCTGTTGCATTGACCAATTGCCGTCGTCCAAGTTAATTAGATTTAGATTAGACAAATAGAATTAGATTAGATAAGCACGAACAATTTAACACGAGATCACCTGATTCAGAAGCTCATAAGGAAAAATTTTGAGTTTGAGATTTTTAGTATTATTGCCATTATTATTGATAATATTATTAATATTATTAGTATTATTAGTAAGTGTTAAAGAGCAATACAATTAGTATGTTTGCATTCCTGCGTTAGTTAAAAAGAAATTATAAGCGTTGGGAATATAAGTTTAAGTTGGCATTGTAATGAATTCTATACAGCCAATAAATACTTATTTACGATCTGTGGAATGATTGAACTCTAACAGTAAGCTATATTAATAAATTGAAATAATCATATCTGCATATGTGCACAGATTTGCCACACACAATTTAACAGTACACGAGATCACCTGATTCAGTTCTGCTCCGAAGGAACAATTTTTGAGACTGAGATGAGATTGAGATGAGTTCGAGATTTTTAGTATTATTGCCATTATTATTGATAATATTATTAATATTATTAGTATTATTATTAAGCTATATTAATAAATAATAATAGTAAAACAGTATATGTATATTATAATTATATATATTGCAGAATTAACAGCAAGCATTATTATATTGCGACCTCGTTGCTTAGTGACACTCATTACTTTAAAATATGTAGCTACTAATAGGCTCTCTTGCAATTCTTTGAGACGTTTCTCATTAGAGAGAGGCACTCAAGGATAAGTAGGGATTTATCTTTCAGCTACAGCATTAATCTTATACAAAGTTGACATAATTTTAGTGAAAAGGGAGTAATGTATGTGGTTGAAGTGGAACTGGAATAAAAATGCGTCGTTGCTTTTAGTGAAATGTTTGTACACAGTTCGTCGCTTCGATTTAATAATTTTTTTAATGCAGCAATATATGTAAGACTAGCCCAGATTTAGTTATTTGGTGCCTCATTCATGCGAAACGTTCAAATTCATCTCTGCAATCAATGTATATCTCCAGCCATCGACACACTAACGAGTATTATTGGAAATCACTTGAAATGCATCCCACCAACTCTTCCGCACAAGTGGGGCTTGCAATGCAACTTCAACCTGCCATCAAGAACTCCGATTGCACTTCACTTAACGATTCTTCACCAGATAACCGTAAAATCTACGGCAATCCTGACTCAACACGTCCCTTCCGAACTGCAAGAGGAACAGTAAAACCCGAATTTCAATCACTTTGGACGCTGACCGTTCCTGATGCAAACATCGCTGGGGAGAAATTGGGACAGATTCGATCAGATCGCACCCAATTTCTGGATTCTGGAGCGGGGAAGTTTGCCTCGTTTAAATTCCGTCGCGTGCCGGTTATTAGGACGGGTGTCTTGGAGGGATGACCTACCCTGGGGGTGGTGAATTGCCGGGGGCGGCAATCCAACTACCAAAGTTCGAGCGTACGTACAAACCGCAAGCCAAATTTCAGGCTCGGCAGGCGTCCTCAAATATTCATTAATATCGGAGGAATGGGCTGAAAAAACAAGCATTTTAAAGCGGCTGCTTGCTTTAAAAGCTAATAACGAATTGTTTACAGAAATTCTTCGGAGGTTTGAGGATTAATTTAAAACTTGTTAACGAACATATTTGAAAATTTCATTTCGCTTACAAATGTACTCTGTATATACTGTAATACTTTAATGCGGCGATTAAATATTGCACGTTCAAAGTTGTTAAACTATGATCAAAATTAATGCCCAATATGCTGCAATGGTGAAAACTTTACTTTCCATACTTAGAATGGGTGATCATGAAATTTAGACAAATTAATTACTTACAGTAAATAATGCAGTGACACAACGACCTTTGACAAGAAGTCAAACCAAAAGGAACACCGAAAATAGGCAGTAAACATAAATTGGGGTAGTATAGAGTGATGATGGCACCTTCGAAACGTCGACAAGAAGAAATAAGAAATAACACGCGGAGAAATATCCGAAAACAAAATTAATAACTTACTTATACAGAATAGGAGTATTCTAGGATAATAGGAGCAGAATATACAGTGTTATAACGTATACAGAAGACTAAACTAGTGTAAACGCTCTTGTTATGTAATGAGTCTACAAAATAATAATGGCTGGGAATAAACCTGGCAGTATCTATTATACGAAATAAGCAGCAAAAACAGGATACAAGGGCAGCATATTAAATAAACTAAACTATAATCGGACAGTAAATAAATTAGATAGAGGTAGTTAAAAACAAGGATATGAACAACGAAAATAGGCAATAAACCTAAATTCGGATAGTCTAGATGATGATGGCCAAAGGACCACCGAAACGTAGACAAGAAGAAGTAAAAGATAATACGCTGAAAACACCCCCAAATAATTTTTTTTGAAATTAATTAAAAAAAATTTTGTTTTCCTCCTTCTTTATTAGAGAACTTACTTGTACTTTATATGTTTAGATATAAAGATGTTTTGTTGTTTTTATTATTTTTATTATTTATTCTTTACCTTACGATACTAGTTTCAACTATCTTTCAGCCATCTTCAGAGGTGTTTATTATTTTGAGTTAAATATATGTGATCTTTATCGTTTCTCAATATATTGATCTTCTTGTTTTTCTTGAATTTTATTATTTTCAGAGTATTTTCTTGTTTTAGTTTAGCTTCTTGATATAACTTGTTTAGATGATTTTCGTCTATTCTATTTTTTAATGTATTATGGCTTAGTTAGATTTTTGTTTTGATTTTATCTAGATTTGCATAATGTTTATGTATTTCATTTTTTAGTTTATTCATTTTAATTTGCTCTTGAAATTTTGGATGAAACTATAACAAAAATGAATATGGCTAGTACTCATAATCTCATCCAAATATTCTACAAACTTATATTAAAGAAGAACCTAACAAAACAAATCATATAATTCGTAACAATGTGCAAGAAAAATTAACTAACTCCAGCATTCAATAATTTCAAATTTTCAAACTTAATTAATAAACAATTTCAAGAGCAAATTAAAATGATTAAACTAAAAAATGAAACACTAAACATTATGCAAATGTAGATAAAATTAAAAACAAAATCCAACTTAGCCATAATATATTAAAATATAAAATAATAAATAAAAAACAAGTTAGAAGAAGAAGCTAAACTAAAAAAAATGGAAATACTTTGGAAATAAGAAAATTCAAGAATAACAAGAAGAGCTATATATTAAGAAAGAATAAAGATCATATATATGGAACTCAAATACGTTAACACGTCTGAAGATGGCTGAAAGATAGCCGAAACTAGTCTAGTAAGATGAAAAAAATAAAATAATAATAATAAATAAATTAATAAAAATAAAAATAATAAAAACAACAAAACATTTTTATATCTAGACATATAAACTACTAGTAAGTACTCCAATAAAGAAGGAAGAAAACAACAAAAAATATATTAATAACTGGTATCCAAAATGGATGAAACTATATAAACAAAAAGCTATAAATAAAACACATTACTTTGTTAGTATCACATGAAATTATTTATTGTTTTGTTACTAGTTTCGACTACTTAACTAATCATTATCAAACAGAGTTTCTGTCTACCACATAAAATTATTTATTATTTTGTTACTAGTTTCGCCTCTGTGATAATGATTACTTAAGTAGTCGAAACTAGTAACAAAACAATAAATAATTTTATGTGATAGACAGAAACTCTGTTTGATAATGATTACTTAAGTAGTCGAAACTTGTAATAAATCAATAAATAATTGTATGTTATACTAACAAAGTAATGTGTTTTATAAACAAGGATATCAAGTGCAACGTCCTCTTAAGAACGTATTATTTAATAGCTTTGTGAATCCGTTTCTATTTGCGAATTTATGTGTAGGCATCTGTGTTTGTGAGCATTTATGCGCGTCAGCATTTGTCCGTGTCAGCATTTGTCCGTGTGAGCACTTGTCAGTGAGAGCATTTGTCCATATAAGTATGTGTCCGTGTGAGCATTTGTCCGCGTGTACATTTGTTGGTGTGAGCACTATTATCATCCTCTAAATTGATCCGACAAGAATGACAATCTAAGGGCTGATAATATTTCTTAGGAATTATGTGACACAATTTTGTGACCAATTTAGTTTAAATCTGATAAAATCTAAATAAATAAAATTAAAATAAAATAAGAATAAAAATAAAATAAAATAAAATAAGAATAAAAATAACATAAATAGGGGTGTTAAGTGTCTCAAGTTTTAAGTGAATCACTTTGCATCTATAATTACTAGATTTTTACTTCTGTTAAAAAAATTGTTTAGATATTTTCGCAAAATTATCGAACATTTTCAGCCATTTCTCAGTTTTTGCAGAAATAATAGAAATATTCAGATATTTCAGCAAACAAACATAAAATTTTCATATATTTTTCCAATAATACTTCATATTTCAAGACACAGGTTTATTAACCCTAATTTTTTCTCGTTTGTAGGATATATAGCACAATAATTAAGAAATTTTATAGGAATTAATGCCAATTTCTATATATTTTAAAAATTGTTTGGTTTAATTTTTTTTGCAATATTCAGATATTCCCCAACACATAATTTGTATTTCGGGATGGGCACACTATATATTATAATCATTAAATATCTTTTCATATTGATTATCTTCAATTTCATTAAATATGTACTTCATATTTTAAGACATAGGTTCATTACCCCTAATTTTGAGTAGTCATGCCGACTATTTGGCAATTTTGGAAATGTTGTAAACTTTTTAGAATTTTTGGATATATTTCCAATAGTACTTCATATTTTAAGGCATTAACTTTTTAATGTTGATTGTGACATTTTATAGAAAATATTTCCAAATTTGAAACTATTTTAAAGAAAATACAGCTGATTTTAAAACATTTTGTCTTACTTAGTTGCAATTTTGGATATTTTCACAAAGTTATCCATAATTTTCAGACATTTTTCATTTGTTGCAGAAATAATAGAAATATTCAGATATTTCAGCATACAAACATAAAATTTTCATATATTTTCCCAATGATACTTCATATTTCAAGACACAGGTTTATTACCCCTAATTTTTTCTTGTTTATAGGATTTATAGGACATAATCATGAAATATCTTAAAATCGGCAGTAATTTCCCTAAAATGTATCAAAATTGGCATTAATTCCTATAAAATGTCTCAAAATTAGGGGTAATGAACCTATGTCTTAAAACATGAAGTACCTATTATTGGAAAAATATACACTTTGTCAAAATTACTACCAAATTTAAGACAATATATGCCATATTGTCTTCAATTTGATAGTAATTTTGACAAAGTGTATATTATTCCAATAATAGGCACTTCATATTTTAAGACATAGGTTCATTGCCCCTAATTTTGAGTAGTCATGCCGACTATCTGGAAATTTTGGAAATGTTGCAAACTTGTTAGAATTTTTGGATATTTTTCAAATAGTACTTCTTATTTTAAGGCAATAACTTTGTAATGCTAATTATGATATTTTATAGACATTAATTCCAAATTTGAATCTATTTTAAAGAAAACACTGCTGATTTTAAGACATTTTGTCTTAATTAGTTGCAATTTTTAGTTATTTTCACAAAATTATCGATACTTTTCAAACATTTTTCATTTGTTGCAGAAATAATAGAAATATTCAGATATTTCAGCAAACTAACATAAAATTTTCATATATTTTTCCAATAATACTTCATATTTCAAGACACAGGTTAATTACCCCTAATTTTTTATAGTATATAGGATTTATAGGACGATTTAACTATTTTGTCTTGTTTTCTGTTGTTTTTATTTTTTTCAATTTTGTTGTTTATGGTTTTGTTTTTTATTAAGATTTATTTTCTAATATATTTGATTTTTTATTTTCTTATTATTTTTTATTGCTGAATTTTAATTAGAGAATTTTTATTACTTAAGTACTAAGTAAGAGTTAAGTTACTATTATTAAGTTATTAAGAATTATTATTATATTTAATTTTATTTTCCGAATTATAATTTTTACTGATATATTTCATTTAGACAAATACACATGAAAAATTAGAAATAACAGCCGAGTAGCATAATGGCCATAAAATATTAATTTAAATAGAAATTAAATAATTATATGGGGAAATCCATGTGCATATTTCATTACTGCATGCACATCAATACATATTTAATATGTACATTTCCGATGTTTTTCTATATTAATAATTTTCATCGCTGGTTTTGTGTATATACATTTCATATTTTGTAATGCACATATTTACTTACAATTATCGATTGTCTTCCATTTAGTCATTTACTTCATTTTGATTTATTTTACTTTAATTTTAAACTAATTATTGTATCAAACAGTAGGTACAACATTGCAATTAAAATCGTTGAATCTCAATTACCGTTTAGAAATGAGCACATGGTTATATAATTTTTTATGCTCAAAATGAACAACTGAAACAAATGGGTTAATAATGCATCACCATAATATAATTTCCATAAATTTTCCATATTCTATACAATTATCGGTTGTTTTTGATTTCATTTACTTTAATTTGAAACTAATTATTGCATCAAACATTAATTATCAATCAGGTATTGTATCAAACATTACAATTAAAATGGTTGAATCTCAATTACCATTTAGAAGTTTGCACATGTTTATATGATTTTTTATGCAGAAAATGAACAAATGAAACATACCTCTAATAGTCGGTTAATAATGCATCACCATAATATAATTTGCATAAATTTTCTATATTCCACACAAGTATCGATTCTCTTTGATTTTAGAGTTTCCTCTTTGAAAATAATTATTGTATCATGCATTAAGTGCAACTTTGCAATTAAAATCGTTGAATCTCAATTACCATTTAAAAATGAGCACTTGTTTATATGAATTTTTATGCTCAAAATGAACAAATGAAACAAATCTCTAATAATCGTTTAATAATGCATCACCATAATATAATTTCCATAAAGTTTCCATATTCAATACAATTATCAATTGTCTTCGATTTCATTCACTTTCATTTGAAACTAATTGTCGTATCAAACATTAAGTGCAACATTGCAATAAAAATCGTTGCATCTCAATTATCATTAAGAAATGAGCACATGTTTATATGAATTTTTATGCTCAATTTCTACACTATTTAGGAAAATTACTGATTGAAAATTGGTATTGATTCCTATAAAGTGTCGTAAAATTAGGGGTAAAGAACCTATGTCTTAAAATATGAAGTAACTATTATAGGAAAAATATACACTTTGCCAAAATTACTACCAAATTTAAGACAATATGGCATGACTATCTGTTAATTTCGGAAATGTTGCAAACTTGTTAGAAATTTTGGATATATTTCCAATAGTACATTTTATAGAAAATAATTTCAAATTTGAATCTATTTTAAAGAAAATACTGCTGATATTAAGACATTTCGTCTTAATTAGTTGCAATTTTTAGTTATTTTCACAAAATTATTCAT
This sequence comes from Othius punctulatus, assembly GCA_951805005.1. NCBI lineage: Eukaryota > Metazoa > Arthropoda > Insecta > Coleoptera > Staphylinidae > Othius > Othius punctulatus. Next base: position 17,500,077 of record OX638144.1, read on the forward strand.
ATTTTCAGACAATTTTTCATTTGTTACAGAAATATTAGAAATATTCAGATATTTCAGCAAACTAACATAAAATTTCCATATATTTTTCCTATAATACATCATATTTCAAGACAAAGGTTTATTACCCCTAATTTTTTATAGTATATAGGATTTATAGGACTATATAACTATTTTGTCTTGTTGTCTGTTGTTTTTATTTTTTTCAAATGTGTTGTTTATGGTTTTGTTTTTTAATAAGATTTATTTTCTATTATATTTTCATTCTTATTTTCTTATTATTTTTTATTGTTAAATTATTTGTATTATTGGCACAATATTATTTTATGAATATTTCTTTTATTTCCAGAATATTTTTACTGTAGAATTTTTATTACTACCGAATTATAATTTTTACTCAAATATGAAACAAATGAAACAAATCTCTAATAATCTGCTAATAATGCATTACCATAATATAATTTTCCTAAATTTTCCATATTCCATACAATTATCGATTGTTTTTGATTTCATTTACTTTAACTTTAATCTAATTATTGTATCCAATATTGCAATTAAAATCGTTGCATCTGAATTACCATTTAGAAATGAGCACATGTTTAAATGAATTTTTATGCTCAAAATGAACACAAATCTTTAATTGTCTGTTAATAATGCATCACCATAATATAATTTCCATATATTTTCCATATGGTAATCTACTGCAATTGTCCATTACAGTTAATTACCGAGTTACAAACTCGTGGAAAACTCGATTGCAACAAGTTCTTTTTTAATAAGCTCGCTGTTTCCATCCATTTATTTGCATTGTTAGCAGAAAACTTTTGTACGCAAACTAGTATCCAGCATTCGCATTATTAAAAGTTTTCCATAAAACTGTAACGCCGCATATTTTTTGCCTGCTAAACTCTATTACACGTTTTATAACGGATTGCACATTTTGTGTACTCATAACTACATTATCTTCTCAATCATTACAAAATTATTAAACATAAGTATTTTTATTTAATTCCGTTTTAAAAAGTCAAGTTTTACATCAAATTCTGTCGTTATGAAACGTAAAATTTTTCACATCTGTCACGCACACAGTTATGTAATGTAGTTATGTAAGACATTACATAACTGCAGTTCCCACCAAGCTTCAAACTTTTTGAAGGTAACTGCGTATCTATTTCTGGATTTTTCTGCTAGTAAACTACCCATGGCAACATTAGCAGAGTCTTCAACGTCATAAGTTAGTTCTGAATCGCTATTTGAGGACATTTTTTGGCATTATTATTAAATTTGTGAATAATTTTAGTTTCTTGACCATTTTGTTTATGCCAGTGGAATCATGTTTCCCTAGAAACAATAGGTATAAGGTGATCTGATTTTGTGATGTAGTAAGGTACGTTCTTATTCAAACAGTGGATTAAATAATTCTGACGGAATTAAATAAAGCTCTGTACGTAACATGTTATGAAATATGCGATATTGTTTGACTCGTGTAATTTGCAAAACTCGCTTCGCTCGTTTTGGCAAATATTGCACTCGTCAAACAATATCGCACTTTTTATAACTGGTTACGTAATAGTTATTTACGTGGCAAGCTTAGTAAATTAGCCTTTATGGGCGAGCTGGAAAGTTTGCAGGTTTGCTGTAATGCGGCGAGCCCCAATAAAGGCTAATTGCAAGCGAGCCGCGTCAAACATTTTATTTTCTCTTGCTGAAAATTCAAAAAAATCATTATCTTTTGACATATTCAGAAACATATACATAGTAACACATAGTTTGCTGTGGTATAAATGGATTGACAATTGTCATTGTTTACAAATAGTAAAGCCGTCAAAAGCGAATACAGACAGATATTGTGGCCAATTAATTATGGAATTTGATAGAGATGAAGAATTCGAAGGTGATTTTGATGCAAGTATTTGTGAAATTAAAGAAAATGTCGAAGCGGCGAATGTGTGCTTGATCCCAGAAAAATCCAGAGAAAGGTATCAGCAGCAATACAACTTATTTAACAACTGGAGGAAGAAAAAAGGCTTTAAGGGAGTTAATGAAGATTTAATTATGAGCTATATTTATGAAAAGTCAATTATTTACTAGCCATCATCATTGTGGGCATTTATGTCGATGTTGAAGAGTACCTTATTAGTTTACGAAAATGTAGATATTGGAAGATTCACAAAAGTTTCCTGTTTTTTGAAAAAGAAGTCATTAGGTTATAAACCGAAAAAATCTGCAAATTTGGGAAGGCAAGACATTGATAAATTTATGAGAGAGGCTCCGGACGATAAGTACCTGATGATAAAAGTAGCGACAATTTTTGGGATAAATGGGGCTTGTCGACGTGAGGAGTTGTATAAATTGCTGGTTAATAATATCGAAGACAGAGGAGAAGTCGTTGTTGTTAACATCCCGGATTCAAAGACACGTGTGCCTAGAAAATTTACAATTTTTGGAGATGGAGAAGGTTTCAATCCTTGGGAACTGTATCGTTAAAGTTACCATAGCAACACTTTACAGGCACCGTGCCTGTAAAGTCTCATTTACCGAGTCAATCAAGATGACAGTAAACAAACTATTATATGTCAAGAGAAAATAAATAACTATTACATGCATTTGTCTAATGAAATAAGGTATAGTAATCATGAATATTTTTTGCGGAAATATAACTTTTTTTGTCAATTTTTAATTTTCTAAGTGGTGTCTGTCTGTCTGTATGACTGTGTGTGTGTGAATGTGCTCTTACTGTTGCCCTAAGGGCTTCACTGATCGTCTTGAAACTAGAATGTGTGAGTTGAAAAATAAACAGATTTCTCAAGACCAAGATTTTGGGAAACAAAAATTAAATCGTGTTTTGTGATGGAATGTTTTTGGATAATTTTTGGAACATGTCATTCTTCATATTTAACGTTTGAAAAAAAATGGGAAGGCTCAGAGATTTTAGCTGCAATTCACCAACGGAAAGGGATAGACTATTGGGTTTTTGGAAAAAACGTAAAATTTCAGAAAAAAAAACCCTCAAACGACTTTAACTCAAGTCGTCGTTAGGGCTTCACTGCTCATCTGGAAAATTGAATGTGTGAGTTAAAAAAGGAACAGATTTCTCAAGACCAAGATTTTGGGAAACAAAAATTTAAACGTGTTTTGTGATGGAATGTTTTTGGATAATTTTTGGAAAATGACATCTTCATATTTAACGTTTAATAAAATGGGAAGGCTCAGAGATTTTAGCTGTAATTCACCAACGGAAAGGGACAGACTATTGGGTTTTTGGAAAAAAAAAATCGGAAAAAAAACACTTCTTATATTATATTATTAATCTTCAACGACCCCCCAACCCCTCAACCTCAAAGACCTCAACCCCTCAAACGACGTTTCTTAAGTCGTCATTAGTCTTATCATGTTTTGTTTCAAGACGTTTTTCACGTTTTATGGAAAACCAAGTAAACGTCCTTTGAGGGCTTTTGATGTTTCCTGCTACGTTTTTCACGTATTCTAAGACTTTGTTTAAACGTTCACTAACTCCACCACCACCACCTCCATTACGTACGTTTACCGCCTCCACCACCTCCATCACGTACGTTCACCACCTCCACCACCACCGCCTACATTACCTATGTTCACCACCTCCACCACCTCCATCATGTACGATCACCACCTCCACCACCACCATCGCCATATTTGTTGATGAGGTTTCCACATTCTTGAGAAACGTTTTTCACATTTTCCGACAGGTTTTCACGTTTTCTGAAAAACCTAATAAACGTCCTTTAAGAGGTTTTCATGTTGTGTAAGATGTACAGATTTCATCGAGTGGTCCAGAACCAGCATTAGATTTCATCGGGTGGTCCAGAACCTGCGCTGCTCAACTACTGATCAAATATATATACTCTGTTATATTTTAATTTTTAACTTAGAAGGCTATGGTTTTTTTTTATGTAATTTTACAAATGAACACCAACAAAAATGATCTGACAGTGAAAAAAAAATTAAATGTCAGATTTCTAACAACGTTGCCTAATACATATATTAAAATTATTAAATTATTGCTTCAATTATTCAAGTGTTATTTAATTTGATTTATGCTTCAAGTAAACCAATCATCAACTATATTTTATACTATAATTTGACTGATTTGCTTTGTAAAATATAAATAGCAAATAAATTCTGTACTCAATAGATACTCAATTTGATGCCAACGGTCATAATATATAACCTCTTTTTTTAATATAACCTATATTTTCAAGTCTAGTGACTTTTTACATTGGCCAACAATACTGTCACCCTAACAGAGCCAACTTAGTTAAAAAAAATGGAACAGAGTTTAAATACGTACACAATTCTTCTTTTTTGTATGTTGAAATCAATACACATAATTATTATATTGTACCATACGAATAAGTAAAAGCGTTTCATGAAACATTAATTCAAAGTGAATATGTTTATTTACTTTACTTTCTACGGCCTATTAGCTTTATTGGTTTTATTATGTATTTATTCATTGTTCTTGACATGTTTCGTTCAATTATGCAAATGTATTTTGGATGAAATATCTAATGTAACGTGCTATTGATTTTTTATTTTACACAAAATCAATTACAAGTTTTATTTTGTTTGGTTAGGACTATATTATGGCAGTATAAATGTGCCATTAAATAAATAAACAAAGTTATAAACTATCAAAACACATAAAACACATAACTGCAAATTTCAGCTATAAATATATTGCGCTTATTAGTTTTAAACTATATAACTCATAAACCAAATGTTATGTGATTATTCATAAAATTTTATAACCCACAGAAACATTATCAGAATCACACTGCTGTGTTTTATAGGAGTAGCTGTTTATTATAGGTATACAAAAGTGTGTGTCTACTGCCTGTTGCAGCGCACTTACGTACTCAAACATTTTCATTAATAATTGAAATGGGCACGTCTTTTATTTTCTCCGCCAGCGCCAGCACGTAATCAAGTGAATATAAATTTGCGGAAATATCCCCGACAATTTCTCCCTTTTATCTGCGCGAGATTACATGTCTCCAGCGAATACTTCTGAGAAAATTGCAATTCGATTTAGAAATGAGCTGCATTCAGTGAAATGAGTCTGCGAAGGCAACATTTTCTACGCATGGAGAATTAACTTACTTATTACTTACTATTTTTGTAACTTCTGATTTATAAAGTAATTTCCTGCTGTATGAAAGGGCACGTGTATGCGAAACTTGCATGAACAACGTTATTAAAATTACAGTTGAGGCTACAGAGGATGTGATGAATATTGCTTGCTTGGTTATATGATTACAAAATTATATAGAAGTATATAACTAATGCAGTTTTTACTTTGATCTTTATCAGTGTGCATTATACAGGGTGTTAATACTAAGTTGTAACACCCGAAAATGGAAGTTAGAACTCATTGAAACAAACAACTTTTCTTAGTTCAAATTTTTGAATTGAAGCCCAAGTTCATAGTTATTGGCGTTCTTTTGTTTTTCGACAAATCGTCATTACTCCATTATTTTAAGAAATATTTAAAAAATACAAAAACGCTCTGCATGCACTATCGGTTCTCTAAAACATTTGTATTTACAATTATTTTGTATTGTATCAAATAACAAAATGGCAATCGAACAAAAATTTCGAAACGAGAAAGTTTGAAAATCACTCGATTGATTTTTGAAAATTAAACATTTATGAAATCTTTAAACTATATTATAACATTTGTCTGAAACATATTTTTCGATCTGTCCAAAAAAGTTATTATTCAAATTGAATTACAAGCTAAATTTTAACAAACTGCAACAATAATTTAAAACAAAGTAGGCTAACCTTAAGTTTGGCCATTAAACAAATTGAGGCACGTGTTTTCTGGTTTGTACGTTCAAATTTAAATACTTTTTGATCTTGTTCTTCAGAAATTTCTGCTTCATCTTGAAAAGTTTCTGTCATGTTTATCATTTGTGTGCGTATTTTGCATAATTTGTATATAAAAATGCATAATTATCAAAACAGACAAATGTTATAAGATAGTTCAAGGATTTTATAAATCTTTTAATTTCAAAAATCGATCGATTTGTTTTCAAAATATCTTGCTTAGAAATTTTTGATCGGTCGCCATTTTGTTATACGATAAAATAGAAAATAATTGTAAATACAAATGTTTTAGAGAACCAAAAGCGCATGTTGAACGTTTTTGTATTTTTTAAATATTCCTTAAAATAATGGAGTAATGACAATTTTTCGAAAAACAAAAGAACGCCAATAACTATGAACTTGGGCTCCAATTCAAAATTTTGAACCAAGATAAGTTGTTTGTTTCAATGAGTTCTAACTGCCATTTTCGGGTGTTACAACTTAGTATTAACACCCTGTATATTCTATTCACTTTACTTGCATGTTCAGTCAATCTTTATTTGATTTATTTTATACATTTCATGTATAAAAAGAATATGGCTCGATTTTAAAAGAATGCTAATACGAATTGAATTATTCCCTTACCTTTGTAATAGCATGCATGTATAACATTATGAAATGGCACCAGCCTGGATTTTTAGCCGATTGAGCCCTTTTCCTCGTTTATTTCGATTAACGTTCAAATTATTGATTTTAAAGAAGTGTCTGTATGACAGTGACAGTGACATCAAAACAAGCAATTACGTGCATGCTTTACCGGTAATTTTGCTAGTAACAAAAATTGTCTCTCAATAGAAGGCTGATTGTGCGAAAATTCGAAATTCTGACAACATAATTTGCATACAAATGTCACGGGTTAGAAGAGTGCAACATTCATACTAATTGGCAGTAGAATTAGAATCATTAACGCCAATATCTATAGCCCGTACTTGAGCTTGAGTTAGACTCAAGTCATATATTTGCGTATATTTGGTTGCGTTTGGTGCATAAACGTTTGTAGAAAATACGCAACCAAATATACGACTTGAGTCGAATTCATGTTCAAGTACGAACTATAGATACGGCCTAATAAGTAAGGGTATAAAAATACAATAATAAACAAATTTAGTAAAACATAAAGCTAGTACATTATTATTATTATTAATATTTCTTCAATTACGCCGAAAGTACAAATTTTGTATAGCAGTGATGTAAAAACTATAAAAACAAAATAAATGTAAGATCTTAAAAGTTATTTGTAGTGTTCGCATCAGTTCGACTGATGGGTTAAAAACAATGATGTTGTTACCACATGAATATATTATATAATTTGACAATGGAATTAGTATCACCAACTTATTACAAAATACAACAACATATTAAGAATTAAATAAAACTTACAGCTAGTTCATTACACTGGTCAACACAATTCATGCCACACGAACTTTGATAGTTCATACTGTTTTAGCTAACTACCCTCATTAAAAATATTATTATTATAAATTATTATAATTATTATAATTATAAATTATATTATATTAAATTATTATAATTATTAAAATACAGTTGTTTTGTTTCAACTAGCCTCAGTTTTCTTGTGATACGGTAATACTTAACCGGTAAACTACCAAAAACTAACAATAAACTACTAGAAACTATGATCGAATGAAGATTGAGACCGGTCGCAAATAAGAATATAAAAATTTTCAAATAACATTAAGGAAGTAGGTACAACGCATACAACAGCATTATAATAATCTTCACCTAAATATAAGGATCAACCATAACATAATTGATTTTAATAGGAATATATTTTATGAAGCATTAATGGACTTGGTATGACACTAGAAACTACCAAAAACTAACACAAAACTGTTAGAAACTTACTAGAAATTAAGCAATTTTAGAAAAATTGGAATGAAAAGTTCATAGTTCAAGTTTTAGTTCAAGGTCAAGTTTTAAATTTAACTTCATATCTGGATTCCAAATAAAATATTATTGTCATAGCGTGACAACCTTAACCTTCATAACGTCATTGAACCAAAAAAAAAACTACAATCATGAATTTATGGAATATACAGATATTTAAAGAACCATAAGAATGATAAATGTCAAAAATAAAAATATAATCTAAAAATTGCATTTGTATGTTTGATTTTCTTTCTTGCATTTTCAAAGTAATTCAGTACATTTTAATTATTATCGATGAAGAAATCTGAAACGTTTTAATAAAAATGGATTCTGCTTTGCTAAGTCAAGTGTTCCCATAACTGTTCTACAAGATGCAATACAAGAAATTAGTACTATAAAACATTTTATGCATTACATCTTAATAAGTTCTAATGTTATAAACAATATAAAGAAATTCCAAGAAAATGATAAAAATTATTACAATGAAAATTAATTCTGTGAATGTTCTAGTTATGCAAGAAGTTTTTAAAGAAAAATATATAAAATTATTGCATTGAAAATTAATTCTAGTCAATAAATCTTGCAAACAAAATGTTACAATGGAATTGAGTTACACAAGATAAAAATTATTTCTACAAATATTTTAACACAATCAAATTTAGTTATGTTATATAAAATAATGAAAAATGTATAATGAAAATTATGAAAATTTTAAATGGTTGTAATTAAAATACATTCTGTAAACATTTTAGTCAATACGTTCTGTAAAATTAAAAAAAAAAACATGAAAATAAGTAATTTTATAATAATAAGATATTGAAAATGAATTCTATTTATGTTCTAGTAGTAGTTTGTCATATGTATTTAAACATTTTTAAGGAATATTCAAACGGCTTTCCCGAATACTTACCAAAATTACAAAATTTGTAAAAAAATGGACTCTTTTCGGTTTTTGGATTTTTAGTTGAGGTTTGTGAATTATGTAAATTTTAACTGGTTGCTATGAAAATACATGCTGTAAACATTTTAATCAATACGTTCAGTAAAATTTAAAAAAAAAACATGAAAATGTGTAATTTTTAAAGTTATTGCATTTAAAATTTACTCTAATAATGTTCTAGTTGTAGTTAGTCGTATGGATTTATACATTTTTAAGAAATATTCAAACGGCTTTTCCGAATATTTACCAAAATTACAAAATATGTAAAAAATTTGGATTCTTTTCGGTTTTAGGTTTTATATTTAAGTATTTTATATAATTACCTGCATAGTTTCGAAATTATAGAAAAAAAAAAGATTTTTTAACAGATGTATGGAACTTCCAGATTAATAATTAAAAAATCATAAAAAAACTGTACACTTCAATTGATTGTTTTGGAAATTTTCTAGAATTTGTTGCATTGAAAATTAATTCTAGTCAATAAATCCTGCAAACAAAATGTTACAATGGAATTGAGTTACACAAGATCAAAATTAATTCTACAAATATTTTAACACAAACATATTTAGTAATCTATATAAAATAATGAAAAATATTTTATGAAAATTATGAAAATTTTAAATGATTGCTATTAAAATACATTCTGTAAACATTTTAGTCAATACGTTCTGTAAAATTTAAAAAAAAAAACATGAAAATAAGTAATTTTCATAATGATAAGATATTGAAAATGAATTCTATTAATGTTCTAGTAGTAGTTTGTCATATGTATTTAAACATTTTTAAGGAATATTCAAACGGCTTTCCCGAATACTTACCAAAATTACAAAATTTGTAAAAAAATTGGACTCTTTTCGCTTTTTGGATTTTTATTTGAGGTTTGTGAATTATGAAAATTTTAAATGGTTGCTATGAAAATACATGCTGTTAACATTTTAATCAATTCGTTCTGTAAAATTTAAAAAAAAACATGAAAATATGTAATTTTTAAAGTTATTGCATTTAAAATTTACTCAAATAATGTTCTAGTTGTAGTTAGTCGTATGGATTTACACATTTTTAAGAAGTATTCAAACGGCTTTTCCGAATATTTACCAAAATTACAAAATATGTAAAAAATTTGGATTGTTTTCGGTTTTAGGTTTTATATTTAAGTATTTTATATACCTAATTGATATGATTTTTAACAGATGTATGGAACTTCCAGATTAATAATTAAAAAATCATAAAAAAAACTGTACACTTCAATTGATTGTTTTGGAAATTTTCTAGAATTTGTTGCATTGAAAATTAATTCTAGTCAATAAATCCTGCAAACAAAATGTTACAATGGAATTGAGTTACACAAGATCAAAATTAATTCTACAAATATTTTAACACAAACATATTTAGTAATGTTATATAAAATAATGAAAAATATTTTATGAAAATTATGAATATTTTAAATGATTGCTGGTAAAATACATTCTGTAAACATTTTAGTCAACACATTATGTAAAATAAAAAAAACCCATGAAAATATGTAATTTTTAAAGTTATTGCATTGAAAATTAATTCTATTAATGTTCTAGTAGTAGTTAGTCATATATATTTACACATTTTTAAGGAATATTCAAACGGCTGACTGTTTTATGTATTTTATTTAAGTATTTTATGTAATTACTGGCATAGTTTCGAAATAATAGGAAAATTTTATGATTTTCTAACAGATGTGTGGAACTTCCACTTTATTAATTAAAAAAATCATAAAAATCTGTACACTTCAATTGACTTTTTTGGAAACTTTCTAGAATTTCGGTCATGAATTCTGGATATTTAGGAATGCATACGAAATTTTCTGGAATATTTGTAAAAATTATTTGTAATTATTATTTTTCTGGAATATTGAAATGTTTTCAAAAACATTTCAAAAACCTTGGAAATTACACTACATTTGGTTTTTTTTCAGTTTTCTAAGAAGTTCCTGAAAATTCAACAATTTTCCAAATTTTTTAATATAAATTCATATCTGGGTTCCATTTGAAATATGGTTGTCCTTCATAACACCAATGAACCAGAAAAAGAACCGCAATCGTAAATTAAATGGAACGTTCGCGAAGAAATGGTCATTTCTATGACTGTGATTTGTCTCTTATTTCATTAAAATATTGTAATGTATTAAATTCGTTAACGTGCCGAAAAGGTGTAGTAACGATCATAACTATTTTTGTTAAGTTTGCGATGAACCGACTTTAAGAAAACAAATGCGAAATTTCACAAAACTAGTCTTGGAGAGATATCACTGGTATTTTGGTTCCGCTGTGGCTAATTAATTAAAAAATTGACAAAAAATCTGTCAAAACTATTAGGATCCCTATTAAAGGATGGAATTTGCTACATCATGAAACTAAAATCAGCTATTTTCGAAATCGTGATCAACACTTCAGATCATACTTTTCTCAAGACGTATATTGTAACGATATAAATCGGATTATGTAGATTTTGGAAATCGATGTTGATCCCTCTCAGTGGCGTTAATTCATTAGCTCTTCTAAAACATGTCTAAAACCAGTGTTACTAACGCAAGTAACGCAAATATACTTCATTCTGTAGCTCTGGCCCATGCTGTTAATATGAAAGAAACTTATGAAAACATGAAGTCATTACTTGAAAAAATCAAGTACAGTACATTTTCTTTCAATATCTGTGACGATTTAAAAGTTGTTGCCCATTACTTGGACTTAAGCTGGGTTATACTAAATTATGCTGCTTCTTATGTGAATAGGACAGTCGAGACATAACAAACCACTAAAAAATATGGCCTGTTCATGCATCCTTATTTCCTGGACAAAAAAATGTATCCGTTGCAGAGCCATCCGAAGTACTTCTTCCACCATTGCATATCAAATTAGGCAAAATTTTCGTAAAGGCAATGAATCACAATGGGAGTGGATTTTTGTATCTAATAGAAAAAATCCCCAAAATAAGTGATGCAAAGTGCAAAGATAAAAACGGTGTTTTCGTAGGACCTCAAATTAGGGAGTTATTAAAATATCCGGTATTCGAAGAAAAATTGAACTATTTAGAAAAACTTATGGAAATCTTTAAAGATTGTTGCAAATTGTTTGGGTAACCATAAGAGTGAGAGCTACAGAAAGTTGGTTAGCGAGTTATTATTGGGTTATCAAGCATTGGGTTTGCAACATGTCACTCAAGATTCATTTGTTAGACTCACACCTGTGAGAATTTTGGAGCTCTGAGCGATGAGCACGGAGAAAAGTTTCATCAGGGCATTTCTAAGATGTAAAAACGTTACCAGGGTAAATGGAACCCAAATATGTTGGCAGATAACCGCTGGACAGTCAAAAGGGATCAACCAGGAGCTAAATTTGCTAGAAAATCTCAGATCGTAACTTCATAATAAAACTTTTTTACATTTTTGGTTTAGGAGGTCATTGTTTTTTTAAATATTTTAAATTACTTAAAAGAATAAAGTTCTTGGCTAAGAGATTCAATTTTTATGTTTGTTTGTACTGCCAACCACCTATTAAAGTAAAAAATATCATAAAAATCCATGTGGCACCACAAAGTTTCAATTTTGTTAACCAGTGTTAATATTATGTTTTCTTATTTATCCACTGCCTATTTCTGGAGCTATGACTAGTAACCATCGCCTAGGATCGGTCAATGATACAGCATTTTTAAATGTATACCTGTGCTCGGGTTCGAACCTAGCTCATCATACAAGCTTGCAAAATTCTCACTTGTCAGCCAAACTAACGGTTTTTATTTATTATATTATATTAATTATTGTTTATATTATTTTTATAAATTATTAACTAATAATTCTCAAAATAGTTATTTATGTTACAAGTACGCTAAATAGGTGTTTATGGACGCGGCCGGAAGATTAAATGGCGAGGCGTTAGCCGAGCCATTTAACCGGCCAAGTCCATAAAGACCATTTAGCGTACGTGTAACATACAACTTTTTTTTTAATTTGTACACATATTGATTTGAAAATAATATTGAAATATGTTATTTCCAACCATAACAACAGTGTTGTTGTTGACAAATTAAATTTGACAAAATGTCAGATATCGAAGATAATATCGAAGAAGATTATGATTTGCCACCAGAAGTTATCGAGCAAGCTGCACAAGCACAAAGTCGATTGATGCCCGTGAAGTCGGCTGCCATTTACGAAAAAACGTATAAGTTGTTTTGCGATTGGCGCAACAAAATGTCTGTTCGAAAAACTTCGGAACAAGTCCTTATGGCTTACTTAAATGAGAAATCGAAACAAGTCAAACCATCTAGTCTTTGGTCATATTTTTCAATGTTGAAGAAAGTGCTAAAAGTAAAGGAAAAAGTGGATATTAGTAAGTAAGTTCTAATATTGCTATGTATAAATTCAATACTAGATTTGTATAAATTGTTAGATATGCTAGTGCTCAAGAATTTTTGAAAAATTATTATTAACTAAATAATAATTAATTCGCAATCTCGTTCTTCTAGTTATATCGTCCTCTCGTATCTCATTCTCTCTATCTCGTTAAACAGAAAAGTCCGCTGTGGCGGTTTTTAACGTCCGTTGCTATAAAACAAAAAATTTAACGTCCGTTGCTATAAAATATTGTAGCATTGCACATAAACGGTTGTTTAGATTGTTTGTTATAACGACGTTAATGACGTCTTTATGAATACAAATTAAAAAATAGTTATTTATGTTACAAGTACGCTAAATAGGTGTTTATGGACGCGGCCGGAAGATTAAATGGCGAGGCGTTAGCCGAGCCATTTAACCGGCCAAGTCCATAAAGACCATTTAGCGTACGTGTAACATACAACTTTTTTTTTAATTTGTACACATATTGATTTGAAAATAATATTGAAATATGTTATTTCCAACCATAACAACAGTGTTGTTGTTGACAAATTAAATTTGACAAAATGTCAGATATCGAAGATAATATCGAAGAAGATTATGATTTGCCACCAGAAGTTATCGAGCAAGCTGCACAAGCACAAAGTCGATTGATGCCCGTGAAGTCGGCTGCCATTTACGAAAAAACGTATAAGTTGTTTTGCGATTGGCGCAACAAAATGTCTGTTCGAAAAACTTCGGAACAAGTCCTTATGGCTTACTTAAATGAGAAATCGAAACAAGTCAAACCATCTAGTCTTTGGTCATATTTTTCAATGTTGAAGAAAGTGCTAAAAGTAAAGGAAAAAGTGGATATTAGTAAGTAAGTTCTAATATTGCTATGTATAAATTCAATACTAGATTTGTATAAATTGTTAGATATGCTAGTGCTCAAGAATTTTTGAAAAATATTTCCCGAGGTTACCGACCTAAAAAGTCAAAGGTATTATCTAAAGAAAATGTCATGGCATTTTTGAAAGAGGCTGATGATTTCCATTTTTTATTTGCAAAGGTAGGTAAACTGTATTTCTGCTAGACAAACTGATGTACCTATATCAAATCTTCTCAGCTTGTGGTTCTTTTTGGAGTTTTTGGTGCTTGTCGTCGCCAAGAACTTGTCAATTTGACGGTAAACGATGTGAAAGAGAATGGCTCATTTTTACGGGTGTTTCTTGGAGCGACAAAAACCGACAAAACAAGATCTTTCGTAATTACGAATGATGCTGATGGATTCAACGGTTATATGCTTTACAAAAAGTATTTGTCATTGCGGCCAGGTCTTAGTGGACACTTTAATAAATGTACGTTTAATTTCAGTATTGTAAAGAAAGATAAATAATTTGTATGTGTTTAGATTATTATTATTAACTAAATAATAATTAATTCGCAATCTCGTTCTTCTAGTTATATCGTCCTCTCGTATCTCATTCTCTCTATCTCGTTAAACAGAAAAGTCCGCTGTGGCGGTTTTTAACGTCCGTTGCTATAAAACAAAAAATTTAACGTCCGTTGCTATAAAATATTGTAGCATTGCACATAAACGGTTGTTTAGATTGTTTGTTATAACGACGTTAATGACGTCTTTATGAATACAAATTAAAAAAATGATATTATGTGTGCACTCGGTAATTGGGTGTGCAATTTATTAGTTTTAATTATAATTAATTCATTATCCTGAATATGATATTATTAAGTGCGCGTTCAATAATTACGTGTGCATTTTATTAGTTTTAATTATAATACACTTTTATTAGTTTTAATTATAATTCATACACTGTAATAATGTAATAGTATTATGTGTGCACTCAATAGCTGTGTGTTAACGCTTTACAATGTCCTTTAATGAAATAACATACCTAAATAACCAATAAATGCCTCATTATTCCACCTAGCTTCTGAGACACCCTGAATATTTTAGCACAAAAACACTTGCCAAAGCGAAACTTTCCAATTTGTTAATTAAATTTTATAGAACTTCGCCGGTTTTCCGCACAAGGAGAATGAATTGGGCCCATGGAGAGGACATTTTTGCTGCATTAATTACGCCCTCGTTATTTGAGTTTCGGAATATATTCCTGAGACTAAATTAAATTTATTAATAGAATTCGAGAAGCCTTTATTATTTTTTTTATATATTTCGATATAATGCACCGGTTGATGTTGAGATGATTGGGTAAATTTCTTAGTAGTATATTATATTATCTTATCATTAGTGATGGGCTTATTCGAATTATAATAATCGACTAATTCGATTATTGGTATCATTCGGAATAATTCGATTATTAAAATAATTCGTGAAAATCATTCGGATTATCATTCGGTAAAATCATTCGGATTATCATTCGTATAAATCATTCGGATTATCATTCGGTAAAATCATTTGGACTATAGTTCGGTAAAATCATTCGGATTATTCTTCGGCAAAATCATTCGGATTATCATTCGGAAAAATCATGCAGATTATAATTCGTGGAAATCACTTGGATTATCATTCGTAAAAATCATTCGGTAAAAAATTCAGTAAAATCATTCATTTTATCATTCCTGAAAATCGAAGTAGGACTGATTTTAAATAGAATGAATCATAATTCGAAGTATAATTGGATTATTACAATAAATCGTATTCGCATAATTCGATTATTACCATAGTTCGTATTCGCATAATTCGATTATTAAAATCATACGATTGTCAATCATCATATACATTGTAAAATTTGCTTTTTATTGGAAAAATTTGACATGCAGATTATTATCATTCGTAAAAATAATTTGTTTTATCATTCCTAAACGTGGAAATTACTTGGATTATCATTCGTAAAAATCATTCGGTAAAATAATTCAGTAAAATCATTCCGATCATTATTCGTGAAAGTCGAATTATGAATGATTTTAAATAGAATGAATCATAATTCGAATTAAAATGCGATTATTACAATAATTCGTATTCGAATAATTCGATTATTAAAATGATTCGATTGTGAATCATCATATACATTGTAAAATTTACCTTTAATTGACAATATTTGACATTAGGGTAATTATCAGTCGTAAAAATCATTTGTTTAATCATTCGGTAACATCATGCAGATTATAATTCGTGGAAATGGCTAGGATTATCATTCGTAAAAATTATTCTGATTATCAATTAGTAGAATAATTCAGTAAAATCATTAGAATTATCATTCGTGAAAATCGAATTATGAATGATTTTAAATAGAATGAATTATAATTCGATTATTACAATAATTCGTATTCACAAAATTCGATGATTACAATAATTCGTATTCGCATAATTCGATTATTAATATCATTCGATTGTGAACCATCACATAAATTGTAAAATTAGCATTTAATTGACAAAATTTAACATTCGAACTATTATCATTCGTAAAAATCATTTGTTTTATCATTCGGTAACATCATGCAGATTATAATTCGTGGATATCACAAGGATTATCATTCGTAAAAATCATTCGTATTAACATTCAGTAGAATAATTCAGTAAAATCATTAGGATTATCATTCGTGAAGATCGAATTATGAATGATTTTAAATAGAATGAATTATAATTCGATTATTACAATAATTCATATTCGCATAATTCAATTATTGCAATAATTCGTATTCACATAATTCGTTTATTACAATAATTCGTATTCGTATAATTCGATTATTAAAACCATTCGATTGTGAATCATCACATAAATTGTAAAATTAGCCTTTAATTGACAAAATTTGACATTCGGATTATTATCATTCGTAAAAATCATTTGTTTTATCATTCTGTAAAATCATGCAGATTATAGTTCGTGGAAATCACTATGATTATCATTCGCAAAAATCATTCGGATTATCATTCAGTAAAATAATTCAGTAAAATTATTCGGATTATCATTCGGTAAAATAATTGACTAAAATCATTCGGATTATCATTCGTGAAAATCGAATTATGAATGATTTTAAATAGAATGAATCATAAATTGAATTATAATTTGATTGATACAATAATTCGTATTTGCATAATTGGATTATTACAATAATTCGTTTACATAAATTCGATTATGAATCATCACATAAATTATAAAATTACCCTTTAATTAACAAAATTTTACTTTATTTAGGCAAATAATATTTATTTTTAATGTCTTTATCTATCTATATCCATTTCTTTTGCAAAAGAAAATGTTATTTGTCTAAATAATATAAAATTTTGTCCCTTAAGAGCTAATCTATCCATTTATTTGATGACGACTATGAAATATAGTTAACTTTAATTATTTGAAGATCTGTTTTGTAATAAAATGTATATTAGTTTGAAATCAAAGTTCACTATTAGCTATTTTATGTGTTTATGTGTAACTTCAAGTTACACCAAAAAAAATCAGATTTTACAATGTTAAGTCTTGAGTTTAAAGTAACTTTATATCGACTTTAAAATATTAACTTAAAGTCCGGTTTTACATAAATATGTGTCGACATCAACATATAGGTTATTTCAGCCCTTTGCATCTATATCCATTTCCACTGCAAAAAAAAGGTTATTTGTCTAAATAATGTAAAATTTTGTCACTTAAAGGCTAATTTATTCATTTACTTGATGACGACTACGAAATATAGTTAACTTTAATCATTTGAAGAGATCTGTCTTGCAATAAAATTTATATTAGTTTTAAATTCAAGTTCACTATTACCTATTTTCTGTGTTTATGTGTAACTTCAAGTTAACTGAAAAAAAAATCAGCTTTTACAATTTTAAGCCTTGAGTTTAAAGTAACTTTATGTCGACTTTAAAATGATAACTTAGTTCAGTTTTAGTTAAATGTATGCCGACTGCTAAATAAAGGTTATTTAAGCCATTTCTATATGTATCCATTTCTATTGCAAAAAAAAGTTATTTGTCTAAATATTGTAAAATTTGGTCACTTAAAGGCTAATTTATTCATTTATTTGATGACGACTATGAAATATAGTTAACTTTAATTATTTGAAGATCTGTTTTGTAATAAAATGTATATTAGTTTGAAATCAAAGTTCACTATTAGCTATTTTATGTGTTTATGTGTAACTTATTGTGTAACTTATTGTGTAACTAATTTTAAGCCTTGAGTTTAAAGTTACTTTATATCGACTTTAAAATATCAACTTAAGGTCCGGTTTTAGTTAAATGTATGTCGACTGCCAAATATAAGTTTTTTCAGCCCTTTGTACAGTATGGTTAAAATATCTCTTACTTATAGTTAACTTTATCGTCAGTAAACTAAGATTCCCATTAAAACCAATTTTATCGCTGATATGAAACTGTGTATTATTTTCTACATATATGATATAAATGTTTTAAAAGTCGAATCTAGTCATGCAAAAGCTGATTTCATAAATAATCATAGGTTGGTCTTAAAATAAATATCATACTATTTTTTTTAATAGAGTCAAATTTAATTGCAGTTTTATAATTGACTCGATGTGGACTTTTAACTAAAGTTGACTCTAACCATTTGCAGGTTCGTTTAAAAAATTACTGTATATCTCCTACAAAATAAAATTAACTTTCAGCCAATTTCGTAATTAACTTTTTGTCGACTTTAAAACACAAATGTTGGCTACTTGAAGGTAAAAATAAGTAATAAATAAATATACATACCATTTTTTAGAGTCAAATAATATTGGCAGTTTTATAACTGAGTTGATGTCGACTTTGAACTAAAGTTGACTAACCATTTGTAGGTTCGTTTCAAAATTTTACATCATGTCTGCTACAAAATAAAATTGAATTTTTGCCAGTTTCGTCATCAACTTTATGTCGACTTTAAAATACTCACTGACCACTTAAACATAAATATATGTAACTCGCTTTTAATATGAAGACAGCTATTTTAGAGCCAGTCATCGGCAACTTTATATCAATTTTAAAATTAAGTCTCATTTAGTCATTTAAAGGCTGGTTTTGTAAATAGTCATCATCATCAATTTCAGCTTTAACAATTTTATGCCTAGAGTTTAAAGTAACTTTATATTGACTTTAAAATATTAACTTACAGTCCGGTTTTAGTTAAATGAATGTCGACTGCCAAATAATGGTTATTTCAGCCCTATGTATAATATGGTCAAAATATCTCTAACTTAAAGTTAACTTTATCGTCAGTAAAGTAAGATTCCAGTTAAAACCAGTTTTATCGCTGATATGAAACTGTGTATTATTTTCTATATGATATAAATGTTTTAGAAGTCGAATCTGGTCATGAAAAAGATGGTTTCATAAATAATCATGGGTTGATCTTAAAATAAATATATATACAAATTTTTAAATAGAGTCAAATTTAATTGCAGTTTTATAATTGACTCGACGTCGACTTTTAACTAAAGTTTACTCTAACCATTTGTAGGTTAGTTTAAAAATTTACTTTATGTCTCCTAGGAAATAAAATGAACTTTTAGCTTGTTTAGTAATCAACTTTATGTCGACTTTAAAAGGCAAATTTTGGCTACTTAAAAGTACACATAAGTAAATTTAAGTCGCTTTTAATATGAAACTGATATTTTAGAGCCAAATTTAGTTTAGTTCATTTGTATTGCATTGGTATTAATATTGTTTATTTCTGGTTTTAAATTATAGTTCACTGTTGGCTATTTTACACATCGGCAACTTTATATCAATTTTAAAATGAAGTCTTATTCAGTTATTTAACGGCTGGTTTTGTAAATAGTCATCATCATTGGTCATCATCGCCATTGGTCATTATCATTGGTCATCATCATCGTAGACAACTTTATATCAATTTTAAAATGAAGTCTTATTTAGTTATTTAAAGGCTGGTTTTGTAAATAGTAATCATCATCTTTTGTCATCATCGTCATTTTTCATCATCGACAACTTTATATGAATTTTAATACGATTTAAATGATTATTCTTATTTAGTCATTAGTGCAGTGGTGTACACATCATTTTATATTATGGCAGGATGCTTTAGGTCACAGTCAATAGCTATTTATGGTATAAGTGAATAAAGTCGAATTTTATCCACGAAAAAACAGTTTAGCGTAAGAGGCAAAGCCGGGTGCGATAATGGTTTCGAGTGGATAAAATCGCTTTATTCACGTATATCATACAAGATATTTTTTAAATTCGTTATCAGAATTGAAGAATTTTCGTGAAGTATCATATTGTCAGGTGACAACGAAAATTTCAACGATAGTGCAAATTTACCTATTTTTTACATTATTCACGTTGTCGGTTATAGTGAATAAAGTGAAAATTTTATTAACCCATTGGATTAAAGTGTAGTTTTAACGATGAGATTCAATATACATAAAGAGCATTTTAATAATGAGAATTGGAAAAATTATATTTATTGATTAAACAAAATTTTATATATTTAGAACTTTTATTTATACACAAAATGTGTAATATTTATATTTACAATATGTAACTTTATGTGCTACATCTTTTAATACTACAAAATGCTGATAAAGTCTTATTTTGTCATGTAAAGACTAGTTTTTGCGTGATAAACTTGTAGACTGTGAAATATAGTTAACTTTAATTATTTGAAGATCTGTTTATACGCAATAAAACGTAATAAAATGTTGTTTAGTTTTTTTTTTATTGTATTACTATTAGTAGCATTATTAGTACCTAACCTAACCTAACCTAATATAAGGTTTTAAATTATAGTTCACTATTGGCTATTTTATGTATTATAAATAACTTCAAGTAAACTATTTTTAGCCTTGAGTTTAAAGTAATTTTACATCGATTTTAAAATATAAATGCGGCTATTTAAAGGCCGGTTTTAAATGGATGTCAACTGTCAAATACAGTTTATTTTGGGCCTTTAAGAAGCATGGTTAAAATCTCTTTAACCTAAAACGAATTTTATCTTCAGTAAAGTAAGATTCCAGTAAAATCAAATTTTGTCGCTGTTATGAAACTTTGTATTAATTAACTATAATATCATTAAATGATTAAAATTATTACATTCATTTATTTTCGTGTGAAATTTTAATGTTCAAAAATGAACCCAAAGCTTAGTTTCACGATATTAAGCTATTATATAGCTTTTATATAACTTTTGTATTTTCAAACTTAAAATTGTATAAAAAAATAATTTGAAAAAACTACACCCTTTAGAAATACAACAATAATTGCGTTTATTCAGCTCTTATAGCTGTACACTTACATATCAAATGGGTTTTAATAGGTATACAATCATTTATTAGTTATTCTTATATCTTATTTACCTACTAAGTATATTTTCTTAATTCTAAGCTTGAATAAATATATACAAGTATATTAATAATATACTTTTTTTATAATTGCATTAACATGTACTTAATAATTATTATTAATCATGATTATGCAAAAAATCTTTTGAGTAATGAATACATGTGGGCCCATAAACTCAAACACATGTTTTGCATTTTTTGCAAATCGTAATAATTCTGATGTAGGTATTTATATTGTATGATACAGTTTGCAGAAATACAAAAATGTGTTTGACTTTAATTATAAAGGATAATCACCACAGCAATGCTAATTCTTTACTACCCCTTCATGGTTTCGATGTACACGAAAATACTGTTAACATACTTTTCCCAGCAAGTGCTTTATTTGGAATGGTATAAAGGCTTATATAGTGGAATTCGTTGGCTGTTAACTCAGTTTCCATGAGAATTACGGATATTTGCAAGTTATAAAAGGGATCCCAACTCGGGCAAATTTTCACTCGGTACACCACAGAATTTCCAGCTTCACGATTACTACTTCCGAAGTCTTAATATCATGAGTGTGGTTCTACAGCTAAATATCCTTAATGGGTTGAAATTAATGCAGTAATGCTCGAGGTAATATTTAATGTTCATAAAGCTCGCAGTAGTATAAAATGTAACGCAGGCACATTCAAAAAAGCTTATGCCAGGCGCAAAACAAAAACAAATAATTGGGGAGTCGTGAATTTTTAGTTAAAAGAGGATTAGTTGCTTTGATCAAAACATTCTCAATTTAATGGCGTAAAGCTTTCAAGTAAGCAACTGTATTTATTAATAATTATACATCATGTTGGGTTGTGCTTTACATCGCAAATACTTTTAGTCGCTATAACTTTTTCTGTGTCTCGCTATTCATTAAAATGTATAAAAAAATCAGTGGGTTGGGTTAGGTTAAGTTGAGTTATGCTTATTACATTTTATACCCTTGTATATGTGTTTAGCAATTAGTGTCCTATGAGTAATATTTATGTGTTATCGTGTGTGTAGATAAGACATGTGTAACTTGCGGCCCTCGAGGTTTCCATGCGGCCCAGGAACTATTAGTTTCAAATATTTATAGGAGCATCGAACCAACTGCCATTGATTTAGTGATCACTTGGAATAATACTGCAATTAAATGTTAGTTGAAAAAGGGACACATTCCTCCAGAGAAAGATTTTGGAAAACAAATTAAAAAAAAAAAACGTTTTATTGGGCAGTTTAAAAAGGGACACATACCTGAAGAAAAAGATTTAGGGAAACTAATTTAAAAAAAACGTTTTTTGGGCAAACAGATTGTATCAAGAAAAGTTACATTTGATAATTTCTAGCTATAGTTTAAACACTCACTGATAAAACATATGTATTATTTAAGATAACTCAGTGTTAAGATTCAAATCTAAAAATAATTATGGAATTTGTTTTTGATATTTTTGGAATATGTATATATTTTCTACTCATTCAATTTCTACATATGTTTTATGAGTATTTAACATTTAATAATAATTATATCGATATTTGAAATTTAGTAAGTAAACGTACAAACACATTTTAAAAACTGCAGTATATCGTATAATCACCTCGAATTGTTCAGATGAGATTAGCTACTGCTTTGAGAATCAGCGTAATAACATTTATAGCTTAAATTGCGTTAAATATTTTATGTAGTTGCTCCAATTTATGCAGCTCGCAATTATACGAGTACATTTGTCGATATGTCATTAACATTTAGTTATATAAAACACACAAAATAATTAATTATTAATTATACACTTTGTAGAGATTGTGATTAATCCAATTATATTATCATACAAACTTTGAAGTAGAATTAAATATTAACTGCACTCCAAAAGAATAACTGAAATTCAATTACATTAAAATATATAGATATTTAAATGTACTACATTTACATTAAACTAATTACTTAATAACGTATTGTTTAGATTATTTGCATTGTAATTTAATTCCATGAAGGGTTACTATTGATTGCATTTTTAATCTATTTTTTATAAAGCATTGAATTGAATGTACTTAGATCCATAATAGATCAGATGGCTATTTAATTAATTATACCATTAATAGTGCTCGTATTTGCTTACACCATTACTTTATTGAGAACAATTAGATAAGTGAGTTTTATATTGTAATGCGCTGAATAGGCCAAATGATGTATACCTATTAATTGCAAACATCCATCATTAATCATCAGAATGGTTGCGTGGTAATTCATATTTAAACACACAATGTGTACTTATTATGTTTAAACTACATATTTTATTGTTGACAAAAAAAATTACAGCGTAGTTTTTTCCACAATCAATAATGTATTGAAATTTTATCGCCTACAAAATATGCCTAGTTTAAGATTATCTTTTTCTCACTGTTCAAACAAATTTTATTATTCACAAAACAATATAAGTATGTAGTTTTTCGAAAAAGAAGAATACTTTGAAATTTTGTTGCGTACAGAAGTATTTTTTTTAATATTTAAATATCTATAATGTCTTTAAAAATATTCATCATAGACAAAACTATGATAAGAGAACTTTTCGTACCGGTTTTAATTTTTTTTCAACACTTTTTCAAATCTAAAATTTGTTGTAATTACTTTAATTTCGACATTGTATTCCATTAAAACTTAGCCATAGTTTCAAAAAGATAATTGTTCTATTTATGAATGCTCTTCAAAGTATAATTTCTGCATTTTTCAAAATATAAAAGTATACACGTCTGCCAAAAATATATGTAACCGCAACTAACAATTTAATTTAATTTTTATGCAAAATTCGACAATTACCGTTGATTTTAATATGAATTCATCCAACGAAACTGAACGTAATTATTGACATTTGAAAAAAAATGTTTTGTTTATTTCTTCTATGGTAATTTATTATAGAAAGGATAATATATTTAATTGTTCTAGTAAAGGGGAAGCTCTGTCTTGGGTTGTTAAAGTTTTTCATGTTGCTATTTTCTAAATAAAGTAAAATAAGTTAGGACAAAAGTATAATAAACTAAATTTGTAATAAAATAATTAAATCGCGATAAACCTTATCTTCAATTGTTTTATTTTGGATAACTGGCAGTGTTTCCCTAGTATAAGTACATATTTGCGGTATGATGTTTGAAAAATAAACATATTTAAATAAATATAAGTATTTAAATAGTATATTTAGCTTCTTGTTTATTCTGTTTTACTATAACATTCAATCAATTCATAATATTCCCTTCCTAAATATAATTCATGGTGTTCTCAATAATCGATAATGATTTTAAATATACTACTCATTTCAATCCCAAGCTTTGGAAAATGAACGATTTACTCCTCTGGTCTTGTGGCTCGATTCGTAAATGTCGTTCTCGTGAATAATAGCGATCATTATACGCTCGTTGTATACTATACTATCAATTTGTTCTATGAATATTAATTCTATTAGTCCATGAAGATTTTTTTCAGTTGATTTATTTTTTACAAAAGTAGCATTTTATGACAATAGCTGTTTTTTATCTAAATTAGTGGATTATAAAAATTCTATTCTATTCTATTCTATTTTCCAGCAATCGGTAGTTTCTGAAACTAGCTCAGTTTTAGTTTACAAATACACTTAATTTTATCATAACTAGTATTTTATAAAAATTGTTGAGTTTTATAGCAATATTAGCAATTTAAAGATGCTATTTTTTTAGCAGATATGTATCGCTCCATTGAAATTGTAAGGTGACAAATGATGAACTATGAATGGTGAGTTGTGAATGAATGGTTATGGTAAAAGATGGTGAACTATGAAAAATATTTATAATAACTTTTATTATTCTTTAATATAACTGATAGTTTCTATTTTGTTTTGTATGTGTATTTTGTCTCTCAAGAGATTATAAAAAATCCAGTTTTATTTTACTTTCGGTAGCTAAATATATTTTTTAGCAAACTTAAAAAAACTTTTTAGCACTAACAGTTTATTTTAAGTAGCGTTTTAAAACTAGCATTATATAAAAATGGCAACTATAAATAGCTGATTTTTCAGCAGTATTTCTAAATGACTACTTTTTTAAAAGAAATGATACAAAAATCGCTGATTTTACTTGGTACATGCAGAATTTTGTGACACCTGATTTATTTTTTGTAAAGTAGCATTTTATGAAAATTGCTGATTTTTATCCATATTAATATTAGTGGATTATAAATATAGTTCTGTTTGCAAGCAATCTGCAGTTTTTGAAAATAGCTGATTTTCAGTTCACAAAAAACGCCAGATTTTAGCAAAACTAGTATTTTATATAAATTGTTGATGTATTAGCAATATTTGCAATTTTTCAGCAGAATTGGCAAAATAACGGATTTTTTAGAAGAAATTGAACAGAAGTTTTAATAAATCCGTTGATTAATTTTTGAGCGAAACTACAATTTCATAAAAATATTGTTAATTAAATTTACAATTTATACAATTCGTTGATTTTTTTTGCAAAAGTCTACTGTTAATACTGTTTAAAAATATCGCTGCTTCTATTTAGTACATGCAGAATTTTTAACAACTGATTTCTCTCTGGCAAATGTAACATTTTATGAAATTAGTGATTTATTTTTTCAAAAGTAACATTTTATGAAGATAGCGATTTTTATCCATATCAGTGGATTATAAAAATAGTTCTATTTTCAAGAAATCTGTAGTTTCTGAAACAACTAATTTTTAGTTTACAGAAAAAAAAAACACTGCATTTTAGCACAACTAGAAGTTTTAAATTGTTGATGATTTAAATTAATAACAGTTTATGCAATTCGTCGATTTTTTTTGTTTGAGTCAAACGTTATAAAAATAACTAATTTATTCTATTAATACTGCTTATAAAAACCGCTTATTCTGTTTAGTACATGTAGAATGTAATTAATTTAACAACCGATTTTTTTTGCTAAGTAGTTTTTTATGAAAATTAATTTTTATCTATATTATTAGCTATATTAATAGCTCATTTCTGGTCTATACAAAATCGCAAGATTTCTGATTTTGTCGAATATCTCCGGAAGTAAGCCGAATTTTCTGGTTCACTAACAGAATATTATTGACCACTAAATTGGGCAACTTTTTTGTTTTTGTGTTTAACCGTCTTTGTAACTTTTACGGTTTCCGAGATTTCCATGCTGTTCTTCCTTATCTTGGACACTCGGTATAAAACAACTATTGCAAAATTGCAGCAACAGCAAAATTGACAATTTTTAAAAACAATTGTTTTTTTTTTCAATAGAACTTTTTATAAATCTAGCTTCTTTTTTTTATTTATTAGCAGTTTGTAAAAATATTTTGGGGCCATGATTACAGTTTATATAAAAAAATGATAGTCTATAAATCGTTTCTCGATTTTTTTCGAGTATAATTACAAAAAACTCACAAAACTACACAAAAAATACTCGTTTAAAAAGTATTGTTCGTTGGAGGAGCAGTTGAATACACTTTTTATTTTGACCTAATCAACAATTTCTTAAAAAATGAAGAATTTCTTTATCAGAAACAGTTAAACAACTGTATATAGTATAGTATGTATACTATATAGTTTGTAGGTATAGGTATATTATAAGTATATATAAAATAAATGTTCAGCAAAAGAAACATTTTAAGCATTTTATAGAATCAGTTTCTCAAAATGCTTATATATTATGGCACAATCTACAGTATTAAAAAAAGTACTTATTAGAAATGGCAGCATAAAAATTGTTTTGGACTGTTTTGGAGTAAAATTACAAAAAGACTAATTTAATAATTTAAAAAAGGAACTTTAGAAAATGTTGTTTGTTGAATCAAAATAGTTTTTTTTTCAGACAAACTACAATTTGATCAAAATTGATGAATTTCTTCAGCAATAATAGTTGTTTATAGAAAACATGTTCAGCAAAAGTAATATTTTAAAAAGGTTTGTTTTAAATATTCAAGATTATTATATTTAACAAATTTTATATTAGGTACTTATCTCTAAACAAATCGTAGCACAGAGAAAAATCTTTTTTTTTCCAAACAACCTACTATTTTCTTTATTCGGAATTTCTGTTGGAATTATTATTTGCGATAATAATATATTATTAAAACTTATTCCATCAGATTGGCTTCGGTTCTTGTTCGTTTTTTTTTTTGTATATTCAATTATTCATAATGCATTTCAGGTACAAATTTGAATATAGTTATTATCATAAAAAACTTAATATGATTATAATAATATTAATAATAATCCCTACTGCTCCTAATAATATTGTTATTAATTATTACGAAAAAACTAACAACAAGTCAACAGAAATAGTAGTAGTTTAGAAAATGTTATTTGTTGGAGAAGCAATACTTTTTTTAGCAAAACTAGAATTTTACAAAAATTTATGAATTTCTATAGCATTTATAGTTGTTTATAAAAATAATGTTCATCAAATGTAACATTTTATATAAATCGTATGTAATATGTCACAATTATATATATATATATATATTGGTCAACCTACTTACTTGTTATGATAGTAACTACATTTAAATGTCTTTAATATTACTAATTATAATCATTGCAATAATAAAAAATAATATTTGCATATAACATTGCATGTAGTAAAAACTATTCATAATTATATTAAATTTACATTTAACTCTATTTAAATGTCTTCAATATCAATAGCTAATTATAATCATTGCAATAATAAAAAATAATAATTGCATTAGAAATTACATGTAGTAAAAACTACTCATAATTATATTAAATTTAAGTTTATAATTATAAGTTTATGTAGTTATAGTTTATTAGGCACACTTTATTGCAATTAATATTGATGTTCAAATAAACATTTTCTACTGTTTGGGATATTCGGCAATTTTATTATACTGATTATTTATAATAATTATTGTTCATCAGTAGTAGTAACAATATTTAATGACTATTGACCTGCGGTACATCACCCCATTATTTATCATTTTCTTAATTTACACGAAAATATTGTACTAAAGTTTTAAATAAATAAATAGTTTTATAATAACAACAAAGTAACGTGTTTGTAGTTAATTTGTTTAACAAGAAAGTAACTGCGTGTTTATTGTTAATTTGTTCTGAAACTATTTTCTTAGTTTTGAAGCCACTTAATTCAGTTCATTTGCACAAAAAATACATTTAATTGTACGAATATTCACCTCTCTCAGGAAAACCTGGTGAGCCTGGAATTGATGGATAGTGAAATTGCTGAAAACTGTTGTCCTCAGTGCACTAACTTCGCAATAAAGCGCGTCGCGGTTTAGTCGCCTGCCACAAGCTCTATCGCTTTCAGGGTGGTCTGAAAACAAACTGAAACTTTCAACCCCGTGCGTTGCGTCCGAGGATCTCGACATGCTCGTCCTGCGCATAGATTCAGACAATCATCACATTATCTGATACGAAATTTGCAAACCTATCTATTTCTCATTGCTCTAATAAATAGCTAAAACAAATCACACAATTTTTGATAAAATCAATTGGTATTATACTGTTCAAATTTACTTTTGACATTTGACTTTATTTTTATTGTTAAAACGACGTTCATTACTATTCATTCATTCACTACGGCCAGCAATCATTTTTTAAATATTTATAGTAATTTATAATAAAAGTAAATATTACCACAGTTACATTATGTTTAGTCGTTCCGTTGAGAGCTGACTATGACTTATCACAATAATAATCTTTTTCTATTAGAATTTTTTATTACTATAATAATTATATATCAATGATGACGAGATATCACCCGAGATGGAACTTTTCAAGGATTACATACTTACACAGTTACTATAGGATTATGATGAGGAATAATTTTATTTATTATCTCAGAAGTATTTTTTTTTAATTTCATTCTTTTGAGGATTTTTTCATAGTAGATTAGTTCCAACAATTGAGTTATGAATAATTTGACCTCCTAAAGGAATTGAAACATTTAATCCTATTCAAATTTCTTTATTAAATACATTAATCATATTAACTTCAGGATTAACAGTTACTTGAGCCCATCATAGATTAAAAGAAAATAATTTTAATCAAATCACACAAGGATTAACTTTAATTGTAGTTTTAGGAATTTATTTTTCTATCTTACAAAGATATGAGTTTATAGAAGCATCATTTACTATTTTTGATGCTATTTATGGAGCAAGATTTTATATAGCAAGAATTCATGTAATTATTGGAACAACATTTTTACTAGTTTGTTTAATACGACATCTGAATAATCATTTTTCTTGTATCTATCACTTTGGATTTAAAGCTGCTGCTTGATATTGACATTTTGTAGATGTAGTATAACTTTTCTTAAATAGAGATATATTTATTGATGAGGTAGATATTTATATTGTATACAAATTATTTGAGACTTCCCATCTAAAGATCTAATAAATTAATATAAATAACTATAATAATACTTTATATTTCAATTATTATCTTCTTAATTACTTTAATCATAATAATAGCAGCATCAATTTTATCAAAATAAAATTTTATACACCGATAAAAAAGAAGACCGTTTGAATGTGGATTTGACCCCAAAAGTTCAGCCCGTTACCTTTTTCATTACAATTCTTTTTAATTGCAGTAATTTTCTTAATTTTTTATGTAGAAATTACACTATTAATTCCTTTAATTTTATCATTAAAAATTTCTAATTAATAAATTATCTTATAATTTCATTTTTCTTCTTAATTATTCTTTTAATTGGCCTCTACCATGAGTGAAACCAAGGAGCTCTTAATTGAGCTAATTAGGATAATAGTTAAATATTATATTTAATTTGCATTTAAAAAGTATTGAACAATTATTTTTTCTTAAAATAAGAAATAATTTTAAATAAAAAACTTACATAAATAAAACAGAAAATTTCATAAATATCAACAATTTCGCCCTACTCACCCAAAACCCAATCATCTCTATTAGAAACAAAATAAAAACTATTATAAAAAACACAAAAACTACTTTAGAAAAATATACAAATAATTTTAAAAAACATACTACCAATGAATCCTATTACACCTAAATTTTACGATCAACACAAATTACATAAACATGACAACCCAATTAGACCAATTATATCCTCTATCTACTCTCCAACAATTAGCTAAAATTTTAAATATTATAATTTAAAACACTATAAATTACAAACGAAAACACACAATAAATAACAGAAACAAACTTATTTAACATATAAACAACACAAAATTACCAACAAAAAACACTTTAGCCTCATTCGACATCAAAAATTTATACACAAATATACTAATTAATGAAACACTACGTATACACACAATATAATTAAAAAACACATACTAAATCAAACAGAAGGTACAGAGATCTTCAATTAGATTAAATTAAAAATAGAACTTTTTTTTTGTTTTTTCAACAACAAATATTATAAAATGAACGATGGATTACCTATGGGCTCATCACTTAGTGGCATACAAGCAAACATCATTCTTGACCATTTAGAAAACCTAATTATTAATAACACAAATCGTTTCAATGAATACATAACTCTTTGGAAACGCTTTGAGTCACGTTGAAAATATAACAAATTTTGACAGTTACAGATGAAAAGATGAGAACACTTGAGTCACGTTGAAAATATGACAAATTTTGACAGTTACAGATGAAAATATAACAAATTTTGACAGTTACAGATGAAAAGATGAGAACACTTGAGTGACGTTGAAAATATGACAAATTTTGACAGTTACAGATGAAAATATAACAAATTTTGACAGTTATAATTGAAAATATCAACAAGTGTTTCTTCCAGAGAATTTCGCATTCAACAGCCTATTAGCTCAAATCAGTTTTCACATTTTTTTGCAAAAATGTCTTAGTTAAACACTACTAAAAATCTAAACCGGTTAAAAGTAGTTGAAGTGCTCTACAAGAATACACTAATTTTGACAGTTACAGTTGCAAGGATTAGAAAAATTGAGTCACGTTGAAAATATAACAAATTTTGAGAGTTACAGATGAAAAGATGAAAGCAATTGAGTCACGTTAAAACTGTGATAAATTTTGACAGTTACAGTTGAAAATATAACTAATTTTGACAGTTATAATTAAAAATATCAGCTATTGTTTGTTCCAGACACTTTCGTATTTAACAGCCTGCTAGATCAAATCAGTTTTTCACATTTTTTTGCAAAAATGTCATAGTCTAACCTTACTAAAAATCTAAACCGGTTTAAAGTACTTAATCTGCTCTACATGAATATATTAATTTTGACAGTTACAGTTGATACGATGAGAAAAATTGAGTCACGTTGAAAATATAACAAATGTTGAGAGTTACAGATGAAAAGATGAGAGAAATTGAGTCACGTTAAAAATGTGATAAATTTTGACAGTTACAGTTGAAAATATAACTAATTTTGACCGTTATAATTAATAATATTACCAATTATTTATTCCTGAGACTTTAGTATTTAACAGCCTATTAGCTCTAATCAGTTCTTCACATTTATTTGCAAAAATGTCATAGTAAAGCCCTACTAAAAATCTAAACCAGTTAAAAGTCCTTAAAGTGTTTTAGAAGAATCCACTAATTTTGACAGTTAGAGTTGATACGATGAGAAAAATTAAATCACGTTGAAAATAAAATAAATTTTGAGAGTTGCAGATGAAAAGATGAGAGCAATTGAGTCACGTTAAAAATGTGATAAATTTTTTACAGTTACAGTTGAAAATGTAACTAATTTTGATAGTTATAACTGATAATAGATAATAGATAATAGAAAAATTGAGTCACGTTGAATATATAACAAATTTTGAGAGTTACAGATATAAAGATGTGAGCAATTGAGTCACGTTAAAATGTGATAAATTTTGACAGTTACAGTTGAAAATATAACTAATTTTGACAGTTATAATTAAAAATATCAGCAATTGTTTGTTCCAAAGACTTTCGTATTTAACAGCCTATTAGCTCAAATCAGTTTTTCACATTTTTTGCAAAAATGTCATAGTATAACCCAACTAAAAATCTAAACCGGTTAAAAGTACTTAAAGTGCTCTACAAGAATACACTAATTTTGACAGTTACAGTTGAAAGGATGAGAAAAATTGAGTCACGTTGAAAATATAACAAATTTTGAGAGTTACACATGAAAATATGAGAGCAATTGAGTCACGATCAAAATATACACGAAAGAATTTTTAACAACTATTTCTATATCTATTAGTAGACACCGTAAAATAAGTGAATTAATAATTACTGGAATTTTATGCTATATTTCTAAATATGTGGACATTTTCGAATATTTTTTTCATAGAATTTTTATATAATATTTTTATATCTATCAGTAAACGCCAGAAAATAAGTTTAAAAAAACTGAAAAGTTCACCCAAAGTTACATAAAAATGCATTAATATAGGGTTGAGGCTGAGGGCAACTTTGAAATTTCAAATAGAAACCCAGTATTTTTATTGCGGGTTTGGATTCTACGAGGAGCTATACGTAACTTTAATTTCGTAGTATGTATATGACATATTAATAATATGGACAAATAGTAACAAACACACAATCACAGATTTACATAATTACATAAACACATTACACAAAAACATCAATTTTACTTTAGAAATAGAACAAAATAACACTATAAGTATAGTTTATTATAGTATACTATAGTTTACCATTAGTACTAATTTCTTAGATCTAAGTTTATATAAATCAAATAACAAAATCAAATTCAATATTTATAGAAAACCTACACAAACAAACATGGCAGCAAACTCTTTTCACCACAATACACTCAATTATTTCAAAAAAACTAAACAATATAAATAATAATACAATAATATCAAAAACACAAACAGCAAATGGTAGAAATACAACATATTATAAAATATAAACATTTCAAAGAGACATAAGCAACAAAATTAACCAAACACTTAAACATTATAACATTAAAACGTCTTTTTCAACGAAACACACAATCAAAACACGACTATTTAACGCTTTTACATAAAAATAGAATTTACGTAATTACCTGCAAAGATTGTGGTGCAAAATACATTGAAGAAATTGCAAGAAAAAAAGACTTTTCAAATTAAGTCTAAAAAAGTACTTTAAAATTAAAGTAAAATTATGTTCCTCATAAAGGAACATTTTAATATGTATTCACGATTATAGATAAAAAAATCGGAGTCTTAAATCTATGTTCGACCATTTAATCAACTGAGTGGTACGAAATTATATCCAGCAAAAGCATGAGGTTGATAATTATGTCGTTCCCAATTAAGCACGCAACATAAAAAATTCAAAACGAATTACTTTCACATAATATCATGATTTTTTCCTAATTTTACCATTCAAGGCTCGTATTCGTGCTTATAATAGCATATATTTATTCTAATTCACAGCAATACTACGCATGCAGCACACTAATTACAAAATTAATAGGGGGCCTTTATGTGCCAAATATGGCTCAGCAATGTCGCTATATCAGTGACCAGCTCCAGGATTATTAGCTCTTCATTTACATCTACCAAGAGAATGTACCCCAATTCTATATAAACTTAACTCAGTCGAAAGAAATTTGAGAAAACCTGTATCCTGCAGAGGATGCAACTAATGATGATGCAGCAATTTAACATTTTAGCACGAAATGCGGTTTTCCAAAGTCATTGTTGGGCAAACTTCAATTAGTGGACACATTAGATTTTTTGTCGCGACGGCTGCTAGCAGGACGTAATTGTGTAATTAAGTTTGGATATTAAATCGTACTCAGGACGCCTGTATTTTTACGAATCCTACGGAGATTTCACACAGCTTAATTATTCAGATGCCGTCTATCAGCGTCGCGACGCTCCACAATTACAACATCCAATTTCCTCTCACATTTTCTGCAGGACTCATGCATTTCTTACACATTGGAGAGCTTCCAGCGTTTCCAAGCGGTGCATTAGAATTAACGAGAATTTAACATCTTCATTAAGAACTAAGTTTCCATTATTAAGCACTGTTAATTGATGTGCACTGTTAAATTGCGTGTGCATGTTAAATAACACTGTAGAGATTAAGCTTTATAAAAAAGGAAGTATTTCTAGTTACGATAAACAAAAAAATGAATTCCAAAAGATATTATTTTAGAATTGATATTATATCCATTTTTTGTTTTCATTGATTTAAACTTTTTGGAGGAGAAATTTATCTCACCCTATAACACATATACAGGGTGTCTCAAAATTGACGCCCGTGCATTTGGGATTTGATTCATTTTTAGTTTTCAAGAACTCTTTAGGATGAAATATTTATCTCACCCTCAACAGATATACAGGGTGTCTTAAAATTGATTCCCTTGCTTTTGGTATTTGATTCAGGCCGGTAAAATAAATTGAAAATTAGGAGTGGAAATTTATTCGTTTGTCCCTCGTTACAGAGTTATTGATAAAAATGTAAACAATAACTTTTCGACCACTACTAAAAACTCGATTTTGATTTATTAATTTTGTCAAATCTAGAGACATAACTATCAGATTTGACAATTAGTTTGTCAGATGTGGACAAGTTTTTTTTATATAATTAGTTTTTAATAAAGTTTTAAGTTGAAATGTTATTATTTGTTTTTTTTATCAATAACTCTGTAACGTGAAACAAACTGAAAATGTTTCGCTCTTAATTTTCTATTTGTTTTAGCCCCCTTAACGAAATCCCAAAAGCCCATGCGCCAATTTTGAGAAACTCTGTATTATTGGTCAATAAAATGAATGACAAGTTATCAATATATTGAACTCTTATGCATGAGCAACTATACTCTACATATCTATATTTTAGAATTAATATTATTGCCATTTTTAGTTTTCATTGTATTGAACTCTGTTGGACGAAAAATGTATTTCACCCTAAACAGATAAACAGGGTGTCTCAAAATTGACTCCCGTGCTTTTGGTATTTCATTCAAGGGGTTAAAATAAATTGAAAATTAAGAGTGGAAAAAACAATTATTTTTTCGACCACTACTAAAAACACGATTTTGATTTATTAATTTTGCCAAATCTAGAGACATAACTGTCAGATTTGACAATTAGTTTGACAGATGTGGACAAGTTTTTTGATATAATTAGCTTTTAATGAAGTTTAAAGTTGAAATGTTATTTTCTGCTCTTAATTTTCGATTTGTTTTAGCCCCCTGAATTAAATCCATAAAGCACGGGCGTCAATTTTGATTCAAAATTTAAAAACAGATTTAAAATAAACTTTTGAGAAACTGTATTATTGGTCAATAAACTTAAGTTATCAATACATTGAACTCTTAACATGAGCAACTTCACTCATTCAAAAATTTCGAACAGATTTGAAATAAACTTTTGAGAAAAATAACTCGAAATTCAGAAATCACTATTGATCAATAAAAGCCATCTCAACTCATAGAATTAATATTGTTAATTAGAATAAAATGTCTTATGATAAAGATAATAGCAAATATTAAAATAAAATGTATGTCAAAGTGTTCAAATATTTTAAGCATGCATTAGTGGAGAATTCGTTTCTACTGTATTATTATTCTACAGGGTGTTCCAAGCTCATGGACCATTGAGAGTATATGAGGCTCTCATTAAGATAAAAATTTGAAGAAATTCATCCAAACATAGTTGATCCGTTCTCCTCATGTGAAATACTTTCACTTTACCTTATATCACTTTCTGTTCTACCGGAAGTAGCCATGAACGATTGTTTTTTAAATTGCACACCCTACATATTATTATGTTTTTGGCTTCCCAGTTTAATTAGAAAAATCTTTTGTAGAAATATGTGTATACTTATTTTTTTTTACTTTCCGAGATGAAAATTAAATTCCAATATTTTGACCTCAAAAAGACAATATGAAAAATGGCGTCAATTTCTCTTACAAATGAAAGAAAAAGAATGAAAGAAATCTCTTACATAAACGGAAAATTTATCTCAAATTGTACTTGAAAGGTACCACTTTAATTAATATACGTTGCAGCTGAAAATTTTGACAATTAGTCATTCAAAAATATCATTAGTTATGTGCCCACTTAAAGTAAGCGTATTTCATTTTTTTTAAATAGAATGACATACTTTTTATCTCAGTTTCCAGTTATTTTTCTCAAAAGTTTTATTTGTATCTATTTGCAAGTTTTGAATGAGTATAGAAAGAGTTCAAGTATTAAATAAAAGTATGTCATTCTATTTGAAAAAAATGAAATACGCTTAATTTAAGTGGGCACTTAACTAATGACATTTTTGAATAACTAATTGTTAATATTTTCAGCTGCAAAATATATCAGTCATAGAGGTTCCTTTCAGGTACAATTCGAGATAAATTTTACGTTTTTATCTTATTTTTAAGAGAAATTGAAGCCACTTTTCTTAACGAGGTGAAAGTCTTGGAGTTTAATTATTATCTCATTTACATTAATTTACATTTACACTCTAATAGATAGGTTTTAAATGGAACGCCCTATATATTATTCCGTTTTTGACTTCCCAGTTTATTTTGAAACATCTTTTGTAAAGATATGTGTATACCTATCTTTTTTACTTTCTGAGTTAAAACACGGCTTTATGAGGCTAAAGATTGGACTATCAACGATTTTACCACATTTAAAGTGAACTTTCCAACATTGAAATTTCTTTGTTAACATGGGTTATCACAGTGATAACAAATAAGCATATTTCGTAAACTATGATACGTACATATTTAAATAACATAAGCGAAATTACACGATGCAGAAATTCAAATTTTGGAAATATTTCAAAATCTACTTATTTTGAGATTATAGTTGTGATATACTTTTTTCTAGAAAATGGTCATGCCAATTGCTCTATGAGATAAAAAGTATGTCATTCCATTAAAAAAAATGAAATACGCTTAATTTAAGTGGGCACTTTACTAATGACATTTTTGAAAGACTAATTATTGAAATTTTCAGCTGCAAAATATATCAGTCATAGACGTACCTTTAACATACAATTCGAGATAAATTTTACGATTATATCTTATTTTTAAGAGAAATTGAAGCCATTTTTCTTAACGAGGTCAAAATCTTGGAATTTAATTTTTATCTTAGATATTAAAAATATATGTTTTAATTGGAACACCCTGTATATTATTATGTTTTTGGCTTTCCAGTGTAATTTGAAACATCATTTGTAAATATGTGTTCATACCTATATTTTTTACTTTCTGAATTAAAAGCGGCTTTTTGGGTCTAATGATTGGACTATCAACGATTTTGCCACATTTAAAGTGAATTTTTCAAAATTGAAATATCTTTGTTAACATTGGTTATCACAGTGAAGAAAAATAAGCATATTACCTAAACTATGGTACATGTTTAAATACCATAGGCGAAATTACACGATGCAGAAATTCGAATTTTCGAAATATTTCAAAAACTACTTAATTTGAGATTGTTTGCTTTATTATTTAAATATATTAATATTTACAATCTGTATAAATTAACAATAGGTAAATTATTTGTTTTATGTTTGTAATATTCTTTTTTGTAGTAAATTGTAATGCCAATTGCTATATGAGATAAAAAGTATGTCATTCTATTTGAAAAAATGAAATACGTTAATTTAAGTGGTCACTTATATAATGACATTTTTTAATGACTGATTGTTAAAATTTTCAGCTGCAAAATATATCCGTGATAAAGCTACCTTTCAGGTACAATTCGAGATAAATTTTACGTATTATCTTATTTGTAAGAGAAATTAAAGCCATTTTTCTTAACGAGCTCAACATCTTGGAATTTAATTTTTATTTCAGATGTTAAAAAGATAGGTTTTAAATGGAACACCCTGTATATTATTAAGTTTTTGTCTTCTAAGTTTAATTTGAAACATAATTTGTAGAGATGTGTGTATACCTATATTTTTTAGTTTCTGAGATAAAAGCGGCTTTTTGGGTCTAATGATTGGACTATCAACGATTTTACAACATTTAAAGTAAACTTTTCAACATTGAAATTTCTTTGTTAACATTGGTTATCACAGTAATAAAAAAAAACATATTTCGTAAACTATGGTACGTACTTATTTAAATCGCATTAGCGAAATTACACGATGCAGAAATTCGAATTTCGGAAATATTTCAAAAACTACTTATTTTGAGATTATAGTTGTAATATACTTTTTTCTAGCAAATTGTCATGCCAATTGCTCTAGAGGTAAAAAGTATGTCATTCCATTTAAAAAAATGAGATATGCTTATTATAAGTGGGCACGTAACTAATGACATTTTTGAATGACTAATTGTTGAAATTTTCAGCTGCAAAATATATCAGTCATAGAGGTACCTTTTACATACAATTCGAGATAAATTTTACGTTCCTATCTTATTTTTAAGTGAAATTGAATCCTTTTTTCTTAACTAGGTCAAAATCTTGGAATTTAATTTTTATCTCAGATATTAAATAGATAGGTTTTATATGGAACACCCTATATATTATTATGTTTTTGACGTCCTAGTTTATTTTAAAACATCTTTTGTAAAGATATGTGTATACCTATCCTTTTTACTTTCTGAGATAAAAACGGCTTTTTGGGGGTAATGATAGGCCTATCAACGATTTTACCACATTAAAAGTAAACTTTTCAACATAGAAATTTCTTTGTTAACATTGGTTATCACAGTGATGAAAAATAAGTATTTTTCGTAAACTATGGTGTACATGTTTAAATAGCATAAGTGAAATTACACGATTCAGAAATTCAAATTTTCGAAATTTCAATTTTTCAAAAAATACTTAATTTGAAATTATGTTTGTAATAATCTTTTTTGTAGTAAATTTGTTATGCCAATTGCTCTATGAGATAAAAAGTATATCATTCCATTAAAAAAAAATGAAATACGCTTAATTTAAGTGGGCACTTAACTAATGACATTTTTGAATGACTAATTGTTGAAATTTTTAGCTGCAAAATATATAAGTCGTAGAGGTACCTTTTACATACAATTTGAGATAAATTTTACGTTTCTATCTTATTTTTAAGAGAAATTGAAGCCATTTTTCTTAACGAGGTAAAAATTTTGGAATTAAATTTTTATTTCAGATATTAAAAAGATAGGTTTTAAATGGAACTCCCTATATATTAATATGTATTTGGCTTCCCTGTTAGTTTGAAACATAATTTGTAAAGATGTGTGAATACCTATATTTTTTACTTTCTGAGATAAAAGCGGCTTTTTGGGGCTAATGATTTGACTATCAACGATTTTACAACATTTAAAGGGAACTTTTCAACATTGAAATTTCTTTGTTAACATTGTTTATCACAGTGATAAAAAATAAGCATATTTTTTAAACTATGGTACATGTTTAAATTCCATAGGCGAATTTACACGATGCAGAAATTCGAATTTTCGAAACATTTCAAAAACTACTTATTTTGAGATTATAGTTGTGATATACTTTTTTCTAGAAAATGGTCATGCCAAATGCTCTATGAGATAAAATGTAACATTGGTTATCACAGTGACCAAAAATAAGCATATTACGTTAACTATGGTACATGTTTAAATACCACAGGCGAAAATACACGATGCAGAAATTCGAATTTTCGAAATATTTCAAAAACTTCTTAATTTAATATTATGTTTGTAATATTCTTTTTTGTAGTAAGTTATCATGCCAATTGCTCTATGAGATAAAAAGTATGTCATTCTATTTGGAAAATTGAAATACGCTTAATTTAGGTGGGTACTTATCTAATGACATTTTTGAATGACTAATTGTTAAAATTTAACGCTGCAAAATATTTCAGTGATAAAGGTACCTTTCAGGTATAATTCGAGGTAAATTTTACGTTTTTATCTTATTTATTAGAGAAATTGAAGAGAATTTGAAGAAGAAATTGAAATTGACATTTTTGAATGTAAATTTAACGTTAAATAAAAATGATAGGTGTACACATATTTCAACAAAAACGTTTCAAATTAAACGGGTAAGACAGAAAGGTAATAATATATAGGGTGTTTCATTAAAAAAAAAAAAAAAAGTTGATGGCTACTTCCAGTTGAACCGGAAGTGATAGAAGATTGAAAGTATTTCACATGATCATAACGAAATCAGCCATGTTTAGACGACTTTCTTCAAATTTTTATCTTATCGGAACCCCATAAACTATTAATGGTACATGACCGTGGGACACCCTGTATATTATCACATCAGTGATAATGGTCCCGTAGAACTAGAAGTTATAGAAGTTTGAAAGAATTTCACCCAAGAAGAACGGAATCAAACATGTTTGGATTTTTTGTTTCAAATTTTTATCTTATTGGGAACCCTATAAACTTTTAATTGTCTATGAGCGTGGGACATCCTGTATATTATCACATCAGTTTCTCTATTATGTATCAAGCGAATAACACATTGATAGTGATAGAAGGTTGAAAGTATTTCACATGAGGATAACGAAATCAGCCATGTTGACACCCTGTATATTATCACATCAGTGATAATGGTCTGATAGAACCGGAAGTTATAGAAGTTTGAAAGAATTTCACCCAAGGAATACGGAATCAGCCATGTTTGGATAATTTTTTTCACATTTTTATCTTATTGGGAACCCCATAAACTTTTTATAGTCCATGAGTGTGGGACACCCTGTATATTATCACATCAGTTTCTTTATTATTTATCATATTAATTTATAGGCCGATCCACATTCCAATTATATTATATATTACCCATTTTATTTGCCAATGTATTGAACTGTTGAAATAAGAAAAACAAAACACCTTTTTTGACAAAACACATTAATTCAATCTAAATGTACATTTCAATCGCCGTGAAAAATGTTCAAATGTGTTTTATGAAAAAGGTGTTTTGTTTGTCTTTTTCCTACGAACGTTTCACAAGCTCCAAGATATTACTTATTGAACTGTAATTCATGAGAAATTAATCACACCCCATACATTTTTATTATTACTAATGACCAATAAAGATAATCCATATAATAATCAATGTTTTGTTTGTCTTATTTCTACGAACATTTCACAAGCTCCAAGATACTACTTATTGAACTGTTATTAATGAGAAATTAATCTCACCCCATACATTTATATTATTACTATTGGCAATAATAAAGACAATCACCATCTATATAATCATTATTGTTATCAGTTTTAGTTAACAATGTGTTAATCTCTTATGGATGGAAAATATATCGTACCCTATATAGAGATATTATTATTACCGGCCATCAACTACCTTATATAATATCTTAATGCACCATTTGTAATACAATATGACATACAATCTATTATTTGTATGATTTCAGGAATGATATATAACCAGTAGATACTAAAACAACCATTAGATTACCTTAAACTATCTCAGCTCTGAAATTAATGCTATAAATGCAAATCTGTAGCAAGAACGCAATGTTTACACACAGAAGCCGTAAATTAACATGGACGTTGATAGGGAAGCTTTTGAATCAATTTTGTCTGAAGTTGCTTTGCCTTGGGATCGCATAAATTTCAATAACTTTATATATTGATGCAAATGGAAA
Source organism: Othius punctulatus (assembly GCA_951805005.1). NCBI lineage: Eukaryota > Metazoa > Arthropoda > Insecta > Coleoptera > Staphylinidae > Othius > Othius punctulatus. The sequence goes on from OX638144.1 coordinate 17,541,960, forward strand.
TCAAACACATTGGCAGGTGATAGTTTTGATATAAAATTTTACTGAAGCCGTAAACCGAAATATATAGAAAATGGAATTTAAATATTTATTATATTTTATAGCCAGAGCAAATTGAATTACTAAAATATTTAGAATGGAAATGGAAATTTTAATGATGAATGTTTTCATTTAAAGATAACGAAATTACGTATTGAATTACTAAAATGTTTAGAATGGAATTAGATATTTTAATGATAACCGTTTCCATTTAAAGTTAATGAAATCACTAAAATTTATCTATGGACTATGAACATTTAAAGCTTTAAAATTGGTAATATATTTTATTTGTAACATTTTATTTAACATCAATCAATTTAGGTCCTTATTTGTTTTATGCTAGATATACCGTTTGATTATGCGATACGGATGAAATATTTATGTAATAAATGAATGTCGTGCACATTTTATAATGTATCACCAAATATATTTACAATTTTAGACAAATACAGGAAATAAATTATTATGTTAAATAATGTAGGTAGATACTGAAAATTAATTTTAGATTAATACAATACAAATATTTATATACGTGGATTTCGCAGAATTTCCAGATTTATGGATATAATATATTTCATTAAATATAGTAACAAGCGTTTATTATAAATTAAAGCCAAGCGCATATTTATAGATATGGAGGTTATACAGGGTGTTTCAAAATTGACGCCCGTGCTTTTGGGATTGGATTCATGGGGCTAAAACAAATTGAAAATTAAGAGTGACAAATTTTCCGTTTGTCCCGCGTTATAGAGTTATTGATAATAAAACAAAAAAAATAACATTCCAACTTATGACAGTAATTAACGCAATTTTATTATATATGACGATTATATCCACGAGACGACTGTACTACTAGTATTATTGTAATGTGGTGTAAATGATAAATATCTATCTATCTATCTATCTATCTATCTATCTTTCTATCTATCTTTCTATCTATCTATCTATCTATCTATCTATCTATCTATCTATCTATATATCTATCTATCTATCTATCTATCTATCTATCTATGAATGAAATGTTAGTAGAAATAATTGATAATTTCACAGTTATTGAAATTTTTTAGAAAAGACAAAAATGTGCACAAATTATTGAAATTTTGACAGCAATTAAGGAAATTTTGTTAAATATGACTAAAATTTTAATATAAATAATTGAACATTTGACAGTTATTGAAGTTTTATGAGAACTGCATTAAAATTTTACAGCAATTAATGAAACTTTGTTAAAACTGATTTCAATTTTTGTAGAAATATTTGAAAACATGTCAATAATTGAAATTTTCGCAGATATGATTACTTTACAGTAATTGTTGAAATATTGACAGTGGCTAATGAAATTTTGTTAACTGTGATTGAAATTTTAGAAGAAATAATTCCAAAATTTGACAGTTATTGAAATTTTAAGAGCAATTTGTAATCATTTTACATATACAGTAATTATTGAAATTTTGACAGTTAATAATAGTTATCTTTTGTGAAATGTGACTGAAATTTTGACAATAGTTAATGAAACTCTGTTGAATATTATTGAAATTTTGATAGAAATAATCTTTAAAAAAATACAGTTACTGAAACTTACACGGGATTTACAAATAAAATACCGTAATTACTGAAATTTTAACAGTAATTAATACAATTTTGTTAAATATGATTGAAATTAAGGCAAAGCTAATTGAAAATTTACAGTAACTGAAATTTTGGCAGTAATTAATGATATCTTGTAAAATATGAGAGTAATTAACGAAATTTTGTTAAATATGATTGAAATTTTAGTAGAAATATATGATAGTATCACAGTTATTGAAATTTTTATAGAAAGGACAAAAAATGTACACGAATTATTGATATCTTGACAGTAATTAATAAAATTTTCTTAAATATGATTAAACATTTAATAGAAATAATTGAAGATTTTACAGCTATTGAAATTTTATGAGAATCGAATTAACATTTTATATTAATGTTAAGAATGACTGAATTTTGGTAGAAATATTTGAAAATATGTCAGTAATTGAAATTTTCGCAGATATGATCACTTACAGTAATTCTTGAAATATTGACAGTGGTTAATGAAATTTTGTTAACTGTGATTGAAATTGTAGAAGAAATAATTCAAAAATTTGACAGTTATTGAAATTTTAAGAGCAATTTGTAATCATTTTACATATACAGTAATTATTGAAATTTTGACAGTTAATAATTATCTCTTGTGAAATGTGACTGAAATTTTGACAATAGTTAATGAAACTCTGTTGAATATGATTGAAATTTTGATAGAAATAATCTAAAAAAATACAGTTACTGAAACTTACACGGGATTTACAAATAAAATACCGTAATTAATGAAATTTTAACAGTAATTAATACAATTTTGTTAAATATGATTGAAATTAAGGCAAAGCTAATTGAAAATTTACAGTAACTGAAATTTTGGCAGTAATTAATGATATCTTGTAAAATATGAGAGTAATTAACGAAATTTTGTTAAATATGATTGAAATTTTATTAGAAATATATGATAGTATCACAGTTATTGAAATTTTTATAGAAAGGACAAAAAATGTACACGAATTATTGATATCATAATAAAATTTTCTTAAATATGATTAAAATTTTAATAGAAATAATTGAAGATTTTACAGTTATTGAAATTTTATGAGAATCGAATTAACAATTAACATGTTAAGAATGACTGAATTTTGGTAGAAATATTTAAAAATATGTCAGTAATTGAAATTTTCACAGAAATGAAAATATTTAGCAGCAATTATTGAAATATAGAGAGTAATTAATGAAATTTTGTTAACTATGATTGAAATTATAGTATAAATAATTGAAAATGTGACAGTTACTGCAATTTTAAGAGAAATTTATAATCATTTTACATTTACAGTAATTATTGAAATTTTGACAGTAGATAAAGATATTTTGGGAAATACGACTGAAATTTAGACAATAATTAATGAAACTTTGTTAAATATGATTGAAATTTTGATAGAAATAATTAAAAAATGTACAGTTACTGAAACTTACACGCAAATTATTAAAAAAATACCGTAGTTATTGAATTTTTAACAGTAATTAATAAAATTTTGTTCAATATGATTGAAATTAAGGTAGAACTAATTGAAAATATATAGAAATTGAAATTTTTGCAGTATTTTGTTAGATATGACTGAAAATATGACAGTAATTAACGAAATTTTCAGAGAAATTTATAATGATTTTACATTTACAATAATTATTGAAATTTTGACAGTAGATAAAGATCTTTTGGGAAATACGACTGAAATTTAGACAATAATTAATGAAACTTTGTTAAATATGATTGAAATTTTGATAGAAATAATTAAAAAATGTACAGTTACTGAAACTTCCACGCAAATTATAAAAAAAATACCGTAGTTATTGAAATTTTAACAGTAATTAATAAAATTTTGTTCTATATGATTGAAATTAAGGCAGAACTAATTGAAAATATACAGAAATTGAAATTTTTGCAGTATTTTATTAAATATGACAGTAATTAACGAAATTTTAAGAGAAATTTATAATCATTTTACATTTACAGTAATTATTGAAATTTAAACAGTAAATAATGATCTTTTGTGAAATATGAGTGAAATTTTGACAATATTATTTTGTTCAATATGATAAATTTTGTTAGATATGGTTGAAATTTTAGTAGGAATAATTGATAATTTCACAGTTACTGAATAGAATACAATTGTTATAGAAAAGATACAAAATGTACACGAATTATTGATAAGTTGATAGTAATTAATGAAATATTCTTAAATATTATATTATAATATTAAATATTTGAAAATATGCCTGTAATTGAAATTTTCACAGAAATGAAAATATTTTACAGTGATGACAATATTAATATTGACAGTGATTAATGAAATTTTGTTGAATATGACTGAAATTATTGATTATAAGTTATAATCAATAATTTCAGTCATATTCAAATTTCATTCAGCATTCATGAAATTTTTTAAACTTGAATGAAATTCTAGAAGAAATAATAGAAAATTTGACAGTTATTGAATATGGCAATTTTATTAAAACATAATAATGTTAAAAATAAGATATTGTTAACATCTGTCAAACTATTTGTCAAATCTGACAGTTATGCCTGTAGATTTGACAAAATGAATAAATCAAAATCCTGATTAGAGTAGTGGTCGTAAAAATGTTTATAGTTATTGTTTACATTTTTATCAATAACTCTACAACGAGGGACAAACGGAAAATTTACCACTCTTAATTTTCAATTTGTTTTAACCCCCTGAATCAAATTACAAAAGCACAGGCGTCAATTTTGAGACACCCTGTATATTCGTTCCGTCCATAGCTGACAATGGGCGCGTTTAGCGAACGCAAATGTTGAGAATCAGCACTCAATTTGATTACTTGTGGCAACAGTTGACTGTTGCAAGTTCGCTGAACGATCTAGAAGCAAAACTGCCAAATACGTCACTCCAGTTGTTCAGGTTAGGTTGTTTGTATTGTGTTAGTATGTAACGCGTATTATTTGAGGTTAGATAACACCGCTGTTCACTGTCAGCGTACAAAATTTGCGCTTAGTAAATTTTACAGCAGCTGACAGTTAGAACAAAGTCAGGAAATCATTTAGTGAACTGCTGTCAGTTAACTACTCAATAGTTGCGTTCGCTAAACGCGCCCAATGACTCATCGCTCTATATTAGGTCAGGTTAGGGTAGGGTAGGTTAGGTTAGATTAGGTTAGGTTAGGTTAGGTTAGGTTAGATTAGGTTAGGTTAGGTTAGGTTAGGTTAGGTTGCATGAATCCGACATACGTTTCTGATTTATTTTCATACTATTGCATTTAGCTTAAGCACATGAACGAGCACAGAAAATGCGATTATTTGTAGAAAAAACCTGAGTCGTTAGCAGCTTTCAACGGGTTATTATAGTAGCTTATTTTATAATTCAATAAAGCACAACTTTAATTTTTCATAACAACATTTATATGTAAAAAAATGAAAATGTCTTTTGACATACTGTTTGATCAAAATTTATAAATTAATTAACCAACATTTAAACTAGCTCTGCTCGAATTTCAGATTTATTGATTCATAGGAATTTACAGACTAATCAACCAACATATAAACCCTAAAATGTAATCACGTGCAATGGACATGTACTATGCACTGATGTTATTCCACGTATTACAAATATCATGTATGTCGTACTACTGAAAATTCATAAATTACATTTCGTATATTTAATTTCCCTCGATTGTAATTAAATGCGTTTGGCGTATTCATTACTCCGCCCTTCGGAAATTTCATAAATCTCTTTTTGTTATTTGAAACATGAGAACACGGCTTTATTAAATCAGATGAAAATATTTTTTTTTGTAATTATCAGTATTCAATTTCATATTGTATTGTTTTCGATAAACATCTTATATTGAATTTTAGAATAATATAATTTTAAGTTCATTGCAAGCTTGGATGGCTACTGTATAAAATTGTCAACATGTGTCCTATCATATAAATTTAAGCCTGGACAATTTCTGGACGTATCAATGTTCTATAATGTTGCATTTCAAATTGTATCAGTGCCTAATAATCATTGGTATACAAGGTGTGGGACTGGAGCAACCAAATCTGGGTTTTTCTGTACTTTCTGGGTCAGTTGTATACTGATCTGGTACTTTTAAGCTAGGTTATAGTTATGATTATATCTGTATTTGTATCTATTTTATGTTTATGCATTTCTGAGTCTTTTTGTCTTGATGTTCTGCGATATTTTATTTTATGTACCCGACATTTTTTTGTATTTTGTATTGACGTCTGCACACATGTTTTGTAATAGCATGAATAAAGTATTATTATTATTATTATTATTATTATAAATAGTGTTTCTAAGGTAATTTGGTGCGCAGAATTCGATTCTGTGACTGTTTTTTTTTCTATTAGGTCAGGTTTGCGAGATAAAAAATATCATTGTTTTCGTATGTTTTTAATAAAAAAATCGTTAATATATTCAAAAATAAATGTAATTTCAAAAGTAAATGGCAGTGTTTGTACATCGTTTGTATTTATCAGGGTCAGTTTCACGTATTATAGTCCAGCAATAATCTCCCAGCATACTTTTGTCCCAAAATCTTTGATGAATAGGAATGATCAGAAATTAGTTTATGTTGCCATTGCATGTCCATTCTTAGCAAGTGGTGGTCACTTCTGATTTCTGCTTGTCTTGATACCTTTATGTCCTTTATTTTGCTCCAGTTATTTTTGTTTATTAGGACGTAGTCATTTATGGATCTCTCATTTCTAGATGGTTGAGTTCTCGTGAATTTATGTATATCTTTGTGTTTGAATTTTGTGTTTGCTATTATTATGTTGTTTTCTACTCATAATTCAATTATTCCTTCACCATTATTGTTTTTGGTATATGACCAGACAAAAGAAGAAAAAAAGTGAAAGAGAAGATAAGATCTTACAAACTAAGAGAAACACAATCACAAGAAAAATATCGGTATATATTACAAAGAAAGTTCAAAGAAAAAGAGAAAGAAAAAGACAGGACATAGAAAGGGAATAAGAGGCATTTAAAAATATTATACTGGATGCTGCAAGGGAGTGTGGTGGAACAACAAAAATAGGAAACAAATACGTGAAGAAAACAGAATGGTGGACAGAGGAACTAATGAACAAAATTAAAGACAAAAAGGATAACTGGAGGAAATACTTGCAGACTAATAGAAGAGAGGAATATGAAGAATACAAAGAAAAAAGAAACGAAGTAAAACAACAAGTAAAACAAGCAAAATAAAAAGCATGGACACAATGTGGAAAAACAATAAATGAGAACTACAGAGAATATCAAAAACTATTTTACGAAACATTAAAACAACTAAAACAAAGAAAAGAGCCCAACATGATGAATATAAAAGACAAAGACGGAAGAATAATTACAAACGAAGATAAAATCATGGAAAGATGGCGACAATATTTCGAAGAGCTTACTAAAGAGGAAACAGAAGAGAACGAACCACAGAATGGAGGACAGAGGGACTAAAGAAGAAAATTAAAGACAGAAAGGATAACTGGAGGAAATACTTGCAGACCAATATAAGAGAGGACTATGAAGAATACAAAGAAAAAAGAAACGAAATAAAACAACAAATAAAACAAGCAAAATAAAAATGGACACAATGTGGAAAAACAATGAATGAGAACTACAGAGAAAATCAAAAACTATTTTACGGAACATTAAAACAACTAAAACATAGAAAAAAGCACAATATGATGAATATAAAAGACAAAGACGGAAGAATAATTACAAACGAAGATAAAATCATGGAAAGATCGCGACAATATTTCGAAGAGCTTGCCAAAGAGGAAACAGTAGAGAACGAACCACAAGAATGTAAGAAAGAGAAACAAGATAAGTTGAATAAGGTGAAGATGGAGAAGATAACAGAAGAGGAAGTAAAAGAAGCAATAAGAAAAATGTTGGGCTATTATTATGTTGTTTTCTACGCATAATTCCATTTATTCCTTCACCATTATTGTTTTTGGTATATGACAAGACAAAAGAAGAAAAAAGTGAAAGGAAGATAAGATCTTAAAAACTAAAAGAAACACAATCATAAGAAAAATATCGGTATATATTACAAAGAAAGTTCAAAGAAAAAGAGAGAAAAAAAAGACTGGACATAGAAAGGGAATGGGAGGTATTTAAAAATATTTTGCTGGATGCTGCAAGGAAGTGTGGTGGAACAACAAAAATTATAAACAAAAAGGTGAAGAAAGCAGAATGGTGGACAGAGGAACTAAAGAACAAATTTAAAGATAAAAAGGATAACTGGAGGAAATACTTGCAGACCAATAGATGAGAGGACTATGAAGAATACAAAGAAAAAAGAAACGAAGCAAAATAACAAGTAAAACAAGCAAAATAAAAATCATGAACACAATGTGGAAAAACAATGAATGAGAACTACAGAGAAAATCAAAAACTATTTTACGGAACGTTAAAACAACTAAAACAAAGAAAAAAGCACAATATGATGAATATAAAAGACAAAGACGGAAGAATAATTACAAACGAAGATAAAATCATGGAAAGATCGCGACAATATTTCGAAGAGCTTGCCAAAGAGGAAACAGTAGAGAACGAACCACAAGAATGTAAGGAAGAGAAACAAGATAAGTTGAATAAGGTGAAGATGGAGAAGATAACAGAAGAGGAAGTAAAAGAAGCAATAAGAAAAATGTTGTGCTATTATTATGTTGTTTTCTACGCATAATTCCATTTATTCCTTCACCATTATTGTTTTTGGTATATGACCAAACAAAAGAAGAAAAAAGTGAAAGGAAGATAAGATCTTAAAAACTAAAAGAAACACAATCACAAGAAAAATATCGGTATATATTACAAAGAAAGTTCAAAGAAAAAGAGAGAAAAAAAAGACTGGACATAGAAAGGGAATGGAAGGTATTTAAAAATATTTTACTGGATGCTGCAAGGAAGTGTGGTGGAACAACAAAAATTGGAAACAAAAAGGTGAAGAAAGCAGAATGGTGGACAGAGGAACTAAAGAACAAATTTAAAGATAAAAAGGATAACTGGAGGAAATACTTGCAGACCAATAGATGAGAGGACTATGAAGAATACAAAGAAAAAGGAAACGAAGCAAAATAACAAGTAAAACAAGAAAAATAAAAATCATGGACACAATTTGGAACAACAAAGAATGAGAACTACAGAGAATATCAAAAACTATTTTACGGAACGTTAAAACAACTAAAATAAAGAAAAGAGCACAACATGATGAATATAAAAGACAAAGACGGAAGACTAATTACAAACGAAGAAAAAATCATGGAAATATGGCGACTATATTTCGAAGAGCTTACCAAAGAGGAAACAGAAGAGAACGAACCACAAGAAGGTAGAAAGGCAAACAAGATAAGTTGAATAAGGTGAAATAGGAGAAGATTAAAGAAAAGGAAGCAAAAGAAGCAATAAGAAAACTAAAAAACGGAAAGGCGCCAGGAGTAGACGAAGTAACAGCAGAAATGTTGAATGAACAAAAAAAAAACACAGAAAAACAATGAATGAGAACTACAGAGAAAATCAAAAACTATTTAAGGAACATTAAAACAACTAAAATAAAGAAAAGAGCACAACATGATGAATATAAAAGACAAAGACGGAAAAATAATTGCAAACCAAGATAAAATCATGGAAAGATGGCGACAATATTTCGAAGAGCTTACCAAAGAGGAAACAGAAGAGAACGAACCACAAGAAGGTAAGGAAGAGAAACAAGATAAGTTGAATACGGTGAAGATGGAGAAGATAAAAGAAAAGGAAGTAAAAGAAGCAATAAGAAAACTGAAAAACGGAAAGGCGCCAGGAGTAGACGAAGTAACAGCAGAAATGTTGAAGTACATGGGAGAGGAAGGAATAACACAATTAACAGAACTACTGAACTAACAACAATATTTCGAAAAACTTACCAAAGAGGAAATAAAAAAGAAGGAACCACAAGAAGCTAAGGAAGAGAAACAAGATAAGTGGAATAATGTGATGATGGAGACGATATAAGAAAAGGAGTAAAAAGAAGCAAAAAGAAACTAAAAAACGGAAAGGCACCAGGACTAGACGAAGTAACAGCAGAAATGTTGAAGTACATGGGAGAGGAAGGAATATCACAATTGACAGAACTACTGAACTAACAACAATATTTCGAAAAACTTACCAAAGAGGAAACAAAAGAGAAGGAACCACAAGAAGATAAAGAAGAGAAATAAGATAAGTTGAATCAGGTGAAGATGGATAAGATAATAAAAAATGATGTAAAGGAAGCAATAAGAAAACTAAAAAACGGAAAAGCGCCAGGAATAGACGAAGTAACAGCAGAAATGTTGAAGTACATGGGAGAGGAAGGAATAACACAATTAACAGAACTACTCAATGAAATAATAGAGAACGAAAAAACACCAAGAGAATGGTACATGGGAATAATATTCCATATTTATAAAAAAGGAGACAAAAGAAACTGCACAAATTTCAGAGGAATTACATTAACAAGCATACCGAGGAAGATCATGACAAGAATCTAAGAAATAAGGCTAAGAAACAAACTACAAGAAACAATAGAAAATAACCGGGGGGGGGGGGGGGTCAGAATAGGGAGAGGCACTCAAGCCCAGATCTTCATATTAAGACAAATACGGAGAAACTAATGAATGAAAGAACAGAAAAATCCACATTTTTTTTGTGGATCTGGAAAAGGCATTCGACAGGATTAACAGAGAGGACATTTGGAAAAAACTATACCTTATCAAGTTCAAATTGAGATCAATCAATTTCAAATTGAGGCCAAAAAAGTTCAAATTGGTACCAATCAATTTCAAATTGAGACTAAACCAAATCAAGTTGACACTAAACAATATCATGTTGAGAGTAAACAAATAAAATTGTTATTGTTTAGTGTCAACTTGATTTTGTTTAGTATCAATTTGAAATTGATTAGTCTCAATTTGAAATTGATTGGTATCAATTTGAACTTGATTGGCCTCAATTTGGAATTGATATGTCTCAATTTGAACTTGATTGGTGTCAATTTGAACTTGAAAAGGTATAGAAGAGAAAGGAGCGGAAGAGGCAATGATATATGTAATCAAAAACATGTATAGTGAAAACAAAAACAAAGCAAGAACAAACAATGAAGAATAAAAAACATTCGCCACAAAAGAAGGACTAAAACAGGGATGAGTGCTGAGCCCATTGCTATTTACAATAGTACTGGACAACGCAATGAAAAAAGCAAAAAAAAAATATGAGGCAGCTACAGATCGGATTCTGGAAAATGGCAAGAATACGGCTAGCAGAGTTATTATTTGCTGAAGACATGGCTATAATTGCAGAAACATAGAAGGACCTTCAACACAACATTGGGAATATAGCACAAAGATCTAACGGAAATTAACATCAGGATAAACCTTAACAAAACGAAGACCATGATAATAACTAAGGAGAAGGAAAAACACGAAATAAAGTTACAAGATAAGAAGTTAGAACAAGTTGAACACTACACATATCTTGGGACTATAATAGAGAGTAACGGAAAAATAGAAAAAGAAGTAGACGACAAAGTAAGCAAAACAGGAGAGATTTTTAATATGCTGAAATATACATTTCCCAACAGGAAAGAAATAGCAAGCAACACAAAAATAGAAATCGTCAAAAAAATTAAAATATTGAAATATGAAATATGAAAAATACATTTCTCAACAGGAAAGAAATAGCAAGCAACAAAAAAAAAAGAAATCGTCAAAAAAGTTATAAAACCAACACTAACGTATAGCAGCGAATCGTGGACTATGACAGGAAAGCAAAAAATAGCATTAACGCGATGGAAATGAGATTTCTCAGAAAAAATGAAAATAAGACCAGAAGGGACAGAATAAGAAACGAGACATACAGAAATAACCTAAAGATAAGATCAGTCAATGATAAAATAAAAGAAGGACAGATGAGATGGTTTGGACATATATGCAGAATGAACGAGGTAAGAATTACCAAGAGAGTATATGAGGCAAGATCAACAGGGAGAAATCATAGAGAAAGACCAAGAAAAGAATGGAATAACACAATAAGAAGAGGCGAGGAGAAAAGGGAGTTCCTGGGAAGAGCTAAAGGAACGGACAAAAGGTAAGAAGAAGTGGAGGGAATACTATCGAACAGAATAAATGTAAATGTAATGTAAATGTAAATGTAAATGTAAATGTAAATGTAAATGAAAATGTAAATGTAAATGTAAATGTAAATGAAATGTAAATGTAAATACTATGATGTAAAAGAAAGCCTTACACCGAAAGGTAGAAACGTGGCTGATTAAATAAATAAATAAATGAAATATAAAGAGGTGTCCTTAGATATGAACGTAAACTACAGTACTCATGTGAAGGAGAGTTGTTCTGACATATGCAATTAGTACACACACATATCAAATAGACATGTTCTGTAATATGAATTTACTACTGACACATATCAAATGGAGGTGTTCTGATATATGCAATTGGTACAAACACATATCAAATAGACGTGTTCTGAAATATATAATTAGTGCACACACATAATATGTATATTTATATTATAAAATTTTACGTACAATTCTTATGTTTTAATTAAATATTAAATAATAATAATAATAATAATAATAATAAGTTTTATTGTCATCTTAAAATGACTCGTCATACATAATACATATAAATACAGTAATACAATATCAAAAGTAAAACATGAGATGAACACAACATACAAGCACAAAACAATCACATGTCCTCCGAATCTGTATATTCAAAAAGCTCTTTCAAGCTGTAGAAGCAACCCTCTAGTAGAAATTGTTTAAGATTTTGTTTAAATGCAATCAGACCAGAGATCTTTTTAATTCTTGATGGAATTGCATTCCAAATATGGCTGCCTGCACAGAGCGGTGACTTCTTATATTTGGTGAGGTGGTAGGGCGGAATATAAATATTATGCGCTTGCCGGGTGGCGTAGGTGTGCTTGTCCTCACAGAGTGTGAATTTGGCACGATGTTTGTGCACATAAGTCGCCAGTTTGTACACATAGATGCAACTAAGTGTTAGAACATTCTGACCCCTGAAAACAGCTCTGCAGGTATCCCTGGGTGGAATATTATAAATTATTCTTATGACCCTTTTTTGCAGTACGAAAACGCGTTGCAAATCCCTGCTCTGACCCCACACCAGTATGTTAAAACTCAAAAATGGATATACTAGAGCATAGTAAGCAGTAAGCAGATTTTTTTCTTCTAGTTCACGTTTCAAATTTATAATAGCAAACGTGGATTTTGCAACACGTGAGCAGGTATTTTCAATGTGTTCACCCCAGTCAAGATATTCGTCCACAATGACGCCCAATACTCTAGCGTTTTTGGTTAGTCCGAGGTGTTTGAAACACTGACTTTCGTATAAGTTTGCAGAATTGTATATATTCCTGAAGTATATGCAGGTAGTCTTGTTTAAATTTATTAATAGCATATTTTCATTACACCAACTTTTGAATTGGTTTGTGACAGATATTACTTTATTTTCGAGCCCTAAAGCACTGTCAGCCTCAATTACAAAAGACGTATCGTCTGCATATAATGTCACTTCTGCATTTTCAATATGTTCCGTCAAGTCATTCATGAACAATATGAAAAGCAGTGGGCCGATGACGGAGCCCTGTGCCACACCCAGCAATAGCTCGAATTCGCCTGACATTTCTCCATTACAACTGACAATCGACCTTCTGCCTGCTAGGTACGAACCTATCCAATCATTTATAGGATACCGCAGACCCAGAGATTCTAGTTTAGAAATAAGGAATTCATGGTTAACAGAGTCAAAAGCTGATGCTAAATCAAAGAACAACGCTATGACATGTTTGCCTCTGTCAAGCTTATCATTAACAGACTGGACAAAGTCCACCATTGCAGTCTCAGTCTCAGATCTGTCAGGCAAGAATCCATGCTGGCTGTCAGCAATTAGGTCAAGCGACAGTAGGAAACCCATTAATTTATTGCATATCGCCTTCTCAATTATTTTTGACAGGTGACTTAATAGGGTGATTTGTCGATAATTTCCTACAACTTTTGGATCTCCCTTCTTGAGAAGTGGAATAATTTTCCCCATTTTTAGCTGGCTAGGGAAAGTACCCGTGGATATTGACAGATTTGTAATATCTGCCAATATTCTAGATAAGATGTAATTGCAGTGCTTAATTAGTTTAAGAGGAATTTCGTCAAGACCATTAGAGAATTTGTTCTTCAAATTTAGAATAATTTCTGAAATTTCAGTTGCAGTTATTTCAGCAATGTAAATTGATTGATTTATATGTGCCGACGTGGTGCATCGCAGAGGTGGGTTTTTGCCATAGTGGCTATGTATTTTATTATTTACAGAGTCCCCGAAATGGGCCGCAAATGTATTGCAGATAATTGTGTTATCTACAATTTCCTCCTCGGACTCATTTACTAAGGTAATTTTATTGACTTTGGGCTTACAATTGCCTGTTACTTTTTTTACAATATTCCAATAGGTCTTTGATTTATTGTTTGATTCGCTAATTAGACGTTTATTACTTTCTATGTTGTGCTCTTTCAACTTTGAGAGAAATTCCTTCTTTAGATTATTGAATGATTCGGTGATTTCGTGAGCGTTTACATTTTTTTGTAACCAGTTCAAAAACTTTAGGTTTTTGTATTCTGCTGCAAGCTGCCCATATAACCCTTTGGAAGTTTTGTGGCGGGCAAAACTGGTCTTTTGTTTGGGACAACATACGTTAAGACACCAGTCAAATAGGTCAAGAAAATCGTGAACATACTCATTTACATTTACATAGTAATCACTTAGGTCATAGAAACGCATGAAAGTATACGCGAATTCATTCATGGTACGTTCGTTGAGAGTTCTACGGAAGCAAGTGACTACTTCAGCCGGTTGCTCATTTTCCGTTGATATTTTGCAGGTGAATACTTGACTGTTGTGGTCAGAGATGCACATATCTAAGACAGTACAGGTAGTACGTGATTTTATGTTTGTTATAATATAGTCTAGCTGCGTCTTTGAATGGAAACCCAGTCTGGAATCTATGCGCGTAGGCTCTTTTACCAGCGAACACATATCGAACGACAAAATTAAGTCATGTAGAGCTTTGGTATAACCGTTCCGAGAGTTGAGGCCATCTACACTCAAGTCGCCAGCTAGCACCACATTTTTAAATGTCAGCACGGAATAGTTCAGGACAAGAGCTAATTTGTCTAAGAATACGTTAAAATCCCCTTCGGGAGGGCGGTATACACAAATAATACAAGTATTTTTCAAGAAACAGGCACCTGATAGTTCGATACACATTTCACTTGAGGTCTGTTTAATAAAGTCAATTTCATTGTAGTATTGAAGTTCATCAGACTTCACGAATATTCCACTACCTCCATGCGCATGGTGCAATCTGGTGAAGCACGATACTGGGAAGTAATTGTCGATACACATCACACTTTTCTGAGTATCGGTAAGCCAGTGCTCGCTGATACATAGTACTGAAGGCGTTAATTCTTCGTTGGTTAAAGCTACTTTTAGCAGTTGCGTCTTGTTGGCCAGTCCACGAACATTGGCGTGTACTATCTGTAGATTATTTAAATTTCAATAAATGCCCGAATAAATGAAGTGTGTAAATTGAGTGCGTAAATGTAGTGTGATATATAAAGAGGAGGTGTCCTTACATATTAACGAAAACTGTAGTACTCATGTGAAGGAGTGTTGTTCTGAAGTATGTAATTAGTACACACACACATAAGAAGTATGCTTTGCTATGTTATTGTTAGGGTTTAATTATTTTAACACAATAATTATGATTTACCCCACGTTGAGGGTGCTAAATGCTACGTTATAGACAATGCCCCACGCTCGGGTGTTTAAAATGTGCTGTTATACTAAGTTTATTAACTGCGTAGATTTATTATTGGGTTGATAATTATGAATCATAAAATTGTTACTTACTTTTGTTGTTATGAATTTTATTATTTCAATTTTTCTCTTTTCTCAGGGTCAAAAAGTGGGATCAAAATAAATTAGATGGCAGACAAAGAATATTTATTTAAAACAATATTTATTATAATATTAAATATTTAGATAATTGATAACAAAACAAACACTACACTAATTCGATATGAAACAAAATGAACGCTTGACAATAGAAAGCAAGTGCTATTACTAATTAACAAACTAACACTATCAATATTTAGTAACAATAATTCCCTAAACTCCTAATTCGCACAATTAACTCCCTAATTGAGTAGTAATTTTAGTAAATTCTACATGGCATTCATATTCATATTGATGGTGAATAGCGGCAACTCGAAGTGGTGATCGGCAATCCTGGTTGCAGATGTCGAATCAGTAAATTCGGTTAACTCGGCACCAATTCCCTCAATTCAAAGTCCTGCTGTCCTTGGTTGATCCTCTTTTATAGTTGACGTTCTCGCTGAATCGTCTTTGGGGTTGAAGTTCTCGTTGAATCCTCTTGGACTTCTTTCAGCTGTTCCGTGTCTGTTGGTAATGATTCCCTAGTTCACGTCGAGTGTTTAAAGATGCTCGAACGCAAATAATCACTGTCCCGAAATTGATTATCTCCGCGTAAACCAAACGTAAATCAAACTGTTTTTGAATAACGCGTGAATGTAAATAACTATTGGTTGACGATATTTGTTTGTGTACAACTGCTTTCTTTTTCTCTGCTGACCGACGTGGATGCTCCGGGATCTATAGCGAATCTGATTGTTTATCGGCGTTCAGCCTTTTTAAAACCTCGGTTAAACAAGTGATTTTCGCTTGTTAAAATCCGCCTACGTTGATCCAAATAAGCGTGTAAATTGTCGAGTTGCTACCCGAATCCAGTTTGTAACTACGGCAACGAATCAACAAATTATAATTATGATTATAATTATCCATATACCGGTCAAGCCATAATTCCAATTGTGATTTCAATCCGGTATTCGAGATCCTTGTATATTTCTGCTTCTATCCGAATGTCGAACGTCTTTGTACGATGAGTTTGAATTTTCCATTGAATTTTATACATATTAATGACTCATTACAATTATTTTACGTTAATTGTGCCCTGAATTCATTATAATTTTAGCTATACAAATCCTATTTGACTACCTAAGTAATCCTATTAATATCTAAATACCCTAAATCTAATATATTCAGTAACATTTTCTATAAACAAAATCGTATGTAACGTATACTACAAAATAACAAATTAAATCTATTAAATAACATCACAACTTATATTATAAAATCTTACGTACTATTCTATTGTTTTATTTAAATTTCAACAATTTCCCGAATAAATGAATTGACTACTTGAAGTGTGAAGTGCTTCACATAATTACAAACCTTCCACAATCTCCCATCACCACATCAATATCAATGTCTGACGAATTAGCTATGAAAACAAGCTGCTAGCAGTCTACATTACAACCAATTCATGCCATTCGCATACACGCTCAGATGCGAAGCGTTCATCTCGCCACATCATCTCGTATCGCATCTGAAGTGATTGTTCTTTTCTCTTCCCCCTTTGTTTACCAGCATCCGTTATATGCGTTGTCGTACTGAAGCACCGTACAAACCGTAGTTTGCTTGCATCAAACAGTCGATTCCACGAGAAGCGAGCTATTCTTCCATCCCCAGGGACCATCCACTTATATATTTCATTTTCTGGACAAATATGTACATGAGCGCATCCATAGAGCAGAATAACTATGGGATTTAAAAAAAATGAAAGCATTGATAAGGCTGGAATTATTTCACAAAAGTATAACATTGTATCAGAATATATCACAATTGTATCCAGAATTGTAACAGATACATTTTTTTGTACCTAGATACAGATACATATACTTTAGAAAAAAAATTATCTAGATATATATTGTGATGTTATTTAATAGATTTAATTTGTTATTTTATAGTATACGTTAGATAGGATTTTGTTTATAGAAAATTATACCGAATATATTAGATTTAGGGTATTTAGATATTAATAGGATTACTTAGGTAGTGAAGTAGGATTTGTATAGCTAGAATTACAATTAATTAAGCGCACAATTAACGTAAAACAATTATAATGAATCAGTAATATGTATAAAATTCAATGGAAAATTCAAACTCATCGTACGAAGACGTTCCACATTCGTATAGAAGCAGAAACATACACGGATCTCGAATATCAGATTCAAACCACAATTGGAATTATGGTTTCACCAGTATATGGATAATTATAATCATAATTATATTTCGTTGATTCGTTGCCGTGGTTACAAACTGGATTCGGGTAGCAACTCGACAATTTACACGCTTATTTGGATCAACGTAGGCGGATTTTAACAAGCGAAAATCACTTGTTCAACCGAGGTTTTAAAAAGGCTGAACGCCGATAAACAATCAGATACGCTTTAGATCCCGGAGCATACACGTCGATCAGCAGAGAAAAAGAAAACAGTTGTACAGAAACAAATATCGTCGAATAATAGTAATTTACATTCACGCGTTATTCAAAAACAGTTTGATTTACGTTTTGTTTAAGCGGATATAATCAATTTCAGGACAGTAATTATTTGCGTTCGGGCATCTGTAACACTCGACGTGAACTAGGGAATCATTATCAACACGGAACAGCTGAAAGGAGTCCAAGAGGATTCAACGAGAACTTCAACCCCAAAGACGATTCAGCGAAAACGTCAAGCATAGAGAAGGATCAACCGAGGACAGCAGGACTTTGAATCAAGGGAATTGGTGCCGATATAATGATTCGACATCTGCAACCAGGATTGCCGATCACCACTGCGAGTTGCCGCTATTCACCAGGAATATGAATATCAATTCCAGGTAGAATTTACTAAAATTACTACCCAAGTAGGGATTTCATTGTGCGAATTAGGAATTTGGGGAATTATTGTTATTAAATATTGATAGTGTTAGGTTGTTAATTAGTGATAGGACTTGCTTTCTATTGCCAAGCGTTCATTTTCTTTCATAGTGAATTAGTGTAGTGCTTGTTTTGTTATCAATTATCTAAATATTTAATATTATAATAAATATTAATTAAAATTTATATTATTTGCCTGCCATCTAATTTATTTTGATCACAATTTTTGCCACTGAGAAGAGAGAAACTAGAAAATAAAATAAAATATAAATAATATTAAAATTTATATAATAATATAAATAAATAATAAATATAAACAAAGAAGTGAGGTAAAAATTTAAAGAAGGAATTCTCTCAATAATTAATCAATAGCTAATTGTATGTAATTCACGTGAAATGCAGTGTAACATATACATGTTTTATTGTATCTAGATACAAATAAAGATACTTCAGAAAAAATGTATCTAGATACAACTTTAGGTACTCATGCAAGAATGTATCTAGATACATATCTAGATACTTGAATTGTATCTAGATACTGAATCTAGATACATGTATCTAGATACTGTATTTAGATACATGTATTTAGATACATTACAACACCAATTGTATCAGAACTTCATAAATAGCAATAGTTTTCTGCATAATGATACAAAAAGTGTGTCAAATTTAATAAAACGCTTTCAATATTTCTCTTTTGGGATATTTAAGTGATGCAAATTCTGTAATATCAAAGTGCCAGGAATAAAAGTAAACGATCCCGTATACTAAGAGGGGATGCTCTTAAAGAACCCGATATGGATAAAGTGAATTCCATAAAGGCAACATCATCAAATGTAGATCGCTGCATGCAAACGGTAATTAACCATAGCAGCAGAAATGCGCTGTTATTACATAAATAAGTAACTAGTATTAGACCATGCAATATAACTTTATGAATTCAACAATTACATCTCATAATTTTGGCTGTTATTACATAAATAAGTAAGAATTCTACTAACTAGTATTAGTCCATGCAATATAACTTTATGTATCCAACAATTACATCTCATAATTTTGACGTCATAAATGCTTTCAGTTTGCAATATAATTGATGTACGTACGTACAATAAAATCTACTGCCCATCATACTCGGATATTATCTTGTTCCATAGCCGAGATCCTGAATTTTAATTTAAACGGAATTCCCAACGATTCTGACGACATTTAATTATACCGGAAGTGGACCACTTTGCGATCAGGCTTTCTCTGAATTCGATTACCAACATCTCAGATGTCGCGATTGTGTAGTGAGTGGAAGCTAGTTGGTGCTTAATTGGTTCTTGGGGAGTGAAGGTAGCTAGAAATTGAGCTCGAGTAAAGATCAGCTGCTGAATAGTAACGCAGATATTATTATCTAACATAACCTGATGTTTATCATTTATATTTTATATAACAATTATGACAATATTTGAACATTTGAACATTATAATTTGTGACCTCACGTATAACCTGTACGTCTAATAAAGGATTTATTATTATTATTATTATTATCATCATTATTATTATTATTATTATTATTATTATTATTATTATTATTATGCTCTAGTACAGCGATGGCGAACCTATGACCCGTGGGTCACACACTGACACACGTAACTATTTCAGGTGACCCACATTTCTTGGTAAAGTTGAATCAAATCAAATCAAATCAAATCAATATTTTCAATATTTATTCATGAATAATGAAATACAGACAATATACAAATTAGCCATATTTGAAAATATCCACACGTTTATGACAAAACTTGATATTTTCAGTAATGATTTGAGAATGCAACTAGGTAATGCAATATTTTCCATGCCTACAAAGTCATTTTCATGAAACGAAATATTTTGAAGATTCTGGAAGATATTTCAACAGTTTATGAATTTGGAAAGTACATTACCATTCATTTTGGACTGTTTTTGGAATTAACCTAGTTCATTTGGTTAAAACTTCATAATTTAGAAATGGAATTGGTGGAATTCCAAAATAGTTTTATGTGGAAAAACAAATTCGACGAGTTATCTACAGAATTTGAAAATCATGTTCTCTTCGTTAGGACTTGATAATTTAGAAATGGAATTCCAAAATAGTTTTATGTGGAAAAACAAATTTGATAAATTATCTACAGAATTTAAAAATCAAATTGATAATAAGGATGCAACAATAGAACAAATACCTGAGATCATTATATTGAGAAAATGGGACTCATTCTGGAAGATTCTGGATTCTGGAAGATATTTCGACAATTTATGAATTTGGAAACTACACTACCATTCATTTTAAACTATTTTTGGAATTAACCATGTTCATTTGGTAAGGACTTGATAATTTAGAAATGGAACTGGTGGAATACCAAAATAGTTTTAAGTGGAAAAACAAATTCGATAATTTATCTACAGAATTTCAAAATCTTGTTCACTTAATTAGGACTTGATATTTTAGAAATGGAATTGGTGGAATTCCAAAATAGTTTTATGTGGAAAAACAAATTGGATCATTTATCTACAGAATTTCAAAAAAAAAATGAGAATAAGGACGCAACAGTAGGACAAATCCCTGAGATCATTATATTGGGAGCATGGAACTCCATTACCTGATACATTCGGTGAAATAAAGAATTTTGCTAATGTTCTTTTAGCTATGTTCGGTTCAACATATGCGTGTGAAAAACTATTTTTGTCAATAAATTTTATAAAATCTGCGAATGAATCAAATTTATGAACTCTAAATGTGAACCCAATATATTAAGGAGATATAAGAAGAAAATGTCTGAAAATGAACAGGAACACATATTCCATGAAATATTATATCTTTTTTAAATACCGAACAGGTCGATTTTTATTATTTATTGCGTATTTTTTGACGCATTTAGAAAAATTATAACGTCAGTAATTTTCGACTTGTGACGTCATTGGCATGTTTTTAAATAGAATTTTTTAATTTAATTTTTATTTCATGAAAAATTCAATTAGGTATAAATAAAACACATTACTTCGTTAGTATCACATGAAATTATGTATTGATTTGTTACTAGTTTCGACTACTTAAGTAATCATTATCAAACAGAGTAATCATTATCAAACAATAAATAATTGTATGTGATACTAACAGAGAAATGTGTTTTATTTATAATTAATAAAATTTATCACGAAGTAGAAGCCACCACCATTCAAAATTCAATTAGGTAATTTACTAAATTAATGTTTATTTTATTTTAGCGAAATAACTGACATTTTCTTGACAGTTTTAGAAAAAATTTGAAAGTTTCAGATATTTTCTTAATTATTACTGGCAGTTGTAAGACATTTTGACTATTATTACTGATTATTCTCAGATGTAATGGCAAAATATAAAAGTGCAGAATTTATAACCATTTTGTTTATCAGAAAACGTATGAAAACAATTATCATATTGCAGAACAGCTGTTTTCGTGTCCAACTAAGAAACAACACTAAAATCAAATGATTGCAAAGAAAATTTGATTTCATAAAAATCAAATGATTTCAAACCAATCATTTGATTTTTTTTACTTCTAGTTAGTTTCCGTTCAATTTTCGACATATTAAGAATAATTTCAGGAAATTTTCAAACCCTTTGGCAAAATTACTGCTGATTTCAAGACATTTTTGTACCCTAGAGTACAATTTTGCAACATTTTCTTAAAATTATTGGCTAAAAATCATTATAAATCATCATTTCAAAATATTTCAATTACAAATATTATGTAATTGTAGTAACAATTGATTGTAATCACCTGGTTAGACTTTTTTTGTGTAATGTGGAAATAAATAAAAAATTATATCTTTGCTAAATAAATCAGATTTTTTCTATTGTAGTGAAATTACTGGCATTTTTCAGACAGTTTTTGACAAATGTTAGTGCTTCTGACAATTATTACTGGTAATTTGGAAACATTTGAACTATTATTAGTTTTTATTTTTACAATCGAAACTAACATACATTTTATGGTAAAATATTTAAAAAAAATGTTTAAAATCGCCAAAATGCAGAATTCGTAACTATTTTCTTTGACAAAACATGTAAGATTAAAGTATGTAATGAAACAACAAAATCATACAAATGAAATGATGGCAAACCAAATTTGATGTTTTTTTTCTAAACTCGAGTTAATTTAGAGGCAATTTTCGACATATTAAGAAGTATTTCTGGAAATTTTCAAACTCTGGCAAAATTACTGCTGATTTTATGACAATTTGGTACCCTGAAGTACAATTTTGAACAGGACTGTTAGCTTCAAATTATTATAAATCATCATTTCAAAATATTTCCATCAAAAATATTATGTAAATTGTAGATGACCTGGTTAGACTTTTTTTTATACCATGTGATAATAAATTAAATATTATATCTTTGCTAAATAAATTAGATGTTTTCTATTTTAGTGAAATTACTGACATTTTTCAGACAGCTTTTGACAAATGTCAGTGGTTCTGACAATTATTACTGGCAATTTTGAAACGGTTTAACTAATATCGGAACTAAGATACATTTTATGTCAAAATATAAAAAAAATAATGTTCAAAATCACCAAAGGTGCAGAATTTAGTAACTATTCTTTAAACAAAACATGTAAAAATCAAATATGTAACAAAACAACAAAATCATAAAAATCAAATGATTACATCCCAAATTTGATTTTTTTTAATTCTAGTTAGTTTACTGGCAAATTTCGACATATTAAGAATTATTTCTGGAAATTTTCAACACTTCGGCAAACATACTGCTGATTTTAAGACTTTTTTGTACCCTGAAGTACAATTTTGGAGCATTTTCTTAAAATTGTTAGCTTAAAATCATTATAAATCATCATTTAAATGCATTTCAATTACAAATATTATGTAAGTTGTAGATCACCTCGTTAGACTTTTTTTGTGCAATGTGGCAATAAATAAAAAATTATATCTTTGCTAAATAAATTAGATTTTTTTCTATTTTAGTGAAATTACTGATATTGTGCAGACAGTTTTTGACAAATGTTAGTGGTTCTGACAATTATGATTGTCATGTGGCAATAAATAAAAAAATAATCTTTCCTAAGTAAATTAGATTTTTTCTCTATTTTAATGAAAATACTGACATTTTTCCGACAGTTTTTGACAAATGTCAGTGGTTCTGTCAAATATTACTGGAAATTTTTAAACATTTTAACTATTATTACTTATTATTTTTGAAATCGCAATTAAGATACATTTTATGGCAAAATATAAAAAAGTTAATGTTTAAAATCACCAAAAGTGCAGAATTTGTAACTGTTTTGTTTAACAAAACATGTAAGATTCAAGATTGTAACAAACAAAAAGATCAAATGTTTGCTAACCAAATTTGTTTTTTTTATTTACAGACATTTTGAAAATGATTACTAATTTTCAAAATTTTAACAATTATTTCTGGCAATTTACAGACATTTTAGCAATACTACTTCCGATTTTAAGACATTATAGTACCGTAGACTGAAATTTTAAAACAATATCTTCAAATCGTTACCTTAAAATTATTATAAATCACCATTTCAAAACATTTTATTAAAATTAGTAGCAGTCTTCAGGTACTTTTGCAACATTTAAAATCTACTACAGTTTGGCTAAATTACTGATAATTTTCAGATATTTGACATTTATTATTAAAAATTTTTTAGATGTATTTGCAAAATATTTAAAAAAATAACAGTAAAATTGCCAAAAATTGTAACTATTTTGTTTCACAAAAAAATGTTAACACTTTGGCAAAATTACTACTGATTTTAAGACATTTTACAATTTTGAAACATTTTCTCATAATTAAAAAAGAATCAAGAATATAACCCACAACACAATCAAATGTCTGCTAACCATTTTTTTAAATTATTTACTGACATTTTGATAATTATATTACTGCTAATTTTTGACATTTTAACAATTATTTCTGGCAATTTACACATATTTTTGCAATACTACTACCAACTTTTAGACATTTTAGTACCTTAGGTTGAAACTTTAAAATAATATCTTGAAATTATTACCTCAAAATTATTAGAAATCACTATTTCAAAACATTTTTTTTTTAAATTAGTAGCAGTCTTCAGGAATTTTTGCAACAACCTATGACATTTTAGCTAAATTACTAATAATTTTCAGACATTTGACATTTATTACTAAAAATTTTTAGACGTATTTGCAAATTATAAAAAAATAACATTAAAATTGCCGTAATTGCAAAAAATGTAACTATTTTGTTTAACAAAAAAAATGAAGAATTGTCGATTTGTAGATCACTTGGTTAGAAAGAAATTAAATGTTTGCAAACGATATTTTAATTATATAATATATTAACCAAATTATTATCATTAATAAGAATTATTTAGATTATATGAGAGAACTTTTATCACTATTCGGAAAAGTAGAAGTTCAACATGACATTGCAAAATATGAAGTCCATTCTCCAAATATGGAGAAACTATTATCCTTTTTAAAGAAGAATGAATTCAATTCCTTATTAGGTAAAATGGAAAAGTTTTCGATTGTATGAAGTATGACTTTTTCTATTAAAAATTTGTGAAACTTTACTGTTTAAGTGTTTTATTTATACTAATTTAAAGAATTATTTAATAATAATTTCTTAATATTGATATTGCAATATTTTGCACGTATTCTAAAATTGATTAAATGTATGAACGTGCTTAAATATGCGATTACTAAAATATTAATTAACTAATGCTGGTGATAATTTAATGCTGGTGATTTTTTTGTTAATTTTAGTACAACGAAATTCATTATCATACGCGATTGCTAAATATTAATATTTTTTATTGGTGATAATTTAATTGTGGCGCTTTTTGTGTTTTAATAAAACGAAATTCATTATCAATCTAATTATGATGAACAAGTCATCCCTTAAGTTTTCGGGTTAATTAAGTTACATCTGCGGTTCTTTGTGGATGAAATGAACCTCGTTACCCCGGATCGGTTCGGACGGGAATGAGGGCGCCAGAATATAAGGGATAAGGTAATGGTGATGGATTTTAAGGGTGCGAATGAAATTTAGCAGAAAAATGTCGGATGCCGGGATGACCCATTTCAGAAATCTATCATTTGTTAATTAATTGACAAAAATGGATTCGGGGTTCAATTTAAAAGTTCCACAGTAATTATTTACACAACAGATATTAATTATTTTGAAATGAATACAGTTTTCAACGTTATAGCTACAGATAATTAAGATGTAAATGTATGATTTAAGTTTTATGCACTATTTTAGATAGTACTTATTAGTTGCAAGCAGTTAGACTGTGGGAGTTCTAACTCTAATTTATATCATAAATAAATTTAATATTATGACTAACTTTAGATAGTACTTATTTGTTCCAAGTAGTTAGACTGTGGGAGTTCCAACTCAATTAGGTTGTGTTGTTTTTGCTGTGGTTTTAAGTAATTGACAACTTTTATTCATAGAAATTTGAATTTTGAGAAGGCGACTTCAATATTAAAGGAAAATGATGGGCATGAGTTAGTGGGTTATTCTGTCTTCGAGAGTATTTGCTTACAAAATAGGTTACTAAGGCCCGTATCTATAGTTCGTACTTGAGCATGAGTACGACTCAAGTCGTATATTTGGTTGTTTATTTTCTATATACGGTTATGCACCAAATGTAACCAAATATACGACTAGAGTCGTACTCAAGATACGGGCCTATGTCACTCAAATTAGTTATTCCATAATGGATAGTGGTACAACTTTGAAAGCTTTGCAATTATGTACTTTGAAACGTACGCTTCATATTCCCAATGTCATCTTCTGCTACAGATTGATACAATACTCAAAACTCTTTTGTTTTTTGGCAGCAATATCCGTGTAAGCAGTTTCAATTCAGTTAATGGCTTCCTTCCGGAATCCACGTAAATACAAGCAGATTGTTGCGTTTGTTCGCCCTCCTCTGTTTTCATTGGAATCCCGGTAATTAACGCAAGCTCGCCGATTGTCATCCGGCCATTGTTTGCCAACAATCGAATGTTTCATTACTATAGACAGCCTGGCTGTTGCCTCAGCAAATGCTAATTCCCGCCGTGTACATGCAATTAACGTCTTCTCCTGAATCGCTGATTGCCGTTTTATTTACCTAATCGCACCCGAAGGCCGGGGGCACGTGCAAGATCAGCGGCATCGCCTAGGAGGGCACATAGCACAATGCATGATGATGGTGTCCTAATTAGTCAAGTATCATCCGAAAAGTTAATTAATTAGTTTGGGCAAGTGATTACGCAGATAAACTCTGGTGGCAGAAGCATCCGCACTGGAGTCTGGATGCGGGCTCAGTTCAGATAATTAGCCGAGAAGCGATCTTTATCAAGTATTGCGTATTGATAATTGCGGATTTAATGAGTTTCCAGATGCACTCGCTGTTTGAACGATTCCGAGCTTCCTCAATTAATAAGCGAATATTATAAAACAGCCAAGGATGTGCGACAATTCATTGGAAGCGGAAAATTATCAGGATAATGAATATCGCATTAAATTTTGGATTGGACATTTGGATTTGCGAGAATTTGAAAAAGTAAATTAGAAATTATACATTATTGAATGATCACCATGACAACGATTATGAATTGTCAGACGACGCTGTGAATTTTCAAGTTCTGAAGAACGACAAACGAAAAATCAATAATAGAAAAGTGACTGTCTGGTCGGTGTTTATAAATATGGCCGATGCCACCAGACGTTCCAGATTGCATTCGTTCCCGCTAAAGCTCACGTCTCAATGCGGAAGAAACGGAAGATGGTTTAGAAACAAACAGTATCGTTACGCCGATAACTGTTTCCGTTGTGGAAAGTAACAAACATAAGTGCTACAAGTGTGTGTGTACGAACACAAAACAAACCATTTTGAAACTGCAATCATTTCGCATCCGATCAAATCTCCGCATCTGAGTGATAATTTGGGAAACCAAATTAAAAATAATTCGTTTCAATACACCGATATTAGTTTCCTTTAGTGAAATAGACCAAACAAGTAGAGCAACGAACAATTTTGTGCGTACGCGAAGGAAATAAATTCGGAAACAGCTGATATATTCGAAGAGAGGAATTTGCAAGAGCATTGTCACAAAAGAGGACTTGCTGAGAACGTGGCAGAAGAATGAATGAGGACATCTTCTTGAAGAGGAATAGGCAGAGAGCATCGACGCAGGGAAGACATCATCATAAAATTTCGCAGAACTGAGGAGTGAATTTCTCATAATTTAATAGATTGCAACCAGAGGGCCAACTGTCACTACAAGTTACACATAAAGTTCCGTGAATAAAACTAAACTGCAAAGATAGAAATATACAATTTTATTTAACTCAGATCCATTAATTGTGTAATTTAGAGTCAATAGGGAAGTTTTGTTAAATAAATTAGAAGTTATAATTTGTTAGTTGTTGATTTCGTTTGTTTTCTTTTGGTCAGATGTTTGATATTGATTTTTGTGTTCTTGATTGTTTGTTTACATTTTATTTTAATTAATTATTTATTAATTAATTAATTATAATAAATTTATTTAAATTTAATTTAGGGTAAACTACCTAGTTATTGACACAGTGAATTAATTAGTTAGTAAAATCATATCATAAAGTTTGTATCAGCATAGAACAGCTTCTATTATGTTATTGTAATGTATTAAAGTGTGTTGATGGTGTAGCAACAAATTCATTTATTTATATTTTGCGAGATAATAATTTGCATTACATTTTAAATATACTTACCATAAAGTTCAGTAATTGGCATAAATAAACCTGTTATTGGCAGTGTTTTCTACTATGCCTTTTCAAGTTCAAATTAAGACCAATCAAGTTCAAATTGAGACCAATCAATTTCAAATTGAGGCCAATCAAGTTCAAATTAATACCAATCAATTTCAAATTGAGACCTATCAATTTCAAATTGAGACTAAACAAAATCAATTTGACACAAAACAATATCAATTTGCATAATACATTTTATTTGTTTACTCTCAACTTGATATTGTTTAGTGTGAACTTGATTTTGTTTAGTCTCAATTTGAAATTGATTGGTCTCAATTTGAACTTGATTGGCCTCAATTTGAAATTGATTGGTCTCAATTTGAACTTGATTGGTCTCAATTTGAACTTGAAAAGTATAGTTATTGGCATACATTATTTATATAGTAAATGTACTGGGGTATCTAATTAATTAGGTAGATAGTTACTAAGTAGCGCTGTCATGATTACTCATCATACATTGTTTCCTACTGCTAGACATATGTAGGTATTAATTCAATTCTGAAAAGAATACAGAATACAAAAATCTTGATTGTATTTAGTTAACACAACTTTTTGGAGCAACTTTTACATATAAGTGGTATTACGTATAATTTCTGCCTTTGTAAACCAATCTTGTGATATTGTCGTTTACAAATAATACACATGATGCCTCTATGTACACAATTTATGTTGCGAGTGCTTATAGAACATAATCCTAATGTCACAACAACGTTACTTTTGGTAGATGTGGTATTTAAAGGAACAATCTCTATACATCTGAACCTTCCACTTATATTTGGGCACATACTTCGTCTTCGCC
Organism: Othius punctulatus; assembly: GCA_951805005.1. Taxonomy (NCBI): domain Eukaryota; kingdom Metazoa; phylum Arthropoda; class Insecta; order Coleoptera; family Staphylinidae; genus Othius; species Othius punctulatus. The sequence goes on from OX638144.1 coordinate 17,571,100, forward strand.
AAAAATATTTCCTACGTGTTTTTGTTTTGTTAGAACAGCAACATTACTGTCATTACTGTTTATAGAAGGAGCCTGTGATCTCTTTGAATCTGCAACTTGTATTTTGGTACATACATCCTCTTCGCCACAAATTTTTTCGTACGTGTTTTCATTTTACAACATTTTTGCTCTCCAGAATTTACTGCTATATGTGATAAAATGTTTATATTTATATTCTTTCTTTTTCTTTTATATTACCTCTTCAGACTCTTTTACCTTCTTTCTTTTGTTATGAGTAACTGCTAAGTTTTCTTTTTTCTTCGTTCGTTATATTCTTTTATTTTCCTTCTCTTGTTGTTGTTGTTGTTTTGGCATTTTCTATTTATCTTGAATTTGTTTCCATCCAGTTGAGGTTATCACTTATGGCAATTGTTCAATATTTCTTTTGTTTTTTCTCTCTGGCGTCTGAGGCCATGACAGGAAATCTTGTAGCTCTAAAGATTGATTATTGTCGATTATGTTGTCGATTTCGGCATTCTCAAATATTTATTCTAAAATTATGTTTTTATTAACTTCTTGGACTAATATTAGCAACGTGTCGTGATTATTATTTTCGTTTGTCACTGAAGTAATTTTCGAAATGAATCTAGTGTATTCATAAGACACCGAATTATGATTTAATAATTCAGTTTGATTATTATTTTCAATATTAGAATCATCATAATTTGATGATTTGATAATTTGATGTTTCATTTGCTTGGGTATTGTATGTATAAGTTGGCTCTTTATCTTGATTTTCTTTGTTATCTGTTACACCTGTAGTATCACTACACCTTTTCAAGTTCAAATTGAGACCAATCAAGTTCAAATTGAGACCAATCAATTTCAAATTGAGATCAATCAATTTCAAATTGAGGCCAATCAAGTTCAAATTGATACCAATCAATTTCAAATTGAGACCAATCAATTTCAAATTGAGACTAAACAAAATCAAATTGACAGCAAACAATATCAAGTTGAGAGTAAACAAATCAAATTTATTATGACAACTTGATATTGTTTAGTGTCAACTTGATTTTGTTTAGTCTCAATTTGAAATTGATTGGTCTCAATTGATTGGTATCAATTTGAACTTGATTGGCCTCAATTTGAAATTGATTGGTCTCAATTTGTACTTGATTGGTCTTAATTTGAAATTGATTGGTCTCAATTTGAACTTGATTGGTCTCAATTTGAACTTGAAAAGGTATAGTATTACCGATGTCAAACGTTTTCCAGAGGTTGTACAAAATATCATTTCCTTTATCTTGAACCTACAAAATATCATTTCCTTTATCTTGAACCTTATACGATTTCATATTTTTCAGCCGATTTATTTTGATTTCACCAAGACTATCACAAAATGACTAAAAACTTAGAACGTCATTTTCTACTTCGTGAATATCAGCTGATAGACAAAGTTCTCCTGAATGAAATCCATTTCTTTCAGGCTTAACTAAGTCTACAATCTTCTTCAAAATAAGTGAAAACTTTTCTTTCGTCATTTCGACCATAGGTTCATTATCGCTTATGCTAATGCCCCAAATTTTGGGAACAGATTCACCAATGTTTGGTAGCAGTCTTTTGTAAGGGTAAATAATCATAGGCGGGGTAAGTTACCAGCTGCTGAGAACGTAAACATTACAGTTAAATTTTATTTCGCAACACCATTATCAACTTCGTAGACGTTCTTATATCCCTTTGGAGCTAATACCTTTCGTCCCTTTGGGTTAAGTAAAAAATAGGTTTCATCCCCATTATAGACTCTTTTAGAGTTATTTAAAATTGCAAAATACCATTTTTCTTTGAGGTAGAGTTCAAAATTGTTGAACCATTTCAACAAGACTTTACCCAAAATTCAAGCACTGCTTTGTGTTACAACTTCAGTTGCAGATTTCTGGTCATCTTTCCGCTTGGGATATCCTTTTCTTACACTTTCTGATATCCCATTTACTATGAGTGTTTCCTCGTCATTTGTTAGTACTGTTTTTGGACCATGACTGATTTTTGTGATTTTACCATACATTCATTTGTATTGTACTTCTGGGGACTCCAAATTGAACAGAGGCCTTTTTTCAGGACATGCCGTCCTCCACAGCTGCCAGTGCTAAGGCAATATCTTCTTCGTTATACTTCTTCTTGTATATCGTGAAAAAAATAATATAGTGAATACGCAGACGCTCAAAAATGTTTATATTAATTTATCATTTTTAAAAGAGAAGAAAATTTATTGTTGTTCATGTTACGGTAGCTTAATAAGAATAATAAATTATTGGAGTGTGCCAATAACTATATTAAAGTTAATTTGTTGGCAGAACCAGTTATTGGCATTCGTACCAATAACTGGAAAATAGCACGAAATATATGCTAGTGGTTGGCACCCTCATATAAAATAAAATCTACAACGTAGAGGTTATGTTAGTGCAAAAATATTAATGTATAAGCGTTCCTAATCAGGTAAAACATTGTTTGCAACAAAAATATTATTAATTTGTATTATTATTAAAAATCAAAAAAGTCTCCTACCTTAAGAATTTCGGAAGAAGAGACTGGTTTGAGGCACTTACTGTACTTGCTTTCACATTTGTAATAGTAAGAAGATAGTAAGAAATAGTAAGCTATAAACGCGCTATAACTTATTAATAACGATGCATGTTGTCTGATTGTGCTACTATACTTTAACGTTAGTGTTTTAAATTCTAGGTGCTTAATATCAATGATTTTCTTCTTAGATGCCCATAATAGGTATTTATGCAACTGGGCAGTTTACCCTACCTGTCGTCAATCTAATTTATTCTAACCTACTCGAGAACTTGAGATAAAGAGCGAACCCAATATAACATAGCATTTTTGGAGCCTGAACGTGAGGCTACACCAATAGAATAACATAGCAGATTCTTGATAATAAACATTGTAAACCAATACCGTTATTGCCAGTTTCCGGAATACCAGGTGCATAATGAAGAAGTTAAAAAACATCGGCGCAGGTCTGTAAATCCGCTGACAACTCTAAATTTTTACATGCCCTACTGTTGCATTGACTTAACTTTACACCCGTGCAGAATTAGATTCCAAGAAATAGTTGCTTTGCGAATAAGTTTCTAATTTTCCATCTAACTCCACGTGCAGCATGCAATAACATAAGCATTCAAATTGAATCGGCATAGAAACACTTAAAACTTCCGAATCAAATTCTGCTGCAAGCGTAAGACCAACAAAATAATTTTTGTAGCAAACTGGACGACATTATTTGCATTTCGCAGTCGGTTTTATTCGGTGCTCTTAAAAAAAGGCATGAATCAATTAGTGTCGCATTTTTATTAAACGTAAAACGTTGAGTTATTTGAAGCTTTTTGAATTTTATTGCCTCACGTAAAAACCTTTATGATTCCGTAATTACAGTGGAGTGTGGCGGTTACAACGGTGATCCGGTGAAATTGCGTAGTCTACGATAATAATGAAATTATCGCACGCTCTATTAGAGCTAAAGACGAAATCAATAATTGATGGTGCTCTATAAATAGAGAATTAATTGCTAAGTATTCACCGTATATTTGTTCAATATAACAGATACAATGATGTTAAGGCTATTATTTACTTTCAATTAAACACTACTGATAACCACATAATACTCATTTATTGAACTATAGCAGGTGTATTCAAGTATTCATGTATTCACTTTATTAGAAATTTTATTCTTTACAGAGTATTAGATTGTCAATATAATAAATGGACAATAAATGGACTAATGCTCAAATGGACAAATGCCCAAATGGACAAATGCTCAAATGGACAAATGCTCACATGGACAAATTCTCACATGGACAGATGTTCACACCGACAAATGCTCACAAGAACAAATATTCACACGCCGACAGGCTAACATCGATAAATGCTCACGTGCAAATTCACACAGAACATTTTTACACCTCTCAAGAGTCTGTGAAACTATTATCAAGAAACTTGATAATATTGCGAATGCGAGATGTTTGTCTATACAAATTTGTCTAAACACAACCACTGAGGGTCTATAATGCAGAATGGTAATAAGGCAAATGCTCAAATGGACAAATGCTCAAATGGACAAGTGCTCAAATGGACAAATGCCCAAATGGACAAATGCTCAAATGGGCTAATGCCGAATGGACAAATGCTCAAATGGACAAATGCTCACATGGACAAATTCTCACATGGACAGATGCTCACACCGACATATGCTCACAAGAACAAATGTTCACACGCCGAAAAGCTAACATCGATAAATGCTCACGTGCAAATTCACACAGAACATTTTTACACCTCTCAAGAGTTTGTGAAACTATTATCAAGAAACTTTATAATATTGCGAATGCGAAATGTTTGTCAATACGAATTTGTTTGTGTGAGCATTTGTCTTTGTACGCATTTGTCCCTATCATCATTTGACGGTGTAAGGAAAGAAAAAATAACCGAAATTTACATAACTCAGAGATTGCATTCCCTGGAAATGGAATAAACATCAAAGAACGACCATCAGGGAGCAGAATGATTGCGGTCTATGGCTCTTTGCCAGGACCAAGAGATACAAATATTATACAATAAGATGTACAATGTACCCTGGCAATAAAATGCTCTATTATTATTATGATGTACAAAACGATATAATCTCAATTTCTCATTTATAATGTTTTTTTTCTTCATTTAAATAACAAATTGTTAAAATTGTACCCCATTTCACTATTCAAATCTGATTTTCTTAAACAATATAACTTAATAAAGCAATATACATTATTGATAATGGTAGTTGTATATGGACCTTATGAAAACGAGGCTATGAAGGGAATATATGTTTTCTGGGAACAAAAACAACAGAAGAAACCAAAGAACTACTGATAATACTGGAAGATTTAAACGGATGAGTTGGTAAAAAGGACAGCGAAATGGGGGATACAATTGGTGAACATAGAGAAAATACAAGAAACAATAATGGAAAAAGGATGATCGACTTCTGCATTTTGAACAACTTAGTGAAAACAATAGCATATTGTGTCGTTAGTACAGGAAGTAATATATTCCCGGCCGATGCGGCAATTGATGTCAGAGACAATAGGCGAGGACAACAAGCAGAAGAGGCCGAGAAGGCAATTCATGTACGAACTACACAATATACTATTGTTTCCACTAAGTTTTTCAAAATGCAGAAGTCGATCATCCTTATTCCATTATTGTGTCTTATATTTTTTCTATGTTTACCAATTCTCGTAAAAATATGGAAGATCTAAGAAGAAATTATTTACTGAAGACCTCCATTAATAATTCATTGTTGGTCTAGGCTAGAAATGTAATTTTCAAGTACTGTTATTTCGCCGTTTTCAGCACTAAAGAAATCATCCAATTTCAGGCGTTCGTGTAGGCTAGTAGATTACTGATTGTAGGACGATGGAAGAAAATGCACTGTATGCACACAATGATATGCACAAGTACACAAGATAAATGAAAAGCAGAAAAGAGTCGATATTAGACTATGTCATAATAGACAAAAAATATAGGAAATAAGTAAAAGACATAAGAGTGAGAAGAGGGTCAGAACTTTACACGGTGCTGACGAAGATAACGATAAAAGAACTAAATGGGGAGCACAGGATAAGCGGTATGAGTGGTAATATATGAGACAGAGTCAAATGAAAACGTTAAAAACATTGTTAAACAAAAATTTTCAAGAAATATTAATAACAAGTATGTCATTAGTAGATAAACAGTACTGGTTCTGCACCACATCACTATCTTTGTCTTTTAAAAATGTGAAAGATCTAAGAAGAAATTATTTGCTGTAGACCTCCTGGAATGACTCATTGCCAGCCTAGGCCGGGAATGTAATATTCCAGTACTGTTATTTATCCGTTACATAGCAACCGTCAGAAGTCATCCATTTTCTGGCGTGGTATAAGCTAGGAAATTACTTATTATAGGACGATGGGAGACGTGTTTATGCACACAAAGATATGCAAAAGTACACAAGAGAATTCAAACGCAGAGAAAAGTCGACAATACACTATGCTATAATAGACAGAAACCTTAAGAAAGAAGTAAAATATATAAGAATTAGAAGAGGAATAGAAATCTACACAGTGCTGACGTAGATAGCAATAAAAGAAGAAAATGGGGAAGGACCAAAATAAGCGGACCACGGAAAAATAATAATAACAACTCAAAGCAAAGCATAAAAACATACAAGTTAAGAGAAGAAGAAACTGCCAAAAATATAGATTTTCAAATGAAAATCTTAAAAACATTGTTAAACAAAATTTATTCAAGAAATGTTAAAAAGAAGTATGTCATTAGTAGATACACAGTATCAGTTCTGTACCACATCAAACATTTACCGCTAATGATATGCACAGTTTTTTGCAGGTTTCTGGGATCACAGATTTTTGCACCTGCCTCCACCTTCGCGATTAATTAATTCGAAATACGAGTGTATTCGTCCAAGCATGAAATTATTTCAATAACAGTATTTTCAACGTCACAAAAAAACAAAAACGTGTAAAACGTCACAAAGAAACTGAAGAAACGTCATAAACAACGTTTATTTGGCTTTTAGTGGTTTTCGATGTTTACATGCAAAGAAAACTGAAAAAAACATCACAAACAACGTTTATTTTATTTTTAGTGGTTTTCGATGTTTACATGCAAATATGTGAAAAAACCCGTAGAAAATGTGAAAAACGTCTCAAGAAACGTGAAAAACGTCTCAAAAAAGTTGAAGCACGAACACCAGAAACAACAACAATGATGGTAATGGTGGTTGTGTTTGTGGTGTTGATGACCACGATTGAACAACTGAATACTAACAACAACAATATAACCATTTTATGGTTAAACAGAAAACGAGAAAAACGTCACAAAGAACGTATATTTAGTTTCTTGACTGGTTTTCGATATTAACATGCAAAAACGTGAAAATCACCGTAGAAGAACGTGAAAAACGTTTCAGAAAACTTGAATAACGTAACAAAAAACGGTGAAAACATAACAAAGTTGAAGCACTGGCCACTAACACCAGCAACAACATTTTAACTTTAACAACATTATAAATTTTCTCGGTGTATGAGTAAAGATTTGGGTGCTGATCAAGTCCATGTAAACTAAAGATTGACTTTACACTACCTGATAGTGCTAACTTCATCTGTTGAACGTTTATTTAGTTTATTGAGTGTTTTCGATGTTTACATATAAAAACGTAAAAAACACAGGAGAAAACGTGAAAATCATCTTAGGAAACGTGAAAAACTCCACAAAACACGTGAAAAACATCACAAAAAATGGTAAAAAACGTAACCAAGTTGAAGCACCGGCTACTAATACCAGCAACAACAACAACACATGTGGTAGTGGAGGTGGTGGTGTTGATGGTGTTGATGGACACGTTTGCACAACTGACAATGCAACCATTGTATGGTTGCATTTCGTATTAATTAATTATTGTAATTGTTGTATCCTCCTGCACTCTCACCCCCAAGGTAGAGACACGTGCAAAAACTTATTATCTAGAACCCGCAAAAAGCTGTGCATACCATTAGTGGTAAAAGTTTGATGTGGTCCAGAACCAGTACTATTTATCTACTGTCATTATTCGATGTAGTCACTCCATTCTGTTTGGGAAGTTCTTGAATAGCCGAAGAAAAATATTCTCTTTGGTCGTGTGCACACCAACTGGTATAACGAAAAATTGAGGTAGAATTGACAATAATCAAGCAAAACTTAAATTATGTGCCCTTAGAGCACTTGTGGAAAAATATCAAGGAAATAGTCATAAAAGTCAATAATCATCATCAAAAGAAACTTGCAGAAGCATAAAAACAAACAAGACGAAGGAACAGACAAGGAAAGGTGGTGAAGCAAAAAAATTAAAACAGAAATAAAATTGAAAAATTACAATTCAAAAAGTACTTGTGAAATAAAAGTATAAAAAAAAACAAAAGAATCAGAACCAAAGAAGTAGCGGAAAAAGCAATACAAAATACATGGGTAGGTTTGGAAACAAAATGGAACACGACAGACATAAAAACCAGAAATTATTCTACAAAATACTCAAAATAACTAATGTATAATACCAGTGGCGCGTAATCGCTTTATGGGGAGCAGAGCAAATATGAATTTTGGCACGAAAATAATGGCACTCTGGAAATAATACTTCAAGGAGGTACTAAATATAGAATAAAGCATCAACATAGAAGACACAATAAACAAGATAGATAATATAAAGGAAAACATGAATTCGACATACAAAATGAAATAAAATCAGATGAAGGAGCACATGCAGTGAAAATGCTAAAACGAGAGAAAGCAGTAGGTAACATTGAAAAAACATTAACAACAATAACAAATAACAGAAGAAATGAAGAGCCACAAAGTGAATTTAGCAATGGACGAGGAACATATTCCACAATAAATTAAGTACCAAATCGACAAGAGCAAACCCAACAACATATTTGTAGCCATTTAGATTTTGAATTAGGATTTGATACCATATAAGATATGTCGTTTGGAATGGTCTGGAACAAAATAGTAAATAGACATTAAAGAGAAAATATAACAAGCATTTACAAAATTTAGCAAGTTACGGAAGTGCTAACAGACGTTTATAATAAAGCGCGGAAAGAATATAAGATCCCCAAGGAATGGTAGCTAGGAATAATACTATCCATACATAAGAAGAGAAACAGTAGAGATTGCACTAACTGCAGGAGAATTATTCTAATAAGCAGAAAATCTAAAGAATATGAAAGATGCTAGAAAGAAGACTAAAGTCTTATTGATTAGTAATTGAAGCACAATTAGAAGAACCACAAAGTGGATTTAGGAATGGATGAGGAGCACAGGATCTCATGTGCACAATAAAACAAGTAACCGAAAAGAGCAAAACCAACAACATATTTGTAGTGTTTTTAGATTTAGAAAAAGCATTCGACACCATACTAAGATATGTCATTTGTAATATTCTGGAAAAAACAGTACATAAACATTTAAGAGAAAACGTAAGAAGCATGTAAAAAACCTAGCAAGTAACGGAAGTGCTAACAGACCTTCACAATAAAGTGTGGAGAGAATTAAAGATCCCCAAGTAATGGGAGCTAGGAATAATACTACCCATACATTAGACGAGAAACAATAGAGATTTGCACTAACTCTGCAGGAGAATTGTTCTAATAAGCATAAAATATGTAAAGAATATGAAAGATGCTAGAAAGGAGACTAAAGTCTCCTTAATTAGTAATTGGAGCACAATTGGAAGAACCACAAAGTGAATTTATGAATAGATAAGGAGCACAGGATCTCATATGCACAATAAAACAATTAATCGAAAAGATCAAAGCGAACTACATATTTGCAGTCTTTTTTTAGATTTAGAGAAAGCATTCGACACCATACTAAGTTATGTCATTTAGATTAGTCAGGAAAAAACCAGTAACTAGACATTTAAGAGAAAACATAAGAAGCATGTACAATATGTCATTTGGAATAGTCTAGAAAAAGAAGAAGTAAATAGACATTTAAGAAAAAACGTAAGAAGCATGTACAAAACTACAAAAAGATAGTCAGAACAGGAAACATGCTATCAGATGAATTTGAAACGATAGAAGATTTAAGACAAAGTAGAGTATTACGTCTAACCCTTTTCAATATGGTCCTAGATAATATATTAAAGAGAAAAAACGCAGTAAATAGACATTTAAGAGAAAACATAAGAACTAACTATGTACAAAACTACAAAACATATTGTCAGAACAGGAAACATGCCATCAGATGAATTTGAAATGATAGAAGATTTAGGACAAAGTAGATTATTACGTTTAACTGTTTTCAGTATGGTCCTAGATGATATATCAAAGAAAAAAAAAACAGTAACTAGACATTTAAGAGAAAACATAAGAAGCATGTACAAAACTACAAAAAACATAGTCAGACCAGGAAACATGCCATCAGATGGATTTGAAACGATTGAAGATTTAAGACAAAGTGGATTAATACGTCTAACTGTTTTCAGTATGGTCCTAGATGATATATTACAGAAAAAAACGCATCAACTAGCCATTTAAGAGAAAATATAAGAGGCATGTAGAAAACTACAAAAAACATAAATAGGAAACATGCTATCAGATGAATTTGAAAAGATAGAAGATCTAAGACAAAGTCGATTATTACGTCTAACTCTTTTCAATATGGTCCAAGATGATATATTAAAGAAAATAAAGGATATAATGGAAAAGCTAAAGGTGGGATACAGAAACATGGAGATGGTGATAATAGCAGAATACGCATTCACAGAGAACTAGTTCTACATATATGCAAAAGGTAAGCAAGAGTTGCAATACAACTTAGAACTGTGGTAAAAGCCGTACAAGAAAGAAAGCTAAGAATAAATATAAATATTTTTTGCATTGACAAGTATGGGATAGTTATTACTGAAATTCCTGAAAATTCAATATTTGCAAACTTATTATTAGATTAACGTACAGTACACCTGAAACTAATTCACCTGAAAATTTGGCAAAGTTTCAGTATTAAATAAGAGCGAAAATCAAACATATAACTTTCTGAGTTGACAAGTTTAGTTTGGCTATTACTGAAATTTCAGATAATTTATTATTTGCAAATTTGATATTAGATTCGTGTACAGTACACCTGAAACTAATTATTCTAAACATTTGACAAAGTTTCAGTATTAAATAAGGAAGAAATCAATCATATAATTTCATGCATTGACAAGTATGGGTTAACTATTACCGAAATTTCTGAATATTTATTATTTGCAAATTTGATCTTAGATTCGTATACAGTATACCAGAACCTAATTCTCCTGCAAATCTGACAAAGTTTCAGTATTAAATAAGGGCGAAAATCAAACATATAACTTTCTGCATTGACAAGTATGGATTAGCTATTACTAAAAATTTTGAAAATTTATTATTTGCAAATTTGATATTATATTCGTATACAATAAACCTTAAAGTAATGCTCCTGAAAATTTGGCAAAGTTTCAGTAATAAATGTGGGAGAAAATTAAACAAATAATTTTCTGCATTGACAAGTATGGGTTAGTTGGTACTGAAATTTCTGAAAATTTATTATTTGCAAATTTGATATTAGATTCACGTACAGTACACCTGAAACTAATTCACCTGAAAATTTGGCAAAGTTTCAGTATTAAATAGGGGAGAAATCAATCATATAACTTCATGCATTGACAAGTATGGGTAAACTATTACTGAAATTTCTGAATATTTAATATTTGCAAATGTGATATTAGATTCGTATACAGTACACCTGAAACTAATTCACCTGAAAATTTGGCAAAGTTTCAGTATTAAAAAAGGGCAAAAATCAAACATATAACTCTCTGCATTGACAAGTATGAGGTTAGTTATTGCTGAAATTCCTGAAAATTTATTTATTATTTGCTAATTTGATATTATATTTATTTATTTATTTATTTAAATGAAATATAAGTTATAGAATAGGAAAGGAGGTCCTGAAAGCACCAGTAAAGAAGGAGGTAGAGAGACATAGAACAAGTGAAAACTGGATATTTCTGGCAGTAAAAATACACACGAATGGAGGAAATTACGCAGACTTAGATGATAGTTTACAGAGCACAACAAAAGTGTACTATGCACTAATCACCACATTCTTAAGAATCGGGAAAATAACAAAGAAAACAAAAATAACAGTATTGGATTTATGAGCCAGATACTTGATGAGGGTCTACGGTACATAGAATTGGTAAATAAAGCACTAGGTTGTTTGAGTTTTACAGATTTAATTGCAAATAACTGCAACAATTGTTTCATCACATGGTGGCTGATGGGCAGATGAATAATAATATTATTAAAATTAATACTTTCCTTGCAAAAGAAACATTTTATTATCGTTATAAATGTATATTATGTATATTTACTCTTTTTTTTCCTATGAATATTTTATAGCAGGGATTCATTTGAATTGAGGGGTCTAGAAGTAAAAGGGTCTAAATGCATTTTTGGTAGTTCTGAGATAAATGCTTTTAAAGTTAACTTGTATTTCAAAATTCCAGGAAAATGTTTAGAAAACCATATTAATATTTTAGTCTATACCTAAGTCAAAAATATTAACACTGTTTTCTAAACTTATTCCTGGAATTTTGAAGTACATGTTAACTTTAAAGCCATTTATCACAGAACTACAAAAAATGCACTTAAACCCGTTTACTTCTAGACCTCTCAATTAATCAAATTAATCAAATGTGTTATCAATCAAATAAATTGTAGCACATATAATCCTTTGAAAATAGCTGAATAAGCCGAAACACGTGTCAGGAAACTGACAAAATATACATATGATCAAAACAAGAATAAATTTACATTGTATACCTTTATAATAATGATATTATTCGCCACCGTATGGTGAAACAATTGTTGCAGTTATACGCAATTAAATCTAAGCAACTCAAACTACCTAATGTTTTATTTGCCAAAAATAATAGTGTACAACAACTACAAGTACATGTGCAAATACAGTATTCAAACCAATCCTGATGTACGTGAATGAAAGTTCGATACTTACTAAAATGACGAAAAGCAGAATGCAGGCCCCAGAAATTAAGTACCTAAGAGTCATCAATGGAATTACAAGAAGAGGCAGAATCGGAAACGAAGTGGTAAGAGACGAACTAGAAGAGGAGCCGATCATAAAAAACAGCAAACGACAACAACTGAAACGGTTTAGACACATTGCAAGGATAGAAGAAACATGACAGACAAAAAGTATGTATAATACTTTAATAAGTATGTATACATAATACATAAAATAATACAAATAACACATAAAGTATGTATGTATAAAAGAGTCATCACAAAAATTACATGAAGAGGCAGAATCGGAAACGAAGTGGTAAGAAAGGAACTAGAAGTGGAACCGATCATAAAAAAAGCAAACAGTAACAAATGAAATGGTTTGACTCATTGTAAGGATTGAAGAAACAGGACAGACAAAAAGTATATGGCAATTAAGAGCACCCCAAAGACCAAGAAAATTCTTGGATGACATAGTGAGGCAGATTTTAAAAGAAACAAGAAATGAGGGAAAGAAAATGGCAAAAATCAGAAATGAATGGTTAAAGTTCGTACATGAACTTATAAACTAAGCTACAAAAAAAAACACCATACGATAATTTATCTCGTATTTATCATAAATAGCTATTTGTATTACAAGGGAGCAAAGTGCATCATTTCCTCTCGCGGATTTTTCCGCTTCGCATTGGGCATCAAAATCTAAGGGTCGATATGGCACTTTGCTCTCGAGTAATACATATGATTTTCTCTACTACCTTTCACAGTATTTTGCATAAATATTATATTTTCTTGTGCATGACAATTAAAAAAACAAATGTCAAAATATAATATTTAGAATATCGTTAAAAATAAAGTTAAATTATACAAGGTCCGAACGAATTTTTATAAATAAAAATAATTTGAGACTTATGTCGCACGTTGAATGGATTACGGCTACCGTTGTGGACCGGTTGAATAAAATACGTAATGGATTGAATACATTTATTAAACCGGGTGCGTGGTTCGTAGAAGCTTATGTTGAACGTTTTGAGCTGTTTAAAATAAATGTGATTACATACATTGCAACGGGATATGTAGCTGGTCAAGTTTTCGTCTTTCGTGGAATCTTTTAGTAGTTATCGATTTTTCACAGGTAATATATTTCGGATTTCTAATTATAAATCTATAGCATCAGAATTACATACTAATTTACCAAAGATTCTTCTGTAATAAGTATTGATGTCTCGCATAATTGCAAGACATCTAGGCAAGATAATTTAAATGAACTGCGTTCGTGGGTGTCTCACTTAATACACAGCCCAGCATTTGATTTCATTTAGCCTGAATTGCGGATTTTATGTGCTCAGGATCGTCCACTCTTCCGGTGATTAGTTTAGCGAATCGCAACTTCCAAATTGAGTTGTTTGGAATTGAATAATTTAATTATTTCGCGCCTGCGTTCGGCTGCCGCCCAGTTTTAATCCAAGTTTAGATTAAATAAATTTAATGCCAGAGGCGATGCCCTTGGGGACGCGAATTAAAGTAATTTGACACGCGAAAGGGCTGCGACTGTTCCATCCGGATATTTCCGCGACTAATAATTAAAATTTCCCTTAAAAATTCAGCTCCTGTGGAGATTAAGGGCGCCTTTGACAAGCAGAATTTGCAGAATTTTAATATTGCTGACCTATCAGGAAAACTGGCGCTCGCAAAGTAACGTTCACGAAGGTGTGAATAATAATTTCGAGTTGATGAATAAATCGCTCAAAAGCTGGGTTGATGGTAAATCAAATGGGGAAATCCCCACAGCTGACGACGCACGCAATTATCAATTATATAAATGTTATGTTGTCATGGATGGTCTACATTAGCAGACGAGATTAAAGTGACAACTGTCCAACAATTACTTGAACAGAATTAATTACAGTTAGGTACGTTTAAGGGAATGAGATAAATGGTTTAAACGTTATTAATTATACGTAGAAATTGTAAATACAGTGGAATTTGATTATAAATACACAATTTTAATATATGAGTACATTTCAAATTGCTTACAAATACAAATGAAATGTTTATCTTTTTCTGTTATATATTTATTTTACAATAAACTAATCACCAGAAATCCTTTGATCCATGGCGTATTTGCTCCCCAATTATAACCACCCCAGGGATTTTTGCAAGCCTTGATATTATTATTATAATTCGTGCAAGTTATTATTAATTGTTATTATTACTGCTAGGATAAGTGTTCACCTTTAAAAACACCACGGTGCGAAATCCCAAGGTGCTGTGTATCATTACGTGCCGAGGATTAGTAATAGCAGCGAAATTGTACCATCAGTAAATAAAAGCCCCGCCATAACTCAGTAATTCTCGTGAGTGTGTGTCAATTCGTTTATTCCCAGTCTGCTCGTTCTTACCTAAAAATGGGACGTACGTAGTCATAAACAACCTACATAAACTGTAGACCTAAAATACTATTCCTTATTTCCAAAACATTGCCCTGTAAATATCGCGTTAAAATACTGCGAAATAAATAATAAATGAACTGTGGCGTTTAGGTAATGAGCTGTGTGAAATGTTTCCAGGCGAGCATCTTAGAATATACATTAGGGAGTGCATATCCTTTCTATTTGGGAAAATCCATTCGTTCCACTGGCCAAGTTTTCCGACATGTTTAATATATAGCATGTGCGGTAAAATGAGTAAGTGAAAACTTGGCATGTGTCTCCGAATGTTTGATTTAATACATTTTCCACGGCGCAATAAGGCGATCAGAGTGATTAATGGGTAGATAATTGGGTTAATGGCATGTTCAACTTAGTTTATTGGAATAATTGTAATTGGTCTGTGAATATTTACGACACCATAAAACCATAAATAAAAGTATCAGGAAGAAATTGGGGACGTAATATTAAAGTATTTAATGAAATTAATCGTCATATTTCAGCAAAAACTTACTGAAATATTGAGCTAAAATAACTAGTTAACCGAATACTTGAATTTGATCATATCTTTCATTCGTAAACGTTAGTAACTGCTAAAAACTGCATAAGCTGTAAAGGATATTCAAAAAAGTAAGTAAACTACTTAATTACGTTACTTACCATAATACTTGAATTTGTTCATGTCTTTCATTCGAAAATGTTAGTGACTGCTAAAAACTGCATAAGCTGTAATGCATGTTCAAAAAAGTAAGTAAATTACTTACTTACGAGTAACGGCTTCAAACATAGTAACGCACAAATGGTAAGCATGAGAGGAGTACTAGAAGAGAGTAGAAATGCAGTAAAAGTAATAAAAGAAGAACTCCAAAAGAAAGAAGCTGAATGGAAACAAGAAAAATAAATAATGGCACAAAAAATTGCGAACTTGTAAGAACAAATGGAGAACCAGGAGAAACAAAAGAGGAAAAACCATTTAATACTCAAAAATATAATTATCAATGAAGAAAACGTAAAGCAAGCTGTAGAAAAGATGATGAAGGACTTACTGAACATAGATGTTCAGGTGAACGACGCCTATAAAATAAAAGGCAACATATGTATAAAAATGATAAATTGGGAACACAAAATGCTAGTATTAAAAAATAAGAAAAAGCTAGTAGGAATAGAAATGTTCATTAATAATGATTTGACAAAGAACGGAAGAGAAATAACCCAAAAGGGAAATAAGGAACATAGCAAAATAACAAAGAGGAGAACGAAAAATTGTAAAAGTTGGGTATAAGAAAATCACAATGAATGGGAAAGAGTGGAGCTAGAAAGAACTGGCTGAAATGCAAGTCCCAAAAAGCTTCTAGCCAATGAAGAAATGGGACAGCTTGATAAGAATAAACAGACAATGGAAAGTGATATGAGTATGAAGAAGAAACAAAAAAACAGAAATACAATAAAAATACGTACTTGGAATATAAAAACAATGCTGAGAGATGGTAAAATGATGGAAGTAGCAGAACAACTAAAGCAATATAGAGTAGAAATAGGAGCAGTCCAAGAGGTGAGATGGCAAGGAAATGGACAAGTTACAAAACAAGACTGTACATTTGTAAATGCAGAAGATGAAGTCAGAGGAGAAAACGCAGTTGGCTTCATAATAAGGGGAAGAATGAGAGAGAGGATAATTGAGTATAATAATATATTAATATAATAATATAATAATATAATAATATTTTAATATAATAATATAATAATATAATAATATAATAATATAATAATATAATAATATATTAATATAATAATATAATAATATAAAAATATAATAATATTATAAAGAGGATAATAGGATAAAAACCAATTAACGGACGAATAGCCTACACAAGAATACAAATGCAACCTTTCAACCAAAAAACACAAATTCGAACTACAGGATTCTGAATTTTATGCAGGATTGCAATTCTTGTTCTGCGTTATTAGATTTTTTGAGATTTTTAAGAGATTTCTTAGCGAATTCTGATTTTTTTTAACTGTTTTGTGAAGCTATAGAATTATAAATTTTGTACAGGATTTCGATTTTTTGTTATGACTGAGATTTTGTACTAAATTGCTAGATTTTGAGCAGGATTGTGAGATTTCGTGCTGATTTATGAAATTTTGGGCTAAATTCTGATATCTTGCGTTATATCCTACAACATAATTCTGAAACACTTTACTGGATGGTGACATTTCAAGAGAATTCTGAGATTTTGTACTGCATTATGAGATTTTGTTTTTCCGGAAAAGTTTAGCACTAACTTAAGACATTTCGTGGCGAATTCGTAGTGACATTTGTAACTCTATTGTGAAACTACCGAATTTTGAATTTTGTACAGGCTTTCAATTTTTTATTATGATTCTTAAATTTTATATGAGATTTGAGATGGATCGTGTGTTAGATTTTTTACGGGATTAGGAGATTGCTCGATTCTGAGATTTGGTACTGGATTGTGAAAAATTGTACTAGATTATGAGATTTTGTAATGGATTGTGAGATTTTATACTGGATTATGAGATATCGCACTGAATTTCGAAATTTCGTACTGAATTGTGAGATTTTGTACTGGATCTGATATCTTGCGTTATATTCTACATCATTCTGAAACTCTTTACTTTATAGTAATATTTCAAGATTTTAAGATCGATTCTGAGATTTTGTACTACATTATGAGTTTTTTTTTGTCTGGAGATGTTTTGCTATAAATTAAGAGATTTCGAGAGATTACAAGAAGCCCTGATGATTGCCCATCGTCGAAACGAAGATGGCACCGAAATAAGAAGAAGAGATTTCTCGGCGTGAAATTTTTCAACTGCATTGTGAAAATACAGGATTATGAATTTTATACAGGATTTTTATTTTTTGTTGTGATTCTGAGATTTTATACGAGCATGTGAAATTGATCATTTGTAAGATGTTACACGGGATTGTGAGATTGCTCGATTCTGAGATTATTCTGCGTTATTAGATTTTTTGAGATTTTTAAGAGATCTTAGTGAATTCTGATTTTTTTTAACTGTTTTGTGAAGCTATAGGATTATAAATTTTGTGCAGTATTTTAATTTGTTATTATAACTGAGATTTTGTACTAAATTGCTAGATTTTGAGCAGGATTGTGAGATTCGGGCGGATTTCTCAAATTTTGTGCTAAATTCTGAAATATAAGTGAATTGTGAGATTTTCTTTTAGATTGCAAGATCAGATTTATTCTAGATTGTACCAGATTTTTAGATTTTGCACTAGATTTCGAGATTTCGTACTGAATTGTGAGATTTTGTACTACATTCTGATATCTTTATATCGTTATAATTCTGAAACACTTTGCTGGATGGTGACATTTCAAGATGAATTCTGCGACTTTGTACTGCATTATGATATTTTGTTTTTCCGGAAAAAAATAGCACTAACTTAAGACATTTCGTGGCGAATTCGTAGTGACATTTGTAACTGTATTGTGAAACTACAGAATTTTGAATTTTGTACAGGATTTCAATTTTTTATTATGATTCTGAGATTGTATACGAGATTTGAGATGGATCGAGTGTTAGATTTTTTACGGGATTAGGAGATTGCTCGATTCTGAGATTTTGTACTGGACTGTGAAGTATTGTACGGGATTGTGAGATTTTGTATGAGATTTTGTACTGGATTATGAGATATCGCACTGAATTTCGAAATTTCGTACTGAATTGTGAGATTTTGTACTGGATCTGATTCTTGCGTTATATTCTACATCATTCTGAAACTCTTTACTTTATAGTAATATTTCAAGATTTTAAGATCGATTCTGAGATTTTGTACTACATTATGAGATTTTTTTGTCTGGAGATGTTTTGCTATAAATTAAGAGATTTCGAGAGATTACGAGAAGCCCTGATGATTGCCCATCGTCGAAACGAAGATGGCACCGAAATAAGAAGAAGAGATTTCTCGGCGTGAAATTTTTCAACTGCATTGTGAAAATACAGGATTATGAATTTTATACAGGATTTTTATTTTTTGTTGTGATTCTGAGATTTTATACGAGCATGTGAAATTGATCATTTGTAAGATGTTACACGGGATTATGAGATTGCTCGATTCTGAGATTATTCTGCGTTATTAGATTTTTTGAGATTTTTAAGAGATCTTAGTGAATTCTGATTTTTTTTAACTGTTTTGTGAAGCTATAGGATTATAAATTTTGTGCAGTATTTTAATTTGTTATTATAACTGAGATTTTGTACTAAATTGCTAGATTTTGAGCAGGATTGTGAGATTCGGGCGGATTTCTCAAATTTTGTTCTAAATTCTGAAATTTGAGTGAATTGTGAGATTTTCTTTTGGATTGCAAGATCAGATTTATTCTAGATTGTACCGGATTTTTAGATTTTGCCCTAGATTTCGAGATTTCGTACTGAATTGTGAGATTTTGTACTACATTCTGATATCTTTATATTGTTATAATTCTGAAATACTTTGCTGGATGGTGACATTTCAAGATGAATTCTGCGACTTTGTACTGCATTATGAAATTTTGTTTTTCCGGAAAAAATATTTCATGGCGACTTCGTATTGACATTTTTAGCTGTATTGTGAAAGTACAGAAAAATTACAAATTTATTTTTGGGTATAATTATCTCAATAGAAGTGAAACGTTGATTAGTGACTTCTTGCAGAAATATGACGATATGTAAATAATCTAAATAATACTAAAAGGTTATAATAGGTACATTAGGGTGTATTTTTGTCATAATTTTTCCTAATATAAGCGAATAAACAAAGACTCAAAATTTAAATATGTAAATAAAATTACCTTAAAGGATTTTCGAGCCCAATCCTTATTTGGCAAATATAATTTCCTACAGAAATGTCGCATCAAACTTTCGATTGATTAAAAAATTGGATGTAAATTAGACACGCGATGGGACCGTGGAAATACCTCGTACGCATCAAAAGACGCGTCCGGAACCTAATTAAATTTCCCGATCCTGGAATTTCCCGGCTCCTCCACCCTCTCTCCTAATTTTCGTCAGGAATAGGACCGATCGACGACGGCGTCTTCAAAAGGCATGATTCCATCGCGGTATGGAAATTCATCGACGGAAACTTCGAGGGAAATTTTTTCAGGCGCAATCGGGAAAGTTCACTAATTGTTGTGCTGTCTCCCAGCTTTGTGGACATCATTGTCTCCTTAATGGAAGTTTTATTAATAGATGTCTGTAAACTTTAGCAATTTACTTTACTGATCGTAATATAGGATCACAGACATTGATGTGGCCATTAAGAGGGAATGTAGATGAGTTTGAGTGGTATTTATTAAAGTAGATACACTTATAAAATTATATTGGGTCACAATTGCCAATCATCAATCAATAATATATTATTATTATCGAAGATTGCTACAGTGTATATATATATATATATATATATATATATATATATTGTTGTAGCAATTTTACATATATAAAATTAATGAATTATATAACATTTTAGATATGAGTACAGAAAATAATACAATTTATTTTTATATAAATGTGTAAATTACTTTCAAACAAAATTTATTATTTTTTTTGGTTTATCACATAACTATTCTATACAGAAAATAAAATGGAGTTTTATATTAGCTTGATATAAAATTTTTGTAAATTAATAAACACATTTATTTTTAAACTATGCAGCATATTCAATAAATAACCAAATTTATTTTTATAGAGCTGTGTAAATTACACTTAGGAAAAATATATTCAGATGATTCATCAGAGGTATTTACGTAAATTAAATAAATAATCAAGACTTTCAACAATCATTTAATGTGGCTTACCGAACTCATTTTTTTCATATACAGTAAATAGAAGTTTTATTCAATACTATGGTTGCATGGAATTTTTGAATAGTTTGCACAAACATGACGGCATTGGAAATAAAAATGTAACTGAAATTTCATAGCTATAAAATTCTATTCAAAAATAAATGCACAAAAGCTGGCTGGTTCAATAAATAGTGATTGTGTTAACTTTGCGAACATGTGCATTTCAGCGGATTGAAATACTGCCCGCACAATCTCGCCATGATTGCATTATCTTAATTAAAGCGAACATAAAGCAATTACGGCCATACTTTTTAGAGCCTCCGAAATCATAAATTCTGGACTGCACGTAAATCTCACGGATATGTATGTACAACGCTATGAAAAATTGCGCATCATTCGTTTTATTCTTTTTGGTAGAACACGCGGTGATGATTGGTAATATAATGATATTTTTCGAGTCGAATATGAAATATAATGAACGAAATATTTGCATTGTAGATTAATATAAAACGAAATTATTTTCAGAAACAATCGAGAAAAAAATCCATATTGTTTCAGTTGAAGGTTGTATTTCTGAGTGCAGTGTTTACCATATACTTACACTAAATCGGATGAAATTTATGAAATTGCTTAACCATGACATGAAATGTTTATTATGCAATATAAAATAAAGCGGAATTTTGATAATGAACCTAAAGTAAATACCTATTTATATTTGTATCGTACGGAACATTATTAAATAATACGAAATATTTCTGAAATTATACAACGTATAAACTTCATATAATATGTAACATATTTTAGTGTAGCCTGTTTTATTTATACATACATACATACATAATCTGGTTCTCTGGTACCCTTAGGGTGTCGAGGTTTATTAATAATATATTAAATAATTATAAAATTTTCATCAAGAAATATTAGTAGATTGAAATTTTAAAAATATATTATGAAATATATATAATTTATAGCATCTTATGAAATACTGAAGTCATAAAATTTATTTTTAAACTTTTAACTAATCTTTCTTCACAAATGAACACATTCGGGTGTATTGCGTATCAAATAACGTTAGTAGTAAATTATACGTTACTGCTTAGTTACAGCATTATATTTAAATGTCAAATGCAATTATGACACTACTATATCTTACATTCAAATGTCATGCTATCAAGTAACGTATACATTACTGCTAAAGTTTTTTGATATGCAATATACTTCATTTACTCTCATACTCATTGTATCATAGAGACATTGTCTGCTTTAATGATCTATAACTAAGATTTTATTGGCAATTGTGTAAATCAGTAACTCCTTCAGAAAGTGATGTAAAACGATAGATATATGCAACTCTCTCAGGTAAACAATTTAGATTTACTAATGTGAAGTCATAAACTGCAAAGTATGTGCATAAACTGCAATACACTTGATTTACTCTTCATTGTATCATAGAGACATTGTCAGCTTTAATGATCTATAACTAAGATTTGATTGACAATTATGTAAATTAGTAACTACTTCAGAAAATGATGTAAAACGATATATATACATATATATATATATATATATATATATATATATATATATATATATATATATATATATATATATATATATATATAGATATATGCAACTAGCTCAGGTAAACCATTTGTAATCACTAATGTGAAATCATAAACTGCGAAGTTGATTTCACATTAGTGAATCTAAATTGTTCACCTGAGATAGCTTTTTACATCAATTCTAATTGACTCAGGATAGGATCCATGTACTTATTTAATTACTTTAGAAAGTCGTAAATCGTATAGACTAACTATTAACTATTTATACGATTTTAGCGAGTCATAATCGTTTCAATGCCCAATATTTATTTTTCGGGCACA
This sequence comes from Othius punctulatus, assembly GCA_951805005.1. Classification (NCBI taxonomy): domain Eukaryota; kingdom Metazoa; phylum Arthropoda; class Insecta; order Coleoptera; family Staphylinidae; genus Othius; species Othius punctulatus. The sequence continues at coordinate 17,593,833 of OX638144.1, forward strand.
ATATAACGAGTAATTACTACGTCATAAGTCATTTGTAGTTTCACTTTGTTGGTAAGTTGGTAAAATTGACAGGTATCTAAAATATAACAAGTAATTACTACTTCATAGAGTTGTTGGTAGTTTCAATGCCCCATAACTAGGTAATATTGTTATATATTCAAAACAATAACTACTTCAGAAAGCTATGAATAGCTTCAAAATCACGAAACTATGTTTTACTCATAATCGTACCACCTTGAACCAATTGAGCGAGTCATAATTGCTTAAAACAACTACTTCAGAAAGTCATAAGCCGTATACACATTAACGATTTTAGCGAGTCATAATCGCTTTAATGCCCAATAATTATTTGTCGTTCACAATATAACAAGAAATTACTACTTCATAAAGATGTTAGTCGTTTCAATGCTCCATAACTAGGTGATATAGACAAATATTGAAAATAGTAACTACTTCACAAAGCCATCAATAGCTATAAAACCTCGCAACTAAGTTTTGCTCTTTATCGTACCAACATTAATCAACTGAGCGAGTCATAATAACGTTAAATAACTACTTCAGAATATCATAAATCGTATAACCATTAGCTAATTTAGCGAGTCATAATCGCTGGAATGTCCAATGATTATTGTTAGGTCATGATATAACGAATAATTGCTATTTCATAAAGTCATTAGTTGCTACAATGCTCCATAACTAGGTATAATTTTTCAAATGTTCAAAATAGTAATTACTCCACAAAGCCATGACTAGCTATAAAATCTTGCAACTAACTTTACTCAGAATCGTGCCAACTTTATCCAATTGAGCAAGTCATAATTTCTTACAATAACTACTTCAGAAAGTCATAAACCGTATAAACATGAACTATTTTAGTGAGTCACAATCGCTGCAATGTCCAATGATTATTTTTAGGTCACAATATACCGAGCAATTGCTACTTCATAAAGTCACTAGTAGCTTCAATGCTCCATAACTAGGTAACACAGACAAATATTCAATATAGTAACTACTCCACAAAGCCATGAATAGATGTAATATCTCGCAACTAAGTTTTACTCATAATCGTACTAATATTAACATATTGAGCGAATCGTAATCAGTTAAAATAACTACTTCAGAAAGTCATAAATCGAATAAACGTTAACTAATTTAGCGAGTCATAATCACTGCAATGCCCAATATTTATTTTTAAGTCAGAATATAACGAGTAATTGCTACTTCATAAAGTCATTAGTAGCTTCAATGCTCTATTACTAGGTGACATTGACAAATATTCAAAATAGTAACTACTTCACAAAGCCATAAATAGCTATAAAATCTCGCAACTAAGTTAGCTCATAATCGTACCAAAATTAACCAATTGAGCAAATTATAATCAATTAAAATAACTACTTCAGAAAGTCATAAATCGTATAAACGTTAACTAATTTAGCAAGTAATAAACTCTTCAATGTCTAATCATAATTTTTCCTTCACAATGTAACGAGTAATTTCTACAGCTTAGCTGTAAGCTTCAATTGTCCCATAAGTAGGTAATATTGGCAAATATTCAAAGCAGTAACTACTTCTGAAGCCCATGAATAGCTTCAAAACCTTGCAAATAAGTGTTGCTCATAATCGTACCAACATTAACCAATTGAGGGAGTCATAATCACTTCAATTCCCAATAACTCGTTATTAGTCACAATTTAACATAATTACTATTTATGAAGTTATTGGCAGCTTCAATTATCTAAGACTAAGTTACAGTGGCAAATATACAGGGTGTTAGGAAAGTCTACCGAAACGTTTCTAAGGGTGAATCAGGGTGCGAAATGAAGTTGAATATTCTTTTGCCACTTTTGGCCCAGATGCATAGTTTTCCCCTAAACCTGTGTTAAAATAGGTACCGCATATGCTTGGCACTGCTAAATAAACCTTGATAAAGCATTGCTTTTTAAAATCTAGCATGTTACTTACAATACTTTTAAATGTGACCCTTTTAACGTTTTTAAAAGGGTCAACTTAAAGGTTTGAAACTTTACAAAAAAAATGCCATCTAAACATAAAATGTCAAAGGAATATTGGTCTTCAGTTTGCTCACTAAGAAGGTCATTAATCGCGTCATAACTAAATTTTGGTAACAATTACAGCAGTGATTAAAAACGTCCTAATTAGTAGTTATAATTGAGAAAGTCACTAGTTGTTTAAAAACCTAACTATTTTTGGTTTTAGTTTAGTAGTTAGTATTAGTTCCAGAAAATTATCGTCTGCTTATTGTTATAACTAAGTTTTTGGTCATAAGTGGCCAAACGGCTTCAATAACCCATAACTAAGTTTTGACAACAATTATGTACCACACAGCTACATAAGTACAAGTCAATAGTTAGACAATGTCACAAATAGACAAAGCGCACACACCACATAACAGTCATCATCCTAAGTAAAAGAAGTAATAATTTAGATTAGATACCTATCATCAGTCACTACATCAACTCTGGCATAAGTTTTTATTTGTAAATAAGATTATAATACACTTAGTCTTCTTAATTACTTCTTATTCACTTCTTATTAAACACACTTCTCACTAAGTGATGTGGTACTGGCTGAAGATGGCTAACAAGCCGAACCATGTGCCCATGTAACTACTGAAATACTTTAAAGATTATTTATATAAAATTTATGTATCAATCAAAAAATCACTTAAGAGAACTAGAATCTAATTGATAGCATTAAATATTCACAGGTTTAAAATGATCAAATGAGAAGCTGCTGAGAATATTAGTTTACAAATAGAAGTTATTTGATAATTTGAAAATTGAGAAATATCTGCAATGTATTTGCATATTAAATCGATCATGTCTCTTTCTCCATTACAAGCATCCCACGCGACATTTCCCAGAAAATTCTTTGTAATAACGTGTCCGTCCTACACAGGATAGGTATCTGAAAAACGTCGTGAACACAATAAATGCTCCTTCAACTGTGCAATATTAATCATACAAGACGTATTGAAGCGTTAAGGGTTGCACTGCCCTTTGGTGTCACTGAATTTCCACGAAATAAAATCCATGCCTTATAAACCTACCGTCAAAAGGCTTACGATGTAGAGAATATGATTTATAATTTCGCAGATGAGATTTAAAAATATTGATTTAAAGCGTCGATTACTGTTAGTATTGACCACACCATGATTAATAGGTTTAGTTGTATGTATACAATGTGGTGGCAACATCTGCAGGGAAACGTAAGGTACAAGAGTTAGCAATCGAATTATAGAATAATAAGTTTTAGTATAATTGTACTAAATTAAGTAGATTTTTGCCAGTTAGTCCATAAGTACTTTTTAAGTTAAATTTTCCCCATTTAGTACATTTTGATATTTTGCAGATTTTTACTTATTTTATTTTTAATAATACGTATGAGAATAAATTGTTGATAATATATTAAACTGATTTTTTAATTGAATATTAGAAATATCACCTACAATTGAATCGTTTATTTCAAAAATAACATAAGTCAAAATAGTTAATTTTCCAGTAGAGCGAAAAAACTGTTTTTGCAGTATTTTTGCAAGTTTTTGCAATGAATACTGCAATTAGTTGCCGTCTTAGTTCTATCAGCTATTCTGTTATGGCTGTTGTAGTTCCTTCTCCTTTCTGGTATGCATATTGGTGTTTGCTAATAAAGTTGTTGTTTTCTAATTGTTGTTCAATTCTGCTTTTCAGTGCACTATCTAGTATTTTGGTAAGAGCTGATGTTGGTGCTATCGCTCTGTAGTTTCCTGTAATGCTTCTATCTCCTTTTTTGTATATTGGTCTTATGATGGTTTTCTTTAAGTATTGTGGGTATTCTTAATCGGTTATTTGTTAGTCTAGTTATTATAATTATGAAGGTTTCCTTACAGTGTTTTAATATATTGGTTGTCATTTTGTCAAAGCCCGGGGCATTGTTTTTTGTTTGTTTGTTTATTTATGACCAGTTCAATTTATTTTTCTGTTGTTGGTATTATTGTTGTTTCTTCTAAGGTTTGTTGATCATTATCTTTTGTTTCCTTCTCCATATTTGGTTGTTTTGGTTTTGTAAGGCTGTTTCTTGCTAATTCATTCCTAATTTCTGCAAAGTATTTGATGATTATGTTTGCTATTTCTTTCTTGTCAGTTGTGTTTATGTTATTTTCATCTTTCATTTGTATTGTGTTGTTTTGTTGTCTTATATTCCTATTTGTGATTGAGTCAATTATTTTTCATGTTTTTCCAGGACCTTAATTTGCTTAAACCTGTTTTCATAATATTAATATCCTTTATTTGATTGTTCTCTGGACTTTTCTATACTTATTGTAAGTCTTTTTACGCAGTTTTATGCTTTTAATTATGTCTATTGACATGGAGGACTATTGACACTGACTATTGACATGATGATGATGATGATGATGGACCATTGACATGAAGTTTCTTGTCTTCTTTTGATTTTTGTAGCTATTTGGTTTCTCTCTATTACTTTCTCTATACTCATTGATAATTCTTTGAAGTTTCTTGTTTTGAAGAGTTTCATTTTATTTCTTTCATCTTTAACTTCTTCTTGTTTTGACCTTATTATTCGTTATGTTTTATAGGTTTATGTTTGTTTCTATCGTTGTTTGCAGTGGTCTGTGGTCAGATATGCTTATGGGAAGTATTTTTACTTTTACATTGACATTTTCTATGCGCATATTTGTGATGGCATGGTCTAATATTGTATTTTCTCCATTTGCATTTGAGTGTGTAAAGTGGTTTTTGCTTGTTTTATTTATTATTTTGTAGCCCTTTTCTCCCATTAAAAATGTCTTATATTTTTTTATGTTTTCGTTCTAGAAATAACCTAACAGACATAAAAAGAAAACATATAATTATAGGAGACATAAACTTAAACAGAGAAACAATATAAGGTTAAGTTTAAGTTATATCTCCTATAATAATGTGTTTTCTTTTTATGTTTATTCGGTTATTTCTAGAACGAAAACATAAAAAAATATAGGACATTTTTAATAAAAAGGGGCTACAAAATAATAAATAAAACAAGCAAAACCCACTTTACACACTCAAACGCAAATGGAGAAAATACAATATTAGACCATGCCATCACAAATATGCATAGAGAAAATGTGAGAAAAAGTTATTTCTTAGTGTCTTCTCTAATATTTCATACTTTACTTGCGGTGGTGTAATTATTGTTGTAATAAACTTTTGCAAAAATAAATATTGACTTGATTTTGGATTTAATCTAACACTATTTTTCTGTATTTACGTCCTCAAAATTAAAATGTATGAAATTTTTGTCTGCTGAAATATTATTCAGTTCTTCCTGCACACTATTTTTCATTACGTCTGTTTTGTTTTACCTTTCAAACATTTTTAAAATTCTTTGTTACAGATTGCTTCCATTGGCTTCTTTTCTCTTAACTTTTGCGATTCTTCTTTCACTTAATCTATTCCAAATTCGATATAATTTCGTATCTTATTCATTTGGCCGGATTATTTTTTAGTACTGTTTACTTTTTAAGAACTTTTTAAATGATTATTTTGCAATGGAACCTCTGAAAGTCACATGAATTCCCGGCAGAAAAGTGGACTAAACTTGATAAGTGTTAGAACAAACTGAAAAATGTGTTCAGACTCTTATTTAAAAATTCTTTCATAATTTTTGTTTTGGAGAGTTTCTTTTTATTTCTTTCATCTTTAACTTTTTCTTGTTTTGTCCGTATTCGTAGTTATGTGTTATCGGTTGATGTTTCTTTCTATCGTTGTTTGCAGTAGTCTGTGGTCAGATATGCTTATGGGAAGTATTTTTCTTTTACATTTTCTCTGCGCATATTTGTGATGGCAAGGTCTAATATTCTATTTACTCCATTTGAGTTTGAGTGTGTAAAGTGGTTTTTGTTTGTTTCATTTATTATTTTGTAGCCCTTTTCTATTAAGAGTGTCTTAATTTTTTTGTGTTTTCGTTCTTCGATTATGTGTTTTCTTTTTATGTTTGTTAGATTATTTCTTAGTGTCTTCTCTAATGTTTCATATTTTACTTGCGGTGGTGTAATTATTGCTGTAAGAAACTTTTGCAAAAATAAATATTGACTTTATTTTGGATTGAATCTAATACTATTTTTCTATATTTACTTCCTCAAAATTATAATGTATCAAATCTTTCTTTTCTGAAAATTTATTAAGTACTTCCTGCACATTATTTTTCATTACGTTTGTATTGTTTTACATTTATAACATTTTTATAATTCTTTGTTATAGATTGCTTCCTTTGGCTTCTTTTCTCTGAACTTTTGCGATTCTTCTTTCACTTTAATCTATTCCTAATTTGATATCATTTCGTAACTTATTTCTTCGGTCGAATTATTTTTTAATACTGATTACTTTTAAATAGGAATGTTTTGAAAGATTACCTTGGATATTACCTCTGGAAATCACAAGAACTTCTGCCAGAAAAGTAAACTTTACTTAATAATACGAATTAGAACACAAGTTTTTTTTTTGTGAAAAAGGTGTCCTGGCTGAAATTTAAATATTCTTTCATAATCTCCTAAATATTTGTCAAACTTGATAATGTTTTGGTGAATACTGTAAATTTTTTGTAACGTTACTTCATGAGTATTTATTTTATTGCAGCCAGTGCAGTAGAAAATTCATTTACTCCGTCTGTAGAACTACCTAGAATAAAAGAAAGTGATTCTTGCTGATAAAAGTTAAATAAGGGTATATAAAACTCTGCAGCAAAAGTACGAAACAATCCTATCCTGCAGTAAAACGTCTGTATACACATGGGCTGTTTGCAACTCCCTGATTCCCCTCTAGCAATTACATTAGGTAAATCGCACGGGCTCGATAAAAAATCTACTCACTGATCGCGAAGCTCTTCTCATCCCTCTTTAATGCCGGCCCACATCTGGAACACGACTCTATATTTCTGTCTGTATTTGTATTTTCTGTATTTTTCTCCGGTGTCATCGCTCTCGCATTCTCCCCTGCATAAACAGCCCACGCATATTAGGCACAGCATCGCCCAGGATTACAGGATTATACGGCGAGAAAATAGCGAAGTCACAAGCAGCGTGCGAAGTTTGTTTGCCCACGGCGAGGACGAAGTGCTCAAAGTGGCATGTCTTCCGGTGGCGTGCGGCCATATGGCCGAAGAGAAAACCGTCCCGTCGCTGTCCTGGGAAATAATAAAGGTTTTACGAGCGCGTCGGTGCCCGGGAAAATTTATGATGTTTGTTGGCGCAGAAGTTTTCCCCGACGACGATTGTCATGTAACTTCTGGTGGAAGCGCGATTAATTGATGTACTTATTTTTACATTGTTGAAATAAAAAGTTTTGAAGTTTTACACACATATTGCTTTCTTATAAACATTCGTAACAGTTAACGTCACAACAAATTTTTAGATAAATAACATGAAAGTTCAGATAAGCCATTATTTTACAACGTTACTATTATAATCCCCTTGATTTATACAAAAAAACAGTATACACATGAATAGTAATTTTTCTGCTAGCATAAATGCAAGTGTACGTGTACATCCATTTCATATCTTAAGTTGATTTATCAAAATTTCCTTGACTTTTGAATGATTTTTTTTGGACAGTATACTTGATTGCTTCGTTACAAATGTTCAATAAGCACAAAATATGCAATGAAAAAGGGGTGGGGGGTAAAGAAGGTTTACTATTTACTAGATAGGGTTGTCTAGGAAGGGGTCTAGTTAGATAAAGTAAACCAGGTGAAATATATATGTCGGGGGTGGGGGTGTATAAAGAAAGATATGAATTTAATATGAATTTATCAATGCACCCTGTATATCAACTGACTTTCTAAAATCTGTATTCTTACCTCTCCCAAATAAATTAAACGATGAGAAATGCAGCGACTGCTGACTTATCAGTCTTAAAAAAACTAAATGAAAATCTTTGATAACTTGAAGTTCAAGTTGAAGATTTGTTTGCGGAATTACAAAATTCGTCGATCATCAGGTGAAGTTATCCAGTATAACTTGCATTTTCAAAATTTTGCAAATATATCGATACTGTTTTTGATTTTGAGGTAGTCATGACTTATTTCGCAAGTTTGATGACTTGCATTTAAAAACAGGGTAGGCATAACACGTTTCGTAATTGTAGAACGTTTTGTGATTTTTATATTCGCATAAATTTTATAGACGTAGCGATGATTGGGCAAAATTTCAGTATTCATAACTCATGTGCTATATTCTAGTGCTTTTATGTTTTGTATTTTCTAAATGAAGCGATCATTTTTCAAAATTTAAAGTTTCATCAGTCATTTGGGTTATTTGCTGTATTTAATTTTCAAAATATTTATAGACGTAGCGGCGATAATTTAGCAAATTTTCCAATTTGTTATCAACCAAGAACTTATATTTTCAAAATTTCATATATATGGCGACGACTTTGCAAAATTTCAGCATTTAAAACCATGTGAAATTACTATTTGATTTTTGAAAATTTCTAATTGTTGTCCTGATTCTCTATCAAAATTTGAGTGTTCGCCACTTATTTGGAATATTTGATATGATTCATTTTTCAAAATATTATTGATGTAACGATGATTGTGATCATCGGGTATCCATTATTCTTTGTATTTTCAAAATTTTGTAAATATATCAATACTGTTTTTGATGTTTAGGTAGTTATCACTTATTTTGCAAGTGTGATGAGTTTATTAAAAAAAACTGTAGACATATTAAGTTTTGTAATTGTAGAATGTTTTGTGATTTATATTTTCGCCGAAATCTTATAGATGAAGCGATGATTGGGCAAAATTTCAGTACTTATAACTCATTTGCTATATTCTTCTACTTTTATGTTTTATATTTTCTAAATCAAACGATCATTTTTTTTAAATTTGAGTTTTCATCAGTCATTTGGGTTATTTTATGTCTTCCACTTTCCAAATATTTATTCACTAGCGGCGATAATTTAGCAAATTTAACAATTCGTCATCAACCTAGAACTTGAATTTTCAAATTTTCAAATATCTGGCGACGACTTTTCAAAATTTCAGCATTTAATACCCAAGTGAAATTAGTCTTTGATTTTTGTAGTTTTCTAGTTGTAGTCCTGTTTGTCTATCAAAATTTGAGTGTCCGCCACTTATATTTGGAATATTTGATAAGTTTCATTTTCCAAAATTTTATTGATGCAACGATGATTGTGATCATCGGGTACTCACTATTCCTTGTATTTTCAAAATTTTGAAAATGTATCGATACTGTTTTTGATTTTGAGATAGTCATCACTTATTTTGCAAGTTTGATGACTTGCATTTAAAAACACTGTAGATATATTAAATTTTGTAATTGTAGAACGTTTTGTGATTTATATTTTCGCAGAAATTTTTTAGATCTAGCGATGATTGGGAAAAAAATCGGTATTCATAACTCATGTGCTATATTCTAGTACTGGTATATTTTATATTTTCTAATTGATATTATCATTTTTTTAAATTTGAGTTTCCATCAGTCTGTTGGGTTATCTTATGTCTTCCATTTTCCAAAAAATTATAGACGTAGCGGTGATAATTTAGCAGATTTAATAATTCGTCATCAATTTGAAACTTATATTTTCAAAATTTCAAATATCTGGCGACGACTTTGCAGAATTTGAGCATTTGTAAGCCATATGAAATAACTCTTTCATATTTGTAATTTTCTAGTTGTAGTCCTCATTGTGTATCAAAATTGGAGTGTCCGCCACTTATTTTGAAATATTTGATAAGTTTCATTTTCCAAAATATGTTTCATGCAACGATGATTGTGATCATCAGGTATCCACCATTCCTTGTATTTTCAAATTTTGTAAATATATCCATACTGTTTTTTTTACTTTGAGGTATTGATCACTTAGTTTGTAAGTTTGGTGCCTTGCATTCAAAAAAACTGTAGACATATTAAGTTTTGTAATTGTAGAACGTTTTGTGATTTATATTTTCGCAGAAATTTTATAGATGTAGCAATGATTGAGCAAAATTTCAGTATTCATAACTCATGTGCTGTATTCTAGTACTGTTATATTTTATATTTTCTTAATGAAACTATCATTTTTCAAAATTTGAGTTTCCATCAGTCCCTTGGGTTATCTAATGTCTTCTATTTTCTAAATATTTATAGACGTAGCGGCGATAATTTAGCAAATCTGACAATTCGTCATTAATCTAGAACTGATGTTTTCAAAATTTTAAATATCTGGGGACGACTTTGCAAAATTTCAGCATTTAAAACCCATGTGAAATTACTCTTTGATTTTTGTAATTTTCTAATTGTAGTCGTGATTGTCTATCAAAATTTCAGTGTCCGCCACTTATTTAGAATATTTGATAAGTTTAATTTTCCAAAATTTTATTGATGCAACGATGATTGTGATCATCGGGTACCCATTTTTCCATGTATATTCAAAATTTTGTAAATATATCGATACTGTTTTTAATTTTCAGGTCACTTATTTTGCAAGTTTGATGACTTACATTTAAAAAAAAACTGTAGACATAACAAGTTTTGTAATTGTAGAACGTTTTCTGTTTTATATTTTCGCAGAAATTTTATAAACGTAGCGATGATAGGGCAAAATTTCAGTATGCGTAACTCATGTGCCATCTTCTGGTAATATTATGTTTTATATTTTCTAAATGAAACGATCATTTTTCAAAATTTAAGTTTTCATCAGTTATTTGGGTTATTTGGTGTTTTCCATCTTCCAAATATTTATAGACGTAGCGGCGATAATTTTCCAAATTTAACAATTCGCCATCAATCTGGAACATATGTTTTCAAAATTTCAAATATCTGACGACGACTTTGCAAAATTTCAGCATTTAAAACCCATGTGGAATTACTCTTTGATTTTTGAAATTTTCTAATTGTAGTCCTGATTCTCTATCAAAATTGGGCACTTATTTGGAATATTTGATATGTTTCATTTTTCAAAATGTTATTGATGCAACGATGATTGTGATCATCGAGAACCCTCTCTTCCTTGTATTTTCAAGATTTTGTAATTATATCGATACTGTTTTTGATTTTGAGGTCATCACTTATTTTGTTAGTTTGATGACTTGAATTTAAAAAAAAACTGCAGACATATTAAGATTTGTAATTGTAGAACGTTTTGTGATTTATATTTCCGCAGGAATTTTATAGATGTAGCGATGATTGAACAAAATTTCAGTATTCATAACTCATGTGCTATATTCTAGTACTTTTATGTTTAATACATTCTAAATGAAACGATCATTTTTCAGAAAGTGAGTTTTCATCAGTCATTTGAGTTATTTGATGTCTTCCATTTTCCAAATATTTATAGACGTAGCAGCGATAATTTAGCAAATTTAACAATTCATCATCAATCTCGAAGTCATATTTTTAAAATTTCAAATATCTGCCGACGAATTTGCAAAATTTCAGCATTTAAAACCCATGTGAAATTACTCTTTGATGTTTGTAAATTTCTAATTGTAGTCCTGATTGTCTATATTGTCTATTTGGAATATTTGATAAGTTTCATTATCCAAAATTCTATTGATGCAACGATGATTGTGATCGTCAGGTACCCACTATTCCTTGGTTTTCAAAATTTTGTAAATATATAGATACTGTTTTTGATTTTTATGTAGTCATCACTTATTTTGCAAGTTTGTTGACTTGCATTTAAAAAAAACTGTAGGCATAACAAGTTTCGTAATTGTGGAACGTTTTGTGATTTTTATATTCGCAGAAATTTTATAGATATAGCGATGATTGGGCAAAATTTCAGTATTTATAACTCATGTGCAAGAAGTACTACAAGTACTAGAAAATATTCTAGTACTTGTATGCTTTATATTTTTAAATGAAACCATCATTTTTCAAAATTTGAGTTTTCATCAGTCATTTGGGTTATTTGATATGTTTCATTTTCCAAAATTTTATTGATACAACGATGATTGTGATCATCGGGTACCCACTATTCCTTGTAATGTCAAAATTTTGTAAATATATCGATACTGTTTTGTATTTGAGGTAGTCATCACTTATTTTGCAAGTTTGATGACTTGAAAAAAAAACTGTAGGCATAACAAGTTTTGTATTTGTAACTGTGTTTAAATTTTAATCAATAAGATACATAAAACATACATTTAATATATATATATATATATATATATATATATATATATATATATATATATCCTCTTTTTTTTCGTGGAAACATCGATGAAAGATTTTATCAATTACTCGATACTTTGTAAATATGTATGTACAAAGTATATCTTCATTATGTATATATTTATGTCTCGACTATTTCTGATATGCTTCATAAGTAAATTCGTACCTCTTTCGTAATTTTACACGTAACCATTTCAAGCTACATTTATATTCATTTTCAAGAATGATTGATTTCAGATATTTTTTTCTTTAAGAACATGAAATGGAGTTTTAATTCTTTCATGGCGCCTTTTACTGGTACAGTCTGCTTTTGCTAACGGCCAGTTCCATAATGGTATTAAAGTTTCCTTTAAACCGAAAAGGCGCCTTTAAGTACTGTAACGTGTTCCATAATTGATTTTTAAACGCCACTTTACGAAAAAGTATCTTTTATCATATGGAACAGAAGCATATTTTAAAGTCGACTTTTCTATTAAATAAGCTTTACATAAAGGAGACTTTTCTGTGATATATTGGAACCGGCCCTAAGTGTTAAAAAGTTTAAAATTAACAATTTATTTCAAAAACCACAATTCAGATTAGGTAAAAGTAGCTGTTTACCGCTATAATTTGCCTTTACTAACTGTGTTTAAAAAGAACAATCTATTTAAAATACCTGTTATGTAAATTTCTCCATTACTCAAAAACACTGCATACAATATAAATCATACAATTAAGTAATTATATCTCCTACGATACGATACGATACAACCTTTTCAATTGATAATATGCAACAATCCTATCTATATCCATACTCGAGTGGCGATTAATCATCGTTTTTCATTTACTTCTATTTACATTTTTATACGATTCATGACGCTTTGTTTTTCAACGTTTCCCTCCCGTATTCCGTTCTGTTTGATCTTTATTAACGTGGTTAAGTATTCCGAGTTCGATTTCGAACGAAGCCTAATGGAAAACGATTTCATTCAATCCCAAAGGTCGGGCCACAGTCATGGCAAATATTGACTGTATCTGATTTTGATACATAATTTCATATAACTTTATTTACCCTGTAATCTAATTCCCAGCAGAAATACGTCTTAAAATCAAACCGAAAACGTATAGATACTTCATCTGATCTCTTTATAAATAACCTTAAAAGTAAACTAATTACGAATATATTATTTGTGTAAACTGTCACTCTCAAAAACTCAACAAACTCAACTTGTTCATGTTACTGTAGAAAGTCATTATAACTATAAACATAGCACTATATGTTGAGATGATATTTATTAGTTAATTTTATAGTTATTTAGGAATTTTGTTGATAGTTTTATTTAAATTAATAGAATAGGAATAGGTTTAGGTTGATAGTTATCGAGTTAGGTAATTAATTAGATAGTGCTTTTTAGTTAATATCGTGAATCATTAGGGCACAATTAATAATTAATAATGTAATGATTTAATTAAAATTCGTAATTACAATGAAAACCTCAAATATGACATACAAAGACGTACGATATTTCATTGGAAGCCGAAAATGATCTGGATAATGAATGTCGCATTAAGTTTTGGATTGGGCATTTGGATTTGTGAGAATTTGAAAAAATAAATTTGAAATTATACATTATTGAATGATCACAATGGCAACGATTATGAATTGTCGGATGACGCTGAAAATTTTCTCAGATCCATTAATTGTGCAATTTAGAGTCAATAGGGAAGTTTTGTTAATTACATTATAATTTGTTAGTTGTTGATTTCGTTTGTTTTCTTTTGCTTACGTGTTTATTGATTTTAGTGCTTGACAACTTTAACAATGTTTAGATAACTTTAACCATTTATCCCTGTAGGACATTCCTAACGCATGTCAAAAATTATTCACCTTTACGGCTTAGACGGGGCGTTAAATATTCATCGTCTGCCTCGGCGCCTTAAGTCTCGCTGATTTGGATTCCCGCAGGACTCCGGGATCCGCATTATTCATCCTTCATCCGTGATTTATAGTCGCATCATAATAGAATTAGTAAGCATGGAGCTGAGGCGATCCCTGGCAATTCAAACTGAGCTGGACTACGTCCTGCTCCGATTGGGACCAGGACGATGATTTGCAAGGGCAGCATAATCCTCACAAGGACGAACGAAAGGAGTAAAAAGTGTTTATCAGATCCGGAAGGCAAAAAAGTAACGCGATTGTGACTCAAAGGATCGCATTTTCAACGAAACGAAGCGTGAATGATGTGATTACTGTAGTAAGAATTTTTGCGATGTGTAGGTAATTCATGACGGAAATTACATGAATCGTCCGTAGTAAGGATTACGTTTAGATAGCAACGATTAATTTGCGAATGTGGGCATTATTATTTTAAAGGAGTTGGAATAATAATCCCTACATTCGCAAACTAATCGACGCTCCTTTACTTATAATTATATCTCATGAATACTTGACATTCGAACTTGCGTGTTAAATAAATATATGCTAATATTTAACTCCTTGAAAGCTATAATCTCGTCTAATCCTTAGTAACTCATTTTGCCTGGCGTATTAAAATTCACAGCTTAATTAATTACCTAGCACCTTCTAATTTAATCAAGTTTGAATGGTAATGTGGTCCCGCACCTGAATATCTTGTTACTAATTTGTTTCGGATGTTCGTGTAAACTTGTATTCTATGTTCAAAACTGTAACTCAGTGCGGCAATTAATTAATTAACGCTGTAACTAAAGGATGAGCACAAAAAAACCCTCAGCAGTTGCAGCTAGTTGTAGTAAATTAATTTGTAACAGATATACACATGTATGAAATTTGCATTAATACCTACTTCTATCTCATTTTGTGAGTAGTATGTAGTAGGTTAATTTCGTAATAACTAAGCCATTTCTTTTTTGTTAGTAATTATTGTTTTTGTGTTTTTAACATTTTTACCATTAATGTTTTTAAAATTAAATGTAATGTGTTAAATATTAACATTGATAATAATTTTTATTAAAATTATTATTATTAATTATTAAAAAACCCAGAAACAACTTGCTATGTTTTTACCACAAAATGTGATATCTTTTGTACATTTTGTGGGAAAAACATACCAATTTGCTTCTGTTTTTTAATATGGACTACCACGTAGTAAAGGTCGTAACCATCCTGATGGTTATAACATATGTCTTCTATTAAAAATACAAGTCATTATATAAATCAAAAATAGAATTATAAAAATAGTAAGTATTAAAATAAGTTGAAAAATTTAAAACATTATGATTTACTCTTCTTCTTTCTAAAGAAAATCGACGTTTATTCAATTTTAACACTAATATTCTACAACCTTCAATTTTAAATATAATAAAAATGTATACCTACTTATTCAATTTTAAACATAATATATATTAGTTTGTCAACCGTAATACTCATAATTAATGCAATAATTGTTTTAATTATGAGTATTATTACAATGATTGTATAACAAAATTAATTTAATTAAATATCATTGTTCATAGTTCTTCATTCTTTAACATCAATTTTCCAAATTCTTATATTTCTAAATCTTAATTAATCGAGTTTATTATCGAAATTTATAAGTAAGATCATTTAAATTTGCAGTTTTATAATTGTAAATATCAAAATTTTGTGTTTTTCAATTTTAAGCATGGAAATATGCGTAATTTCATACGTGTTAAAGTATTATTCATCGAAAAGCATAAGTTTGAATTTCAAAATTCTAAGATGTATAATTTTAAATGTCAAAATTGTAGAACAAAATAATTAAATCGAATATAAATATTGGTAGTTCTTTAATTTTACATATCCAAATTTCTAGTACTGAAGTACGATGGTCATAATTAATTGAATAAATTATCCAAACTACAAGTGGCAACATTAAAATTTGCAGTTTTATAATTCTAAACATCAAAATTTTGTGTTTATCAATTTTAATAACTCATCGAAATTCAAAAGTTTGAACTTCAGAATTCTAAGTTGTATCATTTCAAATGTCAAAATTGTAGCACAAAATTGATTAAATTGAACATAAATATTGGTATTTCTTGTATTTTACAATACCAAAATGTTTAGTTCTGAACTTTGATGGTCATAATTAATCGAATTCATAATTATCGAATTATTAATAACGCTCACAATTTTTTTTTAATTTCAAAGACCGAAATAATGATCTCTAAAACCATGTTTTGCATTTCCCAAG
This sequence comes from Othius punctulatus, assembly GCA_951805005.1. Lineage (NCBI taxonomy): Eukaryota > Metazoa > Arthropoda > Insecta > Coleoptera > Staphylinidae > Othius > Othius punctulatus. Next base: position 17,610,183 of record OX638144.1, read on the forward strand.
TGTGAACAGTAAAATTTGCAGTTTTATAATTCAAAACAATATTTTTCAATATTAAGCATGAACATTTGCTTTAATTTAACATTAAAAGTTAAGACAATGCTCACGGAAATACAGAAGTTTGAACATCAAAATACTAAGTTATAATAGTATAATTTCAACTGTCGAAATTGTAAAACAAAATTGATTAAATTAAACATAAAGATTCATAGTTATTAAATTTTACACATCATATTTTCTTAAATTTGAACATCATAATGAATTGAATTAATTTTCGAAATTTTTAAGAGGGAACATAAAAAAATGCTGTTTTATTATTCTAAACATTGAAAATAGAGACGTTTTCAATGTTTTTCAATATGAAGCATGAAAATTTGCTGATTTAACATTAAAAGTTAAGACAATGCTCACGGAAATATAGAAGTTTGAACATCAAAATACCAAGTTGTATAATTTCAACTGACAAAATTGTAAAACAAAATTGATTAAATTAAACATAAAGATTCGTAGATCTTCAATTTTACACATAAAATTTTCTTAAATTTGAACATCATAATTAATTGAATTAATTATCGAAATTTTTAAGTGGGAACATGAAAAATTGTTGTTTTATAATTCTAAACATGGAAAATTGAGACGTTTTCAATGTTTTTCAATATGAAGCATGAAAATTTGAGGATTTAACATTAAAAGTTAAGAGAATGCTCACAAAAATACAGAAGTTTGAACATTAAAATACTTAGATATATAATTTCAACTGTCAAAATTGTAAAACAAAATTGATTAAATTAAACACAAAGATTCGTAGTTCTTCAATTTTAGACATCCAATTTTCTGGAATTTGAACATCACAATTAAGTGAATTAATTTTCGAAATTTTTAAGTGGGAACATAAAACATTGCTGTTTTATAATTCTAAACATGGAAAATTGAGACGTTTTCAATGTTTGCATGAAATTTTGCTGATTTTTGGTTTTGACATTGGCAGTTAAGATATTAAATTGGAATTTAACTCATTGGAATTCTTAAGTTTGAACATGAATATTCCAAGTTGTACAATTTCAAATGTCAAAATTGTACACAAAATTGATTAAATTGAACAAATACTCGTAAATCTTCAATTTTACACATCAAAATTTCTTACATTTGGTGATCGTAATAACCCGAATTAATTTTCGAAATTTTTAAATGGGAGTAATACGTAATAACTTACAGTGTTATAATTCTAAACATGGCAAATGTAGACATTTTAATCATGAAAATGTACTCATTTTTAGTTTTGACATTAGAAATTAAGCCATTGCTTTTCGAAATTCGAACACATACATATTTGTTAATACATTAAGAACCATAACTTAAATAATAATTTTGTCAAACTTTGGTTAGCCCTACGCAATTCTCATTTTTTTATCAGGAAACTCTTTCGATATTCGTAATTAAAATCACGAAAAAAAAAACGAGCTACTCATGTGATCATCTAGAAGTAAAACCAGCAGATAATTCGATAAATTTTACATTTTTGTGTGACCAAGGAAACTTTGGACGGCCCTGTAGCAATACTGGATTATTCTATCGAAAAACTATGTCGATATTCGTAATTAGCTTACAAATATTAATAACTTACGTGACTTTTTGTTCAACTTGAATAAAAATATAGAAAAATTTATGATTTTTAGAAAATGTTGGAAAATTTAGACAATTCCGTAGAATTTCTGAAGTGTTCTGCTTAAAGTTCAGATGGCTACTAGTAATCAGCATGTGAATATTGTGTAAGTTGTGTAAATTTTGTTCAAATCTGACTAGAAACAAAGAAGTTCAAAACCATAACGGTCTCCCCTTATGAAAAATGTACCCCCAAATTTTTTGTGCAATTTGAACAAAAGTTTTGAAGGAAGTTTTGTACTTCCTGATTTCTTGTGAGATTTGAACACAAGTTTTGAAGGAAGTTTTGAACTTCCTAATTTCTTATGCGATTTGAACAAAAGTTTTGTAGGAAGTTTCAAACTTCCTCATTTCTTAGAAGAGTATGAACATAAGGTTTGAACTTCCTAATTATGCGATTTGAACATAAGTTTTGAAGGTACTTTAGAACTTCCTAATTTCTTGTGCGATTTGAACATAAGTTTTGAACTTCCTAATTTCTTGTGCGATTTGAACATAAGTTTTGTACGAAGATTTGAACTTCCTAAATTCTTGCGCGATTTGAACATAAGTTTTGAAGGAAGTTTAGAACTTCCTAATTTCTTGTGCGATTTGAACATAAGTTTTGTAGGAAGTTTCGAACTTCATAATTTCTTGAGAAATTTGAATATAAGTTTTGAAGGAAGTTTCGAACTTACTAATTTCTTGTGCGATTTGAACATAAGTTTTGAAGGAAGTTTTGAACTTCCTAATTTCTTGTGCGATGTGAACAAAAGTTTTGAACTTCCTTATTTTCTTGTGAGATTTTTACATAAGTTTCACCATTTATCAATCTTTGCATACTGATTACTTATAGCCTCTTGGACTTCGGATGAAACACTTCAGTATTGCCCTTGAGTCATACAAAGTTTGGTCAGTTCTATCAAATTTGGAAATATTTAGATTTATTTATCTAAATTGCACAAAAATCACATCAGTTGTCAATATTTGCATGCCGATTGCGCATATTGATACGATTTTCCTGTAACGCAATTAAGTATTGCTATAGGGATCTACAATGTTTGTTTGGTCTATCATAATGTAAAATGTATCGAGTTTTTTGTAAGCTATGAGACTCGAAGGATTTATTTAACGATCTTCTTCGACTTATGTGTCCCTAATACAAACCTGAAAAATTTTAGCGAAAAGTAGAGCAACATTTCAAGATTTTTAAAACTACAAATTAATATATAACATTTAGGCACCTAAATTGCAGGGAATATAACTCAAAGAACTACAACGATGCTTTCTGAATAGTTTCTTAAATTCGGCAAAATTGGTTCTATGAAACTGGATCACCAAAAGCTGTTTCGTCCTTACAGGACTCATCAGCGCAGCTTTATCATGAGAATTTTATAGTGAAAATCAAATGATGATCTAGCGATCTAGCTCTTAGATTGCCTCTATGAAAGGGAAATTTGTACATTACTATTATCATCATAAACTATAAGGGTTCCCCCTAATTGGAAGTTTTGAACTTCCTAATTTCTTGTGCGATTTGAACATTAGTGTTAAAGGAAGTTATGAACTTCCTAATTTCTTGTGCAATTTGAACATAAGTTTCGCCATTTATCAATCTTTGCATATTGATTACGTATAGCCAAATGGACTTCGGATAGAATAAGTCAGCATTGCTACAGAGTTATCTAAAGTTTGGTCAATTCTATCAAAATTGGAAATTTTTAGATTTATATATCCGAATTGCACAAAAATCACATAAATTGTCAATATTTAACGGAAAAAAACTCCATTTTTAGATACATTACAAATAATAAGTAAAGGGTAGATACTAAGATAACACTAAAATAACAATAATTTACCTGAAAATTCAACATGATGATTAACCTGATGATTCATCCTGATAATCGTATTTTATGTTATGAAAAAAGTGGTGTACTCTCAAGCTAATAATTTATAGTAGTTGTTTACGTGGATTAGTTTCGGTCTGTAGACTGTCATGTCATCAGCATTCCAAATCTATAAATCATTTAAGAAAAAGAAAAAGTACAAGTAGTATGAATAACTTAATACAAAAATAAAAAGCTTACTGTCAAATGGTAAAATATGTTTTAGATGCATTATCTATCATCATAGATTATACATAATTATGTTGTAAAAAACAACAGCTAGAAGTGAAGTTTCACGTATCGTCATATGAAAATGTTTTAAGGTGTTTATGAGAGTACTTGTTTAAAAAGTTGCCAACTGCAGTCTAGTCTTACGTGTATATCTTATGAATTTGAAAATAAAGTTGCCAATCACTGTCTATCCTTACGTATATATCTTATGAGTTTGAAAAAGGAATATGAGAAATAGAAATTTGAATATCAAAATGTTTTAAGGTGTTTATGAGAGTTTTTGTTTAAAAGTACCGTCTTACGTATATAATTATGAATTTGAAAAAAAAAGTTCTCAACTACAGTCTAGCCTTACGTATATATCTTGTGAATTTGAAAAAGTAGGCAGTAAAGTTTCGAAAAATTGAAATTAAATGGTATACAGTCGTATGTGTATATTTGGTTGCTTGTAGTTGATGCGGACGACGACGCCAGCGCAAAAACTGCTGAACTTTATACCTATGATTTAAACTGCCATAATTTTACAATCCGATCACCTAGGGATTATAAGGCACGTTTTTAACTACGTATAGCACCAATTGTAGTCAATTATATTGTGAAGATATTGATTTATAACACAATTAAATGTTTGCTAAAAGCTATGCAACTAAATGTACATATTTCAAAAATATTTCAAAAACCTCCGGAACCCAGTATACTGAAATGAGATATTTAAGTTGCCTATGTAGCTCATACGAAATATTACATTTGCTTGCTTGGTTTCAAGCCAACAATTAATTAAGTTATAAATCTATATCAGTTCATATTTTTGATCAAAATTGGTAGTAGTGGTGGTAGTGGTAGTACTACCAATAAGTAGTAAAGAATAAACACCCCAGGTGATTGTTCTACCAAATTATCATTGTTTAAGGTAAAACTAGTACAGTTTTTCTGTATCATTATACAGAAATATACATTTAGGTCTTAAATTTCTTAAATTTTTATTTAATTCTAATATAAAACACATTAATAGTGTATTGTTTTTCCTTAATCTAATATCTACTTAATAATTCTATTACCTAAGCGTACATTATTTGTTCTTTATAAGGTAAGTAGGCTAATTAATTTAGTAAATTATTAATTACATATTTTCATCTCTGCTATTAATTGTTAGATTTTAATAAATATTTGTGGTATATTAATCACAGTAGTTCATTATTGCCTTGACCAAAATGGCTTCTTAATTTTTTTGTCAATATTTGATAATTGTCTACACTTTTTAATCTGCTTGACATTCTTTTGTAGGCATATTTATTCTCTGACCATATTTATTGTATCATTGAATTATGTGTACGTTATTATTTCTTCTTTTGTTGGGTTCATGTACATTTTTGTTAAAGTTATATTTAGTCTTATGTTTTATGATTTTTTTATTTATTTTGTATTGTATATTTGCAGTTTCTATTTTTATTGTTGTAGATATATTTTTGAAATTTATTATTTTGTATAAGTTCAAACGAATGTTGTTTTGTAAAAAATACGTTCTGACTCTTATGTAATAATAGTAATAGGAAACGTTTTTTATTTGTTACTTCTCAAAAATGTTTCAACTTTTGAACCACCATGCATACAGTATGTCCAGTGACTACCAGACATAGCAAAATTCACATTGGGAAATTATACAGAGAGTTTTTTAAAAACTCCCCGTGTAAAGATCAACTATTGTCAGGAGCTATTTATTCTTTCTGAGTGGCCATAACAGAATATTTAAAACAAATAGAAATTTACTTCTATCAAATAATTTTCATAGTACATATTATTTACAATACTATTGATAATTAAATGGTGATAGTTGTATTTAATCAACAAATTCTAATAATAACTGTAATCTGACAGTAATGTAAATTTGATTAATTCAACTACCTGCTGTTTCATTTGTGACAATCACGTTTTTAGAAACAGGCACAGCAAGAGTAGATCCGAAAATAATTCACCAATGTTAATTGCGGGGTCTAGAAGTAAAGTAAATGGGATTATGTGAATTTGCTAGTTCTGAGATAAATGCCTTTAATGTTAACCTGAATTTCAAAATACCTGCTATAAGTTTAGAAAACTGTGTTAATATTTTAGTCTATACCTAAGTCTAAAATATTAACACAGTTTTTGGAATTCAAGTTGACTTTATAGCCATGTTCTCAGTACTTCAAAAAATGCACCTAAACCCTTTTACTTCTACACCCCTCAATTTTGCTATGTCTAGTAGTCACTGAAACACACTTTATAGTATCAACTGTATGATCAGCCTCAGCTGGGCAGATTTGCTGAATCAGTGTGTTGCTTTAGGGATGCAATTGTCCCAGAGATGAGTATTTTAATGTACGAATTATATTGCAGGATAAGCACAATTCAAAGTTCTCCTAAAGCAGGCAACCAAATTTACTCGTGCAAAATCGAAGTGGATGAATGTGTACATTTGGTTGCCTAGATTAAAACGCACTATTAAATCCCTTATAAATCAGTATCAGCACAATATTTTTGATTTAAAATGGTACCAGAGGTACTAAAAAACGTACTCCATACTCCCAAGTAGATCGGTTTGAGGATATATTACGGTTTAAATTATATAGTATATATAGTATATATATATATATAGTATATATATAGTATATATATATATATATATATATATATATATATATATATATATATATATATATATATATATATGTTTTTGTAATTTGTTCTCTTACTAGAGAACCGGGTATTCGGCCAGGGTCAATAAAAACACAATATTTGTTTTACACTTCCTCCAAGCTTTCGGACATATGTTTGTGTCCTTCGTCAGGGATGTTATATTAATTTGTGTTGTATATGATTAGTGTCATTAATCTTTTCATGACAGATGTTATTATTGTTATTATTATTATGTTTTTATTGACCCTGGCCGAATACCCGGTTCTCTAGTAAGAGAACAAATTACAAAAACATATAATATATACGGCTGAGATAAAGAATTAAAAATATATATATATATATATATAGTATATATATATATATAGTATATATATATTATATAGTATATAGTTCACTACTTTCTGCGCTGCAGTAGCCTTCCATCGACTACATAGACAACCAAGTATGCCCTTATGTCCAAACTTTCAAATAATAAAATCAACTCGTTAGTGTATAACAGGTTAAAATTCTCCAAATACCCCGAAGAGAGGACTTTAATGTTTTTGTTCAACAATATGATTATCTGCTTAACTAATTAACTAATCGATATTTGAAAATATATCGTGAATGGCACACTGAATAGTAACTAAATATGTACTACATACTACGTACATACATATACATATGTACATACTACTTAATACCAATATATCAGTTAATATGAGTGATAAAATTCATTATTATAGATAGTATAGATTCTGATTCTTGTAAAAGAAACCCCCAAAGTACTGTCCGGACAATAAATATAAATTAAATTATATCATTATATTTAAAAGATGAATAGTGTTAAAAACTATAATATTTTATAAAGTAATTAGGTAAACATTTCATGCATTTCTCTGTTATTCTTCACTTTTTTTGGGAAAACTGCGCCCCAGAGCCTTCCCTCACGAGCCGCCCCTGATTAGACTTGAGTGCCATCTATTGTACAAATTCGGAACTAATGTAGTAGCGGTAAATTTGAAATTCAGATGATAATTACCACTTGGATAACTTAGAACAGCCTTTGTTTATTATCATTTTTTCTTATAACTTAATAAAACGATTTTTTCGAGTTTCTAAACATACTTTTTTTTAAGAAAATTGCCTATAAAAGTCGGCACCTCTATTATGACACTTTTAGGTTAGAACAACAAGAATAATAGAAACGGCTGCCGTCGTTGGTGTCCCCGGAGCACACTTTAAACCGAAATATTAAGAATGTGGACCTCCCACATCAGCAGCTAGACCATGAATCTGAAAGATCACCCGCACGGAAACGGTCTGCTCTACGTCGGCTTCAACCAGGACCATGGTAAGTGCCCCCCTGCCATCAGAAGAGCCCCCTTGCATAACACATGATGTGCCCAACAGGATGCTTCTCGTGCGCCACCACGTCAGGCTTCCGCATATACAACTGCGACCCGCTGAAAGAGAAAGAGCGCCACGACTTCGATGAAGGCGGCCTCGGATACGTGGAGATGCTCTTCCGGTGCAACTACCTGGCCCTCATAGGCGGCGGGCCCAAGCCCCTGCACCCGCCCGACAAAGTCATGGTCTGGGACGACCTGCAGAAGCAGATGACGTTCGGCCTGGACTTCAGCGCGCCGGTGCTGGCCGTCAAGCTCAGGAGAGATCGGATTGTCGTCGTGTTAGGTACTGCGTAATTTGTAATTTTTCAGAGGAAATTTAATCGCTTGTCTTTCAGAGGGGGTGATAAAGGTGTACACGTTTACAGTGAACCCACAGCAACTGCACGTGTTCGAGACGAGCTCGAACACGCGTGGGCTGTGCGTCCTCTGCCCCAACAGCAACAACTCGCTGCTGGCGTTCCCGGGGAGGCGGACGGGGCACGTGCAGGTCGTCGATCTGGCCAACACCGAGAAGCCGGCGCTTGATATTTCTGCGCACGAGGCCGAGCTCATATGCATCAGTCTGAATTTGCAGGGTACGCGGCTTGCGACGGCCAGCGAGAAAGGCACCCTCATACGGGTGTTCGATACAGTGTACGGGAATAAGATTGCCGAGCTCAGAAGGGGGGCCCATCAAGTAAGTAATTTTATAATGAAAGGCAGGATACCAAACAAATTACGCATTTGTGGTTATTGGTAAATGGCAATTATTATAATTAATAAATGAATTCTTTATTCTCAGGTTTCTTTAATTATTTTATTGTTTTGCCTGTGTGTTGCTTTCTTTTGTGGGGATATGCGAGAATGCAATCTCAAATTAAGATGGTTAATTAATCGTACACAATGTATTTTTCGTTTTCATTTAATAGGCTCGTTATCTCATGTGTCAGCAATCAAATACTTATCATTAAAGGAGGCTCATTATTGTCTATATGTGCCGAATAAATAAATTATTATTTATTGCAGCCTGTTGACCAAACAAAGAATTTAGATTATATTTAAGCCTGAAAATTAATCAAGGTTTTATTTTTATTTTTAAAAATATGCCAACCAATCACTTTTATGTATGAATTTTCTTTCAGGCAATGATCTACTGTATAAACTTCAACCAGAACTCGACGTGCCTATGCGTCTCTTCAGACCACGGCACAGTTCACATATTCGCCCTAGACGACCCCAAACTTAACAAGCAGTCCTCCCTAGCGAACGCCGCCTTCCTACCCAAGTACTTCTCCTCAAACTGGTCATTCTGCAAGTTCACCGTACCGAATGGTCCCCCATGCGTGTGCGCCTTCGGCACCGACAACAATTCTGTTATTGGTAAGGGCATGTGATCATAAAATTTATTGCCGAAATTTATTGTCTTATTTGTTCATTCAGTGATTTGCGCCGACGGCTGCTACTACAAGTTCGTTTTCAACGTTAAGGGCGAGGCGACGAGGGAGGTGAGCACCCAGTTCCTTGAGATAACCGACGAATCGTAGGCCCGTGTCACGACTCACGCTTTGCAGCCGGCTGAAGCGCTCTCTAGGGTGGTGGAGGCCCCGGCGATCACTGTCCCGCTTTGCACCAGCTGTTACACTTGCACGTGCCGCTCTGGCCTGCGACTCGAAACAGATGTAGTTCACAATAAATCAATAAGGGGTGGTTAATTGTGAAGATCGTTAATTCGGGTAAAAGAAGCTGGTTTCTAAAGGGTAATAGTTGGTCGTTGAATGTGCAAGTTGTGGCTGCTGATTAATCATCAATATTTTATTAAAAGAAAATAGGGTACAAATATTCATGGTGATTCATGGGACAAATGTTGATTCATTGTCATCAAATTATTTTTGATGAACGATTTTAATCAACAATTGAATTTAGTCATAAAATAATTATGTCAAATATATTTGAGTAGCCAAAATCAAACGTATCATTTTAAATCAATAATTTTGGTTGTTTTAGCCATAACATTTGCCATCAAATACATATTTAGCCATCAAATTGAAATTATTTATGATCAACCATTACAAATGTTAATCAATAAATTTAAAGTTATTTTTAATTGAATTTATTTTCTTGATCATAATTATGAAATGATCATATGAAATTATTTATGATCAATCATTTTTAATGTTTTTACATTTTTAATCACAAATTTAGTTTTAATAATTAAATCCGTCATGTTTAAAGAATATGGATTAATTTTCTATTATGTATAAGATAATTATTTTAAATGACAATATATAATCAGGTTGTGATAATTTCGTGAGCAAGTTAGTTATATGAATTATCAATATTTAATCATATCATGCTGATTTCGTAAGTGTGCCAATTAATTTTTGAGTGTGCAGGATCCAATTGCTTATAAATCATCACAATTTAATCAATCAAGAAAAGTTTCTAGTGATATTAATTGGATATCAAGTGTACAGCATTCTTCATTCTTAGGTATCTAATTTCGATGAAACTTTGATGATTTTTTTTAGGGATTTATTTTAATTTTTATACTAGTATTGATCTTTAGCCGGTTTTTGGTTATTAATTGTGTGAGCAACTATTAATAAATATTGAATATTTTATCTGCTTAACATCGTGTTCTAATAGTTTTTGTTATTTTTCTGCTAAGCACAGTATTATTGTTTATAAGCATCAAATTGAGACAATTTTCCATTTAAGTCAAATGTGTATTGAGATTGAAAAATGATGTATACATTATAGTACCATTTAGTTTATCAAATTTAAATTATTTTCTGTGGATAATTAGTACCACTGCAAATTTATTAATTGTTTTGGTTTTTCTGTCTCGATATTATTCTTAAATCACACACAAACAAATTTGCAATACCAACAATTTTCTGTCATATAAAGCATATTAATATTGCTAAATTCAAAACTGTTGGAGTTTTACTTGAGTTTTACTGGAGTTTACATGGATACACTTTATTTATTAAGTTTTGCTGATCTGTTAGTTGACATGAATTGTCCGAAAATTTGAAGCATATTCTGAAACTATATTTGTAGACTTTTCGAAAATATTGAAACATTTACATTTTCTGGAAATTGTCATAATTGATTTATTGTTCACAGGTAACAAAATTTCTAATACTTTTGATATGTTTATTAAAATTCTGGACATTTCAATTTTCGTGATATTTTGGATTTTGGAAATTTTCAATCTGAATAAATATTTTAGGCAATTTCTGAAACTTTTATGAAAGTATTGAAACTCATCATGTTTTGTTGAATATGCTGAAAGTTTATCATATTTATTTGTATATTTTGATAATATAAACAAGTTTTCAGCAACTTCTCTAAAAAATTTCGTTCTCTTTAGTTTCATGAATAGTTTCATTTTATTAGCAACAATCTGGTGGATTGTAATGGGGATTAGGGTGGTCTAATTTGAAACTCCCTGTATACAAAAAAGTACAGTTCATTTAGTGCAAAATGAAGAAATGTCAAAAAAGGTCGTAATTTTGCCTTGATGCCCATAATTAGCAATAACAGAAGAAACTGGCGGTCATTAAATTAAAAAATCTTAAAACAATTTAAAACAATATTTTCGTGGAATCCAGAACCAAATTTGATTACTTTTATTTTGATTGACAATCAATCCTACACCAGAAATCTTAAACGGGATTAAGCTAATATCTTAATATCACATTTTGATTTTAAAATCTCGAAAACAAAAATATAGTTGTGCGCTTCAACAATTATTCTCAATGTAATAATCAATACAACATATATATCTTACATTTATTGATTACTTTATTGTACACGTAACATCTTAAAACTAAACATCAACTTTGTAACTGAACGAGGAAACAAACTTCTTTCCAATGAAAGATATAAACCTATGCACAATTTTGAATCTATGTATTTACTCGATGAAGATGGTAAATGTATCGAATGACCTGATTTTTGTATACGCCTGTGAGTTACCGTTCCTCGGTGGCCGTGCAAGTGTACCAGCCGGACGTGGTGTTAATCATTAGTTCTTAAACCTCTATTTCGCTCTGTTCCACAATGCATTGTATATCAGCTATTTTTAATGTTTGCGTTGGCGTTTGAGACACACTGTTGTAATCAGGATGCTGATGATATATTTTTATGGATTAAATGATATTTTACGAAACCCATCGCGGATTCAACCCTGTCCCCGGGACATTTCCAGTAAGTGTGACGCAGTCGAGAGGCGAATAAGATGACCCCCAGAACAATTTATGTCACCATTCTAGTTACAAAACATTTACAGAAAAACTACGTTTTAATTGAATTTCAAAAAACTCTTCCATATTTTTCTCCAAATTGTCCCAATCTATTACAAATTACCATTTTGTGCAAATTATACATATGATGCTTAACATTTATGTGTGAAACAATTAACACTTGGAATATTGATTACATGATAATATGGGGGAGTTTGTTATACCATCGAGTTACAGTTATTAGTAATTGTGCGTTTAATTATTGAGAGGGGGGCACTAAATTAAATGCCAAGTAAACGCCCTAAAATCATTTTAATGGAATCTATCATAGGAGAATGGCCTAAAAGTTATAGGTATTTATCATGTTTTACTTAAACCCGTTTTTACAGTCTCCAAATATCTTTATTCAATGTTACTCAATGAAACTGACCGTCATTCGGAGGCAGTAAAACCGCATCTTGGATTACCTATTTGGGGTTCTTCCGAAACAAACGGGACTTACAAGGAACGCACGGGAAAGCTGTCTTAGACATCTATCATCGATACATTTAAAAGTGTGAGGGACTGTGTGTATGTGTATGGTATAATTCCATAGGATTTAAGCGGGCATGAGCCGCTTAGACAATAAAATTATCAGTGGCATCCATATCCTTCTCGGGGGGCTTCTCTAGCGGAGTGACGGTATGGGTGTACCCACCATAAGCCTTCACCGTGATCTTCTGCTCAATCTTCCCGATCGTCTTCGAGTAGTAGTACAGCAGCAGGTTGTACCCCAGCATGCAGATGGTGAAGCCCTCCAAACCTACAATAATAAAGAGTACAATTCTTTTGCTCTTCTGGGGTGATTAATGAATCCAGAAAAAGTTTTAAATGAAGATGTGATGTAGTATTTTCAATATCCCAGCGGAATTTTTAATTATTTTTTGTATTTTTAGTTGCCAAAAGTTTTAAATGAAGATGTGATATTGTATTTTTAATATCCCAGTGGAATTTTTAATTATTTCGGGCATTTTTAGTTACCAAAAGTAGGTGCATTTTGGTGTTAAAAAACGCTAAAAAAGAGTTTTGTGTGACACTGGCAGATAAATTTACCGGTTTTTAGGTTTAGTCCCCTGAGTTAGCAACAAAAAAAGTTGTGAACCCTCGATTTTTTTTTGCTTTTTTGGAATAATTTTTAAATCAATCTTGAGATAAAACAAATTGTACACCCTTGCTTCATTTCTTAATGAAGATTCGCCAATTATTGGCCTCCAGTGTAAGCTAGTGTAAGCCCCGGGCCAAATAAAATATCTGCAATTTGTTCTCACAAAAGTCCATCTCGCCGGCGTCGATGGGCATCTTGGTGAAGCGGTCGAGGAAGAAGATCAGTATGCCGAAGCAGCAGATGTTGGTGCAGGAGAAGATGATCCAGGCATAGATGGCCTGCACCTTGTTCAGGAAGAGGCCGTAGAGGAGGACCGCCGAAGCGCAGCACAGCTGGAAGCCGAAGCCGGCCAGGATCAGGCAGAGCGACGAGTACACTGCAACGCAAACTTAAAGGAGTTTACAGTGGAGAACTCGTGAACTCCTTGTGAACGGCTGAGAATGGGAGGAATTCGAGTTGAAGGCGATCGAGTGAGAGACACACCGAAATGCTCGAAGCGATGAGAGTCGAAGATGAACAGAAAGCAGCTAGTACATACAAAAAACATCAAGCCCAAATCCTTAAAGCAGTGCTAACACTAATACGGTGTCAAAAATTAGCACCGTCAAGCAAATATTTAGAACTGTATTTACGTACAATCGGGGCTAAGACCACTTCGAGAATTCAGGTGTAAAAATAATACATGTATAATAATAGGTATGAAACTTTACAAAATACAATATAATTATAATATTTATCAATTTATTGTTATCTTTCTCTATAATATTTAGAGAAAACAATCAATATTTTTAAATTTCTTTGACTGGTGTCAAGTGCTATATAAATACAGAACGGTTAATTTCGAATTTTAAATTTGTATTCCCTCCATAGAGTCTGTGGGAATTTATATTATTGTTATTTTGTAGAAATGAGTAGTGGTCGTAGCCTGAAATAAATTTTTAGTTGATTAAAAATAAGTCAAAAATAATTGAATTACTAATTTCGAAAACTGCTCATATTGGGGAGGATTCAAAATAGACTTTTTCCCGTTTTTTCATGTAAACATGTAGACCGATATTTTATGAGCAAGAAAGGCCCATATTTGGTTTTCATAGTGGTAAAAGAGTAATTTTTGAAAAATAAAACTGCTCTAATAAGTTAAATAATTTTAAAAAAAGTTTTTTGTTTCCGAAAAAAAAAAATGTTGGGAGATGAGCCTTTTTTGAAATTTGCAATTCAATTATGGAAGAAAGACCTGCAGCTCAAAAGTCATGATAATAAATTGGTTACTTGTACATATTAAAAAATAATATTGAAATTGAGTAGTAGAAGCAGCCTGAAACAAATCCATTTAACTGTTACAGCACATTGAAATGCAACATGTGAGCTGATAAAATATAAAAACTGCATACTAGTCTCCTTGTCGAGAGATTTGTTGAGCTTCTGGATGTTCGAAGCAGTGTGCTGCTTGTTTTCAATTCCGGCTTTCTCCTCTGTGATGTCTGTGGTCAGCAAGGCCCATACATAGATGGTCTTCATCACACCCAATATTGCGAGCGTCGTCACCAGTGCGATGGATACCTGAAAAAAAAAACTCAAGAAATTTCCATCTAATTCATATATATTTATTGAATCACATTATTACTTGAGCATTCACCTACTATATATCCTTATGGGTATAGGGTACATTCACCTACCCTTCAGGACCAACATACATAAACTTCATTGGGCAACAATTTGATGCACACTTCTTATGATTGTTTTAATATTATAATGTTTCATAGGTGAAAGCATATAAAATAGTTTATTATGACAAGTGATAAGAGAGCCTCTCAAGCAGAGTGTTTCGAACAGCTCAGTGCTTGAAAGGCCCTTATGCACCTGTATCGTACGTTTTTATTATACCTGCACCACAGGGTAGATATAACGAGAAAATAAGAAGCCCTTTACATGCTGAACCTACACAATTACAATAGTAATTTGTACTGTTTTTCTTTTTCACACGTAGTGCAGACAAACTTATTACTTCTTATTTGACATCTTAAATCAAACATAAACCCCATTAAAGTACCGATATTGCCTTAGCAGCGTGGTTTGTTCATAATTAACGCATAATTACAGTATCCGGGTGGCAGTAAATGTGCAATAGTTTAAACCATTAAATGATTGTTAATCAACCGTAAAATCCCCTCAAATTTGTATATATATATATATATATATATATATATATATATATTCAAGTATCACTTCTTTAGCAAGTGTGCACGTTTAATCGCCAAATTAGGGCCGATAAATAGATTAAAACCGATAATACAAATTTTAATTCAAATATTTTTATGCAGGGCGACATCTAGCGGCAACTGATCGAGTCATAACCTAGAGATAGTCCAACACACTCACATGGCCTAGTATGTTGGGTTGCCTATACAATCAACTTTCGGTACCCTCCGCTAGGTGAACATGGTGTAAAACAGCTTAGATTTATTTGATATATGTATTTAAAAGCTCTTAAATGCATCAATATGCGTTGTGCATGAGTGCAGAATTAATTAGCATTGATTTTAGGTACCTGTGGATAGTAATTAAATAGTTTTAAAATCCATCAAGCGATGGTGACTAACGGGTTCAGGGATTGGCCGCAGGATGGCGCAAAATTTGAATTATTTTGTAATTTGCCGTTTATTGAGTTACTATCCAACGTACAGCAAAACAAATAGCAGATTCGGACTCAGCAGCACGCATTCTATAGGTCCAGTGCTATAAATTATCCGCATCGGTCCCAATAGTGTCGGGTTCGAAAAATATGTTTCACTTAATTTTGTCGTTTTTGACGTTAATAATTAACTGAGAGCAAAAATAATTGCAGATTCGGATTCAAAAGACAAAAATCTACCAACTTCTTAATTTAGTTTTGCAAAAAAACGCATTTTCCTCTTTCCCATTTTTTTTTTAGGCCAAATACATACAGTTGTAATATCTATTAATAGTTAATAAGCTGATAATAAAATAAACATCTAGGTATTTGTTGCTCGTACATTTTTAATGGTTGTATTGATTCTAGGGTTTCTAATTTTATTCTATAAAAATAAAATGTTTCTTTTGTTGCCAATTTTTAAAAAAAGGTATACATTTATAAATGGGGTTTAAATCCATTGCACCAAAACTTTTTCTTAACATACAAATAAATTTTTATTATTATTATTGTGTATGCACAAAATCATATACGAACCTGTACGAATAGAATTCATAAATCATGAAATTATATTATTGCTAAATAATTGAAATTGTAATTACGAGCAACCATGTGCAGCTATACACGATATGTATTGCAATATAACAACGTACACAAAGCATTTCAATCAAATATTTATAAACGAAACTTTCATGGCGTACAAAACGTTTTTTAAACCAATTATTTTGTGCATTATTTAATAGATTATTTTTTGACGTTTCTCAAAACCAATGATATTTTCGATTTTTGTCATATTGATACTTCTGGACCAATCCCGTCATTATTATACTGGGAATATTCTCTAGAGATTATTATAGTGGGAATAATCTCGGTAGCTAGGTTCACTCTTGTCAATCAAAATATTTGTCAAATTATTAATTTATCAATCATATTAAAGTGTCATACAAAATGAATAAAAGTCGCTTTAGCTGCGTTTCGCATACTGAAATTGATAAAGAAATACTAGAAAGCAGAAGTAAAAATACAGTGATTAGCAATAATTCGATATGGAAACAATTTTTAACTTTTTGCGAAGAAAAAAGTTATACCTCTCCAGTAACTTAAAAGTTACCTCTCCAGTTTATGACAAACCATAATACGCCAGGCGTCAAAAAATAATCTAATCAAATATAACTCGAGAGTTCGATAAATTAGAAAATAATTTGACAGATTATGTCTCAAACTTGTTGCCATTTGGCAATAGTCACTCGAGCCCTTCGGGCTCTCGTGACTATTGCCTGGCAACAAGTTTTCGACAATCTGTCAAATTATTTTCAATTTATTCTCACTCTCTTGTTATATTATTACTGAGAATATTTTATTATTTATACATACTGGTTACCAAAAGGAAAACTTCTGCACTTCACTTCGATGGAAATTTCTTAATATCTCAGTCAGGAATTAAAGCCGAAAATGAAAAGAAAACTTCGTCTGCATGATGAAGTTATGAAAATTCCAGTTCAAATAAGGATGCTCATTAATGTTATTCCACAAGTGTTTTTGAGTGTGATTGTAAATGTTGCCAAAAGTGTCAAAAAATCGCCAAGTATATTAGAGATGTTTTTTTTAATCACTTAATCACTCTAATCAGTTACTAGATACTAGACATAATAATAGCTATTATGGTATAAGTGAATAAAGGTGAATTTTATCCACGAAAAACAATTTAGCCCAAGAGGCAAAACGAGTGCGATCATGTTTTCGAGTGGATAAAATTGCTTTATTCACGTGTATCATACAAGATTTTTTTCCAATTCGTTATCAGAATTGAAGAATTTTCGTTAAGAGTCACATTGTCAGAAGACAACGAAAATTGGAAGGATTGTGGACTTACTTATTTTTTTTTTACTCTATCACGTTATCAATGGTTATAGTGAATAAAGTGAAAATGTAAACATTTTATTCACCCATTCGATTAAAGTGTAGTTTTAACGATGAGATTCTATATACATAATGAGCACTTTAATAATGCGAATTGGAAAAAAAAAATTAATTAATTATAACATTTATAACATTAAAAACCATTTTAATAAATGACATTCTGCTCATCTTTTGCAGAAAACATACTTTCATAGCACTGCCGATTTGCCTGCAAAACTACGTTAAAATTTAGTTTTAATTATTTTATTCATATTAATATGGATACATCTGATTTTTAAAGAACGATTCAGTAGAAAATTAAGCAAAATACTTCATTTAAAAAAAAAAACGATTTATGTTAGTTTTTGCACATATTATATTTGTATAATATACAGACTGCCTCGATTCAGCCATTCATTTCGATCTTTCAATAAATATAGTTTAAATGTTAAGTGCGTTATATATTAAACCATAGACATAAAATTAATACTTTCAAACAAAAATGTTATACAAACAATTTCCATTTGTTTGTTGTAAAGAACAGTTAAACTGATCTAAATGCAATAATAACCATATGATTATTTGATTCTGTTATCCATGAATGTGTGCTCTTCTTGGGCCATATTTATGATAAATTTGAACTCTTATGAAGTATTAAATGTTTTTATTAAAGTGCGTTATATATTAAACCATAGACATAAAATTAATACTTTCAAACAAAAATGTTATATAAACAATTTCCACTTGTTTATTGCAAAGATCAGTTAAACTGTTATAAATGCAATAATAACAATATGATTATTTTATTCTGTTATCCATGAATGTGTGCTCTTCTTGGGCCATATTTATGATAAATTTTAACTCGTATGAAGTATAAGTGGTTTTATATGAGAATGTATAGAAAGTCCACTGACAGGAGGCGATTAGAATTGAATTTTTGGTGAGAATTATTACTTTTCTCATTAATTTTTTTAATGTTTTCATATTTTATTTATTCTATTTCCTAAGTGTGATTGGAATTAGATATATTTTATAAGGATTCTATTCTAGTAAAGGTTTAACTTTTTTCGTACATCGTAAACCACATTTGTTTATTGACCGATACGAAACAATGCAATTACACGATAATGTTGTACATTAATATATGCCACTACAGTATGCTCACTAACAAACCCATTTAGGCGAAGGCGATGCATAAATGATGATAATTTGTATGTTCTTTTTCCCTCAGAAAACACCTATGAATATTTAAATGCTGCGGTCAGTTTACAGTAAAATGTTTTTGCTGAGCTATAGAGTCGTAAAGAAAATTTTAAATTAATTAATTCTATGTACTTATTTGATATTTATGATTTCAGTTTGATATCTACAACGTTTGAAAATATTATTAAGTACATAAATTAGTATAATCATCCAATTATTTTACCAGTTTACACTTCTCACATTAATTAAAACATATTGCACTACATTAAACTTAGTTTCATTATTCACAATCATTTTCATTGAACATATTTTGTTTTTTTTTTAAATTCAGCGCAGTGGTGATTCTGATAGTATATGTAGTTAAAAAACAACTATGAATATTTAAATGATGCAGCTAGTTTATAGTAAAATGTTTTTGCTGAGTCATAGAGTCGTAAAGAAAATATTAAATTAATTAACTCTATGTACTTATTTGATATATTTCAGTTTGATATTTACAACGCTTGAAAATAATAATAAGTACGTAAATTAGTATAATAATCCACCTATTTAACCAGTTTACACTTCTCACATTAATTAAAACATATTGCACTACACTAAACTTAGTCTTATTATTAACAATCTCATTTCATTGAACATATTTTGGATTTTTTTTAATTCAGTACTTGAAAGGTGATTTTGATGTGTGAACAGTGTTAATATTTTAGTCTAAATCTAAGTCTAAAATATTAACACAGTTTTCTACACTTATTCCTGGAATTTTGAAATTCAAGTTAACTTTAAAGTCATTTATCTCAGAACTACCAAAAATGCACTTAATTCCTTTTACTTCTAGACTGTGTTATTATTTTAGTCTAAACCTACGTCTAAAATATTAACACAGTTTTCTCAACTTATTCCTGGAATTTTGAAATTCAAGTTAACTTTAAAGTCATCTATCTAAGAACTACAAAAAATGCAATTAAACCCTTTTACTTCTAGACCCCTCAATGATAATACCAAATAAATTAAATATGTATTGTACAAGTATGTCTTATAAATTGAGATGCTTTCAGGTTTTAAATTATATAATTGTGGGGTCTAGAAGTAAAAGGGTTTAAGAGTATTTTTGGTAGTTCTGAGATACATGGCTTTAAAGTTAACTTGAGTTTCAAAACTCCAGGAATAAGTTTAGAAAACTGTCTTAATATTTTAGTCTAAGCCTAAGTCTAAAATATTAACAGTTTCCTAAACTCATTCCTGGAATTTTAAAATTGAAGTTCACTTTAAAGTCATTTATCTCAGAACCACCAAAAATGCACTTGAACCCTTTTACTTCTAGACTGTGTTAATATTTCAGTCTAAACCTACGTCTAAAATATTGACACAGTTTTCTAAACTTATTCCTGGAATTTTGAAATTCAAGTTAACTGTAAAGCCATTTATCTCAGAACTACAAAAAATGCAATTAAATCATTTTACTTCTAGACCCTTCAGTTATAATACCAAATAAATTAAATACATATTACACAAGTATGTCTTTAAATGGAGATGCTTTCAAGTTTTAAATTATACAATTGAGGGGTCTAGAAGTAAAAGAGTTTAAGTGCATTTTTGGTAGTTCTGAGATATATGGCTTTAAAGTTTACTTGAATTTCAAAACTCCAGGAATAAGTTTAGAAAACTATGTTAATATTTTAGACTTAGGTTTAGACTAAAATATTAACAGAGTTTTCTAAACTTAGGGAAAAATTTTGATTTACTTTAACAATGGCGTGAACATAATTTGTATTTCAAAGTTATTTGTTAATAAATTTATTTTTATTTTGATTTTTGTTTTTTTTTCATGTTTACTTATGTAAACTTATTTGTCCCGTTTTATTAATCTTGAGTTTTTATAGTTTGTATTATTGTTATCTACTTCATAAACACATTGTTTCAAATTATGAGACAATATCTATAAATAATGAAAATTGTTTTGTCCCATTTCCGGTGGACAACATTACATTATCATATATGAGGTCTTTTGTGCATATTAAAAATGGCATATTCATATTACATAAAATTAATATGATTCGAACCTACGACCAAAATATGTTTTCCATACGAGCACATAAGATATGATTTCCAATTGATAACATCGAAACACAAAGGTATGTTTACCAAAACTACCAAACTACCAAACATGCACTTATCCGTTTTACTTCTAGAACCCTCAATTATAATACGAAATAAATTAAATATGTATTGTATAGGTATAATATAAATAATTGAATGCATTATTTTTTAAACAAAGTTTTGAAAAATGGTCATCTATCTGCATCTCTTTGTATCTGAACAATTAACTTGCTACTGTTGAAATTAGAACATTTTCGTGTGTTCTTGAAAATCAGATTCTTGTAATTTTCAAGAACACACGAAATTTTTATAAATCAAAGCAGTTGGTCGCAAAAAAATATGGAAAAAGAACTGCTTTTTCTTGAAATATTCGAATTCCAGATAACAACGGAAATGAGTGTTTTACAGAGATTGATTTGCACGAGGTACCAATAGGTAAAAATTAATACTATTTAGTGAAAAATAACAGTGTTGCCAACACACCGTCAGTTTGACAGTGCCGATGTCAAGTAAATGGACTATAGATGGCTATTTTTCAAAAATTATGTTAAAAGTACACATTTCAAGTGTCCGTGCTTTTAACATAAATTTTGAAAAATAGCCATCTATAGTCCATTCACTTGACATCTGCACTGTCAAACTAACAGTTTGTTGGCACCTCTGTTATTTCTCACTAAATGTTATTAATTTTTACCTATTGGTACCTCGTGCAAATCAATATCTATCAAACAACGTGAAACATTTTGAATTTGTCAAATATTTTAATAATGGAAAACATGGATTTTAGCATGAATAACGAACTAGAATCCGAGCTGCTTTTATTTCAATTTTGAAAAATAGCCATCTATAGTCCATTCACTTGACATATGCACTGTCAAACTAACAGTTTGTTGGCACCTCTCTTATTTTTCACTAAATGGCATTATTTTTTACCTATTGGTACCTCGTGCAAATCAATCTCTATCAAACAGTGTGAAACATTTTGAATTTGTCAAATATTTAAATAATGGAAAACATGGATTTTAGCACGAAAAACGAACTAGAATCCGAGCTGCTTTTATTATAATTTTTGAAAAATAGCCATCTCCAGTTCATTCACTTGACATCTGCACTGTCAAACTAACAGTTTGTTGGCGCCTCTATTATTTTTCACTAAATGGTATTAATTTTTACCTATTGGTACTTCGTGCAAATCTTTCTTTATCAAACAGTGTGAAACATTTTGAATTTGTCAAATATTTTAATAATGCTTTTGCTTTTAATAATAATAATTTTAATAATGCTTTTATTATAATTTTTGAAAAACAGCCATCTATAGTCCATTCACTTGACATCTGCACTGTCAAACTAACAGTTTGTTGGCACCTCTGTTATTTTTCACTAAATGGTATTAATTTTTACCTATTGGTACCTCGTGCAAATCAATCTCTGTCAAACAGTGTGAAACATTTTGAATTTGTAAAATATTTTATTAATGGAAAACATGGATTTTAGCACGAACAACGAACTAGAATCCTCCTAGAGGTTTATACGATAACTCAACTTGTTTCCTTGATATATTAGTAACTAAATGGTTGTACAGTCTAAATCAACAACTTATTTTACAGTCACATTCAAGAATATTTGAAAAAAAAATGACACTAACAGTGCAGATGTCAAGTAAATGTGTGTAAATTTGATGAAGTAAAGTTAAAAACAACCTTGAACTGTATATATCGTCGGTATTCAAGTGAATTACACTAAGTCCATTTTTGGCTGTTTTTAGTTAAGTTTTATTTTGATGGTTTACTAAATTGTAACAAATCTCAGGCTCAGTATTGGTATAGTAAAGGGTCTGTAGCCGAACTTCCAAATTCTTAACTCATTAAATGACTGAGTAGGAAAGGTAACAGAAGAATATAAAATTTTAATTGCAGTATCTCACATTTTATACTTTTGACTTACGTGATTTCACTTGTAAGCCGACTATATTTTCTTAAGAATCAAATTTCATAGAGGTAACAGATAAGACTATTAAATTGAAACTATGTGTGGATACTACTTCAAACATAGATAAGACTATATTCAAATTGATTTTTATTTACTTTCATAAAATACAGTAGAGAGAAAATGGCGAGCTATATTACATTCACGACCTTTTTGCAACTGCGTTGGCTGGGTTTTCTTTTTTTCATGTTGGACAAACTGATTCAGTGATGCAACGGAAGTTAATTATTTTTTTGTATCGACGTCCAGTAGACATTTGCTTCCTACCACATTGTCAGATTTATAATTTTTTTCACTACTAGCTTTTAAAGTTATCATTATTTATTTATTTTTTACTGCATATTCGAACCCAGAATGAATTTTCACGTCTGTCAAAATATTAATCAAAATACAAAAAATTATACAACTGCAACTATAATAATTTAAACATTACATCAGGCAACAATGTTATTTAAAAAATAAAACCTCAAATTGACAACTTAACCTAAAAAAAAAATGACAAGTTCCATTAAGTTATTTCCGAAACATTACCAACAAAATTACTAGATATTCATAGACTCCCTTGACGCAAAAATATCGTGAATGGAGAGTACTCCCATCAGATTGTTTGCATTATTTGCAAGTTAAAATAAAGCTATTCAAATCAGCTTTTATCAGCAACATTTTATATAAAAACGTATTGTTGTATATCCGATTCTTAGGACCAAAATGTTGTGTATGCGGCTATGAGCCCTGCAATGTTGAATGTTGTAATGTTTAATGTTCGAAGAACCATTGATTTAATAAAATAAGTTGCACTTGATGGGATTACGTCGCACCCAAAACGACTTGGACATTCCATAATTCGTAATGGCCCGGCTATTAACAGATTACCAATTGTGTAGACTGGGCCAAATCTGGGAAATTCCAATTGATACCCCCAAATTGCACATTTATAATCTTCTGGTATTTCCATATCTTAGAATAGCTTTCTAAAAAGCGGCATTACATAGGGAGGGAAATTGTTACATTATTGCTACATTACATTACATTGTTACATTATCGGATTATCGGTTTAATGCCGATATTCTCCTGTCCGCGAGGCATCTATTACAGTGACCTGTAACAAATATCAAATTTGGCAGAAAACAAAATTTCATAGCACTCTTTGTGCAGACAAAACTACATAATAACTATGTGATTTTGTTGGACTGACAAATGACAAATTCCAAATATGTACAAAAAAATACTGAAATAACTGATTACCATAATTTTTAAATTTGTATCAATTAAATTATGTTACGGCAGTTACGAATTTCGTTGATTATTCTTTCAGCGGGAAACAGATCGAAGTTTCACCCTACAACCGAATTGATTTCGCTAAATTTAGGCATGAGTGCACGCCACGAAGCGGCGCTCATGATCGTGAAAATGGCGATATCATTTACCCAGAAGGCATAAATTACGTCGCAATCAGCAGATCAGACACCAGCTCACGAATGCCACCGCGGAATACACGAAGTGGCAAACGGTGCAAACACTCGAACCCAAAGGGGCGAGTTTGAAATATAAATTGAAATTGTCGCTTGCATTCCTACACGATACACGAACGTAAATGCACATCAATTCGATTCGTGTTTAAAATAAGAACGTTTTGCACGCAATGATCGTTACATTATTCACTGAAATTATCTTCACAATATTGCAAGACAGAACAATAAAGGTCTATATGGTATATTTACAACCTTTCAATAAAGAACTGAATTAAAGAAATTAAAAGCACGAATTTAAACCTGTGGGGTAGTGTTGCATAATTAAAAAAAAAAACGAATTAAAACCTTAAGGTATTAATAAACCTTACGGTTTTTTTTATTGGTTAAACATAGTCATGGGTTTAATTATCGTTTAGACCAGCTTTTCTCAAATTGTCGTTCATAGATCCCCAGGGGTGTTTATTCTATGGGTCTCCAAAAACGAAAATTCTTAAGCTTTACATTTTGATTTCAAGCATTAAGATATATCGATGGTGTAGTGCACAAATGTTGTAAGTGCTAAAATTATACGTTATACCTTTAATTATTATTATTACACTTATTATTAGTATAAATAAATTATGATTTTAAAGAAAATAATTGTATTTATTTTATTTGCTTATCAATCAAAACATGTTTACGGATTTAACACAATTTCATCCGAAAGTGTACTTACAACATTTATGCACTACACCGATATGAAGTTGATGGATGCCTTTACTATGTAAAAGTTCAGATTTCAAATTCCCTTGAGAATGACTAAATTGTAGTCGAAACTGCAGTCGTATTAAACGTTAAAACAAAAGTGATATAAAACGTAGTAAAATGTAAGTTTCTATTCACGATAACAACATTGGGATATAATTTTCACAGAAACACAAACAATAATTATCTTGGTTGGACGTACTAGTTTTAATTTTTGTAACAATGGTCCTTATATAGTCCGAATGGCATTTTAATTCAAGCAACTTCACAATGGGAAATAGTTCCAAACTTCTTACATTTGATTGAAATTGTAAAATTTAAGTAAAACTGAAATCTGTTAATGTATTATCATACAATTTATTTGTTGCCAATAATAAGATAAGTTGCCATAACT
This sequence comes from Othius punctulatus, assembly GCA_951805005.1. Classification (NCBI taxonomy): domain Eukaryota; kingdom Metazoa; phylum Arthropoda; class Insecta; order Coleoptera; family Staphylinidae; genus Othius; species Othius punctulatus. The sequence continues at coordinate 17,635,841 of OX638144.1, forward strand.
TATGACAGATGATTACTCCAATTTTATAGTTTCCATGAAAATTTCATAATTTGCAAGTTTTTAATAATTTTTGTAACAATTTTCAGAATTTAAAATGTTTAATGATCTAAAAGATATTAAAAAAAATTGAGGAGAAAGACCACAGATCGACAGCCAATAAAATATCGTTACAACTGCGAAAATAACTATAGTTACAAAAATAGAACTTTGGAATCATTGAAAACGCAATTTTGAACCATTTCCAAAAATTTCAAAATACTTTGACCACCATAATTTAAAATTATTAATTTTGTGATACGTGAGAAAAATGTAGCAAGTTTTTACGATTTAAAATATTTTTTTAACAAATATTAAAAATTCATCGAAATTTTTGGAAAAAGCAAAACCGTGCAGTTTAAAAAAAATAATAAACCAGTAATTTTGACAAACATGGAATTCATTGTGAATTAATTAAGAATTCGACATTTTGGAAATTGTAAAGCCTATGCAGTTATAAATGATATTTTTTAATTTATAAAATATGTTAATTATAGTTACAGATACTTGATCTTATGTATATCTTGTTTTATATCTGTGGTAACACATGAGTTTCTTCATACATAGAATATTAATTAATATGAATAATTAGCATTAGATTTAGCAATTAGCAAGTACGTGCTTTGAAATTTTGTTTCATATAAAATATAAGTTTAAAGCTAAAAACATGGTACGTATCGACAGATACAATATAAACTATGACAAATATTGTGTGACAGTTGAAAATTTGTCTAATTTTGGCAGTTAGGGTTCAATAAAAATACATTTTGACTCAAAGTTGAAAATATGACAAATTTTGACAACTGCAGCTGAACATTTTTCCGATTATGACAGTTACAGTTCAAAATATGACAAATTTTGACAGTTACAGTTAAAAATATAACAATTTGGATATAGTTTCATACGAAAATTGATCAGATTTGTCGAATAATCAAATTTGGCAAATTTCGACAATTAAAGTTACAAATTTTAGATATTTTCACAGCTGATTTATATATTTATTTATTTATACAATAATCACATAGGCCATTATAACATTCGATGCATAATTGCAATCGGATATGGATGTAACATAACATAGAAGAAAAATGTAAAATGTAAAATGTAGGTGACAATACATAGGTACTCAAAATAATACAAACAATACATTACATACACAATATAAAAAATATGCAATGGTCAAGCATTACAGTTTTTAGTCAGAAACTCCTGTACCGTATAGAAACCTCCAATTGTAAGGTAGGATTTTAGGTGTGTCCTAAATTGGCTCACGCATCATATTATGATAAAAACCTCACAGATTTTGACCGTTACAGTTAAAAATATGACAAATTTTGGCAATTCCAGTTGAAAATATTATAGATTACGATATTTACAGTCCAAAATATGACTAAATTTGACAATTACAGATGAAAATGTGGTACTTATCGACATATACAATGAAAATATGACAAATATTATCGGTGACTGTTGAAAATTTCTCAAATTTTGGCATTTAAGGTTCAATAAATAACACGTTTTGACACTATAGTTGAATATATGACATAATTTGACGATTTCAGCAGAAAATCTTACAGATTTCGATAGTTACAGTTCAAAATGTGAGCAAATATGACAATTATAGTTCAAAATTTGGTACGTATCGACCGATACAATTGAAAATATGACACATATTGTCAGTCACAATTAAAAATTTGTCCAATTTTGACAGTTAGGATTTAATAAATTACACATTTTGACACTATAGTTGAAAATATGACATACTTTGACAATTGCATCTGATAATATTACTGATTATGACAGCTATAGTTTAAAACATGATGCATTTTTACAGTTACAGTTGAAAATAAAACAAATATCGATAGCTACAGTTGAAAATATGACAAATGTTGTCAGTTTAAGATAATCTTTAACTTTACTTTTTCTACTAACAAATCATAAAGAAATTCGGGAGTACGTTAAGTATACGTTAAGTATACGCCATCTCTCGGTGAGATGGCGTATACTTAACGTACTCCCGAATTTCTTTATGATTTGTTAGTAGAAAAAGTAAAGTTAAAGATTATCTTAAATTGCTTATCTTTTATATTCAACAAAACTTCATAGCACGTACTTGCTAATTGCTAGTGCTAAATCTTTGATGCGTCTCTCACTTATTAATTCAACTTTTATGCAAATATTTTTTAAAAATAATTCCCTTTCATATTTTTACTTTCCAAATCGAGATTTTGTTTCTACATATCTTGATTTCAAAATTTTATTTAATTATCTGGAGCACTTTTTGCTAAAAATCCACAAACTCACATACACACACTTCTACACAATCAGACAATTAAAAAATAAACATATAAACAATAATTTGCCCATATTCATGTAAAGACAAATAAAAAGCAGAACATGCATTAAATAGCAGATAATTGTTTATGAAACGTAAGTATTGTTCCTGTAATTATTATGTTCACATAAAAACTAAAAATAGTCTCTATTAATTAAGAGTCAATCGTGATAGTAATTAAGTTATCAGTTGTCACATAAACTGTTAACATGATATTAACGGTGTCCCTCATTGGGACTGATTGGTAAAATGTAAACACGCGATGTCTAGAACAATATTGAAATTGTATCTAATTATGATTACCCAATTAGTATTTGCTTACATATGATTTGAAACACGTTCTTTGTAAAAAAAAATAATGCAGGTTTTCACTAACATTTGTAAGATTTATAAAATTATTATTTCTAAAATATGATTTGAAACATGTGAGATTTGAAACTTTGTCAAGAAAAAAATGCAGTCAAAAATGCAACATTTGTAAGAATTATAATATGTAATATTATTTCATTATATTTTCCATATACTTTTATTATTATTATTACACTGTATCATCATGTACAGTCATGCTCACATAAATCTAGTACAAGAAATTAGGTTACAAAGCAATTTTATATAGCAATGTCAATATGTTTGTACTAGATTTATGTGAGCATGACAGTACATATACAGGGTGATCTGTTAGCTCAGGGCCAAATTTGGACAGATGATAGGTGACGTGATTCTAAGAAGAAGAAAAATGTTTTATGAACAAAAGTCCGATATTATTCCTAATTCTCTACAGGGTGGTCACTTTTACAACGCCCACCAATATGATCTATTAAATGGAAATATATACAGAGTTGGTCAAATAGAATAAAAGTTTCTCATTTTTGTGCCTTTTAATATACTGAAACGAAATCCGGGATATCTTGCACAGTTCCTGAAATATCGCTGAAAAACTGAAAAAGTGTTCTTTCCTTTTCCTGTTATAACTTTTTACATTTGAAGGAAATTTTACGAAACTTGGCACTCTTACATTTTTCGACGTGAGCTTTCTGATTACAGTGCCAAACATTTTCCCATGTTCCGATCACAGATTACCCATGTGTTGTACATGGTTGAAATGTACAACAACGACGAAATGTACTTTTAGATCTTTTGAATGCTATAAAAATCCAATATTGAGGCCACACGAAAATAAAAAGTTGGCGCAGAAAATGTTTGGCACTGTCATCAGAAAGCTCACGTCGAAAAATGTAAGAGTGCGAAGTTTCGTAAAATTTCCTTCAAAAGTAACAAAGTTATAAAAGGAAAAGGAAAGTGCGCGTTTTCGGTTTTTCAGCGATATTTCAGGAACTATGAAAGATATCCTTTTCAGATTTCTTTTCAGAATATTGAAAGGCATGAAAATAAGAAACTTTTTTCCATTTCCTCCCTTTTCCTCTCCCATTATATTTCCGTTTCTACTTAAAGTGCCATACTCGATTTTTCGAGCGTAGGCGATTTCCCAGCGTATTTCCGTTTAGTAGAACCTAATGTTGGCCGTCGTAAAAGTGACCACCCTGTATAGATGATTTTTTAATAAAACTATGCAGTGTTATGACTAAAACAAAAACGAATCGAAGCTACGTTCTACGTTCGAAAATTAATATTTTTTTTAGAATCACGTGAAAAATGTGTCAAAGTTTGAAACTGAGCAAAAACTTTCTCCTTATAAACAAATATGTATATACAGGGTGGACTGAATTGCTTGGCCAAATTTCACTAACTTAACGTATGAAACAAAACGGAGCAAAAAGTTTCTGTAGACATGTGTCAGAAATTTTATTTTTTTATAACATTGAAAAAGTTCTACTTTTTTATATTGTCTTGAAAAAACTAAAATATCTGCGTTCAGCACATTTGCTGATTTTAAAATTCGCCTGTAACTTTTTAAGTAAGCATTTTTGGACACATGTCTATAAGAACTTTTTTAACAGTTTAACATCACGTTCGTGAAGTTCGCCAAGTAATTCAGTCCACCCTGTATATACATATTTGTTTATACGGAGCGACCTTCTTGTTCAGTTCCAAACTTTGACAAATGTTTGACGTGATTAACAAAATGAATAATTTTAAACGAAGAACGTAGCTCCGATTAGTTTTTATTTGGCCAATCAAATATCGTTTGTCAAGTTTGATACCGATCTGATTGATCACCCTATAAACAAATGTATGTGTAAAATCATGTACCACCCTCATATATCGTTGGTATACAGGAGAAAGTGGCCAAGTCCATTATTCTCAATTTTAAATTCATTTTTTATGTTTAAGTTATTTTTTCAATTTAAAAATGGATTTTGTCAGTTATGAATTTACAGAAATAAGTATGAATTTCTTAGAAAATGAATTTAGTAAATATATCATGAAGAGATAAGAATGCTTTAGACATATTCATGTAAAAAAATCTTTCAATTTTGGACTTGGTCACTTTCTTCTGTAGACCAATGATATATGTTATTATTATTTGATATGTCGTGGTTTAAGAATAAATAAAACGAATTATTTAATCTGCCAACCACATCTAATTTTGATTAAGTAAATTATCATCGAAAGCAGTTAAATTACTTCCAGAAGCAGTAAATATAGCTGTTTCATGAATAAGGTAAATTAATTCTTATTTTAATGCGATCGTGCATAATAAACCTTGTTAATCTTATAAGGAACGCTGCCTGTAAATTATAAATTCGTTAATCTGCAGATTACATTGCCATTAAAATATCGATCCTAACCTTTTATAGTACTTATGTCGACAAAAATACCTTCTAAAAATACTAAACAATAATTACATTTAGAACGTGTTCACATCAATTTCTAAAAGTGCTTTTACCATTCGACAAAATCAATACAATATACAACATTTACATTGACAAATAATTATAGTGACAATGAACACACATTTTAATTGACATTTGAAGACCACAGGACAAGTAATATAATTTCATTTTAATTAACATTTCAGGACCATACCAAGAAAAGGTGATGCGTACAGCGGTTGTACATTGTCTTTTATTCTCTTTATATCAGTGGCCATATAATAAAATTGATACACTTTTACAATTTATACTACTACAATTTTGTAGTTTCAGCCTTTTAGCCATCTCAACTTTTTTGATAAAATAATAAAAACATTTCCTTCTTTTCTATGTGAACTTTATTTGCACAGAAATTAATAAAACCTGAAATGGAAAACATCATTTTCGTAGAGCAATTGATTTCTTAATATTTTTTTTAAATCCTTATTTTTCATAAACAGTACTTTTACTGGATTTACTCCCAGGTTATTTTTCTAGTATAAGTATCTACTTATAGCAAGTAAGTAGTGTAAGTAAGTACCACTTCAAATGCAAGTACCTACTTTATTTGTAAAATATGTTTCCGCTTATATCATCGCCATCTTCAAAGGAATTGCACTAAAATTGTTAATTGTTAACTAAGTTTGATAATGATCAGAACGTGATCGAAACTATACTCACTAATTTTAATAAACAGTGAGATATAAATAAAGAAAAGTGTTTGCTTTATTAAATTTCATCATGTATCATGAAGTAGATGCCTCCAACATTGACCAATTGGTAATGTTTGGTTTCGTTTGGTTCGTTAATTCACGAAAAATGAACTTTTCGATAGCAAATCTCTCGAAATCCTAATCTCGAAATTATTAGAAATTATTCCATGAAATAACTATTACGAATGTTTATGGATTCAACCATTTTCAAATGATCATTGATATTTTAATCGATGATAATAACAGTCAATTATTCTTTGAAAATGGTCGGTGAAGCTGAAACACTGTGTCAAGAGACTGAAAAAATCGATATATGAAACAAAACAAGAGTTGAAGATAGATGTATAATACATTTATAACAATAATGATAATAGTAATAAATATTTCATCAATGGTTTAGCAAACACAGCCTAAATTTTATTTGTTTATCATTTATTTGCAAAAAATATAAAATTTACTATTTTTGGTGAATCCTTGTTGACAAGTTCAGATATAATGCTTTGTTTACAATATTTATTTCCACACCTTCATTAAATTATAAATCCAGCGGTGAGAACTAACTTCTGTTGCCAATTAGAATTAGCTATTTAGTGATAACATGGGAGTAGGTACTAATAACATATGTGTCTGAAAAATCCCACTTGTACACAACTTTATGAGTTTTCCATCGCATGAATAATTCGTTTCAGTGCTGTCGCTGTACGTTTCAGCGGACATGATGGGTTTATATATAAACGAAAAGCTTTGAAAGTAACATTCATCCTCCAGTAACTTATGTTCATCCCAAAAAGAAGTTGGCAATTTTTCAAATTACACCTTACTTGAGAGAAAAAGTATAAATGTCGTCAGAAAATGTAAATAATTCATGATATCGTCGGTGGAACCAGATGACAGTGTTACTTCAAAGAATTAGTAAAAATTGTCTACAGAAAATGTAAATTATTTATGATATCGTCGGTGCAATCAGAAAACAGTGTTACATCAGAGAATAAGCAAAACTTGTGTACAGAAAATGTAAATAATTCATTATATCGAAGTTGAAACCAGAAAACAGTGTTACTTAGAAGAATTAGTAAAAATTGTCTACACAAAATGTATAAATGTAAATAATTCATGATATCGTCGGTGAAACAGAAAACAGCTTCAAGCTGTTAACTTCAAAAGTAACTTAAAAAATGTAAATTTTACACTAGAGCATTTTATCATAACAATATTACACATACGCCAATAGAATTTTTCTCAGAATGTTACCTTATATCTTTAATTTTTCAGTGAAACTGGAGTTACATTGTTTTTTGGGTTCACAATCGATCATGATGCTGGTGATGATTGATTATTTTGTTTCGATAGTTGTCAATTTAAAAATTTAATTATTGATATGGTGGTCATCAGATTATTTTAGTTCCTTCGAAATTTCGTGTAAAAATTATGCGTCTGACAATCCATAAGTAATGTACGACAAAACAATTACTCAGTGAATGGTAATGGGAACATACATATGAATTATATATGGGATCTAAATGTGTGTACTTGCTATGATGAAAACATACCTATAGTTAGAAGTAGACATAATACAATGATTGAATTATAAATCAATGCAAAGCAATGCAACCAAAGAAAACATTAATTCTAATCGTTATTTATCCGATGACTCATATGAACAATATTAATAACATTAATAAATTACTGTTTAATTGTAGGGGTCGAATAATAAAGGACATAAGACATAATATTGTGAATTCAAGGATTTCAAGTGTACAATTTATATTCGAACAACCATAAACATTCTTTCATTAAATTTTTCTACTGTCTCATAAAGTTAATAGATTTAATTTCTGAGATTGCTCATATTATATAATACAAACAAAGTTGGTGGTACTAGGCAACCACAACTAAATTAAAAACAAGCAAAAATTTTGGCAGTACTTGCTTAATGGAAAAAATTAACGAATTCAGAAATATCAATTTTAAATAAGAACAAATTTGAAAATTGCTGGTAATTGAACAAATAATAAGAAAAAGAACAGTTGACAATTTTTGCTAACGCGAAAGACAGTTTCAAGATAAATAAATGAGTTAGGGCTATTTGCAATGAAAGAATCATTAAACGAACAAGCAGTTTAAAAAGGGAACTTTAAAATATCAATTTGTTCTTTTGTATTTATGAAAAGTGATTAGCACTGTGAAGTAATAATCGCCGAATATTCTCTTTTACGGATATACAAGATGACTCAAAACATATGGTGCAAACTTAAGGGTGTGATGTGGGATGTTATACGAAGCAAAACATGTTAATAAACCTATGTCTTATTTGCAACTGTTATCTAGTTACAGAGGATTGCTTTGTTTTCATCATGTTCTATTAAATCAAGTCATGATAAAAAATAAGTCAAACAAATGCTAATTTGTTATGACGATATTGGCATTTTAATATCACCAATTGCCCGAAAATTTTTGGTCCCCACCTTTTGAATCACCCTGTATGTCAAATTTAATTAAAAACTGTCGAAATCTGCCAAATTTGCAATTATAGTTGTCAAAATCAGTTTTAAAATGTAATCCTATCAGATTTTTAAGTGCAACGGTTCTCATACGTCAAATTCGCAATTAAAACCATCGATATGTGAAATTTTCAATTGCAACTGTCAAAATATGTTAAATTTTGAGGTTTAGCAGTGAAAACACGTTCATTTTTTAATAGATACTGCCAGAATTTGTCTATTTTTGATGTTTTGACAAATCTGTAAAATATTCAATTGCAACTGTCAAAATATGTCAAATTCTTAGCTTCATCTGTGAAAACCTGTCAATTTTTTAATAGATAATGCCAAAAATTTGTCTATTTTTGATGATTTGACCAAATCTGTCAAATTTTCAATTGCAACTGTCAAAATATATCAAATTCTTAGCTTGAGCTCTGAAAGCCTGTCAATTTTTTAATAGATACTGTCAAAATTCGTCTCTAAATTTTTAACATCTTTCTAAATCAGTACAAGTCCCGATTGAGACATTCAAAATCTATAAATTCAAAGCTTCTGCTGTGATCACCTGTCATTTTTTCAATAGATACTGCCTGAATCTGTTAAATTTTGTCAAATTTTGATATCCTGGTCTTAAAATGTAAACATATATCAGGTTTTTAAGTGCAACAGTTCACATACGTCAAATTTGCAATTAAAAACGCCGAAATCTTTCAAATTTTTAATTGCAACTGTCAAAATATGTAAAAAAATTAGCTTCAGCTGTGAAAACCTGTCTTTTTTTTAATAGATACTCCTAAAATTAGTTTATTTTTGATGTTTTGACAAAATCTGTAAAATTTTCATTGGCAACTGTTAAAATATGTCAAATTCTTAGCTTCATCTGTGAAAGCCTGCCAATTTTTTAATATATACTGCAAAAATTTGACTATTTTAGATGTTTTGATGAAATCTGTCAAATTTTTAATTTCAACTGTCAAAATATGTGAAATTCTTACCTTCAGCTGTGAAAACCTGGCAATTTTATAATAGATACTGTCAAAATTTGTCTATTTTTGATGTCCCAGTTCAAAAACGTAAAACGCTATCAGATCGCACGTTGAAAATAACTAGGACAATACACAAAAATTATCACTTTTTAGCAGAATTTGTATAGTTTTGCTTATTTATTGTTTGTCATAAAAGATTATCATTGATATACTGCTTATAGTAATTCTAGTTCTATTAATGATATTTTTTATGATTGTTTTAATTTATTTGTTAACAAAGTTAACATTAGTTCGCAAAAAAAAATTACTGTTTTTCTTCGTATTATTTGTTCAGGGAGCCATTTTGCACCAATTTTCAAATTCATTCTTATATAAATTATAAGTTTCTGAATATGTTAAATATTTAACATATTTCTAAATGGGTACAATTCCCGACTGAGACATTCAAAATCTATAAAATTCAATGCTTCTGCAGTAATAATCATGTCAATTTTTCAATAGATGCGGCCCGAAACTGTTAAATTTTGTCAATTTTTGATATTCCAGTTAAAATGTAAACATCTATCAGATTTTTAAGTGCAACAGTTCACATACGTCAATCTCGCAATTAAAACAGCCAAAATCTGTCCACTTTTCAATTGTAACTGTCAAAATATGTAAAATTCTTTGCTTCAGCTGGGAAACCTGCCAATTTTTTAATAGATAATGCAATAAATTTGTCTATTTTTGATGATTTCACGAAATCTGTAGAATTTTCAATTGCATCTGTCAAAATATGTCAAATACTTAGCTTCGGCTGTGAAAACCTGTCAATTTTTTAATAGATACTGCCAAAATTTGTCTATTTTGATGTCACAGTGCAAATATGTAAAAGCTATCAGATCGCACGTTGAAAATATGTGTGACCCTAAACAATAATTAACATTTTGCAGTAGCATTTGTAAAGTTTTGCTGATTTTTTTCTTGTCATAAAAAGATTACCATTATTATACTGCTTATAGCAATTTTTGCGCTATTTATGATTTTTTTATGATTGTTTTAATATATGTATTTGTTAACAAAGTTAACATTAGTTCGCAAAAATTATTAACAGTTCTTCTTCTTATTATTTGTTGAATTAGCCATTTGCACCAATTTTCACATTCATTCTTATTTAAATTTGAAGTTTCTGAAGTTGTTAAATTTTTAACATCTTTCTAAATGGGTACAATTCCCGACGATCAACATAAACATCTATCAGATTTTTAAGTTTAACTGTTCACATACGTTAACTTCGCAATTAAAACCGTCGATCTGTCAAAATTTCAATTGCAACTATCAAAATACGTGAAGTTCTTAGCTTCAGCTATGAAAGCCTGTAAATTTTTAAATAGATACTGCCAAGATTTGTCCATGTTTGATATTTTGATGAAATCTGTAAAATTTTCAATTGCGACAGTCAAAATATGTCAAATTCTTAGCTTCAACTGTGAAAACCCGTTCATTTTTTAATAGATACTGCCAAAATTTGGCTATTTTTGATGTTTTGACGCAAAAAAATTTTCAATTGCAACTGTCAAAATATGCGAAATTCTTAGCTTCAACTGTAAAAGCCTGTCTATTTTTAAATAGATACTGCCAAAATTTGTCCATTTTTGATTCTCAGTGCAAAAATGTATAAAGCTATCAAATTACAGGTTGAAAATAACTGTGACACTACAAAAAAAATTACATTTTTCAGTAGAATTTGTAAACTTGTCCTGATTTTTAGTTTTTGTCATAAAAAAAGTACCATTAATATACTGCTTATAGCAATTCTTGTGCTATTAATGATAGTTTTTTAAGATTGTTTTAATTTATTTGTTAACAATAAGGTTAAATATTAAATTATATAAAAAAAACTGTCTTTTAACAATAACTTTTGTACACTGTTTCTTTGTCAAATCATGTCTTGTATTCTGTTCAAAATTTGTATATTGTTGGTGTTTCAGTGCAAAAATATAACAAGCTATCGAATCGCATGTTGTAAATAACTGTGAGACTACATAAAAATTTACATTTTTCAGTAGAATTTGTAAATTTTGCTGATTTTTTCTTTGTCATAAAAAGATTACCATTAATATAGTGCTTCTAGCAATTATTGTGCTGTTAATGATATGTTTTATGATTGTTTTAATATGTTGGTTAACAATAAGGTTAAAAATAAAATTTTAATAAAAAAAACTCTGCCTTTTAACAATAACTTTTGTATAGTGTCACCTTGTCAACTAAATTTTTGTCTTCTGTTCCTACTCTCAGTTTTTCTATTGTACAAAATATCTATTAATTTACAGAATGACAAGTTGAGCTTGGCCCCCAGGATAGGGCCCCCCTTCGTGGGGGCCAAGCCTGGAAGGCAGGTGCTTCAGTTGTAGGTACCTAAGCTACTGAAATCCTTGCATGCAGATACTGTTGCGAAAAATATAGGTAAAATATGATTTTGTTAAATAAAGTACGAGTTTGCACCTTACATATTAATCAAAGCACAATCCAATTACGTAGTACTTCACTGCAATGTCTTCTCGGGATGACCGCATTGCGTACCGAAATGTACATTTTCGTGAATAATATTCTATGTGTGAACATTAAAAAATACCCTTAAATTAACTTTTAATAACTTTTGATAATTGATATTTTGATAATTTGATAATTTCATTAACTTTTCATAAACTTGAAGCACTACACTTTAATTTGTTTAAAAAAATATTACATTGATTTGGAAATTTCCTGTAAATACGGATGAACATTTAGTAGTTAATGCATTATAGCTCGTTGCCCTATTTCTAACTATCAGAAAACACAATTTTGTTTTAAATACATATGTAATGTTATGCGATGTTTATTTTGTAGGATTAATTTCTAAGTTCGTATGTAGATATAAGCATTTGCAGGAACTTATTAAGTTGATTTAAAATGTAAATTTATCAACAACAAAAAAATGATAATGAGTAAGTATGCAGCAAAAAAAGTGTCGCCGGCACATGACACGCGACAAAGACCTGAAAGAACCAAGTGCCCCCGGGATTTCAATTAACTCCCACTGAATTAAACCCTTCGAGTTCAGATTTCCTGATTACATATCGCCGTGTGTCATGTGTCGATGACCTAGTACTTGTGGGAGGCCGCGCGCGCCGCGACCTGCCCTAATTCCGGGCCCAGGCGCCGCGACGCGCTCGTCCTCCAGGGCTTACGAAGAGGAAGATGGCGAGCAGGATGCAGGCCAGCCGGAGGACGCTCCCGTTGGTCTTCTTCTTCACGGCGACGGTCACGCTGTCCCCCTTCGGCCTCATCCGGCGCCCCAGGATGTAGTCTATGAAGTTCCACATGGCTGGAGGGTCGTGGCGGCGTCGCGGCGGCGACGCAGGCTACGACGAGGACGCGCGGTAACACACTGCGGCACGACGCCTGCGACCCGGACGGACGCGGCGTCGCGACGCGCAGACGCCCCGGCGCCTCCACCACCGAAACACCCGTCGATGCAAAATGTTGAGGTTGGCCGAGGGGGTGAGAGGCATGACAACTAATGTTAATGTAATTGGATGTTATTTAGGACATTACATCTAATGTACAAATAATATCTGATGTGGCCAGCATAAGAAGTTATTATACTAATTAATACTGGACAATTAGATTATTACATAATAAAATACAAAAATAACAATGTATAAATAAAAAGTTGTAGTAGGTACGTCTATAGTAGTAATAATCTGAGATCGATCTATCAACCGTATCAGTATACAATGTTTAAGAACAAAATTTAACATTTATGAAAATTGAGCACTAATGAAAGTAACTTAGTATGAAGATGAAACGAACAAAAAAAAACCGAAAAATCCAGTCAGATGAAACCAGAGCAGGAGATGTAGTATTCATTGGTAGAGAAAATTTCAGAATCAATTAAGAGTACTAAAATTCTTTAAAAGTTCAATGTCCAAGAAATACTTTGACATTGTGTGCAAAGCTTCATTAGGTACCAACTCTGTTATCTTCAAACATTCAAAAGAACGTAAAACAGAATAATCTTCCTTTTCTCCGAAACCGTTACTTTGAGGACCCATGTTTATCAAGACTTTTTTTATTGTGGTACATACTACTACCGCCTTAAATATTTTACACTCTTTTTTTAATACGCTGTATACTTAAGACTCTCATTAATTTTTCATCGTAGTATTTACCCTGATTTACATTTTTTTGTTTTAGTTTACATTTGCCAAATTTGTAAAAGTTATGCTGAAAGTATAAATCTTATAGTTTTTTTTTAGTATAAACACATTCGATAGGATTTGGTAAAATCCATAAGTATCAGTGTGTGAGTGATTTACATATTATAATAGGTTCGGAGATGGTGTATCTACAAATTAATTAAATTTCATCATTTAGAACCGTACTCTACATTATCTAGTTTATAATAGAATATGTAATGGAGTAAAAGCCTGGCCGGGCTTTAAAACGTAATTCGCGTTCTCAATGGAACGTAATTATCGGAAAATGCATTAGACGAACCGTCGAAAGAACATCAATCAAAGGAATTAGGAGTGATTTGTGAAAGCGAATGTCGGGCATTAGTACTAATTGCATGTGTCGAGCGACGTTCACGTGGAAACCTCCAGCAGACGTCGAGAATGAACATAACTTTATGTAGTTACAATCCTTGCAAAGCCTATAGTTTTTGGCTACAAGTAGCTAAATACAGAGGACATGAAAATACATGAGGAAGTACAGAGGCAAATACATAAAAATACATGACGAAATACAGAGGCAAAATATAGAGGACAAGCATCGAGAACTAGGAAGAAGCATATATCCGGCAGTGGATAAATCAAGGCTAAGAAGAAGTTAGAAGAAGAAAAAGGAGGACGAGGACAAGGGGGAGGAGGACGAGGAGAAGGAGGATGGGGAGGAGGAGGAGGAGGATGAGGATGAGGAGGAGGATGAGGAAGAGGAGGAGGAGGTGGAGAAGAAAAAGAAGAATATTAAAGAGAAGGAGGATAAGAAGAAGAAAAAAGAGGACGACGAGGACGAGGAGAAGAAGAAAATGAAGAAGTTACAAACCTCGCAAAGCCATGTTATAATATAGTATTACCTCTCTGGTGATAATAGCATGACGGGAAAATGCGTTACAGGAAATTGAAGGAATGTGGAACAAATGAGGAGAAAAAGAAAGAGGAAGAGGAGGAGAAGAAGAAGTAGAATAAGAAGCCGACGAAGAAGAAGAAAATGATGAAGTTACAATCCTCGCAAAGCCATGTGATCATTAGGTATTACCATTCTGGTGTTTGACCAGTTTGACCAGTTTGACCAGTTTTGACAATTTTACATGATAGCATTATGATCAGATTGGTATTATTTGTAAAGCAGTCGTTCCTACTATAAGACAAAAATATTAAAAAACCAGATTATTTAGTTGAATGAGGAATTGAAAAATTGGAGCTTTTTAACTTTGATTTTGAAAACGTTATTATTTACTATGATCATATTTAATATGGTAATACTTTTTATACAGAATTGTAGGATTGAGGAATATATTAGGAGAAGAAGAAAGCGGAGGAGGAGGAGGAGGAAGAGGAGGAGGAGGAAGAGGAGGAGGAGGAAGAGGAGGAGGAGGAAGAGGAGGAGGAGGAGTAAGAGGAGGAGTAGGAAGAGGAGAAGAAGAAGAAGAAGAAGAAGAAAATGAAGAAGTTACAATCCTTGAAAAGCCATATGATAATATGGTATTATCACTCTGGTGATAATAGCATGACAGTAAAATGCATTATAGTCGAGGAGAGAGTAGGTTGACTATGACATATCACTGATGTTTGCTAATTTTATTAAAAAAAAATATTACATTAAAGATTCTAAAAAATTAAGATTGTGAAAGCTTTTTATCGTCAGTTTTGACAATTTTACATGATAGCATTATGATCAGATTGATATTATTTGTAAAGCAGTCATTCCTACTATAAGGCAAAAATATTAAAAAATAAGATAAAACAGTTGAACGAGGAATTGAAAAATTGGACCCTTTGAACATTGATTCTGAAAATGTTATTATTTACTATGATCATATTTAATATGGTAATACTTTTATACAGAATTGTATACAAGGAGTACAGAATTGTGACAGAGGAGGTGGAGAAGGAGGTGGAGGAGGAGAAGGGGGAGGATCAGAAGAAGAAGAAGAGGAAGTAGAAGAAAAATAAGAAGGAGAAGAAGAAAATGAAAAAGTTATAATCCTCGCAAATCCATGAGATAGTATGGCATTATCACTCTAATGATTATAGCATGACGAGAAAATGCATTATAGTCGGGAAAGACTAGATTGGCTATGACGTGTCACTAATGTTTGCTAATTTTATGTAAAAATAATATTATATTGAAGATTGAAGCTTTTTGTCGTCAGTTTCGACAATTTTACATGATAGCATTATGATCAGATTTGTATTATTCGTTAAGCAGTCGTTCCTACTATAAGCAAAAATATTAAAAAATAAGATGAAACAGTTGAATGAGGAATTCAAAAATTAGAGCCTTTTAACTTTGATTCTGAAAATGTTATTATTTACTATAATCATAGAATATATGGTAATACTTATATACAGAATTGAAGGAATAAGGAAGAAATGAGGAGAAAAAGATAGAGGAGGAGGAGAAGGAGGAGGACGAGGAGAAAGAGAACCAGAAGAAGAAGAAGAAGAAGAAGCTATAGTCGGGGAAAGAGTACCTTGGCTAAGACTTGTCACTGATGTTTGCTAATTTTATGTAAAAGAAAAATATTATATTGAAGATTAACGCTTTTTGTCGTCAGTTTCGACAATTTTACATGATAGCAGTCGTTCCTACTATAAGCAAAAATATTTAAAAAAATATGATTCTGAAAATGTTATTATTTACTATAATCATGTTTAATTGGTAATACTGTTTATACAGAATTGAAAGAATGAGGAAGACATAAAAAGAAGAAGATAGAGGAAGAGGAGAAGGAGGAGGGGGAGAAGGAGGAGGATCAGAAGAAGAAGAAGAAGAAGCAGAAAATGAAAAAGTTACTCTCCTCGCAAAGCCATGAGATAATATGGTATTATCACTCTGGTGATAATAGCATGACGGTAAAATGCATTAGAGTCAGTAAAAGAGAGGTTGGCAATGACTTAACATTGATGTTGGCTACATTATTTAAAAAAAAAAAAATTATATTAAAGATTGAAGCTTTTTATCGTCAGTATTGACAATTTTACATGATAGCATTATGAACAGATTGGTATTATTTGTAAAGCAGTCGTTTCTACTGTAAGACAAAAATATTAAAAAATAAGATTAAACAGTTGAATGAGGAATTGAAAAATTAGAGCCTTGTAATTTTGATTCTGAAAATGTTATTATTTACTATGATCATATTTAATATGGTAATACATTTTATACATAATTGAAGAAGTGAAAAAGAAATGAGGACAAAAAGAAAGCGGAGGAAGAGGAGCAGGAGGAGGAGGAGGAGGAGGAGGTGGAGGAGGAGAAGAAGAAGAAGAAGAAAATAGAGAAGTTGCAATCCTCGCAAAGCCATGTAAAAATATGGTATTATTACTCTGGTGATAAAAGCATGACGGGAAAATGTATTATAGTCAGTAAACAGTAAAAGAGAGGTTGGCAATGACTTATAACTGATGTTTGCTAATTTTATTAAAAAAAAATATTGTGTTAAATATTGAAAGAATATTCAAAATATTGAATATTGAAAATATATTAAAATTTTAGTAAAAACTGGCATTTTATCGCCAGTTTTGACAATTTTACATGATAGCATTATGATTAGGTTGGTATTATTTGTAAAGCAGTGGTTCTTACTATATGACAAAAATATTAAAAAATAAGATGAAACAGTTGAATAAAGAATTGAAAAATTCGAGCCTTTTAACTTTGATTCTGAAAATGTTATTATTTACTATGATCATATTTAATATGGTAATACATTTTATACAGAAATGAAGGAATGAAGAAGAAATGAGGAGAACAAGATAGAGGAGAAGGAGAAGGGGGAGGAGGAGGAGAAGGAGGAGGATCAGAAGAAGAACAAGAAGAATAATTTGATTCTGAAAATGTTATTATTTACTATAATCATATTTAATATGGTAATACTTTTTATGCAGAATTGTAGGGATAAGGAAGAAATTAGGAGAAGAAGAAAGCGAAGGACGAGGAGGAAGAGGAGGAGGGGAAAGAGGAGGAGAAAATGAAGAAGAAGAAGTTACAATCCTCGCAAAGCCATATGATAATATGGTATTATCACTCTGGTGATAACAGCATGACGGGAAAATGCATTATAGTCGGGAAAAGAGTAGGTTGACTATGACATATCACTGATGTTTGCTAATTTAAAAAATAAACAAATATTACATTAAAGATTGAAGGTTTTAATCGTCAGTTTTGAGAATTTTATATGATAGCATTATGATCAGATTGGTATTATTTGTAAAGCAGTCGTTCCTACTATAAGTCAAAAATATTAAAAAATAAAATAAAACAGTTGAAAGAGGAATTGAAAAATTGTAGCCTTTTAACATTGATTCTGAAAATGTTATTATTTACTATGATCATATTTAATGTGGTAATACTTTTTATTCAGATTTACAAATAATGTAAAAAACGTTAATAACAAATATTGAATATACCTTCGATGAACACAATACAAAGCTCAAAACGACAACACAAAGCTCAAAATTTCGTAAAAATCTGTTTTAATCTTAGAGAGGTATATCTTTGAAAGGATGAAGAGAGGCCTGTAATTTGAAAATTTCATTTTTGTTTAGAGTCAGTGCACAACTGTGCAGAACTAATTGTCTTTTCCGAAAAGTAACAATTTCTCCTATATATTTGGTGTGTACAATTTCATTGACGAGACAAGAATTCATATTTTTGATTATTATTTGTAATTTTTTTAATGTACTATCTGGCATCGTCTAGTGATTATTTATTTAGTTTTCCCTATAAGTTTCGGCTTAATATTCAGCCATCATCAGGGGCTCTACAAAGAATATACATCTGCCGTGTATTGTCGTGTCAGTTTGAAGTATGGGTTGTTTAGAAATTTGTACAGAGGTTTAAAAGTTTATTGTGTTTGATCGTTTAGGAAAGTTATGTTTTTTCTTTGTTAATATCTTTATCAATTTTATGATTTTCTAATAAAAGTTGTTTTACCCCTTTATGTGTGTTGTTGACAAAATTTATATTTTGTCTGATTTTTGTCCACAAAAATAAATTTGATTGCAATTCTATCACGTTTGCATCCAACATTCGTGTCCAACATTTTGCAGTCCACAGTTGCACCTGTATCAAATTACCTGGATGCAATCCAATGCAGCTCCACTCTAATGACTTTCGATCGTCCAGGGAAAATGAAATGCAGGTCGCAACCAGGATTCAAACTGTTGCTTTGGTAACGGACAAACAGTTGCTCGTCTCCCAGGTTACGGCCCCGTTTGTGGGGCCCTTCAAAGAGCCGTCACGAAAGTGCATTCTGTGCATGCTCGGCGCATGTCAACGTCGAATGCAAGCCGACTAGTTCCCCCGGGAACCGTCTGGAACCAGACATATATCCAGGAATTGCGGTAAATCCGGGATGGACTGGCCGAGCGGGAACGTTCCCCGGGGAGGCGTCTTCCAGCACGCCAAAGTGAATTACAGCAACGAAACGCGACAATTTCTCAGAAGTAAGTGGTACGAGTACTAAATCAGCTGCATACAGCAACATAAAAACATAAACAGCAACATAAAATCACTAAACGAGGATTTGCTCAAAATTGTCCTTATCATTTTACCATGACGAATTGGAACGAACCATTGTAATAACAAAGTTGCGTTTTAGGTTCTAATAAATCAATACTCTCTGCATACAACCAAGGAAGCAGATTATTTTTAGTAAACATTAATTCAATGATACAAATCAAATTGCGATTATCACTGATTTTATACCCACATTTCTGAAAAATGCAAAACTTGGAAATGCACAATCTTTATTTTACACATCATTTATAACATAATTTTACCTAACATTGATGTACAGTCATGCTCACATAAATCTAGTACCAGAAATTAGGTTACAACAGCAATTTTATATAGCAATGTCAATTTGTATGTACTAGATTTATGTGAGCATGACTGTACCAAAAAAATTGGAATAAGTATTAACGTTGAAAGCCAAGAAAATCTATCTTCTACTATGCAATACAATAACAAATAGTCAAAAAATTCTATAAGCAAATACAAATATTTCAAATAATTGCATTACAATATTACAAAAAAAAAACTTACAATAAGCCCATAAAAAAATTAAAGTATACCAAATGTACAGAATCTACTGAACTAAAAGATTTATGCACTCTCAGTTATTATTTTGGAATTTGCATTTGGGAATTGCTTTCGTGAACAACTTTACAATTTAACATAAAAAAAATTAGATGTCTGTTTCTTATTTCAGCTCTAATGGAGGAATCAAAGATGACAACTTTTCAGCGGAACAGGATCAACTACTCCTTGCGGTCCGGCGATCCGCTGCCTGCTGTTGATGATGGCCAGGGCAAAAGGCTAAGATGCAGGCAGATAGGCAGGCCACCGGTGACCATCAGGCCTGGGAGCTCGAAACGTCGCAGTTACGCCTCGATCCTAGAGTCTGGAGCTTACGAGAGGGACAAATTCAAGGCTGTTCATCCTCGGGTGGATGGGGAGGTCCTCAAGCAGGAGCTGCAGGATCGGATGGCACATGGAAAGGGGATCAAACCGCTGCCACCGGCGCAGCCGAAGAAGACGAAGAAAACGCTGGCGGAGACGAAAGTGAACAGATATGAGCAAAGTAAGATTTTTTGGTTCACGATAAACTACGAGAAAATTATTTGGTTCATGGTAAACTCCGCAAAAATTATGTTCTCAACATCGAAATCCACTTATCTGAAGAGCGTAAATACAATCAGTAAACCCGGCGCACATTCAGACGCAGGTGACGTAGTCATCGCAGGGCAGGGCAGTGCAGTTATTTACGCAGCCAATCAGAAAATCGAGATCACCAATCTCGCCTTTCTTATTGGCTGCGAAAATAACTGCACTGCGCTGCCCTGCGCTGTCTGCGTCACCTGCGTGTCAAAGTGCGCCAGGCTTAACAATTAGACACATATCAAATTTTAATATTAAATTTCAATTGAATTCAAATTTTTTAAACATTGAATACATGCCTCTGAATATGGTTATATAACCGAAACAAGTCAGGCGAAATAAATCATAAAATAAAATAAAAATATTATTTTAACTTACTTTTACCAGTACGTTAGTACTAAATAATAATATAACAACCTTAAGCAATTACATTTTGTACGGAATTTCATTTCGCATCGGTTGCTAGGCAACAAATGCGATATGAAATATTTCGTGATAGGTTCACAGTTTTCGACCACAAAAATTTCAAGGTAGCTTAGAGAATATGACGTCCAACGTCGGAATAATGAAATGTCATCAGTTTGTTTCTGAATCGTGAAATGCCGTCGACATCAACGACGGAAAATTGCCAATATCAAGAAACTATTAGCATCCAGCATTCCACAACGTCTCTAAAAATGATTTTCAATAATTACTCATTTTACTTTAATTAATAAATACCATATATAGGTAGGAACTTATTTCATAGTCTAACCTTTTTCTTACCTGGTTGGGCACTGGCTTCTGGCCCTCGAACTTATGATTTGTTAATGGAATGGGCAATTCCTTATTTTCTTGAATCAATAATATCATTTATTGCTTACAGTATATTTAACGTGAGCAGTAGGTTGTCGTAGAAAAACTATAGTATACAACTCGTTCAAAATTCAATTTTGCAATCGTATGAATTGTTGCACTCGTTTTTCACTCGTGCCTCGAGTGCACCACTTGACGAGTGGTCGAATATAAAATCTGGATGGACGGATAAATGATAAATGGATGGATAGATGAATGATGACTGGATGGATGAATGATGAATGGATGGATGGATGAATAATGAATGGATCGATGGATGAATGATGAATGGATGAATGAATAATGAATGAATGGATAAATGATGAATGGATGGATGAATGATGAATGGATGGATGAATTATGAATGATGAATGGTGATTGATGAATGATGAATGGTGATTGATGAATGATGAATCATGAATGATGATTCATGAATTATGAATAGATGGATGAATGAGGATGGATGGATAAATGGTGAATGGATGGATGAATGATCAATAGATGGATGATGGATGAATTAATGAAAGCTTGAATGAAAGATGAATGATTGAATGAATGGTGTATAGATGAATGATGAATGCTGGATGAATGATTGGTCGATGTTTAATGAATGAATGAATGGATGAAGATTAATGAATGGATAATTGATGGATGAGTGGATGAATGAATGAATGATGAATGGATGAATGATAAATGAATGCATGAATGAATGAATAAATGAGGAATGAATGAATGAATGATTGATGAATGAATGAGTGATGAATGAATGATTGATGAATGAATGATTGATGAATGATGAATGGATGGATAATTGATGGATGGATGGATAAATGGTAAATGGACGGATGAATGATCAATAGATGGATGATGGATGAAAGATTGAATGAAAGACGAATGATTCAATGAATGGTGGATAGATGAATGATGAATCACTGGATGAATGATGGATCGATGTTTGATGAATGAATGAATGGATGAAGATTAATGAATGGATGGATGATGAATGAGTGGATGAAGGAATAAATGATGAATGAATGAATGATAAATGATTGCATGCATAAATGAATAAATGATAAATGAATGAATGAATGATTGATGAATGAATGGATGAATGATTGATGAATGAACGAATGAATGATTGATGAATGAATTATTGATGAATATACTTATCTACAAAATTTGAAGTGTGTTAGAGTAGAAACTGCCAGAAAACTGCATTTCTCTTCATAACCATACATCTCAAACGCCTTTGTTTTTATATTCGTTCATAAATTTTGAATTTTCTTACGTAGTTGTACTTACGCTATTTGCTAATTCGACTAACTTAACTTTCATACTCGTGCTAAATATGCCCCATTTTGTGATCATTGTTGCATAATAAATATATTATTTCGAAATCATGTACTTGCTTTGAAAAAGCATTCTTCGAAAACGTATACTTCAGTAAAAATGAATAACAATAAAGTAAAAACATAAAAAGACCTGGAAATATTTCAATAATATACATCGAAAACGTATTCTTCATCCACAATAAATCAAAATGAAGTAAAAATATCAAGAATTTTGGAAACATTTTATTAAAAAATGAATGTCATATTTTGAATTACTCTAAAAATAAAATAATAAATAAATAATAAATTATCCTCACAAGCAACTGATCATTCGAAGAATTGATTTTTAAACGAATTTGTTTTTGAAGAATTTACTTTCTATAATATTATTTTCGAAAAATTTATAATCTAAAATACTATTTTCGAAGAATTTATATTAGAATTAAAAAAAAACGAAAAATTCGTCGGTTAGATTTTTCCAGGTTAACGTCATGGATTATCCACAAATTATTTTAAGCTTTCTTGGTTTTAAATGTAACAAAATTATGACATTTTTCGAAAGTTTGGGAAAATATTGAATATAGACGTAATTTTAAGTTTTATAGAAAGTATGGTAAAAATCTCTGGAAAATGTTGAAATACACTGAACAATAACAATAACTGAATGCACTGATAAAACTAGTGTAATATTGCAGTAAATTTTAATTAAACTCCCATATTAAATTTATGAAACAATCTCAATAACATCATAATATACCCTTTTATGTGCAATTTATAGACTAAGGAAGAATATACGTATTTATTTAAAAAAAAAGATTAAAACATAGTTCTAAGTATTCAATACTTTTAAATACTTACTTTCCAACAAAAATGTCATAATTTTTCTCAGACTTTCCTTGGTTATCGCTCATCACAAAATATTTTGAGATTTCTTGGTTTTCAATTTAACAAAATTATAATTTTTTGTGAATGTTTCAGCTTGAACTGATTTTTATTTTTACAGAAAATATGCTAAAAACTTCAAAATGTTGAAATACATTGAAAGTTTACAAAAGTAGTGCAGTATTGTAGTAAATCTTAATTGAACTAAACCTTTTGCTTGGAATTAGTGGAATATGCCAGAATATACGTATTTATATAAAACAATATTATCAGGTCCATGTATTCAATACTTTTGCATACTTACTTTCCAAACATTTCATAATTTTTCTCAGATTTTCCCAGGTTATCGACATGGATTGTCCACAAATTATTTTGAGTGTTTTTGGTTTTAAATGCAACAAAACTATGATTTATTTTGGAAAATTATTGAAAATATTGAGTACTTAGAACTGGTTTTCATTTTTACAGAAAATATGGTAAAAATTTCTTGAAAATGTTGAAATACATTGAACATTTACAAAAGTAGTGTACTATTGTAGTAAATCTGATTAAATTTCCATCTTAAATCAAGATGCAATCTGAATAAGATAATAATATTACCTTTTGCATGGAGTTTGTGGATTTTGCTAGAATATACGTATTTATTTAAATAAATATTATCAGTTCTAAGTATACAATACTTTTACATACTTACTTTTCAAAAATGCCATAATATTTCTCAGATTTTTCCAAGTTATCGTGATTCACAATTTTTTTATTATTTTCTGGTTTTAAATGCAAGAAAACTATTAATTTTTTGAAAAGTTTGTGAATATGTGAATACTTTGCTTAGAACCGATTATCATTTTTACAGAAAATATGGTAAAAACTTCTTGAAAATGTTGAAATACATTGAAAATTTACAAAAGTAGTGTACTCTTGTAGTAAATCTTAATTAAACCAAACCTTTTGCTTGGAATTAGTGGAGTATGCCAGAATTTACCTATTTATTTAAAACAATATTATCAGTTCTAAGTATTCAATACTTTTACATATTTACTTTCCAAAAATGTTATAATTTTTCTCAGATTTTACTCGATTATCGTCATCCACTTTTTTTTTTGAGTTTCTGGTCAATGCAACCAAACTTTAAATTGTTTTAATATTTGTGAAAATATTGAATACTTCTTTTTACAGAAAGTATGGTGAAAACTTCCTGAAAAATATTGAAATACATTGAATATTTATAAAAGTAGTGTGAATTCTGATGAAATTTCTTAAAAATGTATGCGAAATGATAAGGATTTAAAGTTTTCATTATTTATTGTTTTTGCAAAGTTTTTAGATAATCGATTTTTTTTTCGAGAAAAATATATTAGAAATTGTTTGCAATTTTCTGAAAATATCGCCGTAAATGTAATATTCAAGGGTTTGTCCCTCTGTGGTACAAATTTGTCACATTTTGATAAACATTATAATTTTTGTAGTTAAGCAAGAGATCAATGAGCGCGAGGAGTGGCTGAAGGACATGGAGGAACTTGGCGAAGCAGAGAAGCATAGACTCATCATTCACCAGCAGATTCAGCAGAGAATCAGAGAAATGGAAAGTTTGCAAGTGCGATGCGATTAGACTTAGCACCAAATAATTGCGCACAACGTACACAAAAATGTAACTGCTTCTAAATATATTTTTACACATTTCTGAAATATTGGTTTTAACTTACTTAACGCTCAGCTTGTAGCGTTCCGTTAATGATCAAGACTTAGATTTCGGCCAGGATACGAGCGGTGAGCGGCAGAGCGTCAAAACAAATATTTTGTTTACGTTTTGGATGCAGCGTGCTGGGAAAACTTGACGGGGTACGAGCGGTGAGCGGCTGCTACAAGCGGTGGAGCGTCAAAACACGTTTTGTTCACGTTTTAAATACAGGGTGCTGGGAAAACTTGACGGTATGGGCTTGCCGCTCACCGCTGCTCCTAGACATTATTATTCGCCGCCGCTTACCGCTCGTATTGTGCCCGAGGCTTAATCCACATGAGCGTAAATTACTTCCAATTGTGTGCTACTTTTGCAGCGCAAATAATGAATCCAAGGTGTTGAAATGATAATAACTAGACGAAGCAGTAAGTATTTCCAGTCGGTTAATATAATTATTCTTAAATTAAATATATTGTGGGTTCACAAGAAAATGTAACCAAGTCAAAATAGGCTTAATGCGTTGAAAATTCAATAAATTATTATATTTGGCGGTTATTTTTTCCAAGTCCATATTCATTAAAATAAATAAAGTTTTGAAAGTGATAAGAAAATATTATTAAAGTTATGAAAAAAATATGATTAGTATATTTAGCCTTAACGTCTAGTTTTGAATATTTATTGTTTTTGCAAAGTTATTTTTAACATTCCAGCGAATCATGGTATAACATAGAAACTTTTTCCTGATAAATATAACAAATTTCCATGGTTCTTATTCATTTCAACGCATTTTTGTCAAATTTTGACTCCACGTTGAAACTAATCCTCTCCTACTGTGTTGGAGAGTAGTGGACAAGTTTTATTGTGGACCATATATATTAATGTAAATTACATTGAAAGAAAAATTTATTACACAAAAAAAATAAAAAATAACGAATTATTTTCGTAAATGAAACAAATTCTATAATTTTTCTAAGCTTATCCCTAGGAATATTGAATTTGAAAGAATAATGAATTCCTAATTAAGGCTTAAGAATTGTATTATCATTTGACAATTTTCCTCGATTTATGTTTATAATATTACATTTAATTGTTTTACTAAGTTTTATATACGAGTCTAGCTAACCCATGAAAATATATTTTTTAAATTTTTTAAATAGATGAAGTGAAATAAATTATTTATTACAATTTATTTTTAATATCTTCGCTAAGAATACTGAATTTTAGAGAATAATGATTAATAATTAAGGTAAAATACATGTTTAATCTAAAAGCTTCGTATTATCATTTTACAATTTACCTTGATTTTTTTTTTATTATTACTATTATTATTATTATACATTTATTTTACTACATTCGAAGTTTTATATACAAGTCGTAGTCTGCTGATGACAATATATTTTTAAAAAATTTTAAATAGACGAGTTTTATGAATCGTCTTATTTTTTCCCGTCGCAGTATTTCTTCAGTGCCTATTGTGTGGTGTTCGAGGGACGTGTTTAGATCTAATTAACGGAATTGGCGTCAATGTGGGCCGTTTCCGGTGCGTAGAAAGCGAGCTGACAGTTGGACTAGTATCCGGAAGGCAAATGGAGATAAGCCTCCGGCCGAAGCTTATCACCAATGCTCCTCCACGTCAGCGCAGTGCTCTTCTGCATTGTGGTAGTTTTTAGTGAGGAGTACTGCCAAGGCTGCATTGTGCGAAAATGGTGAGGATACTGACGAATCGCCACAGCAAATTGTTTTCACTGCATGTTTGCTAGTTCAAGACGTTCTGATGCAAGTTTTAGTGAGTTATTACCTATTGTCGATGTTGATATGTTCATCATCAGTCTGGTGCAGTTCTTCAAACTTTGTAGTTTGAAAAGCTTTGTAGAAGTGTAGTTCTTCAAATTATGTGAATGTAAGTTAATGTTACGTGAATTAATTACGATTGGATGAAATTTTGTGCAATTCTGTATCAGAAATAAAGGTATGTATATGCATGGGCAATCGTGGCACGTACCTCGTGGAATCGAAAAAATATTCACAAATTATACTTATTCGTAAAGTGTTCAAATGTTTTGTTAGGTTAGGTTAGGCAAAGTTTGCCAAATTTGGCTAAGTAACCTAACGATATTCTAGATCGTTAGATCTAGATTCTAGATATTCTAGATTTTGATGACAACTTGTAACAAATTATACTTAATCGTAAAGTATTCAAATATTGGGTTACGTTAGGTTAGGCAAAGTTTGCCAAATTTGGCGAAGTTCTATCTAAATCTAGATTCTAGATATTCTAGATTCTGATGATAAGACCTCAGGAAAATGTTATTTCACATGTGACGGTAGGAAATCTAATTGGTAAATTCAAGATCACAGGGCTGGAAATCGGAACTTATATAGTGAAGTGGTCGCTAACCTTCAGCAATGAAGCTGCACATGAAGAAGAAGAAGATCACTGGATGTATTGATAATCTATTTAAAAGATACCAGAAACAAAGAATTAAAAAATGTACGAAATCTGCAGTAATAAATGCAAGCTAATGTAGAAGAACTAGCAATTTCGCTAAGTAAAATTGCATTCAATCATGTTAGAAAATCAATAGTTTCAAACATTTTAAGACATTTCAAGTTCCGTCTTTATAAACCAATACTTCTTAATACAAAAGCAGATATTTGTTATCTTCATTCGTTTTTGTATATGGCTTGAAGAGATGTGAAAAGATGCTGGCCATTTTCTTAGAAAAATACTTCTTACTGATGGGACAGTTTTCACATCTAATAATGAATCTAATCTAATAATGATCTAATGATTCAATAATCTAATAATGGATTTAATAAATAATCTAATTTCTGAGATTTCTAAGATTTCTCTTTTTATTCTATTTATTTAACTTAATCTAATAATAATAATTGGTTCACAAAAAACTCATTGCTGGGGCTTAGAAAATTCAAATCGTTTGATTAACTGACTTCTTCTGAGACTGACATAATTATATTTAATTAGATAACAACTTCCGTCCATATAAACCAATATTTCTTAATACAAAAGCAGATATTTGTTATCTTCATTCGATTTTTGTATATGGTTTGAAGAGATGTGAAAAGATGCTGGCAATTTTCTTAGAAATATACGTCTTACTGATGGGACAGTTTTCACATCTAATAATGAATCTAATCTAATAATGATCTAATGATCTAATAATCTAATAATGAATCTAATAATTAATCTAATTTCTTAGATTTCGTCGATTTCCCTTTTTATTCATTTTTTTAAATTAATCTAATACTAATAATTTGTTCACAAAAACTCATTGCTGGAGCTTAGAAAATTCAAATTGTGTGATGATCTGACTTTTTCTGAGACTGGCATAATTATATCTAATTACATAACAACTTCCGTTCATATAAACCAATATTTTTTAATACAAAAACAGATATTTGTTATCTTCATTCGTTTTTTGTATACGGTTTGAAGAGATGTGAAAAGATGCTGGCCATTTTCTTACAAAGTACTTTTTACTGATGGGACAGTATTCACATTTAATAATGGATCTAATCTAATAATGATCTAATGATCTAATAATATTATAATGGATCTAATAATTAATCTAATTTCTTAGATTTCTTAGATTTCTCTTTTTATTCTTTTTATTTAAATCAATCTAATAATAATAATTTGTTCACATAAAACTCATTGCTGGAGCTTAGAAAATTCAAATTGTGTGATGAACTTGCTTTTTCTGAGACTGGCATAATTATATCTAATTAGATAACAACTTCGGTCCATATAAACCAATATTTCTTAATACAAAAGCAGATATTTGTTATCTTCATTCGATTTTTGTATATGGTTTGAAGAGATGTGAAAAGTTGCTGTTCATTTTCTTAGTAAAATACTTGTTATTGATGGGACAGTTTTCACATCTAATAATGGATCAAATCTAATAATGATCTAATGATCCAATAATCTAATAATGGATCTAATAATTAATCTAATTTCTTAGATTTCTTAGATTTCTCTGTTTACTCTTTTTAATTAAATAAATCTTTATAAGGCTATATCAGTTCTGGGCTCTATATTAGCTCTATATCAGCTATGATCCTTTCCGCCTAGATCAAATTTTTCTAAATAAATTCACATGTGCAACAAATTCTCACTTTCTGAATACCCATTTTTTTTATGTTTTCCAAGAATTGGACATATCGAAATAATTTGATGTTTAACATTTTTGGTTTAATTCTGAATATTATTTATATTTAATATGGTCCGTTTGTTTTATCCTGTTGCTTAATGTTGGTCAAAATAAAAATCAGTACATATTGAACCATCATCTAATTTAACCTAACCTAACCTAACCTCTTTTACGAGAAACACCAGTGACAATAGTTGTCGTTAATATTTTTCAGAGAAATTGCAACGTTGATGATGGATAAAAAACAGGGATTATCAAATACATTCAAATCCATATCAATACATTCAAATACATTACAAATTCAAATTTATATCAAATATAAAACTTTCTGATTTCCCTTGAATACGTTAAAAGTGCTAAAACTTGCTTTGGCAAGTCTTTCTTTGGCGTTTTAAAGATTTTAAATTATTTCCCGAGAGTTTTTTTCTGTACAATTAAAAAAACTCCATTTGATAAGAATTTTATTTTGATAACTAAGTGAGTAATATTTTTGTTTTTTCATAATAATACAGGGTGTTTGGAAGTCGACCGAAATATTTTTAGGGGTAAATCAGGTTGCAAAATAAAGTCAAATATTCCGTTGCTACTTTTGGGGCAGATGCATAGTTTCCCCCTAAATCCGTGTTAAAATTGATGCTGCATATGTTTGGAACTGCTAAAGAGCATTCTTTTTTGTAATCTAGTATGTTACTTGCATTACTTTTAAAAGTGCTTCTCAAATTAAAGGTTTGAAACTTAAAAAAAAATCCATTTAAACATAAAATGGCGAAGGAATATTCGTCCTTTCGTCTTCATTTTGCTCACTGATTCACCCCTAGAAATTTTTAGGTTGTCTTCCCTAATACGCTGTATAAAACCGTAACTGCTCCGGAAAGTCATTAATTTCTTAAATACCTAGTAACTCATAACTATTTTTGAACACCTTTAAACAAATAATTATTATTTCAAAAACTTCTCATTCTCTTCAATACCTGGTAAATGAGTCATTAATCCCTCCAGTAACTAAATATTTATTTGTTCCAATACCCCCTAACTAAATTTTGATAATATATTTGCTGATAATAACGGCTGAATAAATCTCGATAATGCATGTTTTTTTTGAAATCTATCATATTACTTGCAATTCTCTTAAATTTTAAGCTTTTAACTTTGTTAAAAGGGTCAAATTGAACGTATATAACTTTCCAGAGAAATACAAAAAAAAATCATCTAAGCCAAAAATGGCAAAGTAATATTCGACTTCATTTTGCACCCTGATTCACCCCTAGACATATTTCGATCAACTTCCCTAACACTTTGTATATTCTTGAATTAATATACTTTTTAAAATACTTTGCAAATCTAAATCATTTCATACAATTACAACAACTATATGTTTTTTTGATTATTACAATTTGATACATCCACTCTTTAAAAGAATATCTATTGTAATAAGGATTTATCACAATTATCTGTCATACTTGTGGAGGACTAGTAGGAATGATTATTATTATTATTATTATTATTATTATTATTATTATTATTATTATTATTATTATATATATTATTATATATATTATTATTATAGATATATTTGATAAGAATTATTATACTTATCAAATTATAGACACGACATATATTTCATTTAACATCAGCAATTCGAAAAGTGTCAAAGACACTTGGTAACATCCAGATACCATCAAATTATGATACAGCTCCCATGTTTTTCAGTTGCACAGGAAAGTTTTAAACTTTGTTATTACAAAGTTGCATTACGTGCATTCAAATATTTAAACAATTTTCTTTCGTCTCATGTTGATTTTCATGAATATTATTGTTTTTATTGAGCTTTTATATATTTTTTAACATTCGAACTATTCTCGGTTTTCCAAGGTTGGTTACAAATATTATGATTGTTGTATTAATATTTCGTGTTTTTTTAATATTTAAACAATCTTCAGTTATTCAAGGATTGTTGCAATTTACATTATTGTTTTGTGTAGGGACGTTTTTAAGTTGGGGAAGGACCATATAGCAGCTTTAGTCCTTGCTAGAGGAGGTTCCAAAGGCATCCCTCTGAAGAATCTGGCCAAAGTAAAACAGCAGAGCTTATTAGAGATTTCGCTAAGAGTTATAAAGCGAGTCAAAGGTTTTGATTCCGTCTGGATATCTACTGACCACCAAAAGATATTCGAGGAATCCCAGAAAGGTAATTTTATTATGTTACATAACCAATTATGGTTTAGGTGGAAAAAGAATATTTTACTTTAACTTTTATTTTATTTTACAGTTTCACAGCTATATAGATGTTTTTCATTCAAAGTATCACAATATTATTCTTTGTATTAAGTTAATTAATCCCTTGTAAAGT
The DNA here is from genome assembly GCA_951805005.1 of Othius punctulatus. NCBI lineage: Eukaryota > Metazoa > Arthropoda > Insecta > Coleoptera > Staphylinidae > Othius > Othius punctulatus. Next base: position 17,667,371 of record OX638144.1, read on the forward strand.
AATTTAAAAAATCTTTATATAAATATTCGTTATTTAATTCAAGATTCTTTCTTTTTTAATAATTATTCTCTTGTACATGATATGCGTGTCGTAAATTAAGATAATACTTCCAAAACTTGAAGTAATGAACATTTGGACTTCAATGCAAAACTGTCTCACACGTGTCTCACACCTGTCTCACGACTGTCTCACAGGTGTCTTACATGTATCTTATACCCATCCCACATATGTCTCGACAAAAATCAAATTTAGACCCCTATGTAAATCCTTATGGGAAATTGGACCAGAACCGGTTTAGCCCAACTACTGATATTAGATACAGTTGACGCCGAAGAAAAGTGGGACACATGTAAGTGCAGCATCACATTGAAATGTGTAAAGTAATTATGACATAAATGCATGTCACATGCATTTATGACCCCTATGCAAATCCTTATGGGAAATAGGTCCAGAACCGGTGTAGCCTATCTACTGCTTATACATTAGAAATTTCAAAGTCTAATATCCTAACATAAAGAGTTCCAATTCAATTTATTTTTGATCAAAATTATTTTTCGATCGAAAATACTTAAATTCTCAAAAAATCTTCAAACAAATTAATAACAAGGTGTTTTCGGATAAGTATAATAAAAAATAATCATTATTTTACTATAGTGGATTATCAAGTTTCAATTAATATAACTAAATAATAGTAATTCCGATTAATTATTTTAATGGAATTCTATAATTGGTTCTCCAAACTCAAAACTCTCCGCACAAAATCATTGATTTTTTTCAGATCAAACATATAGACATGCTACCAATTTAACCTTGATCATTTTTATGGGTTTTAGTTTAAATTCTATTAACACTGAACATATAATTATATGGAATTGCAGGTAAACTAAGTACACACAATTCAACGTTCTGTATTAATACGTTTATAAATAGATAATTGCGTTTTCAGTGTTATGACTAGAAACCAAACAGATTACGTAACATGTGTCTTCGTATGTAATTACACCATACTATTTAGTGGGTTTACCAGGCATGAACGAAACGTTGATAAAAGTGGCCGTGATAATATACCGATACGTATTAAAAGCACACAAGTGATATAAAGTAATCTACATAAAATGTGAAAAAATAAATATTACGTAAAATCGCGTAAACCTTTATTGGTTGTTTGACGTCAGCAGAGTGATAATCACTTGTTTGTTCAGACGGATTGATGGAATTTATTTAATGGAAACAAAAATTACATTCGTTTTAATGACTCTAGGAGACTACTAAACATCATTACTAATATATTATTGATAATCATTATTGTTTATTTATGGTTACTTACGGATATACAAATTCTATCAGTGATGATAAAAATGTTGTAATTGATAATATATTAGATTGTATGTATCGGTGATTAATACTTGGTGAAACATCTTTAAATTAGTATAAATGGTAGAAAGAATTGTAGAGCTTTTCTATAAAAATTTATGAAACTTAACTTAGGGCTTTCTTTATACTGATAATATTTTATAGCATCCATTAGTATAAAGGTAAAAAAATAGTACCTTACATTTTTATATTTTAGAAAAAAATATGTGATATGATAAAATATACTAATAACTTGGTATAAAAAATGAAATAACTCAAGAAGTTCTTTTTAGATTTTTTCAAATGTCATTTTTTGTTATTATTTTGTTGGAACTTGTTGTAAAAGTTGAGATTACTTTGTTGAACACTCCTGTACATATACATTAAAAATATGATTGTTACTTAAATAGATTTGTAAGTTTATTATTAAAAAAAAAAAAAATATAACATAATGTTAATTAACATACATATGTTAATTAAACATATGTAAATTAACACATTACATTCATTTTCGCTTACAATTACGTAATGTATATTTTATTGTTTCCTTCCTTTGGAATGGATGAAACTATAACAAAAATTACTTAATGTGTTTTACCTATGTTATGACCTATATTATATTTATATTTACTCTGTATATAAATAAGGAAATTCAAATTAGGGACTGAATTAACTGATGTTCACTAAAAATATTAAAGGTATATGTCTACCTTGAACTGGTATTCATTGGCATGTATAAAATAATATCATTCAAAGACTTCTTATTATTATAACTATAAATATAGCCACACTTTTTCTGTACATACTACAAACCACAACAATACTAAAAAAGTTGCACGGAGAAGTGCTGGAAATGAATCGTTACCAAAATTAATTACCAATAGAGTTACCTAAAAAATTTAGTAGCCCAGCGATGATATATGAAAAAGGTCCTTTTACAGGACTCCTTGTAAAGTTGTGCATTTTCATACGTAAAATAAATATCTGCAACTTCAGCAAAAGTGTGGTGAAGTATATATCAATATCATCATTATCATTATCATAAAAGCCAATTTTTGCTCATTCTTAGGATCGTTCCCAATTGTAGTCTCTATTGTGATGAACAAGTGATGGATATCTGTAAATGTAGCAAAAGTGTGCTGAAGAATATATCAATATCATCATCATCATTGTCATAGTAAGCCAATTTTTGCCCATTATAAGGATCGTCCCCAATTGTCGTCTCCATTGTGATGAACAAGTGATGAATAACTGCAAAATTTTAGCAAAACTGTGCTGAAGTATTTATCAATATCATCATCATCATCATTATCAAAATTAGCCAATTATTGCCCATTCTTCGGATAGTTCCCAATTGTTGTCTCCATTGTTATGAACAAGTGATGACTATCTACACAATTTTAGCAAAAGTGTGCTGAAGTATATATCAATATTATAACCATCATCCTCATTGTTATCATAATGAACCAATTTTTGCCCATTCTTAGGATAGTTCCTAATTGTTGTCTCTATTGTGATTAACATGTGATGAATATCTGCAAATTTAGCAAAAGTGTGCTGAAGTAGTTATCAATATTATCACATCATTATCACAAGAAGTAAATTTTTGCCGATTATTGGGATCGTAAATAATTGTCGTATCCATTATGATGAACAAGTGATGAATATCTGTAAATGTAGCAAAAGTGTGCTGAAGTGTATATCAATATCATTATCAACATTTTCATAATAAGCCAATATTTGCCCATTATTCGGAAAGTTCCCAATTGTTGTCTTCATTGTGACGAAGAAGTGATGAATATCTGCAAATTCAGCAAAAGTATGATGAAGTAAATATCAATATTTACATCATGATTATCATCATAAGCCAATTGTTGCCCATTCTTAGGATTGTTCCTAATTTACGTTTCCATTGTGATGATCAAGTGATGAATATCTGCAAAATTAGCGAAAGTGTTCTGAAATATTTTTCAATATTAACATCATCATTATTATAATAAGTAAAATTTTGCCGATTCCTAGGATCGTTAATAATTGTGGTATCCATTGTGATGAACAGGTGATGAAAATCTGCAAATTCAGCCAAAGTATGCTGAAGTATATATCAATATAATCATCATAATTATCACAATAAGCCAATTCTTTCCCATTCTTACGATCGTTCATAATTGTCGTTTCCATTGTGATGAACAAGTGATGAATATCTGCAAATTTAGCAAAAGTGTGCTCAAGTGTTTATCAATATTATCATCAGCATTTTCATGATAACTAAATTTTTGCCGATTCTTCGGATCGTTAATAATTGTCGTCTCTAGTATGATGAACAAATGATGACTATCTGAACATTTTAGGTAAAGTGTGCTGAACTACATATCAATATCATCACTATCATCATATTATCATAACAAGCCAATTTTTGCCCAATCTTCGGATAGTTGACAATTGTTGTCTTCATTGTGTGAACAAGTGATGAATATCTGCAAATTCAGAAAAAGTATGCTGAAGTATATGTCAATATAATCATCATAATTATCATAATAAGCCAATTTTTGCGCATTCTAAAGATCGTTCCCAATTGTCGTCTCCATAGTGATGAACAAATGATGAATATCTGCAAATGTAGCAAAAGTGTGCTGAAGTATAGGTCAATATCATGAACATCATTATCATAATAAGCCAATTTTTGCCTATTCTTCGGAAAGTTCCCAATTGTTGTCTTCATTGTTATGAACAAGTGATGAATATCTGCAAAATTTTAGCAAAAGTTTGCTGAAGTATATATCAATATCCAATACCATATCAATACCATATCAATATTATCAGCATCATCATCATCATCGTTATCATAATGAGACAATTTTTGCCCATTCTTAGGATATTTCCTAATTGTTTTCTCCATTGTGATGAACATGTGATGATTATCTGCAAATTCAGCAAAAGTGTGCTGAAGTATACAGGGTGTTCAAGATACAGATAAACAACAGGGGTATCTCGGAAACCGTAAAAGTTACAAAAGCGGTTAAATTACAAAACAGCTGCGCAATTTAGTGGTCAGTAATATTCTGTTGAGAAAACCAGACATTTGCGCTTACATCCGGAGATATTCGACAAAATCCGAAATCTTGCTATTTCGTTTTTATTTTTTTCTGAAGTTATTGGAAAAAGTATCAGAAAACTAAAGGCACTTTCTTATTGCCACTTTCTTAGCTCTGCAAGACAGCGTTTATAAATTTTCAGTACAACGTTTCGTTTTGAAGAAACCATCATCAACGTTAGTTCTTTATTTGGCTCGTTAAAAATGTATACCCTGTATTAGATTGCATTTCATATTACGAATGAAACAATTTATATCACAGTATGGTTTATAATGTATTTATTCAGAAAAAAGCTTGTTAATACATTTCGAACATTTTCTTGTAGCAGTCGTTGAAATGATGTAAATTTTAAGATAAGACAAGATAGTTTATTACTCTTAGCAGCCAAAAAAAAAAAAATTATACAGGTCAGGTTCAAAATTACAGTAAGCAGTGTATATAAACAATACAAATTATTACAAATTTTCCGGATTTGTCAAATCCGGCAAAGTTTTAAATACACTTACCAAATTTCAATTGTAATTTTCGAAATCCGACAAAGTATTAACTACACCTATCCAATTTTTAATTGCAATTTTCCAAATCCGGCAAAGTTTTAACGGCACCTTTTACAAATGGGCCAAGTCTTCGACAGATGATAAATTTCAGTAATAAAATTAACACACTATGGCACTATGGTTAAGTCCAAAATTGACAGGTTTGGAAAACTACAAATGAAAATTTGATATGTATTGTTAAAAACTTTGCCGGATTTGGATTATGGCAAAATATTAACTACACTTATGAAATTTTCAATTGTAATTTTTCAGATCGCCCGAGGAATTAACTACAGTCATGAAATTTTCAATTGTAATTTTCAAAATCCGGCAAAGTGTTAGCTACACTTATCAAATTTACAATTTTAATTTTCCAAATCTGGCAAAGTTTTAACGGTACCTATAAAAATTCTGTCAAGTCTTTGACAGATGATACATTTCAGTAATTATATTGACACACTAAGACACTTTAATTCAAAAATTAACAGTTTTGGAAAATTACAATTGAAAATTTGATATGTATAGTTGAAAACTTTGCCGGATTTGGATTATGGTAAAATATTAACCACACTTATGAAATTTTCAATTGTAATTTTTCAGATCGCCCGAGGAATTAACTGCAGTTATGAAATTTTCAATTGTAATTTTCCAAATCCGGCAAAGTTTTAACTACACTTATCAAATTAACTACACTAATGAAATTGTCAATTGTAATTTTCCAAATCTGAAAAGGAATTAACAATACTTATGAAATTTTCAATTGTAATTTTCGAAATCTGGCAAAGTTTTAGCTACACTTATCAAATTACCTACACTTATGAAATTGTCAATTGTAATTTTCCAAATCTGCCAAGGAATCAACAATACTTATGAAATTTTCAATTGTAATTTTCCAAATCCGGAAAAGTTTTAACGGTACCCTTCAAAATTGGGTCCAGTCTTCTACCGATGATACATTACAGTAATTAAATTGACACACCAAGACACTTTAATTCAAAAATTAACAGTTTTGGAGAACAACAATTGAAAATTTAATAATTTCAATTGAAATTTCTAAAAGTGCTAATTTTTTCTATTAAAAATTTGTGAAACTTAACCAAGTGCTTTATTTATACTAATTTAAAGAGATTGGAATTAGTAAATGTTTGAAATTGACAGTTTTGGACAATTACAATTGAAAATTTAATAAATTTAATTGAAATTTTCCAAAAGTGCCAATTTTGGACTAAGTATCATAATGTGGCAAATCTGGATGTAAAGTATTATAGTGTGTAAATTTTGTATCTGAAATTTATATCTGTTGAGGACTAATTTTGAAAGCTATGTAGCAATATCTCTTATTTTTTCAGCCTCATTGGCCCAAATTTGTAATTTTTAGTGGTTCCCAATATGAAACTGTGAAATATGTTAGATTTTGAGAGGAATTGATCAAACTTTCAATAGCAACTGCCCAAATATTTGAAAAATTTCATTGGACATATTCCAATACGCATTTTTTTTTAAATAATCTCAGATTTATAACTGCATTGGCAAAATCTGTTAAACACTAAGTTTCAGCAGTGAAAATCGGACAAGTTTTCAGTTGGCAGTATCACAATCGTCATATTTACAATAAATCTGTAAAAACTTTAGTATGCAAAAATGTAAGCTGCGCGAACCTGCAAAATTTTCAACACCATCTGTCAAATTCTTCAACGTGACTTCCAAAGTTGTTAAATTTTCAATTGAACCTTCTTGAAAATTTAATATTTTTAATTGCAATTTTCCAAAACTGCCAATAATGGACGTAAAGTATCATAGTGTGTCAATTTTGTACGTTAAGTATCAAAGTGTGTAAATTTTGGATGTAAAGTATCATAGTGTGTAAATTTTGTAACTGAAATTTATCATCTGTCGAAGAGTTTGCCCAATTTTGAAAAAGCCTTGTAGCAAAATCTGTCAAATCTTCAAATATTCGAGATGTATTAACAAGCTTTTTTCTGAATATAAACATGAGAAATTATACTGTGATATAAATCGTTGAATTCGTATAGGCAATGCTATTTAATACAGGGTGTTCTTTATTTACGGGCCATATAAAAATATAAAGTTGATGATGATTTCTTCGAAACGAAACGTTGTACTGAAAATGTATAAACGCTGTCTTGTAGAGTTAAAAAAGTTGCAACGAGAAAGTGTCTTTTGTTTTCTTATTCCGTTTCAAATAACTTCAGCAAAACATAAAAACGATATCGCAAAATTTCTGATTTTGTCGAATATCTCCGGAAGTCAGCGGATTTTTTTTGTTTTCTTAATCGAATATTACTGACTACTTATTTGCGCAGCTTATTTCTGTTGATCCTTATCCTGGACACCCTGTATATCAATATTTTCATCATCATTATCATCATAAGCCAATTGTTGCTCATTGTTAGGACCGATGGCAATTGTCGTTTCCATTGTAATGAACAAGTGATAAATATCTGCAAATTTAGCAAAAATGTGCTGAAGTATTTATCAATATCATCATCATCATCTTTATCATTACAATCATATTTTTGGCGATTCTTAGGATCGTTCCCAATTATCGTATCCATTGTTTCTGATTATGTGTTGCATGAATCCACGCCAGTCAAACTCTTTTTTTAGAGTCATCATATCATCGAATACGAGGTCTTGCTGCACCTCGTTTATATTACACAATAATGACAATTGAGACAATATTAACATATATGGTTTTCTGTAACGTGCAATTTAGTAGGTGTATTTTCCAACTACATACAACGCAACAAGTAAAACCTTGCATTCCGCGTAAATTGCCACACGAGTTGCGCTCAATCGATCCAATCTGTCATGGAAACGGTGCACAAAATAAATCAAATCAAAATACGACCCAGCAATTTCGCATCCTGTAGAGCTCGATAAAGCGAAAAGCCTGAGGACTGAAGCCGTGTTCCTATTGAAAGAAAATGTCACAAACGTTGAGCACAAACTAAGCAATCATACATAGACGAAGAATTTCTTTCAGCGTGAATAAAGTAATCAGCCGCAAAGAAAAATCAGTCCTGTTTTCATATTCTCTACGAATCACTTCGTAGGCAAATTGTTTATAAAACAAATTGGTAATTGATGATAATGATATCTTTAAAAGTTAACTCTGAAATTATCTATAAATATTATTGACTCATTCAAACACCTATTGGATTTAAGGATAGTGGACATGAGAAAGCACCTTCAGGGGCCACTGGAACAAATAGGAAATATGTATGCGCATAAACTACGCATACTGTGCAATTGCAATTATGCATGTATAAATGTAAACATAAGCTTTAAATAATTTTAATCAAAAATTTAGCAAAGACATTATTGAACACCAATGCTCTACTGAATCAAAAAGCCAAACAGTTTCTTTTTCCCTAAAAAAAAAGTTGCAATGATATCGTTAATGTTTTCTGCATCCGGCAGTCGTATTTGACTGATTTATAAGTTGATTTTTACTTTATGACTTACGTTAACAGTTTTCTTTAATGAGAAACTATTTTAGTATTCTCTTATTTTGTTTTCTGTATCCTGCAGTTGTTGATATGCAATCTTATACATAACTTGATAGTTTTTCTTTAATGATAAACCACTATAGTCTTATTTTATTATAATCAATTATAAGTTTGATAATGACCAGCCGATGAGGTCAAAACTATAGACATCATAATTTAATAATAAAGTGTAATACCAACAAAATAAAAATTTGCATTATTTATTTATACATAATGTATCACGAAGTAAAAGCCTCCACTGTTAACCAAATTCATTTATTATGTTTTCTGCATCCTACAGTCGTTGATGTACACTCTATTACATAATGTAACAGTTTTTTACAAAGTATTGTATTCTTCACTTCTTATGTTTTCTGTATCCGACAGTCATTGGTATCAACTCTATTACTTAATGTAACAGTATTATTTATTGAAAAATCATTGAAGACTTCACTTGTCATGTGTTTTTATGTCCTTTTGGTCATTGGTATGCACTATATTTCTTAACTGAACATTTTTCTGAGAAACAATTTGCAGATAGCCATTCCAACTAAAGCACATTCATTGAATAAACATTGTAATCTCATTGATGGCCCCTTTCGTTGTTTTTTTATTACACATGAAGTGAGTCGCACTGAATCATTCCAGATGATGACATCCTCATATTTTCCAGTGGGCAACTTCGCCAACGTTCACTGGCGCTCTTATGAGTCAGCTACTGATCACGCTAGCTCAATCTTGGCGGTCAAGGAGTTCCTAGACAAGCACCGTGAAGTCGACATCGTCGCCTTGGTCCAGTGCACATCGCCGTTCATCCAACCGAAGTATCTGCAAGAGGCTTTGGAGATAATCAGCACTGGTGTCGAGTGCTGCTTCTCAGTCACCAGGTAAGAAGCATAATTTTGGCAAAATACTAAATTGATAATGAATACATAACTATGATGTTTGAGTCACTGACTTATTTGTAATGATAACTCACACCACAAAAGTATGACCCATGTTTTGTATTTGACCAATGTTTTGTATAAAATTCATATGAACAGTATAACAAATATTTAGAAAAAAATAAATGTTTTTCGAGTTAGTCTGTCATTAGTCATAAAGGTCTCGAAGATATTCTGATTTATATTTCTATCTGGAATTCTGCAATTTGGAAGCTCATATTGTGATGTAAGCAAAAGTTTTTGCTTTTAGTACAGCTAAAATTATACAATACCAAAATTAAGTTTTCAATCGATATCAAAAAGTATTTTTTTGATAGCCACATACACATATCTTTAAAAAAAAAATTATTCTGGGTTATTTGGAATGTCTGATGTCTTACATTATCGAAAAATGTATAGACAATTAATTAATTTGTAGATTTTTGTACATATTGCTTCTTTACTTCTTATACAATCTTGAATGTCTGATGTCTTATATTATCGAAAAATGTATAGACAATGAATTAATTTACAGATTTATGTACATATTGCTTCATTACTTCTTATACAATCTTGCATGTCAGTTTTCTATGTAAGTATTCAACAGATGGAATGGAGTGAAAAGTCAGTTGTTGAAATTATGTCCGTCGTCAAAAATGTGCCTGCTTCCTTGGAAGAAAGTATTTTGCACCAGTAGAGATCTTAGACATTTTAAGGAAAGCGGTCAATCATAGTTTAAAAAAATATGTATATACCTTCAAATCTAATATGTCTACGCCATACAAGAGAACATATATAATAATATATAATAATATATAATAATAATAATAAGAACATACAGTAACATATAACAATATCTTCAACTATGATCCTTTCTCGATCTCGATCCTTTTCAAGAATTTCAAATTGATGAATATGTTTCCAAATCAATGCCATTTGATCATTGACACATTGTCTAATATATATTAAAAAATGTAATACCAAACGTTAACTTTTTGTTTGAGTAATGATGAATCTGCTCATATAAGCTAAATCGAAACGTTTTGTACGAGCACATTTCTAGACAGTGGAGTGGCAGACTATTAAAAATTTTTATACAACTATAATAAGGACATTTTTCATATAACAAAAGCCTGTGTTTGGGATATTTGAATGATATATTAACATTTCGAGTGCCAAAGTCGTGCCGCGTAATTGATTTATCAAAATAATACCGATGTTTGAAAATAAACAAGAGACATTCACGAATATAGACTGCTGGAAATGTTAATATTTGTTTTTTCTTGAAGACACCTCTGCAGCTTTCCCTGTAATTCAAACCGTTCATTAATCTTATTGTCTCTTTTTGTAGTTTAAATATATGACTAGCATAAGAGGAGTGACCCCAAAGTGTGATTCCATAGCGCATAATAGAATAAAAGTTTGCGTAATAAATAGTTTTTAGGATGCGAAATTGAACATATGTTTTCATCACCCGCATGGAATACGTAGTTCTTGTTAATTTCCTAAGTGTTATATCAATGTGTCGCACCCAGTTTAGATTTTCATCTAACGTGATGCCTAAAAATTTTGTGGCTCGTTTAAACTCATATACATTGCCACACAAAGTTATTGTTGCGGGCGTTTCTATTTTATTTTGTTTAGTCTTAAATAATATACAATTAGTTTTTGTTTTGTTTAGACAAAGTTTATTATCAATAAGCCAGGAGTTGACTTCCGCGAAGTTTTTTGCAGCTTCTTTCGCAACAAAGTTGTAGCTTTTATTGGATGCAAGTAGTGTTGTATCATCTGCATAATTTATTATATAGTTGTCTTGGCCTACTATAGAGTGAACCAGATCGTTTATATAGATTACAAATAGAAGAGGGCCAGCTATGCTGCCTTGCGGAATTCCTCTCTCTGATACTATAAACTTTGATTCGATGTTGTTCTCCCCACTCTGTAGAACAACTTTTTGTCTTCTGGACGTGATATAGGATTGTATAAGATCATAACAGGGTCCTCTTATTCCATATAGGTAGAGTTTATTTAATAAGATTTCATGGTCCAGGCAGTCGAAGGCCTTGGACAAGTCTAGGAAAGTTGCCAGTGGGAGTTCCCCATCATTCAACGCGGCAGTTAGTTTGTTGACGAATTCAAAAGTCGCTGTATCAATGGATTTACCTTTTATGAAGCCATGCTGAGTTTTGCTGATTATGTTTTTGGCATTTAAAAAGTTGATAATACGATTTGTCATGGCAGTTTCAAATATTTTAGAAACATTTGTCAGTATAGCTATCGGTCTATAGTTTCCAATTTTCGATGGATCGCCTGATTTGAAAATGGGCTTTATGATTGCATATTTCATTTGATTAGGAAAGATACCGGTTTCGAATGATTTGTTTAAGATATGGCACAAGGGGCTGATGATTTCCATTATGCAGCTTTTTATGACTGTCATAGAAATCTCATCGACACCTACAGACTTTTTGTTCTTTAGGTTTGTTATAATGTTTAATATTTCCTGTTCTGTAGGTGGGAATAAATACATTGAGCTTGGATAATCAATAATTATATTGGTAGTTTTAGAGCTACTGGACAAGTGGTTTAATAGTGATTTTGTTATGTCAATGAAATATTTGTTAAAATGGGTGGCATCATCTTCAGTCCAATTTTGTTGCGTTTCCTGTTTGGATGGTTTTAAAGATTTAATAATTTTCCATGTTGTTTTTGACACATTTCTTGCATTTTCAATTTGGTTTTCGTAGTATGCAGTTTTACATGATTTTAATTGAAGGTTATATTTCTGCTTGACCTTTTTGTATTGTTCAAGATAAGCGATATCAACTTTAGAGATAACATCCAAAATATTTAGCCTATTTTTCAATATCTTGAGTTCTGGATTCGAATAAATACCGCCCCCTCTCGAGCTCGATTTAATTTTATTTTTTCGCTTTGGAAATGATTCATTGTAGTGTAATAGGAAAATATTCAAGAAAGTCTCCCATTTTGTGTTGAGATCGGATGTGGTGTACACCGATATCCAGTCCTGATCCGCAAGTTTAAGTTTGAAATTCCTTATACTAAGTTCAGATATATTACGTGTGTAGTAATAGGAGTTATTTTTTGGTGTAGTGGACGTATTACTGTTGACATTAAATGACATTATTTGACTGTAATGATCAGATATATGTGTATTCAGAATTTTAGTTTTATAGTCACTTATTAGATTTGTAATAATATTGTCTATGCATGTATTGGAGTTGATTGTGATTCTCGTGGACTCATTTATCGTTGGTTTTAAGTTATAGGTATTTAAGAGAGTAATAAATTCCGTTTTATTCTTACCATCCGCCAGGAGATCTATATTGAAGTCACCCGCTATTACAAAAAGAGAATTTTCAATAGTGAGTTTTTCCAAAAGCTGCTGAAATGCCCCAAGAAACAGCGTTATACTTCCCGTAGGTGGTCTATAGATACATACCACATTTATGTTAGTTGTAGATACAGTCATATTTGCACTTGCACATTCAAACTCGTAAGGTATATTTAACAAATTTATATCCGCTCGAGGGTTTGCTGCGATATCCTTCTTGACATAAACTGCGACTCCGCCGTGGGCAAGTTTTTGCCTACAAAAGTGTGATATTAATTGAAATTCATCAACGTTGTATTCTAATAGTTGTTCGCTCGATTGCCAGTGTTCTGAGAGCAATATAACTTGTAGATTTCTATCACTGCTGACTATATGATTTAGTATGTCTATTGATGTACTAATTGATTGTATATTCTGGTGTAAGATGTGTACAGATTTCTTTATTCCGTGAGTGTTTTCCTCTTGAGTATAACCTTGTCGCATTCTGCAATCATCCCTTGTCTTTGGGTTTTGTCATGAGCCTTTGAAAAAACCGATTTACACATGTACCTTCGGGCCAGAAATCTGCTTGCTGCAGAGTATTTAGCAAAACGTTTGATACTGAAATTTCCAAAATACTACTTAGCATAGAACCTTACACCACTGATGAATACATTCAAGGAGTAAACGCAGAATTGATATATGCAAATAATATGTAATATATGTAAATGTAATTTATATTGATCTTTTTGACGTTCCTCTTATTTCCACTGTAAAATGTGCCTTTAAGAAAGAAATAAATATTATTATTATTATTATTATTATTATTATTATATGGAAAAACAACCACTAAATGAAGCTCAGAATGTCATTCTTGCAAAATGGGCAAATTTCAACTTGGGTTTCAGTAGAATTATACCTTACGAGCAAATATTATTTTCATCAACATTTGCTTTGCATCCAAGGCCATGCAGCTTAGCTGTTGAGCTTAATGCCCTCTTGGATGGAAATAATTTTTGACCCATATGGGCCATACCATTTTCTCTTTCGCTTTTCCACATATGAGGAATGACCCGTACGGGTCATACTATTTTCTCTTTCGCTTTTCCAACCCACTTTGCTAACTTAAAGCGAAAGTTTGGTCAAGCTCAGTGGACCAAAGAGCTCATAAATTATTGGTAACTATTCACTATTTACTAATGTAAAAGGTTTAATTTTTCCCAAAATGTAATTTTCAATATTCTGTCTTTATTTTATACAAACTATACTTCATAAATAATAATTATAATTATAATTACATGGGTCAACACTGAATGTTTGTCCTGAAATTTAATGATGTTTCTAAGTACATATAAGGTGCTAATTACAAACATAATATTGGTTTTCTTCTAGCAGCTCTACTTTTTGAAATAATCCAATAACACTTTTTTTTATATAAAAGCAATTTTTTAACATAGTTTCTTTAAAAATATCACTCAAAATCACTACAAAACCTTCTTTTGTAGGATTTTCTCAAATGCATGGCTTGAGGTTGATTTGTTTGTATACTCCAGCAATTATCTGTAATTATATGGATGTCCTATTTACCCTGATAACGCTCTTCCATTATATACTTGGAGTATACAATGGAGTATACAATATGAGTATACCAAGTATACTCATATATATACTTGGTGCATTCTTTCATCTATATGTGAGTGCAAATAATGAAGTTTAATACTACATTTTTCAAACTGGTCAGCATACTCTCAACTAACTGAAACCAGTCGTCCGGTTTTCCAAAAAATTTCGGAAATTTTAAGAAATTTTGATTTGTGGTTCATTTTAAAATGTTCCTCCACAACATTTACTCCACATTTAAAAGGATTCGTATTGGAATTCCGAGAATGCACAAATGTGGAATACAAATTTTAAAGAATTTCTGTAAAATTGGTGAAATTTATGCCAGAAATCAGGTTTGGTTAAGCTGGAGTATTTTCAAAATATTTCAAAAACTGGAGCTGTTGTATAAAAACTAATGTTCGCATTGACAATTAGCACATTGAGATGAAAGAAAAACGTTAAACAAATCCAAGGAAAAGAACAAAAGTAGAATTTTGTTGGGTAATGTAATTTGAAATAAGTATTAAAATATTACAGGCAAACGAATATTCAACATCATTTTGCGATGTAATTCATCCCTAGAGCAATTACGGTCGACTTCCCTAACACCCTGTATATGCAGTGAAATTTAACGAAATCAACAAGAAACCGAAAAATGTGAAAAACGGGATTTTTTTAGAAATTGCAGAAATAATCATCATACCATCAAATATACCTCATACCATAAGAAGTCCTCAACAAGTGATAAAGTCCATTAATATGCATACAGCTGTTATTTTGTTTCAATTAGCCTTTATGAAAGAAAAAAAAAACAATTATATTCTCTTATTTACAAATAAAACTTAAAAAAAAACAATGGATTTGTGAGATATCGAAATGTTTTCTATTTCTATCTAGTATGACTAGTTTGGTGATAACTGGAATAAGATTATGAAGTAAATGTAAGATTTGGGTATGCAGCGGCGATTGATTTGCAAATTTCACAATTTGTCATCAGTCTAGAATAGTTTGTATCTAATATTTTCAAAATTTCAAGTGTCTGGTGATAATTTTCAAACTTACATGATGTGAAATTGCTCTTGTTACTTTTATTTTTGTAATTTTCGAAACGTATTGATAGTGTATCAAAATTTTAATGGTACCACTTATTTGGAATCTTTGATAACTTGCATTTTCCAAAATTTTGGGTAGGTAGATAAACCGATGATTTTCTATCTAATATTTTCAAAACCTCAAATATCAGGCGATGATTTCTGAAATTGCAGCATTCTTATGAAAAATTACTCTTATCATTATTATTATTTTTTCCAAAGGTATAGATAGTTTATTAAAATTTTAGTATTACTCACTTACTTTGAGTATTTGATGACTTGCGTTTTCCAAAATTTTAGGTAGGTAGATATACCGATGATTTTTTATTTAACATTTTCGAAACCTTAAATATTTGGCGATGATTTTCGAAATTGCACCATTCCCATGTGAAATTACTCTTGTTTTTTTGTTATTTACTAAATGTATTGATAGTTTATCAAAATTTTAAAGATACTCACTCATTTGGAACATTTGATAATTTGCATTTTCCAAAATTTTAGGTAGGTACAGTCATGCTCACATAAATCTAGTACAAAAAATTTGACATTGCCATATAAAATTGCTATTGTAACCTAATTTCATGTACTAGATTTATGTGAGCATGACATATGTGTACATATACCGATTATTTTGCAAATCACAAATAGTCACCCATAGAACGTATTGTATCTTACATTTTGAATTTTTTTGTCAAAATTTAGACCTATGGCCTCATTTTTTTAGAATTTATCATTAAGCAAAGTAAAATATATAAATGTTTCAATATTTTGAGCTCTTTTCATATAAAAAATTAAATCTTTCTACATTTTCGAGATTATTTATATTTTCCACATAATACTGATAAATGTTTTGGAAAATAATGTTTTTCGTCAATATTGCTAAATCTAAAACTGTGTAGTGTTTTGTTTCTTTAGACTGATAGTATTATTTTGAGTATTTGATGTTCCTTGTACCGGATATTTGAGATCGTTTCATCTCAGAAAAGAAGATTCGACATTCGCAGAACACCTTCTTAATGAGGGCCACGAGCCAGCTGATGACCCCATCAAGATCCTGCATTTCGCCGACAAAGGGCTTAAACTGAATTTACTGGAATCGTTGGAAATCTTCAAATCCACACTTTCAAAGGACGGTCATTTACTTAATGATCAGACAGATCTGATATTCTCTCCCCTCTTCAATTGTTATAAAATTTAGGGTATATATTGTGTTTCATTCTCAATTTTTGTACTTAGTTTGACAATGACTATAAAGTAGTCGAAACTGCAGTCACTAAATTATTTTTTGTAAAATAAAGGTGTTAGTGGAAGCAACAAAGTAAAATTGTTTTATTTCATTCATTTACCTTGTTCCACAAAGTAACGGCTACCAGTATACAGTGTTTAATTCCATATTTAATACTAGATTTGTGTTAAGTACACCAGAAGCTAATTCTCCTGATAATTTGACAGAGTTTAAGTACTAAATATGTGAGAATATCAAAAGTATAACTTTATGCTTTAGCTAACTTCTGAAAGTTCTTAAAATGTATTATTTGCATTTTAATACTAGGTTAGCGTTAAGTACAGCTGAAGCTAATTCTCCAGAAAATTTTAGAAAGTTTAAGTACTTAATAAGTGAGAATATCTAAAGTATAACTTTCTATATTGGCTAGTACGGGTCAGCTATTACTGAAACTTCTAAAAATGCATTAATTGCACATTTAATATTAAATCTGCATTTAGTACACCTCAAGCAAATTCTCCTGAAAATTTGACAAAGTTTCAGTTTTAACTAAATGAAAAAAAAAAGTATTACTTTCTGCATTGGGTAGTACAGGTCAGCTAATACTGAACATCCTTAAAATGCGAAAATGCATTAATTGCATATTTAATACTAGACTTATATTTAGTATACCTGAAGCAAATTCTCCTGAAAATTTGACGATGTTTCAGTACTAAATAAGTGATAAAAACAAAAGTATAACTTTGTGCATTGACTAGTATGGGACAGCTATTACTGGAACTTCTGAAAATTTATTAATTGCATAATCAATATTAGATTTGTATTAAGTATATCCGAACCTAATTCTCCTGAAAATTTGAGAAAGTTTTAGTACTAAATAAAACATAAAAACAACAGTATAACTTTATGCTTTGGCTAACTTCTGCAACTTCTGAAAATTTATTAATTGCATATTTAATACTAGATTTGTATTAAGTACACCGGAAGCTAATTCCCCTGCAAATTTGAGAAAGTTTCAGTACTAAATAAGTGAGAAAAACAAAAGTATAACTTTCTGCACTGTCTAGTATGGGTCAGCTATTACTGAAACTTTTGAAAACTTATTAATTGCATATTTAATACTAGATTTGTGTTTTGTAGACCTGAAAGCAATTCTCCTCAAAAATTGACAAAGTTTCAGTACTAAATACGAGAGAAAATAAAAAATATAATTTTCTGCATTGACTGGTATGGATCGGGTATTACTGAAACTTCTGAAAATGCATTAATTGCATATTTTATACTAGATTTGTATAAAGTATACATGAAATTAATTTTCCTAAAAGTTTGACAAAGTTTCAGTACTAAATAAGTGAGAATATCAAAAGTATAACTTTCTACATTGGCTAGTACGGGTCAGCTATTACTGAACTTCTAAAAATGCATTAAGTGCACATTTAATATTCGTTCTGTATTAAGTACACCTGAAGCTAATTCTTCTGAAAATTTGACAAAGTTTCAGTATTAACTAAATGAAAAATTAAAAGTATAACTATCTGCATTGGCTAGTACAGGTCAGCTAATACTGAAATTCCTGAAAATTCATTAATTGCATATTTAATACTAGATTTGTATTTAGTAGACCTGAAACTAATACTTCTGAAAATTTAGCACAGTTTTAGTACTAAATACGAGAGAAAATAAAAAATAAAACTTTCTGCATTGACTGGTATTGATCAGCTATTAATGAAACTTCTGAAAATGCATTAATTGCACATTTTATATTAGATCCGTATTTAGTACACCTAAAGCTAGTAGTCCTGAAAATTTGACAAAGTTTCAGTTTTAACGAAATAAAAAAAAAAAAAAGATTAACATTCTGCATTGGTTAGTACAGGTCAGCAAATACTGAAACTCCTGAAAATCCATCAGTTGCATATATAATACTAGATTTAGATTTAGTACACCTGAAGAGAATTCTCATGAAAATTTGACTATGTTGCAGTACCAAATAAGTGATAAAACCAAAAGTATAACTTTCTGCATTGACTAGTATGGGACAGCTATTACTGAAACTTGTGAAAATTTATTAATTGCATACTCAATATTTAATTTGTGTTTAGTACACCTGAAGCTAATTATCCTGAAAATTTGACAAAGTTTTAGTACTGAATAAAAGATGAAATCAAAAGTATAAGATTATGCATTTACAAGTATGGGTCAGCTATTACTGAAACTTCTGCAAATGCATAAATTGCATATTTCATACTAGATTTGAGTTTAGTACACCTAAAGCTAATTCTCCTGAAAATCTGAGAAAGTTTCAGTAATTAATAAGTGAGTAAAACAAAAGTATAACTTTCTGCACTGACCAGAATAGGTCAGCTATTACTGAAATTTCTGAAAACTTATTAATTGCATATTTAATATTAGATTTATATTTAGTACACCTGAAGCTAATTCTTCTGAAAATTTGACAAAGTTTCAGTATTAACTAAATGAAAAATTAAAAGTATAACTATCTGCATTGGCTAGTACAGGTCAGCTAATACTGAAATTCCTGAAAATTCATTAATTGCATATTTAATACTATATTTGTATTTAGTAGACCTGAAACTAATACTCCTGAAAATTTAGCACAGTTTTAGTACTAAATACGAGAGAAAATAAAAAATAAAACTTTCTGCATCGACTGGTATGGATCAGCTATTAATGAAACTTCTGAAAATTCATTAATTGCACATTTTATATTAGATCTGTATTTAGTACATCTAAAGCTAGTAGTCCTGAAAATTTGACAAATTTTCAGTTTTAACGAAAAAAAAAAAAAAAAAGTATAACATTCGGCATTGGTTAGTACAGGTCAGCAAATACTGAAACTCCTGAAAATCCATCAGTTGCATATATAATACTAGATTTAGATTTAGTACACATGAAGAGAATTCTCATGAAAATTTGACTATGTTGCAGTACTAAATAAGTGATAAAACCAAAAGTATAACTTTCTGCATTGACTAGTATGGGACAGCTATTACTGAAACTTCTGAAAATTTATTAATTGCATATTCAATATTTAATTTGTGTTTAGTACACCTGAAGCTAATTCTCCTGAAAATTTGACAAAGTTTTAGTACTGAATAAAAGATGAAATCAAAAGTATAAGATTATGCATTTACAAGTATGGGTCAGCTATTACTGAAACTTCTGCAAATGCATAAATTGCATATTTCATACTAGATTTGAGTTTAGTACACCTAAAGCTAATTCTCCTGAAAATCTGAGAAAGTTTCAGTAATTAATAAGTGAGTAAAACAAAAGTATAACTTTCTGCACTGACCAGAATAGGTCAGCTATTACTGAAATTTCTGAAAACTTATTAATTGCATATTTAATATTAGATTTATATTTAGTACACCTGAAGCTAATTCTTCTGAAAATTTGACAAAGTTTCAGTATTAACTAAATGAAAAATTAAAAGTATAACTATCTGCATTGGCTAGTACAGGTCAGCTAATACTGAAATTCCTGAAAATTCATTAATTGCATATTTAATACTATATTTGTATTTAGTAGACCTGAAACTAATACTCCTGAAAATTTAGCACAGTTTTAGTACTAAATACGAGAGAAAATAAAAAATAAAACTTTCTGCATCGACTGGTATGGATCAGCTATTAATGAAACTTCTGAAAATTCATTAATTGCACATTTTATATAAGATCTGTATTTAGTACATCTAAAGCTAGTAGCCCTGAAAATTTGACAAAGTTTCAGTTTTAACGAAATAAAAAAAAAAAAGTATAACATTCGGCATTGGTTAGTACAGGTCAGGAAATACTGAAATACCGAAACATATATAATACTAGATTTAGATTTAGTACACCTGAAGAGAATTCTCATGAAAATTTGACTATGTTGCAGTACTAAATAAGTGATAAAACCAAAAGTATAACTTTCTGCATTGACTAGTATGGGACAGCTATTACTGAAACTTCTGAAAATTTATTAATTGCATATTCAATATTTAATTTGTGTTTAGTACACCTGAAGCTAATTCTCCTGAAAATTTGACAAAGTTTTAGTACTGAATAAAAGATGAAACCAAAATTATAAGATTATGCATTTACAAGTATGGGTCAGCTATTACTGAAACTTCTGCAAATGCATAAATTGCATATTTCATACTTGATTTGTGTTTAGTATACCTAAAGCTAATTCTTCTGAAAATCTGAGAAAGTTTCAGTACTTAATAAGTGAGTAAAACAAAAGTACAACTTTCTGCACTGACCAGAATAGGTCAGCTATTACTGAAATTTCTGAAAACTTATTAACTGCATATTTAATATTAGATTTATATTTAGTACACATGAAGCTAATTCTTCTGAAAATTTTACAATGTTTCGGTACTAAATAAGTGAGAAAAACAAAAGTATAACTTTCTGCATTGGCTAGTATAGGTAACGGTAATACTGAAACTCCTGAAAATTCAATAATTACATATTTAATACTACATTTGTGTTAAGTACACCCGACGCCAATTCTCCTGAAAATTTGACAGATTTCAGCACTAAATAAGTGAGAAAACAACAGTATAACTTTATGCTTTAGCTAACTTCTGAATCTTCTGAAAATGCATTAATTGCATACGTAATACTAGATTTGTGTTTAGTGTACCTGAAATTAATTTTTCATGAAAATTTGACAATGTTGCAGTACTAAATAAGTGATTAAAACAAAAGTATAACTTTCTGCATTGACTAGTATATGACAGCTATTACTGAAACTTCTAAAAATGCATTAATTGCATATTTAATACTAGACAAGTATGGGACTAATACTAGATAAGTATGGGATAGCTATTACTGAAACTTCTGAAAATTTATTAATTGCATATTTAATACTAGATTTGTATTTAGTACACCTGAAGCGAATTCTCCTGAAAATTTGAGAAAGTTTCAGTACAAAATAAGTGAGAAAACATAAGTATAACTTTCTGCACTGACTAGTATGGGTCAGCTATTACTGAAACTTTTTAAAACTTATGAATTGCATATTTCATACTAGATTTGTATTTAGTAGACTCGAAACTAATTCTCCTAAAAGTTTGACAACGTTTCAGTACTAAATACGAGAGAAAATAAAAAATATAACTTTCTGCATTGACCAGTACGGATCAGCTATTACTGAAACTTATGAAAATGTAATAATTGCACATTCATAACTAGATTTATATTTAGTACACCTGAAGCTAATTCTCCTGAAAATTTGACAATGGTGCAGTACTAAATAAGTGATAAAAACAAAAGTAAAACTTTCTGCATTGACTAGTTTGGGACAGCTATTACTGAAACTTCTGAAAATGCATTAATTGCACAATTAATATTAGATCTGTATTTAGTACACCTGAAGCTAATTTTCCTGAAAATTTGACAAACTTTCAGTTATAACTAAATGAAAAAAATAAAAGTATAACTTTCTGCATTGGCTAGTACAGGTCGGCTAATACTCAAACTCCCGAAAATTCATTAATTGTATATTTAGTACTAGATTTATGTTGAGTACACCTGAAGCTAATTCTCCTGAAAATTTGACAATGTTGCAGCACTAAATAAGTGATAAAAACAAAAGTATAACTATCTGCAGTGACTAGTATGGGACAGCTATTACTTTGTTTGGTTACTATGTTGACAACATTGTTTGGTTTCTTCAGTTTCCTTCTGATTATTAATTATCACACGAATGTAAATGGATATCGCTTCATCAATGGTTAGGTAATGATCGTGAATCGATCAGCTAGCACACCCAGATTGGCTTCTGGGCGTCTCCATGCTCCAGGAAACACGTTCGTGTAATCTACACACCTACACGATACGCGAAGTCGCGCAAATATTTGTCCAACTGCAGTTCTTATCCTGGCTTCTAGGTCGTTCAAGCTGCGGTGGAAGGTCTCTGCAGGAAGGATCGTGCCAGTGAACTTCGACCCTCGCCAACGGGAAAGGAGGCAGGACAGGACAGGAGAGCTGGTGGAGAACGGAATGTTCTACTTGGCACGTAGGGAGCTGCTGCAGAGAGGAGCCTTCCAGAGCGAGAAGTGAGAGGCTGCACGCACGACCTTTGCATTTGCGTCCTTTGTGTTTAGTAAAAGTGCATCTGCGAAGACAAAGGTGAAACTTCTCGTGCTCGTAGCTCGGTTTCGCGTTTTTCCCGCGGTTGTTGCAATTTTCGTGTTTGCCGGGACTGAGGTTCGTGGGAACGTTCTCTCAGTCTGACGAGATTCGTACGAAAGTGAAAGCGGTTGTATAATAATCCGGCTCTGCGGATTCCGGTTGCGCAACAACCGACGAGCCGCACTCTGGCCGTCGTCGCCGTCTGTGACCGTCCTCCACATGCTCGTGCACACGCAAGACGTTCACAGTCTGAAATAAAAATCCAGTTTGCCAACGAGGCGGCGTTTAGGCGGTTTCGGTTAGACGGTGGCAAACGCGAAGGCGCCGACGCTGCGGGGCCCAAATTGGTAAATGGCACTCATCCGGTGTGTCGCGGTGTCGCGCTGGTGACGTGTGGTGAACACCATCTCCTCTGGGTTTCAGCTGCCTCGTCGTAGAGGTCCCCGAGGTGCACAGCCTGGAAGTCGACGCGCCGTGGCACCTGCGAGCAGCGCGAGCCATCGCCGAAGAACTCGCCAGAGATGACCACCGACCTGAGTAGCGGTATGTACACTAACCGTTTAGCGGGTAACCGTGAAGCAACTGCCCAAAAAAATAAGCGAATGCGCACTCCAGATTGCACCAATCAATTTTTAATAACAACAGAACTAATCAGAAACCAACTTGATTAATTTCAAAGACCAACAAAAACAATTGTACAAATGCCAAAATAATCAGAGCGACCTGCTACTACAGCAATTTTTACTTTACTGGCCAAAAATCTAAGCAACCAAATGTTTTAAGAAGAAATTTTATTGCCATAATTGAGGTCATCGGATTTCTGGGTTATCGCCTATTAGGATAACAAAACTGGGCATACTTAATTAATAGTTGACGCAATTTTAGTATATCCGGTACATCCAGTTTATCCAGTACTATTCTGGATATCGATTTGCTAAAAGAAAAGGAATCCTAAATCGACACAATACAACTGACAATATGTTATACGTATACTAAACAATAAAGGCGCTCTAAAAATTTGATTTGGAAATTGCATCAAGCTGTATTATGTACGTAGGCACTGTGTAATAAAGTTAGGAACCATATGCATAATTGCTGCATTTAATGTATTGAACCAAATCGCTCGGCAAGGTCAATTTTAGATTTCAAAATGCCATCATTTGACGTAAAATATTATTCATAAGGTCATTGGTAGGTACAACGATGTCATTATTTTTTTTGTTAAATGACAATCTCCACTTTTTTTTAGATTTCAAAATACCTATTTTCCCATTTCATGCATTTCATTTCATTCCATGCCTATTTCGTTTGACGTAAAATATTATTCATAACAGAGAAGCAAACCTCATTCGACACTGCACAATGACAATATGTTTTGTACTAAACAATAAAGTAGCTCGAAAAGTTTGTTTTGGTAATTGCATCGTATCGTCAAGCTGCATTATGTATATACGTGTGCACTGCGAGATAATAAAGTTCGGAACTATATTCATAATTGCTGCATTTAATGTTTTGAACCAAATCGCTCGGCAAGGTCAATTTTAGATTTAAAAGTGCCATTATTTGACGTAAAATATTATTCATAAGATCATTGGTAGGCACAATGACGTCATTAAAACTTTTGTTAAATGACAACCTAAACTTTTTCAGTTGTTTCTAATAGACGTTCCTAGTACTTAAATAGTGATAGGTCATCAACAAAACGTCATTGGTACTATGAGATCATCATAACCTTTGTTAAATGACAACTTCCATTTTTTTAATTATTTCCAATAGACCTTCGTACTACTGAAATGGTGATATATCAACAAAATGTGTTTGTTAGAAAATATACAGCATTTCCCTGGATTAAATAAATAAGTGAGAAAAACAAAAGTATAACTTTCTGCATTGACTAGTATGTATCAGCTATTACTGAAAATTCTGAAAATGCATTAATTACAAATTTATTATTAGATTTGTGTTTTGTACACCTGAAGCCAATTCTCCTGAAAATTTAACAAAGTTTCAGTACTAAAAAAGAGTGAAATTCAAAAGTATAACTTTCTGCATTGACTAGTATGTATCAGGTATTAATGAAAATTGTGAAAATGCATTAATTACATATTTAGCATTAGATTTATGTGTAGTACACCTAAAACTACTTCTCCTGAAAATTTGACAAAGTTTCAGTACTAAATAAGAGAGGAAGACAAAAGTATAACCTTTTATATTGACCGGCATAGATCAGCTATTACTGGAACTTCTGAAAATTCATCAATTGCATAATTAATATTAGATTTATGTTTAGTACACCTGAAGGTAATTCTCCTGAAATTTTTACAAAGTTGCAGTACTAAATAAGTGAGAATATCAAAAGTATAACTTCCTGCATTGACTAGTATGGATCAGCTATTATTGAAACTTCTGAAAATTCATCAATTGCATATCCAATACTATATTTGTGTTTAATGTACCTGAAGGTAATTCTCCTGAAAATTTGATAAAGTTTCAGTACTAAATAAAAGAGAAAATAAAAAGTTTAACTGTATGCATTGACTAGTATGGGTCAGCTATTACTGAAACTCCTGAAAGTTTATTAATTGCATATTTAATACTAGATTTATGTTTAGTACACCTAAAGCTAATTCTCCTGAAAATTTGACAATGTTGCAGTAGTAAATAAGTGATAAAAACAAACGTATTACTTTCTGCATTGACTAGTATGGGACAGCTATAATTGAAAAAATTGAAAATTTATTAATTGTATATTTAATATTAAATATGTGTTTAATACACCTAAAGCTAATTCTAATAAAAATTTGACAAAGTTTTAGTACTAAATAAGTGAAAAATTCAAAAGTATAACTTTCTGCATTGACTACTATGGGATAGCTGTTACTGAAACTTTTGAAAATATATTAATTGCATATTTAATATTAGATTTGTGTTTAGTATACCTGAAGTTAATTCTCCTGAAAATTTGACAAAGTTTCAGTACTAAATAAGTGAGAAAGTCAAAAATATTACTTTCTGCATTGACATGTATGGGTCAGCTAATACTGAAACTTCAGAAAATTTATTAATTGCACATTTAATATTAGATCTGTGTTTAGTACACTTGAAGGTAATTCGCCTGAAAATTTAAGAAAGTTTTAGTACTAAATAAGTGTGAAAAACAAAAGTATAACTTTCTGCATTGACTAGTATGGATTAGCTATTACTGAAACTTCTGAATATGTATTAATTGCATATGTAAAATTAGATTTGTATTTAGTA
Organism: Othius punctulatus; assembly: GCA_951805005.1. NCBI lineage: Eukaryota > Metazoa > Arthropoda > Insecta > Coleoptera > Staphylinidae > Othius > Othius punctulatus. Next base: position 17,693,446 of record OX638144.1, read on the forward strand.
CACCTAAGGCCAATTCTCCTAAAAAATTGACAAAGTTTCAGTACTAAATAAGTACAAAAGACAAAACTATAACTTTATGCATTTACAAGTATGGGTTAGTTATTACTGAAACTCCTGAAAATTTATTAATTGCATATTTAATACTATATTTGTGTTTTGTATAACTGAAATTAATTTTCCTGAAAATTGGACAGAGTTTCAGTAATAAGTGAGAATATTAAAAGTATAACTTTCTACATGGGCTAGTACGGGTCAGCTATCACTGAAACTTCTGAAAATGCATTAATTGTACATTTAATCTCAGATTTGTATTTAGTACACCTGAACTAATTCTCCTGAAAATTTGACAAAGTTTCAGTATTAACTAAGTGAGAAAATTAAAAGTTTAACTTTCTGCATTGGCTAGTATGGATCAGCTATTACTAAAACTTCTGAAAATTCATTAATTACATAATTAATATAAGATTTATATTTAGTACATCTAAAACTAATTCTCCTAACAAATTTATAAAGTTTCAGTACTAAATAAATGAGAAAAACAAAAGTATAACTTTCTGCATTAACTAGTATGTATCAGCCATTACTGAAACTTTTGAAAATGCATTAATTGCATATTTAATACTAGATTTTTGTATAATACACCAAATGCTAATTCTCCTGAAATTTTGACAAAGTTTCAGTACTAAATAAGTGAGAATATCAAAAGTATAACTTTATTAATTTGCTAATATAGGTCAGTCATTACTGGAACTTTTGAAAATTTATTAAATGAATATTTAATACTAGATTTATATTTAGTATACCTGAGATTTATTCTCCTGAAAATTTGACAAAGTTTCAATACTAAACAAGCGAGAAAATCAAAAGGATATCTTTCAGCATTGACTAATATGGATCAGCTACTACTGAAACTTTTGAAAATTTATTTATTTGCGTATTTAATACTAGATTTGTATTAAGTACACCTCAAGCTATCCAGAAAATTTGACAAAATTTAGGTACTAAATAAGTGAGAATATCAAAATTATAACTTTATGCTTTGGCTAAACTTCTGAAACTTCTGAAAATGTATTAATTTCATAATTATTACTAGATTTGTATTTAGTACAACTGAAGCTAAATCTCCTAAAAAAATTGACAAAGTTTCAGTACTAAGTAAGTGAGAAAAACAAAAGTATAACTTTATACATTGACTTGTTTGGGTCAGATATTACTGAAATCTCTGAAAATTTATTTATTGCATATTTATTATTAGATCTGTGTTTAGTACACCTGAAGCTAATTCTCCTGAATATTTGACAAAGTTTCAGTACTAAATAAGTGAGAAAATCAATAGTATAACTATATGCATTTACAAGTATGAGTTAGTTATTACTGAAACTTCTGAAACTTTATTAATTGCATATTTAAATTTTGATTAGTGTTTAGTACACCTGAAACGAATACTCCTGAAAATTTGACAAAGTTTCAGTATTAAATAAAAGATAAAATCAAAAGTAAAACTTAATGCATTTACAAGTATGGGTCAGCTATTACTGAAACTTCTGAAGATGCATTAATTGCATATTTAATACTGGATTTGTGTTTAGTACATCTGAAACTAACTCTCATGAAAATTTGACAAAGTTGCAGTACTAAATAAATGCGAGAATCAAAAGTATATATTTCTGCATTGGCTAGTACCGGTCAGCTATTACTGAAACTTTTGAAAATTTATTAATATCATATTTAATACTAGATTTGTGTTTAGTATACTCAAAGCTAATTCTCCTGATTTGAGAAAGTTTCGGTACTAAATAAGAGAGAAAAACACAAGTATAACTTTCTGCATTGACTAGTATGGGTCAGCTAATACTGAAACTCCTGAGAATGCATTAATTGCATATTTAATATTGGATTTGTGTTCAGTACATCTGAAACTAATTCTCCTGAAAATTTGATAAAGTTTCAGTACTAAATAAGAGACAAAAACAAAAGAACAACCCCTTATATTGACTGGTACGGATCAGCTATTACTGAAACTTCTGAAAATGCATTAATTACATATGTAATATTTGATTTATGTTTAGTATACTTGAGGCTAATTTTTCTGAAAATGTGTGAAAGTTTCAGTACTAAATAAGTGAGAAAATCAAAAGTATAACTTGCTGCATTGACTGGTATGGATCAGTTATTACTGAAACTTCTGAAAATGCATTAATTGCATATTAATTACTATATTTGTGTTTAGTATACCTGAAGCTAATTCTCCTGAAAATTTGACAAACTTGCAAAACTAAATAAGTGAGAAAATCAAAAGTATAACTGTGTGCATTGACAAGTACCGGTCAGCTATAACTAAATCTTTTGAAAATTTATTGATTGCATATTTATTACTTGAATTGTGTTTAGTATATCTGAAGCTAATCCTCCTGAAAATTTGACAAAGTTTCAGTACTAAATAAATGAGAAAATCAAAAGTAAAACTTTCTGCATTGACTAGTATGGGTCAGCTATTACTGAAACTTCTGAAAATTTATTAATTGAATAATTTATACTAGATTTGTATTTAGTAGACCTGAAACCAATTCTCCTGAAAATTTGACAAAGTTTCAGTACTAAATACGAGAGAAATCAAAAGTATAACTTTCTGCATTGACTAGTATAGGTCAGGTAATACTGAAACTCCTGAAAATTCATGAATTGCATATTTAATACTAGATTTGTGTTTAGTACATCTGAAACTTATATTCCTGAAAATAAGGCAAAGTTCCAGTACTAAATAAAAGAGAAAATCAAAAGTATAACTTTATGCATTTACAAGTATAACAAAGTTATTACTCAAACTTCTGAAAATTTATTAACTGCATATTTAATACTAGATTTGTATTACGTAGACCTAAAACCAATTCTCTTGAAAATTTGACAAAGTTTCAGTACTAAATACGAGAGAAAATCAAAAGTACAACTTTCTGCATTGACTAGTATGTGTCAGCTAATACTGAAACTCTTGAAAGTTCATTAATTGCATATTTAATACTAGATTTGTGTTTAGTACACCTAAAGCTAATTCTCCTGAAAATTTGACAATGTTGCAGTACTAAATAAGTGATAAAAACAAACGTATTACTTTCTGCATTGACTAGTATGGGACAGCTATAATTGAAACTTCTGAAAATGCATTAATTGCATATTTAATATAAGATTTGTATTTAGTACACCTATAGCTAATTCTCCTGAAAATTTCAAAAAGTTTCAGTATTATATAAGTGAGAAAATCAAAAGCGTAACTTTCTGCATTCACTAGTATTACTGAAACTACTAAAAATGAATTAATTGCAAATTTAATATTAAATTTATATTTAGTACATATGAAACTATTTCTCATGAAATTTTGACAAAGTTTCAGTACTAAATAAGTGAGAAAACGAAAAGTATAACTTTCTGTATTTACAAGTATGGGGCAGCTATTACTGAAAATTCTGAAAATTTATTAATTACAAATTTAATACTATATTTGTACTTAGTCCACCTGAAGCTAATTCTTCTGAATAATTGACAAAGTTTCATTACGAAATAAGAGAAAATCAAAAATTTAACTTTCTGCATTGACTGGTATTGGTCAGCTATTACTGAAACTTCCGAAAATGCATTAATTTCATATTTATGTAATTTATTAATGTATATAATGATTTGTATTCAGTACACATGAAGCTTAATTTCCTGAAAATTTGATAAAGTTTCAGTACTAAATAAGTGAGGATATCAAAAGTATAACTTTTTGCATGGCCCAGTATGGGTTAGGTATTACTGAAACTTATCAACTGCCTATTAAACTTCATCAATTGCTTATTTATTATTTGATCTGTATTTAGTACAGATGAACCTAATTCTCCTGAAAATATGACAAAGTTTCAGTATCTACGTTTATTCATTCTCTCACAAAGATTCGTCGAGTTGAGTTAAATGAAAATGGGTTATTAAAATTTAAATGTTTCTGTCAATAAATGTCAATTTAAATCTGTATTACCAATCCCCTGGAAATGTTAAAGCAATATAAACTAGCTAGTACTAATCGCAGTTATGAAATATTCCTAATGGTTACTCACATTAAAAAAATCAGATTTATATTATGGAATATTTTTTTTAAATTTTATTAAGTTTTTTACTTTGATTATTTTTGGGTATCTTTTCTCAATTTATGTATTATTTTGGGTAGAATATACAAAAGTAAATAGACGTCGCTAAACAGACCCTTGTGGTATTATTTTGTTTAAATTTTATATAAAACTTCATAAACTTCAAATATCTCTTCAGCATAAATCAAATGAACACCTAAATTGCTTATTTATTTTAAATATTTTCTGTTTTCAGTTTGCATGCAATTTTTTATTTTATTTTGATTTTAATCTTCGTTTTCAGGCGTTATTCCAGCCGTCTACCGGGACATATTCGAGGTATGCTCTCACCAGGGGGAGCCGGTCCACAGGGACGTCTACAGGGTCCTCCTGGATCAGTGCAAGCTCGACCCGGTCACCCTGAAGACGGTGTGGAATCTGGCAGGACCTCCCCAGGGGGACGTGACAAGGACGAGCCTCTACAAGACACTCGCCCTGGTTGCATGGGCCCAGCAAGGCAAAACCCCCACCGATAAGTTGTTCGAAAACTACGCAGGAAAAGGTAAATCTTCGATTAGTCATTGGTGATCTGAAAGAACTGCTTGCATAAATCAGAGGGATGAAGAGGGAGTTTTGCTTTTTAATATACTTATCTGATACTTATGGATCAAACAAATTAATCTGTTATTTGAGAACCGCCACGTGTCTTCCTTAGCCATTTTCTAAAATCATTTCCAAATTTGAGGAGCAATTCGAAACGAAGCATGGAGATGATAATGACGAGGAAAACAATTTTTTTCCATAACCCATCGATTGTTTGCAAATATATACAGGGAAGTTGACCGAAAATTTCTAGTGATGGATCAGGGAGCAAAATGAAGTCGAACATTCTTTTGCCAGTTTTTGTTTAGATGGATTTTTTTTTTAGAAAACTTACTTACGTTCAATTTGACAACAAAGTTAAAAGGGCTTGCATTATATTTAAATGTAATGCAAGCAACATGCTAAATTTCCAAAAACAATGCATTATCGAGATTTATTTAGCACTTATAGCACTATTTATATGGCACCAATTTTGACACGGATTTAAAGGGAAACTTTACATCTGGGCCGAAAGTGGCAAAGGAATATTCGACATTATTTTGCACCCGAAAGTGACAAAGGAATATTCGACATTATTTTACACCCGAAAGTGGCAAAGGAATATTCGACATTATTTTGCACCCTGATTTACCCCTAAAAAGTTTTCGGTCGACTTCCGTAACACCCTGTATGGTTTTGAATATACCAATAACTTTCTTTGGGAAACCAATTAAAACCATTTATTTTCAAATATCAGTATAATTATGGGGTAGTTTCCAAGGAGATTGTATGCTTCAAAGTTTAATTGTACTAAAACTCGTCGCTTGTTTACAAATATATACGTTTTCGAATATAACAAAGATTTCTATGGGAAACTAATTAACTCCTCGTAATTTTTTTTAAATTGTGGGATATTTTCCAATGACGTTGTATGCTTAAAAAAAGTAATTGTTCTAAAACTCGTCCCTTATTTGCAAATATATATGTTTTCGAATATAACAATGACTTTCTTGGGAAAACTAATAAACTAATTAAAGTCACTAAAATTGTAGTATATTTTCAAACTGGGTTATATACTTCAAATTTTAATTGTTCTAAAACTCGTCGCTTGTTTGCTGTTTGCAAGTGTATGTTTTCGAATATAAATATGTTTTTATTTGCTAAACTTATTATCATATTTTTTGAAGCATCAGTAAAATTGTTGAATATTTTCCAGCGACATTGCTTCAAAGTTTAATTGTGCTCTATTTCCAAAAATCCCTCCTTTAGTAGTTTGTTCGGTACAAGATTGATGTAGATTTAAAAAGGATTAACCAATATTCGCATTTTGCTTCTTTTTGACGAAAATTCATAATTATTGATGAAAATACAGTTTTCAATAATAGAATTTGTTATTCAAATATTGTGAAACGTGATAAAACATATTTCAAGTAAATATCGGCTTCTTAGATCGATTTTCCTTGTTTAGGAAACAAATACGCAGTGTTATTGTGAATAATTTCCGATTAGTTACGCTGTCTATTTATATAAACCTACATTTCTCAAGTACAATATCAAGTACATAGTATTTGTAAATGTTTATTCAATAATTAGCGGGATTGCTTTTTAATATACTTATCTGATACTTATGGATCAAACAAATTAATCTGTTATTTGAGAACCGCCACGTGTCGATAAAAATACGTTTTTGTTAACGAAAATATAATTTTAATTTGAAACCACTTGCTATTGAATTATCTGAAATAACATGGTTGCAAGTTTCTATATTTTTGGGTTTCGTAAGTTTAATTTTTGCATTAAAAAAACCTTACAAAAATTTACATTTTCTTTTGTAGAAATCATTAATTGAATAAACCAGATTTTTTGTTCTTTTGAAAATGCTAGGTGAAAATTTGGTTATATCACTTATAAAAACTTATAAAAAGTGAAATCATAATAATGTTTATGCAAAACTTTGATAACGTAGTAGTAGTTTTGAAAATTCATATCAAAAAAGAAAAAAGTATCATAAATATGTATTAAAAATTACATTTTCTTATGTAAAAATCATTAATTTAATAAGATGAAACATTTATAATTGGTCAATACCGGTTGCAAAAGCAATTATAAATTTTAATTAAGGAAGTGCACGTTTTTTTACTGAATAGTCTAAATATCATAATGAGTCAAATACAAGATATAACATTTGTTTTTATTTTGAAAATGCTTGCTGAAAATTTTAAAGTTACTTCACAACTGCTTGTTGTTGAATTGTTTGAAATAAAATTCACAACTTTCTATATTTTTGGATTTCGTAAGTTTTATTTCTTCAGTAAAAAACCTTAAAAAAATAACATTTTCTTTCGTAGAAATCATTAATTGAATAAAACAGATTTTTTTCTTTAAAAATACCAGGTGAAATTTGTTTATATCGCTTATATAAACAAATATACTGATAAAAAGTTATATCATAATAATGTTTATGTATTACTTTGATAATGTAGTAACAGTTTTGAAAGTTGATTACTGATTTTCATTGAAAACATTTGGTTGTGTTTTACTCAAAAATAACTTTTCTGGACTTATGGAGTTATCAAATAATCGATTCCATTGTAGTTATTTAGGAAAAAAAATCTGGCCTGACAATTTTTTTAAATTTTGACCAATTTTATTTTGGGTTTTTTAATATCACGCTTCGATATTCATTTTATTTTATATAACATAAATTTTATAAATTATTGAAAATATCAGTGTTTATATATGCTTCAAAAATAAAGACTTAAATTAGCGTTTATCCATGGTAATCATTTGGGAAAAAATCAAAGCTGACTTAAAATTCCGACCAATTTTTTTTTGGGTTTTTAAAATCACCCTTCGATCTTCGTTTCATTTCGTATAATATAAATTTAATAAATTATTGAAAATATCGGTGTTTATATTATATATGCTTCAAAATTGCAGACTTAAATTAGCGATTCCATTGTAATTAGTTGGGAAAAAATTATGACTTAAAATTTTATTAATTTTTAATATTCGTTTCAGTTCGTATAACACAATTTTCATAGTATATTATTGAAAATATCAGTGTTAATATATGCTTCAAAATTAAAGGCTTAAATTAGGGACTCCATTGTAATCTCTTGGGAAAAAATCTAAGCTGACTTAAAGTTCCATTATAGTCAACTTTCTATAAATTTTTGATTTCATAAGTTTTATTTCCGCAAAAAAAAACGTTAAAAAAATTACAATTTCTTTTGTAGAAATCAGAATAAACCAGATTTTTTTTCTCTTGAAAGTGATAGTTGAAAATTTGGAAGTTATATCATAACCATGTTTATGCATTACTTTGATAACGTAGTAGCAGCTTTGAAAGTTTATTACTGATTTTCATTGGAAACATTTTGTTGTGTTTTACTCATATATAACTTTCCTGGCCTCATGGGGTTATCATATAACCGATTCCATTGTAGTCATTTGGGCAAAAATTTAGCCTGACTTGAAATTTTGAGCAATTTTATTTTGCGTTTTTTAATATCACCGTTCGATATTTGTTTCATTTCGTATAACATAAATTTCATAAATTATTGAAAATATCAATGTTTATATATGCTTCAAAATTAAAGATTTAAATTTGCGATTCCATTGTATTTCATTTGGGGAAAAAATCTAAGCCGACTAAAAATTCCGTTATAGTCCACTTTCTATATTTTTGGATTTCATAAGTTTTATTTCTGCAATAAAAACCCTAATAAAAATACATTTTCTTTTGTAGAAATCGTTCAATATACCAGGTTTTGTTTTCTTTTAAAAATGCTAGGTGAAAATTTCGAAGTTATATCATAATCATGTTTATGCATTACTTTGATAACGTATTAGAAGTTTTGAAAGTTGATTACTGTTTTTTATTGAAAACATGTTGAGTTTTACTCAAAAATAACTTTCCTGGACTTATGAGGTTATCAAATAACCGATTCCATTGCAGTCACTTAAGAAAAAATCTACCCTGACTTAAAAATGTGACCAATTTTATTTTTGGATTTTTAATATCACCCTTCGATATTCATTTTATTTTATATAACATAAATTTTATAAATTATTGAAAATATCAGTGTTTATATATGCTTCAAAAATAAAGGCTTAAATTAGCGTTTATCCATTGTAATCATTTGGGAAAAATCTAAGCTGACTTAAAATTCCGACCTTTTTTTGAGATTTTTAATATCACCCTTCGATCATCGTTTCATTTCGTATAATATAAATTTCGTAATTATTGAAAATATCGGTGTTTATATATGTATGCTTCAAAATTAAAGACTTAAATTAGCGATTCCATTGTAATCAGTTGGGAAAAAATCCTGAGTTAAAATTTTTACCAATTTTATTTTGGGTTTTTTTAATATATTTAAGCGTTTATAAATAGATGCACCGTTTAGATTTAAAAATGAAAACGATGAAATTTCAGCGCTTATAAATAAAATTGTGTATAGCTTTAAAATTTATTAATATCCCCACTCGATTTTTTTTTCATATCACATATCAACTAAAATTTAAACTATTGATAATATAAGAGGGTTTATAAATAGATACAGCGTAGATTATAATGACATACATAGATTTAGAAGTGAAAACGTTGAAAATATATGTAATCACTTGTTTGTAAAGTAATAATAAATTCTTACATATCATGAATAACAATGTAATTGAGCAATCATCCACGTTTAGTTTTTGTACTTGTAAAAACCAAAAAAATGTGCAAGTATCAACCGCAATAAAGAGGAAAATTCCCCTGCTTTCTTTCATAAGCCAGTTTCGTAACAACTTCGAGTTTTGCCTTGAGCAGGTGATGCTCACTTAAGGATTCAGGGTCGACCACATCTCCAATTACATTGAAATTATCATTGCAAAGTTCCACAAACACACAGACGACATCGCTTATCAAGTATTTTCTATACTGATAATTCACTGAAAACCTATTACTTTGAAGGCAATGTTACTATTTTTATTGCCAATAATACTAATGTTAAGATATTTTTTTTAGTAACAAAAATTTCTTTACGTGTTTTTCATATAATATCAAGCAGATTATTGCCAAGCAGACATTAGATTATTAATTTATTAATACTCAGTAAAACGAAATAGTTACAATGGTTAGATAAATAACAACAGCCATATTAGCATTAACAAACTATATATTTTTACGGAAAATGACCGACTGTTCGGTCATAGTCACTATACTGTCACCGTATAACTATAGTAAGTAACTACAGTATAACTTATAGTAAGAAACTATAGTCACCGTATAAAAATAAACTGTGATACCTACAAATTAAAAATTGCATTAATTATTTAAACTTTTAAAATAAGGTCAAGGTCATATATATGTGTTTTTGCCCCGCTACATATTCCTTAGGAGGATGCCAAAACACGTTTATGGCCTTAATACATACAATATTTTAATCAATTGTGTTTTAATGTTCAAGCATAATATAATTTATAGAAATTAATAGATGCCTTAATGATATTTATTAAATTCAAATTCAATAGGGACATTTTTGCATATTGTATCTTGGTTATACTTAGTTACTACCAGTTATTACGATAAACAACAACGACTATATTAGTATTACATATTTTTTATTGCCCAAGGGCTATAATGAGCTCTAGGGTCATAAAACCTCGTTTATGTCCGCTCCGCTTTGCGGGGCAATAACCCAGACGGGGCATTGCGGGACAATAATCATTACACAGATTAGTCATTAAATTATTATTTATGATGGCATAATAGTTCAGTGGTCTTCAAACCTTTTTTGTCCTCGCACCCTTATTTTATTTATAAAGTTCAGAAGGCTTGATGCAGTCTAAAAATACATATAAACATGGATAATAATTGTATGGATTGTTAGCCTGAGTTAATTTGATTTGATGTGAAACAATTTATGCACCTATCTCAAGTAAACAATTTATATTCACTAATGTGAAATCATATACTGCAAAGTTATTTGAAATGTAGATGTGCAGATGTACGTTTCAAATAAGTTTGCAGTTTGTGATTTCACATTAGTGAATATAAATTGTTTACCTGAATTGGTGCATAAATTGTTTCACATCAAATTAACATAGATCATCATAATCGTACATAATTATGAATTATGTATGAAAAATATTCACAATTTCTGTATTCAATTGTTATTAAATATTTTTGTTTTGATTAACAAATATTTATATTTATCACATATATTTATATTGATCACATTTTACGACTTTCCTGATTTTGGGATCTACTAAGCCATTTTCTATTAGAATTAATTATTTAAATTGTATGGATCTTACACGCCCTAATTTGGAGCCCAAAAGTTAATTGAAAGAATATTTTATTTTAATCTTGTATAATATTTTTTTAACTAATTTTTGAAGATATAATTCATACGTTTTATACCAGGGCTTAGAACCGTTATTTTTTTCGTTTCGGTTTTCGTTTCGGTTCAATTAAAAAAAAAATTATCGATTCTGTTCCGGTTTTCGATTCGGAAAAAATAAACGAGTTGCAGTCGAAAAATAAATATAAAAATAGATAATTAATCATGAATAACGTAATCATAAAAAAATATTCATAGTTTCTATATTCAATTGTTATCGAGTATGTTTGTTTTGATTAATACATAGTTATATTTATCACATCACATATTTATATTCATCGCATTTTATGACGTTCCTGATTTTGGGATCTTCCAAGCCATCTTGTATTAGAATGAATTAATTGAATTTTAAGGATCTTATACACCCTAATTTGGAGCCCAAAAGTTAATTGACAGAATATTTTATTTCAATCTTGTATAATATTGTATTTACTTATTTTTGAAAATATAATTCGTACATTTTGTACCAGCGCTTCAAACCGCGATGTTTTTCGTTTCTGTTTTCGTTTTATTTCAATTAAAAAAAATCGGTTCTGTTCCGGGTTTCGATCTGGCAAAATAACAGTATTTTTGCCTTTCCGGTTTTCGATTCAGTTCCGAAGCTCTGAAGCATACCTTCGTAATATTCCATTTTTATTAAAAAAAACAAATGCTGTAAAATTACTGCAAATCTGCAAGACTTAACAGATGTAATCCAATAAAAAAAAAAACTAAAATTATCAACAGTTTTGAAATTAATAATTATTAATTATAATATATAATATATACAATAATATAATAATTAATTATGATAATAATAAAACATTATTTTGAGAAAATTTCATAATTGCAGCGAAATAAACCGATATTTTTTTGGTTCAGCTCCTGTTTTCGTTACGACATAATTAATGGTTCTTTCCGGTTTCCGGTTTTCGGTTCAGTTGCGGTTCGAAACCCTGTTTTACACTGTTTCCGTTGTAAATTATCTCAGGGGATCATGTTTAGCGGATGATGTTTGGGGGATGAACTGTACTATAGAATTCACTTAAATTGCAATAATGTTACCTCTACATCTTTGCAATCTACCTGATGATGTCTTAATTGAAATTTAAAACAGCTACTAATTAAATCAGCATTTTACTGATTTCAGTGAATTATCTCAGGGGATGATGTTTGGGGGATGATGTTTGGGGGATGAACTGTACTATACAATTCCCTGAAATGGCAATAAAGTTACCTCTACATCTTCGCAATCTACCTGATGATGTCCTTTAACAAAATTTAAAACAGCTACCAATTAAATCTGCATTTGACTGATTCCTGTGAATTATCTCAGGGGATGATATTTGGGGGATGAACTGTACTATAGAATTTGCTTAAATGGCAATAATGTTACCTCTACATCTTCGCAATCTCCTGATGATGTCCTAAAACGAAATTTAAAACAACTACCAATTAAATCAGCATTTTACAGTTGGGATAATTTCTTACTGTACTGATTCAAATTTATTGCATTATATATTAGGTATGTATTATACCATTGTAATGACCTATGTAAGATCATGTATCATCCTTCTTCTTCCTTCTTCTAGGAAGAAGAAGGATGATACATGATCTTACATAGGTCATTACAATGGTATAATACATACCTAATATATAATGCAATGTATTATACCATTGTAATGACCTATGTAAGATCATGTATCATCCAACACTAATAAATATATTATTATTATTATTATTATTACTTACATTATAAAAGCCTCCTTATTAAATTTTTGAAGACCAAATAAAAAATTCTCATTTTTCAAAATTACAATGACAAACAGTATTCCAAAACTGTAATAGGTACTTAATTCACTCATACAGAAGAAACAAGCGAACGTTTTGGAAAATGGTTAGATATCATCCAAGTTGCTTACATTAAAAGCCATAACGTAATTTTGCTACGTGATTAGGTACATTTGAATTATAATGTCATATTTTGTTCCTCGAAATTATAATGAGCAACATTAATTATAAATCAGTGTAACTCACTTGGTAATGAAAATATTAATTGTTAACTATTTGAGTTATTTATGGAAATACCTATTTAGTGAATTTTACGAATTAGTCGGACGTCACTTCCCGGATACATGTACAAGATTCAACTATATTTTTATTGTTTATGATAGATAATCATATTAAGGTGAACGTTATTATAATTTTATTGAATTTATTGTACGTAATGTTAAATATTGGTTTTTGTTTTATATAAGATGCAAATAAGATTATAATAGCTATTTATGGTGTAAGTGGATATAGACAAATTTTATCCACCAAAAAAATTGATAGTTGTTGTTAAAATTGTTTTGTTAATTGTTGATGATGTTTTTGAGTGGATAAAATTTTGTTTATTCACGTGTATCATACAAGATTTTATTAAATTTTGCAGAATTTTCATTTTTTTTTATTGATTAGGTAATTTATTATATAAATGTTAATTGTACTATTATTAATTTGATGAATTCTTAAACGAGGAAAGTTAACTCTATTTAGAAATCTTTTTTTTAAAGTTCTAGCTTTTTTTTGGTTTGTAACCTGAAGATTGTCTTTTTATAAAAGCGATGAACCTTGAAAAGCTGCAAAACTCCAATATAATTAAATGAAATTTAGAATAGTTAGGTTTACTTACTTGGAAATATCAATATTTTCATTTAGGGATAGCGTTGCTCTGAGCACCTTTACTTTCTGCGATTTTTCTAAGAAATATGCTAGCAGTATTTCCTCGTTTTCACAGTTTTCACATTTTGTTTTTGTCTTCCACTCACAAAATGTTTTGTACTCTTTTTCGTAAACTAATTTATATTTTTCTTTCAATAAATTCAATACTGCAATCGTAGCTGCGTCCAGAACATCTTCTGGTATGGTTTCTTTTTGGTTATTTGGCATTTCAAATACAATTTCGGACTTTAAATCATCAAATTGAAGTATTTGCGTGAAATCTCACATGAGATATGAAACAATCGATCCTAGCAAAGAAAATTTCAAAGGTGGTGCGACGTTTTTTTTTTCTTTATTCGTGTTGTCAATAGCAGTATGAATAAAGTGTTGTAAACATTTTATTCACTGTTTTTATTAATTTTATTCACCTTTATGATTAAAATGTTGTTTTTATAATGAAATTCAATATATGTAATGAGCATTTCAATGGGCAAATGGGGAAAAGTTATTTTTTAAGGAAGAAAAAAGTAAACTTAGTATTGATTTTATTGTATCATAAATATTTTAAATGTACAAGAAATTTAATAAAATTGTAATCAACTATATTTTTCCAATTCGCATTTAAAAAATGCTTATTATGTAGATTCAATCTCATCGTTAAAACTACACTTCGAATGTAGGATCGAATGGGTGAATAAAATGTTTATATTTTCACTTTATTCACTATAACCATTGACAACGTGATTAAAGTAAAAAATAGGTAAATTCGCACTATCCTTGAAATTTTCATTGTCACCTGAAAATTTGACACTTCTCGCATATTCTTCAATTCTGATAACAAATTGGAAAAAATCGTGTATGATACACGTGAATAAAACAATTTTATCCACTCGAAAACATTATCGCACTTGGCTTCGCCTCTTGCGCTAAACTGTTTTATAATATTCGACTATATTCGCTTATGCAATAAATAGCTATTGTTACATTGATCTGGTAAAAGTTTTAAGCATACCCAAAAATTATGGTCTTCATATGTTTTTCTTTCCCGATTCCGCGTTTGTTTCAAAATACTACTTCAACCATATGGTCGTCCTCTATGTCGCTCAGTAACTTTTATACCATGGTTGAGGGGTGTAGAGTACTTGGGCAAAATTTGATCATTCTTGCTAAGAATCCATTTTCGCACATATGAATTCAATCAGAAATTATAGTATATAACGGTATTAGGCCAATATGGGTTATAACAGACCTAGTTTAGCTATTGTAAAATCGAGGCGCAGCCGAGATTTTTTAATCAACCGAGTCTGTTATATCTATATCGGCCGTATGTTGTTTTACAGTTTTCGTGATACTAAAATAGGGATTAAATTTTTCGAAATTATTTTCATAAATCATTATGACATATCTCAAGTATGCTGTGATGATTGTGTAGTAACGCTTGTGAACACAAACATAAATAACGGCCACGGCCGTTAAATTTTAACGGCCATGACTGATATCAGTTAAATAACAACCATGGAAGACAGTACCGATAATATGTAATTACAATCAAGTATCACGAAAAATATTTTTCAACATTTTTTTTTAATTTGCAGAATACCCCCTCCCGCAGATGGGTGACCTCAATCCCGTGCGGAACCTCAAACTGAGTCTGCACCTCGAAGCCAACCCTGCTGTCCTTGGACTCACATATCCGGAAATCACAGCCCTGGACACCATCGGCATAGAGCTGGTGCCAGAAAAGAAGGGCCTCTTCCTGAAGCACTCGGAGTACATGGTCGCCTCCAGGAGGTTCAACTCAAAAGTCACCAGGAGGTACAACGACTTCGTGGCCCTTTACGAGCTGCTCCTGAACAGATTTCCATATAGGTAAAAAAAACCATACTAAAATGTAATACATGTACCTTCATATATGTTGTTAATGTAAAAGCCAGCATAGTTTTGTATACTTATATGTTTTGGGTATGGTATAGTAGTATGAAACCTAAAGGGTATCATTGTTTAGTAAAATGAGATAGTTAGCGTTTACTAAGTTTATTCCTCACACAGAAACAGTAGATAAGATATGTTGCTTCTGGACCAATTTCCAATAAGGACCTATAAGGATTAGGGGTCTAAATTTACGTTTTACGGCCGTGCGACAAGTCTCTCACAACTCTCTCACAAATATCTCACATGTGCCTCAAAGGTGCCTCACATGTGTCTCACAGGTATCTCACACATGTCTCACACCTCTGTATATCTTCAATGTAAAACAGTTTCACAGGTGTCTCAACCTGTCTCACAGATATCTCACATGTGCCGCATACCCCTGTATATCTTCAATGCAAAACAGTTTCACAGGTGTCTCAACCTGTCTCACAGATATCTCACATGTGCCTCACACCTATCCCACATATGTCTCACACCTGTCGCACGACCGAAAAAGTGTAATTTTAGAACCCTATGTAAATCATTATGGGAAATTGGCACAGAAACAACATACCTTATCTACTAGAAACATAATTATTACTTTGAAAAACAAAAGTTCATAAGTGATCAATTATGAGGTCATAAACAAAAGGTCATAAGTGATGACAAATTGACAATCTACGACGAAATATATGAAATCAACAGTTTTTGCTATGAATCTTCATTATACTACAATTTTCGACGAAATATATGAAACCAACAGTTTTTTTGCTATGAATCTTCATTTTTGAATGAAACTGGATAAAATATGCTGAGTATCAAGCAAATACAACACAAACACGTCAAGACTGAATATCTTTGATAATACTGGCAAAAATTATCAAATTGAATGTTTGTATTAATCATTTCTTGCGCGGCCCCTGCAATGAATGACTCGAATGATGATAATTCTGAAGATAAGAAAGTGAGATAAATGAAACTGTATAAACTATGCTAAGTATCAAGCAAATACAACACAAACAAGTCAAAACTGAATATCTTTGATAATACTGGCAAAAATTATCAAATTGAATGTTTGTATTAATCATTACTTGCGCAGCCCCTGCAATGAATGACTCGAATGATGATAATTCTGAAGATAAGAAAGTGATTCAGAAATTGCAAGGACGTATGAAGTAGTTAACTGCAACCCATTAAAAAAAATCACCGATAAACTTTTTCGCTGTTCGCTGGCACAAAATAGATAAACAAATTGCAATGATAGTAACCTAGTTAATTATAACTGTACAACCGATAAAAAAATGCAATGCCCTTTAAAATCAACATATCACAAATACCAACCATACCTGACTAGTCAAACTGATAACACTAGAATCTACAATACATGTATTGTAGATTATATTGTTACTAGTATTACTAGTCAGGTATAGTTGGTATTTTCGATACAATATTGTAGATTCTAGTGTTATCAGTACTATTAGGCAGGTGTTTTTGATATGTTGATGTGATATGACCCTAATTTAGGATCGTACCACGTCTACCACCGAAGAAAATAGTGTCCGATTCCCATTTTCTGGAGTCCAGGCGAAGAGGCTTGCACAGGTGGCTGACGCTCGTTTGCAGACATCCAACCGTATGCCATGACCAGCTCGTCACATTCTTCTTGACGGACAAAGGCCCCGATATACAGTACAGGATAAGGGACATATTCCGGAGGGCACCCGACGAGTTCATGACCTCAGACTATGCAGCCACAGCAAAGGTAAAAGCACAGAAATGTAGGAGGTATTCATGAAAATAATATCAAAGGCGAATAACTTTGCTAACTTTTGTGTATGTTAGACCGTACTATAATTTCAAAGCTTATGACATACTTTACAATCCATAAAGTGGTACTTTATTATACTAGTAATATAATGGAAAAGTCATTTCGAAAGATATTTCTGTCAAATAATAGGATATTGTTTAATGACGTAGGCTATAATTCACAAGGATGAATTTAATATAAAAGCTTTTGTAAAAAACTATATCTGGTGTTGTTAATACGGAATTCACAATGGGATTTAGGGAAATCCCAAATGCCAACATTTCCTACTTTTCCAACATTTCCAACTTTTCCAAGGTACTAGCGAACTTTTTCCAACTTTTCCATAAACGTTTCGACCGAATTTTTCCTGGGTTGCAACATTAACTATACGACGTTTTAAGTATGACTTTTAAATAAAACAATTCTAATTAACAAATTTTTGTCAATAAGAAACCAATTGGTAGCAATGAAATGTACATATGTAAATAAGCTTGCATGGGACGAATGAAAGATAACAATGACTACGTACATAGGGAAGCTTAGGAAAGTTTAATTGAAGAGTCAGTAGCATGTTGCATTATAAAGTCATAATACAACCCCTGTTATATTATGAAGTCATAATACGACGCCTGTTGTATAATGAAGTCATAATGCAACACCTGTTATATTATGATGTACATTATGTTACCATAGTTATGTACATAATGTATGTATTATTTTTGAGTCATAGATAAATTAATATCTATCTTGAGTCGTAAGTACATTTTTGGTAATACGTAATTTTTTTATAATATGAGTACACACCTTCGTAAAGGTTTGTTGTTTGAAAATCGAAAATTGACAAAAAGACAAAATTGACAAAAAGACAAAATAGAAAAAAAGAAAAGTTGAAAGATTAAGTCCTTGCAGTACCTACATTCACAAAATACAACATCAGCGTTACTATGCTTCTAAGTACCAAGCTAAACTTGTGGTACAAATAATCGAATTTATGTTATCAAAAACAACTTGGTCATAAATTTTGTTAGGTTTTACTAAAAAATTATTGATTTAAAACCAAAAACTGGCTCCTGATATAATCCTGATTATAATATGCATGTACACCTTCGTAAAAGTCTTTTGTTTAGGAAGCGATCAGGTTTATCACGAAAAAGACAAAATAGACAAAAATACATATAGAATGATTAAGTCCTTGCAGTACGTACATTCACAAAATTCAACATCAGCGTTATTATGCTTCTAAGTACCAAGCTAAACTTGTGATACAAATTATCGAATTTATGTTATCAAAAACAACTTGGTCATAAATTTTACTATGTTTTACTCAAAAATTATTAATTTTAACCAAAAAATGGCTCCTGATCTAATCCTGATTTTAATATGCGTATACACCTTCGTAAAAGTCTTTTGTTTAGGAAAAAATCAGTTTTATCACGATAAAGACAAAATAGACAAAAAGACATATAGAAAGATTAAGTCTTTGCAGTAGGTACTTCTCCAAAATTCAACATCAGCGTTACTATGCTTCTAAGTACCAAGCTAAACTTGTGATACAAATTATCGAATTTATGTTATCAAAAACCACTTGGTCATAAATTTTGCTATGTTTTACTCAAAAATTATTAATTTAAACCAAAAACTTTCTCCTGATATAATCCTGATTATAATATGCGTATACACCTTCGTAAAAGTCTTTTGTTTAGGAAGCGATCAGGTTTATCATGAAAAAGACAAAATAGACAAAAAGACATATAGAAAGATTAAGTCCTTGCAGTACGTACATTCACAAAATACAACATCAGCGTTACTATGCTTCTAAGTACCAAGCTAAACTTGCAATACAAATTATAGAATTTATGTTATTAAAAACAACTTCATTTATTCATTTATTCATCATTTATTTATTTTGTTGATTTTAACCCAAAAATTATTGATTTAAACCCAAAAATTGACTCCTGATAAATAAGACGCTTTTTCGGCAATATCAGGACGCTCTAACTGAAAATCGTAGAGATGAAAATCTTGCAAAAAATTATATTGACTACCTCTGATGGTACATTCAGTCAGCCAAAATTGAAAAAAATCTAAAAAGGTTTTACTCAAAAATTATTGGTTTAAACCCAAAAATTGACTAAAATACTAAAAGTACACTAAAAATCGTAGAGATACAAATCTCGCAAAAAAATATATTGACTATCTCTGACGGTACCTTCAATCAGACAAATTTAAAAAAAATCAAAAAGGGTAAGTTTTGGATGACATGACATGGAATGCCCATATTTATTTTCAGGTTATTAAATATTTAAGCCACTTTTGTTTATATATCGGAACATGCCTAAATGCTTTACTAAACCGTTTCAGAAAACCATTAATCCAATATTAAGAAACATAAAAAAAAATGTCAAATGCATACAATATTTTCAGATTTTTGATAATGAAATCGTTGAAGTTGAAGGTTTTTTGAAATGTGAACATGTCTCGTGTTACGCATAACTTTCTCGTAGCATAGATTTTGAAAACAAATTGCTGGCAATCGTATTTCCAGCAATTGGTTTTCAAAATTTATATGTAACATATAAATTTTGAAAACAATTTGCTGGTAACACTATTGCCAGCAATTTCTTTTCAAAATCTATGCACTTTTAGTAGACCAGGTCACAAATGCACTTAAGCTAAGTTTGTTTAAATATCAGAACATGCCTAAATATTTAACTAAAAAATTTCAGAAAAACATTTAAGAAACGTAAAAAATGAGTAAATTCTATAAAATATTTTCAAGTTTTTAGATAATGACGACTTTCAAGTTTTTTTTAAATGTGAACATTTGTCATGTGTACGATATGATAACTTTCTTGTAACATATAAATTTTGAAAACAAATTGCTGGTAACACTATTGCCAGCAAATTTTGTAATCAAAATAAATCTAATTTAATCAGTAAGACCAGGTCACAATGCACCTTCGTGAAGATCTTTTCATTTAGCTGGCAATAGAGTTGCTCTAAGCAAATATTGCTAATGCTTCTACATCTTCCATTTTTTCCCCAATATCAATTATTTGTTTTATGACAATTACCTATATTATGATTTAATAATCAATCAAATATAAAATACAGTACATTTTGAAAAGACTTTTAGCATAAAATGAAAATATTATTTTTGAAAATGAGGAGCAGTCAAACATTAAATAATGTTTGCAACTCGTATAATCGGACTTTATCGGACTCGACGTTTAATCAGCCTTGCTCGCAAGCTCGCTCGACCATGAATTAGATCAGTCCAATAAAGCCCTCGATTATCTACTTGTTACATAATAGTAGATTACGTACCAAGTCATTCCAATCCAAATATCAGTCCAAGAAAGTCCTCCATTATATACTTGTTACGTAAAAGTATATTACATAACGAGAGTTGTAAGAAGCATATTACGCACGAAGAGAAAGTTTACCTACTTGCGTAATTTCTCGAGTGCGTGATTGCCTTACAACTCAAATAATGTGCGCTATTTTTTCTACTCGCAGTTGTAATTATGAAAATTTTTGCACAAATTGATACATTATTGTTCTGATTTTTTTTTTTCTGATTCTGATTCTGATTTTTGTCATATGCTTATGGCAGTATTTGATATTGATTTGATATTGACCTTCATATGGCTATTTTAACAATTTCAACGCTAAATGTCACAATGTTGCCAATGCATTACCTACTCCAGTGCACATACCTGTGTAACCATTAAACGGTTACTTTTGTAAAAAATATTGAATATCTCAACTATGGGGTTCAGACATAAGATATGCCCCATCAAATTGAATAGAAGAAAAATTCCTATCGAATAATGACATAAAGTAGGGGGCATTCCCTAAAATAGAAGGGCCACACCGCTTTGAAATATGCAGTTTGGCATTTTTTTCTGAACACTGTATGACTACATTCAAATTGTTCATTACCAAAATGATGCTTATTAACCACACTGAGATTATTACTAAAACTTATTCTTACCTTCAAAAAACGAGGTCGCTACAATTTTTTTAAATTTGAGATTGTTTATGCATGATATTTGGTGAAAAAAATTGTAAATTGGCAACACTGTAACCTAATCCAAAACTAAATGGACAACAATGTAGAAGTTTAAAAATTTCACCAGAAAACTTGAATAAATACGGGGTGTTCCATTAAAAAAAAAGTTATACCCCAAAATTGGGACACCCTGTATATTTGAAAATATTTTAGGGTATACAGACTTTTTGTACAATTTTTTTCCCATCTCTCACGGGAAAGGCGTTAGGAAAGCCCGACTCACTGTTGCAGGACCCTGTATATAAATATATTATACAACACTAGTGACTTTCATTACATAACACTAGTACGTTATAACTGATTTACTAGCCTTGAAGTCCGTGTGTAATTGACAACTTACTAATGTGAGAGTAGAAAAAAGTATATTACATTATAAGCCTAGTAAGAGGGTTTTTACTAGCAATACAAGGGAATGACTGATAAGCCGCAGGCGAGTCTGCCACCTTGCAGAGACAGTAAAAACCATTGCCCGGCGTATAATGTACAATATTTTGTTTGTTAAACACGCGTAAACAGTTAAATATAGAAAATAACATGACAGTATAAAATACATCATCTGTCAGTGTCAAAATTTTCATAAACACAAAATCATAATTTCAATCATAATTCGAATTTTATGTTTAAATTGAACTAAGGCAAAGTTGAAACAAATATACCAAATAATAATAATTGAAAATTAAGTAAATTAAAATAATGTACATGATAAACATACATGACATATATGAAATGACATATACATGTCATAATATACATGACAAGGACCAGGACAATGACAAGGAGAGTATAAATTTGACACGGGACAAGTAAAATTTTTACACCGGCTTGTGTCACTGTTACATGCACGGTGCATGTAATGGTTAACTTACCAGGTAAGTGCACAGGCTAGTTAAAGTGACATTTACACGTGTGAAACAAATAATAGTACATTATGTACCAATCAGTAAAGTGAATCGCCTGTTACTCGCCTCGCCCGCTTTGCTCACTCGGCTCATACACTTAGCCTCATTCGATAAAGAATCACTTTATTGACTTGGTACATACAAACTTTGATCGCCAACCGCAAATTTAAATAATTCGCGTTTGCAGAGAACTATTATTCTATTATTCTACTAAAATACATTAAAGAAATGTATTACTTTAAGAAAAGATACAAATAATGCCCAAATATTTACAAATAAGATATAAATAATGCCTCTGACTTCCATACCATGGAAGTCAGAGCATAAGAAATGTGCGAGACGTTTTTTCAGTCACTTATCCCGATAGACCAATTCCATCAATGGGAACAATTTTTAACATTATTTCAAGTTTTACCAACTACAGATGAGTATAAACACCACAAACGAATTAGAACAAACTATGCCTGAACACAAGAAACTATGTTAAACATCTTACGCTATGCAGAAGAAAACATGCTATGGAGTTTGGTCTTCTTCAATCAGAAATCGTTCGATAAAGAATCACTTTACTGACTTGGTACATACAAACTTTTATCGCCAACCACAAATTTAAATAATTCACGTTTGCCGAGAATAATTTACGTTTGCAAATTAAATTTGTATCGATTTTTGCACATATTTATTAATACATATGACATAGTTACATACATAGTAAACAAGGAATAGCTGTAAATGATATAAACACATAGCTTAATTGAGATACAAAACGAGGACAGCATTTAATTTATGAGAAAATTGACGGTTAAATTAATTTCAATCTTACCTACGTAAACATATTATGTGTTGCATACATCATTAATTATACATCATTATTGATGACTTAACAATTTTTCCATCTAATTTTCTCTATTTTTTTACGAACACACTCCGTCGGATTCAAATTGATTGTTTGAATATACGATAAACGATAAAACA
This sequence comes from Othius punctulatus, assembly GCA_951805005.1. Taxonomy (NCBI): domain Eukaryota; kingdom Metazoa; phylum Arthropoda; class Insecta; order Coleoptera; family Staphylinidae; genus Othius; species Othius punctulatus. The sequence continues at coordinate 17,716,869 of OX638144.1, forward strand.
CAATCCATCTGATTCAAATTGATTGTTTGAATATACGATAAACGATAAAACTTTCCGCTTTGGCTTCCGTTTAAAAAAAAATCTGTGATAGATTTCTCAATACCACTACTTAGCTGTTTTATTGTTAGTATGTCCAGCTTATTTCTTCGGCTCTCATTTACTAGGTTCAGTGAACCTCCTTCCACATAAGTGCCTTGCACTTTCCATGCAGCCATTGTTATCTCCGTTTTTCTTGTATCAAGAGAATAAAACAGAAGCAAATAACAAAATTCAGAGAAATATGCAAGTTAAAGGAAATTGAATATATCTGTATACAGGATGTTATTAAGAACGTAGATATACTTAAAGTGGTGATTCCTTGATCAATTCTAATATAAAAAGTTCATATAAACTCAGCAGCTTCGTTTTCAAAATAATGTTTAAAGAAGTTTTAAAAAAAATTGTTTAATAAGAAATAATCTTACAAACAGTTGAAAATGACAATTGACTTAAGGATCTCAGACAGAAGTTTTAAACAAATATTGTTTATTAAGAAACAATTGATCTTACAATTGATACAAAACTTAAATACCCTACTGCTATAGAAATTATTAAACAAAAATCATTGACTCATCAGCAACTGTTGAAAATGACAATTGACTGGCGACTCGTTCCAAAATATCATGAATATTTATAATAATGGCACAAGACTCTTATATGCAAAAGTTGTAACCATAATCCTCAGAAGATAAATTCCTAACGATTCAGACATAACTTATGCACGTGAATGCATGTAGTAACATCACCAATCAAATACATGTTTTACTATACAATATTTAAAACTAATTTTTTCGAAACTCAATTTTTCGAAAGTAAATTCTTTCAAAATGAATTTTTCGAAAGAAAATTGTTCTAAAATCAATTTTTCGATATAAAATTCTATGAAAATCAATCCAGTAAATTCTTCGGCAAACGTGTTATTATGGTAGAAGGTGGACTGATATATATCTATAAATTAAAGAAGACATAATATAAAATAATAATGTTGTGTTAGGAATAGCATAAAAATTGAACAAAATTTATTTAAATATTACAAAGATATTGAGGATAAATAAATATTTAGAAAGAAATTTGTGAAAATTGATGGAAAAGAATTATTCTTAAAAACATTTGGCAAGTGAAAGGAGAAATGGAAAAGATATCTTCTTAAAAAATGTTGGAAAATGAATGGAGAAATTCTCAAAACTTTGAAATGATTCAGGATTAATGTAACGGAAACTGGCGAAGACTAAAATCTTCTAAAATCTTCCACATTAATCATTGTAAGATTGTCTGTTATTAAATAATATTTTTTTTAGAACTTCTCAAAATTGTATTTTGAAAACAAAGCCGTTGAGACCCCATATTTGTATAAACATTTTTAATCAGAATTGATCAATGAATAACCCCTTTAAGTTTGTCTACTTACATAATTAACACCCTGTATATCAATTTAAAATTTTGAAGCATTGTCATTTATAAATGCATCTAAGGCAGAACATCATTCGCCAAGTATACCTTTCAATAGTTATGTCCAAGACTATCTCATTGTTCACTTATTATACTTATGTTTTCCCAATTATAATAAAATCCATTAATCACTACCAGATTCATTAATTCATCACCAGCTGTGATTAATATCATTATTCACTACTGAAATGTCATTCGGACTTGTAATTTTAAAAGAGTTTAAATTTCGCATTACGTTATTTAAACCAGGGACTCGATGAATATATCGCATATAGTTAAACCAGGGACTCGAGCAATATATCGTATACAGTCCGCCAGTTTAGATGGCTATGCCACCCTGACACCTCTGCTAACCGTCTATATAACTTAATCTGTCAAGCGTGTGGCTTGTTTTGTTTTAAATTTTATTGAGTAGTCCGCAATGTGTCACCATTTAAATTAAATCGTCGAAACATCAACATCGATTATATGTAATTTCATCAACAGTATTTTGAAGTGCTATAAAATATCGTCATGAACAAAGTATAGTACACTACTCGCGTATAAGGGCTATCAATCACTCGAACTATTTCTCCACTCGCCTGGTGGCTCGCTCCGTAAACGTCGTTCTCGTGATTAATAGCCATCATTACACGCTCGTTGTACAAGGTGTATCTAAATGCTTGTAATTACGTCACCATGTAAAATATTTTTGTTCCTCTGTAAAATTCCTCGAGAGAATGCCAGCTTGCATAGCCAATTTAGGAATTGATATTTGAGGGCTTACTTCGAGTCGTTCACGAACATTTGCAACAACCTCTCCTGATACTGAGGGTCTGCCTGACGATTTCCCTTTCTGAACACTACCAGTTTCCCTAAAACTGTGCACTATTCGTGAAATATACAGGGTGATTCAGACCACCCGTCCCAGGCCTTTTTCTCGGTAATGTGACGTCTTAGAAGTTCGGGGAAAAATATCATAACAAAAGCCTACCTGAAGAATTTAATGGAGGTTGTTTCGATTTCCGGAAGTAACCGGAAATAGGCGTAACTGCACTCAACTACAGAATTTTAAATGGGAACCTATGTCGTATGTGACATCGTTGGATAGGTATTTTAAAAAGAAACATATTTTATAAGAAAAGTTTTTTTATAAATGATATACTTAACGGAATAAACATTAATGTATCGGGCATCCAGCCTAGACCATTTTCCCGAAAGTATGACGTCATAGAGGTTGCGAAACAAAATAGCATGACTTAAGCCTACCTGATGAATTTAATTGCGGTAGTTCCGATTCTCGAAAGTTACCGGAAGTAGGCGTAACTGTACTCAAATTCAGAATTTTAAATGGGAACATAAGCCATTCTAGAAGAAACTTTTTTTTTTAAGAGAAACCAGAAATAAACGATTTTTATTGGAATAGTTTATGTAAATAAAACGAATTAATCAATAGATTATGATTACACTCACCCAGCACCATCAGCATATCAAACCCTTCAAAATTTGAGAACACCATAATGAATTATTACCCAGCAATAATGTATTTTATTGAAATTGTGGACTTTGCAGACAGTAAGCAAGCCTGAAAACACTTCACTTCGACAGTGTTCGGAGGAGAAAAGGTATTTTTTTACAAAAATACTTGAATTCTAAGTGCAGTTACTCCTACTTTCTGTGATTTTCGAGAAACAAAACTACTACCATTAAATTCATGGGGTAGGTTTGTGTTATGCATTTTGTTTAACCTCAATGACGTCATACTTTCGAGAACATGCCCTGGGCTGGTTGCCCGACACATTAATGTTTATTCCGTTAAGTATGTCATTTATAGAAAAACTTTTCTTACAAAATATGTTTCTTTTTAAAATACCTATCCAACGATGTCACATACGACCTAGGTTCCCATTTAATATTCTGAAGTTGAGTGCAGTTACGCCTACTTCCGGTTACTTACGGAAATCGAAACAACCTCCATTAAATTCTTCAGGTAGGCTTTTGTTATAATATTTTTTTTCCCGAACTTCTAAGACGTCACATTACCGAGAAAAAGGCCTGGGACGGGTGGTCTGAATCACCCTGTATATTGACAAAAGCGAGTATTCAAATTGGTGGTCAAGGAACTTTTGTTGAAATTCTCGAACGCACTCTGGAATTGAATAAATCCATTCTCCATTTTCAAATCGACCATTACGAAAGTAAGCCTCAACAATAAAAGTGTTCTTCTGATCAGTGTACATTTTACCAAACTACTGTTATTATGTTTTCTGACAGTTGACAGGTATGGTTGACAGTGACAGTTCTCGAATAGTACTGTATACAAATTTGAAAGGCGGTACAATTGAATTGAAGTGATTATATAAGAACAATCATTTAGGTACACCTTATATAATATACTATTATTTATTTTTTATATCCATGAAAATGTATGTGGGTATGGATCATGTTTAAGTAGTGAATAGAACTTTTCCAGCTTTTATAGAACTCGCGTTTTTTTTAAATTCGACTCAAAGCATCCCAACTTTCATGTTTATTTAAAATATTTCAAACATCTGTGATTCTATGTGTGATTTTATTGAACTGTTCGTCTAGAATTTCCTGCCTCCTGGTTCATCGGAGTTCGCAACGAACCGCGAGCAGATTCGTTCTCTGGTGCACATCGTGGGCAAAATCAAGTACCTGGTGGACTGCGAGGTGGAGCGAGCCCACAGCAGGGCCAGGGACTCGGATGACCTCTCCGTGCAGCTGAAGCTGCTGGGGTCCACCAGCATAGGGAACGTATGTGGGGGCAGCTGGCAGCGGATGCAAACAGGCTTCACCGCAATTTCCAGGTGAGCATTCGAGCGCAAAGTTTACGCGAGGATCATTAATTACACGACCTTGTTGTTATTTACAAGCCACAGACGAACCAAGGTAACACGATAATCATTGAGTTGTTATGAAAAATGATCGTAAATGTTAAGTACCGTTTGGCTTCTGTGTGTAATTATTGTGTTATATAATTATATCTCGTTGTTTGCATGAATGATTTGCTTGGGCGATGAACTATACAATGGAGCACTTTAATGGTATTACAGGTCACATGACAAACCAAAAAAATCATGCATAAAATTTGAAGCACCAAATAATTTGCCTCATTTCGGTTCAATATTCTCAATGCTCTGTACCTTTCTGGACGGTTTACAGAATCATATGCTTGTTTGAAATCTATGAATAGTACAAATAGAGGAATCTTATACTCGTAGCAGTTTCTCTGTATTTCTTTAAGAGTAAAAATTTGATCGGTTACAGATCTATTAGGTCTAAATCCACATTGGTATTCGTCAGTTATCTTTTCTGAGTGAGCTGTTAGTCAATTTTGCAGTATTGTTGCAAATATCTTGTATATCACACCAGATGAAGCAATTCCTCGGTAATTTTTGCACTCCATTGGGTCTCCTTTTTTGAATTTGGGTGTATTACTCTTTTCCCCAGTCTGCCAGCTTTTTATCTTCCTTCCACACCGTCTTAATTAATTCATAAATTTGTTCTGGAAGTTTTGAGCCCCCGTTTTTTACTATTTCTGCAGTTATTTCATTGTCCCCGGGACTTTTGTTGTTTTTAAGGTTGTTTTTAATATATTTAAGGTCAATTTCTTGTATTAAAGATAAATTATTTATTCACTACTTTTTTATTTACTCGGGGGCCCACTGCATATTTATGCCCGGGGCCTCAAAATACAAAGGACGGCCCTGGTAGAAAATACTGTTCTCAGAACTCCTAATTTACATAGCCTCAAAAAATATATATTACCTATAATCCTAAAATTTGCACAAAGATAGCAAAAGCAGATATGCATATTTTTCCTTGAAAGTTTAACAGTTAATTTAAAATTAACTGCCAACCTTTATCACATGACATAATACTTTATCGCCATTGTTAAAATCTGTTTTGCCTATTTGCTATGTTTTCTAAGTACACCCCGGAGATAATGAAATACATGAGAGAAGAGGGAATAACACTAATGACGAAATTAATAAATGCCTATTTGCCTATTTGCTGTTTTCTAAGTAATTCTAGAAGGTTAATTTACAATGATCCAAGAGTACGACATTGAAAAATAGATATCATCTTTAGCCATCACAGTCCAAAAATAGTTAATTCCAATGCAGACCTCACTTGAATTGCAAATTTCGAAAACGGATCTTCTTCGAAAACAAACAAGAAATCAGGAGGCACAAACAGCTGAATTTCTGTTGAATATAAGTCCTGGTTCGAGCTTTTTTCCCCCTAAAATACCCGTTCCCGTTAATCACTATGAATACAAATATGAACCTGTCTCGTCCATAAAATATACAGCTACATAAAAAAAAACGGGAAAAACGTTCGATTTTTACTTGTATTATAGTTTGAAAATGGTTTTTTGAAATAGGTTAGAATTTTAAGACACCATTATCTGACGTCAGTTTATTCAAACACAAAAACATACACAAGTACACAAGAGAACAGAGAAGCAGAAACGAAAGATCGATACTAGAACCTAATTAATAGAAACTGCGGGAACTAAATAATGAAAGTAAGAGTTACTAGTGAAGCTGAATGGGAAGTGACCACCACCTACTAAAAATGGACATGAATTGGAAGGAAATACAAAATACAGACAAAAGGAGGATAAAAGTTAAAGCAAAGATAAAAGTCTACAGATTAAAAGAAACACAAACACAAGAGAAATACAAAGAGATACTACAAAATAAATTCAGCGAGAGCGAAATGAAGCTAAACATAGAAGGAAAATGGGAAACATTGAAAAGAAATATAATGAAATGAAATGGGAAATGAAAAAGACAAACTTCGGGACAGAGGAAGCCCAAACGGAGATAAAAGATAAATAAGAAAATTGAAAAGATACCTACATACAAAAAAAAAAAAATGAAAAATGCAATGAAAAGAGAAACCAAACGAATTCAATAATAAAAGAAGGAAAACAAAAGTCATGGGCGAAATTTGGTGAAAAAATGAATGAGAATTTTGGGCAGAATTAAAAACTATTCTACGGAACACTAAAGCAACTAAAACAAAAAAGAACACAACATGTTCACACAGAACGCAGGTCGATAATAAGCAAAATAATGAATGTAAGAGTTACAAGGCAAGCTGAAATAGAAAGTGACCACCACCTACTAAAAATGGACATAAGTTGGAAGAAAATACAAAAAACATACAAGAGAAGCATAAAAGTTAAAGAAAGGCAATAATTGCAGAAACAGAAGAAGAACTGCCATACAACATGGAAATGATTGAGAAAGAGATTAAGACAATAAACATGAAAATAAACTACGAAAAGACAAAAACCATGATAATTGCGAAAGAGAAAAATAAACACGAAATAAAAATACAAGGAAAAAAAATTGAACAAGTCGAACAAGGCAGATATTTAGGAACAATCATACAGAGCAATGATAATGAAATAGATAAAATTGGAAAAACAGCAAAACTATATAACATGTTAAAAAACACCGTTTTGAGCAAGAAGCAGATATCAAGAGACACAAGGACAGAAATAGATAAAAATGTAATTAAATCAACGCTAACTTACAGCATTAATCAAATATATAAATGATAATGAAATAGATAAAATAGGCACTCAACCATCAAAACAGCAAAACTATATAACATGTTAAAAAACACCTTTTTAGCAAGAAGTAGATATCAAGAAACACAAGGACAAAATTAGTCAAAAATGTAATTAAATCAACGCTAACTTACAGCAGCGAAACATGGACGATGACAGGAAACCCAACAAAAAGATTAAATGCCATGGAGATGAGATTCCTAAGGAAAACAGAAAACAATACAAAAAGAGATAGGATAATGAACGAGACACACAGGAAAAACAGAGAAGCAGAAACAGTAGAACCTATATAATACAATAAATGGTGATATTAATAATTATTGCGTTTATTATTTATTACCCATGTATCTAATTAAAAAAGATATTGATTATTAAATAATTATATTAAATTGTTTGATAGGTACTATCAAGTAGACAATTAATTCACTAATACTTAAAACCAAAATTACGTTGGGAAAAATTTCATTTCCCGTTTTTTTTTAATTCAGCTGTATCTCTAGATGTGTACATGAAAACAGAGCGAAAATAGTATATTTCATTACGAGTCTGGAAATAAGGATTAACGTAAAAACCATTTCGGGACGTGTAATGAACGATACTTTCTAGTATACTTAATTTTTTATTATAAATATCTGAAATAACCTTGATTTCATACGTTTTGATAATGACGGAAAACTTGTCCGGGCGCTGTTCAGAAAATGTCACTTTTCTGTCACTGTCAAGGACAGTGACGGTCAAAACTGTCAAAACCTGTAAACACGTATAGAAATAAGGTTATTTGAGAAAAGTATAACAAAAGTTCATTGTGAATCCTGCCCTAGATGGGCTTTTGGATTACTACAAATTTGTTAGTATCAATATCAGTGGTCGAAATAGGGAGCTTTTGACCATACTTTTAAATATATATTACATAATAATTTTAATCTATACGTCTACGACAAATAAAAGTCCATTGTAAATCCTGCCCTAGATGAGCCCTAAAAGGGCCCCTTTTGGATTACTACAATTTTGTTAGTAACAATATCAGTGGTCGAAAGCTCTTTAAAATCTATACTTTTACGACAAATAAAAGTCCATTGTAAATCCTGCCCTAGATGAGCCCTAAAATGGCCCCTTTTGGATTACTACAAATTTGTTAGTAATAATATCAGTGGTCAAAAGCTCTCTAAAATCTACACTTTTACGACAAATAAAAGTCCATTGTGAATACTGCCCTAGATCAGCCCTAAAAGGGCCCCTTTTGGATTACTACAAATTTGTTAGTAACAATATCAGTGGTCGAAAGCTCTCTAAAATCTATACTTTTGCGTTGTTTTAATAATTCATAAGTCATTTCATGGAATTTCTCATAACTATATATACTTTGCATTTAGTGAACTCGTCTGTGTATCCAATCAATCACAAAAGCATTCAAACTTGGAGCAGATTACTGTGTGCGAGAGGTTAGGATTGCTTCTGGATGTGCTTATAGCTCACCGTGACCTCTGCGAAAGATTGGAAAAAGGATTGGCACATGACCATCAAACGGCACTAGCCAAGATGTTGTCCTTGAAGAAGAGGAAGATCCAAGGGGTCATAAGAGGAACAGATGTAAGTGGTATCAAAATAGTAACTTAGTCTTAGCAAAGCTTTGGGAAATTAGTTCTTTGTAATGTTTTATCCAGCTATACAATATAAGTGTCATGCCCAGTTCAACAATGCCAATGTACATATCTACAAAAATATTTTAGATAAACTTTAAGAAGGACACAACTCTCCTAACAACGAGATTCAAATTTTGCTACTAACAGATTAGTGCCTTTTTCTTCTTGATTACCTACTTAATCGTCGGTACCTCTTATATTTTGACGTTGCATGAGAACTTATCTCATTGAGAAGGATAATACAATTAGAAGAATAGAATTAGAAGATATATCCTAGACTACCTATTTAATTAACTACTTAATACGTGACGTCTGATAATTTATATTGGAAAATTGATTGAAGCAACAGCTTACAAAGTAGTCAACAAACAATTTAAAGCACCGATAATTCAATTGGCACGAGGTGAAACATAACGCACAATATTTGACAGATGACAGATGAAAACTTTGACATTATGTGTTATACCTATGAGAATATAAGTTATATGAACATAAGTCCGATAACTTTATTTTCTGAGAATGACATCACCTTTTATCTGTAAATTGTTCCCGAGCTAATAGATCACCCTGTACAATCGGATGGCGCTAGGTTTAATAGGTTTCAAGTTTGAAAAATTCCTACCGACATTTTTTGATTCACGATTTATTTCCGTAACTTATAAATTTTAGTAACATAAAAAAAAAGATAAAATCGCCAAAAATAATCTGTTCAATTAACTGCGATAACGATATATTACTATACAGGGTGAATAATAACTTAAGTAAGAAACCACCTCTCTGGAGACTATATTATTATTTGTAGAAAAAAATATTTTAAATAAAAGTTTGATGGCTAATTATTTCACACAATTTGACGGATGCATTTTTATTTGTGATGTGTTACTTTTTGAAAATGACATCATCGATAATTTTTTAAATGATAACTTATTTTTTTCAATTAGCAAATTTGATGGTCAAGGGTGAGTAATAAGTAAGGAATCACCCCTCTGGAGACTTTATTATTATTTGTAGAAAAAAATGTTTTTAACAAAAGTTTCATGGCAAATTATTTGACACAATTTGACGGTTTCAATTTATTTTGTGATGTGGTACTTTCTGAAAATGACATCGATACTTCTTTAAATGGTAACTTATTTTTTTCAATTAGCAAATTTGATAGCATTTGTTTTTCTCTTGACGAATATGTAAAATGTAAGTAATGGGTACAGGGTGAGTAATAAGAAAGGAACCACCTCTCTGGAGACTTTATTATTATTTGTAGAAAAAAATGTTTTAAACAAAAGTTTGATGGCAAATTATTTGTCACAATTTGACGGATTCCATTTTTTTGTGATGTGTCACTTTTTGAAAATGACACTATCGATACTTTTTTAAATGGTAATTTATTTTTTTTAATTACAAAATTTGATAGCATTTGTTTTTCTTTTCACGAATATCTAAAAATACCATGAGGTTGCATAACAAAAACTTCTAATAAAATCGAGTTTATTGCCTGAACACCAAAACCAAATTAATTTGAGAAAAAATACTCAAATTAAGACTGCCTTGAAAAACAAATGAAACAGGTTAAACAAATACGATTTACTTATGTCACTTTCTGTTTCCAAAATAAGGTTGTAAATTAAACTGTATTAGAAAGTGTTTTTCAATAATTATGGTACGTTTAACAAAAACAAAAAAAATTTAAGATTGGAAAAAAATGTATAAGAAAAAAAGACCGTATTATAAACACAAACAGAAATGAACTACTTTATTATAACCATTACAAACCAAATTTAGCATTACTACTTCATCACAAAAGATTACATTACTGTTACATTTCTGTTAAACATACCATAATTATTTAGACAGACTTTTTAATACAATTTATTTTACAAACTTACTTTGGAAACAGAAACTGACTTTAGTAAATCGTATTCTTTAACTTGTATCATTTGTTATCCAAAGCAGTCTTTAATTTTTCGCATTTCTGTGATCAGTTATACTCGAATTTCTTAATTTTTTTTAATTATGTTACCTCATAGTATTTTCAGATATTCGTGAGGAGAAAAACAAATGTTATCAAATTTGTTATTAGCAAAAAATAGGTTACATTTAAAAAAAAGTATCGATGATGTCATTTTCAAAAAGTGACACGTCACAAAAAAAAAATTGAAGCCGTCAAATTGATGCAAATAATTAGCCATCAAAGTTTTGTTTAAAACTTTTTTTTCTAAAAAAAAAAAGATAAATGCTCCAGAGAGGTGGTTCCTTACTTTTTACTCACCTTGTATAAAACAAAAAAAAACAGAAAAAAAATGTTTGTCTAAAATTATCTGAATTTTCATTTTTGTACATATCGTTTATCACTGCAGAATAATTCTGAATTTAGACGAATTTTGGTATACTGAATTACTTATATAATACATAAAAGTACAACAAAACATAATACATATAATCGTCGTAATTCCAAATTAAGGCACACGTCATTAAACAAACATAAATAGAGCACTTAACATTAACTTTCAGGGTCATTAATAAATCCTTCAAAATTGTAATAACGCGTTCTTAGAAGTAGTTTTATTATATTTTAGTTTCGCTTTTGAAATCTCAGAAGTCTCATTTTCTTTGATAAGCAATGGAAATTGTTATAAATGATCAGACATGACCGAAACTAATACAATACTGGTCAATGTTCAAGGCATCTACTTCGTCATATATAATGAAATTAAATAAAACAAACACTTTTCTTGGTTTATATCACACTGTTTATTAAAATTAGTGACTATAGTTTCGATCACGTACTGATCATAATCAAACTTAAAGTCTTTACACTCTAAGTTTGATAATGATCAGAACGTGGTCCAAACTATAGTCACAAATTTATATAGACAGTAAGATATAAACAAAGAAAAGTATTTGTTTTATTTAATACAAAACTAACTATTTAACGAACTGCAATAAATTGCACGTTCTAATGGTTACTCAACATAATGATTTTTAGCAAACATTTTTACATTTCTTTTTTAAATATCGGTAATACATTCATTTACTTGATTTAAAACATTATATTTTGAGAATTACTAGTTCAATATTGTGCGGTTGATTTCATCCGATTCGGGAGGTTCCAATAAGTCTGAGGTTGATTTACTTTCAGTCTATTAGTTATTCTGTAATATTTCTCATATTAAGATTAATTATTTCAATCATGTATGTAAAAGAATGTACGTCCTTAATTTTTGGATCCTTAGTTTTTAATTAGTTATATTTAGATTATATTTACTTTGATTAATACGATGAATCTAATCTGTTAATAGCAATAATTTCCATATACTTTTGCATTAGGTTATAATAAGCACTTAAGGCTCGTATCTATAGTCCGTACTTGAGCATGAGTTCGACTCAAGTCGTATATTTGGTTGCGTAGTTTCTATACACGTTTATGCACCAAACGCAACCAAAAATACGACTTGAGTTGAACTCATGCTCAAGTACGGACTATAGATAGTAGTCGTAGTTTCTATAAACGTTTATGCACCAAACGCAACCAAAAATACGACTTGAGTTGAACTCATGCTCAAGTACGAACTATAGATATGGGCCTAAACAACTAAGTAATTGTTCAGTATTAAAGTTTTTACCGAAATATATAGAATTAAAAAATATACATTAGCTGGAAATGGGAAATGAAGTGTTATGAGAATGAAAAGAAATATATTAGGTGGAAATGGGAAGTGCTGCGTTATGACATAGTACCAAATTCATCAATAGAAATGAGTCTGAAACCCTTATGAGTTTAGTATCGATAACTCATAAGAGTTTTAAACTCATTTCTATTGATAAATTTGGTACTATGTTTTAACACTGCACTTCCCATTTCCACCTAAAACATTTTCTTTTAATTCTCATTTCGAATTTCTTGACTTATGTGCTTACAATCATTGCCAAATATATGATATCCAATATGAATCTTTTAATGTTTTCTGTTAGGCCGAAAGTGTTGAGCAACTGGAATCTAAGATGCTGACTCAAGAAAACGTCATCTCTAACATGGAGCTTCGTTCAGACTTCAGCCTGTTCTGTGTGCACATGGAAACGCAGCTCGTGCACGCATATCTTGAGACACTCAGCTCAATACTCAACAGCATGGCTTCCTTGAAGATCAAGTCCTACTCAGAGGTAAAGTTCTCATAAAAAATGAGCCAATTTACTAATTCAAAAAGCACAATAGGAAAGCATTTTGTAAATAATATCAAATGAACTAGAAAAAATATTGTGCAAAAATTTGGGCTTAATCCAACATAAAATAAAGGATTTATACTTCTAAAGTAAAATTTAGTAATTTTTTGTTTTTCTAAATTTTTGCACCTAATTACATATAAAACACAAAACTATTTATGTAAGCAGTAGGTAATTTTCTAGTTGCAGTTTCTGGAAGTGCAGCATCATTTTCAACTAAAAATGTAAATTCTTCATGGTTATCAGTTGGTTCAGATAATTTATTAGCATATGTTGATTTTTTTAAATTATTTTTCATTCGTATATTGAACTTAAATTCTCATATTGTTCCTCATATTGATTCTAATTTTTTAAGTCCCCCATGTCTATTTTCTATTTTCTATTTCTATTTTCTTGAAGTGCAGCATTATTTTCAACTAAAAATGTAAATCCTTCATGGCTATTAGTTGGTTCAGATGCATTATTAGCATGTACTGATTTTTTTATATTATTTTTTTTTATATCTTGAACTAAAATTCTCATATTTTTTCAATATTTATTTAATATTTCATCCCAATCAATTTTCTATTTTCTAATTATTATTTCTAATTTATTTAATATTTTATCACAATCAATTTTCTATTTTCTTATTAGTATTTCTGGAAGTGCAGCATCATTTTCTACTAAAACTGAAAATTCTTCATGGGTATCATTTGGTTCAGATGGTTTTTGGGTTGGTTTTTGGGACAGGTAATTCTATTTTCTGGCATCAAGTACAGCATCAGTTGGTTCAGATGGTTTATTAGCATGTGGTGATTTTTTTAAATTAGTTTTCGTTTATGTCTTGAAATAAAATTCTCATATTTTTTCAATACTTATTTATTAACTCACCCAACTCACCTACTCTTTAAAGAAATAACTGCTATTTTTGAGTAAGGTATAATTTGGCATCCGAAACGCATCGAAACATTTAATCCAATCCAAATTCCTTTATTCAATTATTCAATATATTCATTTTCGATAACTAATTGGATGAAGCCAAAGTGTTTAGAATGTTTTGTGATAATTTCAAAATGAAAAACTTAAGCTCTGATCTATTTTTCAGCTGACGGAGATATGGAAGCAAGTGATGCCCACAGTAGAAAAATACCTGCCCATCGATTATGGACCTCCGAATGGTAAAGCTTGACTTCCCAAAGCGAAGACATACTTAAAACCCCAGACATGAGATGACCATCACAGACATTCACAATTCACGGGGACGAGTGCAACGTTTTCAGTGAAATCACCAGTCTCTCAATCACAATCTTCAACCTTCAATGATCAATGTTGATCACAATGATCAACAATCGTTGATGTGTATTGATCAATTGCAGCGCAATGAACGGTTAAGTGAGGACTACTTTGATTCCTAAAGACGGGAGAGATCATAATTGATTCATTGGTGCAATGAATTAATGAAGTTGGTGCATTGGTATGATTATTAGAAGACTATAACTTTCGTTTTAAAAATATTGAAGCCAAATACAAGAGAAATGTACAGTTTCATATTAATATTACCAAATTTCGAGATGATAATAAAATGATTAGTTAGAGATTCTCAATTTTCATTTAAAAATTATGTAATCCAAATTTACTAGAAATGTACAATTTTATATTTATATTACCGAATTTCGAGTTGACAATAAAATTCTATGAGACCTTCGTATTTTCTATGTATTGGGTGGTCTTGGGGAGTTGAAATGAAAAATTTTATTATCCCAAACAAAATTTTGAAAACTTGCTCTAGAAAAATGAAACGAAAATAATATTGTTTGCTGACGAGTTATTGAAGAAGTATTGAATATAGTTAATTTAAATAGCACTAGCATATTCAAAAATGCTATAAAAATAAAGGAATCAAGAATTTGTTTTCGTGAGAAGAAAATTAACACATTTGAGAAAATAATAAAAACAATTGTTCATGAGAAACAAAACAAAAATAGCAAATACTGAGATATTATTGAAGTATTGTGAATCTTTTCTTGGAGAAAATATGATTGAAATATTAGTGCAAAAATCAATGAAGATCACAATCATCAACAATCATCAAATTGCCACGCAATACATGGTTAAGTGAGGACTTCTTTGATTCCTAAAGACGTTAGAGTTCATAATTGATTCATTGGGGCAATGAATCAATAAAGTTGATGCATTGGTATGATTATTAGAAGACTAGAAGACTATAATTTTCGAGAATATTACCAAATTTCGAGATGATTATTTTTTGACGTTTCTCAAAACCAATGATATATTTCGATTTTTGTCATATTGATACTTCTGGACCAATCCCGTCATTATTATCCTGGGAATATTCTCTAGAGATTATTATAGTGGGAATAATCTCGATAGCTAGGTTCACTCTTGTCAATCAAAATATTTGTCAAATTATTAATTTATCAATCATATTAAAGTGTCATACAAAATGAATAAAAGTCGCTTTAGCTGCGTTTCGCATACTGAAATTGATAAAGAAATATTAGAAAGCAAAAAACGTCAAAAAATAATCTAATCAAATATAACTCGAGAGTTCGATAAATTAGAAAATAATTTGACAGATTATGTCTCAAACTTGTTGCCATTTGGCAATAGTCACTCGAGCCCTTCGGGCTCTCGTGACTATTGCCTGGCAACAAGTTTTCGACAATCTGTCAAATTATTTTCAATTTATTCTCACTCTCTTGTTATATTATTACTGATAATAAAATGATTAGTTAGAGATCTACAATTTTCATTTAAAAATTATGTAATCCAAATTTACGGGAAATGTACAATTTTATATTTATATTACCGAATTTCGAGTTGACAATAAAATTCTATGAGAATTGAGTGAGGACTACTTTGATTTATAAAGACGTAAGAGATCATACTTGATTCATTGATGCAAATTAAACGATTATTAGAAGACTATAAGTTTAGTTTCAAAAATATTGAAGCCAAATTATCGAGAAATATATAATTTTATTTTAAAATTACCACATTTCGAGGAAATGAAAATACAATGATTTGAGGCCTGGAAATTTTATATCTATTGGGTACTTCGGAGTTAAAATGAAACATGTTGAAATGAAAAAAAAATGAAATGAAAATGAAAAATGTCATAATCCCTAACTAAATTTCGAAAACATGTTCAAAACAATGAAACAAAAATATTGATTGGTGAGGATGAACATATTTTTTTATTTCTATAACATCATTAAAAAAAAGCTGTGAAAATGTGAGGTATCAAGAATTTATATTCATAGAAGAATATTAATAAATATGGAAAAATAATAAAAAACAATTGCTCATGAAAAACAAAACCAAAATAATACATGGCGAGGAGTTATTGGAGGAGTATTGTATATATTTTCTTGGAGGAAATAGGTCTGAAACATTAGTGCCAAAATCAATGAAGATATGAAGAATTTATTTTCGTGAAGATTGTGTCTACCAGAATACTGAAACACGCGACAATCAATATATACAGTAATCATACTTTGATTACAATTGATCACATTTATAAAGAAATGTTTTCAGTTACTTGGCATCTACAAATATATGAAGAAAGTTACTTGTGATCTACGAAACTGTGATTGTGATGATGAGACTAGCAAATTAATTACATTCCACAAGTTATTCATACTAAATCGCCTATAGGTTATTAAACTATTTATGAATAAGCTCTGTTGGTTTTAATGGTATAATATCTTCAGTCCAACACCAAAACCACAAATGTGCAAAATCGCATATTTCCATTTGTATGTAGTTGTAGGTAGTTGTTGTGTGCAGTTCAATATCATGGAGTGGTAATACATATTTCGTTTCTATTATACAGAGCGGTCAAGAAAGTGATCTCAACTTTGCCAACTAGTTCCAAAGAAATAATGCCAAATAATAACATTTAAATTTTTTTTTACAAGTTAGTACTAAATAATAATATAATAACCTTAAATTTGAAAATATGTTGTTAAGTTATCTTCTCGTATCTTAGAAAAAATGTCAGCAATGTTGCAAAATATATTTGATTTGCATCTTGAACAGTGTCAGTATCCATAGTAAAAGTTGACACCATTTTCTTGAACACTCTGCACATTGTACACTACCATACATATTTTAAGAAGAACTACTATATATATATATTTTAAACAGTATTAAAGTATGAATAAATCATACCTATACCCGAAAATTGTAAAAGTAAAATGTACAGTCATGCTCACATAAATCTAGTACAAGAAATTATGTTTCAATAGCAATTTTATACAGAAATGTCAGATTTTTTATATTAGACTTATGTGAGCACGGCTGTACAAAGTAGATTTTTGGCATAGTTTTCAACTTTCAAAATCGATTATCTCAAAATGTTTAGTTTACATATTCATGGTTTTGGCAGTGGACGGATGATATGTAATAGTGTTATATTTACTTTAGAAAGTTATTTGAATGTGATTATTGCAGAGTTACAATAAATTTAATGACAGACAATGTAAGTGAAACGCCAGATTAATTGTTTTATTTACACGCAAAATAAAATTTGAGCCTATCAAGATGGTCCTAGTACATGATGATAGAAAGTGCCACCTACTCATAGATTATAATAATACAAAGAAGTCAGTAGTGTTACGGCAAAACATGTTTTCTCCCATTTTCGTTACTTTTCAGGAGAAGCAAAAACAGTTTTGTATTTATAATTGTGAATGTAGATTTGCCTGTATCATTGCCATAGTATGTAATAATGTATCATTATTTATAATACAATGATGCAATATAGATACTTCGTTCATTATATAGTTAAAGTATACTTTATTTGTGGCCAAAACTATGATAAAAGTATGTATTTTAAAAAGAAAGGCAGATTGCATGTTTGGTCATAACACTACTGAAGTATCACAGCATTAGGGCCCGTATCTATAGTCTGTACTTGAGCATGAGTCCAACTCAAGTCGTATATTTGGTTGCGTATTTTCTATTAACGTTTATACACCAAGCGCTACCAAATATACGCAAATCTACGACTTGAGTCGAACTCATGCTCAAGTACGGTGTATAGATATCGGCCAAGAATCGCCTGAGGCAAAGCCTGAGCCTACGAAACTGTGATTTTGATGATCACCATCATCATAATCCGGTCATCTTGTACCTTGAGGGTGTCGAGGGAAGATTTTGATGATGAGACTTGCAAATTAATTACATTTCACAACACGTTATGCATACTAAATCGCCTATAGGTTGTCTAAATCTAAGTTATCTAAGTAAGTTGCTAGCACTATGTCATCTTCAAATATAACCACCATCATCAGCATTATAGGTTTTGGTTGGGGAAGGTCGATAAAAAGCACTGCAACGAGTAGCACTAAAAAGTCACACTGAATTTTCAGAGCTAAAAATACTTCCCTGCATTGAGGCCTATTAGGTAAGTTGCCAGCATTATATCATCATTATCATCATCACCATGGATTTGATAAACGAGCATCAACAAAATGGACTGTAACGATCAGCACTAAAATTCTTTGAAGTTTGAGAACTGAAAATTGTCCTGCAGTTTAAGTATCATCATCATCACCATTCGATTTGCTCAACGAACATCAACAAAGAGGAGTGTAATAAGCAGCACTAAAAATCATTGAATTTTGAGAGGTGAAAATATTTCCCTTCATTGAGGATTACAGTTTAAGTTGGCAGAAGTGTACTACACAGAGTAATCTATTAGCTTTATGATAACCTCTGAGTGATGGAAGCTCTATTTTATACTTGATCTGTAGATATTGTATATATTTGTATATGTGTCTATTAAATTTAAAAAAAAACCTCAGAAATAAAAAAAATCTAAGAAATGATTATATGAAGATTAGTCCTATAGTCTTGGTTGAGGCTTTCAAAATCAAAATTGATTGCAGCAACGTTTCCGTGTAAACGTTCAAACAAAGGCCTGTAACTACTCAAACAAAATGATTTTGACCTATATTCATATAACATATGTTTCTTTGAATCTCTAGCTTCATCTCTCCAACTTTCTCAGAACACTGGTTTTATAGAAATTTTTAATTCTATTGTCCAACTTTACTTCTATTTTGTCCGAAAATTGTTTTTTGTTTTATTTACCTTATTTTGATTGAATTTTTGTTATTTATATTAACCTAAAATGTAAATCTAACCTAAATTATTGATCTATAATAATAATACTGATCATCCTGTATAGAAATTTTGAATTTTCTTCACACGAAGGCATGGAACTTCTCAATCAAAATGATGTTGATCCATATTCATATAACATATTTTTCTTTAAATCTCTCTACCTTTATCTCTCCAACTTTCTCAGAACGCTTGTTTCATCTTTTATTTGTCTTATTTTGATTGAATTTTTGTTATTTATATTAACCTAAAATGTTAATCTAATCTAAATTATTAATCTATAATAATTAAGTCGATCATCCTGTATAGAAATTTAGAATTTTCTTCACACGAAGGCGTGGAACTTCTCAATGAAAATGATTTTGATCCATATTCATGTAACATATATTTCTTTGAATCTCTCTCGCTTCATGTCTCCAACTTTCTCAGAACGCTTGTTTTATATAAATTTTTAATTGTAGTGTCCTACTTGACTTATATTTATTATAAATTATTAATCTATAATAATTTAGTAGATCTTCATGTATAAAAATTTTGAATTTCGTTCAACTTATATACCACCATTCCAGCTTATTTTTTATTATTAATCTGTATATATTATCAATCAATAACACTTGCGTAGATCACTGTGTATAGAAATTTTTAATTTGCTCCAACTTTTCTCTTCTCTTCTCCAACTAGTATTTCCAAGACTTTTGGGTCTATTTGCCTTATTGTTCTAGTGTTATTTTTATAAATCGATAATAGTTACGTCTTCATGAAATATTTCATGTTTTTCTCTATAGTTATAAATTGGTTTCTTGATCCAAACAATAATTAACTCTAGGCCATCTCCTATAGTCTGACATTTCTAATGTTCCAAATTTTTATTGCCTATTTATCTCAATTTTATCGAAATTTTACTATTAATATTATTGTTATCAATCTATAATTATTATATATTAGATCACGCTGTATAGAAATTATGAATTTGCCCCAACTATACTTTTCCCGCCAACTTTTCAAGGAATAGAAACTTTTGTATATACTATTTATCATGTTTTTATTGAAGTAATATTATTATTAAATTTATGGTTTTGTACATATTACCAGTTAGTAGTAGTAACTTTAAAAGTTCAGATTAATAACAAAAATTTATCATCAAAATAAGATCAGGATATATCGATAATAAAATTCATATTATGACTCTGAAAGAAGATTTTTTTAAAGCCGAAACTAGTCTGGCGAAAGAAATAAATAATAAAATAAAATATTACTTACCAGTATTTTTACTGATATTGGGGGTCAATATAACAACCTTAAATATTATTATTATTTTTAATCGTCGAAACTAGTCAGGCGAAAGAAATAAATAATAAAATAAAATATTACTTACGAGTATTCTTACTGGTATTGGGTGTCAATATAACAACCTTAAATATTATTATTATTATTAATCCATAATACTAATTGTACATTACTGATGAAGAGGACAATCCTCACACAACACGTGTCTGTGCCTCAAGCCACCGCAATTAATTATCAAATTATCCCATTACTTCTTCATCTGGATCTAATACACAGTCTGATGCTACTTAATTTCACTTTCCTGTAACAAGCTTTTACAATACGACTGGCACACATATTTCACACAGTCTGCTAAGGAAATAAGCTCAGATGAGAAAAAGCTAATTACTAGTCCAAAGCTGGGCTTCACAGCATCAAGCCAAACCTGCCCTAAAAAGAAAGTTATTTGAGAAGTGTAGCCCATTACCTCCTTCCACATTTTGGTCTTCACGGTAATAATTGGTATTACCGTATCATGTCTCTCCTGTACCATGTTTGAAGAAAAACCCCTCCAATCGTAAGCCAAGTAAGTCTTCGGTGATAACCTCTTCACTTTACAAGAGTAATTTGATTCATTCTTTCAAATCAAGGCTAACGATATAGAAAAAGGAATAGGAAAAGGCAAAGGAAAAGTAAACGAAAGCCGGTACCAAAAGCCATAAGGAATCTCAATTACTACTCCTTCATAGGTGGAGGAGTAGTAAGGATTTTTGTTATTAAACCATCTCTTAGTCAAAAAATAAATACATAACCCAAATAAGGCTTCTGGTTCTAGCAGCGAGTACGAAGAAGATTTTTGGGATGCAGATGATGATAGCGATTACAATGAGTTTCTTGATTAAAAAACTCCAAAAGAAACAGCTGCTGTAACTTGTGCACCTTTTGCAGAAGATAATGACGGCGAAACATTGATCAACTGCCTGATCCAATATAACGACTGGGCAGAGGCTGAAAAATATGATTGTGTGTATAATTTATGCAAGTAGTAGACCTAAGATTAAAATAAGTTACAAGTTGAGTACAAGTCAGTACAAGTACAAGGGTACTGACTTAGGGTAAAGTCTTTATCATTTTATTTTAGATATAACTTTTATATTTCTGACTTATCACGACCAATACGATGGATTGCCACTTAACATTTAGTATTTATCTCACATTTTTAAGGGTAGCTCATATTAAGGACCAATTTCAAATTAACACAAAAGTGCACCTTTTCACCATTTATGAATTTTTGTTTTCATTATTGTGAGATTTTGACAGGTTGTAACTAACTAATGTAGCTAGCGTTGGGTACGTTTGGTATTGAAATTGAACCCTTTTTACAAGAAAAACTAAAATTCGAAACTCATATTTGCATGAAAATTTTGATGTTTCTCTTCTTACTTATAAATTACTTTAAAAAAATAATTTTATGTTTCTCTTCTTATAAATTACTTTAAAAAAATAATTCCATGTTTCTCTTCTTACTTATAAATTACTTTTTAATTATACTTATCTAAAAACATCTTGTTTTCATCCTTACGTAAAGGTGACATTCTGAGAACAGCTCACGGAATACTTTTCCCGATCTATGATTTTTTTCCGTGCGATAAATAATCAATTAGAGTGGTTATAAGAATAATTATAATAAAACTATCGTTCATTACTCGTCCAGA
The DNA here is from genome assembly GCA_951805005.1 of Othius punctulatus. Taxonomy (NCBI): domain Eukaryota; kingdom Metazoa; phylum Arthropoda; class Insecta; order Coleoptera; family Staphylinidae; genus Othius; species Othius punctulatus. Next base: position 17,738,918 of record OX638144.1, read on the forward strand.
AATGGAGTTTTCATGGTTTCCCGTATACGCTTCGCCTCACACGAGAATTTGTCACGCGTACCCGTAAAAATCCGCATTTTCAGACTCGTAATGGGATATACAATGCAATCCAAGCGCCAGAAACTAATATTTTCCGGAATTTTCCGTAAAACAATTGTATCCACGTTTCGACCCCGATTCCTATCAACTTAATGCACATTTCAAGGGCAGTAAGCAACGCAGCTCGTGCATGCATAAACTAAAATGCGCAACAGGCATTTATCGGCGAGCATTGGCCTCATTTTGAATATTCGACAATGAAATAAATTGCATGAAAAATTATCTTCTGGCAGTAACCAATCCCATTGATATAAATTAGAATCAAAACTGGATGATTAAAAAGTAATTTCGTGGATATTGGAATTTGGGTACGAATATGTTTGTATGCATACATGAACTTGTTGTTACAACCTTCAATTTTTAAATTGTCAGTTTTTGTAGTTACCCCTTGGCGAAACATTGTGGTCTACATCTTTAAATTTTATTCTATTTTACTTTATTTCAATTTTTGTAGTTCTGCAGTCACCCTTGGTGAAACATTTTGATCATTCATTTTATTCTATTTTACTTTACTTACATTTTTTGTGCACTTTCGCTAATACTGAAGAATTATTTATGTAATAGCTCATATGTATGAAAGGATCAAAAATCTTGTACAATCCACAACAAAAGCTTGCAACTTTATTCAGTCGGCAAATAAAAATACAACACATAATGTAACATCTAATCTACATACAATTTACAATGTTAACAAGATTTTCCTCATTACTCCCTCTTCTTTGGTAGACGTGCCTCCACTTTGTTTCCCTTCGCAAGTTGATTATAGGAATGCCTCGCGCTTGTGACCGATGTTATTATGCTTATATACGTATTTTGATTTCACTAAAGTATTCCCTAATAGGCTAAGGATTCAGACCTCCGCCTTAATATTAACATACAACATAAATTCAACCGTAAAATTTAATACGAACTCAACATATTGTACTTGAGTGGTGCGAGTATGGGAGCGGAACCGCCCGCACCTGAAGATGACTGATGGCTTCAGGCCCGGTGCGGGGGGCAGCGCCCCCACACCCCTGCATTAATTTAATTGTAATTAATAAACGTAACGTGATATGATTCGATAACAATGGTGAGAATAGTCACAGCGTCCAGTTAATATTAATTTAGCCTTAAGTTTAGGCGGAATTAAATTTTCAATAAATCTTGTCGCCCTGGGGGGTGGCTGGGGGCGATATTGTCGCACTTTGCATATAAAAATAAGGTTCCTCCCACTACACCATCAAAAAGCGAGCCCAAATCGATACAGAAACAAGACTCCCGTCTATGTACATACATGCGGAGCAAACAGAGGTCCTCCACCTCTTCGGCGATGACACCTAGCACAGCCAAATAACTCTGACAAACCGCCGCGCCCGCGGCCCCCCAGGGCTCTACTGGTGCCCGTTACTGGACGATGGTGTTGGGGCAGTAACCGTGTTCGTGTCCGGAGCAGTAAATCCTGGGGCTGTGCGAGCTGTCCCATATCCCAGGGCCACAGCGCATGCAAAGGCCAGAAAGGGTGCACGGGATCTCCCTCAGCTGCCTGAACTGGTGCAGCAGTCCCCTGGCCTTCCTGGCTATCACCAGTCCATCCATGTACATAGCTAAACAGAAAGACAAATAGTGAGTGCATATGTATTATTCACAAAAGAATAGAACACGAAATAGAAAACTGGAAAGCCCGGTCGGAAATAATTCATACAGTAGGATTAAAGACCACTACTGGTGTAAGAAGAACCATAATAACTGTATATGGTCCAAATGAAGACAATACAAGAAACAATAAAGACAGATTTTGGGAAGAACTAACACTAGCAAAGGAAGTAGCAAAAGGAGCAATCTATATAGTGGGAGACTACAACGGCATAGTGGGACAAAGAGATAAAGTATGTAATAGGTAGTAAATGAGAGGTAAAAAGAAACGGCAATGTAGAAACCTACTCGATTTTTGTATAAAGCAAAACAAGATTATAACGAACAACTTCTTCAAACATAAGGAGATACATTAATACACAAGGGAGGTAATGAGCATAAATGAAAGATCATTGATTACATATTAGTCTAAGAACAAAATAGAAAATCAATAACAGAGACCAAAGTAAGAAGAGGTCCAGAAATTGGGAGTGACCACTACCTGATCATAGCGACAATAAAACACGCAGAAGATGAAGAAAAAGTAACTAAAACATACCCAGAAGATAGCATACAATATGAACAGATAAAAGCATATAAGCTAAGAAACGAATGAATAAGCAAGGAATACGAATAAATGATCAAGAAACAAATAGAGAAAAAAAAGAACAAAAACTCCAAAATAGCAGCATGGAAGAAATGTGGGTCATACTTAAACATATACTACTACAAACAACAAGAACAATACGTGGCTTGAGCAAAAAGATGAATATGAAAAAGAAACCAACAGCATGGTGGACGAGAGAAATCGGAGACGTAACAAAAATGAAGAAAAAGGCCTGGAAGCAATACCTAACGCAAAATACAGAAAACAAACACAAAATATACAAAGAAAATAGGAAGAACGTAAAATAACTACTAATAGAAGCAAAACGAAAGGCATGGACAGATTTTGGAGAAAACATTAATGGCAGTAAAGAAAACCAAAAACTCTTCTACAAAGTACTTAAGCATACAGAAAAGGTATACAGCTCAAACCAGATAGAGAACAGTTAACAGATGGAGGAAAAATTATAGAGAGATGGAGGAAATATTTTGAAAAGCTCTTGGAGAGAACAGAAATAACGACAGAAATCACACAACAAAACAAAACAAGAAAGGAGGAAACGGAAGAATAAATAACTATAGAAGAACTAACTGAAGTACTAAGAAACTAAAAAAAAAACGGCAAAGCACCAGGGCCGGACCAAATTACCGCAGAAATGAAGAAAAAGATAGGAACAAATGAACAGAACTACTGTCAGAAATATCCAACAAGGCATGGAGTGACGAAAGAATGGCAAGTAGCACTCATAGTACCTATTTACAAATAGGGAGACATAAATAAATTCACGAACTATCAAGGGATGACGCTAATGAACACGGTGATGTAAATATTTGAGTGCATTTTAGACAAAAAAATCAGGAAAATCGTGGAACCAAAACTTGAGGAATCGCAAAGCGGGTTCAGAAAAAGACGAAGCATACAAAACCATATCTTCTTAATACAACAGATAATAGAGGAAACCAAAGTACAAAAAAAAGTTATGTTTGAAATTAATCGATTTAGAGAAAGTGTTTAAAAGGAAAAATTATGGGAAATTCCAGGGAACAAAGGAGTAAACGACAAGATAATAAAAGTATCAAAGCATATATATGAAACAATTGAAACGATCAATGACATGAAAATAGAATGAGTAGAAGCTTACAAATATCAAGGAGTAGAAATTGAAAGGGAAGGTAAACAGGAAAAGAAAATAAACAGTAGAATCGAGAAAACACACAAAGCATATCATGCAATGAACAAAATACTAATAAGTAAGAAGGAAGTATCAAGAAAAACTAAAATTGACGTATTTAAAGCTATATACAGAGCTATCCTAACGTTCGGTTGTGAAATCTGGGTCCTATCAAGAAATGAGAAAAGCAATCTACAGGCAATGGAAATGAAGTCTTTGAGAAGAGTAAGAGAAGTAAGAAAGACGGACAAGATAAGAAATACTGACATTAGGGAAGAACTACAAATAGAATCTTTGGTAACTTTTATAGAGGGAAGACAAATGAGCTGGTGGGGTCATCTACAAGGGTTAGGAAAGGAAAGACCAGTCAAGAAAGTATGGGAAGCAAGAGGCGGAAGACAAAAAGGGAGAGGCAGACCGAGCTAAACATGGGACCAATACATGATCGAGATTCTGAAGAAAAAAATGAAAAACCTGGACGGAAGCAAGAGTACTAGCAAGAAACAAGAAAGAATGGACTACATTTGTATATGATAGAGTTTAAACTAAACAAGAAATGTAATAAAAAATAAAAGATCCCTACACCGTTCTGTGGTAAAAAGGAGTATGATTATATACAGGGTGTTTATTTGAAAAGAGTTGCCACCGACTTTTTTCATAGAACTAATAATTAGTTTTAAAATTGCTCAAAACCTTTTGGGTGGTTTGGAGGGGGAACCAAAATGGCTTAGGTAGTGTCGACCCCCTACTCACCCTTTAAGTCACAGCCACCTTCATCTAAAAAAAAATGGCACTCCCCTACTTGTTATACATCGTTGGAAAGGTCTTGAAAAATGCTTTCCAGTCATTATTAATACATAATGATTTGGTGAACTAGTTTTGGATTTACGTGGAAATAAAGTACAAAAGTGTTCAATGTATTAAACTGAAATAACATGTTAAAGTAAATGTTGGAAATAGCTTACATAGTTTCCTATACAAAAAATTGCCTCCTTTCAAACTTTTCGCGAACTTTTAAAAGGTTTTAAAGGTTTATAGGTTCTAGTAATAGCTCAACATTCCTGTGTTATTCATTGAACACTTTTGCACTTTATTTGCACCTAATTCCAAAACTAGTTGACCAAATCATATTGTATTATTAATGAGTGGAAAGCATTTTTCAAGAGCTTTCCAACGATGTAACACAAGTATGAGGGTGCAATTTGATTTTTTTATATGAAGGTGGCTGTGGCTTAAAGGGTGGGTAGGGGGTCGATACTACTTACGCCATTTTGGTTCCTCCTCCGAACCACCTAAACGGTTTTGAGTAATTTTAAAAATAATCATTAGTTCTATAAAAAAAGTCGGTGGCAACTTTTCATATTGACACCATGTATATAAGATTTTGAAAAAAAAAATAGACAACCGGAAACAGGTTTTCATTCTTACGCCAGTAGGGTAAGCTATGTGAGTTATAACTCAGATATATTGGTTGCATTATTATTAGTAGCACTACGAGCCAAATCGGCCCATGGCTTGGTTGACTATATCCTTCGCTGTCATCTTCCAATCGGTGATTTTCATCTCTTCCAGATCGTTTTCTACATCGCTTTTCCAGCGGCTTCTTGTTCTCCTTCTTCGTTTTTTTCCTCCAGTCATTCTTGTAAGAATCTGCTTTGGCGTCTCTGCTTCCTCCATTCTCGTTACGTGGCCTTGCCATCTTATTCTTCGGGCTTTTATAAATCCCTCTATCTTGTTTCCTATATACATTTTTTTAACATCATTGTTTATCCTTCGTCTCCATATTTGTTCTATTCTATTTCCTCCAAATATGTTCCTTAGAACTTTCCTTTCCCATACTTCCACACTCACTTGCTCCGCCTTGTTAATTGTCCATGTCTCTGCTGCGTATATGACTATAGGTCTGATGATTGTTTTATAATTCTTATTTTTGCGTTCTGGGAGATGTTCTTATTTGTTAGAATTCTAGTTAGTGCCATTGAACATCTATTTCCTGCCATTTACAGTTCTTGTAAATGTTGATCCCAAATGTTTGAAGGTTTCTACTTCTTCGAGTTTATATTCCTGCCCATTTGTCATTTTCACTTCCAGATTTCGTCCTCTCCTATATTCCTGGTTTGTCCACTCCATGTATTTAGTTTTGCTTTCATTGATAATTAGCTCAACTTCCCTTGCTTTGTTTGCAAGTATCTGAACAATCCCAACAAGTACTTATTTTTTTCTTGTAACTACCGCTATTTCGTCTGCGAATGCAAGGCTTTAGGGGCTCTTGTTGAAGATCTGCTCTGCTTATATTTTCGTCCCTGATGGCTTTTTCGACGACTATGCTAAATAGTATCGCTTATATTTGTGTCCCTGATGGCTTTTTCGAGGACTATGCTAAATAGTATCGCCGATAGTGGGTCTCCTTGTCTCACTCCTTCTTTGATTTCGAATGCTTGTGTTGTTTCATTATTAACTTTAACTTCGCATTCTGTTCCTGTCAGTGTTGCTCTAATTATTCTTACTAATGTCTTTTTCACTTTCAATTCTCCCAGCGCCTTGTATACTTCTGTCCTTTTTACTTTATCGAAGGCTTGATAAAGTCAACGACGAGCACGACTGTTGATGTATAGTGCTCATGACTTTCAACTTCTATTTCCCAGTTTTATGATCGTGGATCATCCTTGATCGTGGTTCAGTTTCTAAGGATACCATTGTATTAACAATTGTATCCTAGGTAACTGAACCTTGGTTAAGGATGATCCACGATCGTACAACTGGGCCTTAGGTTCAGTTGTACGATCGTACGATAGCTGAACCAAGGTCAAGGATGATCTACGATCGTAAAACTGGGCCTTAGCGTATATATTTAATTTGCTGTACTTCTCCCCTTCCGAAAACCTACTTAATATTCGCCAATTTCTTTTTCCACTTCTTTATTCAATTCGTTCCTTACTTGTGTAGCCAGTATTTTGTACGTAACATTCAGCAGAGAAATACCTCTGAAGTTATTGCAGTCACTTTTATCTCCTTTTTTTTGTGTAGCGGTAATATTATTGCTTTTGTCCATTCTTTTCGGATTCTCTCCTTCATCCATATATCCGTGATTAGTGCATGTATTTGACTTGCTACATTTGGGCCTCCATGTTTTAGTATTTAAATTTATATGGCGAGATTCGATTTTAATCGACGCGATGAGGAGGGCGCGTAATATTGGATGCAACCAACATATCTGAGTTAGAACTCTCTTAGTTTAGCCTACTAAGGCCCAGTTGTACGATCGTGGACCATTCTTAACCATGGTTCAATTACCTAGGATACAATTGTTAATACAACGGTATCCTTGGAAACTGAACCACGACCAAGGATGATCCACGTTCGTACAACTAGGCTTTAGGCCCAATTGTACGATGTGCAATTGTGTCTGTTTCGGCTCTTGTGTTTTATATTTTTCTGCTGCCTCTCATAGACTAGTTTGGACCGGTCGAAACTTGTCCATGTAAACTAAAGACCAACTTTTTTATAAGTTGCGTTAATTCCTCCACTTCGTCTGTATGTATCTGTTCTGCTCTATGTTTTGTATTTTGCTGCTGCCTTTCTTTCTTCTGCTATTTGCCTTTGCTGCGGTGATCTCAATATGTTCTTACTATTCTTAAAGATTAAAGAAATTAAATAAATCATTGCAAATTTGTCATGCAGTGATTTGTTCCAATTTTGAAATTTTTCCCTCCAAATTGTTAATTATTTCTGGTAATATGGGAAATTATTCTAAATCTACTACAGCTTGATAAGTATATATTTTGTCTACTAAATTTATTAATTATACTTCATTATGTGGAGATCCTCATGTTGAAAACTAATGTGATCATGTCATGATATTTCATTAATTTTCAACAATTAGTTTCTAAAAGAGTTTTCAAATAAATCTTGCCTAACGACTAAATTACAGCAAAATTACTGAACCGGAACATTCATTTTTTATGCAAACTGATTATACGATAAATGCTATAAATAAAATAATTGAGCTGGCAGAATTGACTCGTTTCCTATGAAATGATAATGAGTGATATGTATTTATTACGAAGTTTAAAAATACTTGCCATATTAAGTAATTTAAGTCTTAAATTAAATTTAGCGGTTAATTTGCTCAATAAACCTATCAGTATTTGCTTTTATCAGGGTGTTTATGTCGCGAAATTGCCTTCTAGAAACTAAGGATATCCAAGGGTAGATAGCAGTTCAACAAGTTTAAGCTAATCAAGATAAGCCGAGTGCTATCGATTGGAGCACATTTCACGGAAATGCAGGTAAACTATTAATATAATATAAATGGAATCGCTGAAGTAATCAATGGTTTTAGTAATATTATTGTAAACTAACATGACTCACTACACCGTGTACATTTTAAATTATGTTGTTCAATATAAAAGTTAGATGAATAAATATTATTCCTCAAGTTCCGTTTTAAAAATTTGCTTTATAAAACATTATATCGATGGCGTAGTTGTAGCACAAATGTTGGAAGTGCATTTTCGGATGAAATTGTGTTAAATGCGTAAAAATGTTGTAATTGATAAGCAAATGAAATAAATTCAATTATTTTCTTTAAAAACATAATATATTTCCACTAATAACAACATTTAATGGTATCATAATCTTTAATACCATGCACAAATGTATAAATTAAATTAGTAAAGTGTGCTGTTATTTTTTAAATCATCTGAAGTAAATCAATCATTAACTATATTTTATATTATAATTGGACTGATGTGCTTTTGTAAAATAAAAATAGCAAATAAATTGTGCCCTCAATAGATACTCAATTTGATGGCAATATTGCGAACTGTCATAAAATATAATCTCCAATTTTGTTAAACTATAGTGGCTTTTTACATTGGCCAACAATACTGTCACCCTAACAGAGCCAACTTACCAACTTCGATAAAAAATAAAAATGGAACAGAGTATACCCCAGTTTTATTGTACATTCTTACTTTGCTTTTGCTCATTCTCTCCATCGCATTTATGAAAAAGCATATGGAGTGGATGTAATGAAAGGCACCGTTTTTTCTTTGATGCATCAAAGAACGCACATTCCGTAATTTATCTTCGGCTTACCTAATGAACTGAAGTGTAGGAGCATCTCATCAGCTCGCAAGTCTTGGGCGATCACGTCGTCTGCGTAGACGCAGATGATGGCAAGGCATAGGAATAGATGGAAGTAGTCGGTGAGGTAGTTGGCCCAGCATGCTTCCCACATCCTCAAGGCAACAGCCTCGGTAAACTCTCTCTTGAAACAACTAAAATTAAAAAATATATATATAATCACATTTCTTAAACATCTACAGACCTTGGTTCAATTAACTACAATATCTTAAAAAAAAACTCTGTAATTGTTTCAAAAAGTACATTATAAACATAAAAACTTTAAAACAAACATCTGTACGGCAAAGTCACTGCTTTAAAATCAAAGGAAAAAGTCTGCAAGTGCAAAGTGTTATTAAAAAGACTTTATAGTTTTAATATTGTTGTTGAACTATGAACCACAGAATGATCAATGTTTTTAAGTTTAATGTAAAAGAACCACAGAATGATCAATGTTTTTAAGTTTATGTTAAAAAGAGCAGGAACACTCCATGAAGGGTCGATAGCCTGATAAAGATTGTTTCTTTATCTCTCTATCTCTCTCAAATGTAATACATCTACAGTAAAATGTTCCACATTTGCGGAATACTTAAGAGAATTGCACATATTTGAAAATTATGAGTAATTATCTACCCATTCTGTGAATGTAGAAATTTACTGTACAAATTTTTTACACACAAATTAAAAACATTGACATATCTTTAGTTTTCAAAGTTTCAAATCAAAGTCAAGAAAATTAAAGTCATATCAATCAAGATATAGTCATATCAAGAACATATCAATCAACTAATTTATCAATCTATCTCTCTCCCTCTCTTTCTCTCTCTCTCTCTCTCTCTCTCGCACATATTTGAAAATTATAATAATTATTTGACCATTCTGTGAACGTAGACATTTACGGCACAATTTTTTATAAGCAAATTAAAAACATTGACATTTCTTTCGTTTTCAAGTTTTCTAATCAAAGTCAAGAAAATTAAAGTTATATCAGTCAAGACATAGTCATATCAAGAACATTTCAATCAATTAATGTATCAATAAGTCATGGTCCAATCATTCCAACAATATTCTAAATGGTATATTTTGACTTATTTGTTAGAAAGTTATTGATGATAATATTTAGAACATGAGAATGTTGGGAAATTTTTATTATATCTGAAAACGTACCGCCTGAAATTGAAACGACGCGCCTTGACGCTATAGCTTTTCTTATTTTGTTTCCGTCACATCAAGACTATTTCACCTTCAATCACTGAACAAGCCGTTTTTCAGTTTGCATACACAAATTGATATTGGTCTACGTAAACTCTGTTCCATTTTTATTTTTAACTAAGAAGGCTGTAGTTTCATTTTTTTTTAATTTTACACATGAACACCAACAAAAATGATCTCTTATATTATTATTGATTTATTTAAACCTTTGATGCAATATTCTTATACTAAAAAATTAAAACTTCAAAAATTATAGACTTGATTTATAATCAGCTATAACTTTCTAACAAATTAATCCAAATATCCCATTTATAATATTGTTGGATTGATTGAACCATTGAACCAAATTAATTAATTCATATGTTCTTGATATAACTGAGTAGAATTAAAACTTACAATATCCAACATGATTTTTAACTGCTTTTATTATTAAAATGCTATATAAAAAGCATTTTTATATTTTACAATTGATTTTGTAGAGCTAACAGGATGTAAAAAAATCATGTGCAAAATTCGAAGAAATAGATTGTCAAGTAGAGCGGTAACTCAACTATATCTTGATTTATATAAGTTTAATTTTCAGTTATGATCCGTTGCATATCATTATGCAAGGAAGAGTAGGCGAGAAGAACAGTTCAGGCAGGAAGAATAAATCGTTACTCGTAAAAATCTATAAAAATCTACATTTTGGTGTTACCTGTTTCTATTTTCTGTTGACCTTGAACAAATTATGACTTTACCAAATGTTTTCTTATTTTCAAAATGGTCACATAAAAGTAATCTTTGCTCATAAAATTCTGTACAAATCTACATTTTGGTGGAAAAGTTGCTTCAAACAGAAATATCCCATTTATAATATTGTTTAATTGATTGTACCATGAATTATTGATACATTAATTAATTGATATGTTCTTGATATCTTGAGTATATGACTTTAATTTTCATTTCAGTTATAATTCGGTACATATAATTATGCCAGGAAGAGTAGGTGAGAAGCAAAGTCGTAGCAGGAAGAAGAAAAATCTTTGCGCATAAAATGGGTGTTACCTGTATTTATTTTCTGTTAATCTTAAACAAGTTATAACTTTACCAAATGTTTCTTTTTCAAAATGGTCACATTGAAGTAATATTTTCTCGTAAAGATCTATAAAAATCTACATCTTATGTTAACCTTAAACAGGTTATGACTTTACCAAATGTTTATATTTTAAAATGGTCACATAGAAGTAATCTTTGCTTGTATAAATATTAAAAAAATATAAATTTTAAACAGGTTATAACTTTACTAAATGTTTCTTTTTCAAAATGGCCATGGCTTAGATGGTTCTGACATAGAAGTAATATTTTCTCTTAAAAATCTACATTTATTGTTGACCTTAAACAGGTTATGACTTTACCAAATGTTTTTATTTCAAAATGGTCACATAGAAGTATTCTTTGCTAGTAAAATTGTGTACAAATCTACGTTTTGGTGTTACCCATTTCGGTTTTCTGTTGACCTTAAACAAGTTATTACTTTATCAAATGTTTTTCTTTTCAAAATTGACACATTGAAGTAATCTTTGCTCGTAAGACTTTGTACAAATCTACATTTTGGTGTTACCTGTTTCTGTTTTCTGTTGACCTTAAAAATGTTATGACTTTACCGAATGTTTTTTTTTTTAAATAGCCACAGAGAAGAAATCTATGCTCGTAATAGGTATTTACGTGACAAGCTTTGTAAATTTATCTTTGCGGGTGAGCTGGAAGTTTGTGGGGCGAGCGACGCTGGAGCGAGCCCCATAATCCAGTGAGCCTGCATTATGGGGCTCACTAGATTATGGTGGATTATGGCTGGAACAAAAGTTCCAGCTCACCTGTAAAGATTAATTTATAAAGCTTGTACGTACAAAATTTTATTTCCACCTTCATTTGACGATTTTTAATTAAATTGCTTGATATTTATTATGCGCAGGCGTTGGGTAATTTTGAGTGATGTTTTAACTCTAAAGCTACATGGGGCTTGGGCTTCCACAGATGGCGAAAATTATGTTGCTGAATCTATGTGTAACAAAAGAAAAATTGTAAACATGATTTAATCTGGCAATGGGACCGGTTTTAAAAAATAAAATGACAGCAGCTTTGTCTGTTTCTAACAAAAACGTGAATATGGAAATTGAAAGTAACAACCAAAAAATGGTTGCTGGAAATGTACAAAAGAATTTCGAAAATGATGTATTATAAATATGTATAATTATAAGCCTGATCCATTATAGCTTTAAGGTGTTGTATTGTAATGGTGTATGTTGTAAAGTGATGTATTAAAATTCGAATTTGTATTCAATCTGTCTGCTTTTCTACAAGCCTGTAAAATATTACAGGTCAGTTCCTATAATTTATCATTTACTTGGTTACCTTAAACAACAAAATAAGCCTATAAAATGTCATTTACGAAGAAGTTCGAAATAAAAATGTGTACAGATCTACATTTTGGTGTTACCTGTTTCTGTTTTCTGTTGACCTTAAACTAGTTATAACTTTACCAAATGTTTTTTTTTAAATGGTCACATAGAAGAAATCTTTGCTTTTTAAAATCTGTACAAATCTACATTTTGGCGTTAGCTGTTTCTATTATCTGTTGACCTTGAATAAGTTATGACTTTACCAAATCATCTTTCAAAATGTTAATAACCTAATTTTTTTTTTATGATTCTCGTGTATCTCGACATATACATGTTTGTAACAATACCAAAAATTGGAAAATAAACCAGTTCATTAAATATTAATATCTGTCTCATCCAAGCTGATACTGCTAACGAAGCCTTTCAGTATACGCAATTCTTCGTCTAATAATAACTTAATCGCGTATCAATACATTATTCATCAGAATGGTTTCGACCTTTACTACGTGGTAGTCCATATTAAAAAAAAAACAGAGAAACACTTGCTATGTTTTTACTACAAAACGTTTACTGATATATAGACTTCTTACGGTCATTTTCAAGTGACCGTAAGAAGTCGAAACTCGAGTCGTTTTTGGCGTTACCTGTTTCTATTATCTGTTGACCTTGAACAAGTTATGACTTTATCAAATCATCTTGTATGTATGTATGTATGTAGACAATGTATCTTATCTCATATATTTATTGTATATGTCTATATATCAATAAACGTTTTGTGGTAAAAACATAGCAAGTGTTTTTCTGTTTTACAATACATTTTTGATTCGTATTTATTAGGCTAATACTCACAGCAGGATCCATCTGTGGCAGAAGAGCAACTCGCTGGCATCCCGATGCTTCTGCAGATGGTCGTAGAACTTGGGCACCATGATCCTCACCAGTTCCCTAAGGAACTTGAGGGATCTGTCCATGTCCCTATCCGTGGGGGTGGCGACGAACACCGCCCTCTGCATCAACCCCACGAAGCACCAAAAAGCTGCAACCTCGTCCCTAAGTTCGAAAAGAACCGGGGCCAAGAGGTCACTCATGCCTTGCGTATACCTGAAATCGTACACAAAATGTTACATACATTCATAAATGACATACATACATTACATTCATATATTACATACATACATTGCATACATACATTACATACATACATTACATACATTACGTACATACGTTACATACATACATTACATACATACATTACATACATACATTACATACTAGATAGATACATATTAGATTTAGACCAGATTTAGATTTAAAGTGATTTTGAGATTTGTGAATTACATTTTTACCAGACCCAGGAATAAGCAAGCATTCTAACCAATCAGTGAAACAGGCAATACAAATGTTTTTGTACTGAATGTTTTGGACGGAAATGTTTGGATTTACAGTTATACTGGACTGAGGTTGTCGAGTAAGGACAAAATTTTAACCACTTCTTCAGGGCTACAAAAACAAATCATATTACTAATTGTACGTTGGCAATATCCATTATGAAAAACAGAAATAAAAAAATCCCCTTTCGTACAGATGCAGCCACGAATTATGAGAATGACGCGCTCAGTAAGACCGAGCAGTCTGCTATCCTTGTCCCTACCGTGCAGGACAAGATAAGGTTAGCAGATTTGCTGGGTCTTACGGAGGGCGTCATTCCCATAGTCCGTGGCTGTATACACTTATACATTTTGTTACGGAATATTATGCTCCCTATATTGCTCCCTATATATCAAAGGGAGTTTTAGTTCATTGTTTTTCGTTGTGTCCTCATGATTGTATAAACAAGAGGTATGTCCTCGTAATTGTATAAACAAGAGGTATGTCCTCGTGATTGTATAAAGAACAGGTATGTCTTCGTGGTTATATAAAGAAGAGGTATGTCCTCGTAATTATATAAAGAAGAGGTATGTCCTCATGATTGTATTAAGAAGAGTATGTCTTCGTGATTGTATAAAGAATAGGTGTGTCGTCGTAATTGTATAAAGAAGAGGTATGTCCTCATAATTGTATAAACAAGAGGTTTGCCCTCGTAATTGTATAAAGAAGATGTATGTCCCCGTCATTGTATAATAGTATATTATAATACGAGTGCAATAAACCTATATGCACGAGTATTATACGCTATTTTTTTTAATGGTGGCATTATAAATTTGGAAATAACTAGAAGAAATAACATTAAATTCTGATTCGTCATTTTAAATAATATGACACAAAAGTACAGGCTTTTTTAAAGCAGAAAAAGAAGGGTGAAGTGACTAAAAAGTCATATGTGTTTTCAGAAGATGACTTGCGGAAATTTTTTACCGAGGCTGACGATGCAAGTTTCCTGTTATTGTAGGTATATTGCCTCTAAATTTTTATCATAAGCTGTTCATTTTTATTTTTCGCAAGTTTGCTGCAACTCTGGGAATATTTGGAGCTTGCAGGCGTTCTGAACTCTATAATTTATGTACTTCAGATGTAGTGCAGGAAGGTCCAAATTTAGTTGTTCATATTAGAGAAACAAAAACCGACAAACCAAGGAAATTTGCAATAATTCAATTCGCAGGAGACATTGCGTACGTGGACTTGATTAAAAAATACACGGCCATACGTCCGAAGACATCCTTGAATAAGCTATTACTAACATATCGAAATGGAAAGTGTATCAACGAACCAGTTGGTATCAACACTTGCGGTAACTTCCCTAAACTGATAGCAAAATATTTGAAATTGGAAGATCCTAGCAAGTATACTGGTCATTCATTCCGACGGTCTTCGGCAACAGTAATTGCTAATACTGGAGCAAATTTGACAACAGTGATGGACGCAGGAGGATGGAAATCTATGAGTGTTGCTGCCAGCTATGTCGAAGAGTCCACACATAGTAAAATTCAAATTGCGAAAAGGATTGTCAATGGCATTGCAGGAAGTAGCAGTGAAGAACCGTGTGTATCAAGTGCTACGGCAGAACATGGAATAATATTTTCAAACAACCAAAATTGTGAATTTCATATTACAATTAATAAATGATGGGGTTGACAGTTGTCAGTGTCAGTGTTAAATTTGACATTTCCATGGCAATGTTTATAGCACGTACGTGCCATAAACGCACGTTTATGCACGGTTTTGGTAACCATAACAAACTGTTTATAATGCTACCATTAAAAAAAAGAATAGGTAAGTCGTCGTGAGTGTATACAGAAGCGGTATGTCCTCGCGATTCTCATCAATCTCAATCCAGTATCGATTTTCATGGGCGTAATTTTACGCCATCAATTTACAAATTATGTGTTTCAACAATAAACTTATGGATCAGATTTATCAAATTTGCTTGATTGCGAATTGGCTCATACCCAAGTCCCGGATTATAGACGGCGTAATTGAGCAGGATGTTCTTCATTATCTCGAGGTTGGGATTCTCGTCTCCAGCAAAGAAAGGGTTGCCTCGGTCTGTGCGGATAACGTCCTTTTCCACGACGCTCTGCACTTTCCGCTTGAACTGTGTAAGTTGGGGCCCCATCAGGTCCAACCTTCTCCTGCTGATCTCCTCGTATTCCTGAAACATTGAAAACCACTTAATTTGATCTTTCCACATAATGGAATTACAAGATGATTAATCGTGGGAATGCCAGAAGAGATTTCTTGTTGGATGCGCAAGGAAATTTTCGTTGCTTTGTAACTGACGTAAGCATAATCTATACTCCCAAAGAAGAAGAGCAGAAGAAATAAATATAAAATATAATAACAACTTATTTATAAATAATGGATGAAACTGCAACAAAAATAATCTATAAGCTTGTTTCTATTCACTAATAAGCATCTCAAATTTAATAATATATAAATTATGACCTGCATTGTGTAGTATGTAGTTTAAAAGAATTCGAACAAAAAAAGGTAGTGGGTCAAGCCCCTAGATATCCCTTGCTCGGTTTTACAGTAAATTATTTAGGTCGTTCAGTGTTTTTTGTACACGAAAGTACACAAAAAGGACACGGGATAAACTCGTAATCCAAAATAATTAAAAGGTTTTTTGGGATTGTGCGAAACACATGAATCTTTCCCAGTGTCTGTTCGGTTAGCAGTGTTATTTAATGTGGGGATTAAGGGCAGATTTGGGTATCAATTTGTAATTAGTTCAACTGATTAGGTTTTTACCCCAAAATATCCATCGTGTACCAACACAGCACTTGGAGATTGCTACGCAAATTTAAAACTTCATCGTGTATATTGTAAACAACATTGTGAAAAATTTAATTTATTATAAATTTATAAATGCAAATATGTATTATAATATTTGGTATATTTTTCTCAGAGCTTTGTGAAAAGTAATAATAAAAATAAATATTATAATAGAAACATAAATTTAAATTTAAAAAAAAAGGATTATTAAAAGGAGACAGATCATTATTAAGTAACCAACGGCTGGAATAAGTTCATATAAAATGCTTCGAAAAAATTATTTTTTTAATCTGTACAATGTTTTAAAAATTTAACATCTTCAAAATTAGAAATGTTTCTTGCTTAAAAAAAATTACTTTGAAAGATATTGAACTTAATTCAGGTGACAAGTTTATTTCCTTTGATGTAACAGCTTTATTTCCAAACATTTAAATGTTTAGAATATTTTTTTAAATTTAATTCATTAAATCAAGAAAAAAATGAAGAATACATAAAATTAACGAAATTGTGCATAAAACAAAATATTTTTAAATTTAACAATTTATTTTTTAATCAGACATTTGGCACAGCAATGAGTAACCATCTTTCTCCATTTATAGCACTTTTTTTTAAATTATTTTGAAAATAATATATAAAGAAAATATCCAAAAATGTGTTTATCTAAGTTTGGCTTAGATATGTGGATGATGTTTTTACTATTGCAGATTCTAATTTTTGTATTGATAGTCTTATTTCTCTTCCACATTCCGAATTTGAGTCAATAAAATTCACATATGAAGAAGAAAATGACAATAGCTTTCTAATTTTAGATAGAATAACAAAAATTAAAAATAAATTAGGTTTTGAAATTTACAAAAAAGACTGTCTTACAGAAAATGTTTAAATAATAATTTAACATCTTCAAAATTAAAAATGCGCCCTGTTTCAAAAGAACAATATTTTGACAGATATTGAACTAAATTCAGGTGACAAATCCATTTCTTTTGATGTAACAGCTTTATTTCCAAACGTTCCTAGAGATGAAACATTTAAATTTTTAGAATCTTTTTTAAAATTTTATTCAGTTTATCAAGAAAAAAAATAAAGAATACTTAAAATTAACAAAATTGTGCATGGAACCAAATATTTTTAAATTTTACAATATATTTTATAAACAGACATTTGACACAGCGAATGGTAACCCTCTTTCTCCTTTTACAGCAAATTTATTTTTAAATTATTTTGAAAATAGTATAAAAAGAAAATATCCAAAATTTCCCAAAGTTTGGCTTAGATAAGTGGATGTTGTTTTTGCTATTGTAGATTCTAATGTGTGCATTAAGAGTTTTCTTTCTATTCTAAATTCCGAATTTGAGTCAATAAAGTTCACATATGAAGAAGAAAATGACAATAGCCTTCCATTTTTAGATATTAGAATAACAAGAATTGAAAATAAATTAGATTTTGATATTTACAAAAAAGACTGTCTTACAGATAATGTTTAAAGAAATAATTTAACATCTTCAAAACTAAAATTGTGTCCTGTTTCAAAAGAACATTATTTTGAAAGATATTGAACTAAATTCAGATTACAAATTCATTTCTTTTGATGTAACAGCTTTATTTCCAAACGTTCTAATAAATGAAACATTTAAATTTTCAGTCTTTTTTAAAATTTAATTCAGTAAATCAAGAAAAAAATTGAAGAATCCTTAAAATTTACAGAATTATGCATGGAACAAAATATTTTTAAATGTTACAATATATTTTATAAACATGGGCGATGAGTAACCCTGTTGCTCCATTTGAAGCATATATATTTTTAAATTATTTTGAAAATAATATAAAAAGAAAATATCGAAAATTTCCCAAAGTTTGGCTTAGATATGTGGATGATGTTTTTGCTGTTGTAGATTCTAATTCTTGTATTGAGAGTTTTCTTTCAATCCTAAATTCCGAATTTGAGTCAATAAAATTGACAAATGAAGAAGAAAATGGCAATAGCCTTCCAATTTTAGATATTAGAATAAAAATAATTGAAAATAAATTAGATTTTGATATTTACAAAAAAGACTGTCTTACAGATAATGTTTAAATACATAATTTTACATCTTCAAAATTAAAAATGTATCTTGTTTCAAATAAATATTATTTTGAAAGATATTGAACTAAATTCAGGTGACAAATGTATTTCTTTCGATGTAACAGCTTCATTTCCAAATGTTCCTATAAATGAAACATTTAAATTTTTAGAATCATTTTTTAAATTTAATTCAGTACATTAAGAAGGAAATTGAAGAATACTTAAAATTAACAAAATCATGCATAGAAGAAAATATTTTTGAATTTCACAATATATTTTATGAACAGACATTTGGCACAGCGATGGGTTCCATTTATATCAAATTAATTTTTAAATTATTTGGAAAATGATATAAAAAGAAAATATCCAAAATTTTCCAAAGTTTGACTTAGATGTGTGGATGATATTTTTGCTATTGTAGATTCTAAAGTTTGTATTAAGAGTTATCTTGCTATTCTAAATTCTAAATTTGAGTCAATAAAGTTCACATATGAAGAAGAAAATGACAATAGCCTTTCAATTTTAGATATTAGAATAACAAGAATTGAAAATAAATTAGATTTTGATATTTACAAAAAAGACTGTCTCACAGATAATGTTTAAATAAATAATTTAACATCTTCAAAATTAAAAATGTGTCCTGTTTCAAAAGAACATTATTTTGAAAGATATTGATCTAAATTCAGGTGACAATTCAATTTATTTTGATGTAACAACTTTGGTTCCAAACATTCCTATAAAAAAAACATTTAAATTTTTAGAATATTTCTTAAAATTTGATTCAGTAAATCGAGAAAAAATTGAAGTATACTTAAAATTAACAAAACTATGCGTGGAACAAAATATTTTTAAATTTAACAATATATTTCATAAACAGACATTTGGCACAGCGATGGGTTCCATTTATAGCAAATTAATTTTTAAATTATTTTGAAAATAATATAAAAATAAATTATCCAAAATTTCCCAAAGTTGGGCTTAGACGTTACATGTGGATGATGTTTTTGCTATAGTAGATTCTAATGTTTATATTAAGAGTTATCATTCTATTCTAAATTCCCAATTTGAGTCAATAAAGTTCACATATGAAGAAGAAAATGAAAATAGCCTTCCATTTTTAGATATTAGAATAACAAGAATTGAAAATAAATTAGATATTTATATTTATAGAAAAGACTGCCATCCAGACAACTATATAAATACCAGCTCTCTGATTTTCTAGAAATATAAACAATCAGCATTCTATGTTTTAACACACAGATTATTTAAATTTCCATTATCAGTACAAAATTTCATTAAAGAATTAAATTATATTCGGCATGTAGCAAAAATTAACGGTTACAGTAAAACTTTTATTTTAAAAATTTACAATAATTGTCAGATTTATCAAAAGAATCTGATTATCTCAGGAATTATCAGAATTTAGAAATTACAGGAATTATTCGAAGGTTATAATTTATCAAACCAGACCACACTAAAATTAATAAAACGAAACAATAATACTAACACATTTTTTGTTGTAAAATAACCTTTAATTAACATTTGGCAAATTCATTTTCAAATCTTTTTAATAAAATTAATTTAACCCCGACCTTCTCTAATAATAACAAGTTAAAAGCAAAATTACCAAATGTATTAAACAAGGAACCTCCTTTACAAAAATCAGGATTTTACCAGATAAATTGTAGAAGTGTAATTTTTTTTAATATCGGACAAAGAATACGAAATATAAATAAAATGTTTTTAGAAAATTTACACCACACAAAATTTCATAGTCGTTACAAATCTGCAAATGAGGCACACCATTTTGAAACAGGACACATTTTTTTATTTTTAAGATGTTAGATTATTAAAACATTGTAAAGATACAAATTTAATCCTATTCGCAGCTATTTATATTAAAAATTTCCAGCCTTGGTGACTTAATAATGATCTATCTCCTTTGAATAATCCTATTATTTAAATTTATCAAAATATCAAAACGCGTTCAAAATTAATATTTCAATTGAAATTGAACATTTAAATTGAAGTACGTACAAAAATTAATTGTCATTTATTAATTAGTAAGTACATACAATTAATTGTCATAACTGTTTTTTGTCTAGACTTTAGATTCTAAAATGCCCATTATAGTATTCTAATTTCTCTGTTAGTGTAAGTCATCTATTGTTAGAATCTTATTGTAGTCTTCTAACTCCTGCTATTTAAAATGTACGTTAGTAGTACTCATTTTTTGCCTTTGGGCAGATTATGAGTAAATTAGAAGATAATAAAAAAACTGTTTTTTGTGATCACTTTGCTTTTCATGGCACACTTTATAAACTTACAAAAAAACAACTTAAAGCTAACAAACATTATTTATCTCTAACGAATATTCCATCAAAGCCAACTTGTTATACATCTTTGGATTCAGAAAAATAATCTCCATCAGAAAAAAAATGAAAATATAAGTAACCATTTGAAAAAAAAAGTTGAGTATCGCTGAAATGAAAGTTGATTTTGCAAAAAAAGAAAATTAGGGCCCCTTTGTAGAACATGTGGAGCCATTTCATCTTGTTTTTGTTTTATTGAAATCGGGCAATAAATAAAGGAGTTATAGCGGCGTTTTTTAGGAGACACCCTGTATATAGCCAAATATATAAATAAATTTGTGAAAAAAGGTAAACGTAATTTGATTGAATATTAGCAAATATATTAATAGTATTATTAGTTCATCAATAAATTATAAATCTTAATTATAAAGGTAATATGCTATTTCTAAAGTTATAATTAAATGTATTTGGTTGAGTTTAACAATTTTTAAGATTACTCTATAATTGTTTGGCGACCATTATTAAACTTTACTCTAATAGAATAGCATTACCGAAACAGCTCTATCCAAATTTGTGAAACTCAACGAAAATTTTTTGTTACAAAACTTTGTAAACGTGTAATTGTGACTACCTAAATTGAACATATCTTATAATTACCAAAAATAGTTTTGAATAACGAAAAGGCGACAAAGTAGTCAAAGTACGAACGGAAATACTGATTATATAACATTATCAATTCACGAGTAGGTAAAGGTAAACGTGGCCAGTTTTACTGTTATTGTGGGTTATTCGGTCATGGAAGCAATTAAATGTTTCAATGATTACATTTAATTCATTTGATATACACGTAATTGAAAATTATATACTTATGAAGAAATTTCAAAAGCATAGAAACAGGTTTAGGTATATACAGGGCACCACAATACTGCAAACTCTTTGATATACCATCCAAATAAAATATAGGTTTCGTAGATGACTTTTGTAGTCTCAAATGTTATCATAATCTTCACTTTTAGATTTATTTTAAGACACGAAACAGGTTTAGATATATACAGGGCACCACAATACCACCAACTCTTTGATATATCATCAAAATAAAATATAGGTTCGTACAGGACTCTTGTAGTCTCAAATGTTAGAACCATGATAACATAACCAGATTCACTTTTAGATTTATTCATATTGTATGTGCGCAAAAATTATGTAAAATTGATGTAAACTTCTTCGTATTAAGCATTTCTGGCGGAATAGGTAAGTTTTCAATAATTTGGTAAATGGATACGTCCCAAACCGATAAAAATTCAAGCTGAAATATTTAGTACATGAGAATGTTTGGGAATATTGATTCTATCTGAAAATGTTCCGCCTGAAATTGAAACGACGGGACGTGACGTGGAGCAATTACCTTTACAAAAGCAATAGCTTTTCTTATTTTGTTTCCGTCACATCGAGACTTTTCACCTTCAATCACTGAACAAGCCTTTTTTTCAGTTTGCATACACAAATTGATATTTGTCTACGTAAACGTTCGTTTGGTCCATTTTCATTTTTAACTAAGAACGCTGTGGTTTTGATTTTATAAAGCTTTACACATGAACACCAACAAAAGTGATTTGACAGTAACATTAACATTAACAGTAACATTAACATTAACAGTAACATTAACATTAACATTAGCAATAACATGAACATGAACATAAATATGAACATTAACATGTACATGAATATGAATATAAAAAATATCACACAAGCGTCATTTTGTGTAATAATAATCGCGTATTTAATTAATATTTTATTAAAACGTTGCAATAAGATTTAGATACGAATTAGTTGTACATTTCCGCTCTTTATTTTGAGTAAATTATAATCTGTTATAAAATAAACAATTTTGGGCTTCTAATAACACTCCCCCAGTCTTAAGTAAACTGATATTCATTTGCAAATTAATCACTTTCGCAATTTGTTTGAAAGCCTAAACTTTGCCAGCCGAACATTAACTCAACATTTCAACATTGGTGTGGAGTAAAATTAATTGCTTTTACCGTCGCCTTGGCCATTCGAGTTTAGGAGTCCGCTCAAACTTCTCAAACTTCTAAGCACCTCGACGACCCTTGGCTTGTACAATAGCCGCAGCTGTAACTTCCGAAGGTTCAATATCTTCATAAACTCCATGGATATCAACAGGTCACCGATAATCGGTTTCTACTCAATACGACGCGAAGTGAGAGAGATATTTATACGTAAAATAGACTTAATATTGGAATTGTGGAAATAATCATTTTTCGAAGGCGTTTATAATTGATTAAGAATTTTTGAGTTACTGCAAACTCAGACACTAAATATTAGTCCATATTCATAGTCGACCCTAGTAGCCTCTAAATCGTAGTAGCTACTAAAGCTTAGTAGCTAGAAGCTACGAAAGCTTAGTAGCTAGAAGCTACCAAAGCTTAGTTGCTATAAGGTACCAAAGCTAAGTAGCTAGAAGCTACTAAAGCTTAGTAGCTAGAAGCTACTAAAGCTTAGCTTAGCTTAGCCAATCGTTTTCTTTAAAAAGTTGAGAAATTTTCAATAATTATTATTAATTTCTATAAATTTCTGATTGACTATTATAATTTGGAAATATTTTTCAATAATTTCGAGATAATTAAAATCAGAATATAGAAATTGGTTCCCACATGTATTAGATACAATTTTCATTTTCCAAAATTCTCGACAATTCTTAAAATATCTACTTAGACATTTCAAAGCAGTATCAAAATTTCGAGGGAACATTCAATAAGTTTCATGATTTGTCTATATTTTACATTACTAAGATTTCTAGAAATTTCTCTATAATTTCCAAAATTTCATTATTATTCGAGATTTCTACAGATTTATCAATAATTTATTTATTTATTTACGGGACCATGCCCATTAAAACAAAAACCAGAGAGAGAGAAAAAGAAAGAAAAAAAAATACAAGCGATGATTCGGTTGTATTTTTTTTTTCTAGAAATGTTTCAATAATTCACAAGATTTCTTAATAATTTTCGAAATTTATACCGATTTCTCATTAAATCTCAGGAGTTTGAGAGATCATTTCAATCGGAAAATCCAAATTGGTTCACACGATTGACACGATGATTACATTTTTTTCTCATTGTACAAATATTTCGATGATTCTTAAAATATCTAAATATTTATAAATTTTATTAATATTCCGAGAAATTTTCGTATTTCCATGATTTCTCAATACTTTTTGAGATTTCTTATGATTTCCCAATAATTATATATCGTGATTTCTGAAGATTTTTCAATAATTTCGTGATTAATAAATTGAAACTTGCATTTTCAGTAATTTTCAAGATTTCTCAATAGTTTTAGAAATTTCCACAAATTTCCTAATAAATATCAATCATTACCAAATTTTTTTTAATAATTTCTAAAATTTCCCAATCGTTTTCAAGATTTGTACAGATATTTAAATATTTTTTAAGATTTTGAGAGATAATTTTGAGATCATAAAAATAAAAAAATGATTGGCATGATTATTTTTCATTCTCCAAATTCGTCGATAATTTCTAAATATTGTCAAATTTCTAGTGATTTTATAATAATTCTAAAGATTTCTTAATTGTTTTTTTGATTTATACAGATTTCTCATTAATTCTCAGGATTTCGAGACATTTTTCAATAATTTCTAGATCATTTAAATCAGAAAATCCAAATTGGTTCACACAAATTCTACATACATTCTACAAATTCTTTGATAATTCTTAAAATATATAAACATTTCTAAATATCATTAAGATTCCGAGAGTTTTTGTGGATTTCCTCGATTTCTCAAGAGTTTTTGAGATTTCTACAGATTTTCCAATAATTATGTATCGTGATTTCTGGAGATTTCTCAAAAATCCGAAGTAGAAAATTTTAAATTTGCGTTTTTAGTAATTTTCAGGGTTTCTCAATAATTTTCGGGATTTCCACAGATTTCCTACTACATATCACTAATTCCAGATATTAATTAATAATTTCCAAAATTTCCCAATCGTTTTCGAGATTTCTACAGATATTTAAATGATATTTAAAATGTTGAGAGATCATTTTGAGATCGTAAAATTAAAAAAATATTGGCATGATTATTACGTTATTATTTAATTCTCCAAATTTGTCGATAATTTCTAAATATTGTCAAATTTCGAAAGATTTTTCAATCATCTTCTCTGATTTCCCAATTATTTTTGAGATTTGTACTGATTTCGCGATAACGATAAAACTTCTGGAGATTTTTCAATAAATCCAAAGATTTCCCAATACAAAATTGCTGTTATAAACTCTTTTTTTTTTTAAGGAATGATAAGTACCCAATCGTCTTCGAGATCTCCACAGATATTTAAATGATTTTTACGATTTTGAGAGATCATTTTGAGATCATAAAATTAAAAAATGATTGGCATGATTATTACTCTCTTTCATTCTCCAAATTTGTCGATAACTTCTAAATATTGTCAAATTTTGAAAGATGTTTCAATCATTACTCTGAATTCCCAATTATTTTTGAGATTTCTACTAATTTCGAAATAACGATAAAATTTCTGGAGATGTTTCAATAAATCCAAAAATTTCCCAATAAAAAATTGCTGTTCGATACTCCATTTTTTAAAGGTAATGATAAGCATTTTTGCATAGATATTTTTACTTGCCTTATGACATATATAATAGCTGACCTACGAGTGAGTTTAAGAAAATATATAGAGGGTTAGTTTTTTTTTTCATTTAAAGCACCTAGATCTCGGAAACCATAAAACATATAGATTTGGTTACACGAGGAAATAGTTAAATAGCTTATGCATGATACTCTTTTGCTTTTGAAAAAAAAACATAGCTCTCACAGACTTCATTTTTTAAATGGTAGTCATAGTTGGCTTTGACATTTTTAAAACATACAATTTTTTTTTATAGCGATATAAGGTTTGCTATACTTATTTTCATAAATAAATGAGATGCAGGATTTTCGTTGTATTATTTGAACAGAATTTAGTGTAATTAGAATAGAAAAATTAATAGAATTCTCGTAGTAGGAGAAAAACAAAATCATGGGAAACTGTTTTTACTACTCTCTATAATACAAATAGTCATTAATTAAAGTTCGACAAGACAAATCAATTGTCCAATTTTGAATGAGTTTAAAACATTTTTTCTGTATCTTTCTCTTTTTCACAATCTATTAACTACAAATTGCAAGGGTACCTACTTCTTGTTATTAAACCAACTAAATTTATTAAAAATTAATAGGTCTCATAACCTCAAAACACATGTTGACATCAATGACATATTTGTTACTAGTTTTTTATAAGTACACTGTCAAAAGTTTTAAACAATGTAAGATTTTGGCCGACCTTGTACTTGACAATTTTGATCTATAATGGATGCTGTAGATTTTGATGTAGATTTAGAAGGTTTAGATGCTACTAAGTTCACTACGCATATAGCTATAGTTTTAAAACTTTTACAAGTCGGTGTTTGGTAGCAACAGTTTTATTTAGCAATTTTAATACAAGAACAGTTATAAATAACCTTTTCTCTTACAGAGACTCAAAGTCAAGACCTGTAGTTGTAGTGTAGTGTAGTGTGGATTAGTGTAATGTAGTTTAGTGTAGATTATTGTAGAGTAGTGTAGATTAGTGTAGTGTTGTGTAGTGTAGTGTAGTATAGTGTAGTGTAGTGTAGTGTAGTCGGCGTTCTGTAGCAACACTTTTATTTAGCAATTTTGCTATAAGGACAGTTATAAATAACCATTTCTCTTTACCGAGAGTTGAACTCAAGACCTGTAGTTGTAGTGTTGTGTGGATTAGTGTAACGTAGTTTAGTGTAGATTATTGTAGTGTAGTGTAGTGTAGTGTAGTTGTAGTGTAGTGTGGATTAGTGTAATGTAGTTTATTGTAGATTATTGTAGTGTAGTGTAGAATAGTGAAGTGTAGTGTAGTGTAGTGTAGTGTAGTGTAGTGTAGTATAGTGTAGTGAAGTGTAGTGTAGTGTAGTCGGCGTTCAGTAGCAACACTTTTATTTAGCAATTTTGCTATAAGGACAGTTATAAATAACCATTTCTCTTTACCAAGACTTGAACTCAAGACCTGTAGTTGTAGTGTAGTGTAGTGTAGTGTAGTTGTAGTGTAGTGTGGATTGGTGTAATGTAGTTTAGTGTAGATTATTGTGGTGTAGTGTAGAATAGTGTAGTGTAGTGTAGTGTAGTGTCGTATAGTGTAGTGTAGTGTAGAGTAGTCGGCGTTCAGTAGCAACACTTTTGTTTAGCAATTTTGCTATAAGGACAGTTATAAATAACTATTTCTCTTTACCGAGACTTGAACTCAAGACCTGTAGTTGTAGTGTAGTGTGAATTAGTGTAATGTAGTTCAGTGTAGATTATTGTAGTGTAGTGCAAATTAGTGTAGTGTAGAGTAGTGTAGTGTAGTGTAGTGTAGTGTAGTGTAGTGTAGTGTAGTGTAGTGTATTGTAGTGTAGTGTAGTGTAGTGTAGTGTAGTGTAGTGTAGTATAGTTTAGTAACTGTAGTGCATAAAACGTATAGATTGAACATACCTGTCTCCTTATCTCTGCTATCTGCACTCTCTCCTCGTAGGTGCTTTGATATGGGTAGCAGTGCAGAAGGAACGGCCACACCTCCTTCCTCAAATTCCTCTCCATACCGGCAAAGAAGACGGTCTTCCTCAGTGTCAAGTCATCTTCCAACTGCCCCGAGTCGTTGAACAGCGTCCTAAACATCTCCTCCGTGAGCTTCGGGACTTGGCCCTCTTCAGGGTGGAGCTCCAATTCGCTCACCTCCGCCCTGCACACCATGAAGTGGCGATATGGAAGGTTATCTTCGCAACCTTAAAACATAATTCGTTGAAAATATTTAAAGGCAGCGATTCTAGATAACTACCATCCGAGAGAAACCAGACAAGGACACGTGGTTGGGATATGTGGAACTCGTACTAAGTAGAAAAAATAATGTTTTACAAAGTTTAATGTCGGGGTTATTTTCAGCAGTCTTATAGGATGTACGAGTTCAACTGCATACCTAGGCAAACTTCGTTGATCAAATAAAAACAAAAACTGACATATTTTATTTGGTGTAAACTTTCATTTGCATAGACTATGAATAAAATGTATGACAAAAAAAGTTATTTTAGGATTTCTGGTCCTTGAAAATTAAAATTTTTGGGATTATCGTTCTGGAAGATTCAGAAATAACATTGCTAGCATTGTTTGGTGTGAGGGTAGTTTATGTGTAAGTCTGATTTTTTTTTGAAAAAAAATGTCCGGTTTTCAAAATTTTCTTCAGTTCTTTCTTTACCTTTTGCGTACTTGATGCTGTGAAGGAGCGAGTGCCACTGGTGCAGGACCTGCGCCATGTGATCCAAGCCGCCGTGGTGGAAGTGGAGGATCTTGTACTGGCTCTCCCTGGATGCCACCACGAGCTGGCCGCAGGTGCAGTTCGTGTCGTTGAAGAAGAGCCTGAGGGAACGCATCTGGCTGAGGTCGACGCTGAAGCGCCTGCACTTGTGGGGCTGTTTCGTGGGGAGGATGGGGGAGCAGCTGGCGCTGTCGGGGAAGGCCAGGTTGTGCTTCTGAGCTAGGAACTCCGGAGTGCTCAGCCAGTTGAACTGGCTGTCGTTGGAGTTGATGGACTCCGACCGCGAGAACTCGAACTTCTCGATGCTGTCGGTGATGTCCTTCACGCTGTCCGGCGTGGTGATGATCTCGATGTCCGGGTTCGATATCTCCACGTTGATGTTGATGATGCTGTTCTTCTCCATGTTGCTCTCGTCGGAGCTGATGGACTCGCTGCACTCTTTATCGTCATAGTTCAGGAACGGGTTGGTGCTCTTAAGCTCTATGACCGCTGGCCTGTAATTGTCATCCCCGCAAACAGAGTCCAGCGAGTTCAAGCTCTCCACGCTGGTCTGCTTGCTGTAGGTATACCCGTTCCTCGCAGGGGAGTTCTGGAGGGCCGTGGGGCACTTCCTCAGCGTCGAGTTCGGTATCCACGTCAGCATCAGCGTGGGACGCTTGGCGTCGTTGTATTGGTCCACGAACGTCTTCGTGGTGATGGTCAGGTAGCCTGGGTGGTGAAGTATGTCCGTGTCCTGGCGCATGATCGCCGGAGGGTGGACGCACACGTTGTTTTTGCAGAAGAGGACCTCGTTATCCTCGTATTGGGACAGCCGTTCGTTATCGAGCTCCGAGCCGAGGATGTAGGTCGAGGCGCGCCTCAGGATGCTCCCCAGAGGCATTGCTGACGGGTGCTTCGATTCCACCTGGAAAACAGGTAAAATACGGGTTTCAATATTCACACAATTTACTCTATTGATATATATATATATATATATATATATATATATATATATATATATATATATATATATATATATATATATATATATATATTAATTTCATATTAATAATACGATGCCGCTTAAGGCTTTGTAAGTGGGCTTCCCAGATTCATGCAGTAGGGCAATAATGCTATTAAAGGCGGTAGTCGTAAAAATGCAATTTGGCAACTTAATAGATTACAAATTTGGAGAAGCACATTAAAATATAATAAATCACAAAACAAAGTGAGTCACAAACAAACATGGTTAAGCAAAACTATTAAAATCAATAACAAAAAATATAGGTTGTCATTAAAAAAAATGGCTCTGACGTCATAACTTCAAAACGGAGAGAGATGGAAAAATGAAAATGGTCTCAAAATATTAGTTTGAGAAATAAACATTTGAAAATTGAAAATTTATACAGGGGAAAAAATAAAGCCAGATCTTAATACTTTATGCGCTCTCTGTATAGTTCAGGTACATTTAAAAAATCCGTCGTATATCATAATTTAAAACATTTACTATTTGCGCTTTCAAAGTGAAAATAATTTTGGTTTTTGTTATTATTAAAACTTGTTACAAAATGAACTATTTGTTAATATAACTGTGCTCCTAGCAATGCTGATTACCGTTGCTAAGCAGCAACTACCACAGTAGAGAATTTTGGCTTTATTAATGTTTAGTAATAACAATTTCAACGATTATAAGGTAATGAGTGGATAACTAACTTAAGATTAGTTCAAAATGTAACACTGATTGCTTTATCAGGTGTAATGGAGTTGCAGCGGAATACTAGTCAGGAGCTTGTAATGGCAGGCCAGTAGGCAACAAATGAAGGTAACACATTTTTCTATACATTGGTATTTACCATGTTAATGTTATCTTTTAATCTTTTCTCTTAATTGTAACAATTGAGAATGCCATGAGAAAACAGGGTTCACTTATACAGGAAACAACATAAAAACTTTTTTTTTCTATTTATGTAAATGTGTCAACTAAAATGTTTGGTGCTTTTGCCATTGCTTTGCTTAATTAGCAAGTACATGGAATTCTTGTTCACTTTAGTGCATTTGAACCGTGAAGGGACTAAAAATAGGTATCATGACATTAAGCATATTCCAGCAAAAAAAATAATGTATCGTCATAATTTGGTCATTACATAGGTAACATATGAGTACACCGAATTTTAACCAATGCTGCATCATGAAGAACAAAAGAAGGAGGATATTAAAAAAGATTAGAGAATTAGATTTTATCAGAATAGAGATTACAAAAATTACATAAATATGTTCTAAATTTTCGTGTAGGTAATTTTAAACATTTTCGCACTTTCATTTTTTTGTACCAAACTGATAAATAACTAACGTTCAGGCGAAAAAAAATCGAGTAAATTTCTATCACATATTATTGCAACAACAATTACTATAGATTAATGACTTAAGGGATTCCTCAAAACACTGATGCAAATATTTTGGTTTCGTTAAAATAAATAGAAAATGAATCTTAGAATCCTTTGTAAGAAGTGAATTCTTATTTGAATTATAATTGTCATTACTAAAATTCCTAGAAGAATTTCCTTTGTTTCGCCTAATTTTCAAAAAGTTTCTAAAAGTGATAATCTAAATTTATCACAAATGTATTATGGCTATTTACAAACAATGATTACTTGAAAATTTATCATTTAAAAAAGTTCTACAATATATTTAAATTTTAAAATAAGGATAATAATTGCAATAGTAGCACCAACAAAATAAGACAGTTTTTAAAATTCCGTCGAATTTAATTCGTTTTAGCTAACTTTTTAAGTTTCAAAAAGTGACAATTTCAATTTATCATCACATAAATTTATCTTACGCTAAATAGGATATCAACATTTTAAAACATTGTTTTGTTGTATACTAAAATTTTTTAACTGTTTCTAATAATTTGAGCATTTGTCTATTGAAAGCTGCTAATCTAATTTTTCAAATAACAAAAACTACAATTTTAGAGGGCATCTTAATTGTCTAGTACTAATTGATGCGCTATTTTATTATTTATAACTGGCCAAATTACTTAGGTTTGGATATCTCAGGTTAGGTTAGGTTAGATTTAGGCTCAGAGAATAATTGTGGCGATAGGGACACAACTGAACATGCGTTCTTTCAATGCCCCGATGGGAGAAGAGAGACAGAAATCGGAAATATATACTAGCGAAAGCCCGACACCAGAAAATATATTAACATCATGGTAGAAAATGAAGTAATCAACTAGAACAGGATACACCATTAGATTGAAAAATGAATGAAAGACAAAAGAGAGAAAGGAAAAGATTAAATAAACACAAAGAAAGAATTTTTTTTAGTGCAGTCGGGTAAATCCAAACTCTGGAAATGCTTAATCCCATACTAAGCCTTCAGAGGAGTTTGAAAGCTCCCAGTTAAAGGTTCTTCCCCAAAACTATCCTAACCTAATCTAACATTTTTTTCTCTTTTGGGGAAAAACCTTTAAAGAAAAAAGGTTAGATTAGGTTAGGATAGGTTAGAAACTCACCTCCATAATTAAATAGAAATTTATTATTGAATTTAAATTTTTTTTTCTATTATTATTATATTATTATTATTCTATTATATTATTATCTATTATTAAAACTCTATCTACCAATAACATATATCATTACTTATCATTGATTATACAGGGTGAGTCATAGCGTGAGGAACAATTCCTGACAGTATATAAAAAAGACATTAGCAGACAAAGTAAAAAAGTTCATATAAACTTATGTTTATACATTAGGACATTAGGACTTATGTCCTAATCTTCGTAGTTAAGAGAAAACTATAATAGTTAGAGAAACTATAAGAAGTCAAAGTTTTAAAGTTTTGATTTTTTCATAATAAGTTTATAAGACAATAATAAGTTTTAATATCAACGCAATAAACTTGTTTTGGTTTCTTGTAGTTCCTCAACTATTTGATTAATTTGAAGTATTTTTGTACAGTTCATTCGATCTTCACAGCTCTCATTATTATTAAATCTTTAAGTTATTATAAAAAACTTAAAAGCTTTAAAACTTTAATTAATTCTATGTTGGAGGCATTTACTTCGTGATACATGATGAAATTAAATAAAACAAACACTTTTCTTTGTTTATATTACACTGTTTATTGAAATTAGTTACTATAGTTTCAATCACGTTCTGATCATTATCAAACTTAGGGTTTGATAATGATCACTCAAAGTTTGGTAATGATGAGAACGTGATCGAAACTATAGTCACTAATTTTAATAAACAGTGTGATATAAACAAATTAAAGTGTTTGTTTTATTTCATTTAAAAGGGTTTGATAGGGTTTGATAATGATCACTCTAAGTTTGATACTGATGAGAGCGTGATCAAAACTATAGTCATTAATTTTAATAAACAGTATGATATAAACAAATTAATGTGTTTGTTTTATTTAATTTAAACTTTGACTTCGTGTAGTTTCTCAACTGTGAGTATTAGGACATATTATGTTTCTATGAACTTTTTTACTCAAAAAGGTCTTCCTTGCATACTGCCAAAGAATGTTCCACATGCTATGACTCACCCTGTATATCAGTTATTTCGCGTCAAAGTAACAATATTAGATAAAATTGAAGTCTCCTAATGAAATATTAATATGCTGACAACCAAATATTGCATTTTAACTAAATTATATTATATTTGCTTCAAATATGATACTATATGCCATAGAAAAATATGATAAGTATTGATACGCTAGTTTATGAAATATTAGTGTTTAAACATAAACATGATTAGGTACCATATCAAATAAAATATTCACCTCATAATTTTATAATGAAATATTAATAACCAATTGTTTAATTGTAACCAAATTTGATATGTTAGCTCCCAATATGATGTTATATATCACCAACAAATATCATACATATTGATTCGCTAGTATGTTAATTATAGCTTTTTAAATATGTACTACATTGGACATACTTTTCATTATTGCCAAGAATCGTAGGATCATAATAAAATCCTAATTTTCCAAAAACCAGATATTGAACTGTAATCTGATTTTCAATGAACTTAAAATATAATGTTGTTATACAGGGTGTTAATGCTAAGTTGTAACACCCGAAAGTGGCAGTTAGAACTCATTGAAACAAACAACTTTTCTTAGTTAAATTTTTTGAATTGGAGCCCAAGTTCATAGTTATTAGCGTTCTTTTGTTTTTCGAAAAGTCGTCATTACTCCCGTATTTTAAGGAATATTTAAAAAATACAAAAATGTTCAACATGCGCTTTCGGTTCTCTAAAACATTTGTATTTACAATTATTTTCTATTTTATTAAATAACAAAATGGCGACCGATCCAAAATTTCTAAGCAAGATATTTTGAAATCGATCGATTTTTGAAAAAAAAACATTTTTAAAATCCTTGAACTATCTTATAACATTTGTCTGTTTCGATAAATATGCATTTTTATACACAAATTATACAAAATACGCACACAAATGATAAACGTGACAGAAACTTTTCAAGATGAAGCAGAAATATCTGAAGAACAAGATCAAAAAGTATTTAAATTTGAACGTAATTTGATGATGTATAAACATTTAATACACGCCTCTCAATATGGTTATATACTAACCGCAACTAGTCAGGCGAACTAATATATAAATAAATAATAAAATAAAATAAAAATAATTTATTACCAGTAAGTACCAATTAATAATATGACAACCTTAAATACATGATTGGTAATTTATAGATAAAACCTTAAACTTAATTAAAATATAATGTTATTCATTGCTATGAAATATCATCAATATTTATACGCTAGTTTGTTAATAATGGTTTTCCAAATATGGGCAGCAACTGATTGGATTGGACATTGGAGATATCCAATTTTAAATAATCAATAATTTCTGGATATTATCGTTTATCTGATAGATATATCAGATAAACGATAATATCCAAAAATTGTTAGCTCATAAAAAAACCAAAATATCTCACTTATGACACATTGAATTGTATTTTAATATAGTACACTTAGTTCACATACATTACCTACTATATATTTTTATTAAATATTAAAATTGATACGTAGTTTTTTTTTATTGTTATATTTCAATTATAACTTGCATTGGGCAAACTTATAATTTTATATAGAATGAAACATTGATATCTCATTAATCATTTATTAAATTCTAACCCAATTTTACATAATGAAGCCAAATGTAATACTAGATATCGTTTATAAGTATAATCAATACTTAAAGTTGTTATATTATTAGGTACTTACTGGTAAAAAAAAATATTTTTAATATTTATTTATTTTATTTCGAAAGAAACAATTAAGTTAAACTTCAAATAGACATTTTTGAAAATTCAAAATAAAGACAAATATTTATGATAAAAATAAGATCAAGATATCTATCTACATAGCAAAATACACATATCAGGCCTATGATGATGGTGTGTTAGAAACTGAAACTAGTCAGGCAAAATAAAATAAATAAATAATAAAATAAAATAAAAATAACTCTACCAGTAAGTACAAAATAATAATACCTTAAATAAATAACTGGTAACTTAGGGATAAAACCTTAAATCTAAAATATATATAAAATAAAATATTTTTTTTCCAGTAAGTACCAAATAATAATATAACAACCTTAAATACATAACCGGTAATTTATGGATAAAACCTTAAACTTAATTATCAATATTGATATGCTTGTTATATAATTATATTATTCATGACTGCAATGACATACATTCTCAATTTTTGAGACTGAGTAAAACCAGAATTAGTACTACTTAGTGGTGTACTCGTTTTTATAATGATTTACTCGATGATGCTGAAGGCATACCTTTCAAGGACTTCAAAGTTTTCATTAAGCAGCACCTTATCTCAAATGCTTTCTTCGCATTCGAGGAATATCTTAACAATTGATATCTGGAATATCTGGAATATCTGGAATTGATATCCTCTAATGATCATATCATTTTTAACTCTATTTATACCTAGCATTATTTATATACTTGTACTACTCATATTATAATTTAACCCTATGTATACCTGATCCTTGTAAACTTTTGTACAAACACTGAATAAATATTATTATTATTATTATTATTATTATTATTATCATCATATACCGCCGTCATTGGGCAAATCTAGTAGCATAATTTATAATTTTATTTTATTTTTATTCATGTGGTGGTTCTTCTGATTTTTTTTATTGTTTTGATTTACCAAAAAAATTTGGTAATTTTTGATAAATCAAAACAATAAAAAAAAATTGTTATCATTTATATTGCGAAAGTCTACATCTTGTATACGAATCCGGTCAAATACCTAAGGGTTCTCATTTGAAATTTGAAAGTTGACCATCACCTAGCAATTTCAAGATAATTTTTAAGTCACACCACATCATCATTAAATAGATTTTATTTTTTCAAGCCATACAACTTTTATCTGAAATATTTTGCACGAAACCGTCCGAGATGTCCGTCCTTCCGAGATGTCCTGGTGGATCCATCTTTTTTCAACATCCTGTAAAATCCAGATTGAAGCCACGAAAAGAGAAGAAAGTTAAGTGTTGCACACATCAGATATTATTTCTTCATAAAATTCAACCATTGAAAACAACTCGAAACAACAAAATAATGTTTAAAAAGTGAAGTAAATAATGTAAAGTTTAAGGTTTTATCCATATTCACCAGATATATACCAGATATATACCAGCTATATGCAGGGTGGTCACTTTTACGGCGCCCACCATTAGGATCTATTAAACGGAAATATATACAGAGTTGGTCAAATGGGAGAAAAGTTTCTTATTTATAATATTCTGAATATTTCTGATACTTTAATATTCTGAAAAGAAATCCGAGAGATCCGAAATCTTGCACAGTTCCTGAAATATCGCTGAAAAACCGAAACAGTGTTGTTTCCTTTTCATTTTATAACTTATTTACTTTTGAAGGAAATATTACGGAACTTGGCACTCTTTCACTTATCGAGCATTAAAAAAGCGAAAAATTCCGATTTGAACCATCTATAACACCATGTAATCTGACATTTTATACGATTCCACAAACGTCGAAAAGTTGTTGGATCTGGCTATCTTCTTTCGGGATACAATTCACCATAAATTCTAGATGTGACTGTCACATTTCTGTAATTTCTTACATAGAGATTGTACATGTCAATATTTTCATGTTGAGGATAATATCTTGCCATTTTTACTAACCAAAGATATTATCTCCTTTTTTGCACTTTATAGACAATAAAATTACTCAGAAGTTGTTTTCTTTGTATGAAGAAATGTGAAATAACTGAAACTTGATTTTTAGAGCAGTCCACAGATTTTTGCATCAAATTTTTAAACCATCGATTTTTGGTAGAAAACAATGTTAGATTATCCATGTGTTATAGATGGTTGAAATCAGAATTTTTCGCTTTATCGAATTCTATTAAAATCCAATATTATAAGAATAATATAAGCCATAAGAAAATCAACAGTTGACCATGAAAATTTGGACATCTAGTTGGCGCAGAAAATGTTTTGCACTGTCATCAGAAAACTCACATCGACAAATGTAAGAGTGCCAAGTTTTGTAAAATTTCCTTCAAAAGTAAAAAAGTTATAAAAGGAAACGGAAAGTACACTTTTCAGTTTTTCAGCGATATTTCAGGAACTGTGCAAGATATTCCGGATTTCGTTTCAGTTTACTGAAAGGCACAAGAATAAGAAACTTTAATAGATTTAATAGAGAAACGTTAAATAGATCCTAATGGTGGGCGTCATAAAAGTGACCACCCTGTATATACAGTATGTCCCCGTATTGAGATTAGCAAAAGGAATTTAAAATAAATACTTTTAAATAAAAATGTTATAGGAATTAAGATTCCTGCTTGGTCTGAAACTACCATCTTTGTAATTAAAACATTGATTTATTTATACAGGGAGTTGGCTAAATAAAAATAAATTGTATTTAATTTTGACACTATAGAAAAAATAACATCATTTGAACAATCCCCCACAATTTTCTTCACACAGTTCAAGCCTGGTGTGGAACTCCTAAAAACTGTGTTGCATTTCTTCAATAGTTATCGATGAAAATGTCTCCGTAGGCATTGTTTTTAAATTCTCAGTATTATTTTCTGCATTTGAGGGATTGTTTGAATGATTATATTTTTTTATAATGATGTTAGATGTAATTCCAAATTCTTTTTGCAAATAGTAAATAAATAAGTGTCAAAATAAGATTTAAAAATTTTAATTAGCCAACACCCTGTATAAATATATCAAAGTTTCAATAACTGAAATGGTAGTTTCAGACCAAGCAGGAATTTTAATTCCTTTAACATTTTTACTTAAAAGTAAAAATTAAAAAAAATCCCTCTTGTAAAATTAATCATACTGTATACAGGGTGAGTCACTAGGATGGGCAGGCTCGATTACACCTACACCGTTAATGATATCGAAATGAACCAAAATACACTGCAAACTGGAGGTCACAGTGCAGTTTGCAAAATTATTTTGCCATATCCACTTTTGCAGGGCAGTCTTCGACCTAGTTTTTTTAAATGGCACCCCCTGTATAAATTTACATATTTGAATTTGCTCTTTTAGGGCTTTATAAATCCGTTTAGTTTTTGAAATTCGCTTTAACCGTCCAGAAGTTGTTTATGTTTTTCTAAACATGCATTTACAGGCAGTTATTAAAAAAATCGCAGGCAATCCTGCAAAAATGGAACACCCTGTATATGGCAAAATAATTTTACAAACTGCATTTTGGCCTCTAATATGCTGTGTTGTTTGGTTCATTTCGATATCATTAACGGTGTAGGTGTAATCGAGCCTACCCGTCCTATTGACTCACCCTGTATATTTTTCTTTATTTTATTTATTTGGAGAAGGTACATACAGGGCATATATAGCCCCAATAGCACCGTAATTCAATATTTATTTAATATTTAAGGTTGTTTTAATTAGTACTTACTGATATTTGTTTATTTATTTTATTATATTAGGCGAGATAAAAAATAAATAATAAAATAAACAATCAAATAACAGTCAGTACTTATTAAAATTACCTTAAATAATATAATTAATGTATTCTAGATTACATCCGAAACTATGTCCCAAATGAAGCACATATCTACGTGTTTAGAAGCATTAAGGGATGAAGCGACTATTAGGGGTTGTTTGTTAGAAACATATGACTACTTTGTTAATGTACTGTAATATGGTGTGTACGTATTTACACCCTGTACACGCATATTTAGTGCATTTGACCGGAATCATCCCTACCACATAAGTGTTTACTGTATTGTAAGGGATGATTGTTTTGAAAATATAAAATAATCCCGTGTTACAGTGTATATTGCTGAGTGCGTGATATTTTTTTCGTAATTTTTTAGCAACTAATAACGCCGCAAATAAATTAAACGCGTTGGGGGTGATTAGCGCATTTAGGGGATGGTTTCCCAAAAATTGGCGCCGCAGTAATTTTCTGCAGCCAATTCTGAGTCAGTGTGTGAATTTCAGCGTAATTCGGGTGATTGATTAGGCGGCAATCAGTGTTTTAATTTCGCGTGAATTGGTTTTCAATTTTCCAATGTAATTAATATTTCCAAAATCTTCCTAATTGCGTGCAAAGTCAACAGACAAGTCTGCACACGAATTCCATTGTCTTCCCGGAAACGTCCGAAGAAGTGCCGATTGCGGATTCACATCTCCCCGCACAGATTCAGTGGCCTAGGGTCTGTTCAAGGGAAGAACCGCATTTCGCGTCGCTCCCGAATTTTCAAATTTTCGCCCGGAAAAAAGTTGGCCGATGGGGATGATATTGGCAGGGATGGTTCCCAGACTGACCGCCGCCACTTTGTGTCATTTTAGCGGAAATCATCCACCGGATTTAGCGGGAATAGGTAATTATTGTTTCAGGGGCACGCGCAGAGGTCACCGAATTTGTAACTATGGGCCCGGGAGTGTGCGTCTGGTCTACTTACTAAAGCTAAACGTTTCGCTTATAGGTAATTGCACCAAGAATTAATTAAACAGCTGCGTAATTTATCAGTGGATGATGGTGGATGGAGGAATCAATTGGCTGCTATGGTAAACCACTGCTGACTGCTCGTCGGTGACTATGGATCATGTGAGTATGAAGAGTATTGAGTTTGACCTCGGGTACGATACCTCGGGTGAGCGAATTTTAATGTCTAAAGCCTCGTTTACATTTGGAAAGTTTACTGTCGGAAAGTACCTAACGCCTGTAAACTTACGATGTAGTAAACCAGAAAAACGTCGGTCAAGAAAGAAACTAAACAAGAAAGTATTTCATTTCTTCACCAGAAGAAGCCACAGTGCGGCGAAACAATGGTCGTGAACAATAAAAAACTATTTTGAAAATTTTAAAAAGTGCGTAACTTTATTTCATACATTAGTAAACAAGAAAGTTAGACGTTTTTCTGGTTTACACATCGTTAGTTTACTGGCGGCAAGTACTTTCCGCCGGTAAACTTTCCAAATGTAAACGAGGCTTAAGAGCAGCGGTGAGCGGCAAGTGCCAAGCGTCAAGTATGCCCAGCACGCTGCATTTAAATCGTGAACAAAACATTTGTTTTGTCGCTCTGGCGCTCGCCGCACCCAAACACCGCTCGTATTGCTCGTTACACCTCACCGCTCACCGCTCAATACAAAACGAGCGATGAGGGGGTAGATATTAATGTCTAGAAGCAGCGGCGAGCGGCAAGTATTAATGCCTAAGAGCAGTGGTAAGCGGCGAGTATTAATGTCTAGAAGCAGCGGTGAGCGGCAAGCGCAAAGCGTCAAAATTTCCCAGCACGCTGCATTCTAATCGTGAACACAACGTGTGTTTGGTCGCTCTGCCGCTCGCCGCTGCCGCTCGCCGCTGCCTCCCACCACTTGCCGCTGCCGCTCACCGCTCGACGCTGCCGCTCACCGCTCGTATCGTACCGTGCCTAAGACCTCGGATACGATACGAGCGGTAAGCGGTGTGCGACGAGCGGCGAGTATTAACGCCCAGGAGCAGCGGTAAGCGGCAGGCACCAAGCGTCAAGTTCACCCAGCACGTTGCATTTAAGTCAATCTGCTGCAGCCGCTCACCGCTCGTATCGTACCCGAGGCCTAAGTCTCCACTGTTATGTAATCCTTGCGTATTCACCGGCCCTAAGTAATCAGTTCTGCGCACTTAATAATTTCTGTACAGTGCATTGCGTTTTGTACCAACAGTTTTGAGCCAATAATTCAATTAAAAGCGATATTACTTACGGCTGGCAAAGAAATAAAATGTTGAACACTTCAAATACCCAGACCAAGTGAAACCCAATCACTGTTATACAGGGTATTCGTAACAAATGACATTTCCGAAAATATGAATTTATTTCAGAAATTTAAAATATTTTGGACACGTTGATTTTTATTTTAAAAATACACATATTGTTTTATACAGTATGTCCCCGGATTATAAATCCTCACAGGGATTTTTTTTAAATTTTTATTTTAAGTAAAAAAGTTATAGAAATTTAAATTCCTGCTTGGTCTGAAACTACCATTTCAGTTATTTAACATTGATTTATTTATACAGGGTGTTTATAGAGATTTATTTATAGAGGGATTGTTTTTTAAATTTTTATTGTAAGTAAAAATGTTATAGGAATTTAAATTCCTGCTTGGTCTGAAACTACCATTTCATTCATTAAAACATTGATTTATTTATACAGGGTGTTGGCTAAATGAAATAAAAAATAAATCTAATTTGGACACTTTAGAAAAATAACATCATTTAAATAATCCTCCGCCATTTTCTTTACACAGTTCAATCCTGAAAACTGTTTTATATTTCTTCAATAGTTATCGATGCAAATGCCTCTCGTATGAGATTTTTTAAATTTTCAGTATTATTTTCTGCATTTGGGGGATTGTTTGAAAGATGATATTTTTCTATAATGTTGTTAGATGTAGTTTTAAATTCATTTTGCAAATAGTAAATAAATAAGTGTCAAAATAAGACTTAAAAAAATTATTTAGCCAACACCCTGTAAAAATAATTAAATGTTTTAATTACTGAAATGGTAGTATCAGACCAAGCAGGAATTATAATTCCTATATCATTTTTACTTAAAAGTAAATATTTAAAAAATCCCTTTTGTAAACTCAAAATTAACATATTGTTATATACAGTGTGTCCCCGGATTGAGTTAACTAGAGGGATTGTTTTAAAAAAAATTATTTTAAGTAAAAATGTTATAGGAATTAAAATTCCTGCTCGGTCTGAAACTACCATTTCAGTTATTATAACATTGATTTATTTATATAGGGTGTTGGCTAAATAAAATAAAAAAGAAATCTAATTTGGACACTTTAGAAAAATAACATCATTTAAATAATCCCCCACCATTTTCTTCATACAGTTCAAGCCTGGTGTGAAAATCCTGAAAACTGTTTTATATTTCTTCAATAGTTATCGATGCAAATGCCTCTCGTAGGAGATTTTTTAAATTTTCAGTATTATTTTCTGCATATGGGGGATTGTTTGAAAGATTATATTTTTCTATAATCTTGTTAGATGTAGTTTTAAATTCTTTTTGCAAATAGTAAATAAATAAATGTCAAAATAAGACTTAAAAATGTTTATTTAGCCAACACCCTGTAAAAATAATTAAATGTTTTAATTTCTGAAACGGTAGTTTCAGACCAAGCAGGAATTATAATTCCTGTAACATTTTTACTTAAAAGTAAATATTAAAAAAATCTCTTTTGTAAACTCAAAATTCACATATTGTTATATACAGTGTGTCCCCGGATTGAGTTTACAAGAGGGATTGTTTTTTAAAAAATTTATTTTAAGTAAAAATGTTATAGGACTTTAAGTTCCTGCTTGGTCTGAAACTACCATTTCAGTTATTATAACATTGATTTATTTATACAGGGTATTGGCTAAATGAAATAAAAAATAAATCTAATTTGGACACTTTAGAAAAATAACATCATTTAAATAATCCTCCACCATTTTCTTCACACAGTTCAATTCTGAAAACTGTTTTATATTTCTTCAATAGTTATCCATGCAAATTCCTCTCGTAAGAGATTTTTTAAATTTTCAGTATTATTTTCTGCATTTGGGAGATTGTTTGAAAGATTATATTTTTCTATAATGTTGTTAGATGTAGTTTTAAATTCTTTTTGAAAAAGTAAATAAATAAGTGTCAAAATATGATTTAAAAATTTTGATTTTGCCAACACCCTGTACAAATAAAATTAAGTTTCAATAACTGAACTGGTAGTTTCACACCAAGCAGGAATTATAATTCCTATAACATTTTTACCTAAAAGTATAAATTAAAAAAAAGAAACCTATTGTAAACTCAATCCGGGGACATACTGTATATATGTATATATAATCATACTCCCTTTTATCACAGAATGGTGTAGGTATATTTTTCATGTTGTTACATTTATGTTTAGTTTAAACTATATCGTATACAAATTTAGTCCATTCTGTCTTGTTTCTTGATAGTACTCTAGCTTCCATCCAGGTTTTTCCTCTTTTCTTCTCTCGATCATGTTTTGATCCCATGTTCTCCTCGGTCTCCCTCTCCATTTTTGTCTACCCCGTCTTGCTTCCCATACTTTCTCGACTGGTCTTTCTTTTCCCAACCTTTGTATATGACCCCACCAATTCATTTGTATTCTCTCTTTAAAAGTTTCCAAAGATTCTACTTGTAGTTCTTCCCTGATGTCAGTATTTCTTATCTTGTCCATCTTTGTTACTCCCCTTACTTTTCTCAAAAACTTCATTTCCATTGCCTGTAGTTTTGCTTTTCTCATTTCTTGATAGGACCCAGGTTTCAGAACCGATCGATAGGATAGCTCTGTATTTTTTAAAGTTTTTCTTGACTCTAACTTCTTATTTATTAGTATTTTGTTGTCCAAATTCTGTCCATGTCTTTCGTTTTGATTCTATTACTAGGTATTTTACTCTCTTAATATTTTCTTTGTATATTTTGTATTTGTTTTCTGTTTTTTGCTTTAGGTATTGTTCCCAGGCTTTTTTCTTTATTTTTGTTGCGTCTTCGATTTCTCTCGTCCACCATGCTGTTTGTTCCTTTTCCACATTCCTCTTTTCGCTCACGCCACATATTGTTCTTGTTGTTCGTGGTATGATATGTTTAAGTATGTCCCACAATTCTTCTATGCTTCTGTTTTTGAGTTTTGGTTCTTCGTTTTCTATTTGTTTCTTGATAATTTCTTCGTATTCCTTCATTCCTACATATTATTACAAATCTAAAATTCTTGTCACTATTTGGTTTTGAGTTATGACGTCATAGACTTTTATTTTAAATACCGTAAATACGTGTGGCTGAAATTTTTTAACCCAGATTAAGATTTTTCTGTACTACTGTAATAACCCATTGGGTTCTGGTGTAGCATTAGCATTGTAGGACGCGGATTGGGAGTTCCTTGTTGAGCCAATTTGGGAGTTCCTTATTGATAAAGATTTTCCAACTGACTCTGTTGTTTCTAAGCTTATTGAGTGCTGGTTTACCATTGTAGATTACAATTGATAGTTCCTTGTTGCACAAATTTTAATGTTATGTGAACTGAAATTTATTATTTTATAAATTTTTCAGGGCAAAGAAATTTCTAGGTGAATCATCAGGCATGATCTTTTGCACATTTCGCACCTCTTCGCGGGCTATTGCCCCGATTTTTTTGGTGGGAATCTGATATTTTGTGTGCTTACTAATTTTGAAATTTCTTTCAGTGATGTTTAACTTCGCGATTACACCTTGGGATTACCTTCCCAGGTCAAACGTGTATTGTA
Source organism: Othius punctulatus (assembly GCA_951805005.1). Taxonomy (NCBI): domain Eukaryota; kingdom Metazoa; phylum Arthropoda; class Insecta; order Coleoptera; family Staphylinidae; genus Othius; species Othius punctulatus. The sequence goes on from OX638144.1 coordinate 17,782,919, forward strand.
AAAACTCTTTGCTTTTGTGCGTTAAAAAAATAAGTGCAAGTATTCTCAACGTCCAGATTACCTTCTGGCCTCAATAACCGTGTTTAAGTAATTTCATAAGCGAGCCTCTTCCTTGTCTTGTTGACCTGGAGAGGCTCCAACTAAACCAAAAGTGCATAGTAGTGCCGAAAGTTCGGGTTTGGTTGATTTGGATGCCTTTTCCACCCACGCCCAGGCTGCTCCGAAGAGGTACGTCAGATTTCTGGATCTTCGCCAATGCAACTTTAAACGTAAATTCTAAGGTAGGTCTTTTTTGAGAAGAGCTCCAAGACGCCCCACAGTGAGTACCATTTTTGATTACCTCCTCGCAACCAAGGTTTGTCTCCCCCAATTGCGTCAGTATTAGAGCGCCTTTTGTATACTCGGTGTACTGTTTTGTATACCACGAACCTTACTTGTTGTAAGGTATTACCTTACTTGTTGTAAGGTATTACCTTACTTGTTGTAAGGTATTACCTTACTTGTTGTAAGGTATTACCTTACTTGTTGTAAGGTATTACCTTACTTGATGTAAGGTATTACCGTATTTGTTTTAAGGTACTACCTAACTTATTGTAAAGTAGAACCTTACGTGTTGTAAGGTAAAACTTTACTGTTGTAAGCTAGAACCTTACTTGTTATAAGGTTCCTTATAAGCGATCACTTTTTACAGCGGTATTAGAGCGCCTTTGGTACACTCTTTGTACTATTTTTTTACGGTTTTAGGACCTTACATGTTGTAAGATTTCTAATATGCGCATTCTTTCTATAGCGGTATTAGAGCGCCTTTTGTACACGTGTTGTACGGTTACTTTAGAACCTCACTTGTTGTAAGGTTTCTCATATGTGAATTATTTTTATAGCGGTATTAGAGCGCCTTTTGTACACTCGTTGTACTGTTTTTTATGACCCTTTTAGAACCTTACTTGTTGTAAGGTTTTTTTCATGCGCACAAACTTTGGGTTCGCCACCGAAAACGCATTAGGTTAGTAAAAGTGCATCGCTTGAGCGAGTGGGGTTTTTCTTCCAGGTGCGCTCTTTATGTATTTGTGTATTCTCGGCGCCATCCTCGCTATAAGAGATGCACTATAAACGCTTAGCGCTCCAATGCATCACTCGTTTAAGGTGTTCTTAACAACTATGTTTTATATTTTTTATATGTAGTGATGCTACGTGACTTTAGGGTTTTTATCTACAGGTTTTCTATTAATCCACTACGTGCACAAACTGCACACTTAGCCATTTAGTTAGGTAGGAACATTTCTATATAAACTTTGCACTTTAATTAGTGCACACTGTAATATTTCCTACATGAGCATAATAGTGCTACTGGCGAATCTCTCATGTATAAAATAAAAAGATAACTGCATCAATGGATCGGACAGCTTTGTTTGCATCTGCAGGTAATTGGATTTTGCGACCTAAAGAGGGTCATTACAAAAATAAGAGATTCATCAGTATTAATCATTGAATATTTTTCTGCTATGGAAATAAAACTTTCCATTCACAGACAGTACCTATAACTTGTAACGCTTTCCAGATATTCAGAGAGTGACGCTAGTTAAGGTGACGCTTTCCAGATATTCAGAGAGTGACGCAAGTTAAGGTGATGCTGGAAAAATCTGTCTTTTGCATATTTTATATAATATGATAAAAATCAATAGATAAGAATAATTTATAAAAAAAAAAATTATTAAAACTTAAAAGAAAATTCTACGAAATGAATAAAACTACATTGAATTTTAAAATCTCTACAGTACATTACAAAATATTTGAAGATTTGTAAATTTTGTAAAAAAATCTATTTGAAATATGTATATGTACATTTTTTGTTATAGTTTACACATTATTCAATAATTTTTAAATGAAACAAAATCATAGAAAATTTTCTAACAATGATTGATAAAATGTACCAATTATGACATGCATACCAAATCTATGCCGGTCATAATTTCAATATTTTCAGGATGAAAATTCGTCGAATTTTATGAAGAAGAAAAGAATTTTTTTTGAAAATTATGATAACATTTACAAATTGCCCATGCACACCTATGGAGGACCTAATTTACCCTAATAATAGATATGTCAAGATTTTTTTTCTCGTAAAATCCGTTGTAGGTAATTCTACAAGAACAAAAACAAAACTAGATTTCTGGAAATGTTACCATTTCAAAAATTATACCATGCACACTTATATTGTACTTATGTCCCTAATGTTGTACATATATTCAGTGGTAATAAACTTTACTTTACTTTACTTATACCCACACTTATACATACCCAATACATGTCCTTAATGTTGTACATATCTTCAGTGGTAATAAACTTTACTTTACTTTACATTACTTTACTTATACCCACACTTATACATACCCAATACATGTCCTTAATGTTGTACATATCTTCAGTGGTAATAAACTTTACTTTACTTTACTTTACTTTACTTATACCCACACTTATACATACCCAATACATGTTCTTAATGTTGTACATACATATCTTGTACATATCTTCAGTGGTTATAAACTTTACTTTACTTATACCCACACTTATACATACCCAATACATGTCCTTAATGTTGTACATATCTTCAGTGGTAATAAAATGTACTTTAATTTACTTATACCCACACTTATACATACCCAATACATGTCCTTAATGTTGTACATATCTTCAGTGGTAATAAACTTTACTTTACTTTACTTATACCCACACTTATACATACCAATACATGTCCTTCATGTTGTACATATCTTCAGTGGTAATAAACTTTACTTTAATTTACTTATACCCACACTTATACATACCCAATGTTGTACATATCTTCAGTGGTAATAAACTTTACAATACTTTACTTTACTTTACTTATACCCACACTTATACATACCCAATACATGTCCTTAATGTTGTAAATATCTTCAGTGGTAATAAACTTTACTTTACTTTACTTTACTTTACTTATACCCACACTTATACATACCCAATACATGTCGTTAATGTTATACATATCTTCAGTGGTAATAAACTTGACTTTACTTTCGTTACTTTACTTTACTTATACCCACACTTATACATACCCAATACAATTTTCAGGATTGTTTAATTTTTTTTGTCTTAATTTAACAAGAAATTCAAGAAAATTTCGTTAACATGTGGAGGATGGTGTACACATAGGTTGCTGAGTTTGCTGTTGTAATATTGAGCTATGCGAGGGAATTGGTATAGATATAGAAAAATAATAATAATAATAATAAATTCTGATCTGTATGACCCTTTCGTAATTTACCATTTCTAAAATTGTACCATGCACACTTATATACTATTTATGTCCTTAATGTTGTACATATCTTCAGTGGTAATAAACTTAACTTTATTTACTTTACATTACTTATACCCACACTTATACATACCCAATACATGTCCTTAATATTGTACATATCTTCAGTGGTAATAAACTTTACTTTACTTTACTTTACTTTACTTTACTTATACCCACACTTATACATACCCAATACATGTCCTTAATGTTGTACATATTTTCAGTGGTAATAAACTTTACTTTACTTTACTTTGCTTTACTTACACCCGCACTTATACATACCCAATACATGTCCTTAATATTGTACATATCTTCAGTGGTAATAAACTTTACTTTACTTTACTTTACTTTACTTTACTTATACCCACACTTATACATACCCAATACATGTCCTTAATGTTGTACATATTTTCAGTGGTAATAAACTTTACTTTACTTTACTTTGCTTTACTTACACCCGCACTTATACATACCCAATACATGTCCTTAATGTTGTACATATTTTCAGTGGTAATAAACTTTACTTTACTTTACTTTGCTTTACTTACACCCGCACTTATACATACCCAATACATGTCCTTAATATTGTACATATCTTCAGTGGTAATAAACTTTACTTTACTTTACTTTACTTTACTTTACATATACCCACACTTATACATACCCAATACAATTTTAATATTTTCGAGATTGTTTAAATATTTTTTTCTTAATGTAACAAGAAATTCAAGAAAATTTCGATAACATGTGGAGGATGGTGTACACATAAGTTGCTAAATTTGGTGTTGTAATATCAAGCTATGCGAGGGAGTTTCTATAGATATAGAAAAATAATAATTATTATTAGTTCTGATCTGTTCATAAAACGATACATCATTTTTTAATCACAAAGTATTCTCTGAATACGCACAATAAATCATTTCATTTATCTCTGAGTGTCGAGAACATACAAAAACATGATTAATCAAATTTACCAAGTATCCCATCCACATCTAGGCCAGATATCATTTTTTTAATCAGTTAAATTTAACGTAAAAATTAAGAAAATTTCCCAAAAATGATGGATAAAATTTACATGTTGTAGTTTTTTCAAGATATTTTGGTGAAAAATCCGCGAAATTTCACGAACATCCGAGAAAATTATTGAAAAATATTATAATAATAATAAATTCTGATCTATTCATAAAACGTTACATCATTTTTGTATCACAAAGTATTCTCTGAATACGCACAATAAATCATGTCAGTTATCTCTGAGTGTCGAGAACATACAAAAACATGACTGATAAAATTTACTAACTATTCCATCCACATCTAGGCCAGATATCATTTTTTTAATCAGTTCAATTTAACGTAAAAATTAAGAAAATTTCCGAAAAATTATGGATAAAATTTACCAATTGTAGGTATTTCAAGATATTTTGGTGAAAAATCCGCGAAATTTCACGAACATCCCAGAAAATTATTGAAAAATACCCCTACATATATCCAAGTTTTTACATTTGCCGTTTTGGTTTTGTGAAGTTTAATACTGGACGAGTTTGTTTTGTATCGTTCAAGGAATTTATTTCATTCTTGACAGGTGAAATCGACATGTTAGGCTAGTATTTTTTTGACCTGACAATATGACAATGTTACCTGACAATGTGACAATGTGACCAGACAATGTGACAATGTGACCTGACAATGTTTGCAGACGTGACAAGTAATTTACATTTGCTCTATAAATGTAACGTAAAAATTAAGAATATTTCCCAAAATGATAGATAAAATTGACAAGTTGTAGTTATTTCAAGATAGTTTTGTGAAAAATCCGCGAAATTTCGCGAACCTACGAGAAAATTATTGAAAAATATTAAAATAATAAATAATCCTAATCTGTTCATAAAACGTTACATCATTTTTGTATCACAAAGTATTCTCTGAATACGCACAACAAATCATTTCAGTTATCTCTGAGTGTCAAGAACATACAAAAACATTATTAATAAAATTTACTAAGTATTCCATCCACATCTAGGCCACATATCATTTTAATTTTTGTGTATCAGTTGAATTTAACGTAAAAATTATGGAGAAAATTTACTAATTGTAGGTATTTCAAGATATTTTGGTGAAAAATTCGCGAAATTTCATGAACATCCAAGAAAATTATTGAAAAATATACCTACATATATCCAAACTTTTACATTTTGCGTTTTAGTTTTATGAAGTTTCATACGTGACGAGTTTTTTTTTTGTATCGTTCAAGTAATTTGTTTCATTTTTGACAGGTGATATCGACATGTTTGGCAAGCCTTTTTCTTGACCTGACAATGTAACAATGTGACCTTACAAAGTGACAATGTGACCTGACAAAGTGACAATGTGACCTAATAATGTGACCTGACAATGTGGCAATGTGACCTGATAATGTGACAATGTGACCTGTCAATGTTTGCAGACGTGGCAAGTAATTGAATTTTGCTCTATAAAGCTTTTTCACTTGGCAAGAAATTGAAGCGTTTTTGTTTTATGAAGTTTTCATGCTTGACGAGTACTTTTTGTTAAGTTTAAGTCAGTTGTTTCACACATGACAAGTGAATCGACATGTTTGGCAAGTGTTTTCTTCACCTGACAATGTGCTACCAATTATTATTTCTTTTAAAACTTATTAATTAGTAGAACTAAATGACCATACACTTATGCGGAAAATTGATTTTTTTATGAGATACAATGCAATACAACGATTTTTTTTAATAATTATATTGATTATATTTTTTATAATTTATGTAATTTTACTCTTGACTCTTCAATCTTCTGTGAAGTCTTAGAATAAAAATTAAAATGTTATTGAAGTTATACATGTAAGTATACAGGGTAGGTCATATTAATCAATCCACGCAAATAACTCCTAAGGTATGTTCGATAACTAAAATTGACCCTAACAAAAGTTGTATGGCTACGAGGGGGCCATCTGATGATGACCTTAAACTGGACCTTCAAGTTGAATTTCAAGATCATTTCAAGGCCAACTTGAAAATTTTATATGGTAACCCAACTTTATAAATTTTTGCTTTACTTTATTAGCTTGCAATGACCTTGTCAATTCGAGGACATGTTAAAAGTCATCATCAGATGTCACCCTTGTTGCCATACAACCAACTTGAAAATATTAAATGGTAACCCTACTTTTTAAATTTTTATTTTATGCTTTGGCTTGAAATGACCTCGAAAGTCAACTCAAGGTCATGTTAAAAGCCATCACCAGATGGCCTCCTTGTAGCCATACAACTTTTGTTAGTGTCAATTTTTGCTATCGAACATACTTTCGGAGTGATTTGCATGGATTGATTAAGAAGGCCTACCCTGTATACAGGGTGATTCAAATGGTTTTATCCAAACTTAAGGGTATGGTGTGGGATGCTATGCGAAACAAAAAAAAATGTAAATCAACCTGTCTTATATCCTGTTATCTACTTACAGAGGATGTCTTTGTGTTTGTCATTACTCTGTTAAATCAAGTTTTAGCAGGAAATAAGTCAAATAAATTCTAATTTGTCAACAGGAAATAAGTCAAATAAATTTTAATTTGTCAACAGGAAATAAGTGAAATAAATTCTAATTTGTCAACAGGAAATAAGTCGAATAAATTCAAATTTGTTAACAGAACATATTTCAAGCTTGAATTATAGCTGTTTTATAAGTGTGGTAATAATAGGCCCTTTTTGTATGTGAATATGCAAATATGCATTTTTTATATGGCCATTGCAGCGGAAAAGTTACAAGTATTGTAAATTAGACGTGAGTTTATTGGCATTTTTGACTTATTTTAGCATCACCAATAACACTTTAAAGATTGGACCACACCTTGTCTATCACCCTGTATATGTACTTGTATATACTACACGAAATAAGAGCTGCAAAATTTTTAGCTGTCTATGAATTCTCGCAAAACTTTTGTTATAACTTTTGTTAGATGAAGAAATAACCGAAAATGCGATACAATTCCATGAATTCTGACTAAACGTATGTAAATTTGCTGATAATCTAAGGTCTTGCATGTAAAATTATGACTATTCTACGAATTTTGAAGATTTAAAAAACAATAAATTTTAATATTATTATTTGGTACTTACTGGTAAATAATTATTTTAATTTAATTTAAATTTATTATTTATATTTATTAATTTGCTTGACTAGTGTCGTTTAAAAAAAAACAACACAAGTGGCATGATATGTATTTTAATATTTATATATCCTTATCTTATTTTTATGATAATTATTTACAAGACAGACAGACAGACAGACAGACAGCCAGACATACATATGTCTGTTTGAAGTAAAATTTATCTAATAATAATATTTATCTGTCACTTTCAAATATCAAAATTCAAATTTATAGCAAATATTTATCATAAAAATAAGATCAGGATATATAAATATTAAAATACATATCATGTCTCTGATGATAGTTTTTTTAAAGAACCGAAACTAGTCAGGCGAAATAAAATAAATAAATAATAAAATAGAATAAAAATAAATATTTACCAGTACCAAATAATAATATAACAACCTTAAATACATAACTGGTATTTTATGGCTAAATCCTTAAACTTAATAAATTTTTATTACGGAAAACTCAAACGTGGACTTATAGAAAATATAGCGTCATCTTTAGTGTTATATAAATATTATAGTATCATTAATATAATTATTATAATTATTATTATTATATTGTAAAACTACTCAGATGTAATATACACAAAATAATAAATACTAAATTTTCAGACATAACTTTCTAACTTTTGTTCTCATTATTGTTAAAAGGAGGAAAGAAGAAGGTAACTGAAAATCTAAACAATTTCAAGAATTCTGAGTGCTATCCTGTATTTTTTTATACCGTTAGCCCTTGACTCTTCTATGCAAATTGACACAAATGATTAAAATCTTATTCAACTTTTATATACATCAGGAAATAATAATTGGAAAATTCTTAGTTTTCTATGAATTTCAACAAGAATTTTCTAAGGGTTGTTAATCAACTGAAAATGCGAAACACTGCTATAAATTTTAACAAAACAAATGTAAATTTGCTTATAATTTGAACTCTTAGCTATAAATTCTTGACTTTTTTATGTATATTCAAGAATTTTACAGCTAACACTTTAAATTGTCATCCAATTTACATATATGAATGTAATATCTAAAGCTATAAGATAAAGTTTGAAATGAAATTCAAAATAACTGTCTTTTATGAAATGCCACAGGTAAATTTAAAATTACAAAATACCGTCTTCTGCTGTAAAAAACTATTTTTAGAACGTCATTGGTATTTTTTCAATGACTTACCTAATCATAATTTGTTTTAAATGAAAACCCCCACTTTTTCTTCAGTTTTGATCGAAACAACTTTGATTAAAAACATAAATACAGAAGTTATAAAGTTTGTTCCAAACAGACCCATTCGAGATATCTAAAGCATTTTATTTTTGATAAAAATAATATCCTCTTTCTTTCTTTACTTATAAATTTGTGTCTTCTGACGTAAAACGAAATATTTATAACGTCATTGTTGTTTGAGCAACGACTTTATCATAATTTGTTTTAAATGACAACGCCTACTTTTTCTTCTGTTTTGATACCTTTGATTATAAATATAAATACAACAATTAGAAAATTTGTTCCAAACGTCATTAGACTCTGTAGATGGCTAAATATTTTTTTTTAATAAAAATAAAATCCTCGTTGTTCTAAAACATATGTAAATTTGCTAATAATTAAAACTCTTAGCTATAAATTCTAGACTTTTCTATGCATATTTAATAATTATAGCATGATTAAAAACATAAATAAAGAAGTTATAAGGTTTGTTCCAAACTTCATTAGACCCTGTAGATATCTAAAGCATTTTATTTTTGATAAAAATAAAATCCTCTTTCTTTGATTATCAATTTATATCTTCTGATGTAAAACAAAATATTTATAACGTCATTGGTGTTTGAGCAATGACTTCATCATAACTTGTTTTAAATGAAATCCCCCACTTTTTCTTCTATTTTGATAGATGATTTTCTTATAAAAATAAAATCCTCTTTCTTTATTTGATTATCAATTCATGTTTTCTGACGTAAAACAAAATATTTATGATGTCATTGGTGTTTCAGCAATACCTTTATTATAATTTGTTTTAAATGACAACGTCCACTTTTTCTTTTATTTTGATAGATGTTAGCTTTGATTAAAAACATAAATACAGAACTTATGAAATTTGTTCCAAACTTTATTTGACCCTGTAGATATCTAAAGCATTTTATTTTTGATAAAAATAAAATATTCTTTCTTTCTATGATTATCAATTTATGTTTTCTGACTAAAAACAAAATATTTATAACGTCATTAGTGTTTGAGCAATGACATCATTGTAATTTATTTAAAATGTAAACCCCCACATTTTCTTCTATTTTGACAGATGGTAAATTCGACTAAAAAGATAAATACAGTAGTTATACTGTTTGTTTCATACTTTATTAGAACCTGTAGATACTTAAGGCATAGGATTTTTTAAATTGTAGTTTTTTCATTATAAGATTTGTTGATAGAAATAAAATCTTTACGTTGTTTGATTATCAATTTATAAACAATGTAAAAATATTATATTTTATCATCATGCGTAATTATCACAACGTAACGGCTTTCACTATCTAGGCTATATAGATATTAATAGTTATCTATAATATATTAATTTCTTTATTCTGTTTGATTATCATTTACATTACAGACAATGTAAAAAATGTTTTATTTTTATCATTATGAGGAATTATCACAAAATATTGTAAATAGAGTTGTTTTTCAGATATTTTAAATTTAATCTTGATGTTTCTAAAATGAAACTGATGTGCATCTACACCCAAATGCTTTGGCAACGTGACTATGAACAAACTTCAAAAAAGTTTTGATAATTGTTGACTATGAACAAAACTGCAAAAAAGTTTGGTTCATAGTTGATATGAACAAAACTCATAGTTCATAGTTAATTAATAGTTCATAGTTAGTTAGTCAAAACTTCATATTAAAAAAAAATCCTATACAGAGCGTTCAAGAAAGTTTCAACTTTAGCGCTAGATTCTTATACATGACACTCTTAAGATGTAAATCAAATGAGTTTTACAACGTCACTGAAGTGCTTTCTAGGACACAAGCAAATAATTTAACTAGATGTTTTCAAATACCATTATTTGTCATTATTCCGTTTGAAGTAGTTGGAAAAGTTGGACATAACTTTCTTGAACGCTCTGTAGATATGGGCCCAAAAAAAGCTTACTTAAAACGTTACAGGCGAATTTCAAAATTAAGATTAATATCATATGTTCTGAACTCGAATTAGATATTGATTTTTCGTTCGTCAATAAAAGTTATCAACAGAGTTTTACGTTTTCAAAGTTATGAAACATATCTAATATCTGGACCCAAACATGTCTTTTTTTTATTATGCAAAAAACTTAATCATATCTTACTATTAGTAGTAGTTAGTACTTAATAATAAAATACAAACATGTCTAAAGGAACTTTTTTCACAGTTGTAACTGCGTATACAAGTAGCTGGTCTTTAAACTAGCAAACCTTATATCGTTATAAAGAGAAAAAAAATTCTTTTTAAAAAATGTCAAAGCCAACTATTACTACCATTTAAAAAAGTTCGTATTATAACTCAATACCTGTGGTTTTTTTTTTCAAAAAACAAAAGCAAATCTGCATACGCTCTTAAAATGACAACGCTTTCCTCATTTAACAGAATCTCGATGTTTTATGGTTTCCTAGATCAGAATGCTAAAAATGAAAAACAACTCACCCTGTATAAGTCTTGATACATTTTACTGCTATAAACTGAGGATTAACCAGAAGTATAAGTATAAATTTTGCATTAAGTTAAATGGGATTTTCAATATTTAATTTCGGAAAATTGAAATTTTGCCAATCTGTTCAATTATTTCCCAGAAGCCCACAGAAAAAGTTTAGTACATAGTTTTTGTTACATCCTGTATACATTATCTATAGAAGATTAAAGTAATTGTAGAAATAAAAACTTTCAAATTTTCCGGTATAGAAGTAGCAGTTCTAGGTCCTTTGCTTATAAATTCAAAGTACGACAACATTAGGAAAACGTTAATTTATATAAGTCTTATGACATTTTACTGCTACAAACTAAAGATTAACCAGAAGTATAGGTATACATTTTGTATTAAGTTAAACGGGATTTTCAATATTTTATTTCGGAAAATAGAAATTTGCCAATTTGTTCAATTATTTCCCAGAAGCCCACAGAAAAGGTTTAGTACATAGTTTTGGTTTCATCCTCGATACATTATCTATAGTAAAAAAAATGTAGAAAAAAAAACTTTCTAATTTTTCTGTATAGAAGTAGCAGTTCTTGGCCTTTTGCTAATAAATTTAAAGTACGAAAACATTGCGAAAACGTTAATTTATATAAGGCTTGTAACATTTTACTGCTACAAACTGAAGATTAACTAGAAGTATAGGTATAAATTTTGCATTAAGTTAAGCGGGATTTTCAATATTTTATTTCCGAAAATTAAAATTTTGACAATCTGTTCAATTATTTCCTAGAAGCCCACAGAAAAAGTTTAGTACATAGTTTTTGTTACATCCTGTATACATTATCTATAGTAGATAGAAGTAAATGTAGAAATAAAAACTTTCTAATTTTTCGGTATAGAAGTAGCAGTTCTAAGTCCTTTGCTTATAAATTTAAAGTACGAAAACATTAGTAAAACGTTAATTTATATAAGTCTTGTAACATTTTACTGCTACAAACTGAATAATAACCAGAAGTATAGGTATAAATTTTGTATTAAGTTAAACGGGATTTTCAATATTTTATTTCGGAAAATTGAAATTTGACAATTTGTTTAAATATTTCCCGGAAGCTCACAGAAAAAGTTTCGTACATTATATTTGTTACATCCTGTATACATTATGTATAGTAGAGATAGTTATCATTAAAAGATAAACACATCGGGGTACCTAAACTTTTTTCCAGGAGGGTAACGTCATAAAAACGGACCGAAAAATTAGCAACTTTTTTTTCAGATTTACTAGTAGGAATACAATTTTGTTAATTTTTTGGTCAGTTTTCATGAAGTCGTCCTCCTGGCAAAAAGTCTGGATATTCCTGTATGCTTATCGTTTAATGATAACAAAATAAATGATGGCACTGTGAAAATATATCATATAACCGCAAGTTTAACTATCTATGAAAATGCAGTGCAATCAAAACTGAGTACACAAAATGGAACAAATTACCGCTGCAACAACAAAATATCGTATAATCAACGGTGTAATTGCGGGCAATAATAATGCAAAAATGCAATATTAAGGTACGAAATGTATAATAAATATTTGTATGCCTGAGCTTGAACTCGAGTCACAGAAAAATAACACGTTATAAACAAAAAAAAAAGTATTTGACTGATGTATATATATATATATATATGACTTCATTGTCAATTTCTCCAAAACTGACGTATCAATATCAATGCTATTTATCACTGATAGTAACCGATATGTTGGTATTTAATGTATTTGATTGTTTTAATATCCTATACGTGGTTCTTGCGATATTTGCATTTTACTGTGAGCATGTGTTTTTCATTGATATTTTCCAATATTGATATGATTTCATTGGCAATTTATCAAAAACTGACGTATCAATATCAATGCAATTTAACACTGATATTCAGTGATACGTAAGTAATCATTGTATAGAATTGAATTAATATCCAATGCGTGGGTTTTGCGATATTTGCTTTTTACTGTGAGCTTGTATTTTCCATTGATATTATCTAATATTGATTTGATTTTATTAGCGATTTCTTCAAAACTAGAGTATCAATATAATTGCAATTTATCTCTCATATTCAATGGAATGTTCCTATTTCACTTATTTGATTAGATTTATATCCAATGGATAATTCTTGAGATATTTTTGTTTTACTGTGAGCATGTACTTTTCATTGATAATTTCAAATATTGATGTGACTATTGATGTGGCGATATCTCAAAAACTAGTGTATCAATATCAATGCAATTTATTACTGATATTCAGGTATATATTGGTATTTAACGAATTTAATTGGATTATCATCCAATGGGTGGTTCTTTAGATATTATTTTTTTACTGTGAGCATGTGTTTTCCATTGATATTTTCAAATATTGATATGACTTCATTGGCGATTTCTTTAAAACTAGCGTATCAATATAAATTCAATTTATCACTGATAGTCAGCGATATATTGGTATTTCACTTATTTAATTGGATTTATATCCAATTGATGATTCTTGAGATATTTTTATTTTACTGTGAGCATGTACTTTTCATTGATAATTTCAAATATTGATGTGACTATTGATGTGGCGATATCTAAAAAACTAGTGTATCAATATCAAAGAAATTTATTACTGATATTTAATTACATATTGGTATCTAACGAATTTAATTGGATTATCATCCAATGGGTGGTTCTTTAGATATTATCTTCTTACTATGAGCATGTGTTTTCCATTGATATTTTCAAATATTAATATGACTTCATTGGCGATTTCATCAAAACTAGCGTATCAATATAAATGCAATTTATTACTGATAGTCAGTGATATATTAGTATTTAACTTAATTAATTGGATTTATATCCAATGGATAATTCTTGAAATATTTGCTATTTACTTATTTACTGGAAGCATGTTTTTGTCCATTGATATTATCTAATATTGATTTGACTTAATTGGCGATTTCTTCAAAAGTAGCCTATCATTATAAATGCAATTTATCACTTATATTCAGTGATATATTGGTATTTAACTTATTTAATTGGATTTATATCCAATGGATGATTCTGTAGATATTATCTTTTTACTCTGAGCATGTGTTTTCCATTGATATTTTCAAATATTGATATGATTTCATTGGCAATTTATCAAAAAACTGACATTTCTTCAATATCAATGCAATTTATCACTGATATTCAGTGATACGTAAGTAATTAATGTATAGAATTGTATTAATATCCAATGCGTGGTTTTTGCGATATTTGCTTTTTACTGTGAGCATGTGTTTTCCATTGATATTTTCTAATACTGAGATGATTTCATTGGCGATTTCTTCAAAACTAGCGTATAAATATGATTGCAATTTATCTCTGATATTTAGTGATATATTAGCTTTAAACTTATTTAATTGGATTTATATCCAAATGATGCTTCTTGAGATATTTTTGGTTTACTGTGAGCATGTACTTTTCATTGATAATTTCAAATATTGATATGACTATTGATGTGGCGATATCTCAAAAACTAGTGTATCAATATCAGTGCAATTTATTATTTATATTTAGTTATATATTGGTATCTGACAAATTTATTTGCATTATCATTCAATGGGTGGTTCATTAGATATTATCTTTTTACTGTGAGTATGTGTTTTCAATTGATATTTTCAAATATTGATATGACTTCATTAGCGATTTCTCCAAAACTGACGGATAAATATCAATACAATTTGTCACTGTTAGTCAGCGATATGTTGGTATTTAATGTATAGAATTGTATTAATATCCAATAGGTGGTTCTTTAGATATTATCTTTTTACTGTGAGCATGTGTTTTACATTGATATTTTCAAATATTGATATGACTTCATTAACGATTTCTTAAAAACTAGTGTATCAATATAAATGCAATTTATCACTGATATTCAGTGATATATTGGTATTTAACTTATTTAATTGGATTTATATCCAATGGGTGATTCTGTAGATATTATCTTTTTACTCTGAGCGTGTGTTTTCTATTGATATTTTC
Organism: Othius punctulatus; assembly: GCA_951805005.1. Lineage (NCBI taxonomy): Eukaryota > Metazoa > Arthropoda > Insecta > Coleoptera > Staphylinidae > Othius > Othius punctulatus. Next base: position 17,798,112 of record OX638144.1, read on the forward strand.
AAATATTCATATGATTTCGTTGGCAATTTATCAAAAACTGACGTATCAATATCAATCAAATTTATCACTGATATTTAGTGATACGTAGGTAATTAATGTATAGAATTGTATTAATATCCAATGCGTGATTTTTGCGATATTTGCTTTTTACTGTGAGCATGTGTATTCCATTGATATTTTCTAATATTGATATGACTTCATTGGCGATTTCTTCAAAACTAGCGTGTCAATATAAATGCAATTTATCACTAATAGTCAGTGATATATTGGTATTCATTTATTTAATTGGATTTGTATCCAATAAATGATTCTTGAGATATTTTTGTTTTACTGTGAGCATGTACTTTACATTGATAATTTCAAATATTGATGTGACTATTGATTTGGCGATATCTCAAAAACTAGTGTATCAATTTAAATGCAATTTATTTCTGATATTTAGTTATATATTGGTATCTAACGAATTTAATTGGATTATCATCCAATGGGTTGTTCTTCAGATATTATCTTCTTACTGTGAGCATGTGTTTTCCATTGATATTTTAAAATATTGATATGACTTCATTGGCGATTTCTTCAAAACTAGCGTATTAATGTAAACTCAATTCATCACTGATAGTCAGTGATATATTGGTATTTAAATTATTCAATTGGATTTATATCTAATGGATTATTCTTGAGATATTAGGTATTTACTGTCAGCATGTGTTTTCCATTGATATTATCTAATATTAATATGATTTTATTAGCGATTTCTACAAAACTAGCGTATCAATATAATTGCAATTTATCTCTGATATTCAGTAATATATTGGTATTTAACTTGTTTAATTGGATTTATATCCAAAGGATGATTCTTGAGATATTTTTGTTTTACTGTAAATATTGATGTGACTATTGATGTGGCGATATCTCAAAAACTAGTGTATCAATATCAGTGCAATTTATTACTTATATTTAGTTTTATATTGGTATCTAACGGATTTAATTGGATTATTATCCAATGGGTGGTTCTTTAGATATTATCTTTTTACTATGAGCATGTGTTTTTCATTGATATTTTCAAATATTGATATGACTTCATTAACGATTTCTTAAAAACTAGTGTATCAATATAAATGCAATTTATCACTCATATTCAGTGATATATTGGTATTTAACTTATTTAATTGGATTTATATCTAATGGGTGATTCTGTAGATTTTATGTTTTTACTCTGAGCGTGTGTTTTCTATTTATATTTTCATATATTGATATGATTTCATTGGCAATTTATCAAAAACTAACGTATCTATATCAATGCAATTTATCACTGATATTCAGTGATACGTAAGTAAATAGCGTATAGAATTGTATTAATATCCAATGCGTGTTTTTTGCGATATTTGCTTTTTACTGTGAGCATGTGTTTCCCAGCATATACTTTTCATTGATAATTTCAAATATTGATATGACTATTGGTGTGGCGATATCTCAAAAACTTGTGTATCAATATCAGTGCAATTTATTACTTATATTTAGTTATATATTGGTTTCGGACGAATTTATTTGGATCATTCAATGGTCGGTTCTTCAGATGTACTTGCTTTAGAACTTTTGAACATTTTGAACATTTTGCGCGATCCAATAGAACCTGTACAAATGGAATGAAATGCTGAAAAAAAAAACACCGAATTTTCAAAATAACTGATATTTTAGTGGTTTGTTTTGTACTGTTTTGTAGAAAACTATTCTGTCTAGTGCGCTGTCATGTAAAATTTTGAATGACATGCATAGCTATTACTTGTAATGTACTAATAATGATAATGTGCTGTAAAATATGATAGTATGTGATAATAATAATAACAGTTTTAAAATAATAATAATAATATGCTTTCTCCTCCTTTATTCAATATTTTGAGATTTGTTTCTACATGTTGATCTAACATGCCTGCAGTAACAGTCCCATAAGGTCGCGGGACTCCTTGAATAATATAATATATCTGGTGTGTGCCAGAATGACGAATTCAAATGAGATTGCATGAGCTGTAATAGTTCGCTGCATATTTTATTTGTAGTTTACTAAGAATGGTTTAGTTTTCAGAAGATCGGTTATTATATGTAATTACTTACTATAACTTCCGTATGATAAAGGATAAGGAAACAGACTGGCTAGCATCCAAATTGTATTGATTTTACGTTTGAATTAATAACTTATCTGTTGATTAACTTTTATCGCGGTCGATATTGCGTGTGTCACCGCATTATTTTATTTATAGTATTGCTTACCTTTAATCCGCAAATTTTGTTATTGATCATTCGATCCTCCCACACGCGTGGATCTCCATTTCAATTGCTGCACTTGAATTGGCTTGATTAAGCATGTGACGTTTCGTCCACTTTGACCACAACGGTATTGTGCAATCCGGCGCGATCAATTGTTTACCACGTCGACTGGGTTCTTTTTTGGGTGTTTGCGGGGCACTCGGTTTCCAAACAATGCACGTCTCGATCCACCTACGGTCCGATCAGGCGGTCAAGCGGCCGCTGGCGGGGGCGGTGGACGCGCCTGGCTCTCCAGGTCACCAAGGGTTCCTCCTCCTTCTGCTGCTTGTCGTCGCGACGCTCGTAACAAACGTCGTCAGCCACCATCGGGCGCCTCTTGCCGCCCCCGTGTGCCGCCTCCCGCCGCTCCGGAGGGTTATTGATCGGGATTCTTTTACGCCCACGCACGCCTCTGTACTTCCAATTCCAGAGTAGGGTCCTTCGCCCTGTCGATGTCCTCCACCGATTTACCGACCACCCCGAAGAACGTGGAATGCACGTCGATTGCAGGTGCGTTTTGCGTTGTGCGACTTGAAATCAGCGAATATCGCGCTGATATCGCACTACGCACGTACAGGCGCCGACTAGTTGTCCTAATTGATAGCAGAGGACGCCACGTTCCACAGCTAATTATTTCGGCGAACGATTTTCTACAATTCAATCATTAATTATTTCGAACTGTTAATTCCTCGTCGCTCTACAAACAACAATTACCACATTAAAGAACAGTCAGTTAGGAAAATTTTAAAAAAAGCAGATCAATACTGAGAAGAACAAATTTATAGCCAATATATTACTTCTCTGACTGGACAAAGAGAAAACAAGAACAGCAATTCTGAGGAACGCCAAACATCTCAAGGGATCTAACATATGGGTTGACCAGGTTTAGAAGACGAACTCGAAAAAATCCCTAAGCATGACATTAAGCTACTAATAGGAGATTGCAAAGCGAAAATAGGAAGAGAAAATATGCTTAAGCCAGTAATACGCAAGGTTAGTAAACATAAAGAAACAAATGAGAATGGTATGAGGCTAATAGAGTTTGCGGCTACGAACAAAACGGTGATAAAAAGTACGTTTTTTCGGAAAAAAGGTATATACAAAGGCACGTGGATGGTACCAAACGGCATGTACACAAACCAAATAGATCACGTGCTGATAGAGAAGAAACATGCAGCGCTCATACAAGACATCAGAAGCATGAGAGGCCCAAATATAGACTCTGATCATTTTATGGTCATGATAATACTCAAAATAAATACGCATACTGGAAATAAAACAAACAAATAGGTCGAGCCGGAAACACAAATCGAGCGGAATGGAAAAACTATCCAAGAGGATTGAGAAACAATACGAAACTTTAGACATCACGCGGACTAAGACTGAGGAAAGATGGAAGATACAGGAGTCAGTCAAATTGATAGAACGTGCCGAACGAAGAAAAAGAAGAAATGGTTCGATGCGGAATGCGAAAATTTAGTCAAGCAAAAGAACAACGCGAGAGCAATATGGCTGCAGGAAAACACACGAGCTAACAAACACATCTATAAAGATCTTAGATGCCAACAAAAACAAGTGTGCAGAAGAAAAAAACGAGAAGACAACGAAGAGAGAATAGAACAAATAAAGGAGCATTACAGACACAAACAGATTCGAAAGTTGTACCAAAAAGTAAAGAGAGAAAAAACAGGATACACGACAAAACCTATATACGTCAGCAATAAAGCCGGGGAACTGACGGGAGAGCTGGAAGAGAAATTAAAGATATGGGAAGAGTACTTTGTAGATGTGTTAAATGTAGAAACGAAACTTTCTGAAAATAACGAAGATAGAAATACGGAAGCGAGAAATGTAGCTGAAGTGCAACTTTGACTTTAACTAACCTTTAAAACAACAAAAGTCTCGGGCACAATGAAATAACTGCAGAAATGCTAAAAACGGGGGCCCAAAACTTCCAGAAGAAATTTATGAATTACTTAAGACGGTGTAGAAGAAAGAAAAAATACCGGCAGACTGGAGAAAAGCAGTAATACAACCAATATTCAAAAAAGGAGACCCATTGGAGTGCAAAAATTACCGAGGAATCGCTTTATTGGATGCGATATACAAGATATTTGCATTAATACTGAAAAATCAGCTCACTCAAAAAATATAACAGGCGAATACCAATTCGCATTTAGACCTAATAGATCTGTAACCGATCAAATTTTTACTCTTAAAGAAATACAGAGAAACTGCTGCGAGTATCCTCTATTTGTACTATTCATAGATTTCAAACAAGCATGTGATTCTGTAAACCGTCCAGAAATGTACAGAGCATTTAGGATATTGAAAGTACCGGAAAAAATAGTTAAACTGGTTGAAATGACTCTTATAGACACAACATACACAATTAGAGTGAAAGGCACGCAAACAAATACTTTGAGGATCAACAACGCGCTGAGACAAGGAGATCCATTATCATGTTCGCTGTTCAATTTGATGCTGGAAATAGTTATAAGAAGAGGGGGCTTTAATAGAAATAAATTGATATACAGTGAAGAGCATCAGTGCATAGCTTATGCAGATGACTTAACAGTTATTGCAAAATCTAGAAAATAGTTGATCAGAACAATCAGAAAACTAGAAAAGGGAGCAAACATTTTAGGATTACGTATAAATCAAGAGAAAACAAAGTACATGATGCTAGCAAATTCAGGAGAAACTGAAAGTGAACTAACAGTCGAATGTAATGGGTAAGTGTACAATTTTGACTACGTGAATAAGTTCACATTTATAGGTGTGACCATTAATGAAAAGGAATAGAGGAAGAAGAGGTACGAGCTAGGATATCAAAATGGAACAAAGTTATTGGAATGCTCTGATCTGGCCCATATCGGAGTAACAGGGATGCCAGAAACGGACAGCGAGACAGATCCGTTGAATATCCCTTTCGTGTGTGTCTGCCTAATATGTTCAAAAAGTCAATAGTTTTGAAGAAGCTATTGTGCTATTACAGGGAGTAAATGCTATGAAATTAATATTAAAGTGAGTACTGTTATCCCTTCAATAATGAAGGATATGATGAGATGTGTCCTATTTTCATTTATTACGGGATACAGCTAATGAAAGTTCAACTTAGAATGTGAATCTGCATACGTCATTTCATTTTGCACACCTGTTACAAAACACTATAAATTCTGTAACCTTAACACCATGCGGGTAGAATAAGGACTTGATTTTGATAATAATAAAAAAAAAACAATGAAGTATCAATGAAGGAACTATGAACAAACAGAAGATGGAAAAAAATAATATGATGAACAAAGGAAAACCATAAACACGCACTGAAGAAAAATACACAACGAGGAAATGATCAGAAATAGGAAAGATAAGAAATCAATTTCAAAAGATTATGAATTGGCAATAAACTAATGATAAACATAAGATAGAAAAATTTAATATGATGAAGAAAGAACAATCATAAAAACGTACTAAATAAAAAAACACAATGAGGAAATGATGGAAGAAATAGATGATAATTACAAAATTATCCTGATAAGAAATCAATTTCAAGGAATTATACGAGAAAGAAAGCGTTTTCAGTCAAACACATTATTGTGTGAGTTGATGAATTCTCAAATGGATGGAGCAAATACTTAAATCAAATATTGAAATGAGAAAATAAGGCCGAAAACTGGACATGGAAGTATAACTGGAAGACAAGCCAGCGTCAGAAAGACGAAAATTATCCAAGCAAACAACAAATGGTATTAGTAAAGGCCCATTCATAGATTTCTTATGCGACGCAACGCTGCGCTGAGACAATGATATCGCTATGAGCATTTTAATAGCGTTAATTCGCTGTTAAAAATGCCTATAGCGATAGCATTGTCACAGCGTAGAGTTGCGTCGCGTAAGAAATCTATGAACGAGCCTTAAGAAAACCAAAAATAACTAAAAACAAGTCCACAATTATATGATAGGAAACAACTTTATGAACCGTTAAGAGAACTTGGCATTAGTAATACGTTGTTGAAAATGATAATATTAACGTTGCAAGGAATAAATTAGAAGCATTGCTTGAATAGATAATGGAACATTAGATGTACGTTGCAAGGAATAAAAAGCATGCCTTGAATAGATAATGGTACATCAGATGAACGTTGCAAGGAATTAAAAGCATGGCTTTAATTGATAAAGGAACATCAGATAAACGTGGCAAGGAATAAAAAGCATTGCTTGAATAGATAATGAATCATCAGATGAATTATAAATCAAAGAAGGATGTAGAGAGGCGCAGGAGAAACGATCAACTTCGAAAAAGTCATAAGAGACGCGAAGATTAACAAAACAAAGATTTTATACCAAACAAGGGAGTAATGTCTGACAATCTTAAATGATCTTGTAATACTGGCAAGTAATAGTGAAGAATTTTTTAAAAAGTAAAGAAAGGATTGAAGGATAAGACAAGAAATATAAGTGTATTGATAAATGAAGATAAGATGAAAATGACATGGTCTCGCGGACAAAGAATTTAAAAAGGGAAGTAGAAATAGAATGAGGGGAAGAATATGTGTTTGAAGAAGTGGACAGATTTACTTACTTGGGATCTCTAATTACAAGAACACCAAATCAAAATTCTTACAAGCGATACAAGCAGTGCTAATGACTGGAAATCATTAGCACTTAATATTGCTCTGCAATAGCCGAAACTAGTCTGGTGAAGAAGAAATAATAAAAATAATAAAAACAACATAAATCAAGAAAGATCTTTATATTTAAATACTACCAGTAAGTACTCCTGATACAGAAGATTCTGGATTCTGATGGTGATGTAAATGAAATTTTTACGTGGTCTCGATCTTCTGAATAAAACAATTTTCTCATGTTGATACTTGATTCTGATGTTGATGTTGATGTTGATGAATTTTTGCGTGTTCTCGATCTTCTGTATAAAACAATTTTCTCATGTTCATTAATGTTGATGAAATTTGTACGTGTTTCTGATATTTTGTATAAACAATTTTTAGATGTTATTGAAACTTTTGCGTGTTCTCGTTTTATTTTATATAATACTATTTTCTGATGTTGTACTCGATTCTGATGCTGATGTTGAAGGAATTTTTTCATGTCATTGAGCGTCTGTATAAAACGTTTTTATGATATTGATACTCGATACTGATGTTGATGGTGATACTCGTTTTTCTGATCTTGATACAAAATTTGGATTGACTAATGTTAATAAAAAAAAATGGATTTACTGATCCTACAGTAGGATATTAATTTTATGGTGGTGATAACTGTATTTGTGTGCAGTAGAAAGATGAGTTTTGGTATCTACTACACCCAAATACAAAATGAGTGGATAAGTTTTGAAGTGAACCTCCTCAAGTCTAAGTACTAAAACTCACATTTATCAAACGTTTATTTAAAAAATGAATTTGTTAACACTTAATATAAATATAAAAATAAATATATCGGCTGCCGAAGGGCCGAGGAGACGATTTGCGCTTAATTTATTTTTAGATAGGTTTACAAATTGTGCACATACACTGCTTGTATTTAAAAAAAAAAACGTTTTTTAGATCCAGATAACGTCTAACAGCGTTATTCATAAAAAAATTATATGTAAAAAAAATCGTTTTTCAGATCCAGATAACGTCTAACAGCGTTATTCATAAAAAAATTATATGTAAAAAAAATCGTTTTTCAGATCCAGATAACGTCTAACAGCGTTATTCATAAAAATTTTATAATAAAAAAAACGTTTTTCAGATCCAGATAAAATCTATCAGCGTTATTCATAAATATTTTATGTTACAAAAAACGTTTTTCAGGTCCAGATAACGTCTAACAGCATTATTCATCACAATTTAAATCATGGTTTAGCGGTGGTTTTGCGGTGTTTTACAAAGGGTTACCATGGTTACTAAGAATAAACCACCGTTAAACCGCGGCTTAAATTTTAAACACTGCAAAAGATAACAATAAAATTATATAGATACAGAAAATTCTTTGAATATTATTAATAATTACATGGATATGAAATTGTAAGTGTAAATATAATGAGCAACAAATACAAAGCATTTAATTATTTTTTCAGATCATGCCAATTGGTCGTATTGCAAATAAATTAATGCTGTATACATTTCTTTATCTTCAAGAAACAAGACAAAAACAGTTAAAGCAACATTTAAAATGGTTATTTATTTATTAATTATACATTTAGTTAAATTATTGTTAATTACGATAAATTTATTTGCAATGTACACTATTTATATTACACAAAACAAATTTTATTTGTAATCATCTCAGTACAATAATAACAATAATATATAAATTTAAAAAAAACTGTACTTCCTTAATTTTGTTAAAGGAAACCAAATTAAGGAAGTACAGATTTTTTAATATAAATTGGCAACTTTAATATGAGAAGTGTAAGAAATAATATTTAACTCAGTATCGTTTTTGGAAGGGTAAACAGTACTATAGTATGCGCCAGTATAAACAGAACTGAAGTTTAGACAACTTAAACTTAAGCACTGTTTATTCTGACGTGTACTGTATTGAAAAAATTAGATTTAATAAAAATGTATTATGCACATAAGTGCAGTTTAGCAGTAAATAAGAACTCTTTATACATTTATAGACATATATTTTTTGAAAAAATATATATACAGGGTGTTCACATGACGTAGGGTCACTATTTTCAGAGATTGGAAGTAATTTAGGGTATCGTTATCAATGTTAATTTACACTACGGCTTGAATATACATTTCTGAGATTTTTCAAAAATGAGTTTTAGAACAGAACTTGACTGGAATTTTGATTTTAAAACATAAGTTTGTAGAACATAACTTGATTAGTTTTTTTTTTCAAAAATGCTCTAGAGAACACAACTTGATTGAAGTTATTGTTTCAAACATACTCTGTACAACTGTACTTGACTGGAGTTTCTATTGTCAGTTTTTTTTTGTAGAACATAACATGATAAAAGAATTTTTCAAAAAGGCGTAAAGAACATAACTTGATTGGAGTTCTTTTTAATGCGCCGTAGAACAGAACTTGCCAGGAATTTTTATTGTAAAACATGTTCTGTAGAATATAACTTGATTCATTTTGTTTTCAAAAATGCGCTAGAGAACATAACTTGATTGAAGTTATTGTTTCAAACACACGTTGTAGAACAGTACTTGACTGGAGTTTCTATTGTCAAAAAATAGTCTGTAAAACATAACATGATTAGAGTATTTTTTCAAAATTGCGCAAAGGACATAACTTGATTGAAGTTGTTTTTTCAAAAATACACTGTAGAACAGAACTTGACTGGAGTTTTTGTTGTAAAAAAATGTTCTGTGGAACATAACTTGATTGGAGTTGGTTCCGAAACATAAAAAACATGACTTGATTACTGTTTTTTTTTTCAAAAATGCGATTGGACTTGATTGAAGTTTTTTTACTTTGCATTTTCAAGCGAAATAGTGACCTTACGCCATATAACTTCTTGTATAGTAGATTTTTGGGTCATTCCCAAAAAGTCTCTTCCCACTTTTAATGGTAATTGTTCTGCAAAAAATATACAGGTACTGATCACATAAACGCTCCACGCACTTCTACGCAAATCTCTCTTAGAACGTACATTTTGCGCACATCCTTGTACAATTCTCGTAATCTTTGGTGAACCGTGAACTAGAGGATCGCGATTGTTGGTCCTGATTTTCGCTCTTTAAGGGCTCCTGGTGAGTGTGTTAATCCTTATCCTAAAGTGAACCGTTTTGAGTCATTGGACTCCGCAGTGACTGAATCGCATTGAAAGACTCAGTACTGCCTCCTGAAGGGGGCCTTCTCATATGCTGCCCTCCTGTCCCACTCCTCTTTGATTATCTGGAAGAAGCTGTACACCACCATCCACATGTATATGTAGACAACTGCAAGAATACGAGAAGAAAACTTAAAGAACTTAAAGATTGCTATTGCACTCCTCACCAAAATTGCAAAAATGCGAGGTCTTAATGCGTAAGGAGAGTCTAAATAATTATTTTGAAACAGTCAAAAACGCTAACGATGTAGTTGGGAAAATAAAACCAGCTGCCTAACACCCTAAATGTTGCTGTACATCTAAACTTTTTCATGAGTAATAATAGTATAATCAGTGTATAAGTATAAGTAATAGTATAATAGTAGTTGCCTATCTATACTATCAATATACTAGCCACTTTAAGTGTTTTGAGTTTTGACCTTTAACTTTAAATTAAAGTGAAGTGTAGATAAAACGTCTATTTTACCCGGATATATTATAACTATGTATTTAAATCACAAAACACTCATGTTTTAAAGCTCATAAAACACTCGAGTTTTAAAACTCATAAAACACTCGTGTTTTAAAACAAATGAAACTCTCGTACTTAGTGAAGGGTAATATGTAAACTCATAAACCCATTATGTGAATTCATAAAACACACCTGTGTTAAAGCTCATACAACACTCGTGTTTAGTACTCATAAAACATCCTTGTACTTATAAAAACTCATAACACACTGTTTTAAAACTCATAAAACACTTATGTTTTAAAACTAATAAAACTCTCGTGTTAAATGAAGGGAATTATGTATGAGTTTTTACCTTTGAATTTAAATTAAAGTGAAGTGTGGATAAAACGTCGTATTTCATCTGGAAATATTCTAACTATGTTTTTTATAAAATCATAAAACACTGGTGTTTTAAAGTTTATAAAACACTCGAGTTTTAAAACTCAAAAAATACTCGTGTTTTAAAACAAATGAAACTCTCGTATTTAATGACGGGAATTATGTAAACTCATAAACTCATTATGTAAATTCATAAAAACACTCGTGTGTTAAAGCTCATACAACACTAGTGTTTAGTACTCATAAAACATCCTTGTACTCATAAAAACTCATAAAACACTGTTTTAAAACTCACAAGACACTTGTGTTTTAAAACTAATAAAACTCTCGTGTTTATTGAAGGGAATTAGGTATAAGTTTTGACCTTTGAATTTAAATTAAAGTGAAGTGTAGGTAAAACGTCGTATTTCACCCGATATAATATAACTATGTTTTTCATAAAATCATGAAACACTCGTGTTTTAAAGTTCATAAAACACTCCAGTTTTCAAGCTCATAAAACACTCATGTTTTAAAACAAATGAAACTCTTGTATTTAATTAAGGGAATTATGTAAACTCGTAAACTCATTATGAAAATTCACAAAACACTCGTGTGTTAAAGCTCATACAACACTAGTGTTTAGTACTCATAAAACATCCTTGTACTCATAAAAACTCGTAAAATACTGTTTTAAAACTCACAAAACACTTGTGTTTTAAAACTAATAAAACTCTCGTGTTTAATGAAGGGAATTATGTATGAGTTTTGACCTTTAAATTTAAATTAAAGTGAAGTGTAGATAAAAGGTCGTATTCACACGGATATATTATAACTATGTTTTTCATAATATCATAAAACACTCGAGTTTTAAAACTCATAAAACACTCGTGTTTTAAAACCAATGAAACTCTCGTATTTAATGAAAATAATTATGTAAACTCATAAACTCATTATGTAAATTCATAAAACACTCTTGTGTTAAAGCTCATACAACACTCGTGTTTAGTACTCATAAAACATCCTTGTTTTAAAACTCATACAACACTCATATTTTAAAACTCATAAAACACTTGTGTTTTAAAACTAATAAAAGTCTAGTGATTAATGAAGGGAATTATGTATAAGTTTTGAACTTTAAATTTAAATTTAATTGAAATATAGATAAAACGTAGTATTTCACCAGAATATATTGTAACTATGTTTTCATAAACTCATAAAACACTCGTGTTTTAAAGTTCATAAAACACTCGAGACTTAAAACTCATAAAACATTTCATTTGTTTTAAAACTAATGAAACTCTCGTATTTAATAAAAAGAATTATGTAAACTCATAAACTCATTATGTAAATTCATAAAACACTCGTGTGTTAAAGCTCATACAACACTAGTGTTTAGTACTCATAAAACATCCTTGTTTTAAAACTCATAAAACACTCGTGTTTTAAAACTCATAGAACGCTTGTATTTTAAAACTAATAAAACTCTCGTGTCTAATGAAGGGAATTATGTATGAGTTTTGACCTTCAAATTTAAATCAAAGTAAAGTGTAGATAAAACGTCGTATTTCACCCGGATATATTATAACTATGTTTTTCATAAAATCATAAAATACTCGTATTTTAAAGTTCATAAAACACTCGAGTTTTAAAACTCATAAAACACCCGTGTTTTAAAACAAATTAAACTCGTATTTAATGAAGGGAATTATGTAAACTCATAAACTCATTATGTGAATTCATAAAACACTCGTGTGTTCTCGTTTTCGTGTGAACTCATAAAATATCTATGTTTTAAAACTTATAAAACACTCGTGTTTTAAAACTGATAACACACTCGTGTGTGGGAATTATATATCCTTAGCGGAAATAGCAAATGATTATTTAACACTGACCGAAAAAACTTGTTATTCTTTTGATCATAAACCACACAAACATTAACGCTTTTCTTGAATACTTACCAACTGACAAGAGTCCGACGACTAGCCATATCGTCCCATTAAAGCTATCGCCGTCTACGTAGAAATTGATGGCGGTGTAAAGAACAGAAACTAGGAGTCCGATGGCCAGCATTATGCCCAACATCACCCAAGGCATCATCAAGTACATATTTCTCTGCGGAATACAAAACCAAAATCATGCATTTGGATAGTTGTGCTAGTTCATAATTAGCGAAATTTGAAACTTCGCGACGAATAAACTTTAGTTAAATGTTTAATGTTGCCGTTGAAATGTGCACATAAATTTTAATCTGGAGACTTACAGAAGTTTATAATTAATGAAATTTTAACTTCAACGCATCAAATAAACGTTTATTAAAATTTATGTGTTGCAGTTGAAATATGAAAATAAATTTTAATAAAAGCGCTAATGCACATAGATAACTTTGCACTAAGCCCAAAAACAAAACCAAAATAAATTTTAATAACTGAAAATAAATGAAATGACATTTTCTCATTACAATTCTGATTAATTCATTTATTTAATTTTTTAATTTTTTTTTCTCAAGATTTATTTACTCACTTTTCAAGAATACAAAATCGTGTCATTATAATTAAGAGTATTGAAATGTTGTGAAACAACTCATAAAATTTATTCGGTAAGTATAATATTAATAAATTATTATAATATTTACAGGTAAGTTTAATAATAAAACTTATAAAATACCTGAAATTATACCCATATAATATTATGAAAAATGATGTTGAAGTTGTATAATTTTAAAATGCATTTAATGGCTGTACCTACAAAATGTGATTACATGATGAATTCTAAAATGCAACAACATAATTTTGCAGCAGTAAATATTCATTTCCAAATAAACATCATCTGTATTGTTACTGAAACAATTCAAGGACACGTTGAACTCTCAGAGTTAAACTTGAGATGATTTGCATGCCAATATTTACGCTACAGGCTTAATAATGTGCCAAAGGTGATATTATTTTGTTCGATGACTAAACGCGTTTATTTTTACAGGTTTTGTGCACTTAAAGTTCGCATGTGCTGTCTATTAATAAACGTGTTTTCCTCGCTGGGAAAAATGACCCAATTCCATTGGGGTTTGGCAATCTGGTTGCAAGCAACGCTCAAACGGAACGATACGCGAAAAAAATATTAGGTAATTTTTGTGGCCAGCTATAAACAATGATTTGGCAATTAAAAAATTATCAATGAGCTTTGCTTACCAGTAGAAGCAAAGTTTGCAGTATTATAAAGGAAGTAAGACAACAAATTAATTGGTTGTATACAAAACAGTAGCAAAATATTGTCAAACATGTATGTCTAATTAATGAAACGGGTTATAATGCTATACAAATTTATCAGTGTTGCAAAAAAACCCTTTGTAATAGGTATATAAAAAAAGAGTCAAATATTGGAATTAGCCGAATCGATTTGTTTTTCGTAAAGATTCTGCAACAAAATAGATTTCAAGAGAAATAGGATTCAGATCATCATCAAATATTAGAATTGGCCGAATAAACTTGTACCAGATTATACAAAAAAATATATTTCAAGAGAAATTGGATTCAAATCATCATCAAATATTACAATTAGCCGAATAGATGTGTACAAGATTATACAAAAAAATATATTTCAAGAGAAATTGGATTCAAATCATAATCAAATAATAGAAATGGCCGAATAGACTTGTACAAGATTCTACAAAATAATAGATTTCAAGAGAAATTGGATGCAAATCATCATCACATATTAGACTTGGTCAAATAGACTTGTACATTATTAAGCATGCGAACGAGCATAAAAAGAGGTGATTCTTTGTTCGAAAAAGCATGAATTATTATCAGCTCTCGTCGGGTAAATATATATATTTTTTAATGATATTTGATGACTATACAACTTTCAGTCAGAAAGAAAATTAAATTGGTGAAATGGTTGTGATAGTCAGCCAAAGGGTGTATTGTTTTTTTTTAATAACTTTTAACTTTGCTTGAATCGAGACTAACCTTCATGATGCCCAAGAGAAGTAGTATCGAAATTAGTATTGTCATCGCGAAGTTGATGACTATAATGATCTTGACGATCCATTTCGGCAGCCAGTCTATGACTATCGTTCTTAAATCGACGTGTACAGTGAATATCACTACAATTCCTATGATGGCGAGTATCTGAAATCAATACAATGATAACAATACAATAAAATAAGTTTTCATTATTAATTAGTATAGCAGTATTAATTTTGATAGTTAATTAATACAAAAGGCCTAACTTTCATCATATGTTAATACAAAAGGCTTAACTTTCATCACTTAATTAATTCAACAGTACTAATTGGTATATGTTATTAATAATACAGGATTAATTTTCATCATTATTCAATACTACGTGACTATTTTTATAAATAGTTAAGGTAACAGTCTTTTAATTAATCCAAAATAATTAATGTTCATCATTAATGGATGCATATGCTTCATTATTCATTCATATCAGTAGTCAATATGACAGGATTCATTTTCATGAATTTTAATTAATATTACACATTAATGGATGCATATGATTCATTATTCATTCATATCATTAGCCAATACGACAGGATTAATTTTTATGATTAGTTAACACAATATAATTAATTCAGAAAATTTTGAATTAGAAGAAAATGTATCCAAAATCATGCAAACTACGGAATTACATTTGATCGTTAATTATAATAATTTTTATAGTTAATTTACACAAATGTAACTTTCATCATTAATTAACACAAAAGGATTAACTTTCATTATTCGTTCATTCATTAGGAGTAATTTTCATCGTTCATTAATACAATTAGATCAATTATCATCATCAGTACTACAGGATTGATTTGTGTCATTTGAAATTATTGAGTAATCTCTCAAAATCCTAAGAATTATTAAGATTTATTCAAAAATCTCTGGAATTATTGGTATTTATTGGGAAATCTTTAGATTTATTCAAAAATCTCTGGAATTATTTGTATTTATTGGGAAATCGGTGGAAATCTCGTAAATTATTAAGAAATCCAGGGAATTATTGAAAAATGTCTGTAACTTTCATTATTCGTTCATTCATTACGAGAATTTTCATCATTCATTAATAAAATAAAATCAATTATCACCATTATTGAGTAATCTCTCAAAATCTTAAGAATGTTTAAGATTTATTGAGAAATCTTGAGATTTATTCAAAAATCTCTAGAATTATAAGTATTTATTGGGAAATCTGAGGAAATCTCGTAAATTATTAAGAAATCCAGGAAATTATTGAAAAAAATGTCTATAACTTTCATTATTCGTTCATTCATTAGGAGTAATTTTCATCATTCATTAATAAAATAAAATCAATTATCATCATTATTGAGTAATCTCTCAAAATCTTAAGAATGTTTAAGATTTATTGAGAAATCTTGAGATTTATTCAAAAATCTCTAGAATTATTAATATTTATTGGGAAATCTGTGGAAATCTCGTAAATTATTAAGAAATCCAGGGAATTATTGAAAAATGTCAATAACTTTCATTTTTAGTTCATTCATTAGGAGTAATTGTCATCATACATTATTAAAAGGAGATTAATTATCATCATTAGTACTACAGGATTAATTTTTGTGATTTAAAATTATTGACTAATCTCTCAAAATCTTAATAATTATTAAGGTTTATTGAGAAATATTAGGTTTTATTCTAAAATCTCGAGAACTATTGGTATTTATAGGGAAATCTGTGGAAATCTCGTAAATTATTAAGAAATCCAGGGAATTATTGAAAAATGTCAACTAAAACTTGATTTTTTATCTCGAAATTATTGAAAACTCTCCAGAATCATGATAATTAATCGAAAATCGGTAGAAATCTCGAGAAAAGTTGAGAAAGCTTGGAAATTTTTGGAAAATTTATCAGAATCTTGATAAGAATTTAAAATATTTGAATATTTTAAGAATTGTTGAAAAGTTGGTGTGAATCAAAAAAATGTATCTAGGTCATAATCGTGTAAATCGTGTGAACCAATTGGGATGTTCTATTTTTAATGTTCACGAAATTATTGAAGCACCTATCTCTCCTAATATTGAGAACTAATGAGAAATCTGCATAAATCTCGAAGACTATTTAGAAATCTTGGGAATTTTGAGAAATCTCAGATATCTCGATAATTATTGAGAAATCTGTAGAAATCTCGAACATTGTTGAAAAATCTTTAAAATGATTAAAATAAATCTTTAAAAGAAATCTCTAGAAATCTTAGTAATGCAAAAATATTGATAAACGTGGAAATGATTGGAAAATCTGTCGAATTCTTGATAAAACATACTTATACCGAAAAAAATAGATATTTTAAAAATCATCGATCGATTATCGTGCCAACAATTTTGCATTTTCTGATTTTAATAATGTCGAAATAATTGAAAATTCTCTCGATAATTAATAAGAAATCTACAGAAATCAATAAACATTATTGATAATGTCTCCACTTTCTAAAGGATACGTATTTTTGCAAAAAATATATCACTGTAAGGATAATTGAGAACTCCACATAAGATAAAATACGAATTAAAAATCAATGACGCCATAATTCCAAAATTTATTAAGTTATCATTTTTGTAAGTGCATCAGAATATGCTAAATAAATAACAAAAATCGACCTGGCCGAAGATTTTTTAAAGTTTTTCGAGCTATTTCGACAGGAGCACTTTGGTTCCATATTTCAAAAATATCCTGTGTAATAAATCATGTTTATTATTATTTAATCCATTTATACCAGTTATTATTTATATTCTACTTTATTTATGTCTTTGGAGAGTTAATACTTTTAGTTGCTACCAATAAGTGCTCTCCAAAATTATAAATAAATAAAGAAGAATAATTAATTTTTATCTGTAATTAATTTCAATGATTCATTTTCAACATTTGTTGATGTCACAATAACAAGATGAACTTACATCATTAATAAATTCAAAGGATAAACTTTCATCATTAGATAATTTAACAGAACTTATTATCATTGTTCAGTATCAAATCAGGATTAATTTTGATCATTAGTTAACCAATAGAATCCATTTTTTATTATTAGTTAAAACAACAGGATTAATTGTCATCAATTGTTTATACAACAAGATACAACATTTTTTAATAGAGAAATATAGTATCCGAAATCAAATAATAGCACTACAGAATTTTCATCATTAGGTAATTATACGCATTTTCACGGTTAATTATCACAAAAGGCCTAACTTTCATCATTTAGAAATACAATAGGATTAGTTAATAGAAAAGGATAAACTTTCATCATTAATAATTAAATAGAATTAAAAATTAATAATTTAATAAAACTTATTTTCATTATTCAGTATCAAATCAGGATTAATTTTGATCATTAGTTAAACCAATACAATCCATTTTTATGATTAATTAAAATAACAGGATTAATAATCATCATTTGTTAATACAACAGGATATTGTTGTATTGTCATAATATTTATCATTAGTTAATATAACAAGATTAGTTTTTTTTATTAGTTAATACATCAAGATTATTTTTTATCATTAGTTAATACAATAGGATTAATTTTTAAAGGAGAAAAATAGTATCCGAAATCTAATAATAGGCACTACAGAATTTTCATCATAAGGTAATTATATTAATTTTCACAGATAATTATAACAAAAGACCTAAGTTTCATCAGTTAAAAATACAATAGGCCTAATTTTCATAATTAATTAATAGAAAAGGATAAACTTTCATCATTAATAATTAAATAGAATTACATATTAATAATTTAACAGGACTTATTTTCATTATTCAGTATAAAATCAGGATCAATTTTGATCATCAGTTAAACGAATAGAATCCATTTTTATGATTAGTAAAAACAACAGGATTAATAACCATCAATTGTTAATACAACAAGATTAATATTTATCATTAGTTACTATAACAAGATTCGTTTTTATTATTAGTTAATACATCAAGATTATTTTTTATCATTAGTTAATACAACAGGATTAATTTTTAAAGGAGAAAAATAGTATCCGAAATCAAATAATAGACAGTACAGAATTTTCATCATTAGGTAATTATACTAATTTTCACAGTTAATTATCACGAAAGGCCTAACTTTCATCGTTAAAACAAGAACAAAACAAAATTTCATAATTTAAAATACAATAGGAATAATATTCATAATTAATTAATAGAAAAGGATAAACTTTCATATCATTAATAAATAAATAGAATTAAAAAATAATTAATTTACAGAACTTATTTTCATTATTCATTAATAAATCTTATTTAAATAAAATATGTAATAATTTTTATCATTAGTTAACATGTACCACATAATCCATTTTTATGGGTAATAGAACAGGGTTAATTATCATCGTTATTTAACAAAACATAATTCATTTTTATGATTAGTTAGTACAACAGAATTAATTATTATCATAAGTAAATACAATACGATTAATTTTTATCATTAAATAATACCTTCAACAGGATTTATTATCATCATTAATTAATAAATACGATTAAATTTCTTGATTAATTAATACAAACGATTAATTTTCATCATTAATGGTATTGGTGAATATAATACTTACAATTCCAGCGATTGCTGCAAAGATACTGCCCGAACGCAGTGATCCGCAACCGCAGCAGGACTTTAGTAACGTCATGTTTCCTTAATTCTGAAAAATACACAAAAAATTAAAAAAGAAATAAAATTAATAACTACAGGACGAAATAAAATGATGAATGGGAAATTAATAATTGTTTATTGAATTTTTATAATTCATTTTTAAAAATGACTATTATTTAATATTCAGAAGGAATATAATTTCGTTTGTAGATACGACGAGTGAAATACGGTTTAAGATAAATGTTTTAAATTTTTCACATTTTAATCTATCATTACTTCGTTGGAACTAGTTGGAAAAGTTGACACCACTTTCTTCAGTGCACTTATAATTGTATAACTGAATAAATATATTTATTTATTATTATTATTATTATAAGTAACATTTTCAAATCTATAAAGTTTATTACCACTTTCTTGAGCGCACTGTATATCTGTACAAATGTACAACTGAATAAATTTAACTATTTATTATTATTATTATACGTAATATTTGCAAGTCTATAAAGTTTATTATAATATGTATTATACACTTCATCCGGTATACACTTAAAATGATCAATTTCAAAATTGTGTTTTTAACAATTGATTCCGTTTTGAATACTGTTTGTTTTTATGTATGTATTATGGTTTATATACAAATATACCTCTATAAATAATTTTGTATCATACCAATAAATAAATATCTAAAATTAATATCAAGTCACGTATTGCATAGGGTTGTAGCTACTGAATGATTATTATAAGGAAGATAATAATGATTCAGTACAAAGTATTGCATCCTCTATTTTTTTAATAATACTTCCACTGGTTTCGGACTGAGTACGTAATAGTTACATAAATCTGCTTAAATATTTTCATGTTTCGCAATCCATTCATATTTTGCTAAGTCGGAAATTTTGAGGCTACATAAAAGTTTGTCTATTCTTGCACATATATGTCCGTAAATTCCATATTATGGAATTCAATTTCCATAATCTCTATCCAATTTATTAATATATGTACACTGAGTCACATATTGCAAGTTCTTCCGTATGTTTTAAAGCAAGTGTGTATAGCGCCAATTGTAATAATAGGTGCCCCATCAATATCCATCACCATAATTGTCCACAATCTCCTACATCACGTTACTGAACCTCATCATTATCTCATTCAGCTGATCGACCCAATTGCTGGTGCGAGCAGCGAAGCTGAGGTATTTCCTTATTCGACCTAGAACCGCAAGGATTTCTGCCTCCTGTTTCTGGGATCCTGATCCTTGCAATCCCCACAAGCGCCACCTCGGACGCTTTGCAGGACTACTCCCCGAATTATCATAATCGACAATTGATGAGGAGTATATGTACAAAAGTGTGGTTCGCTTCTTTTTGATGATATTTAGACATGATAGAACAATTAGAGCGGCATTAATTATAACAATAATATTATTAATTAATTATTATTATTAATTTATTATTATTAATAATTAAATGATATTATTCGTGCATAAATAATATAAGAAAAAATACTGATGCAACAGTCATCAGGAATTTAATACATGTACATGACATACCAAATCATCATATTACAAGATATTACATATCGACATATAACTAATTATTATTTCAAAATTTCATATAGATAGATATGTGAAAATATAATAGGTTTGAAGTGAGTTATCTGATATATAATATATATATATGAAGTATATTTAATTGCTGAATATCATAAATATTATTAATAGTAATTGACAGGTCAAATAACGTTTCTGCACATGCAAAATGGAAATATGTACACGAGGACGTTTAAAATGCACGAGGGTGCTGAATTCGTTCGCATGCCTCGCGAATAATAATAATTTATCATTCTACACGCGGAATCCTTAATGTGGTGTAATGATATCATCGCAGGGAAGGCGCTATAAACGTGCGAATTAATTCGGCTTTATGGTCATCACCTGTTCCGTGGTAATGTGAACAGAATTATAATTGCTGCAGAGAAACTCAATAGTTAATTATCCATCCAATAATGTAATTGACTAGAATAGGGGACGACGAGTTATGAATTGCAATTAAGGAGGTTTATGAAGGAGTAAATTATCGCAAGTAACCGTATACTTAATCGAATGTAATTCCGCTCGTGTAGCATAGTTAAGGCTTCGACTTATCAACAATGTTTTTTTTTTCGATTTATTTGTTGCTTTATACAACGTCTTTTTCAAATATAGAACCAAAGCACTGTTGTCGAAAAAATAGAAAATCCTCGAACAGGTTGATTTTTGTTATTTACATTTTCTGAGGAACATTTTCTGAGGAAATTAGTAATTTTTGACTTATTACGTCAAAAAAAAGCTTTTAATTCTCTTAACAGTTACTTTTTTTTACAAAAATACTTATCGTTTTCCCCATGATTTTTCAATATTGTTCGAGATTTTTACAGATTTCTGAATACTTATCATGATTTCTGGATTTTTTCAATAACTTGAAACCCTAACGGGATAAAAAAATCAGATTGGTTGACATTTTTCAATGATTCCCAAAATTTCTTAATAATTTGCGAGATTCCCACACATTTCCCAATAAATGTCAATAATATCCTATTTTTTTAATTTTTGAATAATTCCCAAGTTTTTAGAATAAATCTTAATAACTTTTCTTAATTATAAAGATCATTAGAAGAGAATAGAATAGAATAAAACACAACAGAATAGAATATATTTTCATGCCTGTCGTCATACGACTTACACAAGTCAAATTAATAAATTAATTACATATTAAAAATAATTCTACAATACAACACTACAGTACAATGCTTGAAATAACATCGCAGACTCAAGTCAAATTAAAATTTAAAAAAATGCAAATTGACACAATTATTCCAACATTTTCATTTTCAAAATTTCTCAAAAAAATTCTTAAAATATCCAGTAATTTCTAAGTATTATGTGGATTTAGAGATATTTTCTAATAATTTCCATGATTTCTCAACATTTTTCATTATTGAGATTCTAGAGATTTCTCAATCATTGCTAAGATATATATTCCCGGCAAAACGTCTAAGCCACTGGATTTACTGGATAATTTTGATTCCGGCCTCTATACCTTGCGAACTATAACTTTTGAGGCAAACCGTGTTTTGTTAAAAAAAATGTTTCTATCAACTTGAAACCCTAACGGGATAAAAAAATCAGATTGGTTGACATTTTTCAATGATTCCCAAAATTTCTTAATAATTTGCGAGATTCCCACACATTTCCCAATAAATGTCAATAATATCCTATTTTTTTAATTTTTGAATAATTCCCAAGTTTTTAGAATAAATCTTAATAACTTTTCTTAATTATAAAGATCATTAGAAGAGAATAGAATAGAATAAAACAAAACAGAATAGAATATATTTTCATGCCTGTCGTCATACGACTTACACAAGTCAAATTAATAAATTAATTACATATTAAAAATAATTCTACAATACAACACTACAGTACAATGCTTGAAATAACATCGCAGACTCAAGTCAAATTAAAATTTAAAAAAATGCAAATTGACACAATTATTCCAACATTTTCATTTTCAAAATTTCTCAAAAAAATTCTTAAAATATCCAGTAATTTCTAAGTATTATGTGGATTTAGAGATATTTTCTAATAATTTCCATGATTTCTCAACATTTTTCATTATTGAGATTCTAGAGATTTCTCAATCATTGCTAAGATTTTGCAATACTGTTCGAGATTTCTACAGATCTTGCTAAAGATCTCTAAAGGCTTTAAGCATTTCCACCTGATCTCTCCATAATCGAGATTTCCAGAGATTTTTCAATATTTCCCAAGTTTTCTTAATAATTTTCGAGATGTATACAGATTTCTCATTAGGCAATTCTGTAGATTTCGAGAGATTTTTTAAATTATCCAAACATTTCTAAATTTTATCAAGATGCCAAGAAATTTTCCAGTAATTTCCACGATTTTTTAATATTTGAAGAGATTTCTTAAGATTTCCGAATAATTATCACGATTTTTGAAGATTTTTCAATAATTTCTGGATCAATGCGGGTTGGTTAACATTTTGGTGTTAGAGATTTCTACTGATTTCATAATAATTATAATGATTTTTGGAGATTTTTCAATAATTTCTTGATCTATGCGAGTTGGTAAACAATTTTCAATAATTCCCAAGATTTATCAATGATTTTAGATATTTTCTTAATAGCTTCAGAAATTTTTGAAAAAATTCCAAGATATTCTAATAATTTTAGAGATTTCTAGACATAGGTACCTAAATAATTTTTAAGATTTTCAGAGATTACCTACTCAATACTTTCGAGATCATACAAATCAGAAATAATTGACATAATTGTGAGAGTTTTCAATCATTTCTCTGATTTATCAATTATATTTTGAGATCTCTATAGATTTCGCAATAATTATCAAGATTTCTGGAGATGTTTCAATAAATCCAGATTTCCCAATTTTAAATAACAACAATTAGAGAGATTTTTGAATAATTTCCAAGATATCCTAATATTTTTAGAGATTTCTAGAGATACCTCAATCATTCTTAAGACTTTCAGAAATTACCTTCTCAATAATTTCGAGATCGTAAAAATCATAAATAATTGACATAATTGCGTATTCAATCATTTCTCTGATTTCTCAATTATATTTTGAAAACTCTACCGATCTCGCAATAATTATCAAGATTTCCAGAGATGTTTCAATAAATCCAAATATTGCCCAATCTTGAAATATGTATCCTAAGAAATGGATCATGTTAGGGCCAATGGCCAATGGTCATTTATCGAAATCTGCATATGCACATGACTATGACCATTAGTTTTTACAAGACTATATGAACTTTAGGAAATTTTGAAATAGTCATGAAGTCAAACAAAACTTCCATCCAGTTTTCTAGTTTTATTAGATTTTATCCAAGGAATAGGTTGTCATTTTTTTACAATAATAAGACTACATTTATGCAACTTATGATATATTTACGTGGTTATAAAACCAAACAAAAGTATTATCCAATTTTGTTATCCAAGGTACATATAGTCATATGTCATTCTTGGTTATGGTGATTTTTTAAGGGTATGATGTCAGAAACATTTTTTTTTTTAAATATGGCTTATGATTCGCCAGTTAACATTTGTTCAAACTTTTATTTCTCTTAAACTAATAATAAGCTAACGTCATATCTAGCATCATGATCATCATAATCGGAAGCATCATAATCATAATCATCATAAAGCATTACAAAGCTTCATAATCATAATCGTCATAATCATAATTTGTTGTTGAGGGTATAACACGTTGTTTTCATAAGTCAAGATTCAAGTCAAGATTATAAATGAGATCTAGTCAAATCAAGATAAAAAAAGCATAAAAAAATCAAAGCATGAAAGCATAGTATGTAGCATCATAATCATCATAATCTAAAGCATTATAGTCATCACAACATGATACGAATGGTTTTTAATCAGCTCTCCGAATTTTCTAAATTTTGAGGTCTCTACAGATTTCGCATTAATTATCAAGATTTCTAGAGATTTTTCAATAAATCGAAAAAAATTCTTAATCTTGAAATATATATCCTAAGAAATGGACCATGTTAGGGCCAATGGGCAAAGACAATTTATCGCATTCTGCTAATGCTCATGACTATAACTATTGGTCCTTACAAGTCTATACGTAACATTATGGAATTTTAAATAGTCATGTTGTCAAACAAAACTATCATCTAATTTTATTATCCTAGGAATAGGTTGTAATTTTTGTTTAGGGCCACATGACGGGATATGTGTGTGATAGGGATATGACGTTAAAAAAATATTGAAAATCATCAAATTATGACTAATGATTGGTCATTTAACTTTTGGTCAAACTATTATTTCTCTAAAATTAATAATAAGCTAGAGAAATATCTAGCATCATAATCTTTATAATCTAAAGCATTATAATCATAATCAATATAAGTCGAAGCATCATAAAGCATCATAATCACAATCATCATAATTCAAAGCATCACAAAGCTTCATAATCATAAATTATAGATTAAGGAACAACACGTTGTTTTCACAACTCAAGATTCAAGTCAAGATCATTACAAATCTAGATGTAACATTGTGAAATTTTAAATCGTCATGAAGTCAAACAAAACTACCATCTAATTTTATTATCCTAGGAATAGGTTTCATTTGTATTTAGGACCACGTCATTTTTTAAGGATATGACGTTAGAAAAAAATTGAAAATCATCAAATTATGACTAATGATTGGTTATTTAATTTTTGGTCAAACTGCCTTTTCTTTAAAACTAATAATAATTTAGAGTCATACCTAGCATCATAATCTTTATAATCTAAAGCATTATAATCATAATCGTCATAATCTGAAGCATCATAAAGCATCATAATTATAATCATCATAATTCAAAGCATCATAAAGAGTCATAATAATAAATTGTTGGTTAGGGAACAACACGTTGTTTTCACAAGTCAAGATTCAAGTCAAGATCATTACAATTCTAGATGTAACATTATGAAATTTTAAATAGTCATGTTGTTAAACAAAACTACCATCTAATTTTATTATCCTAGGAATAGGTTGTCTTATTTCTTTTAAATATGACTACATATGTATATGCTCCTTTAAGACATATTTACATGGTTATAAAGCAAACAAAACTATTATCCAATTTTGTTATCCAAGGTAGGTATAGGTTGTCATTTTTATTTAGGGCCACGTCATGTTTTAAGGATATGAAGTTAGAAAACAATTTGAAAATCATCAAATTATGACTAATCATTGGTCATTTAACTTTTGGTCAAACTGTTATTTCTCTAAAACTAATAATAAGGTAGAATCATATCTACCATCATAATCTTTATAATCAAAAGCATTATAATCATAATCATCATATCTTGAAGCATCATAAAGCATCATAATCATAAATTATTGATGAGGGAACAACACGTTATTTTCACAAGTCAAGATTTAAGTCAAGATCATTACAATTCTAGATGTAACATTATGAAATTTTAAATAGTCATGAAGTCAAACAAAACTACCATCTAATTTTATTATGCTAGGAATAGGTTGTCATTTTTTATTTCAATAATAAGACTCCATTTATGCAACTTATGACATTTTTACGTGGGTCATAAAGACAAACAAAACTATTATCCAATTTTGTTATCCAATGTTGGTATAGGTTGTCATTTTTGTTTACGGCCACATCATATATTAAGAGTATGACGTTTGAAAAAAAAAATGAAAATAATGAAATTATGATTAATGATTGATCGTTTTACTTTTTTTCAAACTTTTATATCCCTTAAACTAATAATAAGCCAGCATCATATCTCGCATCATAATCATCATAATCTAAAGCATCATAAAGCATTATAATCATAACCATCCTAATCTGAAGCATCATAAAGCATCATAATCATAATGATCATAATCCATAGCAGCATAAAGCATCATTATCATAATTTATGGAGGAGGGCACAACAGGTTATTTTCACAAGTCAAGATTCTAGTCAAGATCATAGATTAGATCAAGTCAAGTCAAGATCATAAAAGCATATAAAACTTAAAGTATGAAAGCATCATATCTAGCATCATAATGGTCATAATCTACAGCATCATAAAGCATTATAATCATAACAGCATGATGCAAATAGTTCTTAATAAGCTCTCTGAGTTTTCTACATGTTGAGGTCTCTACAAATTGCGTAATAATTATTAAGATTTCAGGAGATGTTTCAATAAATCCAAAGATTTCTTAATCTTGAAATATGTATCCAAAAAATGGGTCATGTTAAGGCCAATGGCTAATGGTCATTTATCGCAATATGCCAATGCTCATGACTACGACTATTGATCCTTACAAGTCCATATGCAACCTTGTGAAATTTTGAAATAATCAAATATTGATCATAATGATCAAATCAAAAAAATAATCAAAAGTCATGAAGTCAAACAAAAGTACCATCTAATTTTATTACCTAAGGATAGGTTGTAATTTTGTTTTCAAAATAAGACTACATATAACTTTATGACATATTTACATGGTCATAAAGACAAACAAAGCTGTTATACAATTTTGTTATCCAATGTAGATATAGGTTGTCATTTTTGTTTACGGTCACGTCATTTATTAAGGGTATGACAATAGAAAAAAAAATATGAGGTAGTCAGAAAATGATTGGTCATTTTACTTTTGTTCAAACTTTTATATCTCTTAAACTAATAATAAACGAGCATCACATCTAGCAATCACAATCATCATAATCTAAAGCATCATAAAGCATTATAATCATAATCATCATAATATGAAGCTTCATAATCATAATTATCATAATCTAAAGCATCGTAATAATAATCATAATTTTATACAATACATGGAAAATTTGATAATACACACATACATTCAATGAACATTCAGCAAAAGTATCGTAAATATCGTAAAAATAACATTATGGGGACTAATGTCATATGGGTAATGTACTAAAAGTACTGATTTCTAATAATTTATTTCTCAAGAATAATTTCATTCTGGTTAGATTATCAATTTCGAAAAAAACGTTGTTGTTCGAAATATTTTTTATTTTTTATTTTTATATAATTTAGCATTTTGAAATATTTTTTATTTTTTATTTTAAAATAATTTAGCATTTTGATGTATCTTTTGATAGAGAACAATTTGATAGAATAATTTTAATATGTCCTTGAACATGTGTATTCAGTTTTCGGAAATTTTAACATCCTAAAGTCATCAAACTTTTTATTCTTCTATATTGAGCTTCAAAGTCTCGGCAACATAAATATCAACATAAAAGTAAGAAATTTTAAATATCATCCACATCGCGTTTTTTATTACTCCTATTATTATTATTATTATTATTATCTCCAAGTGATTAAACTTTTTATTATTCAATATGAAGTTTCAAATTATCAGCAACATAAATTTCAGCGTAAAAGTCGTCGATTTTAAATATTCGAAAAGGTTGTTTTAGTGAGTTGTTTTCGCCTGTTGCCCACGGTGACTTCACACATGTCCATCCACCCACAAGCACTGGACACCCATGCCCATGGTCCGATTGCGTCACGGCCTTTCTCGGACATGCTGTGGAAGGTGAGCCACCACACGAGGCATTTCCTTCGGCATTGCTGGAGATCACAGAGAGCTAAAAACGCCGTAGTCGTGTGAATCACAAACATTTACCATGAAATGTAAACGTGGACTTGTATTTGCGCTCATAATGTGTACTTTCGTTCGTCATATGGTAGATGATTATAAAAGTGTATGAAATCTGCATGTGGTTTGAAGGATTGTAACATTGTTATTAGGCTTGGCTATGTGACAAAAAAATACACCACATGGCTATAACAGACCACATAAGAGTCTTATTACAATCACAATAATGATATGCTTACAAACTAAAGTTATATAGGTGATTAAAAAGTAAGAAATATGATGCTAGATTAAGATGCGTTCTGATGCTTTTATGACTTATTATTTTTATGCTGTTTTGCTCTTGGATTGACCTGTCTCATTAATGATCTTGACTTGAAACTTGACTTGTGAAAACAACGTGTTGTTTCCTCATTCATAAATTGTGAGTATGATGATTATGATTATGATGCTTTAAGATGCTTTAGATTATAATGATTATGTTTACGATGCGTTAGGTAATGATGATTATGATGCTAGATGACTTGTTCTAATTAATGATCTTGACCTGAATCTTGACTTGTGAAAACAACGTGTTGTACCATCAACAATAAATTATGATTATGATGATTATGATCACGTTGCTTTATGATGCTTTATATTATGATAATTATGATTATGATGGTTTAAATTTTGATGAGTATGATGCTAGATTACTTGTTGTCATTAATGATCTTCACTTGAATCTTAACTTGTGAAAACAACGTGTTGTACCCTAAATCAATAAATTATGATTATGATCATTATGATGCTTTATAATGCTTTAGATTATGATGATTATGATTATAATGCTTTACATTTTGATGATTATGATGCTAGATGACTTGTTTTCATTAATGATCTTGACTTGAATCTTGACTTGTGAAAGCAACGTGTTGTACCCTCAACAATAAATTATGATTATGATGATTATTATTACGATAATTATGATTATGATGGTTATGATTATGTTGCTTTATGATGCTTTAGATTATGACAATTATGATTGTGATGTTTTAGATTATGATGACTATGATGCTAGATGACTTGTTCTCATAAATGATCTTTACTTGAATTTTGACTTGTGAAAACAACGTGTTGTACATTATGATGCTTTAGATTACGATGATTATAATTATAATGCTTTTGGAAATGATGATTGGGGTGAAAACTGACTTGTTCTCATTAATGATCTTCACTTGAATCTTGAAATGCTGTAAAGATAGTTATATTAACTGGCTAGTACATATGAAAGTAAAAAAAATATCACGATATTAACCACGAGGACGACTCAGCAATAATTCGCGGCATGTAAAACGTGAGATTTCAATCGCAAATAGAAGAACAGCCGCTCCATTTACCACTCGTACACGTTGTTTGGTACAGAAAACTTAGAGACGAGATTAAAACCGCACCGCAGACTCTTAGATCACATCTCAATTAGGTCCGTCTCAATTAATTCGCTCTAATTAGCACCGAGAACAGGGACACTGTGCGCGTTACTTTTCCAATTAGGAGTACTGGACAACATCCAACTGTAATAGATACAAAATAAAAATGTCGCTGCCAATTAAGCTAGTTGACCGTACAAATAATACGTTAGATAGTCCTTTTATATTACACGAATGAACTGTTATATGCCACAACTTGATTTATTTTTATTTAAGATTGTAATTTGAATTAAGGCAAAGTATGCACAATTAACAAACTCCAAAAATAACAAACTACATTCTAATCCGTTTCTTTTTCACTTTCCATAAAAAAAATACATTAGAACAAGCACCTAAATAATGTATCGATTTTTATAATAATTATCATTCATTGGTTCAAAAGGAGTGTTCAACCAAGGAGTGAACCTCTGTCAAATAAAACCAGGTAAAGCAGGAACCGCGTGCATGACCAAAGGTAAACATATCAGGCAAATTATTATAATTTTTCAATTTGTCCATGTCAGCGGCAATACATACCACACAATATGTGCAAGAAATATAATTTGTTTGCTCAGCAAAAAAGAGAGGTTATGTGAGAGTGAAACGTTATGACAAGTCATTAAAAGTTCACAATAAGACTGTCTTATTGTGCCATTATCATGATGTGAAAACTTTGTGTCGAAATACACATATAAAATACTTTATGGTGCCACAACAGAACTTAAATTATAATACCTAACACTAGGCATGTAAATTAAACAATTAAACAAAAGTTATATATTCATGATTGAGTTTACTTATGTGGAGAAGAAATTGATTTTTAACCATATATGTCTGAGCTGTAAGTACAATGCCCCTACACAACTTTTCTTTTAATAGTTATTTACGTTATTAGGCCGGAAAGTTGCGTATTATAGTACGAATGAGAAGTTTAAGGACAAGGCGAAGGAGGAGTCGAGTCTTCAATTTCGAAATGAGTACATACAAAAAAAATGTACGATTTATCTGCAATGTCTTCATTATTGCACTACAAAGCAGACATAAACGAGGTTTTATGGCCCTAGAGCTTATTATGGCCCTTGGGCTTTTAATTTATTCAGCCAACCATTATTACTGGAAACAACTTTAAATTTGCAGAATAATGTTTTAATTTTTACGTTTAACTCTTATGATACGATTATTACAATTAAACAAAGTAATATTTTTTTGTATCAAATTTGGTTTACATAACTTTGCAATATTAATTTAGCGATTCTTGTTTACTTATAACTGGTAGTAACCAAGTGAAACCAAAATACGTGATGCATACATAATCATATGGTTTTTTAATGCCATTATATGACACCTCTATAATTATACCTATTATGTTAAACATTAAAACATAATAACTAATAACTCAGGATGGATCCACATACATATCAAAATTAAAACATTAATTGATTCAAAAATGTCTGTATGTAGTATGGCCATAAACGTGTTTTTAGCCTTTAGCCTTAGGAACACACATATTTATTACCCTAATACATAAATAACTATTAACAAACTATAGCTTTTACGATCTTACGAAGATAAATTTGCGGATCATAATACAGTAACAATAAATTTTGAGCAGTTTATACGATTTGGATTAACAGTTAATTTGCATCGAAGAACATTAAAATTTCAATAGATTTCACCCAAAAATATCTAATTTTCTAGTTTTAATTAAAGTTATGAACTAAAGGATATGTACATTTCATTTGAGATTATTACACACCATATTACTCACATGCAAATCAGAGATGATTAACTGATGAAGGACGTACATGAAGTTTAATATCGCCTCTATAACGCGAGAACTATAGCTTTGTGGCAAACGAAAGTTAAAAAGAGTCAAAATTTGGAAATTTTGTTTGGAAATTATTCTAAAAAAACTGAAAATCTCAATTTTATTGCAAGTCAAATATATTGGAAATTATTAAAAATTATGCAGACAGTTTTCAGACAAAAGTTACTGAATTCGACAAAGCACACTTAAAAATGACTAAATATGCCAATAGAATATACGAATAATGTGCAAGAAGTTTTAAGTGAGTGAGATTTCACGTATTTTTCAAGAATCAACTTGGAATATAACACGGTTTTAGTAATTTTCTATTATTTTTTATCATATTTTCTTTTAAAACTTTAAAACTTTTAAAATTTTGACACAGATGCAAGTTTTGATTCACTATACTGTTTTCAAATATTCTGAAAAATCTTTTTCTAAAAAATTATATGTATACCTAAAAAAATGACATAATAAAAAGACATTTACGGAAAATTAAGAAATTAAAAGTACTTAATGTGAATTTTTAGGAAAATTTAATGAAATATTCATGGGAAATATAAATGTTTCTATTGTAACATTATTTTTTGGACAATTCTACAAGTTTTCGTATTCATGAAAGTCGAAAAGAGCCAAAATTTGATATAACCAGGGTGTTCCAAATTGAGTAAGCTATCATGAGTATCTTTGTTATTAATAAAGATAGAGATTCGATTAATATGGGCAATATTGTAAAGTATTGAGCATTGGAACATATGCCGTTGATAATATTTCCAAAATCCTAACAGTTTGGAAAGTATTCTAAAAAAAAACTGAAAAGTTTTGCACGAAAATCGCAATTTTATTTCAAGTCAAATATATTTTTTTTATTTTCATTGATATCGAAATTGGCATATCATATTGACAATTCTTTAACATTTTCTATGAATTTTTTTGAAAATTGCGCATACCGATTAAGTGCTAAAAAAGATTGCAGCATAACGACACATTGAAAAAAAATCATTTAAGTTTCGAGCATCAAAATTGTAAATAATTCTAGTTATTATAGTAGAATTAACTAGAATTATTTACAATTTCATTAATATTACTATTCATTAATATTTTGGAAATTTTCATTGATATCGAAATTTGCATATCATATTGATAATTTTTTAACATTTTCCATGCATTTTCATGAAAATTGCACACAGTGTTTGAATGCTAAACAAGATTGCTGCGTAATGACACATTGATAAAAAATCATTTAAGTTTCGAGCATCAAAAGTGTAAATAATTCTAGTTATTTTTGTAGAATTTACCAGAATTATTTACAATTTCATTAATATTAATATTACTTAAATATTTTGAAATTTTCATTGATATCGAAATTTGCATATCATATTGATAGATCTTTAACATTTTCAATGCATTTTCATGAAAATTGCACACAATGTTTGAATGCTAAAACAGATTGCTGCATAATGGCACATTGATAAAAAATCATTTAAATTTTGAGCATCAAAATTGTAAATAATTCTAGTTTATTCTACAACGACTCGTTGGTCATATTTACTATTACCTACTCCTAAAAATATTTCTGGAAAATTAACAAATATTTTACTGAAACCACATTTCTGGGAAATTGGATCATACTTATTGAATTATGAAAATTTCTATGGCGAATTATGAAAACCTTGCGATAATTTCTGTAAAATGTAAAGAGTATTCTTGAATAACCATAAACTATTTATGAAAACGACAAAAGTTTTCTCAATAGTTAGAAATAATTCCATATAATTGACCACATTCGATTACTTATTTTCGAGCTTCGTTGTTCGAATACGAAAAGAAAATTTTTGGTTTTATCCCATCCTTCTACAATCATCGTTCCATAAATTTGTGAAACTTAAGCAAGTGCTTTATTTATACTAATTTAAAAATGTTTCGCCAAGTATTAAACACCGATTCATACAATCAATTTTTTTTTATATAAAGTGAAAAAAAATCATAAACTTTGCAGAATATGTAAAAGTTGTAGTTAATTTTAAAATAGAAGATATTTCTTTTAAAAATAAAGAGTGTTCTATAAAATATGCATAAAATGTTATACTATAAGTGTAGTGTACGTAAAGTGTATAAAAATTGAAGATCTTTTAGAATGCCCAGAAATTTGATTAAATTGAGCACAATGAAAATTCGTCTAAATTTTATGAAAATGGCAAAAACTTGTAGAAAATGTTCCCGAAAATGTTATACCATAAGAAAAGTGTATAAAAATTGAATAAACTCCTTTTAAATCCCCAGAAATTTCATAAAATTGAGCACAATGAATCTCCGGGGAAATTTTATGAAAATCGTGTATATTGAGTAAAGAAAATCATTAATTATGATTAAATATAAATAATAATCAAATATAATAGAACGTATGCAGGACGTATTAATAGGACGTAATAGAACGTATGCAACAGAAAATGCAGGATATGTGGAACATTTCATAGTATTATAGTCGACCCAAAAATCTAAGAATATTACGACTTTGACTTTTAAGTATTTTATGGGGGTTTTATTTGGTGCTGCCATAAAATACTTAAAAGTCAAAGTCGTAATATTCTTAGATTTTTGGGTCGACTATAATAAGTATAAAATTTCAAGAAAATTCAATAAAAGCTGAACAATATTCCAATAACTAAAATTAATAAAAATCCATAATCCAAGATAAAAATGAAATTCCAAAACTTTGACCTCTAAAAGACATTATGAAATGGCTTTAATTTCTCTTACAAATAAAAAATAAACGAAAAATTTATCTTGAATTGTACCTGAAAAGTACCTCTATGACTGATATATTTTGTTGCTGAAAATTTGGACATTCAAAATTGTCATTAGTTAAACTTAAATAAGGCGTATTTAAATTTTTTTAAATGGAATGACCGAGGAGTTGGCTTGACAATTTACTTCAAAAAAGTATTATACAACCATATTCTCGTAGTTAATACGTAGTTTTTGAAATATTTATAAAATTCGAATTTCTGCATTATGTAATTTCGCCTACGCTGTTTACACCCTGTTTAATAATTTGCGAAATATGATATATTTCGTAAGTATTATAACTAATGTTAATGAAGAAATTTCACTTTTGAAAAATTTCATAACTATATAATTTATTTCCGGTGGGCGGAAAGACGTAAAGAAGGCGGAAAGGGGTCGATAGCGTTAATACAGATCGTTATATATATATATATATATATATATATATATATATATATATATATATATATATATATATATATATATATTCCCGGCAAAACGTCTAGGCCACTGGATATACTGGATAATTTTGATTCCGGCCTCTATACCTTGCGAACTATAACTTTTGAGGCAAGCAGTGTTTTGTTAAAAAAATTGTTTCTATCAACTTGACCCGATATAAAACTTTTTAGGCGATGCACCGTTCACGAGATAATTGCGAAAAATAACACAAGTTCGCCATTTGGGGGGTGGTTTTCAATATTAAGGGATGAAGCCCCAATTGGGGCTTGGAAAACTCGACGGATATTCGATTAGATTGAGAGTACGCAAGAGTATGTATACCAAATTTCAAAAATATTTAATTTATTTCCGCAAAGAAGTTTAATTTGACTGGACTAATTGTTAAAGCACGAGTTAAAGAGTAAGAACTGAAAAAATGACTTTTTTGACCTTTAGTCAAGGTTCATTAAACCTTAAACTAAATTGTCTATCTATGTTTTAGTAGTTACCTAATATGATCCTAATTTAACCTAACTTAACCTAACCTAACATTCCACAAAAATTTGACATCTCGTGGATCTCTGCAACAAGTTTGAGATATTGTATGCAAGACTTGTATAGTAATCATATGTGAACCGAATTACTTTTACTGTGTTTACATAGTGTGGCTAAATTTCAATGCAAATTGCTGCGCATTTGAATTGGAGATCAGCCTTTATGACCACCAATCGAAAGAATCGTACTGAATGTGTAACAGATGAGATCACCGACGGAAAACGCAATTATTGTTGAACGTGTGCACACTTCGAGACCTTCGCATGCTACTGTTTATTAATTGCGTAATCGACACTCGTCGGTTTTGTTCTTTCTTGTGTTTTGTCGGCGTGTTGTTTCAATTGGCACGAAGTGGCGAGTCCACAGGTGGAACGAGGCGATATATTCGTGCCTCAATTTAACAGCAATTTGAGGTATGGTGTGTGGTTTTCGCATCAGCCACGACTCATAAATTTTTTGATAAGTACAGCTGAATTTTTATTTCACAGAAAAACTGTTTAGCAA
Organism: Othius punctulatus; assembly: GCA_951805005.1. Lineage (NCBI taxonomy): Eukaryota > Metazoa > Arthropoda > Insecta > Coleoptera > Staphylinidae > Othius > Othius punctulatus. The sequence goes on from OX638144.1 coordinate 17,834,350, forward strand.
TAGCTCAATTTTTCATTTTAACCATTACAGTGCTATATGTATAATATGTATACCTACAAACTTTTTTGTTTTTACAAATATTTTGTTTTCAAATATATAGTTTGCAATTCAACACTATAATAATAATAATAATAATTTTCTACATAAATAATAATAATATTTATTGAACCGTACAAGTTACATACACAAAAATAAACTACAAACTTTTCTAAAAAAAATCACATATCTATAGTTTGACCATCACCCAGCTAAATAACACACAATCTTTTTTTCCAAAAAATCCAAATGTATAAGTTTAATTTCAACACTATAATAATAATATTTATTGAGCAGGAGAAGCTACGTAATATATTAAAAAATAAATAAATATGAAAAAAAACAAAAAAAAAACACAACAATAATATCTACACTAAAATTGCAACATATGAAAAATATTTCTTGGAAATTATTTTTCTACCTTCAATCAATAAATGAAATAGAAACATAAAACATGTAATGAATTATTTGATGTGACAAATAATTTCTGTATTTTTGTACACATTGTACTGAATTCGATGTGATTTCAGGGTAGAAACTATTTTTCAACACTCAAACAATTATTGACTACAGACATGCAAGAACAAGATTTCTGTTTCTTAGATGCACTAAAAACTTTTTCTAAAACTTCAATTTTGTTTAATATATTGTTAATGTTTTAAGAGATTTTTTTGTTTGTTGTTTGGTAATCATATTCATCCATCTTTCTCCACCGTTTCTTGTGATTCTCTTCCTAGCTGGAGAATGCGCTTATTATCCTTGCACGGAGCCTCGACAATGTCGGATGACCATAAGCGAGTTTATGTGTCAATGTCAGCGGCACTTGACCCAAATGAACGGCGCTCGGCTGGTAGAGTGGGACAGCTGCGAGAGGAGCAGCGAGAAAGGGAGAGAGAAGATCGCGGGTCGAGCCATATGTCAGAAAATGTTAATGCGCGCGGAAATAGAACGTGGAAACGCGGCGAAAATGGCGAGAGCGGCACCTTGAAAATTTTTCAGGCAGACAATAGAATGACGGGAACAAATGAAGCTCGAAGGACGATGTTTGTTAAGAACAGTCGTTGCGTAAAAACAAATGCACTCAATTATAAACAATAGATATGCAACTGAACTAATGATTGGATTTTATAGTATAAATTTCATGACGAAGAAATCATACAGTGCGAACCAATAAAGTGAGCCGAAAAGAATTATTTTATGAATAAATTATTCTAACAAAAGTTATTTGATATCGTTTATATTTTGTTTCAGATATATTCAAAATAAGCAATCTAAAGATATTTCACAAAACAGTGAAATTGATAATACGATTAATAAAAAAAAATCCTGAAAATTTTGCTGAATTTTTTGTAAGAACCTCATCAACATTTTTATTCATGGGCAAGCAAGAACGAAATATGAAATCTTTTGTGATCAATTATTTTGAAATTATCATGAAGTAGGTATTAAAAATAGAAAATCCTAATATTTTCATAAATATTAGTTATTTTGTATTTGAACAGTGAAGCTCGAAAAGAAGTGATCAAATGTGATCAATAAAATGGATTTATTTTGAATTATTGAGATAACTTTTTTGTTTTCATAAATAATTTATGATTATTCAAGAGTACTCTTTATAGTTTACAGAAATCGTCGCAAGTTTTTTTTTTTATAATTCGCCATAGAAAGTTTCATAATTTAATACGAATTATCCACTTTACCAATATTTCAAAAAATTCTGGGTTTCAGTAAAATATTTGTTAAATTTCCAGAAATAGGTACCTTACAGAAGTAATAGTAGATATGACCAATACGTCGTTGTAGAATTAACTAGCAATATTTACTATTTCAATGCTCCAAACTTAAATGTCATTATGCAGCAAAAATTTTTAGTGTTTAAACCGTGTGTGCGATTTTCAAGAAAATTCTTGGAAAATGTTAAAGAATTACCAATATGATATGCAAATTTCGACATAAATTGAAAATTTCCATAATATTAATGAATATCTTAGGTAATAATGTCGTGTGTATACAGGGTGTCCAAAATAGGACATAGGACATAGGAGCCTACTCATTTCGGGAATGAGCAATCTTTTTTAGCATTCAAACAGTGTGTGCAATTTTCATCAAAATGCATGGAAAATGTTAAAGAATTATCAATATGATATGCAAATTTCGATATCAACGGAAATTTCCAAAATATTAATGAATATCTTAAGTATTATTCTTAAGATTAAGTATTAATCTCGTGTGTATATAGGGTGTAGCGAAATGAGTAGGACTCATAGGAGCCAACTCATTTTGCGACACCCTGTATACACACGAGAATAATACCTAAGATATTCATTAATATTTTGGAAATCTTTCGTTTTGCTACCTCAGAAACCACCACATTGAATTTTATTTTGAAATAATATTTAAGCGTGCTTTATCAACTTGAGTCACTTTTATCTGAAAAATGTTTGCATAATTTCTGGTAATTTAGAATATATTTGACTTGAAATAAAATTCAGTTTTTTTAGAATAATTTCCAAACTGTTAGGATTTTGGAAATGTTATCAACGGCATATGCTCTAATGCTCAAAACTGCACATCATTGCCAATTTAACCGAATCTCTATCTTTATTAATTACAAAGATACTCATGGTAGCCTCGTAAAATTGGAACACCCTGGTTATATAAAATTTTGGCTCTTATTGACTTTCATGATTTTTTTTTCAAAAACTTGTAGAATTGTCAAAATAATAATGTTACAATAGAAACGTTTATATTTCCCATGAATATTTCATTAAATTTTCCTAAAAATTGACATGAAGTTCTTATAATTTCTAAATTTTCCGTAAATGTCTTGTAGATTTTTTTAGGTATACATATAATTTTATAAAGATTTTCAGAAAATGCAAATTCAGTATAGTTCTTCAAAATTTTCCTCGGTGTCAAAATTTTAAAAGTATTTAGAAAATGCCATAAAAATTCATAGAAAATTACTAAGACCTTGTTATATTCCAAGTTTATTTATGAAAAATACGTGAAAATCTCACTTACTTAAAGCTTCTTGTACATCAATTCTTATTTTCTATTGGTAATTAATACAAAGCCTATAGCATAAACAGTATTGTTCATCAAAATTTTCCTCGGTGTCAAATTTTTAAGAGCCTTAAGAAAATGCCATAAAAATTCATAGAGAATTACTAAAACCTTGTTATATTCCAAGTGTATTCGTGAAATATTCGTGAAAATCTCACTTACTTAAAACTTCTTGTACATCTATTTATAAGAATAGATGTATTCTATTTGTAATTAATATAAAGTCTATAGCATAAACAGTATAGTTCATCAAAATTTTCCTCGGTGTCAAAATTTTAAAAGTCTTTAGAGAATACCATAAAAATTCATAGAAAATTAATAAAACCTTGTTATATTCCAAGTCTACTCATGAAAAGTACGTGAAAATAACACTCACTAAAAACTTCTTGTTCATCTATTCTTATACTCTATTAGTAATTAATACAAAGTCTATAGCACAAACAGTATAGTTCATTACAATTTTCCTCGGTGTCAAAATTTCAGAGATCATTAGAAAATATCATAAAAATTCATAGAAAATTACTAAAACGTTGTTATATTCCAAGTCTATTCATGAAAAATTACGTGAAAATCTCACTCACTAAAAGCTTCTTGTTTATCTATTCTTATACTCTATTAGTGATTAATACAAAGTCTATAGCACCAACAGTATAGTTTATTGCAATTTTCTTTGGTGTCAAACTTTCAGAAGTCCTTAGAAAATACCATAAAAATTCATAGAAAATTACTAAAACCTTATTATATTCCAAGTCTATTCATGAAAAATACGTGAAAATCTCACTCACTTAAAACTTCTTGTACTTCTATTCTTATACTCTATTGGTAATTAATACAAAGTCTATAGCACAAACAGTATAGTTCATTACAATTTTCTTCGGTGTCCAAAATTCAAAAGTCCTAAGAAAATACCATAAAAATTCATAGAAAATTACTAAAACGTTGTTATATTCCAAGTCTACTCATGAAAAATACGTGAAAATCTCACTTACTTAAAACTTCTTGTACATCTATTCTTATACTCTATTATTAAAAAAGTCAAAAAGTCTGAAAGTCAAAATTATTAAAAGTATGAAGAAAGTCAGAAAAAAAATCCATATTTGCAATATATCTAGAATACTATATCGAAGAAAGGTTAAAGAAAATTTTAATTAATATCAAAATTAACACTTTTAATTTTATACACGTCAATGTCAAATTTTGATGGATGCGATGACATATGTTGATTGTATTTTAATATTTCACTTTAAGTGGTTGTAATTGTTCTAGTATTGAACAAAATAGTATATACACCATTACTGTGAAAACTATTGTAGTCTTAGGTTATGTAACCCTCGGTGCTATCAATAAAATAACTCCATACACTATTATCACAGCTATTGAAAGTTTCTATTTGTTTGCCTCCCTAGGGAGGAAAACTAGGACTTTATTCCCTCATATGAGGGATAAAACTGCGTACCTTCTATTAAAAGAGGAGAAAAACACTTTCCATTTCAATTGATTTGCAAATTGGCAATGTTTTTTAGGAATTGTCCAAGAATATGTCTAGGAATACGTAAATTCCTCCTAAGAATTTGATTACATTATCAGGACTTTAAATTTGTCGCCAAACAAAAAGTCTAACAAAGTCATTAATTATTACATTTGTTATGTCTCTTGATACACTACAACATTTATTGGTATATTATAGTAATAGTAATAGTAATAGTAATAGGAATTTATTAGTGTTGATACAATTGTTTATACAGGTCATAATATTGAAACACAGAAAATCAATAATACAATAATACAATAATACAAAAATTATGCAATCCCAAAATAAAACATTTTAATCAAACTCGGACTGTAAAAAATCCTCTATTGAACGCACGATCAGTTAAAAATACCTTTATTCTCCTTTTAAATGTTTTTAAAGGTAGACTATTAATGAAAACAAACATATTTTACACTATTTTTACCAAAAAATTGTAGATTTTATTGTTATTTAAAGACAGTCCTATTTATGTCATGAAATTCTTCGAAAATGTTAAAGAATGATCAGGATGTTATTAAAATTTTGATAATAATTGAAATTTTCTTTAAAACACCGTAAATTATCACAGTTTAGTTTGAGCAGTCTTCAAAATTTTTAGCCCCAATTTTAACAGTAATTTATGAGGAAACCATCCACCTAAACAAAAAATGGTAAAGGAATATTCGACTTCATGTTGTACCCTGATTCAGCCCAAGATTTTTTTCGGTCGACTTCCCACATATACAACACCTTGTATATGTTAAATTTTGACATTAGGAAAAAATTTCGTGAGTACGAAAACTTGTAGGTTCATCCAAAAAAATAATGTTACAATAGAAATATTTATATTTCCCATGAATATTTAATTGGATTTTTCTGAAAATTGACATGATGTATAATTTCCGTAAATGTCTTGTTGAATTATTGAGGAACGTATATAATTTTATACAGGGTGTTAATGAATTATCGCTACTAATATCTAGGGCTTGCAAATCACTTTTTTAAATTAAGGAAAATTTTTGTGGATACAAAAACTTGTAGAATCATAAAAAAAATAATATTACAATAGAAATATTTAAATATTCCATGATTATTTAACTGAATTTTCCTAAAAATTAACATGAAGTAAAATTTACGTATATGTCTTGTTGAATTATTGAGGAACGTATATAATTTTATACAGGGTGTTAATTAATTACAGCGACTAACTTCTGGGGCTTGCAAAACACAACAAAACAAACCACTTTTGCTAATAAATGTTTGGTTAAAAGCGTTTCCTTTAGAAAATAGAACCTCTTCAAGATTCTTTAAGAAACGTTTAAATGTAGGCAACTCAAGTGTCTGTTAACAACGAATGTACTTTCCTCCCGCAACCAATCGACGTGAAACTATACTACACTCTCCAAAAGTCCTTACTTGTTGCAAAGATTCTTATGAAGTACTTGAAACTTGGCAAACCAAGTTGCATTTTCAATTATTTTGCACAGGTCATACTGAAACTCTTTCCTTGTTCCAAAGATTCTTTAAGCAGTACCTGAAACTTGGCAAACTAAGTTGAATTTTCAATTATTTTGCACAGGTCATACTGACAATCCTGCTCCTATTCCTTCCTTATTCCAAGGACTCTTTAAGACATGAAAATTGGGAAACCAAGTTACATTTTCAATTAGTTTGCAAGGAATTTTGAAAAAAAATAACGATCTAGTCATAAACTTTTGACCACACATTTATTAACCAAAGTTCTTTGCTTTGTTGAGTTTTGCAAGCCCTGGAAGTTTGTCCTTGCAATTTATTAACACCTTGTAGATTTAAAGCGTTTTCACTCTTAAAAAACTTTACAAAAACTAAAACTTTGTTAAAAACTTTCAAATGAATGAATTAACTCATTCTCGCAATAATTGTTTTGCCACATTGTGAGCTCATCAGGCGAAGAATGGTATTCAAAATTTGAAGTTTCCATATTTATAATACTACTTTGTCAGGGTTGGAATAAATCGTGATTTAAAAAATAAATCAACGATTTTTTTTATATTTCTGATCAGTTTTTGCCAGTTAAGATGTAATTTAAATCAATTGATTTACATCACTATTTAAATCATATGATGTTTTTTTAATAGATTCTTGAATTTGAAAATTACCCATAGAAGTAAAATAGGCAGTTATTATTTAAATTATCAAACACATAAACAAACAAATACATAGATTTCTTCGTTAGCACATAAAAAAACAATTCATAGATTTCTTTGTTGTTCTCACACAGTAGAACCGAGAATTGACTGGTAACTAATGCCAGAGAAAAAAAAAAATGAAAAGCGATTTCTCTAAACTGGTATTCAAAAGTTGGAGTTTCCATTATCCATTATCCATTGATAATACTACTTTGTTATCGTTGGAATAAATAATGATTTAAAATAATAAAAATCCAATGATTTTTTATATTTCTGATCAATTTTTGCCAGTTTATATGTGATTTAATCAATTGATTTACATCACTATTTAAATAATATGATGATTTTTTACTAAATTCTTGAATTTGAAAATTACCTATAGAAGTAAAACAGGCAGTTATTATTTAAATAATCAAACACATAAACAAACAAATTCATAGATTTCATCATTGTTATGAAAACTGTAGTTGCTATTTGTGTGCTTTATTTTGTTGTTTTGTTGAAATTTTGTATATTATGTAGCTTTTCTGCTAATAAATATTCTTTATTATTATTATTATTATTGTTATCACAGAGTAGAACCGAGAATTGACTGGTAACCAATGCCAAAGAAAAAAAAAAGAATAGCGATTCCTCTTAACTGGTATTCAACATTTTGAGTTTCCACATTTATAATATTCCTTTGTCCGGGGATAAATCGTGATTTAAAAGAAAATCAATGATTTTTTACATTTCTGATCCGTTTTGCCTGTTTAGATGAGACTTAAATCAATTGATTTACATCACTATTTAAATCATATGATGTTTTTTTGATAAATTCTTGAATTTGAACCAGAATGGACGATTAAAAGAAAATTCAGTGTATCTGTACTGCGAAGGACCAAAATTGGAAGAAAAAAAAATAATTATTTAACTTACTTCCAATCATCTATTTTAACGCATGCCAACTCTATAGTTACATTATATTTTTAATTGTATACCTATTGGAATGCATAAACAGTGCTTAAACAAGGATTAATTTGAAAACAAAAGAAATCAATTTTGATTTCATTTAAATCGATTGATTTAAATCACACCAACCTTGCTTTTTGTTGTTTTGTTTTGTTTTTATTTACTTTATTGCTTATTTCTTAAACTAGTTGTAGGTTAAAATCATTTCAAAAATTTAGTAAATTGAAGAAAATTGCGAATTTTGAGGTTTCCAAAGTTTCGTGTATATTTTTTAACTATTTTTGCCAAATTACAGGTTATAGTATGTCCCTATTATATTGATAATCACCAAAAATAACTAAACGAGTCATAACAACAAGGACATTTAGATGATGTCCATCACTAATTAAAATCATTACTGTAGTAACTTTCGTTTAATTTAGCTGATACATACGCTACATTTAATACCATGACTGTATCATTATAATAATTATATTTACGACGACGTCAATATTTGAGGTATTAAAATTTAATGGTACCATTTATGCTACTACATGAGTCAATAACGTCAGAATTAATTGCCTACATTATAATCGCAATTGCGTACTATTACAGTAACACTGCAAATGAGATGATCGTTTATTTTCAACTAAACGTTTGGAGCGTTTTTAAGTGAAAACGGAAACATTTTACACACCAACAACACGTTCTGATCAAATCACCGCGTTATTTTTGTAAAGTCGCCTTGAATTCTTTGATGCAAAACACGCCGAGTGAAAACCGAATAAATTTCAGAAATGCGCCCACTTTGCATAGTTTACGTTTGCACCGAAACGCGAGTTAAATCGTATTCGAAGCGATGCGTGGGTTAAAAGTTTGTTACTTTCCTCTGCGACAGATAGTTCATGATTAAGTGCCCAATTTCTCTTTGCCGCGAGAGTGTCAGCTCTTCTGATGCCTCACAAGAACCACGCGATTTGTAATACATTAGAATATATTTTCTTCCTGTTTTATTGCAACTCTTATCGCATCTTTTGTATGTCTTTGACCAATCTCTATATACTTTTTTCGCATTGATTTGTTCCACTCTTCTGATTTTCGTCCTCTTCTACTCCTTGCACTATAATATTTCTTTTCCGAATTTCAGCAACCCAATGTTCACAAAATCGAACAATAATAGATTATTTTACGACCGATTACGATAGTTGACTGACGAAATGATATTTTCCATAAATATAAATACGGACACTTCATTTAAGGTTTACTATTTTTATAGAAAATCCATTACAATTGTTTTGGTATCGCCACCATTTTTGAGTTATTTAGTTATCAAAATGTGACATCTTTTTCTGAAAAATTAAAATATTTTTGAAATATTTGTCAAATTTAATTTGGAGAATGTAAAATTCAGATGTCAAAAATTTCATTTTGACTGACTAACATTGAATGTAACTTTAAACAAATTGACAAAATTGTTTGATACACACAATACTACGATTTTTATTTGAGCGAGGACACTGAATATATCAGGTAATTGATTAAATCAAACGCTACAGTCGTAATATATTCCATTCATGACTTGATGCAATGCTTATGGCGCTATCATGCGTCATACATTATGTTCCACATATCACATTTGCATCATACTTAAAATGTTTTTAAACCAAAAAACTCCAATGTTCTATTAATATGTTCCAAATAGTGCACTAAATTTAACGCAGGCTAACGTATTAATTAGCATTCTAATTCCGGGATCGTAACTTTCGAGCTAAGTGAGTCGCCCCCATGTGCTTTACGGGCTGGACGTGCTGAGGAAATTGCCCTGAAAATAAACGCTTGCTAAACTAATTAGGAAGTGCCTAGCCTAGCCGATTCGTAGCACGCCATTGTGTATCGGCCTATTTATAACCATCACTCTGCAATGTTTGCACCTGGATCCATAAAATAAAAGCGAATGGTCGCGAATTTCTGGCGCGACCTTCGCCTGTTTTTTGCAGCGCTCTTCCTCTGCTTTATTTTTCCGCATGAGGTAATCCGTCGTGACGATCCACCGTGAAATTACAAACTCACGGCTTACACGATGACTTTTGTGCTTCGTATTCAGCTAATAGTACTAATGCTCGTAAGTAACACAATTTTTGCAAAGAAGTCGCAAAAAAAATTTTTGAAAGCAAGTTTAGCACCTTGGCCAATTATCGTCATGCTCCTAACGTGTTACAAATGTATTCGTCAATGAACGGTAGTCAATTATTGATTATCATTTTAAGTATGTGAACAGTTTGGGCTAAGCTCTAAATCATAACTAAAATAATCGGAAAATCCAATATAAGCTTTAAACCCATTTTCTAAAATTAAATATATGAGCTGAAAACCACAGTGGAGTAAGTATTTTTTTTAATTTTTTGTTAGTTTCATCTATTTTGATTACCAGTTATTATTATAATTTTCATTGTTTTAATAATAATAATAAATAATAAAAACAGCATAAACCAAGAAACATTCTTTAAGAAAAAAGAAAACAATAGATTTTTTTTAATTCAGAAGTCCAGAAGTTTACAAGAGACTAAACACTGAGTGGAAAATGAATATTTTTGTGAAAGTTTCTACTATATAATTGCAACGAACTTAAATGTACCTATCAAGGTAAAATGTGAGACACTAAAATTAATTGTTTCATCCATTGTGAATACTAGTTATTATTATATTTTTTATTGTTTTAATAATAATAAAAATAATAAAAACAACATAAACCAAGAAACATCTTTAGAATCATTCTTTAAGAAAAAAGAAAACAATAGATTTTTTTTAATTCAGAAGTCCAGAAGTATACAAGAGACTAAACACTGAGTGGAAAATGAATATTTTAATGAAAGTTTCTAGTTTAAAATTGCAACGAACTTAAATGTACCAATCAAGGTGAAATGTGAGACACTAAAATTAATTGTCTAGTACTAATAATTAATAGAACCCATAAATATATAATTGTGGTTGACCCAGAATGGTCAGGAACCAATGCTAAACAAAAAAAAATATTAAAAAACGATTTCTCTAAACTGGCACTTGGATAATTATTGATTGCGCAATTCGCCAAAACATCGGTTTGTACTAGATTCGGATGAAGCAAGATCCGTAGATCTTGCCCAATGGCTCAGGTGCAGTAAATCGCTGTTTGGGGAAGAAAATTAACCATAGAAGTAAAACAGGCATTATTTAAATTATCAAACACATAAACAAACAAATTCATAGATTTCTTGGTTTTTATCACATTACATTTCAACGAACTTAAATGTACCAATGTACCATGTACCAAGGTGAAATGTGCAAAACAATAGATTAGTGTTACAAAGACTACAAGATATTCAATAAAAATTTGAAAATCATATAAACACTTATGTAATCTATAAAGTCTAGTCAAAGGCAAAATGTTTAACCTCTAGTCATAAAAATCAACTTTAAGGTCGTTTGATAATAATAATATTAATGTATTGGTGTTAAATGTCATTAAGGCTTACACAAGTCAGAGTACAAAAAAATGATAAAATAGAACATATAGGATACAATACAGTATTAAATCCGAAGATACATGATATAATGAAGTCTTTTTTGACTAGTAGTGTAAAAAATAGATAAGCGTTACAAATACTGCAAGATATTCAATCCAAATTTGAAAATCAGATAAACACTCGTATATTCTATAGAGTTTTATTACTTATTCAATCCAAATTTGAAAATCATATAAATACTTATGTAATCTATAAAGTCTAATTACTAGCTATGCTTTGACCTTGAGTTCTAAGAGCTTCTGGAGTTGCATTCCTGCAGCCTCTGAGAGAAAATTGTTCAGTTCAAGGCCATAATTTGTCACATAGTTTTGATACTGCAGATTGTAGTAACTTGGGCATATAGTTTTCCCAGCTCTGGTAAAGTGAACTCAAAATTATTATAATTATTATGATTGCTATGATTATTATGATTATAATGATTATTTATGAAAATCTGCACTCTAGGGTGCAGGTCTCATTTTTATGGGTATGTCATATAAAATATTTGGAAAAAAATTATTCTCTGTCGGTGGGTATTTGTTGCTAATTTGGGTTTGAAACACATTTTTTAAATTAACTTTCGCATATAACAAATTTTGATTCCAAGAAAATGAACCAATTTTCATCAAGTTTTATTAAAATATTTATCATGCATACATATAAAAATGCAAATATAAAAAATCCACCTTCGGTTGATTATTAAAAGGAGTTAATGAAAATTATTAGTAAAATTTCTAGAGCGTTACAATTTTTTATATGTCTGCTTTATTCATACAATATTCTTGGAAAACGAATGGAAATTTTATTCAATATAACAATTTTGTAAATTTCTGTTCAAATTACAGAGAAAAATTTAAAATTAATGGAATGTAACCTCGAAACTTTATAATTTTATAAATTATCAATTTCTAATTGTCTGAATCTATAAAAAAATTACTTCAAAATTTATCAAATTTTCAACTGAAATTGGTCAGATCTGCTCAATGCCAAGCTTCAACAGTGAAAATGGGACTAGTATCTGAATCAGTATCTAAAAGTATCTACCAGTATCTAAAACCAGTGTCCAACTACAATCCAGTATCAGGATCAATGTCCTGTATATCAGTATCAGTATCACTATCTTTGTCCAGTATATCAGTATCAGTATCTGACTAGTCTCAGATTCTGTCGAAATCTGGATAAATTTTCCGACGTGACTATAAAAATTTGTTAAATTTTGTTTAAATTTACAAAATTACAAATGCAACTGTCCAAATATGTCCAATTTTTAATGTCAACTATTCAAGTTTGCCAAATATTCCAATTTATGTCTTTAAATTTGTACTTTGTGTTGCTGAAATTGTCAATCTATGTCGAATTATCAAGTATATCTGATACAATTTGTCAAATTTTTAATTAAAGTTACGAAATTAAAATTATACATCCCATAAATTTGCTATACTTACACTCAAATTACCACACCAACTTTTGACTATCAAAATTTGTTAAATTTTCCATTGGCATTGTTAAAATTTGCAAAATTTCAAATGCAGCTGTAAAAATCTGTCAAATTTTTAACGTCAACTATTAAAATTTGTCAAGTTTTCCAATTTATCTCGTTAAATTTGTATTGTGTGTTACTGAAATTGTCAAAATATGTCAAATGTTCAATACAATTAATAAAGTCTGTCAAACTTTAATTCCAGTTGCGAAATTAAAGTGATACATTCCATAAATTTGCTATACACTCAAATTATCACACTAAATTTTGACTCAAAATTTGTTAAATTTTCCACTGCCATTGTTAACTTTGTCAAATTACAAATTCAACTGTCTAAATCTGTCAAATTTTTAACATTCCGTGCTTGAAGATTAACTCAAGATGCACTTATTAAAAATGAGCATTTAAAAAAAACATTTATTGAGTTGTATGATCATTTTAATTTGTACCATACTAAATTGTTATTTGAGGTTAAATTAGATCCAATATTTGTGCATGTGCGTATTACAATTTCATAGAAAATAATAGTCATTTATGATACAAGTGTGAAAAGTATTATTTTTTTGGACGACTGTGAATTTTGTTGAACGAAGCACAGCCGAGTACAACAAAAAAAACGCGAGCGCAACAATACTCTTTACGAAAGTCTAAGTAGGGTAAACTATGTTGGTTCTAACTCAAATTGAGCCAATCAAACTCCAAATTTAATTGATTTCCGCGAGATGCGATTTTTAATCGACGCAATCAAATCGTGAGATCGCGACTATGGCTTGATTGATACTACCATATGAATCAGCGAGATTTTAATCGGCGCAAGGAATTTCGCGTATGTGTGGGTCAACTCAAATTGATCCTATTGGTTTTCGCGGATTTCCATGCCATTATATATCAATCTGAGCAGGACCTGTCGATTGAAAATCGTATCTCGTGGGAATCAATTAAATCGGGAGTTTAATTGGAACAATCAATCTGGGTTAGAAACAACATAGTTTACCCTACTAGTGTACCACACAACGTTTTTCTGCGTTAGATAGTATGAAATAATGGAATACTTGTTTCATATAGTACCAATTGTATCATTAACATGAACGTTTAAAGTTTTGAAGTTCTTTTGTATTAATAATCAATCAAATTACGTTTACCTTTTTTCCACAACTTTATTTATATTTTTCGCTATATATACATATATATATATATATATATATATATATATATATATATATATATGTTTGAACATGTTCCGGGTCTTTGAACTTCCGTGTATTGTTTTGTGTGTCCTGAAAAGGACCTTTTTCACGACGTTTCGGCAAAATCGCATTTGCCATCTTCTGGTGGATTCTTCTCGAGTGTTAGGAGAGAACTTAGTTCTCTTAGTTCTCAGTTCTCAGTTCTCAGTTCTCAGTTCTCAGTTCTCAGTTCTCAGTTCTCTCCTAACACTCGAGAAGAATCCACCAGAAGATGGCAAATGCGATTTTGCCGAAACGTCGTGAAAAAGGTCCTTTTCAGGACACACAAAACAATACACGGAAGTTCAAAGACCCGGAACATGTTCAAACACATTTCGTCCGTGAAACATACACATGAACATATATATATATATATATATATATATATATATATATATACATATATATATATATACATATATATATATATATATATATATATATATATATATATATATATATATATATATATATATATATATATATATTTCAAGCGCAACGTTTGTATTATTTTCTTTTGTATTATTGAATGTTGACGTAAATTTTTATACAAAATACTACTCCCTCCGTCCCAAATTATGGTACACATTCTTTAATATTCATGGATTATCGAATCTTTGAGGCAATAATGAGTTTCAATCAGTTTAATATAATCTAGATACGTTGTTCTTAATTGAGCCTTGGATGGCTATGCATAAAAAATGTAGTCCTTACAGTCTGCCAGTTAGAAAACGGGAAAATGTCAGAAAATTAAAAGTACACCTGTTGTGACAAACTATGTAAGAGACAGCTTAGAAAAATTAAAAGTAGATAATTAAAAGCAAAACAGTCGACCTATTTTAGGAATTTTAGAGTTCTTGCTGCAATTCAAAAACTGGCATCAAATTGAAGCGAGGTGCTATTGGACAAGATGCAAACAAGTTTGTTTTGTTTCCCGGTAACTATTTCCCGAATTTGAAATATAGCCAAAGAACAGTACTATGACGGGAATTTTTGTACCTGTCTCTTCTAAGAAAAATAAACTTTAAAAGTTTTGTATATAATAATTTCGGACAAATAAAAGAGGCAAATGTATACCATATTTTGGAACAGAAGGAGTATCTTTTCTTTAATTGGTGAGTGAATGAATTATGTGTAAAACTGTTGATGTTTTACACACATGTTTTTTTACGCACTTGTGCTAAAAAAGTAACGCTTTATGCACTATGAACAGTGCGTAAAAATTAAGATTACGCACTGTCGTAGAAAAAAATATTCTATTAATACAAATTTCTTGAAAATATGCACTTTTTTTTAAATAATTTGTTATGTTGAATGATGTAATTGAAAATATTTGTATTATTTTTAACTATGACTAAATGTATACATTTCGCAATATATATACATAATATAAATTGTTTCAATTTTGGCCACATATTACTAAATACGTTAATTTCGCAATATTCATTGGTTTAAATGTGCGAAGCAAAACATTTAATAGAGTAATATTAATGTCAATATAATAATAATAATTAATAATATAGTTTTTAATATTGCGAATATTGCAAAATGAAGGAATTTGATAATAAGTGGTATGTAGTTTGTCATATTGTCAATGACTTATAAAAATATAATTACATATAATTACATATAAAAATTCAAAAATAAAAAATTCACCTTCACCTTTCGCTGATAATTAAAAAGAGTTAATGAAAATTATTAGAAACATTTGTAAAGCGTTATAATTTTATAAAAATTATTAGAAACATTTCTAGAGCGTTGTAATTTTATAAATTACAATATTGTTGCAAAATGATTGTAAATGGTATTCAATATCATAATTTTGTAAATTTATGTTCAAATTTTCAAGATGTTATTAGAGAAAAATAGAAAATTACCAGAATATAACCACGAAACTTTATAATTTTATAAATTGTCAATTGCAAATTGTCTGAATGTATCAAATTTTTGACTTCAAAATTTATCAAATTTTCAACTGACATTGGTCAGATATGCTCAATACCAAGCTTCAACGGTGAAAATGGGACCAGTATCTGAACCAGTATCTAAAGTATCTACCAGTATCTGAACCAGTATCTAAAAGTGTCTATCACTATCTAAAACCAGTATCGCCAGTATCTAAAACCAGTATCCAATTACTATCCACTATCAGTATCAATGTTTAGTATATTATTGTCAGTATCAGACTAGTCTCTAAAGTATTAAAATCGTCAAGATTCTGTCGAAATCTGGTTAAATTTTCCAACAGACTATCAAAATTTGCTGAATTTTCCATGTTCAATTTTGCCAAATTTTCCAATTTATGTCTTTAAATTTGTATTGTGTGTTGCAGAAATTGTCAATCTATGTCGAATTATCAAGTAGAACTTATAAAATTTGTCAAATTTTTAATTCCAGTTGCGAAATCAATAAATTTGCTATACTTACACTCAAATTACCACACTAAATTTTGACTATCATAATTCAAATAATAATTACATGAAGTAATTCAAAATATAACAATGTACTTACCTACTTATTATCAAATTCCTTAATTTCGCAATATTCGCAATATTAATAACTATATTATTAATTATTATCATTAAATTGTAATTAATATTACTGTACTAAATTGATTGCTTTGCACATTTAAAACAATTAATATTGTGAAATGAACGGATTAAGTAATATGTGGCCAAAATTAAAACAATTTATATTAGGTAGGTATATTGCGAAATGATTACATTAAGTCATAGTTAAAATTAAAACAATTATTTTCAATTACAACTTTCAAAATTCAAAAAAATTGGCATATTTATTCCTTCATTTCGCAATATTCGTAATATAAATGCTTTAATTTACGTTTTATTAGGTTCTATCGATTATAGGCGCAGAACTCAGATCTATTGTAAATTAGCTTACAATTGAAGGACTAAGTTTACATTTATAATTTTTGTAATTAAAAATGTGTAGTTCGTTAATTATTCTTTGTAATCTTTATTTGTTATCTACATTTGCAACCGGTTTCGACTCCTTATGGAGTTATCATCACGCGAAAACTAAAGAGACTAATACAATATGTTTCTAATTTTGTTAAATTAGTATTTTTTTTAAATGAATACGTTCTAATTGTGTTAATTTATCTTTTTTTTTAAATGAATTGATTGGATTGTTGCGTTGGACGATTGGGATTTAGAAATATAATGTATTAATATTCTGATGTTCCAATTGAGAACATTAAATATAGTAGTTTAACAAGGTGCAAATACGATTATTAATGGTAAACTTCTCGTCATTCAACGGGCGTTTTCACTTTTTAATCCGACGCGGCTACCGTCTCTTTATAATTCAATTTGTATAGCGTGAAATTGAGCAATTACGTCCACGCGTTCACCGGGTTTAAATCGACGTTGTGCCCTTTGGGCCCGCCGCGATCACCGCGAGACCAATTAGCGAAACGCGTGGGACGCCCAAAGGGCGCAAAAGCCGCGCGATGAGATCACGCGGCGAAAATAAATTCGCCAAAGGTGAAGCCGAGATTAATCTTGACCCGGTGCAGATACCAAGATTCTCTAATTGAGGCGTAAATTGACGCGCAATTGTCGCCTCACCTGTTGTTATTCAGCTTCCCGGGGGTCCTTGGAGTCCGGCGAGGAAGTCGCCCACGCACTTAATTTTTTTCGGCTCAAATTTTTCGCGTCTCGCACTTTCGGGTTTCGCGGTTCCGCGGGTGTCTGTCCGTCCGTCTGTCGCGCGCGCGTTTGCGGCGGATTGTTTGGCGCGCCGAGCGGCTCTCAAAAGGGGGGCCCGCGCGTTATATTCGCGACCTCGATCGACGCGATTTATAGAAAATTGCGCACGATCTGCCGGCGTCGTCGCCGTGCGCTCCTTTCCGACGTCGGCGACGTCACCGTGGAGTTCATAGAGCACCAAGGTGGGGGCAAACCAGTTTTTTGGGCGTTTGAAGCTTTTTTTGCTGCAAATTTCGGCCTGGAATTGTCTCTCCAAAGGCAAGGAAGAATGAGACAATAGAACTTCTTTAAACGAAAACCGGTGATATGGGATTCGAGGAACCTGCTTCATAAAAATATAAATTCCGTCGAGGATTCGTACGAAGACATCGAAGAATCGATATTATCGATAATATTATCTGCACGGTTCACGATTTGAATAATCAGAAGGATTCTCCGATGCCGACATTCCTACCGCTTTTGAAACGAATCAAGCCAACATCAAGATCAGATTCCGGTGTAGCAGAGGGATTTAGGGGTGTGGGGGGCTACGAGGGCTATAGCCCAGGGCGTAAAAATCCAGGGGCGGCAAATTTTTGGAAAAATACCAAAGGCACAAGTCTATTAAAGCTGGAAAATGATCATTTAGGACACGATTTTTTTTTAATTCTCTTACACCTTATTATCGAAACTTCCAGATTTAACTCAAGTTAATAAGTAACCAGCCCATATAAAGGAGAAACCCATATGAAATCAAATAGATTATGTGCTCATCAGAAATATATATGAAAATATTATAAAAGCAGTGAGAACTTACCCTGGAGCTGACATCCACTCAGATCACAATCCTGTAATAGCAAAGGTATAAGTTAAACTAAAGAATATCATGAAGAAACAGAACAACAACATAGATATTCCACTCCTTAATGATAAAAAGATACGCGTCAACTCGTAGTTGACCAGATAAATCAAAAAGTAACAACAGCAATGAAAGAAAATGAACTACACCAAGATGTCGATGTAAGATGGAATCGAGTCCAAACAGCTCTGACAGCAGAAAACCTAACTATAAAAACAACAAAAAGAAAATTGGATGACTGAGAAAATCATAGAGCTCATGGATGAACGCCGGACCCACAAGACCCGAAATGAAAAACAATATAAAATCCTACATAAAACGATTCAAACAGAAATAAAAAAGACAAAATCAGAGTGGATCTCTAAACAATGTGAAGAAATAGAGATGCACGAAAGAAACTATGACAGCTTTCATATGCACAAAAAATAAAAAATAAATGACAGGAGCTAGAAAAACCATACAAGCTAATCATGTGATCAAGAGCACAGATGGCCGCATACTAATAGATGTGAAAGAAAAAATAAAGAGATGGAAAACCTACGTGCAGGAACTCTTTAATGACGAAAGACCAACACAAGTACCAATAAGAGTAGAAGACGAAGAACCTAAGATAATGAAACATGAACTCGAATATGCCCTCAACAGTATGAAGCCAAGAAAGGCTACTGAGCCGGATCAAATACCAGCTGAGATATTAAAATTATTCGATTTACACCTGATGGATAGTTTTCAAGACCTGTTTAACACAACATATGACAATGGCATCATTCCGCAACAATGGCTTCTATCGACATTTGTACTGATCCCCAAAAAAGCAAATGCTAGAGAGTGAACAGCCTATGGGACTATTTCACTTACGATTTACCATTTAAAATAAGAAAGTTGGTATTGGCCACGGTCACATGACACACCCTGTATAAACAGTTTTTGTTGAAAAAAATGCGCAACTAAAAATAACAATCGACGTGTCCGAGCGTCTTTTCGAACACGCCCCCATTTATTTATTATTGAATTTATTCCATTTGGCTGATACACCCTGTATGTTGTTTCAAGTGAAAACCTACTTATTATTTTTTTTAAGGCCGGACCTAGAATAATATTTTTATTTATTATGTTAATCGATACTACAGTGGACTTAGAACATACGTACTAAATATTACAAAAAATTATAGGGTGGTTCGTAAGTTATTATTAATTGAAAAAATGGGCAATATTAATTAACCACCCTGTATATTGGTTATAATGAACGATAGACCCATAAATTATAGTTTATTTAGAATCACCTCGATGTGCCGTATCTACAATTACTGTATGCGCATTTCCCAATTAATCACCCTGTATACAGGGTGGTCCACCTATCCTCGCTCGGACCATTGCTGCTTGACTAATTAAAATTGAGGGGAAAATCTGATTGGAAGTTATTGGACACTTGATCCTTAAAAAGAAAACTGATTTGTGAGGCCCACTTAAAGCAGATTCAAAAATGAAAGAATATACAGGGTGTTCCATTTAAAAATTAGATCAAATGTTGTGTCCCGTATTTATGGTACACTCTGTATATTATTTAATTTTTGATAGTTAGGGCATTGGCCTCTTTGTCACAAAAGGTCTGATTTAAGGCAGACTCAGGGCATTACCCGTAAACATTGAACATATCAAAAACCCAAATTGCTTTTTTTTGGCGCTTTCGCATATATTTGGGGATTTTTCCTTTTTCGGTTATTTTTTTAAAACTTTTTTGTGCCTTTTTAGGTGGTTTGTTCTTTACTATGTTGCATTACTATAGTATTAAGAAACCTGCCCCTAATGGCAGGTCTCAGAACTTGAAAACTAATGGCCCATTGTTTTCATTTAACCTGAACGATTACCACCACCACCCCCACCATTTTCTTAGTCTGCGCTTGTTACTTATTATTTTTCCAATTGTTGTACATCGTTCGGTAAAATAACAATGTTTTTAAAAATATTGTGAAAATGAAATTAAAATGAAACTTATTATTAATAATTGTTCATTTTTATTTTAATAATTTATTTGTATTTAAGGTGGAGTCAATAACAAGTTGATTATTCGAATATGTTGTTTCATTTCTTATAGTTCTTCAGATTTATTTTTCAATTTTTTTTTGGTATATACCTTGGTGTTGTGTTTTTGTGCACTATTTTTTGCTTTTCTTGCATTTTTTATTTTACATTTTTGTAATTTTTTTTACTAATTTTACTTTTTTGCTTTTTCACCACTTTTTTGCCATTTTGCCTGCATTTTTTGAAGTTTTATTTTGCCTAAGTATCCTATCTCTACATTCCTATAAGAAAATTTGTTTCTGAGAAAATTAACCAATTCAAGTTTTAATATATTTAAGTTAACAATATTTAACAAGCATACATATAAAAATACAAAAATAAAAAATTTCGCCATCAGTTGATAATTAGAAAGAGTTAATAAAAATGATTAGAAAAATGACCAGAGCGTTATGATTTTATAAATTTCCGCTTTATTCATACATTCTTGGAAAGTGATTGGAAATTGTATTCAATGTCACAATTTTCTAAATATTTGTTCAAATTTTGAAGATGTTATTAGAGAAAAATTGAAAAATACTGTAATGCAACCACGAAACGTTATAATTTTATAAAGTATGAATTGCAAATTGTCGGAGTTTATCAAATTTTCAACTGGAATTGGTCAGATCTGCTCAATGCCAAGCTTCAACAGTCCTATTTTCAGTATCTAAGTATTACCAGTATCTAAACCAGTATCTAAAAGTATCTACCAGTATCTAAAACCAGTATCACCAGTATCTAAAACCAGTATCCAGCTGTCCTGTATATCAGTATCAGTATCAGACTCCAAAGTATTTAAATCGTCAAGGTTCTGTCGAAATCTGGATAAATATTCCAGCGTGATTATCAAAATTTGTTAAATTTTACGTTGGCACTGGTTAAAATTTGCCAAATTGCAAATGCAACTGTCCAAATCTGTCTAATTTTGAACGTCAACTATTCAATTTTGCCAAATTTTCCAATTTATGTCTTTAAATTTATACATTGAATTGCTGAAATTGTCAATCTATATTGAATTATCAAGTACAACTGATAAAATGTGTCCTATTTTTAATTCCCGTTGCAAAATTAAAATTATACATTCCATAAATTTGCTATACTGCTAGGCACTCAAATTATCTCATCAAATTTTGACTATCGATATTTGATAAATTTTTCATTGGCACTGTCAAAATTTGCAAAATTTCAAATGCAGCTGTCCAAATCTGTAAAAATTTTGAATTTTGAATGATGTAGTTGAAAATAATTGTTTTAATTATAGCTTTGACTAAATGTATTCATTTCGCAATATGTGTACCTAATATAAATTGTTTTAATTTTGACAACATATTACTAAATACGTTAAATTCACAGTATTCAACAATCGGTTTGATCAAATTAGATTAAATGTTGTGTCCCGTATTTATCGTACACTCTGTATATTCTTTAATTTTTTAATCAGCTTCATGTGGACGTCACAAATCATTTTTATTTTTAAGGATCAGATCATTTTCACTAAGTTTGTTCCATTTGAAAATAGCAAAATTCGACCGTTGTTTCAGAACACCCTGTGTATTCAACGTGACTCCAAATATTGTGTGTATTTTGGCACATTGCTTGGGTATTTGCGTACCCAGATTCTTTGCAAATCACAAACAGAGCAAAAACAATAATTAATTTAAAAAATATCAATTTTGATTTAAATCAATCAATCAATGATTTATGATATTATAATGAATTTTCAACAAATTTCTGATATTTTGATGAATTCTCCATACATATGATAATCTTTTCAAATTTTTAATATTTGTGTGAATTCTCCACACTTTTCTGATATTTTGATGAATTCTCCATTATTTTATTATATACTTTGGCTAAGAACATATTTTGGAAATACCAAAATATATGGACTATAATCTAATAATACTTTTTAATTGGTAAATACCGATGAATCTCAATAAGTTTTAGGCATTTGAAAATAGCAAAATTTGATCGTTTTTTCAGAACACTCTGTGTATTCAACATGACTTCAAATATTGTGTACGTTTTGGCACATTGCTTGGGTACTTATATTTGGATCTCCAAATATTTCCCCAAATTTCTAACATTTGAGAGAATTTTCCATAAATTTCTGATATTTTCATATTTTTCCATAAATTTATGATACATATCGATGAACTATCTACAAATTTCTGATATTTTGGTAAAATATCATAACCTCTAAGCATGGTCTTTTAATCATGAAAATTGAAAGATCGTTGCAATTACTTCCGAAATTTGTGTAAACATTATCAAAAATTCAATGTTTGCATGACATTAGAATTTCCGAGACTTTTTTGTATTTATTTACATAAGTAAATTTAGTAGTATTTATTTTCAGGTGGCAGGCAATTTTCAGGATTTTACTTTGTCAGTACTTTGTCAGTTTTACATCAGAATTTCCATTCAGATTTTATTTTTGTAAACTAGAATTTTCAATATTATTTTTATAATATAATTAGTTTTCAATATTATTTTTGTAATATAATAAATTTTCAATATTATATATATATATAAGATATAATTTATTGAAGCAATTACATATTTCTTATTGTATGAACATTATTAAATTTTCAAAAAAAGAAGGTCTTGTTGCTATGCTTCAAATGGCCATCAGCCGCAGCCTTTCAGCCTTTTTCAATATTATTTTTGTAATATAATTAGTTTTCATTATTTTTGTGAGAATTTATATGGGTTTCTGTTGTCCCTTGAGGAGTTTTCATGAAGATTTTAAAAAGTTTGAGAATTATTGCCTGAAAATATATTTCGATGATTTTTTTCCACGTCCATGATTTTTCGTTAAATTTGATGCAAATGTGAACAACTTGGTAGCGCTGCATCTGATCCCTAAAAATAAAAATGATTTGTGACGTCCACATGAAGCAGATGCAAAAATTAAAGAATATACAGAGTGTACCATAAATTTGGGAAACACTATTTGATCTCATTTTTAAATAGAACACCCTGTATATTCTTTCATTTTTGGAATCTGCTTCATGTGGGCGTCACAAATCATTTTTATTTTAAGGGATCAGACGCAACGTTGCCAAGTTACTCACATATTCATCAAATTTAATGAAAAATCATGGACATGGAAAAAACTTCAAGAAAACCTTATTATAAGATATCAATGAAAGAATTTGGGTATGTAAGTACCCAAGCAATGTGCCAAAACATACACAATATATGGAGTCATGTTGAATATACAGGGTGTTCTGACACAACGATCGAATTTTGCTATTTTCAAATGGCTAAAACTTATTAAGAATGATCGTTATTTACCTATTAAAAAGTATTATAAGATTATAGTCTATATGCTACCATTTAATAGCTCATTAGATGAGCCCTCTGAATATGATGCTATACACAGAGTGTTCCATTTAAAAATAGCAAAATTGTATCGTTGTTTCAGAACGCCCTGTGTATTGCGAGACTCAAAATATTGTGTATGTTTTGGCACATTGCTTGAGTACTAGCATACGCAGATTCTTTCAGTTATCTCTTATAATAAGGTTTTGTTGAATATTTTTCCACATCCATGATTTTTCGTTAAATTTGTTTGAAAAGTGAATAACTTGGCAACTTTGAATCTGATCCCTGAAAATAAAGAAGATTTGTGAAGCCCTCATGAAGCAGATTCTAAAATTGAAAGAATATACAGGGTGATCCATTTAAAAAATAGACCAAATTTTTTGTACCGGGTTCATGGTGCACTCTATACACTCGAAAATAATTTAAAATAGTAGCACATGAAGTGTCCAATAACTTTTTGTGTCTCAGATTTATGGTACACACTGTACACTCGATTTTTTTTAATTGCACGTGAAGTGTCCAATAACTTCCAATCAGATTTTGTCCTCAATTTTCATTAGTCTAGCAGTAATGGTCTGAGCGAGGATAGGTGGGCCACCCTGTATGTAAGAAATAACAGAAATTTAAAATTTAAATTACAAAGAATTTGAAAATTGGTGCAAAATGGCTAATTGAACAAATAATGAGAAGAAGAACAGTTAACAATTTTGCGAACGCGAACTACAGTTTCAAAATAAATAAATGCATTAGGACTATTTTCAATGAAATAATCATTAAATGAACAAACAGTCTAAAGAAGCAAATTTTGTTCTTTTGTATTTATACAGAGTGATGAGTATTGCGAAGTGATAATCGCTTTATAACCCCTTTTACGGATATACAAGGTGATTCAAAAGGTATGGTCCAAACTTGCGGGCGTAATGTGGTATGCCATACGATGCAAAAAATGTTAATAAACCTGTGTCTTATTTCCAACCGTTATTCAGTTACAGACGATTTATTTGTTTTTATCATGTTCTGTTAAATAAAGTCATAATAACAAATAAGTCAAACAAATGTTAATTTGTTATGACTTGGAATTGGCATTTTAATATCATCAAATATACCTAAATGTTTGCACACCCCCTTTTGAATAGCCCTGTATGTCAAATTTAATTAAAAACTGTCAAAATCGGCAAAATTTACAATTATAGTTGTCAAAATCTGTTAAATTTAATTAAAAACTGTCAAAATCGGCCAAATTGACAATTATAGTTGTCAAAATCTGTTAAATTTAATTAAAAACTGTCAAAATCGGCCAAATTTACAATTATAGTTGTCAAAATCTGTTAAATGTTTAACATTTTTTTTAAATGGGTACAATTTCAAACCGAGACATTCAAAATCAATAAAATTCAAAGCTTCTGCTGTGAAAATCTGTCAAGTTTTCAATAGATACTGCTGTTAAACTGGGTAAATTTTTGATATCCCAGTTTTAAAATGTAAACATCTATTAGAATTTTAAGTGCAACAGTTCACATACGTCAAATTCTCAATTAGAACTGCCGAAAACTGTCAAATTTTCAATTGGAACTGTCAAAGTATGTCAAATTATTAACTTCAGCTATGAAAACCTGTCAATATTTTGATAGATACTGCTAAATTTTGGCCATTTTTTATGTTCTAGTGCAAAAATGTAAAAAGCTCAGATCGCACGTTGAAAACAACAGTGACCCAAAAATTAACATTTTTCAGTAGTGTGAAGGTTTGCTGATTTTTTTTTTTGTCACAAAAAGACTACCATCAATATACTTCTTATAGCAAATCTTGTGCTATTAATAATATTTTTATGATGGTTTTAATTTATTTGTTAAGGATAAGGTTAAAAATAAAATTATATAAAAAAAACTGTCTTTTAACAATAACTTTTGTCTAGTGTCACTTTGTCAATTCATTTTTTGTCTTCTGTTCATACATTCGGTTTTTCTGTTGTGTATAATACCTAGTACCATACAGAATGACAAGCCGAGCCGGGCCCCTCTAATCCCGTGGCCCCAGGCTAAGGCACTGACAGCCCCCGTTTCAGGGGGGCTGACATGGGAGGGTCCGTCCCATGGGCATGGGTCCATCTAATGGACATGGGATAACCCGACACCTCAAGAGTCAAGCCTTCAATCAAATCTTCACCCGCTTTGAAATATTATTATTATGAAGAACAAAGTTGCAGCAAAATATTTTTCATCGTAAAGAATTTGCAGGAATTGTGGTCTAGCGTTACGTGTCTACGAGTTTTCAGGAAATGCAGTCGCACGCTTCCTTATGAGGACGAAGGCCGGTTTCACGTAGTTCTCGCGAATTGCGAGACCGCAGGAGCGGCCATCTGGACCGAAAATGGTCGTCAGACAGTTACTCACCTCTCCAAGAATGGTGAAAAGTGCAAAGAACGCATTGAACTGCACTGCAATTTCCTAACACCAGCTCCTTACAAACACCATAAACAAAAGTCCACAAAACGCTGCTCTGCAGTAAATCAAATCGCTTAAAGGCACCAGGAATGAGTCGACATATAGGAATCATGGGAACTTTATAAAAACATTGGTACAAATATTTATTTTGCCGGTGAACATATTCATCGCACTTTACCGTTAACTATTGGGAGTCTCGTTAGTCTTATCGCTGGAATTCGTCCTGCTCTTATCGATTGTGTCAAAATACGCCATGGTGTAGCCATCGTCTTGGAATCCCGTGGCGTAGCTCGCCTTGTTTCTGTAGACCTCCATCACAGGCATGGTTCCCTCAATCATGCTTGCAGTGGTCACCAGAGGATTACCCAATTCGTGAGGCTGTCCGAGGATGCGCATCTTCAGCACTTCTCCAATCGTAAGATCTGCATGACAAAGATGTACACATTTGTGCAAATCCGCAGTGATTAGCATTTATAAGTTGGCGAAGAGCAAATGGTTCACACTTAAGTAGAAAGTCATTATTCCAAACATCCAAAAACATACGCAACATTTGATCGCTCCCATTCAAAATTGAATAGGGAGGCAAAGAATAACCTTGCGTTCACATACTACATACGTTTTTGGGTTCGGATGCTTAGTGATTGATGGTCACTATCCATTTATTTGCCATTCAAAAGTTTATAGGCAGGCAAAGAAGAACCTTGCATTTACTTACTACATACTTTTTTGGGTTTGGATGCCTAGTGATGCTTAGTGATTTGGAGTGATAGATCGCTCCCATTCAAAAGTGGATAGGGAGGCAAAGAAGAACCTTGCGTTTACATACTACATACTTTTTTGGGTTAGGATACTTAGTGATCGATGGTCACCATCAATTTCATTGATATTCAAAAGTGCATAGGCAGATAAAGAAGAACCTTTAGTTTATATACTACATACCTTTTTGGGCTTAGTGATGGATGGTTACCATCCATTTCTTTGCCATTCAAAAATTGATAGACAGACAAAGAAGAACTTTGCGCTTACATACTACATACCTTTTTGGGTTTGGATGCTTAGTGATTGATGGTCACCATCCATGACATCTCGGATGCTTAGTGATTGATGGTCACCATCCATGACATCTCCGGACACTTCAACTACTGATGTTGATGCATTGGCTTTTGATGGTTCCTCGCACACTGCTTGCGTGGACGTTTCGGTTGTGAGCACATTTGGTTCTTCGTATTCGATCTTCAACTGGCTACCAAACATCGTCGTTTGCAGTTCTACCTCCGATGGTATGGAGAGGATTTCATTAGTTATTCGGGATACTGTTTTCGTGCTGCTGGCTACCACCAAGTCTGTGAGGTTTTCCTTGCTGTTAATGGCCGTGACGCTTCTGTACACTGCAAGTTTGAAAGAAGTTTACATTTCAGGATCTAGTTTTGTGATTTGTCCTTGTAGCTCAAATAATTTTTAATGTTCACAATGTGAAACACACAGTGACCATCACGTGTCTTGTATTCGTCAATACTTTGATATATAAGTAGATATTCAGGTGTATATCGTATCCAAAAACGTTAATCATAACGTATTCGTTAACGTGACATCACATTCAAATATCAAGTGCAATTATGACATAGTAGTATTTGATATTTGAATGTGATGCTGCCAAATAACGTACACGTTACTGTTACGGTTTTTTGACACGCAATAGACTCCATTAAGGTTTGGGTCACGAAAATTGTTAAATTGTGAACAAATGAAGAAAGAGCTCAGCTATTCAAATGGATATCGCTGCAAACCTCAGCTTAACATTGTTCCCTTCGTAAACTGTATTTGCCTCACAAATAATTACTTACTTGTTGCATTTTAAAAAAGGCGCTTTGATACTTTGCTGAGATGATAAAAAAAACTCTGTATATTTCTTTTAGATTATATAACATAGGGAACATAGATTTCTTAATTCTCTTGAAAAAAAATCTCGTAAAATGCTTAAATTTCCTTTAAACAGTGGAGCTTTCAATACCAAAGTTTTATTGGGAAATCTTTTGATTTACTGAAAAATTACCAGAAATTTGATCATTATTGCGAAATCTGTAGACTTCTCAAAAATAATTGAGAAATGATCTGGAAATTTGACAATATTTAGAAATGTCTTGATATTTTTTATAATATCGATAAATTTTGAGAATGAAAAAATATGAGTAATGATCATTTCATTCATTTTTTATTTTTATGATCTCGAAATTGTGTATTAAAATCGTAAAATATATTGAGATATCTGTAGAATTCTTGAATATTATTGGGGAATCATTAGAATTATTAAAAATTCTCTGAAATTATTGATATTCATTAGGAAATCTGTGAAAATCCAAAATTCATTGAGAAATCTTGGGAATTATTGAAAATACCAATTTTTATTTTTGGATCTTGAAGAATAAAAAATATGAGCAATGATCATGTCAATCATTTTTTTTTATGATGTCGAAATTGTCTATCAAAGTCGTAAGAGTATTGAGATATCTGTAGAATTCTCGAAAATTATTAGGGAATTATGTGAATTATTAAAAAATCTCTAAAATTATTGATATTTATTAGGAAATCTGTGAAAATCCGAAATTTATTGAGAAATTTTGGGAATTATTGAAAAAGTTGCATTTTTAAATCTTGGAATTATTGAAAAAACTTCAGAAATCATAATAATTAGTTTAAAATCTGTAGAAATCTTTAAAATATCTCGAGAAATCGTGCAAATTATTGGAAAATCTCTTGAAATCTGGATACAATTTAGAAATGTTTAGATATTTTAAGAATTAATTGTACATTTGTAGAATGAAAAAAGGTATATCGAAATTATTGAAAAGCTATAAATCTCGAAAAATATTCAATTTTGGGTTTATTGAAAAATCTCCAGAAAACTTGATATTTATAACTTGTATGTTGCATTTTAAAAAATAGGCATTGATACATTGCTGTCATCGAGATAGAAGTGTGTAATTATTGAAATGATTAACCCTATGTTGCATGATAAAAAGAACTCTCTCTATATTTCTTTGAGATTATAATACCTAGAGAACATAGTATAGTTCTTAATTCTATTTGAAGAAAAATTCTCTTAAAAATGCTTATCATTTGTTTTCAACAGTGGAGTTTATAATAGATTTTTTTTATTAGGAAATGGTGTAATTTATTGAAAAATTACCAGAAACCTGATCATTATTGCGAAATCTGTAGATATCTCACAAATAATTGATTAGAGTTCTTAATTCTCTAGAAAAAAAATCTCTTAAAAATGCTTATCATTTCTTTTAAACAGTGGAGTTTTTAATAGCAATTTATTATTGGGAAATTTATTGATTTACTGAAAAATCACCTGAAAGTTGATCATTATTGCGAAATCTGTAGTTGTCTCAAAAATAATTGAGGAATGATCTCGAAATTTGACAATATTTAGAAAAGTCTTGATATTTTTTATATTGTCAACCAATTTTGTGAATAAAAAAATATGAGTAATGATCATGTCAATCATTTTTTATTTTTATGATCTCGAAATTGTCTGTCAAAATCGTAAGGGTTATTGAGATATTTGTAGAATTCTCGAATATTATTGGGAATCTTGGGAATTATTATAAAATCTCTGGAATCATTGATATTTATTAGGAAATCTGTGAAAATCCGAAATTTATTGAGAAATCTTGGGAATTATTGAAATTACCAATTTGCATTTTTAATCTTGAAATTATTGAAAAAACTACAGAAATCATGATAATTAATGGAAAATCTGTAGAAATCTCAAAAAACATCTTCAGAAATCGTGCAATTTTTTTGAAAAATCTTTCGAAATCTCTAGAAAACTCGATAATTATTACTTGTATGTTGCATTTTACAAAATATGCTTTTATACTTTGCTGTCATTGAGACAGAAGTGTGTAATTATTGAAATGATTAACCCTATGTTGCATGAGAACCAAAAACTCTCTGTATATTTCATTTAGATTATAAAACATATATCTCTAAAAAATATGAGTAATGATCATGTCAATCATTTTTAATTTTTATGATATAGAAATTGTCTATCAAAATTGTAAGAGTTATTGAGATATCTGTAGATATCTCGAATATTATTGGGAATCATTAGAATTAGTAAACAATCTCTGGAATGATTGATATTTATTAGGAAATTTATGAAAATCCGAAATTTATTATTTATATTTGTAAGAGTTATTGAGATATCTGTAGATATCTCGAATATTATTCGGAATCATTAGAATTAGTAAAAAATCTCTGGAATTATTGACATTTATTTGGAAATTTAAAAAAATCCGAAGTCTTGGGAATTATTGAAAATACCAATTTGCATTTTTATTATGCTGAAATTATAGAAAAAGATCCAGAAATGATGATAAATATTGGAAAATCTGTAGAAATCTTTAAAATATCTCGAGAAATCGTGCAAATTATTAGAAAATCTCTCGAAAATGTGATAAAATTTAGAAATGTTTACATATTTTAAGAATGAATCATAGAAACATGTGTAGAATGAAAAAAATGATATCGAAATTGTTGAAAATCTCTCGAAATCTTGAGGATTAATGAAACATCTGGACCTATAATCGAAAATTATTAAATCTTGGGTTCATTGACAGATCTCTAGAAAACTTGATAATTTCCATTTATTGTAAAATCTGTAGAAATCGCGAACAATATTGAAAAACCTAGGAAATAATTGAGAAATTTCTAGAAATCTTAGCATAAAATATTGAATATTTACACATCATGGGAACTATTATAAAATCTCTCGAAATATTTAAATCGAAATTATCGATTTTTGGAATTCAACCAATTCCATTTCTAAATTATCAAGTCCTAACCTAATGAACTAACTCATTAAAAAAAATCTATTTTGTTTGGATATTAATTGAATGGTAATGTACTTTCCAAATTCAAAAATTGTTGAAATATCTTCTTGATTCTTCAAAATATTTCGATTCTTGGAAATGTTTTTATAGACATGGGAAATATTATCGATTTTTGAAATCCACGAATTATATTTCTAAATTATCAAAACCTGACCAAATGATCATGCTCATTAAAAAAAATATATTTTGTTTGGATACAAAATGAATGGCAATGTACTTTCCAAATTCATAAATTGTTGAAATATCTTCCAGAATCTTCAAAATATTCCGATTCTTGGAAATGTTTTTATAGGAATGGAAAATATTATCGACTTTTGGAATTCAACGAATTCTATTTCTAAATTATCAAGTCCTGACCAAATTTACATGGTGATTAAAACAAAATTCTATTTTGTTTGGATACAAAATGAATGGTAATGTACTTTCCAAATTCAAAAATTGTAGAAATATCTTCCAGATTCTTCAAAATATTTCGATTCTTGGAAAAAAATTTATAGGCATGGGAAATATTATCGATTTTTGGAATTCCATCAATTCCATTTCTGAATAATCAAGTCTCAACCAAATGCTGAATAAAAAAATCTAATTTGTTTGGGTATATAATGAATGGTAATGTACTTTTTAATTTCATAAATTGTTGAAATATCTTCCAGAATCTTCAAAAATTTTCGATTATTGGAAATGTTTTTATTGACATCGGAAATATTATCGAATTTTAGAAGTCCACCAATTCCATTTCTAAATTATCAAGTCTCAACCAAATGAACATGCTGAATAAAAAAAATCAATTTTGTTTGGATACAGAATGAATGGTAATGTACTTTCATTACTAAAAGTAATGTACTTTCGTAGGCATGTGAAATATTGCATTACCTATTTTCATTCTCAAAGCATTACTGAAAATATGAAGTTTGGTCGTAACAGTTTTGATATTATCAAACATGGTTACTACAATTTGACTAGGACACGTGAATCACTTGACCCACGCAACCATGGGTCAGTGTGTGACCCACGGGTCATAGTTTCGTCTTAACAGTTTCGATATTTTCAAACATGGTTACTACAATTTGACTATGACACGTGGGTCACTTTACCCATGCAACCGTGGGTCAGTGTGTGACCCAAGGGGTCATAGGTTTGCCATCGCTGCACTAAGGCCTCGGGCACGATCCGAGCGGTGAGCGGTGTGAGTATTAATGCCTAAGGCCCACATCTATAGTCCGTACATGAACTTGAGTACTACTCAAGTCGTATATTTGGTTGCGTTTGGTGCATAAACGTTTATAAGAAATACGCAACCAAATATACGACTTGAGTCGTACTCATGCTCAAGTATGAACTATAGATACGGGCCTAAGAGCAGTGGTAAGCGGTAAGTATTAATGCCTACGAGCTGCAGTAAGCGGCAAGCGTCAAGCGTCAAGTTTTCCCAGCACGCTGCATTAAAATCGTGAACAAAACGTTTGATTTGTCGCTCTGCTGCTCACCGCAGCCGCTAACCGCAGCCGCTCACCGCTCGTATCGTAGCCAAGGCCTTAGCATATTTTCTATTGCAACTATCTTAACCTATAAATCTGTAAAGTTGACAAAATGTGGTTATGTTTTAGTCAAAAATGACAAATATTTATGTGATCATAAATGAATGACATGTGTCACATGTCATGCGTAATTTGTCACAGTTTCAATATTTCTTCGACATCGTTCTATGCGTATTTCTTCAATTATCATTGAGCATTCACCTTTCTGACACTCTTGGAGACGCGTCTGGCGGTTCTTCTTCGCCGTTTCGATGTCCTTCGTGGTGAGCTGCAGAAGCCTAGAGGTCCTCTCCGCGACGCTGAGGGAGGAATCTTCCTCGACGGCCTCGTCTTCGAAGCTCATCTTCGCCAGCAGGGCGTCTAGGGAGAGTGACCTGCCGCCCTTCTGCGTCGTGGTGTGCAGGAGTACGTTCTGGATAGTCGAAACGTTGGACAGTTTTCTGCAAAGAGAGAAGAGTAGATAAGGTACACCGGTTCTGGCTCATTTTCCCACAAGTATTTACATAGGGGTTTAAATGTACTTTTCCCAGTCGTCGAGTTGGGAGGGCGATGTTTGTAAAGCCGTTTGAGCCATTTTGAGTTTAAAAAGCTATTTGAGCTGTATGTAAAGCCATTTGTGATGTATGTAAAGCCATTTGTGATGTATGTGAAGCAGTTTGAGTTGTATGTAAAGCCGTTTAAGCTGTTTAAAAAGCTGTTTTAGCTGTTTAAAAGCCATTTGAGCTGTTCAAAATCCGTTTGAGCTGTTTAAAAAACCGTTTGAGCTGTTTAAAGAGCTGTTATAGCTATTTGTAAAGCAGTTTGGGCAGTTTGTAAAGCCGTTTGAGCAGTTTAAAAATTCATTTGAGCTATTTTTAAAGCCGTTTGAGCTATTTTTAAAGCCGTTTGAGCTATTTTTAAAGCCGTTTGGGCTGTTTAAAACTCGTTTGAGCTGTTTGTAAAGCCGTTTGAACTGTTTGTAAAGCCGTTTGAGCTGTCGGTATATCAGGCGACCGACGATAGGCAGCTCAACATACGATGTATGGCAACCCATAGGCACACACTTAAACGGCTTTATATACAGCTCAAACTGCTTTACATACAGCACAAATGGCTTTACATACAGCTTAAATGGCTTTTTAGTCTCAAAATGGCTCAAACAGTTTTACAAATATCGCCCTCCCAACTCGACGACTGGAAAAAGTAAATTTAGACCCCTGTGTAAATCCTTATGGGAAAATGAGCCAGAACCGGTGTACCTTATCTACTGAGAAGAATGCTCCCATAACGCCTCGGCAAAAGCACCCCAACGGCGTCACCTTTTTTGGTCGCTGGACGAAGGACCAACGACAGAATGGGGCATAACCCTGGTGAGCCTCTGCCTCTCCTGACGCTCCGAGGAGTTCATGTATGCCGCCACTGCGAGTATCGCCTTTAGGTCCTTGTAGTAGCTGCTTGGGCAGGTCAAAGGTTTAATGTCCTAAGCATAGATGAGATAATTGTTACCTGAGTACGATGCAGAACATGTATATAGAAGGCGAGTGGTCTACGATCTGAGTGAGAAGAAATTCCCAGCACGTAGCTTGCAGGAAGCTGTAGACTGCACAAGTATACAGACCAGCACACAGTGTCAAAAAACTGGTCAACAAACACTTCACTGCATTTACAAACATCCAAGGAAGAAGCAGTCTAGGTCTATCACCCTAGAATGAACAGTCGCTGTTTATTTTATGATACCCAAAACAATACAAGGCTCAGTTTACAATGTTCAACTTTATCTGTTGATCAGTCCCATTTATACAATTGATACAAAAATTCTATACTAGCTAACTGAACTATGACTCAAGTTAAATGGAGCCTCAGTTGAATCACAACCTAGACTTTATTCATTTCAGTATAGTGTTTTCACTTGAAATTGAAAATGTACCTGCAATGAGGGTTTATTACGGTCAAGGGTTCTCCATTGTATGGTGTGCTGCGAAGAGGCGGTCCTCCAGGAAAGTAACCAAATAATTTACTTTCGACGAAGATGCTACTTAATTGTTTTCTCTTCGATATATACACAATTATATCGCTATGATCATAATATAAAAATGATTTATTAATTAAATTGAATCTTACAACTATCTACATCGTTTTTTATGAGTCGGCGGACGTAATTCTTTTTACAATTTTACAGTTCGATACAATTACAAGACTACAGACGCCAGTAGATAATTAAGAGCCGTCACCTAGGAAGCGGTTTTAAAAGGATTATACATTCGCCTATGCAATTAAGGTTCATTGTACCTTAATTACTGGGCGAATATGCAGTCCAGGTAGATAATCAGTTAAGGCTGCCTCAAATAGTCTTTTTCTCAAATATCTACATATGTCTTTCAGTCGGTGTTAACCTTTACACTGCAACAGTACTCATTTTACATACGTGTGCATATTATCATTTATAAACTTGTGAAAAGGTAGAGTTTATTAAGATGGAAACGTTGTTAAGTGAAACTGCATTAATTATTTCATCAATTTATAATAACATTCAGTTCGACGATATATTTCAATTATGTGAGGAAAGAAGCCATTCCGAAAGTTTTGTTGAAGAATCCCTTCGACAGTCTACAGAGGGAAGCTGTTCTCAAATTGATTTTGATAAATTTCAAAACAACCATCATCAAATGGACACATCAACTATCGAAAATGAAAATCAGGGATTAATAAAGCATGCTTTTCTTTTCAACTGATACTAAAAGGATAGTCGTAAATATTGATAACACCCTTATAAGGGAGAATCATGCATCTCCACTGCAAAGAATTTCCATTCTGACAGGAATATCATATTCAACGGTTTGGAGAATAATTACGAAAGGACCGCTAGAAATGAAAAGAGAATAAGTTCCAAATTTACCGAAATAGACGATGCCAAATTTACAATTATTATAAATCAGGTAACGTTCCTACAGTCCAATTTATTTTGGAAACTCTTGGAAATGATTTTCTTTATAAGGAAACTACTTTGTATAAATACCTACTAAGTCAGGGTTTTAAGTACAAAACTTTAGACAAACGAATCATGGAATCGCCGAGATTGCAAAAAGAGCGATTCGAATATTTATCTAAAATAAACGAATATAGAAATGGAGGGAGATCGATAATTTATTTGGATGAAACATGGTTCGATACTCACGACGTCGTTTCCAAGAGATGGGACGATAATACAAAAAAGTGTCACCTTAGAGCACCGTGCAATAGAGGAAAAAGAATTGTTATTCTTCATGCAGGAGGAGACGCAGGTTTTGTGTTAAATAGTTTGCTCTTATCAGCCAAGAATATTGCATCAAGCTCATTAGACTATCATCAGGATATGAACGCCGAATTATTTGAAAATTGGTTTCGCAATCAATTATTGCCCAACATACCAAATAACTCAATAATCGTAATGGATAATGCAAGTTACCACTCATAGCAAATTAATAAAATCCCAACCGCCGCTTTCAAGAAAGGCGATATTGCGGATTTTTGCATTCAAAGTGGTATTGTTATTCCCCTAAGTGCAAAGAAAAAAACATCATTAGAACTTATAAAAAAACAAAATTTCAAAACAAAGTATGTGGTTAATAAGATGGCAGAAGAATTTGGTCACCAAGTGTTGCGTCTTCCACCTTATTATTGTATTTTCAATCCAATTGAGCTGATCAACTTTTAAAAGAAATTTGCGGAAAAATAATGCAAATACCAAAATGAGTGAAGAAACAATTCAACTTATTCAGCGAGACTGCAACAACATTTCAAGTACCATTTGGAAAAACTGCATCGATCATGTGATTAAAATTGAAAACGATTATAAGACGTTTAGTGTACCAAATCTAATTATTAATGTTCAAAGTGAAAGTGATAGCGATGAATCTAGTTGTGCGGAATAATATTTGCTTGTTACATTACGATTCATGAAAAAATTAACTGATGTTAACGTCGTTAATTTTTTAACGCAATGAGCAAGTCAATAATGTTATTGGTAACTTAAGTTATTTGTTTCGCGAATCATACTGTATATAAATTTTCTATGAAATTATTACTACATTTGTAAAACACAATTAATTATATGTACACTTAAAAATACAATGAAAAGTACAATTTAATGATAATGAATGACTGATGTTAATTTTCTACAGGGCTCTGAATCTGTATTTTCTGATGCCGGCTCTGGACTGTTCTCTTCCCATTACCCGTCATAAAATTCCGTTCGCACAATGGAGCGCAATAAACACCCTTCGTAGGTAGATTTTTAATTTCAAGTAAAAACACTATACATCTTTACGGTTGAGATTGGTAGATATTTGAACAAAACTAATGACCACACAACCCAAACGAACAGAGGATAGCGATGGATGGACTTTAGATTAGAAAGTTTACACTAAGATGTATCCGAGCTAAATTAATGGTTGATGTGTTCAGTTTTAATTTGTAACATAATAATAGTAATAACTTTGTTTCCAAAAATAATCTTATGATAATACACCATAGACTAATATAAAATGAACATATTTTTTATTGTTTCCTTCCTGCTGTATTGGAGTACTTAGTGGTAGTGTTTAAATGGATGAAACTATAACAAAAATAAAATTCTCAATGTAATTACCAAAATCATCACCATTCAAAATCAAAATACAAAATCATCATTGGTAGCAGCTAGGTCTGCTGATACCAATGCTACCAATGCAAGGATTTGACCTAGCTGCCACCAATTATTTTGGTGTACTGTATCATACATCAAGTGTTTGTACTAATTATAATAGTGTACTTACAAAGAATGCAGGATACAACAAGACTACGTAAAACGCTAGGTAGAAGTGGACGGTGAAAGTCCTGATGAGTACGACCGTGCTCAAGAGGTACTTCATGTTGGCCTCGCTGCTGGCCGAGAACTTGCTCCGGTCCAATTCGAGGTTCCAAATCTTGGATATGTTGGCGTTAAAGTTAAACAGCGATGCATCGTAGATGGTGCAGATGATCCCGATGATGGCGTAAACGAGGACTTCGGTTTGCTTCTGAAACCCGAGGAAGTGGCCGATCCACATGTCTCTGCGGGCCAACGAGGAGAACACCTGGCAATTTTGACACTTGAAAATTTTGACGGTTCTTTATAACAATATTTATACACCATTTACTATATATTTGGCGGCGATATTTTTTATCAGGTTGCATGCAAGCATTATACCGAGTGATCCATTTAGGGTGAGACTTTTTCATGTTGGTAATACAATTTAGTTACCCCTTTGTGTTTGTGTCTCTGCTTTTTTAAATTTCAAATTAGTATGGTTATATCGGGTATTTGGAAAAACCCCTACGCAAATCATGTTGGTGGCACTCCAAAGTTTCCGATTATTGTTGTTAACACTCAGGTTTTGGCTCTTTTCTTGGCTGTTTTCCAGACTATCCCAAAATCTAATGCAAACTGTCAAATAATAAAATTATTTAGAATAAAGCATTACAGAAATCAAAATCAACAAAATGAATCATTACACAAATCAACAAATGATCAATTTATTCTTTATACATGGCACTGCGATATAATTGTTGCTCGAACATGTAGAGTATTCAATAAAATTTATCCACATGTGCCGCCGATGAATAAAACAAGATTTAAAAGATTGGAATCAAATTTTATTCAATTTGGACAAGTGAATGCAATAAGACATCAACAAAAGTAAGTTATAGAAAAAGAGGAAGTGCAAGAAATAATGTTGACCTATTTTCAAGTTAATCCATAAGCTGCCAATGGTTTTATTATAATAACTATAACTTTTCCTATTATTATTTAGAAAACTCCAAATTTCCTTCCCATTATTTTTGTAAACCTTAAATTCTGGTAGTTTTAGTTTAAAATCTATATATGTAGATTCTATTTATAGCATCTTTCGCGCTATTCATGTAATTATTTTGAAAACTATAACTTTCATGCTATGATAAAATCATGATAAAAATACCATAACTTTTCCTGTCATTACTTTCAAAACTGTAATTTTCAGTTGTTATTTTGGAAACTATAACTTGTAGTGCTATTACATTAGTAAAAATGTAACCATTTAATATTAATAAATCTGCTCCAATTAATACCAACAAATCTAATTAAACTGATCGCCACTCTACTTAAAACCACTCACTTTAGGGATATGTTTGTTTAACACTTTTTGTAGAAAATTGTTCTGTCTGTTGCCACGTCATACAAAAAATATGTCTTTCCATTACAAAAAAATGAATTATGGCATTTTGAAGTGTACCTGTAAATAATTGAAATTTTGAAATAGTATAGTGAAGTATCAACACGCATGAGTTATATTAATGATAGAGCTATGCTTCAGCTACAATATCCAAAAAAGATTAAGTTTCTATTTTATTTGTAAGAAAAATTATGAATATTTTTTAAATCGTTTATTTGAAGCAAACATTATTTTATTCCTCAAAAACTACTAAAGATAAGTGCTTTATAGGTTTGAAAAAATATGTTCAGAATTGAACGTCAAATCCGAATATGTAAAAATATATAGGGTGTTCCATTTAAAA
The DNA here is from genome assembly GCA_951805005.1 of Othius punctulatus. NCBI lineage: Eukaryota > Metazoa > Arthropoda > Insecta > Coleoptera > Staphylinidae > Othius > Othius punctulatus. Next base: position 17,873,685 of record OX638144.1, read on the forward strand.
TAACAAAGTTGATGGCTACTTCCGGTAGAACCGGAAGCGATAGAAACATGCGCATATTTTATTTTTGGAGATCACCATGAATCGTGTTTGTGTGATTTTTTTCAAATTTTTATTTCATCAGGAAATCCATAAACTTTTAACCAATGGCTTGCGTGGGACACTCGTATTATGTTTGTGGACGCTAGCAACGGTACAGGACTTTTTAAGGGATGTTTACCGAAATTGTAAAATAACTGTAATATTTTCTTTGTATTGCTTCATAGGTGTACGCAATTTGAAGACTGCAAGTTTAAAAACAACCCCTATATTAAATATTATGTGTGCAGTCGTTCGAAATGGGATCAGGACGTTTTAAGGGATGGTACGAAAATTGTAAAATAACTATAATATTTTCCCCGTACTGTATTGTAGGTGTACGCAAATTGGAGCCAATAAGTTCAAAATCAACCCCAATATTAAATAAAACGCGTTAAGGGTTGTTACGGAAATCAGGGGGTAGCTACTCAAAAACGGACTCCATATTATTATTCTCCACGAAATTCTGCACATAAATGTTAATTATGGTTCCATTCTGGCAATTAATAATCTCGCAATCAGAGTTTTAGTTATTAAAATTTCGATTTTCTAATTTCCAATGTAAAAATGATTTTAAGGAATGTATTGATTTTTCATTGTTGCAATTCTATGCAGGTGGCGACAAGTCTGTGAGCGCGCGCAGCCTCACCTTACCCCTCAAGCTCTTCTAGTGTCTAAGGTCGGAGAGACCGCCACCGGGATAACAAGCAATCCGTGCTGCTCCCGACATGTTTGCCCCTCTTCCAGGAAGTTTTTCGAGGATCTGGACGGGACTCCGGGATATTGTTCCTGGGCCGGACGACCGCGTTTAGGGTGAGTATCGCGGCGATCGCAGCCGTATTTTGCGGGAAATTTTAAATTCTTCGGTTCCATCAACTGGCGACACAACGTAGAGGTCAACTCGGACTTTCAGGGTATTAATAGATAATATATTTCTAGGTGCCGGTGTTTGGCCATCGGGAGTGAATCCAGTTCCGGATTTCTCCAGATTGGTGGTGAATCTAGTTCACGGGATGCCGCAGAAGCCATGGGAGAATACATTTGGATTTTCACGAGATTGCCTGAGTTTTGGCCGACATTGTGGAATTCCAGGTTAGTGGTTAAGGCGCATGCCTCGTTCTATCTGGTCTTGCGCAAATTTCACATCTGCTCACATGCATTCACACAAAGACATATCTTTTTACATCGACTTATTGCATATAAATTAATATAAATTTGTTTGCATGTTTCAATATATCTGTATGTTTGTATGTTTGTATATTTGTATGTATGCATGCTTGAATGTTTCTATGCATATTTCTACGTTTGTATGTATGTTTGTATGCATGTTTGAATGTTTCTATGTTTGCATGTGTGTATATTTGTATGTGTGTATGTTTGTATACATATTTGTATGTTTATATATTTTATTGTGTGTTTGTGTGTATGTATGTATGTATGTTTGTATGCACGATCATTATGTTGTTAGAAATAAAATACTTTTCCGTCGACTTGGCGCACAAAATCGTTCATTGATGTATACCTTTTGGACTCATTAATGAACGATTGATGCACTGAACAATCAAAAACATGTGTGTGTGTGTGTGTGTGTGTGTGTGTGTGTATGTACGCGTGTTGAGTGACTGTGAGCATGTGTATATGTTGGTATGTTTGTATATTTGTATGCATTTTTGTATGTTTTTATATTTGTTTGTATGTTTGTATATTTGTTTGTATGTTTGTATATTTGTTTGTATGTTTGTATATTTGTTTGTATGTTTGTATATTTGTTTGTATATTTGTATATTTGTTTGTATGATTGTTTGTATGTTTGTATATTTGTTTGTATAATTGTTTGTATGTTTGTATATTTGTTTGTATTAATGTTTGTATGTTTGTGCGTTTGTATGTGTGTATGCATGTTTGTATGTTTCTATGTTTGCGTGTGTGTATATCTGTATGTGTGTATGTCTGTATGCATATTTGCATGTTTATACATTTGATTGTGTGTTTGTATGAATGTTTGTACGCACGATCATTATGTTGTTAGAAATAAAATACATTTCCGTCGACTTGCCGCGTATTAATCGTATTAATGCCCACATTACATAACAGCAGGCTTAGAAAAAAACATGGTTTTTAAAACAAAATCATAAATCAATGATTTTTTTAATCATAAAAATCATGGTTTATTTCATTTTTTCTGTTTCTGATCAGTTTTGGCCAGGACAGATGTGATTTATATCAATTGATTTACATCACAACTTAATCATATGATTTGTTTTTTATAAATTTTGATTTTGAACAAGAAATGATAATTAAAACAAATTTATATCAATTGATTTACAACACGACTTGATCATATTATTTTTTTTTAAATAAATTTTTATTGTTTATTTGTTTTATTTTGCCTGACTAGTTTTAGTTTCTAACAAACCATCATCAGAGGCATTATATGTGTATTATGCTATGTATGTATCTGAATCTTATTTTTACCATAAATATTTGTAATTAATTTGAATTTTGAAAAGATTAAACTAGTCAAGCAACAAGTCAAGCAAAATAAAATAAATAAATAATAAAATAAAATAAAAGTAACTCGACCAGTAAGTACCCAATAATACTTTAAAATAATATTTTACTTACAATTATTTTTGTAATTTTCGGAAGTTTTTATTAACATAAGTACGCATTTATACAAAAGTGTATACAATGTATCTACTTTAACAATTATCTATTTTAAAGCATGCTAACTCTGTAGTTACATTATAATTCTAATTGTTCACGTAATGGAATGCGCAAACAGTGCAAAAATAATCATTAATTTAAAAAAAAAATTTTTAAATCAATGATTTATAAAAAAAATCCGTTGATTTAAATGAACGAATAATTAAAAAAAAAAACAGTTTAATCATGATTTAAATCAATTGATTTAAATTATTTTTTTAATTTTTTTTTAACACTTTGATTTATGATTTTTAAATCATATCAACCCGAAATAAATGGCTACATATTTTGAAATACCGGAAATTTGCATTTATTGTTAAAATTGCTTCAAGTTGAGAAAGACATGGGGACGATTTTTCAAAATAAATCAAATTATTGTACAAATTTGCATACTTATTCTTATAATTCCCTCATTAATTAATAGTACCTTATCAATGTAATCAAATGGGTATACATTTACGCGATGATTGTGCAATTACTGACTTTTATTAAGTCCATTGTTTGGGGACAATTAACCAGAAATTTTACGTGCAGCGGATTTAAATTTTCTCCTCAACATTTCAGGGCACCTAGAATTCCTCAAGGTGAATCATGTGAGATGATCTTATATCTGTGTTTCGATCACTTCTGGGCCAACCTGGGTTTGGTTGAAGTGTGGTGTGTATGAATGTGTATGACAACACATTGGCCTTTGGTGCAATACTGTAGATAGTGATTAGGAGTTCATTGTTGAGCCCCTAAATCATAGTCCACTGTTGCACCTAAGGTTATTGTGTAGGTATATTAACTTCTGGTGCAACATTTTACATCGTCATTGAGAGTTTCTTGATAAGCCTTATTCGGAGTTCCATGTTCAGGTCAATTCATAGATCTGTGTTACACCCAAAGTTATTGAATATACAGAGTGGGCCAAAAAAAACGTACAAATTGGAAATATACATATTTTCAATTAACGCATTAAATCGATCATTTAATTTTGTTTTTCATGTTTACACTTGGTCGATTGTAAAAATGATATTGCATTTTTGAAAAGTTTTTTTTATCATCAACATTAATTATTGATATTAATAAAGGCTCTGCATCAGAGCTTGTACAATTCTTGTGCCCACTCTGTATGTATCTATGTATACTCTGTATACATACTATGTATATTCTGTATACATAAATATGCGTGCGTGCATTGTATTTACTAACGTGCAATTTCTTCCAGCAAGTGTTAAATTCGCGATTAACATTTTGGGATTACCTTCCCAAGTCAAACGTATACTTTTTAGTGTTTGTCCGTGTTCTTGTCTTTAACAAATAATTAGTGAAAGTATCTTGAGCAGTTCAGATTACCTTCTGACGTTAAAAGTTTGCCCGTTTAGAGCCAGTGCGTAGTAGTGTCGAAAGTTCGGGTATGGTTGAGCCTGAGGATTGTTGCGTTTGTTTCGTGCTTTCCTCACCCGCGCCACACCGTCAAATTTCGAACTCCGATTTGTTTTCGGAGTTCGGAGTTGCAGGGTACTGGATCTTCGCCAATTCAACTTTAAAAGTCAATTTCAAGGTAGGTCTTTTTTTGAGATGAGCTCCAAGACGTATCAAAGTGAGTACAGTTTTTCTTACATTTCATCAAGTAGAGTCTCGATTCAGGTTTTTGTTCACAGATGCGCCCCAGCTTTTATTTTCTTGCTTTGCTCCCGATAATGCGTATTAGTTTTAAGCAGGAAGTTCTTAACCTGGTGTCCGGATTGAGTTCTCGTGAAGCAAGTTAAGCCACATTGAGATTTCTCTGTAACACTGTAATAACCCATGTTGTTCTGGTGCGGCATTGTAAATCGTGATGGTAGGTTCCTTGCTACACTGTTGACCTCAATCAAATTGTTCCCTTCAAATCTGTGGATTCCGTAGGTTCAAAAGGGTCAAGAATAACTGCATTATAGCGTCACACAGTACGCCGCCTGAGTGAGCAGGGTTTTTCTTACAGGTTGCGCCATTTGTATTTGTGTATTGTCGGCGTATATTCTCGCTCTGGGCGACGTACTTATATTTCTTGCGATGCGCATATGTTCGTTTAGGGTTTTTCTCCTTACAGGTGCGCTCACATCTTTGCGCTCGTACGTCGAGACAGTAACGAGTAGGGCTTTGTATACAGTACTTGTTTGTTTCAAGTATCTGTATACAATACTTGTTTGTTGCAAGTACTATCTATGCAGTGACTGTTTGTTGCAAGTACTATTTATGTAGTGCTTGTATTTTGTAAGTAAACACAATCGCATTTTATCTTAGCGCTGCGCCAGTCATATTTCCGCCCACTCTTGTACTTGTTGTATGTATACAGTGCTTGTTTGTTGCAAGTATTACGTATACAGTACTTGTTTGTTGCAAGTACATACGTATACAGTACTTGTGTGGTTCAAGTACATATGTATACATTACATGTGTGTTGCAAGTACTTTGTATACAGTGCTTGTGTGTTGCAAGTGCATGTATACAGTACTTGTTTATTTCAAGTACCAACAATCGCATTTTATCTTAGCGCTGCGCCACTCATATTTCCGCCCACTCTTGTACTTGTTGTATGTATACAGTGCTTGTTTGTTGCAAGTATTACGTATACAGTACTTGTTTGTTGCAAGTACATACGTATACAGTACTTGTGTGGTTCAAGTACATATGTATACATTACATGTTTGTTGCAAGTACTTTGCATACAGTGCTTGTGTGTTGCAAGTGCATGTATACAGTACTTGTTTATATCAAGTACCAACAATCGCATTTTATCTTAGCTACTTGTATTTCCTTGTTGTCGGCGCATCTCGTTCTGTAAGACGTACTTATTCGATGTGCATATAATTAGTACCGCGATGTTGCGCCCATGCATTGAACAGGGTTTTCCTTTTCAGGTACAATCTATTAGCTACATTTGAAGTAGATGCATGTAAAACTACGCCTTACTAGGGTTCCTCTAAGCAGGTTCTCTTAAATTATTAGGTACCCAGTCCTTGCTTGTTGCAAGTACTTGTGTACTATGTACATAGTACTTGTTTGTTTCAAGTACGACAATAGCATTTTCTCTTTCAGGTACAATACAAACTGCGCCTATATTGGGTTCCTGTAAACAGGTTCTCTTAAATTATCATACAACAATAACATACAACAATACAACTCTACAACAATAATAACAACAATAATATTAAATAAAGGAAAATAAGACACCTGGTATAAGTTTCACAGTTTTTTTTAATTATTGATACTCCACAATTGTTTCGGTTGTTACACCATTGTCAAGAGTTAAAAGAATACTCTGAGTATTCTTTTAACTCTTGAAAATGTTGTAACGACCAAAACAATTGTTGTGAATCAAACTAAATAAAAAAAATCTGTGACACTTACACGAAGTGTCTTGTGTTCCTTAATTTAATATGTTTGACCAAGAGGTTATTAAACTTATTAAATTTAATCAAAATAATGTTATCTTTCAGGTTACATGAGTAAAATAGGGCTGAAAGCGAGATCTCTCATGTATAAAATAAAAAGATAACGGCACCAGTGAATTGGGCAGCTTTATTTACATCAACAGTCCAACTTTAGACGAATACCAAGAGGTATTTAAATGTTCATCAATTCAGTTGTATTGTAAATCAGGCTTTCCATTCACAGACAGTACCTCAAACGTGCAGCACTTTTCGGAATATTCTGGAAATGCTGCAATTTGGGGTGGTGCTGGAAAATCTGTCTAATGCATATTTTACTGAGTAAAATTTAATGTGTGCTTCAATTTGTTGCTGATTCTAGTTACTCATTAAAATATGCATCATTAATTTTCTTTTTCATTTTACATTGAGCTTGCTTATGAATATGTATAAATCTGTAAATTGAGACGAATAAATGAGAAAAACTTATAAATATTGAGTATATTGATTAAATATAGCTCTCATAGCCCATAATGTTGGCCTTACACCAACAGCTAGATAGGCAAATGAATAAATAAATAAATTAATAGAACATTAAAAAATAACAGAAATTGAAACAAAATGCAAATTCTGATATTCAGAAAAATATTAGTTGGAGCGAACAATTTATAACTTAATTGCGAATTATTTGCGAACCTTTTTCGACTATATTTGTGTAGAATACAGCGTCCGGCAAAATTCAGCATTCTGTTTCCTGTACAGACTAGTTTCATAAAAATTCTAGAGAACCAGTTTTTATCTCATTCGGCCTTAAAAATTGGAAGGGAGCTTAAGAAAATATCAAGAACATCTAGATTTTGAGTGTCATAGAGTCGCTACGCAAAAATGGTCTCTATTTAATAGCTCTCTCAAAAATGATCACTGTAGAAGTTGTTTTAATACAAAACAAACACCAAATTTGTTTTGTTTAGAGGTCATAATAGAAGGCCGAAAGTACCAACCGTGGAAACTGTTTAGAAGAAGTTTTTGAAGTTTTGAAAAATAATTTAACCATTTTTACAAAGTTATAATCCTCCCAAGAATTGTGTCTAGATGATGTGTATCTAAATGGAATTGTAGACGCTAATTGGTTATTGAACATGTTTGTAAAAGAAACTATTGATGCATATTATTTTGCTGTTATGGTCGATGATAGTAGAACAGAAGATAAATTAAGAATGATGGTATAATATATTTATGCCATTAAGGAAGGCAGTTAATTAACATGACCGACAATTTTAGAATATTTTAGAATATTTAAGAGACGTTAAAATTTCACGTGTTGAAAAAACTCGGCCGGTTATTACTGCGAGAACGCTTTTAAACATTGGAATAATCATATGGCACGCCACTAACATTAATAATAATAATATTCATTACAATATGTAGGCGCGTACTTGTGGCTAATTAGTGGTTGCGAAAGTTACAGCAATCGCGGTGTTTTTTAAACCATTGTCCGGAATACGACAGAATAATTCCGGCAGAAGCGGAAGTGATAGAAACATGTACTAATTTTATTTTAGGAGATCACGACGAACCTTAATTGAATGAACTTTTCAAATTTTAATTTTATCAGGAGCCCCATAATCTTTTACCAACGGCTTGCGTAAGACAATCTATACATTTGCACTTTACTGTGATCACGCGATTTCAAGTTCTATATTTCAAATTTTAATCATTCTGTTGTAGAAAATGATAGAAATTCACTTACATTTAAAATGTTGTAGCGCAAAAACAGGAAAATGTTCAAACTAGTGCCCATCAGTATTATTATTGATATTTTCAAATTGTAACGTGAATATGGCCATGCTGGCAATATGGTCAATTGTCTTTATCTCCGCAAACTTATATTTTTAACATAACTTGAATTTCTCTAGATTTAATTAATTCATGTTTTGTATATTTTATACCAGATCTGTATGCAGTATACGTGAATATAAATTCTCTAAAAATTTGATCACCAATATATCTTGAATAAGTGAGAAAATGGAGTTATTAACTTTCCGAGTTGACCAGTATACGTTATAAGACACTGAAATTTCTGAAAATTTATCTAACGGATATTTTGAAAATTTTATGCCAGAGCTGTGTACAGTATACCTGAATACATAACCCATGAAAATTTGACCACGAGTATGTCTTAAATAAGTGAAAAATTTGAGTTATTAACTTTCCGAGTTAACCAATAGAAGTTATAAGTGACTAAAATTTCAGAAAATTTATCTAATATCTTGAACTTGAATTTCTGTAGATTTAATTAGTTCATGTTTTGTATATTTTATGCCAGATCTATATACAGTATACCTGAATACAAATCCTCTGAAAATTTGACCTCCAATATGTCTTGAATAAGTGAGAAAATCGAGTTATTAACTTTCCGAGTAGACTAGTATACGTTATGTCACAGAAATTTCTAAAAAAATTATCTAACGGATATTTGAAATATTTATGCCAGATCTGTATACAGTATACTTGCATACAATTCTTCTACAAATTTGAGGAAGATTGTGCTTTAAATAAGTGAGAAAATCGAATATATAACTTTCTGATTTGACCAGCGTGAATTTATCAATTACTGAAATTTTTGCATATTTAATTAATTCATGTTTTGTATACTATAATGAGGCATTGCTGATTACACAAAAATAAGTTTTATTGTGCGAAAATATTTTTTTAAATACGTCTGAAGATGATCCAAATGAGGATCATCAAAACCGCTCGCAAATGTAAATAAATAAAAACTTTAAAAAAATATGAAGAATTTAGTACAATTTTCTAAACCCTATATCTATTTTATAAATGTTTATGTTGTGTTTTTAGTGATATTTTTAGTGGTGTTTTTAGATTATTTGTTTTAGGAAACAATAGCACTTACAACAATGTATATATATATATATATATATATATATATATATATATATATATATATATATATATATACAGGAGAAAGTGGCCAAGTCCAAAATTTAAAGATTTTGACTTTGAACATTAATGTATCTAAAACATACTTATCTTTTCATGAAATATTTACTTAATCCATTTTCTATGAAATTCGTCCCTTTTTCTGTAAATTTATAATTCCAAGTCCAGGAGAAAAAATGATCTTGAAGTAATTAATAATGCACTTGGCCACTTTCTCATGTATACCAACGACTTATGGTTCATGATTTCATTATGATGAAGATTGCAAAGATTTCATATATGCAACTTCATCATCAATTGAATAAGTAAATAACTTTGGAGTCAGTTTATAATGAATAAAATCTGTGCGCAATCAATTAATTATTGATTTGTAAGGACCTATACTTATCAAATTCTCAGATTATGAATAAATTTGCAATCTTTAAAAATACCGCATTTTAAGAGAACCCATCTTTATAATTATAGCTAAATATTAAAATTTATTTTACCTTTATTTATTTATTGTACAACCAGACTGTTTTGACTTTTTTGTCAACTTTTGCGTATGAGAAGTATCCATTTCGAATACGCAAAAAAAGTCCGCGAAAACCAATGTCGCGGCCGTTACTGTTAGCGACGGTCCATAAAGTAATAGTGGCTGTTTCTGACACAAAAACTGACATAAAGCGAACTTTCACTGCCAAAAAATTGTTGTATTCACTTCATTTTCATTTGTGATGCAAAATTTATTTGTGCACAGGCAAATAACTCATGAAAAACAAAAATAAATGAAAACTAATTAAAAGCAATAAGATTTGTATATATGAGTAATAAATAATACATATATACATTATATACGTAATTATGGTAACATAATGTACTTTATTATACAACAACGGTTGTATGGGTTTGTATAATGACTTCATTATTCAAGAGGGGTTGAATTATGACTTCATTTTACAACAGGGGTTGTGTAATGAAGTCATAATACTGCAACTAACATACACATTACTGCGTACGTTTTTTAATATGCAATACACCTGCTTATAATCGTTTTGTTTGGAAACGTACAAAATTTTAGCAACTAAATAGTTATTTATGAAACGAGTTCGAAGAGTAATACTTTTTTGTACTCGGCTGCGCCTCATGCAACAAAATTTACGCTCGTACATAAAAGCATTACTTTACGAAAATGTGTCATACATTTTTTTTTCTACAACAGCTATTATAGAAAACAGCTAAAATTTGATGCAAAATACTATATATATATTTCCAATTCGCATTATTAAGATGCTCATTATGTATATTGAATCTCATCGTTAAAACTACACTTTAATCGAATGGGTGAATAAAATATTTACATTTCAATATAACCATTGACAACGTGAATAAAGTGAAAAAATAGGTAAATTCGCACTATTCTTGAAATTTTCATTGTCACCTGACAGTGTGACACTTCACGAAAATTATTCAATTCCGATAACAAATTGGAAAAAAATTTGTATGATACACGTGAATAAAGCAATTTTATACACTTATACCATAAATGACGATTTTTTTACGGTGAGTGACTAAATTATCTGTAAAACTTATTTTATCCACAGCTGGTGTGTTTTACTCACTAGTGTATATTTTATGCACTTGTGCTAAAAAGTATCACTTCACGCACTGTGAACGGTGGGTAAAACTTAGTTTACGCACTTTCGCGATAAATAATACACTTTGTATACTCAAAAATAATTTTAAATAGCAGCACATCAAGTTTCCAATAACTTCCAATTCGATTTTTGCCTCAATTGTCATTAGTCAAGCAGCAATTGTCCGAGCAATTATAGATGGGCCACCCTGTATAATATTTCAATACAATTATTAAATACTTTTGGCGAGATTAGTTAAAAGGGCCATCGGCCATCGGCCGAAGCCCATAGACTTTGTGATTGTTTTAATTATATTATATTTAATTATCTATGTATTTTATAATTATACCAATCAATTGTTACCACTTAAGGGAATTCAATTTGAATAAAAGTCTTGGTTAAGTTTCACATTTATTAATTATTTATATAATAGGAATGTATAATGGTCCAGGAGAGAAACAACTGTAGAACAATCTATTAAAACTAAAAATAAATGTGAAATGTGTTGTTTTTCTCCAATTGAGCTATTTTTTTAGTTTAAAGTTCAACACACTGTACGAATTTCAAAAAACGAAGCAATCTTCGAGTCACATTTGACGGAATTTGTATTCTAACAATGAGGGCTTCATACGAACTATTGTAGTCCTAGTCCTAAAAAGTGAGGCACCCTACATACCAATCGTATAAATGACATATTTATAGAAATTCAAAAATGACAACTTAGGAAAATTCAATTTGAATAAAACTCTTGGTTAAGTTACACATTTATTAATTATTTATATAATAGGAATTTATAATGGCCCAGGAGAGAAACAACTGTAGAACAATTTATTAAAACTAAAAATAAATGTGAAATGTGTCGTTTTTCTCCAATTGAGCTATTTTTTTAGTTCAAAGTTCAACACACTGTATGAATTTCAAAAAAACGAAGCAATCTCGTCCTAGTCCTAAAACCTGAGGCACGCTACATACAAATCGTATAAATGACATATTTATAGAAATTCAAAAATGATAACCAAAAATATTCGTGTGGTGCTTTTATCAAAAAATTTTTTATCGATAATTTATTTATTTATTTATTCCTTTGCCTTTCTACCTATCGATAATACTTGTTTATATAGTGTTTTCTACTTTAGTATGAATCATATGAATCGTCCATTCGGAAAAAAAAAATTGACGATAATTTATTAATTCATATTTAAAAATAATACAAATTGACAACGAATAAATCAAAAACCGCACGAACTTTTTTGGTTACTTTTTTGGTTTTGGTTTATTGGTTAAAAACCTAATATTTGTTGAAGCTGCCAGTACATGGATAGTACAAAATATCAGTATAGCCTCGTTTGCATTTGGAAAGTTTACTGGCGGAAAGTACTTACCGCCAGTAAACTTACGATGTGTAAACCAGAAAAACGTCTGTCAATAAAGAAACTAAACAAGAAAGTAACACGTTTTTTAGGTTTACACATCGTTAGTTACTGGCGGCAAGTACTTTCCACCAGTAAACTTTCCAAATGTAAACGAGGCTTATGTTATAATTATGTTTTATTATCGGTTCTTCAGTTCTTTTCCTAGTTCCGCGGCTATTGCTGGTATAAAATTAATATTTCAAGGATTAATACTTAATCTAACTTATTTGAACATAATTACTTGGGCTTTCCTACATACAAAACCCGTTGGCACAGTTCGCTGCTTACGCTATGACTTCAATTAGTAACACCAACTCGCGTAATGACTAAACACTTTGGCTGCTATGACCATCAGTAGCAATCACCATCGTCATAATAATGTTCCAAGCTGTCCCCGAAGATCACGTTGGGGTCACAAATGGTGTTCCCTATGGCTTCATCGGTGTACGCAGACATGATCCTGAAATTGACTTCCTTCGGATCCAGGCCTTTGTATAGGTATATTGGCAGGCGATTGGTGATGATCCAAATGCTCTGCCGCTCCTCCATATCGACCTTCATATCATTTGGGAACACAATGGTTTCGTTGCTGTGGGCCATTACCCCCAAATTTGAGCGTTTGTACGGTTTTCTGCTGTCCCAGCAAGCCACTGAGTCCCTCGTGACTTGGTTGTAGTACAGAATCCCGTTTCTATCCATTGCCGAGGCTGAGGCGTGCCCAGATCTTCCTCTGCTCTGCCCAAGAACCTTAAACGCGTCCTTAATGTTCTCCCAGCCAGTTTCGTTCCTGATTACCGAAGCTTTCACGTAGAACTCCCGAAAACTGGACATCGGGTGGAAGTACAGGATCCTATCATTGGTTACCTTATTAACTGGACTTAATGCCATCCCGAAAATCCCATCAGTCCACTCGAAATTCAACCCGTGCACCGTGTAAGCCGAAGCCAGAGGATCCGGGTAAAACAGGTGGTCAATCACACGCCAGCTCCTCATCTTGCTCAAGCTGAAGACCACTATGCCGAAGCGCCAGACGTCAGCCATGTAAGCGTAGGCGTCTTCGCATTTGCCCTCACGTATGTCCACCTTGATATTCGAGTAGAGGGAGTCCTGCTTGATGAACTCGTCCGGGATTGGGTACCGCAGGAGGAGCTGGTCGGTGTGCAGGTCGAAGACGAAGAGCTTCGGAGGGCAAACTTGCTTGGGCTTGATGGTCACCTCGATCTGGCCGGAGTCTATCACCCACAGGCGGCCGCACTCGTCTGCCTGCATGCGGTAGACCGAAGTCAGACCATCGCAGTCAACTAGAAACAAAAAAAATGCAATTAATTTGGGAACAGCAGCCAAAGTAGCATGCGGAACAACATATGTAGCGGCAGAGAGGAAGCAAACAAAGTGGTAGAACAAGAAGGTAAAGCAGGTAGTAACAAAGAAGAAAATAATATGGAAACAGTACCTGCAGACAGGAACAGAAAATCACTACGGGAGATACACGAAACAGAGAAAGAGATCTAAACAAGAAATACAAAGTTATAAAGCAAAAGCCTGGGAGGAGTTTGGAGAGAATATGCAAGAAGATAGCAGAAGCCAAATTGGTGGGATGAAGAAATAGAAGAAGATATTGAACAGAAACGAAGGAAATATCAGATATACTTAAGTTCCCGAAAATCCGTAGATAAACAAGAATACAAAAGAGCCCAAACGAAGGTGAGACAAAAAATATGCAAAAAAAAATCAAAATATCAACGTAACACCATCACCAATCAGATTACGAGCGGAAGAAATAGCTAAGGCATGCAAAACACTGAAAAACGGAAAATCTGCTGGACCTACTACTTAGGACGAAGCAAAAGCTCCGAGAGTTGGAAAATATTAAAAAATCTTAGAAGCACTAAAACTAAAGATATCATAGCAACCCTAAAGCCACAAGAATGGGAAGACTATTTTAAACAATTATTAGTAGGATAACGACAAGAATTCAGAAACCGGAAAAATGTAAATGATCAAAATATCAACGTAATACAATCATCACTCAGATTACGAGCGGAAGAAATAGTTAAGGCATGCAAAACACTGAAAAACGCAAAATCTGCTGGATCTGGAGATATCCCAAGTGAACTGCTGAAATACGGCACAAACAACCTCTACAATCATCTAAGAAGATTATTTCAAATATGTATTTACACATTAGAAGCTCCAAAGGATTGGTTGATATCATATATGATATAAAGAAAACGGAAAATCTGCTGGACCTGGAGATATCCTAGGTGAACTGCTGAAATACGGCACAAACAACCTCTACAATCATCTAAGAAGATCATTTCAAAAGTGTATTAACACATTAGAAGCTCCAAATGAATGGTTGATATCATATATGACCACCATACATTAAAAAGGAGATAAAACGAAATGTGGAATAGCAGTTACAAGCACCCTGAGCAGAATTTATGGAAAAGTATTAAAGAACAGAATAGAACATGAATTCGAAACAATGGAAGCAAGCAATGGAAAGATTAAGAAATAAGAGAATTAATTATTGAGCAATTATAATAGAACCATGAAGTGCAAAGGACAAATTTGGGAATGTAATCAGAGACGAAACGGAATAAATGCAACGATCGTAACAATACTTCAAAGAACTAACAACAACAGAGACGGAAGAAATAGAGGAATGTTATGACAACCATGAAGAAATTGAAACGGAATAGATACAAGAAATTCAAGTAGAATTGAAAAATGAACAATTGCAAGGCAGCAGGAGTGGATGACAGTAGGCACCAGGAGCGGATGAGCGCATAGATCCCAGGAGTGGATTAGCAGATGGGTTCTGGGAGCAGATTAGCAGATAGATTCCAGGAGCGGATTAGCAGATAGATTCGAGGAGTGGATGGTATCAGGAGTGCACCGGAAATGATGGAAGGGCTAGGAATAGAGGGCATTACAAAACCAACAAAACTATGCATTGAAATAATAAATGAAAGAAAGACCCCTGAAGAATAGAATGCAGGAATAGTTCTACTCATATACAAAGTAGCGGATAGTAACAACTACAGCGGAATAACGCTACCAAGTGTCCCAGGAAAAATCTTATCCAGAATAATAGAAATGAGAATAAGAGCGACTATAGAAGACAACCTATGCAGAAGAGAGAGAGAGAGAAAGCGGAAGGAGAATACCTTCCAACTAACAGAAAAGGAAGAAGCATGCGAGACCTAATTATTTCAATTAGACAAATCAGCGAAATCAAGAAGAGAAAGTACATTTATATTTCGTAGACTTGAAAAAAGCCGTTGACAGCATAAGAAGAGACGACATATGGAAAGACCCAGAAAAGTTCCCTTCTCTAGAAAATAGAAGATAATCAAAACATTATTATAGCAATGTGCAAATACAACAACAACATAGTAATCACCAACAACATCAGAAATCTGATATGTACATTTATATTTCGTAGACTTGATGACGAAATGCAGAAGAGAGAGAGAGAGAGAGAGAGGAAGGAGAATACCTTCCAACAGAAACAGAAATAAGAAAAGCGTGCGAGACCTAATTCTTTCAATTGGACAAGTCAGCGAAATCAAGAAGTTAAAGTACATTTATATTTCGTAGACTTGAAGAAAGCCTTTGAGAGCATAAGAAGAGAGGACATATGGAAAGGCCCAGAAAAGTTTCCCTCTCTAGAATATAGAAGATAATCAAAACATTATAAAAGCAATGTGCAAACACAACAACATCATAGTGATCGCCAACAACATCAGAAATCTGATATGTACATTTATATTTCGTAGACTTGAAGAAAGCTTTTGACAGCCTAAGAAGAGAGGGCATATGGAAAGACCCAGAAAAGTTCCCCTCTAGAATGTAGAAGATAATCAAAATATTATAAAATCAATGTGCAAATACAACAACAACATAGGGATCACCAACAACATAAAAAATCTGATATGTACATTTATATTTCGTAGACTTGAAGAAAGCCTTTGATAGCATAAGAAGAGAGGACATATAGCAATACATACAAACGTTCCCCTCTCTAGAATATAGAAGATAGTCAAAATAATATAAAACCAATGTACAAACACAACAACAATATAGTGAGCACCATCAAGAAATCAGAAACAACATCAGAAATCTTTGAAACAAAAATGGAGTCAAAACAGGGCTGCACACTAATTCCATTTCTGTTTACATTAGTCCTAGACAAATATATAAAATGTGCGAAAACAACCATGAAAACCTTGAAAGTAGTATACTGCATAATATAAATAACGAAAATAGTAAAAATTGTAATTTCATGCCGACATGGCGATAATGGCAGAAACCAAAGAAAACCTCCAACATAATATGGACACATCGGTCAGTGAATTGAAGAAAATTAATATGACAATAAATAAGGATAAAACAAAAAGCATGATAACAGCAGCGAAAAAGATGATACATAAGATACCATACAAAGCAAGCAAATAGAACAAGTAGACTATGGGCATTAGCGCTTTTTAGGGCATCAGGGCATTAGATAGGGGACTAGATAAATTATAGGCATTAGGGCATTAGACTATTTCAAATACCTGGTGACATATATAGAAGCATTAATAGACAGAGAAATAAACGATAAAGTGAGAAAAACAGGAAATATATTCAATGTGATGAACACATTATTTAATAACAAATTAGTACCAAAAAGTGTAAAAGTAGAAATAGCCAGCAAAGAATTTAAATCAACACTAATATACAGGTTGTTAATACTAAGCTGTAACACCCGAAAATGGCAGTTAGAACTCATTAAAACAAACAACATTTCTTAATTCAAATTTTTGAATTGGAGCCGAAGTTCATAGTTTTTGGCGTTTTTTTGTTTTTCGAAAAATCGTAATTACTCCCTTATTTTAAGGAATATTAAAAAAATACAAAAACTTTCAGCATTTGCTTTCGGTTCTCTCAAACATTTGTTATTACAATTATTTTCTATTTTGTCAGATAACAAAATGGCCACCGATCAAAAATTTCAAAACAAGATATTTTGAAAACCACTCGATTAATTTTTAAAAAGAATACATTTATAAAATCCTTAAACCATCTTATAACATTTGCCTCAAACATTTTTTTCGACCTGTAAAAAAACAGACAAATGTTATAAGATAATTCAAGGATTTTGTAAATGTTTTATTTTCAAAAATCGATTGATATTGATTGGTATTGTGTTTGTACCAAACACAACAACAATATAGTGAGCACCAACAACATCAGAAATCTTTGAAACAAAAATGGAATCAAAACAGGGCTGCACACTTTTTTCATTGCTATTTACATTAGCCATAGACAAAGATATAAAATGTGGAAAACAACCATGAAAACCCTGAAAGTAGTATACTGAAAAATGGAAATAACGAAAATAGTAAAAATTATATTTTCATGCCGGCATGGCTATAATGGCAAAAACCGAAGAAAACCTCCAACATATTATTGACCCATTGGTCAGAGAAATGAAGAAAATTAATATGACAATAAATAAGGAGAAAACAAAAAGCATGACAAATATCAATTAAACAATATCAGTGTATCAAAATAAAAATCAATACATTTTGACAGATTTGAAGTTTTCAAAAAGATAATAATTATAAATTATTCTGTCAAAGTTTGAATCATTTGTAACGTTATAATTTTGACGTAAAGCGGTGGTGGCGAGGTTGTCTATAGAAGCGCCCTAACGCTCTAAATAATTAAATTTCTCCCCCTTCCCTGATATCGGTTTTTGCATTGGCATAAATATAAAATCGTATTAAACGTTAAGAGTTCGGTCAAATATTTGTCTCCGACGAAGTCGCCGAAATACCGGAATTGTGACCACCATAAACTCATGATTTGTGAGTTAAGTGGCCCTTGTGGTTTTTATGGCCCGTCCACTATCAGTCAAGGACAAGAACGACTTCAGATGACAACACTTATCGGCCGTTTTAGGCCTTTAGGTAAGCATTCGCCGTTTTATTTACACTTGGTGCTTATACCACTTCCTATCTTTGCAGATTCCTGCGGATTTTCCTTTTGATTTCCTGTGAGGGGTTTATGATCATCCTATTTTTGAAAAATCTGCCGAATACTCCAGATTTATAAAAAGTGAAAATACCTAATTCTGATAATGGCAATTAGTAAGTTACGTAGGTATGTGTTGTGTAAAGTTAGTTCGCCTCCTCATGGCGGACCCTGAATAACGCTAAATGAACAAACACATGCTGCCAGTCAGATAATCTAAGGTTTAGGATCTCCTGACTAAGATACATTCTGCAGAATGTGGATAAATCCAATAGAATGCTACAAATAAAAAAAATGCAACCATCTTGATAGTGACTATGGAAATACATGTCATATTATGCAACACTATACTGCTGGACCATCTGTGAAAATCAAATTCACCACAAATTGAGTAAAGAATATGAATTTTTCCACCTTACTCAATTATATGGTGCCTATATAGGATATACAGAGGCTATATAGGGCTATATAGGCTATATATGGTATATAGGGTATACAGAGGTTTGCCTATATGCTGTATCTTACCTTCTCCTGTATGCCAATCCCAGCTTGGATATGGCACCATCTTAGGCGATGCTTCTTTCGGTACTCTGGGAAGTACTGCTAAGGTTGCTGGTACACCCTTCTTCCACTTTGGCATGCTGACGAAAACACGATCACCATACACCTCTATCCCTAGAGGCAAGTTGTTTTCTTGCACGAAATCTCCCTCTTCTATGGCTTCATCCCTTTCAACCTTCGACGGGTAATCGAAGTCCAGCTGATTCCAAGCGTACCACGTCTTGAAAGGGCCGGTGATTTCGAGGGGCGTAGCTATCGATTTCGGCTGCCTGTAGCCTTGTTTCTCATCAGATGGTGAGTAAAGTCCCAGCGAGAGGAAGTAAGGGAAGAAGTCCGCCATGTTGGATGATGGCCTATCTGGAAAATTGGAAGAAGAAAAAATCAGGCTTTATTATTGCAGATGGTTAAAATTGTGGATGAGGAAGTTGTGAAAGTGGAAATTGTGGAAGAGGTCCTCTATGTTGGAAGAAGTCCTGTATAGAAAATTTGAAGTAAAAATCTGGCTTTATGCACGCAAATGGTTAAAGTTGTAAATGTAGCTTTATTAATGCAGATGGTTGAAATTGTGAATGTGGAAGTTGTGAAAGTGGAAATTGTGGAAGAAGTCCTCTCTGTTGGAAGAAGTTCTGTATAGAAAATTTGAAGAAGAAAAAATCTGGCTTTATTAACGCAAATGGTTAAAATTGTGAATGTGGAAATTGTGAAAGAAGAATGTTGGAAGAAGGCCTACATAATTTTTTTTTTCTATTATATTACCTTTAGTGACGTCGAACTGATTGTGATTAAAAAGCTTTCTTATTATAAAACAGGTTTGTAAACGTTTTATAGTATTTACGTAAGTAGATTTGCAGGTCAATTACTATCATAACAGCAATTTCGCTCCAGAAAACTAGTCTATCTGTAGACTTTTATTGATATCAATGAAAATTAGGTACACACTCGCATATGGAAAGTAGTACCATTAGCCCCCTTCGTTGCATTCACATTTTCCTTCTTGGGCTTCAGAAAGTTGTTATCGTTTATCAAATTACGAAATTACGGCGATCTCTTCATGTTTCATCAATAAAACCGTGATAACGTTCCACTCCTGCATCCGCCGGTTTAGAAATCCAGCTCACGTGAAACTGCTCGCACAAAAAAGTTTGATCTGTGTCACGCATTTGGCAATCTCCGAATGCAAATGCAGCCCGAAAAAAGTGCGTTTTGCGTTACAAAATGTGCGTTTCTGCGACCCAACGAAGCGTGGACAATGAGAGCAGATTGCTACAGCTCCGAATAATTAAGTGAGACGGCGGAGAATAAAAAGTGTCCTCGATTAAAATCACCTGGCTGCATAATGATGTAAACTTGCCAGAAGATATCTGCAAGCACGGTCAAGTTTGCTCGCAATTATAACCGGAATCGCGTACAGTTAAGGGAATTGCGGTAATTTTTATATGGAATTTATGGTAATTAATTGTGCTGAAAAAGATATCTGGTCCAATAGTAATGTATGCGGTAAAAACTCGTTAATACTGTAAAGCGATAGGTACTAATTTATGCTTATTGGGATTGCGTTTATTTTTTGTTTAGGTATGCTAAAATGATCTAATGAATAAATTATTGTTTTCTAATTCATATTTATGACATTTCACTTTTTATATGTAATAATAACATGGATATAATTGAAGTGGATCGGTTGGAATAATTAATGCATTTTTTGCATGAAATTACATATAAACCAAGTTATTTACCTATACTTATTTATATGAATATTGAAATATTAGCTTTCTAATTGGGTATGTAGGAAATAAAAATATTGTTAGTCACTAAAGTATGTAATAATTTAATTTTCGCACTACTAGTCAAAATACACCTCATAACGTCATGTGTCAAAATACTGTGAAGTTAAATTTTATGTTTAGTGGTTGAATTTGCCAGTAAGAATATTTGAATGTAATCTTTACTTATTGATATAATGAAAATTTTATAATAATTAGTGAATATATCTCAAAATATTTCGATGCACCATAAAGACCACCATTTCGATAAAAATCTAAATATATTACGAAAAATCAGATTTTCACAAATTAAAAAAAATAAAATTAGTGGATGAAAATATAACTCAAACCATTTCAAATAATAATTTAATAAAAATGAGAAAAATATATTCAGATTTTAAATTATGCGAATATATTAAAGAATGAAAATTTGGTGACGTTTATCAATAACTAATAAAAATTCGGATGAAAATTCTGGAAATATTAGCTAATTAATTATTTCAATGCACTTAACTCAAACAAATTCAAATAAAAATTCAGGAAAAATGAAAAAATATATATATTCAGATTTTAAATGATGTAAATATATTATTAAATAGTGAAAATTTGGTGACGTTTATCATTAACTAATAAAAATTCGAATGAAAATTGACAAAATTAACTAATTAATTATTTCAATGCATCAAATAGTGAAAATTTAGTGTCAACATTTCTAACTTGTTCCAACGAAATAATGACAAATAATGTCATTTGAAAAACTCCAGTTTCTTGTATCTTGGCAATTTTTTTAGCAAAATTTAAGTTAAATCTTGAACAGTGTCATCTATTAATATCCAGCGTAAAACTTTATTGAGCGCTCTGTAGCACATAGAAACTATATTTTTAATGATTTATCAATAAAAAAGCAATGTGAAGTAACAAATTCATGGGAAGTAACTCACTTTTACATTTTCATATCTAAACCTATCTTAATCTCTTACATTAATCAAAGCGTCTGTTCTCAATTTCTAATGATATTGAGTAACGATTTTTATTGGTTACGTGCGAAAGTTTTTTTTTCTTTATATCAATTAAATTTGTTAATTGTTCTTGGGTAATATGCCTAATTAATTCTTCCCATGGTATGTGATATGTGATTATTGTTGGGAAGAAGCAGTAATGATACATTACAATTAATGTTTGTATAATTGAATTAGCATGTAATTATAGCAATCCTGTAATAATTGCATATTTCACGCTCCGGCTTATGAGCCACAATTACTCCAGTGCTGTTGTAAGCAATTGCGAGGGGCAAATTACTTGAAAACTATGTGAATATAATTGTTCCTTCAAATAAGTAGAACTCTCATATAATACAATATGTGAATATTCTTCAATGAAATTAAATGTTTATTACACGTGAATTATTAAAATATCATTTTTGTATTGCATTCCATAACCCCACTAATAACTCTGTTGTTATGACTAGTTTTTGTTTGGAGATGTTCAGAGAAAATTTTGCAAAAATATTCGCAATATTTTTATGTAGGTATATTAATATATTGATAATAAGTATATTATTGATAGTAAATATATATTTGCAAAGTTTTTTTGAAGCTAGGTATCTCCAATTCGGCTTAGAGATAGTCAAAAAATTAATAATGATGATATATTCGATAAACTAACGACTCTGTTGTTCAGATTAGTTTTGGCTTGGAGAGCCATCTTCAGAGAAAATTTTGCAAATATGTATTAAATAGTTATGTATATTTGTAGTTAATGTTTTCTACATATTTACAAAATTTTCTAAATATAACTATCCCTAGTTCGGCTTAGAGGTTGTCAGAAAACTTATAATAAAGATATTTTCTTAAAACTAACGACTCAGTTGTTCTGACTAGATCAGATTGGCAGATATCTATCTACAGAGAAAACTTTGCGAATATGTATGAAATATTTTCTATAAATATACATAAATTACATACATTTCAGAAAAATCTTCTCTGAGATGTTCAGAGAAAATTTTGCAATATATACGCAATATTTTTATGCTAGAATATGTAGGAGTATTAATATATTGATAATAAGTATATTATTGATAGTAAATATATATTTGCAAAGTTTTTTTGAAGATAGCTATCTCCAATTCGGCTTAGAGATAGTCAAAAAAATAATAATAAAGGTATTTTCGATAAACTAACGACTGTTATTCAAATTAGTTTTGGCTTGAATATAGCCATATTCAGAGAAAATTTTGCAAATACATATGAAATAAAATTAATACTTTCCTTGCTAATATCTTGATAAAACATTTAATTATTATTATTATAAATGTATATTATGTATAATTACATTTCATTTTCTGTTTTTGTCTGTTTTGTTTCATATACGTGCAAGGAAACTGACAAAATATATGTAACAAAACAATGAAATTATACATTGTATACACATATGAAATAATTATATATATTTGTAGTAAAAATAGAAAAATTGATCAACAAATGAAATATTTTGTACAAATATACATAAATTACATACATATTTGCAAAATTTTCTCTGAAGGTGACCATCTCCAAGCCAAATCTAGTCAAAACAGCAAAGTCGTCAGTTAAAAGAAAATATCTTTAAGATTAATTTTCTGACTATCTCTAAGTATGAAACAATTATGTATATTTGTAGTAAATGTTTCCTACATATTTGCAAAATTTTCTCTGAAGATGGATATCTCTAATTCCACTTAGATGTAGTCAGAAAATTAATAATAAACATATTGTCTTTTAAACTAACGACTCTATTGTGACTGCCTAGATCTGACTAGTTTTGGCTTGCAGATAGCCATCTTCAGAAAAGAAAATTGCAATATGTATGAGATATTTATGCATGTTTGTATGTATACATATTTTTTCAAAATTTTCTCTGAAGATCTCTATCTCTATCTCCATCTCTAACAATATCTCTAATTCGGCTTGGTAATAGTCAGACAATTAATAATAAAGACATTTTCTATAAACTAACAACTCTAATGTGACTGACTAGATCTGGCTAGTTTTGGATTGCAGATAGCCATCTTCAGAAAAAGAAAATGCAAATATGTTTGAGATATTTATGTACATTTATATGTAACCATATTTTTGCAAAATTTTCTCTGAAGATCTCTATCTCTATCTCTAACTATATCTCTAATTCGGCTTGGAAATAGTCACAAAATTAAAACTAAAGATATTTTGTATAAACTAACGACTCTATTGTGACTGACTAGATCTGAGAAGTTTTGGCTTGCAGATTGCCATATTCAGAAAAAAAAAATGCAAATATGTATGAGATATTTATGTATATGTTAATATATTTTTGCAAAATTTTCTTTGAAGATCTCTATCTCTATATCTTTCTCTAACTACCTATACCTCTAATTCGGCTTAGAAATAGTTAGAAAATTAATAATACAGATATTTTCTATAAACTAACGACTCTATTATGACTGACTAGATCTTACTAGTTTTGGCTTGCAGATTGCCATCTTCAGAAAAAAAAAATGCAAATATGTTTGAGATATTTATGTATATTTGTATGTAACCATATGTTTGCAAAAAAATCTCTGAATATCTCTATCTCCACCTCTAACTATATCTCTAATTGGGCTTGGAAATAGTCAGAAAATAAATAATAAAAATATTTTCTTTAAACTAACGACTCTATTGTGACTGACTAAATCGGACCAGTTTTAGCTTGCAGATAGCCATCTTCAGAAAAAAAATGCAAATATGTATGAGATATTTATGTATATTTGTATGTATACATATTTTTGCAAAAATTTCTCGGAAGAACTCTATCTCTAGCTCCATCTCTAACTATATCTCTAATTCGGCTTGGTAATAGTCAGACAATTAATCATAAAGATATTTTCTATAAACTAACAACTCTAATATGACTGACTAGATCTGGCTAGTTTTGGCTTGCAGAATGCCATCTTCAGAAAAAAAGAAAATGCAAATATGTATGAGATATTTATGTATATTTGTACGTAACCATATTTTTGCAAAATTTTGTCTGAAGATCTCTATTTCTATCTCTAACTATATCTCTAATGGGGCTAGGAAATAGTCAGAAAATAAAGAATAAAGATATTTTCTATAAACTAACGACTATATTGTGACTTACTAAATCGGACCAATTTTGGCTTGCAGATAGCCATCTTCAGAAAAAAATAGCAAATATGTATAAGATATTTATGTATATTTATATGTTAACATATTTTTGCAAAATTTTCTTTGAAGATCTCTATCTTTATATCTTTCTCTAACTACCTATAGCTCTAATTCGGCTTAGAAATAGTTAGAAAATTAATATTACAGATATTTTTATAAACTAACGACTCTATTATGACTGACTAGATCTTACTAGTTTTGGCTTGCAGGTAGCCAAAACCTTCAAAAAAAATCTTCAGAAAAAAAAATGCGAATATGTATGAGATATTTATGTATATTTGTATGTATACATATTTTTGCAAAATTTTCTCTGAAGATCTCTATCTCTATCTCTTACTATATCTCTAATTCGGCTTGCAAATAGCCAGAAAATTAATAACAAAGATATTTTCTATAAACTAACGACTCTATTGTGACTGACTAGATCTGACTAGTTTTGACTTGCAGATAGCCATCTTCAGAAAAAAAAGGCAAATATGTATGAGATATTAATGTATATTTGTATGTATACATATTTTTGCAAAAATTTCTCTGAAGATCTTTATCTCTATCTCTATCTCTAACTGTATCTCTAATTCGGCTTGGAAATAGTCAGAAAATTAATAATACATATGTTTTCTATAAACTAACGACTCTATTGTGTCTGAGTTGATTTGACTAGTTTTGTCTTACAGAAAGCCATCTTCAGAAGAACAAAAATTGCTAATATATATGAGATATTTATGTATATTTGTATGAATACATATTTTTGCAAAATTTTCTCTGAAGATCTCTATCTCTATCTATAACTATATCTCTCATTGGGTTTGGAAATAGTAATAAAATAAATAATAAAGATATTTTCTATAAACTAACGACCTTATTGTGACTAACTAGATCTGAGTAGTTTTGGCCTGCAGATTGTCATCTTCAGAAAAAAAATGCAAATATGGATGAGATATTTATGTATGTTTCTATGTATACATATTTTTGCTAAATTTTCTGTGAAGATCTCTATCTCTATCTCTGACTATATCTCTAATTCGGCTTGGAAATAGTCAGAAAATTAATAATAAAAATATTTTCTTTTAACGACATATATTATGCCTCTCACCGTATATTTGTTATAATTGTATTAGTATAAGCACTGTTATAATTCTTCAACAAATACAAATTTTAATGACATATTCTGTAAACTCCATACAACATATTCGAAAATCTGAAAATGAGAATACATTCTTTAGTCTTTTCGCAATATATGCCTGAAATCACAATAGCAACGTTGTATAAAGTTTTACGTTTTTTAATATTTTTAATACTTCTGAACCAAGAATCTATTTACAAATATAGACTTCAAACTTCTCTAAGATTTTTTTAATATTTTTTTAATTCTGCTGCATCAGAAATCTATTTATAATCCTGTATCTAGACTTCGGACTTAGTAAAATTCGGTCAATTATTTTAGACTATTCATCTGAATAAGTTTATTGTTAATGTAGAATTTTTGGCAAAAGCAAAGATTTAATTAATCTAATTAATTAAGTAGGTACTTACTATGTTTACATAAAATTAAAGTATAAACCAAGACAGTTTTAATGACCGTATTCATGGATGAAGATCTAAACTAATTGAATAGAGGATGATACTTTGCAGATTTCTTAACATTCAGGTAATTAACGAGAAAGCGATTATTGATTTGTAGAGTCTTTCGCCTCATTAACGCAATTATGCTAATTGTGGACGGCGCTAATTTGAAATAAAGCGTTTCTTTCGCCTATTAGAAGGGAATTATTTGGCAAGGGAACGCATGAAAAACTATGCATAATTTAATATACAAAAATGTAAATTAGATAAAAGTGGGTTGTATTGCGACATTGTGCTGTATAGCTAAAACATAAATGTTATTATCTAATTATGTCTATATATTTATGTATCAAATTATATCATATAATTTTTATATTTCAAAAGGCAAAATCGTTTTGCTATAAGCTGTATTACGTCATTAGTACTGTTAAATGACATTATCACAATATGTCAAAAGGTACAAATTATATAGTTTTATTTTTAATTTTATTTATGTCTTAATAAATTTTATAACATTTGTTTCGAAATTCGAAAATAATTTCCATGAGTTTGTTACTTTGCATTGCTTTTTCATTGATAAATCATTAAATGTATAGGTTCTATGTTTTATAATAGAAACGAAATATTAACAATCCATTTTATGTACTAATCTAAAAAAACCTTATTCCTTTTATAAGCAAACAATATTTTTGTTATAGTTTCGTCGATTTTGGATACCAGTTATTATAACATTTTGTATTGTTTTCTTCAATTAAGCAGAAAAAAAGAAAAAACAAATAATATTTAATGTCATAAAATTATTTTGAAATCGCTTGAAACAAATTCTTTTAAATTATTACAACACTAGTGTAGTAATAATAATACCTTTATTCCTTAAGACACCAAGTATAGGAAACGTCCAAATATTACAATTTGGTAAAGTAACATTATCACAATATGCCAATATCAACAAATGATATAGTTATTTATTTATTATATATAGTGTGTTTTACTTGAAATGTTAACATATAGTTTTTTTTTAATTTTTCGGTGAAACTTTTTGAATATGTGAAGCTTGTGAAGTATTGTTGAATGGGTAATCTACAGTTAAGCTTTAGTAAATAACTAGCCTACTATGACCAAAAATTAAAAAAAACATATAAGGCACTTACACTAATTGGTAGAAGGTGTAATGATAAATATATATATAAAAAATCATACTAGGGATTTTCTTTAAAAAAATGTGTGAAGAAAAACTTTTCAAAGAAATGTGTAAAGAAAAGTTGTTCGTAATCGCCTCTAAGACAGACATCCCGAGTTTTGTTAAAAAAAATTAAGGGTTACAATTTCCAGTTTTTCGTTTATAGTAAGCGTTTCTGTTGCCATATTGTTGATTTTAATTGATTATGGCTGCAATCAATTAAAATCAACAATATTTTAAGAGTTTATTAGGAGTGTGATAAATTTGCAATGTTTCATGTGACAGATCTCATGGTAAATAGGTATTGTTAATAAGTTATGGCAATCGTGTGAGAATAAATTTGAAATTGGACGATCATATTCTTGGGTTATTTTTGTTTTGTTTTTGTTTTCAACCAAACTTGGTATTTGTGTCTTAGAGGATAGATTCGGAACAACATTTCTTAACACATTTCTTTGAAAAGAAAATGGTAATATTAATTATAGAGAACAATATTACATAATTTATATTATATATGATTAAAATTATTCTAATTAAAAAAAAACAAGAATAAATATCAGCACCTAAAAATAAAATTCTACATATTATTCTTATAAATAAAATTCTAAAAATGCTTTTGAAAAGTTTTAAATCCACCTAAAAATAGTAACCGACGTCTTACTATTTACATAAGTGAAACACGCTGTATATATTTTCTATATAAATTTTAGTACATTTGTTTTGAAGTTCGAAATATGTTTTTCAGACAACATTAAATCAACACAAGACATATTATCTGATGCCTAAAATATTTAAAAATTATTGGAACTTCAACATCCAGTTTAATAAATATATGGACAAAACTCAACTCTTTTTACCTCTGAAATAATTACGCAATCTTTTGTACGCGTATGAAAATATGCTTATAATTATTTTGAATAATGAATTTTATAAGAATAAATTGTGGTAAAAACATGGTAATTTAATATCTAATTATGAATATTTTATAATATTTAATAATATAATATATTTCATAAACTTAACAGAAATTGCACTCACAAAACTTGCATTTACATAATATAATTGGTAATAAAAGTAGAACAGTACTCCACATACCTACCACTTTCCCGATTGGAACACTCATGCGGTTTCCAACTGTTGTTCTAAAGTATTCTCAACTGATGTTAAACGCATTTATATTATTAATATTATTTATCTATGACTCATAAATAATGCATTCATTATACACGTAACTATGGTAACATAATGAACTTCTTTAGATAACAGGGGTTGAATATTGACTTCATTATACAACAGGGATTGAATAATGACTTCATTATACAACATGGGTTCAATAATGACTTCATTATTGAACAGGAGTTGAATAATGACTTCATTATACAGCAGGGGTTGTATAATTACTTCATTATACAGCAGGAGTTGAATAATGTCTTCATTATACAGCAGGGGTTGAATAATGACTTCATTATACAACAGCGGTTGTATTATGACTATGTAATACAACGTGGTGCGGCCTCTTCATTGTGTGTACCACTTTTCACACCTCTTTATTTTTCGCTTCATTTGCATATATATTTGGTTAGAAATTAAAATACGGAACACCTTTTTCACAAAAAAACATTTATTTGCTAAATTTATATTTCGACCGCAATGCAGCCATTTTCAGTAGCAAACAAGTACTAACAGTAGCAAACAGTTCTTGTTTGCTTACTAAGGTTTAATACGAAAATATTGAAAATTTAATACTAACATTGGCTATGTCAAGGTTTAGTATGAAAGTTGGTTGTATCAAGGTTTTATATCGTCGGCTTACAAGTGAAATACACTAAGTAAATTTTTGGCTGTTTTTAGTTAAGTTTTATTTTGATGGTTTACTAAATCGTAACAAATGTCAGGCTCAATGGGGGTATAGTAAATAGTCCTGTAGGACCCCTTATGACCTACTCAGTCATTAAATGACTGAGCAGGAAAGGTAACAGCAGAATATAAAACTTTATTTGCTGTTTATCACATTTTATAGTTTTTGACTTAAGTTATTTCACTTGTAAGCCGACAATATGAAAGATGGATCGTATTAAGGTTTAATGGAAAAATTGGTTGTATCAAGGTCCTATAAGAAAATTGGTTGTATCAAATGTTAATAGAGAAATTGGTTCCATCTGATTTAATGGAAAAACTGCTAGTGTTAAGGTTTAATACGAACATTGATTGTGTCAAGGTTTAATAGGGAAATTGGTTGTATTGCGGTTTAATATAAAAATTGCCGAGGTTTAATATGAAAGTTGGTACTATCAAGGGTTTATATGAAAATGGATTGTATCAAGGTTTAATGTTAAAATTGGTTCTATCAACGTTTAAAAGGGAAATTGGAAGTATCAACGTTTACTAGGAAAATTGGTTATATCAACGTTTAATAGGTAAATTGGCTATGTCAAGGTTTAATTGAATAATTTGTTTAATAGGAAAAAACAATATACAACCATGTGGTGCAATGTGGTCCATGTGGTTCATTTAAATATAAACTTTTTTCGCTGAATTCGATGAATGTAACTTAAATAGTGCTCTAATGAGCAACGAAATTGTTGAAAAACTAGGGATTGGATATTTTCCGATTTTCATATTTTCTATAAACGAAAAGATTTTCAATTCAAACAGCAAAATTTAAATAGAGACTTTTTACATCTTCATTACAAATTACAAAATGTTATAGAAAAATGCACAAAGTTCCCAATAAGAATTAACAATATAAGTAAGTGGTTATGATATTGTGTCACATGCAAATTTTCAATAATGAATCAAATTGAAGAACTTAAAATGTTTATGTGCAATTTACAGTTTGGACAGTTGAAAATTGTACAACTTAGGATTTTTTTGATGTTTAAACTTAAGAATTTCATTGAGCAATGCCTTAACTTCTCATGTCAAAATCAAAAATCACCAAATTTTCATGCATAAAATTAAAAATGTCTAAATTTTCCATGTTTAGAATGATTGAATAACATTTTTTTATGTTCCTACTTAATAACTTCAAAAATTGATTAATTTAATTATAATCATCAAATTTAAGAACTAGAATTTTGATGTATAAAATTGAAGAACCACGAAAGTTTATGGTAAATTTAATCAATTTTGTTGGACAATTTTGACATGTAAAATTGTGCAACTTAGAATTTTGATGTTCAAACTTATGACTTCCATGACCAATGTTCTTTCTCCTTCTTCTTCCTTCTTTGTTCTTTTCTCCTTAACTTCTAATGTCAAAACCTAAATTCTGCAAAAAAAAATTTGCATGAAATTGAAAACGTTTAAATTTTCCATCTTTAGAATTATAAAGGTTTATTCGGTTTTTGTCGAAATGTACATTTAGCCAATAAATGTTTTTTTGTGTAAAAGGTGTTCCGTATTTTGTTTTCTACGATACTTTCAGAAGCTCCCAACACATCGTTACATTTGGTTAGATAAAACGTCGCATTAGACTTAGTCATAATGGGTATAATTCAATAGCCTACATTATGTGCTCGTTAAATCATATACTATAATATTATGCTCCCATAGTTTGGGCTATTTTCAATATTATTTTTATAGTATTTACCAGATTAAATTATCTTCATAGTATCTAGAGGAGTGTGACTTCAAACGTCACAGGTTCAAAACCTGGATGCACCGCTTGTCCATAATTGCAATGCGTCATAAAGGTTTTGCCTCAGAAAAACTCCCAGTAATCAGAGATTCTAGGCACGTGATAAACCGAAAATGCCTTGCACTAGTGCAAAAACATACAACTCGCTTAACACAAATACATGCGAGCAAATAATCAACGTCTGAAAGCAAATGCGATATTTGGAGTTTTAAAGAAATACTGCTATAATGTACAAGGTTCTTTTGAACTTGGCAATAGAATTTAGTGGATGACTTAGATTTTTAAAATTCAAATAGTTTTAATTGTTGTAAATGCTCCTGCCTATGCATTTTAAGGTCAAATAGAGCTGTAATTGTTTCTTATTAAACAAATAAAGGTCAGTCCACAATTTATATCGACTAATCGATTATTAATTTGTGCAGTAATTGATGAAGTATGTGCTAAATTAAACAAGGAGAAAAACCTGTTTCACAATAAACATGTATTACACTATTTTATTGTGAAGAAGTTTTTCTCCTTGTTTTATTTAGCACATACTTCATCAATTACTGCATAAATTAATAATCGAGTAGTCGATATAAATTTTAGACTGATACATTTATTTGTTTGATCAGAAACAATTACAGCTTTATTTTATCTTGAAATGCATTGGCAGGAGCAATTACAACAATTATAGCTATTCGAAATTTTGCTAAATGAAACAAGGAGAAAAACCTTTTTCACAATAAACATTTATTACACTATTTTATTGCAAAAAAGGTATTTCTTCCTAAATTTTACAAACTTTACAAGCTCCAATACTTTGACTATGTGTAAATGGTGGCTTAATACTACTAAATTAACAAGATTAGGTGGATTTAACATTATATATTTTTAAGTTACTTTAATTGAATGATACTGATAATGATACCCCTAGGATACGAAATATGTAAACATGTCCATATCAACCGGGCGTAATGAATTTATTACGCCCCGAAGGAGCCAATTATCTTTTTTTAAAGAAAAAATTAAAAATAATATCTTGCATGCACCAGGGCACCACCGAATGATTACGCCTATCGAACGATATCCATCTCTCGGGCTAACGCCCTCGAGCTATATTCCATCGTTCTCCGGGCGTAATCATCGTAGAAACGCCCTTGGTGCATAAATATGCCCATTTCTTTAGAAAAACAGGATTAGATGAAGTTGTCATTCTGATGAAATCCAAGATCATATCGGAACGTCACTTGGACAATACAACTCAAAACTTCGCCATTTTGAGTTGAAACTCATGAATTAAAAATTAAAATGAATTACATTTAAATTATCATTTAATATGAATTAAAATGTATGAATTATATATTTACTGTTGTACTATACTATGTCCCAAGTATTAATAGTTTCAACTCAAAATTGCGCAAAATTTCAACTAAGTTTTGAGTTGTATTATCCAAGTGACGTTCTGACATGTATCACTTGGACAATACCAAAATGGCGAAGTTTGAATTGAAACTATTAATATTTGTGACATAATATAGTACAAAAGTAAAGATATAATTCATACATATTCTAACAATAGCGGTTCTATTTTTAGCTACAAAATTATGCTTCAAACGATTGAAAATATCTAAATATAATCCATTAGTGATTAGAGTTGGTCTCCCTTAAAATTGCAATTTTTGAAATAATTATTTTGCAAGGGCAGAATAGCCCTTTTTAATAATCACAAATTTATTAATAATAATAATAATAATAATAATCTTTATTGGTGTTATTGACAAATACGTCTTACACAGGTCATAAAGTATAAAAAATTATAAAATATCCCTGCTATTTTAATCAAGTATGCACTTAATAATATGTATACCCTTGTAGATTATTAAAACAAGCATATTCTATATACAGGGTGGTCACTTTTACGACGCCCACTATAATTATCTATTAAACGGAAATATGTACAGAGTTCGTCCAATGGGATACAAGTTTCTCATTTTTATGCCTTTCAATATACTACATACAGCATTTAAAAGAACGAAAAATTCCGATATCAACCATGTATAACATGGGTAATCGGATATTTTTTAGCGCGAAAAATCATTGTTTAACAAAAAAATCGGAATTTTTCGCTCTTTTGAATGCCACTAAAATCCAATATTGCGGCCTTAAGAACATCTAAAGTTGACTATGAAAATTTTGGCATCTAATTGGCGCAGAAAATGTTTGGCTGTGTTATAAGAAAGCTCACGTTGAAAAATGTAAGAGTGCCAAGTTTCGTAAAATTACCTTCAAAAGTAAAAAACTTGTAAAAGGAAAAGGAAAGCGTACTTTTTCAGTTTTTCGGCGATATTTTAGGAACTGTGTAAGATATCGGATTTCGTTTCAATAGGGTAGGGTAGGGTAGGCACAAAAATGAGAAACTTTTATCCCATTTGACAAACTCTGTATATTTCCGTTTAATAGATCCTAATGGTGGGCATCGTAAAAGTGACCACCCTGTATATTATTTTTCAAATAACTATACCATCGAAATAAATTTATTGTAACCCATTTCTTCGATACTTTTCCATGCCACGTGCGATACGATATGAATTCTTATATTAATAATTGTTGTGCCTTTTCAGTAAGATTTTACTTTTTCGGTGTAATTTTGGCTTTTCTTTTGCATGATAACCATCTCGGTTATTATATGTAACGGGAAATTTCATTGGCTAAGTTATTTTTGCACGTTTTTGCTCAGGAATTTATGGTTTCTCTTAATAATATACACCACAGTGGTGATTTCGTATTTTATTTGCGCTTACAAGAATGTTTTCTCACATCTGATTGGTGAGGTAATGCAATTCTTCATGTGCAGTTTCCTTGCAATCATTATTAAAATATGCAATAAAATGCAAATGGAACTTTTCAAAAGTGTTATTTGTATTATAAGTATTAATTGCAAAATTATTGCGATTACAATACTTTTGCAATTAATAGATTGGTACATCCAATATACGTATAGGTACATGCATACCATTAACTCAGCTATTTTCTTTGTGCACATGAATTTAATTGCACTAGCAACTGATTACCTCCATATCACTTAACTGATCGATATATTAAGATTTTCCCAACTAATTAACGATAAATGTTATATTAATATTTATAATTATAATTAGGTGCATCAATAGTTTGTAATATGAAATCGTTTTTTTTTATATTATTATAGTATACAAGTAGTGTAAACATGCGGGTTAGCGACCATTTCCCTTAAGAATTAACATGGAGTTCTAAATTCACTTTTCCGCCATCTTGTTTTTTGTTGGCGGAAGGGTATCGGGAGGATGTGGGGAAATACGGGAGGTTATCGGGAAGGTGTACCCTCCGATGGTTTGGGAGGGTGCCGGAAGGATGTACCCTCCCACACACTCCCGGTACACTTCCGTACCATTCCACATATTTTCGATACCCTTCTGTACCCTACTGATACGGTATCCCGATATGGTATACGCTCCCGATGGTTTGGGAGGGTACCAGAAGGGTGTACCCTCCCTCACCCTCCCGATACACTTCCGTACCATTCCACACCTTTCTGATACTCATCTGTACCCTCCCGATACGGTATCGGGAGGGTGTGGGAAGGTACATGTTCCTGGTACCCTCCCAAACCATCGGGAGGGTATACCCTCACGATACCCTTCTGTACCCTCCTGATATCATTCTGTACCCTCCCGGTACCCTCCCGTTCGCCACCCACACCCTCCCGATACCGTCCCGTTTGCCACCCACACCCTCCCGATCCGGATTCGACCGCGGAAGCAATAAAGCCCTGCTTCGCCGGACATCAAACAGCTCCCTTGATCGTTATTGTCTTCTTAACAGCCCTTAATACGTAAACAACAATTTTTCGAGGATTACATTTTTTGATTTTTTTCCTGGATTATTCGTTTTGGAAGAAATTATTTTACATGTTAAAAATATACTATCTTAAAGCCAGTCATCACATCTATCGACGATTTAAAAAAAAAACTACTCACTATATCTTCCTCCATTGTGAGCGTTCCTGTTATCGTCTTGCCAGGCATGGTACGAGTTCCCTTGGCGCGATCCATGGTTGAAGTGGTGCTCCCTGTAGACGTTCCCCAGGTGGTTCGGTGGTGACCAGCTCTGAAACCATGATGTGCTCGTGCTCAACGCCATGGCTGGTGCACCTTAAACGCATCGGTGTTGCCCCTTTTCGGACTCCGATCGCCACGTGAATGGTTCTTTGCGTAATCCTTCTGCAAAATTTATTAACAATCAGCATGAATAGGTAATCAGGTGAAATAGGTGTTGCCGTTTGAAAACGCGAGCCTTTCGATAAGCTCGACACGCGATGCAAATTTGCAAACCTATAACACTAATATTGCGAGATTCAGTCCAGAAACCTTGATACAAAGTGATGAATGGTAATATATGGATGAAACTTGCATTAATATCTACTTGTATCACATTTTGTGGGTAGTATGTAGTACCTTAATTTGTAATCACTAATATTGCGAGATTCAATCCAGAAACCTTGATACTAAGTGATGAATGGTAATATATGGATGAAATTTGCATTAATATCTACTTGTATCTCATTTTGTGGGTGGTATGTAGTATCTTAATTTCGTAATCACTAAGCCATTTCTTTCTTGATAGATATCAGTGTTTTTTTAACAATGTTTTTAAAAATTTAATTGAATGCGTTAAATGTCTCATTTTGTAAGTAGTATGAAGTACCTTAATTTCGTAGTAACTAAGCCTTATCTTTTTTGTTAGAAATTAGTGTTTTTAAAAATGTTTTTAAAATTCAATTTAATATATTAAATATAATTTTCGATGAATCATGAATTAAGTTATAAAATATGTTTTCTATTAAAAATATAAGGAAATAAATAAATGAAAAATATAATTACAGAAATAGTAAGTATTACAATATGTTGTAAAATTTAAAACATTTAAATTTACTTAAATAACTAAATAGAACAATAATAACTAATCGAATAAATTATCGAAGTTTTTAAATTTGCACATTAAAATTTGCAGTTTAATACTTCTAAACATAAAAATTTTGCATGAAAATATGCATAATTTTATACGTGTTAAAGCATTACTCATAAAAATTCAGAAGTTTGAACTTCAAAATTCTAAGTTGTATGACTTGAACAAAATTGATCAAATTGAACATAAATATTGGGAGTTCTTTAATCTTACACATCAAAATTTCTGGTTCTTAAATGAGATGATTAGATGATAAGTGGGAACATAAAAATGCTGTTTTATAATTCTGTAGATGGAAAATTTAGACGTTTTCATATTCAAGCATAAAAATTAGCAGATATTTGGTTTTGACGTTTGAAGTTAAGGCATTTTTCATGGAATTCATAAGTTTAAACATCAAAATTGTAAATTGAACAATTTCAAATGTCAAAATTGTACTACAAAATTGATTAAATTTATCATAAAGTTTTGTGGTTCTGCAATTTTACACATCAAAATTTCTAGTTCTTAAATTAGATGATTAGATGATAAGTGTGAACATAAAAATTTGCTGTTTTATAATTCTGTAGATGGAAAATTTAGACGTGTTCATTTTCAACTATAAAAATTCGCAGTTTTTGGTTTTGACATTAGAAGTTAAGGCATTGCTCATGCAATTCGTAAGTTTGAACATCAACATTCTAAGTTGAACAATTTCAAATATCAAAATTGTAAAACAAATTCGATTAAATTGAACATAAATAACCACAGTTCTGTAAAATCAAAGAACTGCGAATATCATAATTAATCGAATTAATTGTCAAAACATTTTAAGTGGGAACATAAAAAAAATGCTGTTTTGTAATTCAAAACATGGAAAATTTAGACGTTTTCAATGTTGAGCATGAAAATTTGCTGATTCTTGATTCTGATTTTTGGTTTTGACATTAGAAATGAATGTTTTGCTCATTGGTATTCTCAAGTTTGACTATGAAAATTCCAAGTTGTACAATTTCAAATGTCAAAATAGTATGCAAAATTGATTAAATTGAACAAATATACTCGTAGTTCTTAAATTTGATGATCATAATTAATCGAATTAATTTTAGAAAATTCTAGCTGTTATATACTTCGAAACATGGTAAATTTAGACATTTTAAGCATGCAGATTTGCAGATTATTAGTTTTAACATTAGAAGTTTTGCCATTGCTCGTTTGAATTCTTAAGTCTCAACAACAAAATTTGCTGTTTTATAATTCTGTGATGGAAAATTTAGAGGTTTTCATTTTCAAGCATAAAAATTCTCAGTTTTTGGTTTTGACATTAGAAGTTAAGGCATTGCTCATGCAATTCATAAGGTTGAACATTAAAATTTTAAGTTGAACAATTTCAAATATCAAAATTGTACAACAAAAATGATTAAATTTACCATAAACTTTCGTGGTTCTTCAATCACATCAAAATTTCTGGTTCTTAAATTTGATGATCATAATTAATTTAAGTCTAAGGTTTTATCCATTAATTACCAGGATTATATCCATATATATTTAAGGTTGTGATATTTAGAGTCTAATTAGACATCTATCAAATTTAAAAAATATATTTCTAATAAATTCAGAATATAAACCATTCAATACATATGCCTCTGATGATGGTTTATTTATAACAGAAACTAGTCAGGCGAAAGAAATAAATAATAAAATAAAATAAATATAAATATTACTTACTAGTAGGACTAAATATAACAACCTTAAATAATTAATTAAATTAATTATTGAAATTATTAAATATTAACATAAAAAATGTTATTCTATCATTATAAACATGGAAAACAAAGAAGTTTTCAATTTTATGCACGAAAATTTGGTGATTGTTGATTTTGACATTAGAAGTTGCTCTAATTGCAACATTGCTCAATGATATTCATAAGTTTTAACATCAAACTTCTAAGTTCTACAATTTTCAAATGTTAACATTGTTAAATTGCACATAAACATTCGTAGTTCTTCAATTATTATATACATTAAAATATCTTACATTTCTTGATTATAATTAATTGAACTAATTATTGAATGTATGTATTAAGTAGGAACATAAAAATAGTTGCTCTATAATTCTAAACATGGAAAATTTAGACGTTTTAACTTTGAAGCATAACATTTTGTGATTTTTTTTGTTTTCACATTGGAAGTTAACGTATTGCTCATTAGGAATTCTTAAGTTTGAACATAAAAATTCTAAGTTTTACGATTTTCAAATGTCAAAATTGTAAAAGAAAATTAATTAAATTGAACATAAATATTCGTAGTTCTTTTATTTTACATATCAAGTTTTCTTAAATTTTATGATCATAATTAATCGAATTAATTATGAAAATTTTTAAGTGGGAACATAAAAATTTGCTGTTTTATAGCTCGAAAATGTAAACGTTTTCAATTTTATTCATGAAAATTTGGTGATTTTTGATTTTGACACTAGAAGTTAAGGCATTGCTGAATGAAATTCTTAAGTTTAAACATCAAAATTCTAAATTGTACAATTTTCAAATGTCAAAATTGTTAAATTGCACATAAACATTCGTTGTTCTTTAATTTTATACATTAAAATTTCTTAAATTTGATGATTTATAACATGGAGTTATAATTAATTGAACTAATTATTGAATGTATGTATTAAGGAGGAACATAAAAAAATTGAAACAAAATTGATTAAATTGAACTTAAATATTCGTACTTCTTTTAGTTTACATATCAAATTTTCCTAAATTTTTGATCATAATTAATCGAATTAATTTTGAAAAATTTTAACTGAAAACATAAAAAAATGCTGTTTTGTAATTCAAAATATGGAAAATGTAAACGTTTTCAATTTTATGCATGAAAATTTGGTGATTTTTAATTTTGACATTAGATATTAAGGCATTGCTCAATGAAATTGTTAAGTTTGAACATCAAAATTCTAAATTGTACAATTTGAAAATGTCTAAATTGATAAATTGCATATAAATGTTTGTAGTTCTTCAATTTTAAACATTAAAATTTCTTAAATTTGATGATCATAATTAATTGAATTAATTATTGAATGTTTGTATTAAGTAGGAACTTAACAAAATTTTGTACATACTAAACATGGAAAATTTAGATGTTTTAACTTTGAAGCATGACATTTTAGATCTTTGGTTTTGACATTAGAAGTTAAGGCATTACTGAACGAAATTCTTAAGCTTGAACATCAAAAGTTTAAGTTGTAAGATTTTCAAATGTCAAAATTGTAAAACAAAATTGACTATATTAAACATAAATCTTCGTAGTTCTTCTATTTTACACATCAAATATTCTTAAATTTTAAGATCATAATTAATCGAATAAATTATCAAACAAAATTAACTAAAAACATAAACAAATGCTGTTTTGTAATTCAAAATATGGAAAATTTAGACGTTTTCAATGTTAAGCATGAAAATTTGATGATTTTTGGATTTGACATTAGAAGTTAAGGTATTGCCCATTGGAATTCTTAAGTTTGAACATGAAAATTCTAAGCAGTATAACTTCAAATGTTAAAATTGTATACACAATTGATTAAATGGAACATAAATAATCGTAGTTTTTCAATTTTACACATCATAATTCCTCAAATTTCATGATCATAATTAATTGTATTATCGAAATTTTTAAGAGAAACATAAAAATTTGCCGTTTTATAATTCTAATCGTGGCAAATTTAGACGTCTAAGACATGCAAATTGGCTGATTTTTAGTTTGACATTATAAGTTAAGCCATTGCTCTTCGAAATTCATAAGTTTTAACATTAAAATTCTAAGTTATACAAATTCAAATGCCATTGAGCTGTTTGTTATTTTGTCTTATTAAATTTATAACCTTTAAAATCGATATTCCATACGGTTCAACATTAAATTTCGACGATCTTCAATTTTATATATCAAAATTTACGAAGTTTGAATTTATTAACATAGCAAATTAATATACTTAATCATAATTAATCAAATTATGCAACGAAATTATTTTCTTTGAATATTAAAATGTACAGATAATTAACGTTACACATCGAAATTATCAGTTCTTCAATTTAATGAGCGTAATTAATCAAATTAAAAATTAAAAAAATTAAGTTTTAATATCAGTATTTGGAGTAGGAATATCAATTTTTGAGATGTGGATTTTACAATTTATGTATTATGAATTATTCAGCAATATTCAGAAGTTTGAACAAATTGTACATTTTCAAATATTAGGTACATGGTGGTGATAACAGCTTGTGAAAGTTAAGAGACATACTTATTACTTATTATTACTTACTATTACTTATTACTTATTATTGTTATAAAACATTGTTTAGTTTCTGTCAACCTATTGAAGATGCATTCCATTCCCATTGCTTTTGAAATATATTTAGATAATAAATATATTTTGTGAAAAGGGTAATAATTTGTTCTCAAAATATAATTTTCTATTCTTCATAGTGGAGATTAGAATTTATAGTATTTATAATCAATATTTATAGGTTTGAAAATAAAAATTCGAATCTTTGATATAATTATATGTGAAATTTTAGTGTTCCAGCGCTAAGCATAAATACAATTAAACAGTCAAATCGTATAAATAAAACAAACACTTTCTGTGCTTATATCACACGGTTTATTAACAAGTGTGATATAAACCGTGTAATGTAAACAAAGAAAGTGTTTGTTTTTTTTATAGTGCATTATGTATAACTAGATGCCTCCAATATTAATTAATTAATAGTGGCAGTTTTAACATAAATATAAAGTTAATAGACAACAAAATTAATAAATTTGAATATAGAAATCTGCAGGTTACACATCAACATATCTAGTTCTTATTTATTCATATTTTGATGAGTGCAATTAATCGAAATACAATCATCAACATTTTTAAGGTTGAAGATAAAAATTTACCGATTCTTAAAAAAATGTTAATTAGAATTTACAATATTTCAGTTTTAATATTAAAAATGTACGGTTTTTCACGTGTAAAATTTGGGGTGCTTTTTCTGAATGATGTTTAATTGATTGAAGTCTGAATTTAGAAGTTCTGTACAATTCTGTACACAAAATTTCAAGCACCATAATTTGCTGATGTACGTACTGAAGATTAAAATTTATAGTATTTATAATCGATATTCATAAATTAAACTTTTTTTTATATTGTTTTAAAAATTACCAGACCTTCAATTTGTATAGCACAATTTATGGAACTGGAATTGAAATTTTTAGGTTTAAACATCAAAATTTGCACTTCTTTAATTTTGACCCTTAGAGTTTGAAGGTTTTTAACAGGAAACATGAAAATTTGTATTTCTTCAGGTGTCAACATTAAAAGTTATGGCATTGCTTATCAAAATTCCAAGTTTTAATATTTCAAATAACACACATATAACATTTAATATAACATAATAATGATAACATTTTGACATTAAAATTCAAATCATCAGGACGAATAAAATTCAAATTCAAGGTCTCATAATCAATTTCAAGTATAAAAGCAACTTGTAGTGACAATTTATGCTTAATAATCAACTTTTAAGTTAAAGTCTATTGCAATTTTATCCCTCCTTTATGAAAGGCATCAGCTTAACATCTAATTTAAATGGAGCTTAAAGTTAAAGTTAATTTTTAATTAAAATGACTTTAAAGTCGATATTGTGAAATACACCAAGTAATTTGTAGAATCTGCTTCAGTAGTAGTAATAATCATATTATTTTAATATTTTCTTTTTTGGTTATGTAAAAAAATAAGATGTGCATATGTTACCATTATCATTTTCATCATCAAAAACATTAAATCCGAGGTTTTTTTCAGAAACATTAAATTTGACCCCTAATGCCTCATGACAGCTCATCTCAAAGTGACACCCGAGCTTTTGAGATTTGATTCAGAGGACCTAATCAAATTAAAAATTAAAAATGGAAAAATTTCCATTTGTTCCTCATTACAGAGTTATTGATAAAAAATAAAACCTTAAAATTTCAACATTAAACTTCATTAAAAACAAATAATACTAAAAAAACAATATATTGTCCACATCTGTCAAGCTAATTATCAAATCTGACTGTTGCCATTTGATAGATTTGACAAAATTCATAAATCAAAATCATGTTTTGCGTAGTGGTCGATAAAGTTTAATTTTTATCAATAACTGTATAACGTGGGACAAACGGAAAATTTTCCACTCTTAATTTTTAATTAGTTTTAGCCCCCTGAATCAAATCCCAAAAGCACGGGCATCACTTTTGAGACACACCCTGTATATAAAAAGTTTATGAAAATATTCCTCTATGAAGAAGTATCTGGAAATTAATTTTGAACTTATAACTTATATAAAAAAATGTATCACCAGGCAATTAGCATGAAATTCTTTACATAAAAATATCTAGCACAATAATGTATTTGCATAATAAATACGCCTATTATAATAATAAGTGTTGATACCTGAGGATACATTTGAGCTCATTTTGCAACCCGTAAATTTGTTTCGCAATTCTAGTCCATTAGATTTTTATCAAATTTTATTGTCACGCATTAAACTTTGATTAATTTTAATCGTGAGATAGAAATCAAATTACCTTCTAATGATCTAATGTACCTATAAATTCTAAAAGCAATAAACGAGTTAGCGTATGACCGTACAATCCAGATACATTCTGATACTCTTTTCGATCATTTTCGTAAAATATTCTCCAGGAAAACATATATTTAGATGTATAAATTCTGATACTTCTAACTATGTTTTTCCTGAAGAACATTAGCTTATAACGTATAATCCCTATCGGTATACGTATAAACTGTATAAATTGGTCATTTTGATAATTTTCGTAAAATATTCTTCAGGAAAAACATAGTTAGAAGTATCAGAATTTATACATCTAAATATATTTTTTCCTTGAGAATATTTTACGAAAATTATCCAAAAGACAAATTTATCCAAATTGGGATGAAGAGTATCTCGAGAAATATTATTCGTAATAAATTGGTCTTTTTGATAATTTTCGAAAAATATTCTTCAGGAAGAACATAGTTAGATGTATCAGAATTTATACATCTAAATATGTTTTTTTCCTGAAGAATATTTTAGGAAAACGGTCAAAAAGACTAATTTATAACAAATAATATTTCTCGAGATACATTTCATCATAATTTGCATGCAAACTCATTTATCAATATGCGATATCAAGTATGTTACGAAGTTGAATAGGATGGAGGTGAATGTCATCTGGGTCAAGGCCCATGCTGCTATGCGTGATAGTGAAAAATCAGAGCAACTTGGCCAAAAAAGAACTATAAGCTCAAGATGCAAAATAGATACATTTTGCAACATTGCTGAAATGTTTTCTAGGATACAAGAAAACCAGGTTTAACCTACATTGACACTGTTTTATGATGTTGCCATATATCACAAATATTTTATGTTGGCACTAAATGGAATCGTGGACACCACTTTCTTGAATGCTCTGTATATACAGAGTATAGGGTATATTTAATGGTGAGAACACTTAGAAACTAACAGCGCAGGTTAAATATGGCTGGTTTCAATTTTGATTATTAGTTAAGTTATAATCGATAATCGAAACCTGCCATATTTTTAAATCCAAAATTGACTAATTTCAAGCAATACTTGCTTATGTAGGAAGTAACC
This sequence comes from Othius punctulatus, assembly GCA_951805005.1. NCBI lineage: Eukaryota > Metazoa > Arthropoda > Insecta > Coleoptera > Staphylinidae > Othius > Othius punctulatus. Next base: position 17,917,409 of record OX638144.1, read on the forward strand.
TACGTTTAAAAAAAACAGTACGAAGCATTTTAATCTTAAATATATGTATACCGCCCATATATCCCCATATATCTTCTTTGCATATATGCAAAGAATATAAAAGTATTCCTCTATGAAGAAGTATCTAGAAATAAATTTTGGACTTATAATTTATATAAAAAAAGTATCACCATTCAATTAGCATGAAATTAATTTTAGCAATTAATATTTGCATAATAAACACGCCTATTATAATAATAAGTGTTGATACTTGAGGATACATTTGAGCTCATTTTGCAACTCGTAAATTTGTACAAATTGGACGGAAATAAATTTAAAAAGTGGTTATATAAACTAGTAAATCAGTTAGTCTGTAAATCAGTTATTAAACATATTCTACTGTTTTTACCATTCAACAATATCAATAGAAATTTTCAGAATAGCACTACTTCAATTTAAGAAACGTTGTAAACAAACGGAACCAATACTTGACCAATACTTGTTCTAAACAGAAAAATGTTAGTAGTTCGGCATTTTCTAATCTAAGGGCTACAATTGTTTTTTTTAGTATGTGGCAAAACAATTAGACAATGTTTTGCGAACATTATGAAGATGGAGACAGGCCAATTCAAATCAGACTATTGGCCATCGGAAATTCTTCTTTCTAAATATTTAAGGATTTATTTTTAAGTTACTAAGAATAGTAGGTTCAAATTATATTTTTATATCTAAGGTATTAAAATATTAGAATTATATAATAATCAATCACATTACGTTTACCTTTTTTTATAACTTTATTTATATATTTAGCTATATATATATATTATATATATATATATATATTATATATATATATATATATATATATATTTCAAGCTTAGAATTATATAAATGTAATATGTACTTACATGAAAAGGCACAGTTGTAGGTCAACAACATAAATCAACTTAAGAGCGTAACGTAAACAAAAATAAGTTCTATGATGCTTAAAATAAATTTCACCTTAATATTTTTACATGAAACTATCATAACATTGGTTATCGTTACAAAATATGTAAGTTATACATACTAAAGCAACGTATTCATGAAAATGTCTATATTGGTCTAATATTCTTCTTACTCCATAAATCCATAAAACTTATTATGGATTTTCTAGTTCCTGACTATTCAAATCGAAAATCTAAAAATAATCAATTGAAAATTTCCTTTTGAATATAATAAAATATGATTTTGATCAACACTTGAGGATTGATATTGGTAATGTTTTATTAAAAGTGTATTATATTATTTCATCAATAACATACTATAAGTTTTTGTTATTTTATTTTAAATTTGTATTATGTTATCTATTTTCTGACTTTTAAAATCTCAAATCTAAAATTGAGAAAGTTCCCTTTGTATATAATAATATTTCAGAAGAAAAATGATATTTCGACCAATATGTACTTTAATAGGTATTGGTGGTTCTTTATTAAAAGTGTATTTATTATATTATTGTGTTAAGAACTTACTATCAGTTTTTCTTATTTTATTTTTTTATTTTTTTATTTTTTTCAATTTATCTATGCTTTATTAAAAGTGTATTATATTATTCTGTCAATAACATACTACAAGATATTCTTAATTTAATTTAATAAAAAATTATCTATTTTCTGACTATTAAATTCTGAAATCTAAAATTGAGAAGGTACCCTTGGTATATAATAAAATTTCAGAAGAAATATTATATTTTGACCAATAAAAATTTGATTAGGTAATGGCAGTCCTTTATTAAAAGTCTATTATATTATTGTGTTAAGAACTTACTATAAGATTTTCTTTGTATTTAAAAAAAATGTAACGTTATTTATTAAAGACTATTAAAATCTGAAATCTAAAAATAATCAAACGAAAGTTTTTTTCAAATTTCCCTTTGTATATACTTAATAAAATTTTAGAAAATAAATGATAGATAGAAACCTATTAGAGTATCGATGTATTTTTAAAATTTGAATAATATTATTATGTCAAGAACTTACAACAAATTACCCAATTTGCCAAATATTGGTAATCTATCAACTATCTGCTATTAGCAGAATTTAGCCAGAGGGCCTAGCCACCATGCACAATCCCTCGAAAAAAATTTAGAACGCCACTTTTCGCATAAATTACACCGGTTACATAAAAATCGGGCCCACAACAATTTTTTCCTTTCCAAATTGCATCACAAGCACACACGTTCGCACCAGAACTCGCGGGATCAATCAACAGTCTGCACGCTTTAATCGACCACCGCCGACTGAACACCGTTTACTGCCAGCACACCTAATTATACCTGGCAATACCTGCGGACTTCTTCTTGGATCCGGTGCAAGGACGCCCCTCGGACTTGCACAACTCCAAGAGTAAGCTCCGGAGCAGTCCTCGAAGTCGTCCGGGGACGCCCAAAATGCCACTTGCTCGACACTTCGGCGGTCCAAATCACCATTATTGAGATCGGCTCATTAATATTAATCTGCGGTTTTGGCCAAGGCGTGTGCTGGGCTTTGGTTTAGATGTAGATATAGAGCACAGAAAGGTTAAGCCGTGATTTATGGGTTTGTGTGGAAATTTGGGGATTCAGTGATTTGTTGTTGAACTCGATTTTTGATTGATTTAGATGTGGTATTAACCATATGCAACAAGATATTCACTAAGTTTTAGAAGCATTTATCATATTGTATTATTTATGCTGTAAAATTTTGTAACAATTGAACCCTCTGGTGCAGCAAAGCGTCCAAACCCATTAAACAGTCCAAAATGCGAATTTTCGACAATTCAAAGAAAGACTTTCCAGATCTTGACTATTAAAGATTTAATATTTTTCTTTTAAAGATTTTTAATGTGTATACAACGCGCAAAACATACGTTGTATGGCATTGTTGCACCAAACGGCGAAGCACTATTTATAGTCTTAAAAACAGGCCACATTCAAATTTGTTGTAAATGAATTTATCTCCTTGTTGCACGAGAGTTTTCAATTAGTATGCCAGAGTGCTATTTATGTAGATGGAATAATTTTGTGAAAAATATCAAAGAAAAAGAACATCTTATCAATTTTGATCCAGTAATTTGTTTCTATTTAGTAATTAGAACTATCAAATTATAGAAGAAACTTGAAAATTAAGTTTTCATCAGTAAACTATTAGCGAAAGAGTGAAAATTTTAAGATGTGAAAGGATGTAAACTAATTTCTACAATTATATTTTGTCAGAATATCTGCAAGAATTGGCAATGTGACAAACAAATGTACAATCATGAAAATTGTGAAATCAGGCAAAAGTTATTTAGGTAAGATTAGTAAGAGGTAAGTTAGGTAAGAAATTATATTTTTTTTACAAATCTCTGAGAATCATATGTGAATTAAATTGTAATCAGTAAACATGGTGTAAAAATACAAAATTCAGGAAGAACATTAATTTTTGTAAAAGTATTGAATTGATATAAGTTATTTAAGAATATCCATTAGCATTAAAATTTCTCACAATTTCCGCAAAACTTTACATGTGAACATAAAAAAGTACAATCGTAAAATTATCATCAAGCTTTTAGGAAAACAGTTACGACTATAACGATTATAAATAAAATCAATTTCCACCACTATAATATTCCTGGATTTTTTTTAAAATCGACAAGTCTATAAAATATGTGGAATCATAAAAATTGACATCGTACTTTTAGTAAAAGAATTGTAAAATTATTAAACAAAGCATCTCCTATCAATTTTGATCTTTATTGAAAGTGAGAATTAGCAAAATTCTAAGTTAGCGAAAACTCTCCGTTTAATATTTTCTATCATTAAATTTTCAGTGAAAGACTTGTGGATATTTAAAGTCGGTATCACAATCAATTTCCATTATACTCGTTATTCCTGCATGAATTTACGTATAACGAATTATGAGTATAAACAAAAAATGTATGCTCATGTAAATTGTTTCAATCACCCAAGAAAATAGTTGTGACTTTAAAGATTAGGATGAACATGATTTTCTATAGTTATAATTTTCAGATTTTCTTTAAAAAAATAGAAATACTAAATAAGCAGTCATGAAAATTGTGATCAAACTCTCACTAAGAGTTGTGAAAATATAAAAATAAGTAATAAAATCAATTTTTACCATCAAATTTCGAAATAATTGCTTTAAGAATTGTCCAAATTCTAAAAAAAAACAAATGAATCGATCATAATTATGCAGATTTTCAAGAAAAAAAATAGAAATTCTAAATACATAGTCAGGAAAATTGTCACCAAACTGTCACAGAGCTGTAAACATAAAAAAATAAGGTAGAAAATTAATTTTCACTAACAAAATTTGATATTATTTCTGTATGAATTGCCCCAATTGTTGCCCCAAAACTTACCGTATAGAATCTCCAATGTATCACATTTTCAGTGAAGTGAAGTTTATAAAACTTAAATATATCGAAACAAATCAGTAAAACAAATTATAAGTATAAACAAAAAATGTATACTCATGTAAACTGTTTCAATCGCCCAAGAAAATAGTTGTGACTTTAAAGATTAGGATGAACATGATTTTCTATGATTATAAATTTTAGATTTTCTTAATAAAACTAGAAATACTAAAGAAGCAGTCATAAAAATTGTCATCAAACTATCACTAAGAGTTGTGAAAATACAAAAATAAGTAATAAAATCAATTTTTACTATCAATATTCGAAATAATTGCTTTAAGAATTGTCCAAATTCTAAAAAAACTAAATGAATCGATCATAATTATGCAGATGTTCTAGAAAAAAAATAGAAATTCTAAATACACAGTCAGGAAAATTGTCACCAAACTCTCACAGAGTTGTGAAAATATAAAATTAAGGTAGAAAATCAATGTTTACTAACAAAATTTGATATAATTTCTTTATGAATTGCCCCCAATTGAGGCCCCAAAAACTTACCGTGTAGAATCTGTAATGTATCACATTTTCAGTGAAGTGAAGTTTGTAAAACTTAAATATATCGAAATAAATCAGTTTTCATTATAAAATTTTTTCAGGAATTCTTCAAGAATATATTAATATATTCAAGAATATATTATCGAAAAAGGTCTCAAAATTATCGATAATTTTCTTGTGATAGAATTGTGAAAACGTGAAGATAAGGAAGACAATCAATATTCACTATATATTTTTTTATTAATACATGAAAATCACCGCAATAAAGCACCGAAACTAAATTCATTGTCAGTGAATGAGTTGTAAAAACATAAAAATTAAGTACACCAATTTTCAGCATCAAAATAGTAAACTTTATAAAACTTCAATATATCGAAACAAATCAGTTTTCATTATATAAATTTTCAGGGGATCCTTCAAGAATATAATATTAATTTATCCAAGAATATATTATCGAAAGAAGGTCTCAAAATGGTCAATAATCTTTCAGTGAACGAATAATGAAAACGTGAAGATAAGGAATGAAATCAATATTCACTATATATATATATTTTTAATAATATAAGAAAATCACCTCAATAAAGCTCCGAAAGTAAATTCTTATCATCACATTGTCAGTGAAAGAGTTGTGAAAACATAAAAATGAAGCAGATCAATTTTCAGCATCAAAATTTCTTTAAGTATTGCAACTGTAAAAATGAAAACGAAGAATGGGAAAAATTAAACTAATGAAACTATCGATCATTATACTTTCAGTGAAGTAGTTGTGAAACATATCGAAACATATCAATTTCCATCATGACAATTTTCCAGGAATCTTCACAAATTGATAAGACTTGAAACATGAATTCTTTAAGAATAGAAACATAAATTGTTCAAGTTCAATAGTCAAAGTTCAATAATCGTTTGTTTTTATTTCATTGGTGCTTGATTGATTTGATTGAGAGTGGGTTAAATTGTTATCAAGCTTTCAACACAAACATAAGAATAAGGAACGAAGTAAATAGCCACTTTTTAACTAGCTGTTTAAAAAGACAGAAATAAACATGAATAGAAGAAAATTACCTAGTAAAACTCACAATCTGTCATCACACTTCCAATGAAGGAGTAGGTACAAAATTTAAATAACACAGAAACGAATCGATCTCCATCATGACAATTTCCAGAGTTTCTATAAGAATTGACAAACTAGAAACAAATAGTCTTGAAAATCGTCATCAAACATCCAGTAATTGAGCGAAAATTAAAAATATGCAAGAAAATCAATGACCGTCATGACAATTTTAACATAAGCAGAAAATAGTCCCAAAAAACTTCAGAAACAAAATTCTTAGCATCATATTTTCAGTGAAGAGTTGTGATAAAATAAAAATTTGGAAGAAAATCTATTTCCACTATCAAAGTTATAAATGTCTTTAAGGATGTATATATTTAATTGGAATAGTAGGGATTATTATAAAGTATTATTATTATTATATATTAAAAATTTAAATGGGAGAAAATTTCCTTCAAAACACTTTCCATCATTATACTTTCAGTGAAGTAGTTGTAAAAATGTAAACATTTCGAAACATCAATTTGCATCATGATATTGTTCCAGGAATTTTTCAAGAATTTATAGGTCTTGAAACATGAATTCTTCAAAAATTGATAAGACTTGAAACATAAATTCTTAAAGAATTGATAGGACTTGAAACACGAATTCTTCAAAAATAACAGATAAAAATGTGCATATTTTTAAATCGTTATCAAACTTTCAGTAATAGAGTTGTCAAAACATAAAAATAAGGAACGAAATTAATAGCTACTGTCAGAAATTATAAATAAACAAAAAAAAACACGAATACAAGAATGAAGAAGAAAAAGAAGAAAATTGCCTAATAAAACTAACGATCTGTCGTCATCACACTTCCAAAAAAGCAGTACAAATTTAAACATACGCAAACGAATCAATTTCCATCATGGATTTCCATCCAATTTTCCAAGAATTCTTTTAGAATTGACAAAGCTAGAAATATGTAGTCATGAAAATCGTCATCAAACGTCCAGTAAATTGACAAATATATGCAAGAAAAGCAATTTCGACATTTTTAAGAAAATCAGAAAATTGTCTCAATAAATTTCCGAAACAAAATTCTTAGCATGACATTTTCAGTAAAACGGTTGTGAAAATATAAAAATTAGGGAGAAAGTCAATTTTCAAAATAGACAAAACTAGAAGGCAAGTGTAGTCATCAAACATCCAGTAGATAAGCGGAAATATAACAATATTTAAGAAAATGAATTTCCATCATCAAAATTATAAAGAATGTCTTCAAAAATACTTCAATTGTATACAGGGTGATTTATAATAGGTGTAAAAAAAGTTGCCATCTTGTTCGCTAAGTAATTTTAAAGACATTTAACATCTAACCCTTACAAAACTATAGTAATTTTAAGATAAAACTGTCATATGGACATAGCTCATATTCCGAATACTTATAGAACTACAACAGATTTAAATTTCGATTAATTTAAAGTTAAAACTTGTATTTATATATGTTTCGGTAATTCCAAGGCATCACCGATTTTTCTATTACTTTTTGCATTGTTATTATTCTGAAAATTAAGGGATTATGACCAATTGTCCATATGATATTTTTATTTTTAAGTTACTTCCCGAACAAGAAGTCAAAGTTTTTTACACCTATTATAAATCACCCTGTATATTTTATTGAAACTGTAGGGATTATTATAAAGCAATATTATTTTTATTAATTAAAAATAATATCTAATGGGAGAAAAAAAGTGAAGGTGTTGTAAAAAATTAAACATATGTACCTATATTTTACATACGTCATGTATATAACATGACAGTTTTTGCAGCGAGCTCACAAAAGAAAAACACTTTTTCTGTTTTGAAACAAACTTGATGACATTTTTTGCTTAACAAAATACTGGAATGTCATAAAATAATGAAAACTTTAATCAATAGTCTTATTATCTTCTTCTTAATCTATCTTTTAATCTGTCTTTTAATCTAGATTTTTATTACAATTGCTACTGTACTATACTACTGTAATTATTTACAAACTTCGACCGTCCAAACCAAAACATTTGACATACATTGTAAATGGCAGATCATGATTTTCGATTGGGTTTTTGGTTATGGATCTGTTATAATGTAATTAATTTAATCAATAGTCTATTCTTAATCTTATTATCTTCTTCTTAATCCATCTTTTAATCTGTCTTTTAATCTATCTTTTATTTACAAAATTTCACCGTCCAAACCAAAATATTTAACATACATTGTAAATGGCAGATCATGATTTTCGATTGGATATGGTTTTGGATCTGTTATAATGTAATTATAAAAGAAAATGTAATTTAATCAATAGTCTATTTTTAATCTTATCTTCCTCTTAATCCATGATTTAATCTGTCTTTCAATCTATCTTTTATTTACAAAATTCGACCGTCCAAACCAAAACATTTGACATACATTGTAAATGGCAGATCATAATTTTTGATTGGGTTTTTGGTTATGGATCTGTTAAAATGTAATTAAAATAAAAATGATTGGATAATTTGAGTTAAGGATAAGTTGATGTTGCTGTTGTTGGCCAAGTTGAGATTGATGTTGCTGCTGAAAAAATCTAGGAAAAAACTTTTTTCGTTACAAAATTTAATTTTTTACGTTTATTGGTGTGGTATTTTTTTATTATAGGTATTGATCTCACAAATCTACGAATTTTAGAATTAATATAGGAAATAAACGTTATATAAAAGTAAACATTAGGTGCATTAAATTGGTAGACATATATTGCCTAACCAGAAGTAACCATTTACATCCCCCAAATTAGTAACTTAGATGCGCCTTTTGGAATTTTTTCAATCACCTGTCGTCAATTAAAATTTATGGAAATTTCTTAAATTGTTTAAATTACCACCAATAAAATAATACTGCCAATAATTGTATACGTAATAAGTGCAGAAAAAATGATGTACTCTTTGAATTGATAATTGGAGTTGGACGGGTCCATTCATTTCCACAACTCCAATTATTTATAATTAATGTAATACTTTTCCAGATTATATCAACTCAAATATAACTATAATTTATATATAAAGAAATATATAATTTATATCACGAGTTGGTTCTAAAAAAATAAAATAAGTTCCCAGACACAAAAAGTAAATGCATTTTTTCTAACAAACCAGTATCCGAGACATAAGTTAATAAAACCTTGAACAACTTTAAGCTCACATTAATTTCATTTGCTAATTATCTGGGGCTCTTTCTTCGCAATATACAGAGATAGAAACGACATATTAAAGCTGCATATCGAACCATCAAATCATCAAAATCACCAAATCACCAAAATTGATTTTGTACAGACTTTAAGAATGCAATAATTAATATGTCCTTGAAAAAAGTATCGCCCAATTCGATGATTATTGATTTACTAAACTATTATTGCCTTCTTGGGATTATATTGCACAAATGAAATTTTATGGATTTATTTCAAATATTTTAACTATTTCAAGTAAGGAGTACTTATATCGAATCATCGAATTCATAAATAATATAATATGAAACTTTTTCAAATACATTTTGTAGACACATGAAACCCGCAATCTATAGTAATATTTCATTCAGAAAAAGTATGGCCCAAATTATTCATTTTCTAAAATATTATTGCCTTTTTGGTGTTAACATTGCTCGAATGCAATTTTATGGATTAATTTGAAATGTTTTAATTATTTCAGATCAATTTTGATAGTGACCCAATTATTCAATGATGGATCTTTCTACTCCATTATCTGGAATTATGACCAAATTTGACCATTTGTGTAACAAAATTACACGAATTGCAGAAATTAGCATTTTATAACGGATTACTTACAAGGTTTTTTCTAATTTTAATGAATACGACCTAATTCGATGATTTTCATTGAAAATTAAGTAAGATTAAGTCTTACAAAATAATTTTGCTGATCAGTTTGAAGTTTCATGTTCACAGTCGATGTCCAACTCGTATTGACACACAACAAAGTAAAAATGTCCAATTTAGACTCGGATAATGTCTCTAGGAATATCGAAGAAGCTGCACAACATGCACTTTCATCAGTAATTTCAACAAATTCCAAAATTTTAAAGTGATTTTTTCATCCTCAGATACGAAAAGTGTTTCATTTCCTAACTAGTTACGACGTTTTGCAATTATTGTCAGTTTTTAAAAGTGTCACATGCCAAAATTAGAAGAAAAAAAACACGTTCTACTATCGAATATCGAATTTTGTACATCGCATAGAAGCATAGATGAATGCTGTACTCTGTATCTCCTTCTCAATAAAACTAATACACAACGGTGCCATCTCGCTCGCTCGCATGGTTTATACATCCGGCAGACGCTTATTAAGACTCCTTAAAGTTAATGATTTTTAGTTCTCAAAAATAATTTCTAAATTAGTTTGGCATTTATCAATAAGGTGAATGTTCTAATCTAATACATTGCCAGCTAACGACATTTGGAATAACCAGATGCAACTAATAGATCGCGTTTTAATAGCAGCGTGTATTAATAATTATTCTCTCACTAATACATTCTATTACAATATAACATGTTTTTGTTAATTGTTCTGCATTTTAATCATATCTACAGGGCGTTTCAAAATAAACCAGCCGAATCACCATTTACATCCACCAGATGGCGCTTATTTAGAGTAAAAAAGATAAAAGTAAATATGGCAACTAAGCTAAAATTTAGTACAGATATCTGCAATGTCTATCGATTGTCATGTCATTACTGGCAATGTCATCAGTAGAAGTTTAAAGATTTATAATAAATCAATGTTACTTGTATATCCTTCTTGGAACGTATACATCCATTTTACAATTAAAACTCGTTTTTGTATAATAATTTTGGACATGTTTATTAGATACATGAAATTGTTTTAAATTGACGGGTGCAGCTGTCAACTTTTGAAATAATACAAATTTACGTATTGCCAAACTTCTGTGTTTTACTTTTTTCTACAGAAAAATAATTGTTACCTGGTGGATGAAAATGCGATTGGGATGGTTTAATTTGAAACACACTGTATAATATATTTGTATTTATTATTTGGTATCTATGTATTGGCCATAATGAGCAACTTATTTGTTTTTATCAAATTTAATGAATCAGTACACAAAAACAATATGAAATTTTTTTGACCACCAATTTTCTAATGTATGAATTAATTTATAAATAAGTTGCGAAAATATGTTATCTTCCTCAATTAGTTACCAATTATACTACAGGTTAAGCAGCAGTTACATTATTATTAAAATTATTATTCAAAAATTCTTCAGTTTCACTCAAATCTCAATCTCCTTAACTCAGCAAACTGGAGATTCTTGACGGTATTTATATGTGTATTGGTAATTTATTTGTAATTTTTATGTAAGACTTAGCAATTGTTCGAGTGTACTTAAAAGTTCTCTCTCGTGCGTTTTACGTAACAAAATGTAATACAATTAACCATTAATTCCAATTGACTGACATTACCATAAATTATATTAATTGTTGTTTTGCTTTCTCTTAATTGCCGTGGGAGCAGTCAAATATAGATCTTCCTTTAAATAAATTACCAAGCCTAAAATGATCTATTGCATTGTAACTCGATCGTTCACTGGGAGGCACTTTCGAATCGTTGAAACCGCTTATATTACTAATAAGCGTAAGGAATAAATTACTTGCATTACGCGCTTTAGGAAAAAATGGTGAAGTGGTTAAAGAGAACGTTTAATTATGTTAGCTGCACAGTCTCATGTGCGCAATATTTCGAACTGCTTGAAACATTGAATTGCAGCTTAATAAGTGTGCAGTTAATTATAAAGATAAAATCCCTTTCACAGAAAATATCGGATAAAAAATGTAATGATGTAAGAACTACCTGTCATTATAAGGTTCAGCCTTCAGTTGTTGATGAAGTCTTAATGAGTGTGTCCAAAAATAATGGAATATTATAAGATCGTAAATTTCGGATTTCTGGAAAATGCCAAAACAGGTCAATTTAGTATTTATAGAATATTAATTTTATAGAATATTAGTATTTATATAAATCGATATTTTACTGGATAATCAGGTCTATTGCGTATCAAAAACGTTAACAGTAGCGTGTACGTTACTTGCAGCATCACATTCTAATGTCAGATGCATGTACGACATAAATGCACCTGACATCTAAATGTGATGCTGAAGTAACGTACATATTACTGCTAACGTTTTTTGATACTTAATACACCTGATTCTCTGCATCTATTTTCTGTTGACCTAGAAAAAATATATATAAAACGTAATACTTCTTGTGATTCTTTAAACACACATGTACAAATTTTAATTGCTGATATAAGATTTTGTTTTTAAATATAGAACAAAGTTGTGAACATTGATGAACATTGTAGAAAAATCAATAAGATTATTTCTCTTACAATTAGCACTAAGTCTACTAAGTCTTCTAAGTCTTCTTTGAAGTACCACCAGTTGAGAACTCCTGGTCTAGAGTACCTATTGCCAACATGTTCAAGAACAATGATTTAAACATTGCCTATATTTTTTAGGACAATGATTTATACATTTGTTATATTTTTAGGACAGTGATTTAAACATTGGTTATATATTTTTTTACGAATAAACTAGCCTTTTTTGAATGTTAAATTTTTTTCACAACCTTTCTTGATGAAAGTGCGTCATTGATAATGCTCTACGAATATATTCTATAATTAAATCGGTCTTAAAAATTTCTCAAAAAGGTGTCTCTAAAAACTTTCTAAAAAATGATCTTTAAGAGATCATTTACAAGAGATGAAATACATTTAAGAGATAAGAGATGATTTAAGAGATATTTAATAACAATAATAATATATTTATTCACGTTGCTGTATACATATATGATAGGTCAATAGGAATGTACATATAAGAATAAAAATATCTAATAACTCAATAAAATCTATATGTAATATGTAATTAATACACTATTAAATATATACCTATAATTTAGCATATTTAATTTAATTAAATAATTTCATTTAACTTAAAAGAATTGTAAGTGATATTAGAAAACTGGAGCTGAAATGTAGAGAATTTGCTTATGTAAGAGGTAAACGTAAAAGTTGTTCGTATACTTCTAAATTTTGCGTGCCTAATATATCATGCTGCACGTACAGGAAATTGAATTCTACATTACAAGTTTGGCGATTGAAAATGTATACTCCTATCGCTTTCTCGCAGAGTATTGCATACGTAATTCAATAATGATGATCAGGGCCTAGTTTTTAAGTGTATGTGGATTGACAATGCGTAAATTTGTATTTATTTCAGAAGGTAACAGCTGTACCTATCAATTTAAAATTATTTGATATATCTTATAAAGATATAAATATGGTTTCGGCTCCCCATCATATTCAGTATATTTATCTATATCTATATGTCTTTTTACTATTTGATATGTTCATAATAATATTCTCGTATTGATGTGTATTGAATATTTTTATATTGTGTTTATTCTATATTTTAATATTTTCTACATTGACGTGTGTAAGCTGTTTGTGGGCACTAGCATTAATAAGTTCTTAATATTATTAAATTATCATTTAACCAATTTTTCGGTAATTCTTAAAATATCTAAACATTTCTAAATTTCAACAAGACTTCGAAAAGTTTCCCAATAATTTCCATGATTTCTCAATATTTTTTAAATACCTACTACGATTTCTAGAAAAATAGAAGAAAAAGTTCAATCATTTCCTGGCTTTTTTAATATTGTTTGTGATATCTACCATTAATTCCTATATAACTCCATAGATTACTATAGAGTGACCTCAGATTTCTCATTAACTATTCTTGATTGGAAAATCTTTAGAAATCAAAATCATCTGAAGATTTTCCACTAATTTCCACGATTTCTCGTGATTTCTACAGTTTTCCCAATAATTATCATGACTTCTGAACATTTTTCATTCATTTCGAGTTCTAAAAATGCAAATTGGATGACATTTTTTTATAATTCCCATGATTTATCATTAATTGTCGAGATTTTTAGATTTCCAAAAATGTACATGATTTCTCAATATTTCTTCAATACGAAGATATCTACAGATTTCTCCAATCATTTCCAGATTTTTATAATATTGTTTCTGATATCTATCATAGAGTTCTCTATAACTGCATGAATTACTATAGAGTAGTCTCAGATTTTTTACTAAATAGCCTTGACGTCTAAAGATTTTTCAATAACTTCCACGATTTCTCAATATTTTTCGTGATTTCAACAGTTTCCTCATAATTATCATGACTTCTGAACATTTTTCATTCATTTCGAGTTCTAAAAATGCAAATTGGATGACATTTTTTTATAATTCCCATGATTTATCATTAATTGTCGACGTTTTCAGATTTCCAAAAATGTACATGATTTTTCAATATTGTTCAATACTAAGATATCTACAGATTTCTCCAATCATTTCCAGATTTTTATAATATTGTTCCTTATATCTACCATAGATTTCTCTATATCTCCATGGATTACTATAGAGTAGTCTCAGATTTTTTAACTAAATAGCCTTGATGTCTAAAGATTTTTCAATAACTTCCACGATTTCTGATAAATTTTCATGATTTCTACAGTTTTCCTAATAATTATAATGACTTCCGAACATTTTTCATTCATTTCAAGTTCTAAAAATGCAAATTGGATGACATTTTTCAATAATTCCTATGATTTATCATTAATTGTCGGGATTTTCAGATTTCCAAAAATGTACATGATTTCTCAATATTGTTCAATACTAAGATATCTACAGATTTTCCCAGATTTTTATAATATAGTTCCTGATATCTACCATAGATTTCTCTATAATTCCATGGATTACCATAGAGTAGTCTCAGATTTTTTTTTAATTAAATAGCCCTGATGTCTAAAGATTTTCCAATAACTTCCAAGATTTCTCAATATTTTTCGTGATTTCTACAGTTTTCCCAATAATTATTATGACTTCTGAACATTTTTCATTCATTTCGAGTTCTAAAAATGGAAATAGGATGACATTTTTCAATAATGCCCATGATTTGTCAATAATTGTCGAGATTTTCACAGATATTTAATAATTTCTTTGATGTCTCAATATTTTGCAATACTAAGATTTCTAGAGATTTCTCAATCATTCCCAGGATTTTTTAATATTGTTAGTGATTTCTACCATATATTTCTCTATACCTTCCTCCATGGATTACTATAGATTACTCTTAGATTTCTCAATAACTATCGTTGATTTCTAAAGATTTTCCAAAAATTTCCACGATTTCCCAATAATTATCATGACTTCTGGTTATTTTTCAATAATTTCGAGTTACAACAATGCAAATTGGGTGACATTTTCCAATATTTCCCATTATTTCTCAATATTTTTGAATACTAAGATAGCTATAGATTTCTCAATCATTTCCTGAATTTTTTAATATTGTTCCTGATATCTGCCATAGATTTCTCTATAACTCCATGGATTACTATAGAGTGACTTCAGATTTTTCAACCAATTTCCACTATTACACAATATTTTTCGTGATTTTTACAGTTTTCCTAATAATTATCATTACTCCTGAACATTTTTCAATAATTTCAAATCCAAAAAATGCAAATTGAATGACATTTATCTTGACATCAGATTTTTTAATAATTTCCACGATTTCTCAATATTTTTAGTGATTTCTACAGTTTCCCCAATAATTATCATGACCTCTGAATATTTTTCAATATTTTTGAGATCAAGAAATGCAAATTGGGTGACATTTTTCAATAATGCCCAGGATTTTTCAATAATTGTCGAGATTTTCACATATTTCCAACAATTTTCATGATTTTTCAATATTTTGAAATGGTAAGATTTCTAGAGATTCCTCAATCATTTCCAGGATTTTTTAATATTGTTCGTGATATCTACCATACATTTATCTATACTTAACTCCATAGATTACCATAGAGTACTCTCAGATTTCTCATTAACTATCCTTGATATCTATAGATTTTCCAATAACTTCCACGGTTTCTCAACATTTCTCGTAATTTTTGCAGTTTTCCCAATAATTATCATGACTTCTGGATATTTTTCAATAATTTCGAGTTCAAAAAATGCAAATTAAGTGACACTTTTTAATTATTCCCATGACATGTAAATAATTGTCGAGATTTTTACAGATTTTTAATAATTTCCAAGATTTCTCAATATTTTTCAATACTAAGATATCTATAAATTTCTCAATCATTTCCATAATTTTAAATATTGTTCCTGATATTTGCCATAGATTTCTATATAACTCCGTGGATTACCATATCATTACCATAGTGGGTTATCTCACATTTATCAATAACTCTCCTTGATTTCTACAGACTTTCCAATAATTTTCACGATTTGTCAATATTTTTTTGAGATTTCTACAGTTTTTTCAATAATTATCATAACTCCTGATCTTTTTTCAATCATTTCTAGTTAAAACAATGCAAATTGGGTGACATTTTTCAATAATTCCCATGATTTGTCAAAGTTTGTCGATGTTTTTATAGATTTCCAATAATTCCCATGATTTCTCAATATTTGTCAATACTAAGATTTTACTAACATGGATTACCATGGATTACTCTCACAATTATCTCCAACTATCCAAGATTTCTAAAGATTCCGATAATTTCCACGATTTCACAATATTTTTCGAGATTTCTACAGTTTTTCCAATAATTATCATAACTGCTGAACCATTTTCAATAATTTCGTTTAAAAAATACAAATTGGGCCAATAATTCCCAATAATTCCCAATATTTCCCAATAATTTTCGAGATTTCTATAGATATCTCAATAATTCTTAAGATTTACAGAGATTACCTACACAATAAATTCGAGATCATAAAAATCAGTAAGATTTTCAGTCATTTCCCTGATTTCTCAATAATATTTTGAGATCTCTACAAATTTCGCAATAATTATCATGATTTCTGGAGATTTTTTGATACATTCAACGATTTTGGAAAACAAAATTGCTATCATAAACTCCACGTTTTAAAGGAAACGGTAAGTATATTTGCAAAAAAAATATGTGACTGTAAAAAGAATTAAGAACAAAAGTTATGAAATAAAAAAACCGAATTCCATTTAAAAAAAAGCCAGTGACGTCTAAGTAAAACATTACTCACGTCATAATTTTTGCTTTGGTTTCGTATTTACAAAATAACTCTGTATGTATAATTGGTACTCAAAATTAACAGTATTCCTGTTATTGCCAATTGTTATTATTTATTTATGTGAATTATTATTTTTATTGTTATTTGCGTATTATGCATATACGTAGAAGTATCTTTAATTAATTAGTAATATTTATAAAAATATCTATGTTGACACTTTTTTCGTAATAATAATCTTCATTCTTAAAATGTTTACCGTTTATAAATATTTGTATTTTTAATCGTTGAAATTATTAATGTCTTCAAAATCATCAGTACTTTCATCTTAAAATTCTACTTTCAGCATTTAAATATTGAAATGTATAAAAATGTTTATTTCAAAGCTTTAAAAAAAAATTTTTCAACTGAAAATTATTAAAATTTATAAAAATATTATGTTTTCAAACTTCCATAACATTGATACAGGCAGTATTGTAATGTGTCTTGATATGTGTATCATGTAATAAATTACATACAATTAGCTATTGATTCATTATTGACAATATTATTATTTTTTTTTTTAGTCTTTACCTTGGGACTTCGTTTAATTTTCTCGTATTTAATTTATGTTTGAGTCAGTAATTTGTTATTTTATTGTATACTATTCTTGCATTTATTACGTATAGTAGCCCGTTAAAAGCTGACAATGGCGCATGCTATGTGGAATAAACAATCGCGTTTTTAATGCTGATTCGTGTGCTTAAGCTAACTGCAATAGAATGAAATGAAATTAGAAACGTATGTCGAATACATGCAATATAGATCGATGAGTCATTGTCAGAACGGGACGAGTATACCAATAACTATAAACAGACTATAAAAAATAATTTTAGTTTTGCACATTTTATTAAATATTTATCAGCATTTTCTTTCGCATGTAAAATGCGTATGCAAAAAGAAAACAATTTTTCGTCTAGTTTTCCATGTATCTACATGTTTTGACACACAGTGGCTTCATAAGGCAGATGAAAACTCAGTTTTCATTCTTATTTGTGTGTCGAAACATTTGTAGCAGTACAAAATTAAATTGTTTTGTGAAACTCACACTAATTGTGTTTTATTTATGTATTGGATATTTTCCAAGATTTTTAAGTTTGGTACCTATTACGAATTTTTTTTTGCGTAAGAAATCTATGAATTAGCTTTGTCGTTGTCAAACTTGTATACGTTGCCAAGGCAACCAATTTGAACAATTCTTATAATGTTTAACATTATTTGTCAGGATTTTGTTTTTCTTCACCATTATCGTTCCAAGACTCATGCCTTAATTTTTTTTTTTCATAATTTTTAAAGTCACATATCTCAGAAATGAGATTTTTTTTTGTAAAAAGTGTATTCTCTCATTTCGACTTAGAATGTGATCCTGAGTATATCATGTAATTTTTGAATACGTGTTATAAATCACCCTCTTCATATCAGATGCATTCATGATTAGATATTTGACTATTACAATAATTTAGAAAATAGATCAATCTGTGGATTTTTGATTTTTGTTTGATTTTTGTGCAGGTTACGATATATTTAATGAAAAGTTCATAACGTTCCTGAAGAATATCAAATGCCAAGTAATTGTTATTCACCGTAAATACGTTTTTTAGTGTGCTGCTATCATAAAATTAACGAGCGATAGACACGTTCCATGCTTTCTCGTTGCGGGAATCCGGAAACGAGCGTTTCCTATAACTCATATTTCTGTCATACTCGCACGCATTGCTCTTTGAAGCATAAACTGAGACGAATACAAATCCATAAACGGAACTCACCTCTTCACGCATATAATCGTTTAAAAACTCTCTAAATATTACAACAATTGCAGATGCATTCTTCTGGCAATATTGTTAGCCTCACATTTGTAGAAAGTGCTTTTGTGCCTTTATGTTATCCTTATTGTCCTTTGAGAGTGTGTAGGTTCATCTTATGCTATTCCGGATATCAATATGAAAAGAAATAGCAGGAGAAAACACTGCATTGGATTCACAGATATTAAATTGATTGTGTTTTACAGAATGCATCTTTTTTATTGTTAATGCAAACAAATTTATGTTGAAATTATAATTTGTGTTAAAACAAGTATACAATCTGTATTGTGTATGAATTGCAATTAAGTAACTGAAATTTATATACAAGGTGTCCCACAATTTCGTAGGACTCACAATTTCGATTGTACAAAATCTTTATTGTTCATGAATTGCAATAAAGTTACTGAACTATATATATATACAGGGTGTCCCACAACTTCGTGGCATAAATCTATAAGCAGGATAAGAAAGGCAAAACTAAATGAAAATGTTTGTTTTGTTTTAATCGCTTTTGTTTCCAAAATATAAGACCTTAAAGTGTTAGCAAATCAGTTTTCTTATTAACATTTCTACTAGAGTAGACTTGGAAATCTGATATTTTGCGACGACTCGCCCACTTTAAATACACATATCCACAAATAATTACAATCATCTATGTAAACACAGTGCCGTAGAAACAGGGGTTCTTCTATGGTTATTGCTACATAAAAAAATGGTACACTTTACTAAAGGTATGACTCGTCTCAAATTATCAGATTTTCAAGTCTACTCTAGCAGAAATTTTAATAAGAAAACTGATTTGCTATGTAACACTTTAATGTCTTATATTTTAGAAACAAAAGCGACTAGAAAAAAAAATTACATTTACATTTAATTTTGCCTTTCTTAGCAGCTCTTAGATTTATGCCACGAAGTTGTGAGACACCTTGTATATTATTGTACTATGCGCGATAAAAAAAAATGGGACAACTCTGACACCAGAATTTCGGTAATCACTGTCAAATTTAGTAACATTTTTGTGGTTACTATTATAAGTATTCAATTCTTTCTGTCGACATTTCAAAGAATGTTGTTAAAATTTCAGTTATTTCTGTTTTTTTTTAATATTAAGATTGCAAGAATTACTCTTAAAATTTAATTATACTGAAATTTTCAGCTTACTTAAAATTTTCTATTTTTGTTAAATTTTCTCACATGAATATACTAAAAACCAAATATCTCAAGAATAACGCATTGAATAGTAACTCAATTATATTTATGAAATTTCTCATATTTGACATGAAAAATAAATAGGCTTCATATTAATATGCTATTTCTTGAGATATTACAACTGTTACTTTTCAAAAATACTTATTTCTAAAACCGACAAGGAAATAAAACTTTCATGGCTATATCGAGGCTTCAAAGTTCATCATTACACTACTAGGCATGTAATGAGGTTATTTTATTATACTCTACTGATACTTATTCAATAACATGCTTTTTTGTTATACTTATTGGAAAACATCTTGTTTTCATCCGTAATTGCGATGGCGTAGAGCTTCTGCTTTCTGTTCTATCTGTCAATATTTTAAAGAATATTGTTAAAATTTTAATTATATCTGATTTTTTTTAATATTAAGATTGCAATAATTACTCAAAAAAAATTAATTATACTGAAATTTTACAGCTTTCAAATTTTTCAATGTTTGGTAAATTTTCTGTCTTTAATTTCAAAATTTCATGTAATGTAGCCACATTTTCCATTGTCAATAAAATATCAGTCATTATAGTCAAAATTTCAAAGATTGCTGTCAAATTTTCAACTATTACTATTTAAATATTATTTAAAAGTATCAAATTTACAATTATATCTGTCAAGATTTTCGTAAAATTGAATGTGGCAACCTTTTATTCAAAATCTGGAAAAACCCTAGATGAGGAAAATTCGGATTTTTCTTTCTGTTCTATCTGTCAATATTTTAAAGAATGTTGTTTAATTTAAATTATATCTGATTTTTTTTTAATATTAAGATTGCAATAATTACTCTTTTTTTTTTAAATTATATTGACATTTTACAGCTCACTGCCAATTTTTCAATTTTTGGTAAATTTTCTGTCTTTGAATTGAAAATATCATGTAATGTAGCCACATTTTCAATTGTCAATAAAATATCAGTCATTATAGTCAAAATTTCAAAGATTGCTGTCAAATTTTCAATTATTACTATTTAAATATTATTTAAAAGTATTAAATTTACAAATATATCTGTCAAAATTTTCATCAAATTGAATGTGGCAACCTTTTATTCAATATCTGGAAAAACCCTAGATGAGGAAAATTCGGATTTTTCTATTTTCTGATGCCGAAAGGTGTACTAAACAAATGCAGTTTCTTTTAAAATATTTTTAGTCCATAACTCCATAAAATATTGATTTTTAGCATGATGCAATGCATTTTAGCATTATTATATTAGATTGAATGAGGTTTCAAATAATTTTGACAGATAAATAATACTTTAGTAGTATGAATAAATCACCTGGTTAAGTTTCACAAATTTTTAATAGAAAAACTCTAAAATTGTTTCGGTCTCACCACCATTACCAAGAGACAAATAAGACAGAATAGATCTTCTGAAGATCTTTGAAGATGTCTTTCAAATTAATTGATATGGTATCCATAGTAATATCAGACACATTCACGTTAGAACATATTAACTATGCCATTTTTTTTTCTTTGTTGGGCATTGTACATCATTGATATTATTGGGCTTTTAATTCTGGCCTTCAAGTTGTGATATAATAACGTTCAAATAAAATGTTACTTGCTTATTTTTTTTAATTTTTGAAAATTGAATATATTTTCAATATAAATTGAATGGTGATATTATGTCAACTGACTTTTTGAAAATCATTGTATTTTATACCTTATAATTTTTATATTACGTGCTGATTATCTTGATTGGACATTAAAATAAAATATTAATACTTTTAATTTTTAGAAATTTTTGAAAATTGAATATATCTTTTCAACATAAATTAAATATTATTATTATTTAATACTTTCAGAAACATTTTGTATGTAACCCAGTTAAAATTCGACATTTTACCTGTGAGTATCATATTGCATCAACTTATATGATCTTTTGCTCAACCGGACGTTGATAATTACTCATATTTTATGTAAGTTTGAGAAAATAGTCTAGCATTTGTTATGTAAATTAGGCAATACGTATATCTGAATTTACAGTTTGCTCAAATTTACCGACAATTGATTTTATCCCGCATATACATCCATAATAGTATTTACAGAAAGTTGCTACAATTTACCAATTTAAATAGGTATCTGTAAGAGCTAATTTACTGTTTCCAATTTTTACAATGAGTTTCAATTGCTGTGTAATTTCACAAAGAAAATCACATGTCTAAGCAAATTACCCAACGAATTCAAATATCTGGCCAAGCAAAAGCCCTGTGCAATAATTATGTAGTAGTAACAGTCTTCATTAGGTCATAGACTGGAGTTCTTCTTGCCTTTACATTAATAATATTTTAATTATGAGTTATTTTTATATATAATTGAAATATTAAAATTAATATATAATTAAAATTCAAACTATTAATCATAAAAAGATAGAAGATAAAAAATCAGGTTTGATGACCGCTGTCAAGTGTGTAAATAAATATGAATATGAAACACACCCTTAAATTTTAATATTCTAGTACTTTTAGATAATATTAGCGATATGTCAGTTTATGTCTATTTTTTGTCAGTTTGGTTAAAACACAAATCACGAATACTAATTACATTAATACAATCATTTAACACTGATTTATATGCTAACGACGATTCTTCAGTGCAGCGTCTCGCGTTTTCCCGTTGATTAATTGCATGCAATTAAGCCGGGTTCATAATTAATTCAACGCTTTTCAAGCGGAATCGTGCGCGGAGAAAGCGTTCTATCGAGATAAAAAATCGATTATTTGGAGTTACGTAAGACACTTAAAAGTGAGAGATTGAGTGTGATCACTGGAAAAAAAAGGCGACACAATTCACGAACCTGTTTTCGTGCGATATTGGTTAGTTATTGACGGGTTGGTCGGTCACGAGACATGATAATGAAGCTAAAAAGTTCCACGCTCGATTTGATAGCACACGATCTGTTCATTGATTTTAAACACCGCAAGTGATCATTAAAAGTAAACACTTTTAATCAAATTCACTGACGATTCAGTCGGAACAATTCTAAGGCTTTTAAGGTTGAAAATTTGTGTTCGCATATATACATTTTTCAACATTAACAGCCATTTGCCATTAAATTTGTGTTTATTGTTTATTTGTTTATTTACATTTATAAACCTCTGCAAAATTGTAAATAATCAGATTTCTTTGGCATTTTTTTATATGCCATTCTGTACAAATTATAATACTGCATTTTTGTTTGTATTGTAACCGCATTTTGGCTACAATTGATAGGAAACTTAAATAAAGGCGGAAATTATTTAGGATTTATGTTTAAATGTCAAAACCATACATTACTTATTGCAGTCAAACTTTCAAAATCTACTTTTGTTTACCTCCACCAAACGTCCTCTATTTAAGTGAATAAATGGAGGACATTTCTTGGACGCATTCAAAAAATGATTTTTTTGTATTGTACACCAAATGGTAACCATTGATTTTCCATTCTTACCTTGGTTTAAACTACTAAAACCAAAATTTAATTAAAAAAAATCATTTTTGCCACTTGAAATCTTCCCATTTCGCTGACTTACCCTTTATGTGTAATTGCAAAATACGAATACGAAAAAAAACATATTTTTGAAGATTGTCAATCTCAATGAAACGATTTAAAATCCTAGATTATTTTATTATCGTTTTTCGTTTTTTTTATTATTGTGCATTGTAGCATATTCTTTGCACAATTCTTTTATAAGTGAACAACCATCTTCAAAGTTCGAGACTTTAAAGCTTTTCATGGTCATAATGAAAATATAGTTGTCATTGAATTTTTACTGCGAGTACTTTCATAGGGTTAATTTTTACTTTCACGTAGTAGTAGATATAGTTATGTGTATAAGGACTTGTTTAAAACTATGTCCTTAATATCAATAAACAATTATTAATATTTTGCAACATATACAACCAATATCTTTCAGATTTGCCACTGAAACTATCTAAATCCATAAAAATATTCAATAGAAACTGTCATTAGGTTAAATCAAACACTTGGTTAAAGTTTCACTGTATTGATAGAATAAACCTCTACAATTGTTTCGGCCTCCCGACCATTATCAAGAGTACAGAGATACTAAAATTAAAATTTAACAAATGTGCTATATATACTAAGCTAGAAAAATTTTTACAACATGGCAATAAATGAATTACGGTCTTGGTTTTTCCGAACGGATGCCGCATAACAAAGGCGTATTATCAAAGATTAATTATTCATTCACAATGTTATCCCCATTAGTGACCGCTTTTCGAATTTCTAGGATTTCGAGTAAATCCAGCCGTCTCCCTTTGTGTTCGGTGTGCATTACCTCCAGGCTGTCATTTCTGAAGAAATGATTATTCTCAATGCAATGCTGCGCTAATCCCGTGTCCTCCTTGTTTTGTAGAATTGCTCTCCGATGTTCTTTCATTCGTGTTATGAAATTCCTTCCTGTTTGGCCGACATAGAATGCGTCACAATCCGCGCACTTAAGTCTGTAAATGCCACTTTTTTGTAGAGGATCCACTTTACTTTTATTATTTGATAAAATTGCACCTAGATTAGACTTATTAACTACTATACATTTTAAGCCTAATTTACGTAACCTATTGCTAATTTTGGTACTAATATCCCCAACATAATTAATAAAGTACCAATTATTATCCTCACCTTCACAAACGCTATACAAAAGATTACAAGATTTGCGTTTAGTTAATTTCCATATAATTTTATCTACTATATCCACCTTAAACCCATTATTTTGTGCGATTTGTTTAATAGTTCTGACTTCATTATCGTAATTAATTTTACTCAACGGAATGTTTAAGAGTCTATGCGCAAGGCTATAAAACGCCGAGAGTTTGATGTTCCAAGATTGATTTGAATTTGCCGGAATCACAACATATACCGAAAACCCACATATACGGATGTTGTGATTCCGGCAAATTCAAATCAATCTTGGAACATCAAACTCTCGGCGTTTTATAGCCTTGCGCATAGACTGTTAAACATTCCGTTGAGTAAAATTAATTACGATAATGAAGTCAGAACTATTAAACAAATCGCACAAAATAATGGGTTTAAGGTGGATATAGTAGATAAAATTATATGGAAATTAACTAAACGCAAATCTTGTAATCTTTTGTATAGCGTTTGTGAAGGTGAGGATAATAATTGGTACTTTATTAATTATGTTGGGGATATTAGTACCAAAATTAGCAATAGGTTACGTAAATTAGGCTTAAAATGTATAGTAGTTAATAAGTCTAATCTAGGTGCAATTTTATCAAATAATAAAAGTAAAGTGGATCCTCTACAAAAAAGTGGCATTTACAAACGTAAGTGCGCGGATTGTGACGCATTCTATGTCGGCCAAACAGGAAGGAATTTCATAACACGAATGAAAGAAAATCGGAGAGCAATTCTACAAAACAAGGAGGACACGGGATTAGCGCAGCATTGCATTGAGAATAATCATTTCTTCAGAAATGACAGCCTGGAGGTAATGCACACCGAACACAAAGGGAGACGGCTGGATTTACTCGAAATCCTAGAAATTCGAAAAGCGGTCACTAATGGGGATAACATTGTGAATGAACAATTAATCTTTGATAATACGCCTTTGTTATGCGGCATCCGTTCGGAAAAACCAAGACCGTAATTCATTTATTGCCATGTTGTAAAAAAAAAAAAATAATTTTTCTAGCTTAGTATATATAGCACATTTGTTAAATTTTAATTTTAGTATCTCTGTACTCTTGATAATGGTCGGGAGGCCGAAACAATTGTAGAGGTTTATTCTATCAATACAGTGAAACTTTAACCAAGTGTTTGATTTAACCTAATCATAATGTTTCACCAAGTAGTATCCACACATAGTTTCAATTTAAGAAACTGTCATATCTGACAAAAACTGATATATAGGACAATTTTTTTAGCTCCAACTAAGATGAACAAATCTGTTAAATTTTCAAATGTAAACTATCCAAATTGATTCATTTTCAGTTGCATATTTGTCAATTTTTCCCCAATTTGCCCAAATCCGACAAATTTTGATCAGCAACTGTATGAATCTATGATTCTTTTAGCACCAGTCGTGAAAATCTGTAAAATTATATTTTATTTTCAAAAAACAAAAGCATATCTTGCATAAGCTCGTAAAATGACTACTCTTTTCTCATTTAACTAAATCTCCATGTTTTATGGTTCCGAGATCACAATGTTTAAAATGAAATAAAAAACTCACCCTGTATATGCTGTGTGATTTTGGAATTTTTTCAAGGAGTACTTGTAATAAGAGTAATATATGTATATTCACAAGTATACGAGTACATTCAGGTGTATTGCTTCAGGTGTAATTGGATCACCCTTCTACCAAAATATTATAATTATAAATCATTATTGCTATAATTTGACTATTATTTTAAAAGTTTTGATACCGTTTACCTAAGATTTTGACAATGTTGATATACTTTTGCTTGAAATTTTGTAATCTTTATATTTTATTAGAAAAATTTGGCTTTATAAAAAAAACTTTTGATACCAGTTTTCAAAATACTATTGCTTTTATGTTTGAAAATATTAATAATATGGTATTTTAGTATAGTACAGAGTATAGTATTTGCCAGCAAGGTAATTCATAAAAATAAAATTTCAACATTCACGAAAACAAGTTATCAAGTAAACAAAAATTTGGCAATTTTGGTAACGCCTTACAAAACTTTCACAATTTTAATATTTTTGTTTACAAAAATATGCCTACTTTGATACTGTTTATACAGAAATTTTGGCAATTTTGATATTGGTGTAGTAGAATTTGGACAAATACGATTAGTTTTAGTAACATTTTAGTAATTTTGATATTATTTCACTCGAAGGCAATCAAGTCAATCCTAACACTTCTTATACCTTAAAACAATACAGTTTCACAATTTACCATAGATTTCAAAACCTATGGACGTTTTTCAAAATACAATGAAATGTACTGTAATATGTTCTTGTTCATACAGAGTGTCAAAAAAGTCTGGAATACATTATTTATTTCGGAAATAAAAATATTTTATTATTGTGTATCTAAATTTTAGACAAATATTCCAAACGCAAGAAGTTGAGCGAATAAAATGCATTCAATCAATTCAGCAGGAAACCAATAGCAGAAGTTATTATTAAATTTCCAGTATATGAAAAAAATTGAACATTTGATTCTAGTCTGAAAATAACGAGAAATTCGTATTAATTCCCAACAAGGTTAAAAACATATATTTGAACATTTTATGTTTTCCATTCTTCTAATTACAAAAAATGAAAAAAAGTCGTAATTACTTAAATAAAAATGAATAACACTCGGAGCTCAGAGCTCAGAGCTTTCATTAATATATTTATATTAAATATAGCTATAGATTATTGTTTATCTGAAAGGCATTAGCAAAGTTAGAGCAAATAAGCCACGCATTTTTTTATAAAGAACAATATCTTATTTTTTATTGTTTTCTTTCTTCTTCTGGTATAACTAATGGATAAAACTATAATAACAAAAAACAATATTTTATGTTTGAAAATATCAATAATACGGTATTTTAGTATAGTATAGAGTATAGTATTTACCAGCAAGGTGATTCATAAACATGAAATTTGAAAATTCATGAAAACAAGTAATCAAGTAAACAGACATCAGATATTTCGAAACAATATGAAAACCCCGATAATAACAATACGTTTTGCAAATGCACATGTGATCAAAATTATTGCATATCGATTTTTTATACTAGCGAAGCAGATTTTTAAGTGCCTTGTTCGTGCATCAATCAGATATATGGTGATATGTAATAATTTTGATCATGTGTGCATTTACAAAACGTATTGTTATTATCGGGGTTTTTATATTGTTTCGAAATATCTGATTTTTGTTTACTTGATTACTGTGATCATTATCAAAGTGCCATGCTGTAAATCAAACCAAAAATTGAAATTAGAAACAAAAATTTAGGACACGTTTCACACAAAATTGTTAAAAACGAAAACCCATAAAAATGACCCATAAATGCAAAACCGTTATATTTTTTTTAACGCAGTTGAATGCAAAATTTGTAGTGGACATACTTCAAGAAACCACTTATTTTTATCCAGTCATTTGTTTGATGACTTTGCTTGGTTTCTAATTTGACTTAGTTTCTTATTACTGAATGCCTAATTTGATAAAATCCAGAATAATATTAAATCATAATGATCATTTTTAACCAGGGTTGTTCTGATTTAAATCAATCAAACACATAAAGTTACATTTGAAAATATTTAACTTATTCAATAATTAAGTATCATATATTCTAAATTCAGAACAATATTTAAATCAAAGTTCAGAACAAATATGTCGGGAATTGATATAAAGGGAAATCGATTTTCTCGACATTATTGGGGGGTGGGGGGAGTGCCTCCTCCCCATGTACGCTACCAGCGGGCGCCCATGGCAATAGGTTATTATTTGCTTATACAGGGTGTCAAAAAAGTTAAGAATACATTCATAATTTCGGAAATTAAAAATATGATATTATTTGTATATGTTTCTTTGTCTTCTTATGAAATGATAATCATTTGTTTTCCAAGGCAGTTTTTAATTTTTAGGGCGCCCATGGCAATAGGTTATTATTTGCTTAGACAGGGTGTCAAAAGAGTTTGGAATATATTCTATATTTCGGAAATTAAAATTATGATATTATTTGTATATGTTTCTTTGTCTTCCTATGAAATGATAATCTTTTGTTTTCCAAGGCAGTTTTTAATTTTTCGGGCGCCCATGGCAATAGGTTTTTATTTGCTTATACAGGGTGTCATAATTTCGAAAATTAAAAATATGATATTATTTGTATATGTTTCTTCATCTTCTTATGAAATGATATTCATTTGTTTTCCAAGCAGTTTTTAGTTTTTCGGGCGCCCATGGCAATAGGTGATTATTTGCTTATACAGGGTGTCAAAAAAGTTTGAAATACATTCATAATTTCGGAAATTAAAAATATGATATTATTTGTATATGTTTCTTCATCTTCTTATGAAATGATAATCATTTGTTTTCCAAGGCAGTTTTTAATTTTTCGGGCGCCCATAGCAATAGGTTATTATTTGCTTATACAGGGTGTCTAAAAAGTTTGGAATACATTCATAATTTCGGAAATTAAAAATATGATATTATTTATATATGTTTCTTCATCTTCTTATGAAATGATTTTCATTTATTTGAAAGGCAGTTTTTAATTTTTCACATTTTCATCACCAGGCATTAAAGTCGATTTTCTTAGAAATATTTATTATTCAACCTCGGGGTGTAAAGTTAGTTCGCCTCCTCGTGGTGCACCCTGGATAACGCTAAATGAACTAACAGAAACTGGCAGTCAGATAATCTAAGGATATCCTGACTAAGCCATATTCCATAAAGCTATAAATGATAAACGCAACCATCAAGATGGTGACTGAATATGAATCTCACATGATGCAACACATTGCCAGTGGACCATTTATGACTTTATGAAATTCGCCACTGATGCAGTAAGATATTTGAACCGGCAGAACTTAAAATTATAAATCAATAACCAGTATTGCATTTTCACTATGTTTCAGTAGTATATTTTTTGGTTTTCAGTATATTCGTGAAGAGAAAAAATGCTATGAATTGTTACAATTTTGTTGTATACAAAAATTTTGGTTGCCATTTAAAAGAAAGTATCGATGACGTCATTGTCAGAAAATTTCGTGTCACAAAAAAATAAAAATGTTCAAATTATGGCAAACAAGCTATCAAACTTTTGTTAAAACTTTTTTTTTCTGAAATATCAATATAGGCTCAAGGAAAGAGATACCTTACTATGTAATTCTACCGCCCGTGCATATACGGGGTATTCAAAGTTATCGGTCCATCATTGCTAATTGAACAAAAATTTTGATTACCATTCAAAAGAAAGTATCGATGATGTCATTATCAGAAAATCTCGCTCACAAAAAAAAAATTAAAATCGTCAAATTGTGGCAAACAAGCTATCAAACTTGTGTTCAAACTTGTTTTTCTTAAACATTAACAAAGGCTCTAGGAAAGAGCTACCTTACTATGTATTGTATTCACCCTGTATATACGGGGTGTTCAAAGTTATCGGTAGATCATTGCTAATTCTGTTATTATTAAAGAAATTAGCAGACTAGTAGTCATTTTTCCGCTGATTACGATAACGTAATCAGAAAAGACAATTGATTATCAGGTTTTGTAGTTATTTAAAGACAAAACATGTTTTTCATTGGAACACCCTGTATATTGTTAAGTATTTTAAAGGATATATTTATTGTGAACAAAAAATTGTTTACATACTAGTGTCCTACAGTTAAAAATAAACAAGTAATACACACTTAAACTTTCCGAGAATTTTTATTAAACACCTTGTATACTCACTATATTTACTATACTGTATTTATATACAGGGTGTCCCATGATACGATGCGTATAGCTTAAGAAGCAAATTAAAAAAATTGTTAGTTACTAAAACATTACTTTATTCTACATTTTTTTTGTTTTTTTAAATTTTGCCCATAACTCTTTAGCTATTATGTTTTAGACAAATTTGTATAAGGCATTTTCGACTAAAAATTTCCCTAGAAATATGCTTTTTAGCTATGCGCATCGTCTTACGGGACACACTGTATACTATAATCACCCATATAGCAGGATTCTCCGAAAATAAAGTTTTTGATTTAAATACAAATTAGCTCAAAATTGTTGCAAAATTAAAATAAAGTGTCGGAGTAAATATATTCTATCAATTTTTAATGTTTAAAGTATTTATGACATAAAGCATTTGTAAGCACATGAATTCGCTTTCTATATTGTGGAAATAAAGAATATTTAACAATTCACTCAATCAGGTGCACATATGCTGTTATAAATGGGTACAATATGCTAGAATGTGTGTCCTGGAATAGTCTGGAATACATTCATAATTTCGGAAATTAATGGAATACATTCTTAATATCGGAAATTAAAAATATTTTAGAAAGATGACCTATGACCATGCAGTACTCCCACGGTATTATTTGTTTATACACTGCGTTTCAAAAAAAATGTACCACCTAGAAGGAGTTGACGTAGAACTCTGAAATTATGTGAAAATAGTTAGTATGTGTTGAGAAACAATTGATTAAATTTTCATCGAAAAATAATAATATTTATTAAGAAAATAATTAATAATGTGTTGCATCTCCGCGCACTCTTATGCATTCAGCAACCCTTCTGGGCATGCTGGAAATCAAATGGTCCAATGCATCTTGAGGCAGCTCATCCCAGGCAATCTGAAGATGGTGTCTTAATTCATTTAAATTGTTGGGAGGATGCGCCTCAAGATGCATTGGACCATTTGATTTCCAGCATGCCCAGAAGGGTTGCTGAATGCATAAGAGTGCGCGGAGATGCAACACATTATTAATTATTTTCTTAATAAATATTATTATTTTTCGATGAAAATTTAATCAATTGTTTCTCAACACATACTAACTATTTTCACATAATTTCAGAGTTCTACGTCAACTCCTTCTAGGTGGTACATTTTTTTTGAAACGCAGTATATTTCTTCTTCTTCTTGTGAAATGATAATCATTTATTTTCCAAAGCAGTCTTTAAATTTTCACATTTTTGTCTCCAGGCATTAAAGTCGATTTTCTTGGAAACATTTGTTATTCAACTTCATGGCACTTGAGCAATAGGTTCTTATTTGCTTATTCAGGGTGTCAAAAAAGTCTGGAATACATTCATAATTTCGAAAATTAATGGAACACATTCATAATTTTGGTAAATAAAATAATTTTAGATAATGACCTATGACCTATGACCATGCAGTACTCACACTTTCATAATTTTGGAAAATTGAAATAATTTTAGAAAGATGATCTGTGACCTATGAGCCTATGACCATGCAGTACTCACACAGTAATATTTGTTTATATTTCTTCTTCTTGTTGTGAAATGATAATAATTTGATTTCCAATGCAACATTTAATTTTGAACATTTTTATCACCTGCCTTTAAGGTCGATTTTCTTAGAAATATTTGTTATTCAACCTCATGGTATCTTTAGATATTCGTAAAGTGAACAAATGTTATCAATTTTGTTAATACAACAATGTTGGTTGTCATTTAAAAAGATTATCGATGATGTCATTGTCAAAAAAATGTCTCACAAAAAACTGAAAATCATCAAATTGGGGCAAACAAGTTATCACACTTTTGGCAAACATTTTTAAATTTAATTTTTCTAATTTTGTCATTTAAAAAAGTATCGATGATGTCATTGTCAAGAAATGTCGTCTCTCAAAAAAAAATTAAAACCATCAAATTGGGGCAAAGAAGCTATCACACTTTTAGAAAACATTTTTTTGGTTCTAAAATCTTCTAAAAATAATTACTAATGGGTCTAGGAAAGAAGTAACTTAATATGTATTGACCCACCTTGTATATATAGGGTGTTCAAAGTTATCGGTCCACCATTGCAAATTCTGTTATTATTGAAGTTACAAAGTCGGTTAAATTAGCAGACTAGCAGTAATTTTTCCGCTGATTAAAACGACATTATCACACAATTCAAAACAATTGAATATCAGGTTTTCGAGTTATTTAAAGACAAATCATGTTTTTCAATGGAACACCCTGTATATTGGTACGTATTTTAAAGCATATATTTATTGTGAACAAAAAATTGTTAATATATTACTACCCTGAAGTTAAAAATAAACGAGTAATACACAATTGAATGACACACATTAACCTTTTTTCACAAAAAACTTTTATTAATTAGATGCACATTTCGGACGCAGTACGACCATCTTCAGTGATATATAAATAGGTACTTAGAAAGACCATCTTCAGTAACATATAAATAGGTACTTAAAAGTTCCTTTTGGTACTTAAAAGGTCCTTAAAAGGTAAGGATGTTTGTCTATTTCTTCATACATAATTTTTTCATTATTTTCGAAACTTGGTAAATCGTTCACATATAATATCGTTATACATAATATGTAAACTGAAAAATTTATAAATAAGCTGAAAATGTCATTATTTACATAATATTTACAGGTTATTTTGATTTGAGCTAATATCATTGAATTTCAATTATCAAAAAAGGCTAATTTCGGGGAGGATCAAAGGACTATTTCGCTCTTTTTTCATGTAAACATATTTATACCTATATTTTATGAGCCAGAGACCCTCAGATTTGCTTTTCATTGTGGCGAAAGAGTAATTTTAGAAAAACAAACTGTTTAAATAATTCAAATGGTTCAACAGAAATTCAGCTTTTTGGGTCTCCTGAAAATTTTTGATCCATTTCGAAATTTGCAATTCGATTAATAATAATTGTTCATAATGCTTAAATTGCTTATATATGGTGCATGGACATAATTTCGGAAATTAAAAATATTTTAGAAATATGACCTATGACCTATGACAATGAAGTACTCGCACGGTATTATTTGTTTATATTTCTTCTTCTTGTTGTGAAATGATAATCATTTGTTTTCCAAAGCAGTCTTTAAATTTTCACATTTTTGTCACCAGGCATTAAAGTCGATTTTCTTAGAAACATTTGTTATTAAACTTCATATTACTTGAGCAATAGGTTCTTAGTTGTTTATACAGGGTGTCAAAAAAGTCTGGAATACATTCATAATTTCGAAAATTATTGGAACACATTATACATATAACATATAAATAGGTACTCAAAAGAACCATCTTCAGTAACATATAAATAGGTACTTAAAAGGACCATCTTCAGTAACATATAAGTAGGTACTTAAAAGGACCTTTTAAGTACTTATTTATATGTTACCTACTGAAGATGGTCGTACATCGTCTGAAATGTGCATTTCATTAATAAATGTTTTTTTGTGAAAAAGGGTGTGTGTCATTCAATTGTGTATTAGTCGTTTATTTTTAACTTTAGGGTAGTAATATATTAACAATTTTTTATTCACAATGAATATATACTTTAAAATCCTCCTTTCATAACTCCTTTCACAAGCTTCAAGTTAAACTAATGAGTAATACTCACTTAAAATTTCCGAGGTTTTTTATTAAACACCATGTATACTCACTATACAGGGTGTGCTAAATAGTGTGGGATTGCATGGGTATCTTTCTTATTCTTAAAGCTAGAGATATGGTTAAACGGGCAATATTGTGCAGTTTTATATGCTGGTTCAGATTATGATGAAAATTTTTCAAAAGCTGGAGCAGTTTAGAAGTTATTCTGAAAAAACTAAAAATTGCGATTTTCTAAATTCTCTGATATATTCATAATTATTATAGATGCGGAATAAAGTTTTATATAAAAGTTACTTGGTTCGATCGCACAAACTTGACAATCGAGTCAAAATAAAAGTCAAGATGGCGGTTTCCGAGATATTAATACCTACTTTCTTATTTTAAATGGCCGCCATATTTGATTTTGATACGTCTAAATAGACTTTCTTAGCCTCTTTTTAACGATGTATAATAACCTATGTCAAAATAAAGAATATGGGAAATATTAATTATTCCAATTTTTATTTTTATTTATTTTTAATTATTTTTAAAACAAATGTAAAAAACTTAATAAATAGTAAAATAAATAAGTAGTAAAATAACAATAAATTATAAAAAATGTTTAACGTATTTCTTTTTTCTTGTTTTCGTTTGTTTTAAAAATAATTTTACCCAGATGGGGTAATATGGGGTCGATAACCCAATATGGGGTCGATAGCCCAATAAAGATCGATTATATATATA
The DNA here is from genome assembly GCA_951805005.1 of Othius punctulatus. NCBI lineage: Eukaryota > Metazoa > Arthropoda > Insecta > Coleoptera > Staphylinidae > Othius > Othius punctulatus. The sequence continues at coordinate 17,952,341 of OX638144.1, forward strand.
TAATTTATAGAATAAAAATAAAAATGGGAACAATTGATATATCCCATATTTTTTTAATTTTGATATGGGTTGTTATACATCCATGCTATTTATATCTCGGAAACCGCCATCTTGGCTTTTGTTTTGACTTGATTGTTAAGTTTCCTAGAAATATCGTAGTTTTTAGAAAATCGCAATTCTTAGTTTTTTTAGAATAATTTCTAAACTGCTCGGACTTTAAAATGTTTTTTAACATAATCTGAACCAGTATGACATTGCCTATTTAACCAGATCTCTAGCTTTCAAAATAACAAAGATATCCATGCAATCCTACTCTATTTTGGACACCCTGTATATTATATATACTTTAATCACCCATATAACAGGATCCTCCGAGAGCATAGTTTTTGATTTAAATACAAATTAGGCTCCAAATTGTTGCAAAATTAAAGTGTTGGAATAAATATATTCTATCAATTTTAAATTTTATAAGCATTCATGATATAAAGCATTTGTAATCACATGAATTCACTTTCTTTATTATGGGAATAATAAATATTTAACAATTCACTCAATCAGGTGCACATATGTTGTTATAAATGGGTACAATATGCGAATATATTTGTCCATTTCTTCGTACATAAATTTTTCATTATTTTCGAAACTTGGTAAATCGTTCACATATTAAGTCGTTATACATAATATGAAAACTGCAAAATTTATAAATTTATAAATTACTTAAAAAATTATTATTTATACAATATTTGCAGGCTATTTCGATTAGAGCTAATATAATTGAATTTCAAATATTAAAAAAGCTAATTTTGGGGAAGGTCAAGGACTATTTCGCTCTTTTTTTATGTACACATATTTATACCTATATTTAATAAGTCAAAGAGGCTCATATTTGGTGGTGAATGTGGATTTCACCAGTGGATTTGATTTAATTGTGGTAAAAGAGTTATTTTAGAAAAACAAACTGCTCAAATAATTCAAATGGTTTAACAGAAATTCAGCTTTTTGTGTCTGCTGAAAAATTTTATTTTCAGAGATGATCAAAAATTTTCAATCGATTAATAATAATTGTTCATAATGCTTAAATTATATATGGTGCATGGACTAATGTGCTATATTCATAAATGAATAAGGTATATTTGTAAAAGGTATTTTTAACTAAAAGGGCAATACAAAGTAAAATCACAAATTTCACTTTAACGAAACATAAATAACAACTGAATTAAAAAAAAAAAAACACTAGAATAATATGTTTTTACCTATTACTAGTTTAAAACATACATTTCTTTTAATTAATAAAAGATATTTTGAACAAAATGGGCAATACAAATAAAATCACAAATTTCACTTTAACGAAACACAAATTAACAACTGAATTTTGAAAAAATAAACAGCAGAAAAATATGTTCTTACCTATAACTAATTTTCAAAATTCATTTCTCTTAGTTTATCCATTTTGATCAGTTCTTCGGAAATATGATCCCATAGATTTTGCTAGCATAAATTTCACTGAACTTTATTTGTCACACACGTGTGGCGCACAAACCTATTGAATTAGCCCGACCACTTTGAATGATTCGCACCGTGAAAGTTCGAGAACAGGACTGATTCTGTTTTCCAGCTGTTCTCGCCGCGGAAGTGTTCGATTTTTATCATTTCAGTCGATTAGAAATCGCAACCGCGTATGCCTTATGCCTCAACGCACAATAACATATCCATCGTAAAATCTATGCTCATGGAGAGCAACATAGGAAGATGGAACCGCACGGAACCATGGAAGCCCGTGAACCACATAATTCACTAGGATTACCTCCAAAGAGACCGAAAAATCTAAAATTATCACGACCCTGGTGGCAGATTCTTGCATAAAAACATTTGAAAACGCAACTAGAAAACTTTATAACATTACAAAATCAAAACTAATATATAAATGGAATCAATTTATTCACGTTTTGGCAACTTGGTGATTACATTATTTGCTGTATATAGCGAAACATCATACCGTATAAATTCTCTAGTACAGTTACCTACTAAGAGCAGGATTGGCATTGAGCATAATTGAACAACAAGTTTATTTCATGTTGATTTTTGCACTCCTTATCAATATCTTCCATGCGCACCCTGCTGATTCTGAAGTTGACATCTTCACTGTTTAACTCTTCGTTTACAAACATCTGCAGATTCGAGGTAACGGCATACAGATACGCTTCTCCGGCCAAATTTTTGGAAATCTGTAACAGCGTTGTTGCTTAATTTTGAAGAATTCTTCGCAATTACAGAGAGCATACTTTCACTGAGGTCGGAAACGTGATCACTGCTGGGTTTTGGTAAACCTCTCTGATGTAGCTGCCGTAATCCCTGCTCTTGGTGTTCCAGCAGTTCAGAGAGCTCTTTTTGACCAGGTTAAAGTAAGATATGCCGTTGCTGTCTATGTCCATAGTGGATGACTGACTGGATCTAGGCTGGTCATAAGTCTAAACGAAGAACAAAATGGAATAATGATCAAATAATGTATGTTGCTCGACGGATATTAGATTCTAGAGTACTCAAGAATTTAAATATCAAAGCTACAGGGTGGCCCTGAATTTTTTTCCACCTCCATGATTCTTCATTAATTTTGATTAGCATGTGAATAACTTGGCAATGTTGCATCTGATCTCAAAAAATAGTAATTATTTTTGAAGAACACCTAAAGGAGATTCAAAAAATGAAACAATATTCAGGGTGATCAATTTAAAAAAGAGGATTTATGGTACACTCTGTATACTTGGAAATAAATTTAAAAGTAGCACATCAAGTGTAAAATAATTTCCAATTAGATGTTTTCCTCAATTTTCATTAGTCTAGTAGCAATGATCCGAGTGAGGATAAGTGGGCCACCCTGTATATAATTTAGTTTCACCAAAACGGCTTTTTGAGGCTGATATGAATAGACTCATATATTTTTATGAATACTGGCTGCCAAATTAAACGATATTATTACAAGTAGATACCTTAAATAAGTTTGGGGCCGATCTTGGGCCATTCGCAAATGAGCTCTGATTTCTTAAGTATGATGTCTATCACTGGATTAATATATTTTTATGAATACTTTCTCCCAAAACTAAACGATTACAAGTAAGTACCTTAAATATGTCTGGGGCTGATCTTGGGCCATTCGCAAATAAGCTCTGATTTCTTAAGTATGATGTCTGCACAGAACTCTGTGTTGTTGAAGATACGGAGTTGTAAAATAACGTTCTATCGGCTCCGGCAGTATAAGGCTCCAATGCCATGCTAGATATTCCAAGCATAACATCGAGTTTATATTCTAAAAACAGTCATTACTTTAAAATTATAATTACTTTGACGTGGAGGCGAACCTTTATTTTCGAATTTCGAGCATTGGGGCGATGGATACATCGAGCTGTGAGAGACCTTCCAAGTTTTGCTGTTCTTCAAGTCATGCACAAGAATGACGTTCGCTGTGCTGTCTGCCATGTATATGAAGGTATCATCGCATGATCCACGAATATCCACTACAGGAGTCGCAAGATTTGAAATGCTATCCACCAAACTGTCGTCGAATTTTATTTTGTGGATCAGTTTGTCCTAAAATTGTAAACAAAATTTTGCCTCTTAAGAAGGTAAAACATTTTTTTCTGGCCCAAAAATATTCCACTAAGATAGGCTGTATTGGTGCTTAAACGAAGATCTAGATGGTAAATTAATATATCGATGGGTAAAAGTACAACCACATTGGACCATTTTGGACATTGTATGCAAAAAACATGTTGTTTGAGTACTAAACTCATATCTATGCTCTGGTGCATGTGCCGTAAGTAATATATTTGAATTCCAAAATAAGGCCTTTCACTACACATTAGGACATAAAAAGTTTGTGCCAAAACTAGCTCATCTCCGAGACAGCACTAATACGGCAGAAGTGAAATTAATTTATAGAAAATGTTGAACCATTTTGGACATTGTATGTCCAAAACATGTCTTTTCAGTTCTGGACTCATATCTGGTGCGAGCAGATCAAGAGCAAAAAGAAGCACATCAAGTCAAGGGGTATCTGGAACTGACCTACGTTATAATCTTGAAATTACTTTGGAAGATACATTATAAGGGATCTCTAGTACATGTGTCTTATGCCATAAGTCACAGATTTGAATTCTAAAATTAGGGCATAACATATTTGTGCCACATCTAGCTTACCTCCGAGGTAATACTTTATGCAGCAGATGTGAAATTAAGACAAATGGCATACAATGGCTGTGTTTTTAGCCATCGACATACTATTTTCTCAACTTACGTTAGTCAAATTAAAGGCGAGTAATTGGGGTTCACAAATCATCCTGCCTCCGTAAACTCCTGAATCCAAAACCCACAATCGTCCGCATTTTTCAATCTATGAATCAACAAAATTATGCATACATTACAAGTTACAACAAAAAAACTTGAACTCCAACTTGATTCTCTTGCACTATTCCTGTGTGTTAATTCACATTGCAAGTATTACTTACCTTTATTCTGGAAACGGAAATGAGTCTCTTCGAGCGGCACCATGTGGGAACCCTGTGATAATGCCATGACGGATAAGGTTTAATACAATTGTTCTCATCGACATATCCTAAGGTGGCTGGGCTTCCCACTTTGATCCTCGGAATTGTTACGAATGTTCTGGAGGCTTCAATTATAAAAAAATCATAATTGGAAATTTAAGGTTTAGGGTTAAATGTAGCACTTTTTATGTCAACGTCGGCGTCTAGTGGGAATGGAATATAGGGCTTGTAAAAGCCGCTCTTGATGTCTGCTTTCTTTTGTTTGTCGCAACTGTAGTCGAATTGCAGAGTCTTCCATTTGTAGGTCGACTCGAACTTTACTGGCTTACTGAAGGTCGCATGGGCAGACCAACAGGCGCATAATGCGAACGTAACAATGAATATTACTGAAATTCGATCAAATATTAGATGTGCAGATTTAAAAAATAACAAAATAGTTACGCCAATGCATCAAATATTTGAATTGCAAATTTCGAAAAGTAATTTCGGGGAGGATTAAAAATGGATTTTTCTATGATCGATATTTTATAAGCGAGAAAGGCTTATATTTGGTCTTACTTCGTAGTGGTAAAAGAGTAATTATGGAAACAAAAACTTTTTATTAGAAATTCAGTTTTTTGTGTCCCCACTAAAACTGTAATTATCGGAGATGAGCCCTTTCAAAATTTGCAATTCATTAATTTTTCTACGATATTTTTTTTTTACTGATATTATTTTGTTGACACATATTTATTATATTATCTTAAACTTTTTTTTTAATAAAATTTTTTTGCGTCTCCTGTAAAATTGTAATTTTCGGAGATGAGCTTTTTCGAAATTTGCAATTCATTTATATTTCTACGATATATTTTTCTTGACTGATATATCTATTATTATATGGACACATATTTATTATATAATATTTTATTTAACATTATAATTTTAAACATTGCATAATATTGTTATCAATGCGATAAATAAAAATAACTATTCTTTTAATACTTACAATTCATATTTGGTCTTCTTCGTGGTGTTTCCACTTATGATATACACCACTGTTTCGAGCGGCTTTTATACTGTATATTAGCCCTGGCACTTATTTTTTATTGCCGGTCTAAATTACATATTAGACGGCGATAAATAAGTAAGCCCTCACTTATAATCATTAAAATATATTTTTAATAAGAATGATAATATTTTTTCGTACATTTTAGCACCATTTAGATATACGATATAATCGAGCAATTATTTGTTGATATATTAATTATATTTCCACTTATTATATTCGTATATTCCACGTATATTCCTCGATATACAAAAGGCATTCGATTCAGTTTGGCATAAAGGTATATCATACAGGGTGTCCAGAAACTCTCTTGCCAATCAAAAATCACATATACAGATCATCCATTATAGATATGAATTGTCAAATTCAAGATTGGCCAAAATGTCACATTGTATAATCATTTTGACAGTGCACTTGTAAAAAACTACTAACAAATATGTCATTGATGTCAACATGTGTTTTGAGGTTATGAGACCTCAATGAATAATCATATTAATATTGCTGCCAAAATTAAATAGTTAAAATACCCATTGGCGTTCCTAGTAACTTTATCAATAATTCCAACCCAATGGCACTTTGACAATTCATATCTAAGTATAATGGATTTAGTTTAATAGACATTTTATTCCCAAAATAAGTAGTTTTTGAAATATATCGAAAATTCTAATTTCTGCATCATGTAATTTCGCCTATGCTATTTACACATGAAAAATCAGTCCTGTTTAACGAAATTTTAATTATTCTGAATAAAATCTCTGTAGGTTATGTATAGATTCGCTCGTTATGTCAACCATGTATAACCAAATTTCAATAAATGCTGTCAGTAATAATCTGCCAGAATTTCAATTATTCTCTTAATTTCTTTTTGTTTTGTTGTTTTCTTAACTCCATGATTTATTGCAATCTGTCTTACATGACAATACACAATAGTTTTGTATTACATTGACATAGAAGGAGGTTGCCCAGTGGCAACTCCAGAAAATATATTTACATGAGTAGATATTTTGGATCAAATTAACACTACACTGTACGCTGAGGCTCGGTCGAGCCTAATAATTTCTGTAGTTTTTTTTATCTATTACTGTCAAAATTTCAATAATAACCGTCAAATTATCTATTATTTTAACTAAAATTTCGGTCATTTTGACAAAAGTTTATTAAATTCTGTCAAAATTTGTCTGCCTAACATTCAACATTTATGGCTAAAACTTAAATAATTACCCACACTGACATTTTCATTTATATCTTCCGAAATATTAGCCCTATTTAACGAAATGTTAATTATTCTGAATAAACTCTCTGTAGGTACTGAAAAAATGTCACTTATTTATCAAAATGTCATTGCGCTGTTGCTTTTTGACATCTTGTCTATGTAATTTTTTTGTATCAATTTCTGTCAAAATTTCAATAACATCCGTCAAATTTTCAATTATTTTCATGAAAAATATCGGTCATTTCAAATCTTTCGTATACTATGATTTGAAATGACGGAAATTTTTCATGAAATAATTGAAAATTTGACGGATGTTATTGAAATCTTGACAGAAATTGATACAAAAAATGGCATTGACAAGATGTCAAAAATGGCAGCGCAATGAAATTTTGATAAATAAGTGACATTTTTTTTGGTACTGAGAGTTATTCAGAATAATTAATATGGTTATTTTTCATCACTGTTATAACCAATGTTAACAAAGAAATTTCACTTTTGAAAAGTTCACTTTAAATGTGCTAATATTGTAGATAGTCCAGTCATATTAGCCCCAAAAAGCCGTTTTAGCGAAATTTATATAGTAATGAAATTTGGTATACATGCTCTTGAGTACTCTAGACACGAATATCGTCGAAATTCCCCTCCCCCTTATGGGGCTTCATGCCTTAATATTAAAAATATCCCTCAAACGGCGAACATGTTATTTTTGGCAATTATCTTTTAAACGGTGCACCGAATAAACAAAAATTATATCAGGTTAAGTTGATGGAAACAAAATTTTGAACAACATTTATAGTACTTAGTTTGCCACAAAAGCTATAGTTCGCAAGGTATAGAGGCCGAAAGTCAAATTATCTAGTAAATCTAGTCAATTATACTTTTTGGCGGAAATAAATTATATAGTTTTGAAACTTTTCAGAAGTGATTTTTTTTTGTTAACATTAGTTATCACAGTTAAAAAAGATAGGTAAGCAAGTTTAGCAAACTGTTGTACATGTGTGAGCACTAAGAGCAAAATTACATAATGCAGACATTCGAATTTTCGAAAGATTTCAAAAACTATGTATTTGAAGAATATGATTGTAAAATATTGTTCTGCTGTAAATTGTCATGCCAATTACTCTATGAAATAATAAGTAAGTCATTCCATTAAAAAAAATGAGATACGCTTAATTAACTAGGCACTTAATTAATGACATTTTTGAATGACTAATTGTGAATATTTTCAGTTGCAACATATATCAGTAATAGAGTTTCAGGTACAACTCGAGATAAATTTTCCGCTTTTCTCTTATTTGTAAGAGAAGTTGAAGCCATTTTTCATAACGTCTTTTTGAGGTAAAACATTCCAAAATCTTGGAATTTAATTTTTCATCTCAAAACGTATTTCTCTTGAGAAGAACAAAATCAACTATGTATAATAGTCCATTACCCTGTAGTTCAACATATCAACATATTTATATATATATATATATATATATAAACAATCTTTATTGGGCTATCGACCCCATGGGGTCTTTCCGCCTTGCTTAACAATACATTACATTCTACGTACATTACATTATCATATCAACATAATAACTCAATTTTTTTTTTAATTCAATTATTCTGTCAAACTTATTAACTTATTGAATAGTTCTGTGAAAATTTCGATCATATATTTTGACAATCGAATGTTTAATAATGTCTGTATCATTTCAAATAATTTTATAAAATATCAATTAATTTGTTGAATTTTCAATTAAATTCAATATTGAATTCAAAATTCAATTTTATTCGTTTCAACATAATTTGAAATTTATATTTTGAAATTACTGCAATTTAGTTAGAAATAATTGAAAATTTGCAATTATGTCTAACTAAATTGCAGTAATATTTAACAGAATTTCAATTATTCTGTTCAATATACAATAATTACTATAATTTAAATTCAAAATTCAATTCAAAATTCAATTCAATTCAATTTTTCTGTTAAATTTGAATGAAAACTGCAAAATTTTCAATTTTTTCTATTAAAATTTCAGCCTTATTTAATAAAATGTCTTCAATCCCTGTCTAAATTCCATTAATATTTACCAAAATTTAAATTATTCTGTCAGTGTCAAATTCTAAATAAGTACTGTTAAAATTTCAATCATATATTTTGACGTTCCAATTTTCAAAAATTTCTGTAAATATCAAAGAATTTTATAAAAAAATCAATTGGTTTGTTCCCTTTTGTATTTATTTTATGTCTACCAAAATTTCAGCCAGGTTTAACAAAATTTCATTAAACGTTGTCAAAATTCTAGTAATATTTAACAGAATTTCAATTATTCTGCTCTCTGTTCAACATTCATAATTTCTGTAGTTGTTTTTTATCTATTACTATCAATATTTCAATAATAACCGTCAAATTTTCAATTATTTCAACAAAAATTTCTGTTATATCTTACATAAAATTTGTCTATCTAACATTCAACATATATTGCTAATACTTCACTTATTTTATCATAATGTCATTGCGCTGATATTATGTCAATGTCATTTTTTGTATCCATTTCTATCATCCATTCAATTATTTCAACCAAAATTTCGGTCATATCTTACATAAAATTTGTCTATCTTGCATTCAACATTTATTGCTAAAACTTCAATAATTACCTACAGTCACATTCTTATATATTTCTACCAAAATATCAGTCCTATGTTTAGACGAAATTTTAATTATTTATGACTAATCTCTCTGTAGGTACTGTGAAGATTTCTTACTTATTTTATTAAAATGTCATTGCGCTGTCATTTTGTCAATTTCATTTTTTTGTATCAATGTTTGTAAAAAAATTAATTACCTGCAAATTTTCAATTATTACAACAAAAATTTCCATCAATTCAAATCTAATTCAAACTCAAAAGTCACTTTATTTACTTAAGCCATAGGTATGTGTTACAAAATATTACATGTTTTGTTGCCGATATGCGAATCAGTAGAAAGGAAGAGGTGGAAAAGGGTCAAAGGTATAGACATAATACAATACACAAAAATACTAAAATACAGAACACAATGATTCAGATTTTACATCTATGTGAAATACTTCTCCTGAAGTTTGTCATCAATTTAATACTAATAGTAAATACTAATGTATGAAATAAAGTTACGCAAAATTTTAAAAAGTGCGTAACTTTATTTCATACATTAGTAATTATGAATTTTCAACAAATAAAAGCCACATCGATCAATCTACTAATAGTAATAGTAATACTGACATTATCCACGGTATCATTGGTTGTCTACTATAAATTCCTGTAATGAGTAGTAGCTTTTGCTTAAAAGAAATTGTTTCAGTTTCGATTTAAATTTGTTGAAATTTTGTCATATATTGAATTAAATTATTACGAAAAACTATCAGTACTATGAAAGTTTTAGTAATATTGAACATAATTTCAATTGTTCTGTCATACATTCAACATTTGCTGTCCAAACTTCAATAACTACAGTAACATTTTTATTTATTTCTACTGAAATATCAGTCCTATTTAAGAAAAGTGAATTATTCTAAATAAACTGTGAAAATTTCGCCAATTTGGTCTAAATGACATTACGGTGTCAAAATATCAATAAGTATTGTTAAAATTTCCATGGTTAATGCCAACGTTTTTATAATTATATAAATTTTTTTAGTCATTCTGACTACAAAAAAGATTACTAAAACTAATACTGTGAAAATTTCACTTATTATGTCAAAATTTCAGTTACATTGTCAAAATTGCAATGGTTACTGCCAAAGTTTTAATGATCAGGTAATTTTTTTTGTCATACCTGACAGAAAAAATTCTACCAAAACTAATACTGTGAAAATGCTACTTATTGTGTCAAAATTTCAGTTACTGTGTCAAAATATCTGTCCTATTTAACAAAAGTTTAATTATTCTCAAAAAAACTTTCTGTATAGTGAAAATTTCGCTAATTTTGTCAAAATCTCATTACGCTGTCAAAATATCAATGAGTATTGTCAAAATTTCAATGATTACTGGTAACCTTTTTATAATCAGGTAATTTCTTTCATCATTTCTAACAAAAACAAATCTACCAAAACTAATGTTGTCAAAATTTCACTTATTATGTCAAAATTTCAGTTACTCTGTCAATGGTTACTGCTAACGTTTTTATAATCAGCTTATTTTTTTAGTCATTTCTGACAACCAAATTTCTACCAAAACTAATACTTTAAAAATTTCACTTATTATGTCAAAATTTCAGTTACTCTGTCAATATATCTGTAGAACTGTAGAATATACACTTATTTCCTGTAAAAGTTATACAATTTATGTAATTTTATTTTACCAAGAAATCTACTCCAATTCCAATTAAATGTTAGTCATATTTATCAAAATATCTTATATTCTATAAATTACAATGTTTTGTACTTCAATTTCAACGTAATAAAAAATTATATGGTAATCTAGAACATTATCGTATGATGCAATACCTTACAAAGTAAATGATAGATGAACATAATACGATGCACCTGCATACTTCAATAATTACCAATAAATTTGCTTTTATATTCCAAACTCTACGAAGTATGATAAAAAAGTATTCATTGAATTACTACTGTTCGAATATTATTGCCAAAGTCAATGATATTTAAAAGCTGTATACTTCAACAGCTAATTTACATATAATATAACATGTTCCGCAGTAGGTTAGGTCAGGTTAGATTAGATAAAAATATCCCTTATACAAATAATTCTATATTATATTAAGGCAATATTCAGGTAGGTTGCATATCAAAAAACGTAATATGTTTTACTGACAGATGCATTTAAGACATAAATGCCTCCGTCTATTATTATTACCATGACTATTAACTTTTTTTTATATCAAATACACCTGACTAACTATACATAAGTTAATTTTTTAAATATGAAACTTTGTTTTTATCTACTACACATTTTTGCATATTAGTTCTCATATCGACGTATAGATTGTTAACCTGCCTAAACAACGTTTAGGTTATTACCTAACCTAACCTAACCTAACCTAACCTAACCTAGCCTAACGTAATGTGGTTTACTGACATATGCATTTCTGACTTAAATGCATCTGTAGTTACTGTTAACATTTTTTGATACCAAATACACCTAACTAACTATGAGGTCATTACCTAATGTAACCTAACCTAACCTAATCTAAATAAATTGATTCACGCTGCAAAATGACACAATATACCGAGTTATCATTTCAATTTTAGTTGTAGTAGTTATCCATAGATATTTAAGTGATAACTCGCAGCCAACAAGAAAGACGAGATCGATGATTCTCATTAAATTTCCATGGATAACTAGAGCCGAAATTTAAATGATCACTCGGTACATACACTCGGTGTTATTGCAGTTGGTTTTTAGTACATATTTTGACCAATATAAACTTTTTATTTGACGTTTAAAATATTTCAATTAGGATAATTTTGCCCTACATTAATCACCTTAAACTGGGACAAAAAATAAGAATTTTTAAAGAGTATTTTATTATGATTTTTTTTAATACTGCAGTATTTTTGAAATATTTCTAGAAATGGGACAAACAATAAGTACGTAAATAATAGGGGAATTTTATAATGATTTATGTTTTTAAATACTGCAGTATTTCACAAATATTATCAGAAAGCTTACATATAATATTATACTGCATACGTTCTGTATAACACATTTTTCTAAGCAATCATGTTTTTCAGAGAAAACAGCGTTGAATGTGAATATGAATCATGTATTTTCTAATGATTACTAATACATCCAATAAGGCAAATAAGACTTTATTTCTAAATAAACTTTTGGTCACAATTGAGTCTAACAAAGATGACTCAAATATGAAATGATTTTGTTATTCGGTACTTATACATGCACCACAGCCCGTATTATAATAAGGACCTCTTTCTTCAGCATTTTTGCACACATCAGCAATATCCTTCATCGGAATCCTGTTTATCCTAAAGTTAACTTCGCTAGGATTTATTCTGCCAGTTTTAACCTTCTGGAATCTGGAAGCCACAATATACAAATACTCCGTTCCTGATTTATCAGCGCTAATCTGAAATACAATTGTCGATATTAATAATTTACAACAGTTACAAATCATGTACCTTCACTCCAGTCGCAAACTGCATATTAGTGGAATTATGGTATATCTGCTGGATGTAGCTGCCGTACTCCTTGCTCTTGGTGTTCCAGCAATTCACAGAGGACTGGCCGATGAGGCCAAAGTAAGAGATGCCATTTCTGTCTATGTCCACTGTGGCTACCTGACTTGGCCTGAACTTTTTGTATGTCTGAAGCATAGTAATTTTTTTGTAGCTTACACTCATATAAGTGCCCAAATAGGCTCAAATAAACTGTAATATGATCACTATTATAAGATAGACCTTCCCAAAATATTGATTCCCTGAATTGTACAGGTTTCGAATGTTTTAATCAGTCATCCAGTCATTGTACATTGTACATTATTGTAAATTTAGAATCACATATAAATGTATCCTTTTTTTTACATGTTTGATAACATGCATATTGTACAGTTAATGCCGAAAAAAATAGGACACATACATGTAGGATCAGTAGGTCTACTGATCCTACTGATTACAATGAAATGTCTAATGCAATTATGACATAAATGAATGCGACATTTAAATCTGATGCTGCACTTATATGTGTCTTACTTTCTTTCGGTGTTAACTGTACAATGTGCATGTTATCAAACATGTAATAAAATGATACATTTATAGGTGATTCTAAAAAAATGTATTGTGAAAACTTTTTACCATCGCAGCTACAAATAAAGCAGTACAAACTTTTTCAACATATAGAATATATACTAAACCATTTAAACATTTTTGTGATTGATTGATATTTATGTCTGGCGTCTCAAATTTAACGCCGGATTTAAATTTCGCACCATTTCTCCGCTTTTCAGTGGTTTTGGTATGTCTGACGCATTTATAATCAATGATTCTTCCGATAAAAAATAAACATAAGAAACAATTTACTAAATAACGTGTACTTCCTTAATTAAAATTTCCGTAATTCCTTTATTCCTCAATTTTAAATAAGGAATTACACGTTTTTTTACTGAATAGTCTAAATACATTAATTTATGTCAAATACAAGATTAAAAAAATTGTCTTATTTAGGTGTCGAAAAATCCATTCCTAGTTCATGGTTATGTGCTAGTATCTGCTGGTTTGCTGCTGGTTTAGTATCTGCACGATACTAAAATGTACCATATTATTTTGGCCCCTGTATGTGTTATATTTGATTGCTTATCTCAGGCTATGTAAAAATATGATTTATCAAAATCCTGATTAATCCTGAGATATTGATAAAAATCGAATATGGAAAATAATCAGTTTTTGACTATAACTCAAAAATAAGAGGCGGTAGCTAGCCTATTTTTAACTTGAAAAAATGTTCCAATTTTATTAATTACTTTTTTAAGACTAAAAGAAAATAATTTCCCAAACTGATGGCCAAATGACATATTGAACTTAATTTTTTTATTTCGAAGTGCTCAACAATACCGTACGAAAATTATGAAAAATGTGATTTATCAAAATCCTCATAGTCTTGATTTTGTCGTAAAAAGAAGAAGATTTCTTAAAATCTTCTGCAGTTTTCACCACCTCAGTGGAACAAACAACTGAGATCATGGCAAAAATCGAATATGGAAAGTAATCAGTTTTTGACTATATCTCAATATCAAAAGACGATATAGCCTGTTTTTTAACTTGAAAAATTGTTCCAATTTTATTAATTACTTTTTTAAGAATAAAAGAAATCGTAAACATGATAATTTAGAAATTTCGAACATTGATGGCTAAATGACATATTTAACTAAATTTTTTATATTTCGAAGTGCTTAACAATACCGTATGAAAATTATGAAAAATATGAATTATCAAAATCTTGATTTTGTTTTCAAAAGAAGAAGATTTCTCAAAATCTTGATTTTGTTTTCAAAAGAAGAAGATTTCTCAAAATCTTCGGCAGTTTTCACTACCCCAGTGGGGCATACATCAGGAAAATTATCAGTTTTTGGCTAAAAGTCAAAAACAAACGATGATAACCGATTTTTTATCTTGAAAAATTGTACCAATTTTTCAAAAAAATTTAAGATTGAAAGCAATTGTAAACATTATAATTTTGAAATTGGCTTTTTCGTCTAGTTATTGATAAATATTTAGTTTATTATCAAATTTCACGTAAATAAATACTCTTAACCAAAATTGATTTAAAAGCTTCTATTTTTTTCATTGACGGTTTCATTAAATTGTTGACATGGAACGATAGATATATCGATCATTTTGAGTTTTTTTGTAATATTGATCAAATTTCGGCAAACATATGTGCAGACAATATTATTTATTTATTGGATGAACTGTTTGAATTTATTATTTATTTATTTCAGTAAAAAATTTCATCCTAAACTTCCTGGACTAGTAAGTTCAAGTGAAAGATTATGATCCTGAACTCCCGACTAGTAAGATCAGGATCAGAATCTCTCACTTTGCATTTTTACTAGTCCAGGAAGTTCAGAATCCGTTCAAAGTGAGAGATTCTGGTCCTGAACTGCCTGGACTAGTAAGTTCAGGATACTGCAAAGTGAGAGATTATGATCCTGAACTCCCGACTAGTAAGATCAGGATCAGAATCTCTCACTTTGCATTTTTACTAGTTCAGGAAGTTCAGGATCCTGCAAATTGAGAGATTCTGTTCCTGAACTTACTGGTACAGGAAGATTGTGATCCTGCAAAGTGAGAGATTATTATCCTGAACTTCCGACTAGTAAGATCAGGATCGGAATCTCTCACTTTGCAGTTTTACTAGTCCAGGAAGTTCAGAATCCTGCAAAGTGAGAGATTCTGCTCCTGAACTGCCTGGACTAGTAAGTTCAGGATCCTGCAAAGTGAGAGATTCTGCTCCTGAACTGCCTGGACTAGTAAGTTCAGGATACTGCAAAGTGAGAGATTATGATCCTGAACTTCCGACTAGTAAGATCAGGATCAGAATCTCTCACTTTGCATTTTTACTAGTCCAGGAAGTTCAGGATCCTGCAAAGTGAGAGATTCTGCTCCTGAACTTCCTGGACTAGTAAGTTCAGATTCCTGCAAAGTGAGAGATTATGATCCTGAACTTCCGACTAGTAAAATCAGGATGAGAATCTCTCACATTGCATTTTTACTAGTCCTGGATGTTCAGGATCCTGCAAAGTGAGAGATTCGGCTCCTGACCTTCCTGGACTAGTAAGTTCAGGACCCTGCAAAGTGAGAGATTATGGTCCTGAACTTCCGACTAGTAAGATCAGGATGAGAATCTCTCACATTGCATTTTTACTAGTCCAGGATGTTCAGGATCCTGCAAAGTGAGAGATTCTACTCCTGAACTTCCAGGACTAGCAAGTTCAGGATCCTGCAAAGTGAGAGATTATGATCCTGAACTTCCGACTAGTAAGATCAACATCAGAATCTCTCACTTTGCATTTACCTAGTCCAGGAAGTTCAGGATCCTGCAAAGTCAGAGATTCTGCTTCTGAACTTCCTGGACTAGTAAGTTCAGGATCCTGTAGAGTGAGAGATTATGATCCTGAACTTCCGACTAGTAAGATCAGGATCAGAATCTCTCACTTTGCATTTTTACTAGTCCATGAAGTTCAGGATCCTGCAAAGTTAGAGATTCTGCTCCTGAACTTACTAGTACAGGAAGTTGGTGATCCTGCAAAGTGATAGATTCTGATCTGAACTTCCTGGACTAGTAAGTTCAGGATCAGAATCTTTCGTTTTGTTTTTTTGTATCTAATAATAATTTATCAATCAAAACTAATAATAAATTTCACTAACTAATTAACGCCGAAATCGCCAATTCTCGAACTTCAATCAACACTTTTCATTTACATTTAACATTTACATTTAAAACGTTTCAGGACATTTCAAATTTCAGTCATTTCATTCTAGATTAGAGTACTTTAATTGGGGATTATTGCATTAATAGTTAGTGCACTTTGTTATTAGTTTTTATTAATAAATATTTTATGCTTTCGGGATTTTATGATTTCATTTAGGAATATTACTTAACTATTATTAATTTCTGAAGATTTTTCTGTTCTTATAAAAGTTTCATCAAGCTTCTAGAGTTGAGAAGACTATTTTGTTTTAGTTTAATATAATAATAATAATATTTATATGTAATTTCATTATTTACTGCTATGTATTATTTTAACTATTTTGACTCGTGTAAACTTTTTTTTTTCTAACACACAATAAAATATTAATATTATTATTATTATTATGTTCTGGAATACTGATTACCTTGTCATACGTTCTATTTTATATTATTCCAGAAACAATGTTAACTATATGACTCAAAAATGCTAAAATTGGTAGTATTCGTTATTATATCAATGTTAATATTATTTGATGAAATTTTATTTTGTTTATAAAGTGTTATAAAGTTTTTAGCTTTGTGCTCAAAGATGTTTGGCATTTTCATCGCAAAAAAGATTCTATTTTATATTATTCCAGTAACAATCTTAACTATAAAACTCAAAAATACTAAATTTGGTAGTATTCATTTTATATCAATGTTAATATTATTTGTTGAAATTTTATTTTGCTTATAACGTTTTTTAAAGCTTTCAGATTTGTGCCCAAAGATGTTTGGCATTTTCATTGCAAAAACAGAAAAATTCCTAAAATTATGCATGATTCGATGCATTGTCGAAAAACTGGATTTTTATGACGTGCATTAATAGAAGATGCGCCATGTTATTTTCTCTATCTCTTCTAGTTATCGAAATCTCCTATAGAAACATCCAAATTTGGCCACCCTGTACTTTACGAAACCACACAATTCTATAGAAATATACCATCATCTATAGGCCAATGGATCAGACAGATAAATAGATCATCGTAGATCAATAGATCATTATAAATAATCATAGATCAATACATCTTCATAGAACATAGATCAATAGACCATCATCTATAGCAAAAGTAATGACCATCATTTCACCACTTGAACCTTCCGAATATAGAGATTAGCCATAAAGTTACAGATTTGGCAAATACCGTGCGAGCAAACATTATTTTTATCCAAGAGGTCATTAAGTTCTACCGCTAAGCTGTATGACCTTAGATGCAAACCAAACCTTGATGATAAGAATTTTTGCTCGCAAGGTATAAGTTGCTCTTATTTTGAAAATTATCACCTCACAACTGCGTTCGAAATTTTTACTATGTTTCTGCAACTGAATACCTTAAAAATATTTGGGGATGACGATGGGTTATCCTTAAACCTGCTTTGATCCCTGAGGTAGGAGGTCAAAACAGAATGCTGAGAGGTGCCAGACATGGAGTGGTAGAATAAGGTTCTATCTTTACCTTGCTCATAATGTTCTAATCCCAGACCAAACACTCCGTCCATTAAATAGAAGGAATCATCTAAAACCAAAATCGCTTATTTAGGAGATTTGTAAAGTTTAAAATTCACAAAAAATGCAACCTTTTCCATAATTCTTTTTAAAATTAATTTTTGTAAATAAAAGTTTATAATTTGCCAAAAATGTTTTATGTGCCAAATATATTCCATTAATAAATATTTAATTTTATTAATTGAGTATGTATGCGAATGGGTTTCAATTTTTTTTAATGTTGTAATGATTTGATGACCATCTTACTCTTTATTGAGTACTTCGCACAAGGAATTTCAGGATACATCGTACTGTCACTAGCCTTCCATGTTTGGTCATTCTTCATGTCGTGTATTATTATGGAGTATGCATGGGCATCGGCCATATATACGAAGGTATTATCACATGACCCACGAATGTCCACTATAGGAGTGACAAGACTAGAACGGGGTTCGACTAAGCTATCATTAAATTCCACTCTGTGGATCACTTCGTTCTAAAAAACAAAATAAGAACACAGTATATTTGAAGAACTACCTATATTAACCCCAAGTAATTTTTGAGAAAAATTTTGATTTCAAATTCTGTTTCATGAATCAACTTTTTGAGATAGCCTAAAGTGCAGTGTTCCAAGATATTTATTAATATTTGAATATACAGGGTGGCCCACCTATCCTCGCTCGGACCATTGCTGCTAGACTAATGAAAGTTAGTAGGAAAACATCTGATTGGAAGTTATTGGACACTTGATGTGCTACCTATATAAAAGACTAAATTTTGTGTCCCGGATTTATGGTACACTCTGTGTACTCGAAAATTATTTTAAAAGGTAGCAAATCAAGTGTCCAATAACTTCCAATCAGATGTTTTCCTAAATTTTCATTAGTCTAGCAGCAATGGTCCGAGCGAGGATAAGTGGGCCACCCTGTATGTGGTAATATTTAATACATATATTCATAATTATTTATTGGATTACAATGTGTTACCACTTTTTTATTTCTTCAAAATGCAGAACTTGTATCGACTTTTTTTTTCTTAAAGTCTACTTAGTAGTCTAGTCGAAACTAGTTGTGCATTTGAAAGATATAAAAAAGTAGTAAAAACATTGTATTCAAATAATTAATTATGAATATATACCGCGTATTTTTAATCTCTGAACATAGGCTATGTTCAGTTTTAACATCAGTATCGATTGCATTGCTAAAATGCAATTGTTATGCAACCAAAATTACATGCACGTGCAACTCGATCATTTCAAATTTCAAAACTATTGACAGAAAATGTATTCAACGCAAGAAAGTATTTAAAAAGGGCACTTTCACAAATGAGTTACTATTTCGGGATTAACAGTTGATGATTCCTGTTTGAACGGGATTGATGGGATTGGTTTCTCAGGATAATTCTTGTATTGAATACATTTTCTGTCAACAGCTTCGACATTTGAAATGATCGAGTTGCACGCGCATGCATTTTTGGTTGCATAACAATTGCAATTTAGCAATGCTGTTGTTTTAAAACTGAACATAGCCTATGTTTAAAGATACAAAAAAAAACGCGCGGTATGTAGTACTTGTATGTTGTATACTTGTATCATTGTATATTATATACTTGTATATTGTATTCTGTATACTTGTATATTGTATTCTGTATACTTGTATATTGTATATTAGTAGTTACTTTGTGGAACATCGTATTGAATTAAATAAAACGACAATATTTTGTTATTTCCACTTACACTAATTATTTTAGAAAAAAATAGTATCTGCAGTGACTGCATCAAACTTTATGCATAAACATTTCAATAATGACTTGTCAATTGCAGTTACTGTTTTTTCTAAGATAAATGTGTAAGTAAAGTAGTTTTGTTTAATTTAATGTAGTGCTTGTTTCCGTTTCCCTTTCCCACATGTTCTTTTACTTACTGTAGTTAAATTGAATGCCAATAATTGTGGTGCACACCTCGAGGAGTCTCCATAGGTTCCTGCATCCAAAACCCATAATCTTCCACATTTGTCAATCTGTATTTCATAAAAAATATTTATAACTCTGAAGGCTAATTCAGGCTTCAAGGCTTTCGAAATTTGCAACAGCGTTTAATGCGAATTGAAAATGCCCATAGCCATAGCATTGTAAGGACGTAGCATTGCGTCGTGTAACAAGTCTATGAATCTGCCTTAACGCTGCTATTAAATAAGTAAAACTCGTTTCACAATTTACTTTTTCATCTGGTATAAGTTCTATGAATCCGGTTGCAATAATAATGTATTGGGTCTAACATAACTTACCTTGATTCTAAAAACCGAAACAAGTCTATTCTTCTTACACTTTTGCGGGTCTCTTTGCCAATCCCATGCAGGGTATGGTGTCATCTTGGTATTGTCTTTGGTAACATATCCCAGGGTCACTGGGCTTCCAACTTTCAACCTTGGAATGGTTAAAAATATTCTTGAACCTTAAATATAAAAACATAAAGACCAAATTGGTTTGTTTTTAAATTATAAAATATACTCTTTATGTCAATGTCCACGTCAACTGGTCCTGGGACTGTAGGTACGTAATATCCACTCGCGATGTCATCTTGCCTTTGTTTCTCATTACCGTATGCAAAATCTAGAAGCTTCCAATGAAAGATAGTTTTAACTTCTACTAATCCAATAGTAGACCAAGATGTACATAGCACCAATGCCAGAATGATCTGAACTGAAATGTGATATTGATACATTATCTAGGATGTAACTGAATTTTGTAGCCAAACTTAACGAACTTGACGTAAGCAACACAACTGTAAAATTAGTTCCTGTAGACATGTCTTCAAAAATTTTTATTTAAAAGGTTACATGCTATTATATAAGTATCAATTGTGCTCAGCTCGAATTAGATATTGTTTTTTTTGTTACGTATATAAAGTCATCAAAAAAGTTTTAAGTTACACGATAATTATATAAGTATCAATTGTGCTGAGCTCGAATTAGATATCGTTTTTTTTGTTACTTATAGACAGTCATTAAAAAAAGTCTTACGTTACACGCTAATTATATAGGGTGATTCATTGGAAATTGCACATACTGTAATGGTAGAGTGGCACACCGAGGTGATTCTAAATAAACTATATTTTATGGCTCTGTCGTTCTTTAGAACTAATGTACAGGGTGATTCATTAATATTGCCTATTTTTTCAATTAATCATAACTTACGAACCACCATATAAATTTATGTAATATTTGGTACGTATGATCTGTGTCCACTATACTGACGATTAACATAATAAATGAAAAACATTTTCTAGGTCCGGTCTTAAAAATATGAATAAGTAAGTTTCGATTCGAAACAACACTCTGTATATCAATATATTAAAATTTTGTTTGCATGTTTGGAAAAAACAGAAAAAGTTAATTAACACTGAATGTATTTGGTACTTCCGCATACAACTTTGTTACATATTAACTTGAGTCAAATCTAGATGTTTCGATAATAAGGTGCCACATAATAAAAAAAAAATCCATTCATAAATGATCATTTTCCAGCTCTAATCAATAAAATCATCAACTATTTCACATTCTCTTAATTTCTGGATCCTAACCTTAACGTACAACGAGAGGACAGGTCCGTATTTGGGACAAAATATTATTATCAATGACTAACTTTCAAACGCCCTGTATGAATAAAAAAAAGATAATAACATTTGTTCATGTTTTGCCATCTTATTATTAAAACATCTAGATTTGACTCAAGTAAATAAGTAACAAAGTTGTATGCGGAAGTACCAGATACATTCAGTGTTACTTATTTTTTTCTGCTCTTACCAAATATGCAAACAAAATTTAAAATATTGATATACAGGGTGTTGTTTCGAGTCGAAAGCTACTTATTAATGTTTTTAAAGCCGGACCCACAATAAGATTTTTATTTATAATGTTAATCGACACTACCGTGGATAAAGAACATAAGTATTAAATGTTACAAAAATGTATAGGGTGGTTCGCAAGTTATGATTAATTAAAAAAATGGGCAAGATTAATTAATCACCCTGTATATTGGTTATAAAAAACGATAGACTCACAAAATATAGTTAATTTAGAATCTCCTCGATGTGCCACATTTCCCAATGAATCACCATGTTTAAATATCAAATGTGCTGAGTTCGAATTAGATATTGTTTTTTTTTTGTTACTTATAGATAGTCATCAATAGAGTTTTACGTTTTCAAAATGCTCAAGTTATAAAAAAAAAAATCTGACACATGCAGCTTTACTGTATGCGCATTTCCCAATGAATCACCCTGTATAAGTATCAAATGTGCTGTGCTCGAATTAATTTTTTTTTTTTTGTTACTTATAGACAGTCATCAATAAAATGTTCCTTTATAATATGCTCAAGTTATGAAAAAAAAAATTCTGACATGCAGTTTTCTCACAGTTTTGTTACACATGCCACTTTCATAAAGACTGGCCAAGCATTTCATTTACACCCTGTATATTTAATACATATTTAAACAAATGAACTGAAAACATATTCAACGTGCGTCATAAGATAAGAAAGCTATGCAAAATTTCATTGTTCTGTTTATTTTTTATATAATTCAAAAATCTTAATAGGTTTTTCGGTTTCAAATATATTTTTGATATTAATTATAATTATTTTTAAATTTTTACATAACATTTCATGAAATGAGGCAATTCACAGCTTATTGCTTTCTTAGTCAACTCACTCTCAAATAAGTTAAATGTTCAACAGATTTTCGATTTATTGTGTGTCCTGAAAAAAAAAATCATAGATGAGTCCTTTTCGAAATTTGCAATGAAATTATACAGTACGTTTCAAATTAATCCACCCAATTCGCTATTTCCATTACCAGATGGCAATTATCTTTCTGTAGAAAAAAGTAACAAACTGAACTCTGGCAACTGCGTAAATTTTTAATTATTTCAAAGGTGGCAGCTGTTACTGTCAGTTTGAAACAATTTCATATATTTGCTAATTATGCCTTGAATTAATTTACATAAACGAGTTTTAATTGTGAAATGGTTGCATCAATTCCAAGTAATATACATATAATTCCAAGTAATTCCAAGTAATTCCAAATAATAAATTCCCAGTAATTAATTCTTGAATTAATTTACCTGAACGAGTTTCAATTGTGAAGTGGTTGCATCAATTCCAAGTAATATACACTGGCGAGCAAAAAATAGAGGTCACTTTAAAATTATGACTTATTTTTGAATTTTTTTTTGTTTTAACTTTACGATTGCAAATTGTGAACAATTGTACTGTATTTTGCACATTAAATTTTAAAAAAAGCAATGTTGAATCGTAAAGCATATTTTTTGTTTTTATTACCTATTTTGGAAATATCACAAATTTACAGTTCAGACGAAGTTCGAATTTTTGTTTCTAGGACTAATATAGAAAATAAATAATAAAAAAAACGTATCACTAATCACGAGTATTACCCCCTCTTGCATTACTGATTGAAGTCGACAAGGAAGTCTTTGAATTAAATTAAAGATCACATTTTGGTAGATATTATTCCATTCCTGCAATTTTATAGAATACATTTGTCAGAAAATGTATTATTAAACGCCTACTTTGGTTTACAATTTGCACACATAAAGTAAAAACAAACAAAAATCCAAAAATAAGTCATAATTTTTAAGTGACCTCTATTTTTTGCTCGCCAGTGTATAATTCCAAATAATTCCAATTAATTCCAAATAATAAATTCCAAGTAATAATAAATAAAGTACAGATTTATTAAAAATCT
Source organism: Othius punctulatus (assembly GCA_951805005.1). Lineage (NCBI taxonomy): Eukaryota > Metazoa > Arthropoda > Insecta > Coleoptera > Staphylinidae > Othius > Othius punctulatus. The sequence continues at coordinate 17,976,335 of OX638144.1, forward strand.
TGAAACTTAACTGATGACATTGACAGTAATGATATGACAACCGATCGGTATAACAGATACCTTTTCTAAATTTTGGCTTAGTTGCCAGATTTACTTATTTTTATTTTACCCCAAATAAGCGTCATCTGGTGGATGAAAATGGCAATTTGAGTGGTAGATTTTGAAACACCATGTATAATTACTTCTAAATCAGAGATACTTCTAAATCCTTTTTATAACGTCCTCAGAATGTTCCACGATTAAACTTAAGTACAAAACAACTACTTACGACTACTACCTAACAGTGGTGACGAACCCGGGACTTTTAGGCTGACAAAATAGTTGCAGTGGCAATATCATAATTGTATATGATTTTTTCTTTCTTACAATTATTTAATAACTTACGCTTTATGTTCATGTTCACTCTTCTTGTCGACGCTCACTTCTGGCATTTAACCTTCTGCATGTGCAGTTTTATACACTGCTTTATTTGTAAAAACAAAAAAATGTTAAGCACTTCATTCCTTAATATGTACCTACAAAAATGTGGCATTTTACATATAGAAATACCCATAGCTATGTAAAACAATATTTATCTATTTCTTCATTCCAGTCATATTTCCTATATCATTTTGAATTTTTCCTTCAGTTATTTTAGATTGCTAGTTGCCTAACCAAGTCAAAATAATTGAAATTCGTTGAAGACTGATTATTTTTATAATTTATTTTATTTACCAGATGTTATGGCATTTTAAAAATACTATTTGTATTTCGTCAGTTACAAGGTTCTATGTGAAAATTTATAGGTTTGTGAATAAGGACTTTAAATATGTTTGTTATTACAGACAATGATGTATTCTGCACTGTAATTAGTTTTTTTTTATATCACAAGTTCTTAATATTCCGATTTTAACCTTCCAACAAGCTCAAATGTCCTGCCTTGAAAACTTATGGTCCTGTAAAGTTGTACACCTAAAAATTGAAAAAAAAAATTACATGAAACCTTATTACACCAAGCCGATGATTTGTCAAAACTTTAACGTATTTTATATCTAAATATTCCGCTCCTAAAGATTCATTTAGGTACAATACGAGATAAAATTGCTATTTTTATCTTCTTGGTAAGAGAAATTGGAGCCATTTTGCAAAACGTCCTTTTGAAGTCAAACTTTTGGAATTTAGATTTCTTATCTTTGGAATGAAAAAAAGATACGTATACATTCATTTAAACAAATATGTTGATGTGAAATTCGCAACTTTTTTTTTGTAAATTAACCAACTATGTAACTTTTACGGTTTCCGAGATGCTGTTGATCCTTATTTTGGACAGATATTGATTTAGAAAATTATTCTTCCTTAATTCTTCATTGGGTTTTTGATATTTTATTTATTTACATTTGCGACCGGTTCAGGGAATCGTCTTCAGGCGTAAAAATTGTCAGATGCTAGTTAAGAACATTGTTTTTACAATAAAATTATTGTGAATTGTTAAATTGGCCTTGTTTAAGTGTTTCTTATGTTGGTGTCGAATTGAATTGGCGTTTATATATTATCTATCTTCTTATCGACATTCACGTGTAGGTATTTAACCTTCTGCATGCGCATTTTATACATCGACTTACACTTTTGTTAACAAAAAATGTTAGGTACTTCATTCCTTATTAAGTGCCCACAAAAATGTGCCAATTTATTTATCAAAATAGTTATTTTTGTGCTTATAGTTATTTCTTCATTTAGGTCATATTTCTCTTATCGTATTTAAGTTTATCACAACTTATTTTTATGGCTGCATGCCTAACTAAATATTTCTCCGCAAAAGAATATTTATTGTTATTTATACATTTAGAATTAGATCATATTTTTGTTATCGTATTTAAATTTAAATTTTTCATTTTTTCACAACTTATTTTTAAGGCTAGTTGCCCAAGTACACATTTCTGTGCAATACAAACCTTATTGTTATTTCTTGACTTAGACCATATTTCCCTTAATCGTTTTTAAGTTTTTCACAACTTATTTTTAACGCTGGTTTCCTAACTAAATGTATATCTGCAATACAATACTTACTGTTATTTCTTCATTTAGAATTTAGATGATATTTCTCTTATCGTTTTTGATTTTAATTTTTTCACAACTTATTGTTAAGGCTAGTTGCCTAAATAAACATTTCTGTGCAATACAATCCTTATTGTTATTTCTGGATTTAGACCATATTTCCCTTATCGTTTTTAAGTTTTTCACAACTTATTTTTTAAGCTGGTTGCCTAACTAAACATTTCTCTGCAATACAATACTTATTGTTATTTCTTCGTTTGGAATTTAGATCATGTTTCTCTTATCGTTTTTAATTTTAATTTTTAATATTTTCACTACTTATTTTTATGGCTAGTTGCCTAACTAAACATTTCTGTGCAATACAATACTTATTGTTATTTCTTCATTTAGACCATAATTCCCTTATCATTTTTAATTTTTTTACAACTTCTTGAATGTCCTTGAGAACTGACCATTGGGATAATTTATTGAACTTTATTGATTGATGGATATTTAGTGATGGAATTTTTGAAATACAAGGTAATTGTAAAAACCTTCAACTGCAAATATTCTACTCATAGAGGTATGTTACAGGTACAATAAGAGATTACATTCCTATTATCTTCTTGATAAGAGAAGAATCCAAGAATAATCCTAGAGAAATTGGAACAATTTTTCAAAACGTCGCAAAATTATTAAAAAAATTTTTTAGAAATTTAAAAATATATACAATGTATTCTATAAAACGCGCCAAGACTATATTTATAGTTTAGAGTTATCAGTCCATAATTTCTAACTCGGTTATTATTGAAATTTCAAATGCCCGGTTGCATCAACAATGTTTTAACTCGGGTTATGTAACCCTGAGTTATATTTAGTTCTGTTTCGACTCAGTAGTATCAAAATTTAATTTGATGATGTGAAGTAACGTATAGCAACAAAACCCCTCAGGTTAAATAAAACGGATCACTTGTGAATGAATCAAGTTCGTATAACTCGCTTTTGTGTTTAATTTCTGATCTAGTGTAAGTCATTTTTGAGGTTAACCGCGAGTTAAATTGGTAACCCCGAGTTAATATTTAATGCGCGTTGATGCAACCAGGCAAAAGTCAGTTAAATCAGCAAACAAGTAGTAATTTTTTCCGTTAATTTAGGCGGTAAAATTATAAGTGTAATTTAGAACAGTAAGACAGAAAAACAATAGAACTTTTCAGATTTTTCACAATACCTCAAAAACCTAATGTTCAATTATTTTTCTGATTTCAACATCATAATTAGCAGAAAATATACTACTTGGTTGCTAATTTAACAAACTTCGTAACTTCAATATTAAGAGAATTAGCAATGATTGACGAATAACCCCCTGTATATACAGGGAGTTTCAAAAGTAACGGATAAATTCAATAGAATCGTTTGCTCGAATAGTGACACTTTTACTTGAATATATTTCGGTACATATCTCTATTATTTATCATCCGATTTTCAAAAACTTTTTTTTATTGTATTAAACATACAAAAACCTATAATATGAGGTATCAATCAGATACCTTAATCACTATCAACCTTAATCAAGTCAGAAAGGGTACTTTGCTATTTGAATTTTTAAAGTTGAGGCTTGAGAAGTCGGCGATTGAAAATTTCGTCTCAACTCTTCAGTCACGATGTTTTTGCGTTTTTGCGAAGAAATTATTTAATGAAACAGGTAAAAATCTTTTTCAAGCTAAGTACATTAATTTATCATAACGGAATCGAGGCAAAGTTCCACGAACTCAAATCCATAAAAAAGGATATTAATCCTACTTAAAAAAAAATCAAGAATAAATATCGGCACCTAAAAATATTATTATTATGATTAGATATTCATAGAATTTTGGAAATAACAGTTATTGTTATTGTAGTAACAGTTATTTCAGTTACATTCCAATTCAGTAACTGAAATAACTGTTACTACAATAACAATAACTGTTATTTCCAAAATGGAAAATGCTCCAATGGAACTTGTCAATTGTTTTTTGGTTAAGTTGTTTTCAATTTGAGGTTATATTTTTTAAATAACATTGTTGCAAGATGTAAAGTTTAAATTATATTAGTATAATTTTTGGCATTTTGATTAATATTTTGACAGAAGTGAAAATTATTTCTGGGTTCGAATATGCAGTAATAAAAAATATATAATGATATCTTTAAAATCTAGTAGTGAAAAAAAAAACAGTTTGTCCAACATGACAAAAAGAAAACCCAGCCATAATGGTCGTGAATGTATTCGTGTATTAGTTGATTGATTTAGTCTACTAAACTTGAAACGTATGCATGACAAATAAAAAATAAAAAATGACCTACCCGAGCATTTTTTTCAAATATTTTTGTCAACGATTTTATTGAATTTATCCGTTACTTTTAAAATTCCATATTACAGTTATTATTATTGTACTAACAGTTATTTCAGTTACTGAATTGGAATGCCCCAATAGAACTTGTCAATTTTTTTATTTAGGTGAAGTTGTTTTCAATTTGAGGTTATATTTTTTAAATAACATTGTTGCCAGATGTAAAGTTTAAATTATAATAGTATAATTTTTGGCATTTTGATTAATATTTTGACAGAAGTGAAAATTATTTCTAGGTTCGCGGTATATGCAGTACAAAAAAATTTATAATGATATCTTTAAAATCCAGTAGTGAAAAAAATCAATTTGTCCAACATGGCAAAAAGAAAACCCAGCCAAAAAGGTCGTGCATGTAATATGCATGACAATTAAAAAATAAAAATCGACCTACCCGAGCATTTTTTTCAAATATTTTTGTCAACGATTTTATTGAATTTATCCGTCACTTTTGAAATTCCATTTTACAGTTATTGTTATTGTAGTAACAGTTATTTCAGTTACTGAATTGGAATGCCCCAATGGAACTAGTCAATTTTTTTATTTAGGTGAAGTTGTTTTCAATTTGAGGTTATATTTTTTAAATAACATTGTTGCCAGATGTAAAGTTTAAATTATAATAGTATAATTTTTGGCATTTTCATTAATATTTTGATAGAAGTGAACATTATTTCTTCGAGTCTTCTTTAGTTGGAATATGCAGTAATAAAAACATATAATGATATCTTTTAAAGCTAGTAGTGAAAAAAATCAGTTTGTCCAATATTACAAAAAGAAAACCCAGCCAAAAAGGTCGTGAATGTAATATTCATGACAATTTAAAAATAAAAATCGACCTACCCGAGCATGTTTTTCAAATATTTTTGTCAACGATTTTATTAAATTTATCCGTTACTTTTGAAATTCCATATTACAGTTATTGTTGTTGTAGTAACAGTTATTTCAGTTACTGAATTGGAATGCCCCAATGGAACTTGTCAATTTTTTTTGACAACGATGTTTTTGCGTCAGGGAAGTCTATGAATATCTAGTCATTTTGTTGGTAGTGTTTCGGAAATAACAGTTATTGTTATTGTAGTAACAGTTATTTCAGTAACATTCCAATTCAGTAACTGAAATAACTGTTACTACAATAACAATAACTGTTATTTCCAAAATGGAAAATGCTCCAATGGAACTTGTCAATTGTTTTTTGGTTAAGTTGTTTTCAATTTGAGGTTATATTTTTTAAATAACATTGTTGCCAGAAGTAAAGTTTAAATTATATTAGTATAATTTTTGGCATTTTGATTAATATTTTGACAGAAGTGAAAATTATTTCTGGGTTCGAATATGCAGTAATAAAAAATATATAATGATATCTTTAAAAGCTAGTAGTGAAAAAAAAACAGTATGTCCAACAATATAAAAAGAAAACCCAGCCAAAAAGGTCGTGAATGTATTCGTGTATTAGTTGATTGATTTAATCTACTAAACTTTAAACGTATGCATGTAAAATAAAAAATAAAAATCGACCTATCCGAGCATTTTTTTCTAATATTTTTGTCGACGATTTTATTGAATTTATCCGTTACTTTTGAAATTCCATATACTTACATCTACAAATATATTCGAAATTGGGGGAAGCCAAAAATTTAATAATATACAGGGTGTTCTATTAAAAAACAGAAGTTGATGTTCACTTCCGGTAGAAATGGAGGTGATGTAAAGTTGAATTTACCCGAGCATTGTTTTCAAATATTTTTGTCAACGATTTTATTGAATTTATCCGTTACTTTTGAAATTCCATATACTTACATCTAGAAATATTTTCGAAATTGGGGGAAGCCAAAAATGTAATGATATACTGGGTGTTCTGTTTAAAAACAAAAGTTGATGTTCACTTCGGGTAGAGCTGGAGGTGATGTAAAGTTGAAAGTAGTTTACTTGAGCAGCTCGGAATTGGCTATGTTTAGATGATTTAACTTAAATGCTAATTTTATTGGGAACCCCTAAGGTTTAACGCACGGTTTGCGTGAGACGCCCTGTATACATACAGGGTGTTTCAAAACACGCTACGCACTTTCCCACTAAGCTGAGTAGAAGATGAGAAACATCTTCATTTCAGAGAAATTACAAACTAATTGACAACACTGTATTTTGACTAAAGTCAAAGATGACTAAATTACACAAAAGTTACAACTTAGTGGTCAATAATATTCTGTTGAAAACAACAGAAAAATCCGCTTACTTCAGGAGATATTCGAAAAATCCGAAATTTTGCGATTTCGTTTTTATTTTTATCTGAAGTTATTTGAAAAGGTATAAAAAACAAAAGACACTTTCGTATTGCCACTTTATTTCCTATACAAGAAACTTGAAAGTAGTTTACTTGAGCAGCTCGGAATTGGCTATGTTTGGATGATTTAATTTAAATGCTAATTTTATTGGGAACCCCTAAGTTTTAACGCACGGTTTGCGTGAGACGCCCTGTATACATACAGGGTGTTTCAAAACACGCTACGCACTTTCCCACTAAGCTGAGTAGAAGGTGAGAAACAACTTCATTTCAGGGAAATTACAAACTAATGGATAACACTGTATTTTGACTGAGGTCAAAAGTGACTAAATTACAAAAAAGTTACAACTTACTGGTCAATAATATTCTGTTCAAAAAAACAGAAAATTCCCCTTACTTCAGGATATATTTGAAAAATCCGAAATTTTGTGATTTCGTTTTTATTTTTATCTGAAATTATTTTAAAAGGCATAAAAAATAAAAGACACTTTCTTATTGCCACTTTATTTCCTATACAAGAAACGTGAAAGTAGTTGACTTTAGCAGCTCGGAATTATCTATGTTTGGATGATTTAATTTAAAAGCTAAAAATTTAAAACCCCTAAAGTTTTAACGCCCGGTTTGCGTGAGACGCCCTTTATACATACAGGGTGTTTCAAAACACGCTACGCACTTTCCCACTAAGTTGAGTAAAAGGTGAAAAACATCTTCATTTCAGGGAAATTACAAACTAATGGATACCACTGTATTTTGACTGAGGTCAAAGGTGACTAATTTATAAAAAAGTAACAACTTAGTGGTCAATAATATTCTGTTGAAAAAAAAACCAGAAAATTCCGCTTACTTCAGGAGATATTCGAAAATTTCGAAATTTTGCGATTTCATTTTTATTTTTATCTGAAGTTATGTGAAAAGGTATAAAAAACAAAAGGCACTTTCTTATTGCTACAAGAAAACTTTTATAAATTATCTGTACAACGTTTAGTTTCGAAGAAACCATCATCAACTTAATTCTTTTATTATGGGCTATGGGCCATGGGCCATGGGTTATGGGCCATGGGTTATGGGCCATGAGCCAAGGGCCAAAATTATGGCCCAGAAAAAGTCCACCCTGAATTTGATAGCATTCCATATTATGACTTCAACTATTTATATCACAGTATGCTTTCTCATGTTTTTGCTCAGAAAAAGGAAAATATCTTGGACACTCGCTATATGTTTATATAATTTTATGTATTTATTATTTATTCATTATTTATAATCATTAAGATTGTTTCTACCTTAACTATGTGGTAGTCTATAATATATACAGCGTGGTCACTTTTACGACGCCCACCATCAGGATCTATTAAATGGAAGAATATACAAATTTGGCTAAATGGGAGAAAAGTTTCTTATTTTCATATCTTTTAATATTCTGAAAAGAAATCCGGCATATCTTGCACAGTTCCTGAAATATCGCTAGAAAACCGAAAAAGTGCACTTTCGTTATTTTTTATAACTTTTCTACTTTTGAAGAATATTTTACGAAACTTGACGCTCTTTTTCTTTTATTTTTTCTTTTCATTTTTCGACGTGAGCTTTCTGATGATAGTGCCAAACATTTGCTGCGCCAACTAGATGCCCAAATTTTCATAGTCAACTTTTGATTTTTTTATCGCCGCAAGAGCGAAAATTTCCGATTTCAACCATGTATAACACATAGGTAATCTGACATTATTTACCACCAAAAATCTAAAATTTAAAAATGTTGCAATTATCAAACTGCTGTGGACTGCTCTAAAAATCAAGTTGCAATGGAAAATAACAAATTACCATTTTAACATTTCTTCATACAAAAACATTATGACAGGACATTACACATTTATGAATGGAAAAAGAAAGTGCAGTTTTTTCGGTTTTTCAGCGATATTTCAGGAACTGTGCAAGATATCTCGGATTTCTGTTCAGAATTTTAAAAGGCATGAAAACAAGAAACTTTTCTCCCATTTGACCAACTCTGTACATATTTCCGTTTAATAGATCCTATTAGTGGGCGTCGTAAAAGTAACCACCCTGTATGTACAGTATGTCCCCGGATTGAGTTTACAAGAGGGATTTAAAAAAAATCTTTTAGTAAAAATGTTATAGGAATTAAAATTTCTGCTTGGTCTGAAACTACCATTTCAGTTATTAAAACATTGATGTATTTATACAGGGTGTTGGCAAATTAAAAAAAAAAACTAATTTTGACCATTAAGAAAAATAACATCATTTAAACAATCCCCCATCATTTTCTTCGCACAGTTCAAACCTGGTGTGAAATTCCTGAAAACTGTTTTGTACTTCTTCAATAGTTATCGATGCAAATGCCTCTCGTAGGCGATTTTTTAAATTTTCAGTATTATTTTCTGCATTTGGGGGATTTGTTTGATTTTATATAATGTTGTTAGATGTAATTTTAAATTCTTTTTGAAAATAGTAAATAAAATAAGTGTCAAAATAATATTTAAACATTTTATTTTGCCAACACCCTGTATAAATTTATCAAAGTTAGAACAACTGCACTGTTAGGGCCGGTTCTATAATATCACAGAAAAGTCTCCTTTATGTAAAGCTTACTTAATAGAAAAGTCGACTTCAAAGTCTGCTTCTGTTCCATATGATAAAAGACACTTTTACGTAAAGTGACGTTTAAAATCAATTATGGAACACGTTACAGTACTTAAAGGCGCCTTTTCGGTTTAAAGGAAACTTTAGTACCATTGTGGAACCGGGCGTTAGTTTCAGGCCTAGTAGGAATTATAATTAATACATCTTTACTTAAAAGTAAAAATTAAATACATTCCTTTACATTGTATTTGTAGATGTATATTCATAATTAATTATTACATTATTATGTTTTAAACACTTCATTTTTCTTTAAAATTCACTATAAGTTTCGATTTTTTAAGGTCATTTTCAATTGAAATCTTGATATAATAATAATTAATTATGAATATAATTATTTATAAATATTATTTATTTCTCTTAACTAGCAAAGTTCCCAGTGCATGCACCACATCCCGCTTTGTAATTAGGATCGCTTTCATCAGCATTACTGCACACATTGGATATGTCTTTCATAGGAATTCTATGTATCCTAAAGTTGACTTCGTCAGGATTAATCCTTCTAGTATAAACTTTCTGCATTCGCGAGGCAACAATATACAAATACGATTTTCCTGACTCATCAGTGCTGATCTGAAAATAAAATTAGTAGTTTTAACGAATTTATAATATTAAAAAAATATCGACCTTCACTGCACTCACAAACTGCATCGTAGTGGAATTTTGGTATATCTGCTTGATAAAGCTGCCATATTCCTTACTTTTGGTATTCCAGCAATTCACAGAGGACTGTCCGATTAGTCCGAAGTATGATATTCCGTTTCTATCTACATCCTGAGATGCTACCTGACTAGGCCTAAACGTTCTGTATGTCTGCAGAAATGCAAATGATTAATTTGTAATTCTTTATGGTATTAATTTATTTTCATCATTTCATGTACAGTCATGCTCACATAAATCTAGTACAAATATATTGATATTACATATTGACATATAAAATTGCTATTCTAACCTAGTTTTTTGTACTAGATTTATGTGAGCATGACTGAACGTGCCGAAATAGTCTTAAATAAGTAATAAGATGTAATAGCTAGATAGATAGAATAGATAGATAGATAGATAAATAAATAGAATAGATAGATAGATGGTAGATGTAAATGACCTGCTCAAAATATAGATATGGGTAAAAATACATGTTATTGCAATAATATTTGTCAAAATTGCAACATTTGAGCTGTTGAAAACCAAAGTGGTGAATGCCATTTTGTTAAATTCAGATAAGACCAGAAATATCCTGTAAGTCTAGAATATTTTTAGACTAATATGTATTTTAAAAAAAGAACTTATACCACCTTGGTATTCAACAGCTCATTACCAGATCAGTCCAGAAATATCCTTTAAGTCTAGAATATTTTTAGACTTATATGAATTTTAATAAAATGAACTTATGCCACCTTTGTGTTCAACAGCTCATTTATTAATTTATATCGACGCTTAAATTTACCTATTCCTTTGGTGCATTTATCACAATTACTTTTTGCTTATTTGGGGCTTATTCGAAACTTGAACCCTAAACCTTACAACTATGGAGAATTGCCAAAAAGTTACAGATGATCGTGAAATAGGTTGATACGTATACTCATTATGAAATTGCAACATCCAATGCAATAACTGTGTTTGATACTTTTACTTTGTTTTTAAAATTGAATACCTTATAAATATTTGGGGATGACTGTGGGTTATCCTTAAACCTGCTCTGATTCCTTAGGTAGGAGGTATTAACAGAATGCTGCGAGGAGCCAGACAAGGACAGATAATATAAAGTTCTATCTTTACCCTCTTTATAAGGTTCCAATGTCAGGCTGTCCACCCCATCCATTAAATAGAACGAATCCTCTAAAACAGATATTCAAATTAAAAGTATGGTCAACTTAATCTTTGGCTTTGGATATTGGTCGAAAGTTATAATTGAGGAAAATTGAAACTCTTCTGCAAAAATTAACATTTATTACATTTAAATTTTTGTCAACTTTATGTTGGGAACCAATATGTGACCACATTATGGTCGACTTAATTTTGTATTTGTATATTGGTCGAAAGTTATAATTGAGGAAAATTGAAACTCTTCTGCAAAAATTAACATTTATTACATTTAAATTTTTGTCAACTTTATGTTGGGTACTAATATGTGACACTGTTCAAAATTGAAATCAAATATGTTTTTGCAACGTTGCTTAAATGTCTCCTAGGGTACAAGCAGATTATTTAACTATATTTTTTAAAACGTTGCTTTCAATTAAAATACTAATTATTATGCCATTGTCATTGATTTAGACTACTAAACATCAAACGGTATCTCCCTAGCATAAATCTGTTATTTGTCATTAATTCCTTGGAATTAGTTGGATAAGTTAACACCACCTTATTAACTGCTCTGTATCATAAGATATAATTTTAGAAATAAATACGTTTTTTGATCCACAAACCTAAACATACCTTATTACTTATTACGACAAATTAAAGAAACGTAAGGTGCAATGAACCCTTTGAACCAGCAAATAAGAAAATTGATATGTAAGCTGCAATGAACCCTTTTAACAAGCACATAAGAAACTTGAATAAACACTAAAGGAAAGAAACGAAAAAAAAGAAAAATTAATATTTCACCGGAAACATGTCTTCAGCAGAAATAGCAAGAACCAAAAAATCAACGATCACCACTAGAAAAATAAAAACAACCAAAAAAGGCAATTCGCCTCCAATTAAAATAATCCAAATTAACAATTATGCTAATTTAGGTACACATTGAGCTGAAATCAAATCAGTTTATATGCCAAGCTACAATTCTGAATAACAACCAAAATAAACTAAATGTTAGTGTGCTGACGAATATTGAAATTATGAGATGCTTGAAACTGCTTCAAACATCTGTATACGGAAAGTTACTTCTGGTATTTTAGGAAGACGAGCAGACCAGAGGCATTAAGGCAATGGTAAAAAAATTACAACCATCAACATGGGGAACGAAAGCAAATCCATACATAACTTCATCACCAAGAAAGACAAGCACGTATCCCTGCCAATACATTAGGTATTATACCAATGCTAAAATACTTAGGTATGAACGTTGATTCCAAGCTACGTTCGAATTATAACTACATTAATAAATACCCCTAAAAGTACAATTCAAAAAATGTATTGGCTCATGGGGCTAAAATCTCAGATGACGATTGCCTTAAGATACTAGTGTATAACATGATTTCTAAACTTGTTTCAGCATATGCTTGCCAGCTATGGGGCTATGCTAGTAAAACTAAAATCAACATCCTCCAAAAAATTCAAAAAACTACCAAGGAACATTGTCGATGCCCCAAACTCGAAAAGCAGATAATTTTGAAAATATCATTGAATTCAAGGTTTAAAATGAAGCTGTAAGAAGCAAAATTTAAGTGACAATTTCGAGATTCCGAGAAAATTGAGTTCAAAGTTCAAAAATTTAGAAACCATTTCTTCATGTATTATTATGTACTTGTATTACAATAATATTTTAGTTGACAAACTAATACATAATTTCTAGTAATTGCATTCATGTTTATTCACACAAAATTCCACAAGATGTATGTTAGTAAAAGGCTTCGTAATGTTAGGCTATGTAACACTAAAATCAACATCCTAAAAAAAATTCAAAAAACTACCAAGGAACATTGTCGATGCCCCAAAGTCGAAAAGCAGATAATTTTGAAAATGTTATTGATTTCAAGGTTTAAAATGAAGCTGTAAGAAGCAAAATCTAAGTGACAATTTCGAGATTCCGAGAAAATTGAGTTCAAAGTTCAAAAATTTAAAAACCATTTCTTCATGTATTATTATGTACTTGTATCACAATAATATGTTATTTAACAAACACATACATAATTTGTAGTAATTGCATTAATGTTTATTCACACAAAATTCCACAAGATGTATGTTAGTAAACGGCTATGTAATGTTAGGCTATGTAACACTAAAATCAACATCCTCCAAAAATTTCAAAAAACTACCAAGGAACATTGTCGATGCCCCAACGTTGAAAAGCAGATAATTTTGTAAATATCATTGATTTCAAGGTTTAAAATAAAGCTGTAAGAAGCAAATTTTAAATGACAATTTCGAGATTCCGAGAAAATTGAGTTCAAAGTATAAAACTTTAAAAACCATTTCTTCATGTATTGTTGTGTACTTGTTTCACAATAATATTTTATTTGACAAACCAATACATAATTTCTAGTAATTGCATTAATGTTTATTCACACAAAATTCCACAAGATGTATGTTAGTAAAAGACTATGTAATGTTAGGCTATGTAACACTAAAATCAAAATCCTCCAAAAATTTCAAAAAACTACCAAGGAACATTGTTGATGCCCCAAAGTTGAAAAGCAGATAATTTTGAAAATATCATTGATTTCAAGGTTTAAAATGAAGTTGTAAGAAGCAAAATTTAAGTGACAATTTCGACATTGCGAGAAAATTGAGTTCAAAGTTCACAAATTTAAAACCCATTTCTTCTTGTATTATTATGTACTTGTATCACAATAATATTTTATTTGACAAACTAATACAAAATTTCTAGTAATTGCATTAATGTATAGTCACACAAAATTGTACAAGATGCCAAATAAACCATAACCTCTAACATAATATAGTCAAAAATGTAAAACAATATAAAAAATCCCACTAATGTTTCTTGGTAATTTGTGAAATTCTGAAAATATCTTCTTCTTTAATATGCAGAATTGGGAATTAAATAATTTGTATAAACACAAATAATCTGATAGGTTTTTATCATAGTCAGAAATGTAAAAAAATATAATAAATCTCACTAATGTTTCTTGATAATTTGTGAAATTCTGAAAATATCTTCTTCTTCAATATGCAGAATTGGGAATTAAATTATTTGTATAAACAAAAAAAATCAGGTAGGTTTTCACCATGGTCAAACATGTAAAAACATATAAAAACTCCCACTAATGTTTCTTGGTAATTTGTGAAATTCTGAAAATGTCTTCTTCTTCAATATGCAGAATTGAGAATTAAATTATTTGTATACATACAGAGCGTTCAAGAAAGTGGTGTCAACTTTTATCATTAATAGAAATAATAAGTAATTAATTTTATTAAATTTGATAAATTTTCAGATATACAAGGTGTGAGACAACGCCGTGTCATAAATTTAAGAGGCTGTTAGAAAGGCATAATTAAATGAAAATGTAATTTTTTTTATAAATCGATTTTGTTTCCAAAGGACCTTAAGGTATTACTTAGCATATCAGTTTACTTATTGACATTTCTACTAGAGCAGACTTGAAAATCTGATATTTTGCGACGATTCGACCACTATCAATAAACATATTCACAAGTAATTACAATCATCTGAGTAAATACGGTGTCGTAGAAACAGGGGTTCTTCTATGGTTATTGCTACATAAAAACTTTGAGGTTAGGATTTTTTTAAATCATATACCATGTTTCGGTGAATTAGCTCTACTGTCATAAACAAATATACATCTTGTATAATATACTAGATGTAGATATATAGATGTATACTACATAGTATACATGTTAAACTGCGAAAAAATGAACCGTTTCTGAGATATTCGAGGTTAAACTAGTCAGTTGAGATATTCGAGATTAAAAGGACCTTAAGGTGTTACTTAGAATATCAGCTTACTTATTAACATTTATACTAGAGCAGACTTGAAAATCTGATATTTTGCGACGATTCAACCACTATCAATAAACATATTCACAAATAATTACAATCATCTGAGTAAATACAGTGTCGTAGAAACAGGGGTTCTTCTATGATTATTGCTACATAAAAACTTTGAGGTTAGAATTTTTTTAAATCATATACCATTTTTCGGTGAATTAACCGAAGTCATACTCTATTGTCATACAAAAGGTATACATCTTGAACTGCGAAAAAATGAAACGTTTCCGAGATATTCGAGATTAAACTAGGCTGTTGAGATATGCGAGATTAAAAGGATCTAAAGTGTTACTTAGCAAATCAGTTTACTTATTAACATTTCTACTAGAGCAGACTTGAAAATCTGATATTTTGCGACGATTCAATCACAATCAATACACATATTCACAAATAATTACAATCATCTGAGTAAATACAGTGCCGTAGGTACAGGGGTTCTTCTATGGTTCTTCTACATAAAAACTTTGAGGTTAGGATTTTTTTAAATCATATGTAATTTTTCAGTGAATTTGCTCTATTGTCATAAAAATGGTATACATCTTGAACTGCGAAAAAACGAAGCGTTTCTGAGATATTCGAGGTTAAACTAGGTAGTTGAGATATTCGCAGTTAAAAGGACCTTGAGTTGTTACTTAGCAAATCAGTTTACTTATTAACATTTCTACTAGAGCAGACTTGAAAATCTGATATTTTGCGACGATTCAACCTCTATCAATACACATATTCACAAATAATTACAATCATCTGAGTAAATACAGTGCCGTAGAAACAGGGGTTCTTCTATGGTTATTGCTACATAAATACTTTGAGGTTAGGATTTTTTTAAATCATGTACCATTATTCGCCGAATTAGCTCTATTGTCATAAAAATAGTATTCATCTTAAACTCAAAAAAAGGCAGCGTTTCTGAGGTATTCGAGGTTAAACTAGGCAGAACACAAAATAATAATAAAAAAATGTTGAATCTTTCCATATACAGTGTTATTGCGGCTGCCGAATTTCATTAGTAATTGCCCAGTATCAAAAGCATATCCGTATATTCACTGTAGGTTCAATTTTCCACAGTTATTCAAAAGCAGATTTTCACATTTTACAGAAAAACACTCAAAATTCTTCTTTTCTTAACAGAGTAAAACTAAGCAATTTTTTTTCCAAAGTCAATTAATATTATTAAACAATTATGGAATGTTTCTAAGCACTTTATTATTAAATTGTAGTTTTATGACTGTATATTCACTTTTGGTGTAATTTTCTATAGTTATTCAAAAACAGATTTTTGCTTTTTACAGAATAACACTCAAAATTCTTCTTTTCTTAACAGAGTAACACGAAACAGTTTTTTTTTCTAATGTCAATTAATATTATTAAACAATGATGGAATGTTTCTAAGCACTTTATTATTAATTGTTTTTTATGACTGTATATTCACTGTTGGTGTAATTTTCCATAGGTATTCAAAAACAGATTTTTACTTTTTACAGAATAACACTCAAAATGTTTCTTTTTTTAACAGAGTAAAACTAAACAATTTTTTTCCAATGTCAATTAATATTATTAAACAATTTTTGAATGTTTCTAAGTAAGTTATTATTAAATTGTTTTTTTATGACTGTATATTCACTGTTGGTGTAATTTTCCATAGGTATTCAAAAACAGATTTTTACTTTTTACAGAATAACACTCAAAATTCTTCTTTTTTTAACAGAGTAAAACTAAACATTTTTTTTTCCAATGTCAATTAATATTATTAAACAATTATTGAATGTTTCTAAGCACGTTATTATTAAATTGTTTTTTTTATGACTGTATATTCACTGTTGGTGTAATTTTCCATAGGTATTCAAAAACAGATTTTTAATTTTTACAGAATAACACTCAAAACTCTTCTTTTCTTACTAGAGTAAAACTAAACAGTTTTTTTTCCAATGTCAATTAATATTATTAAACAATTATGGAATGTTTCTAAGCACATTATTATTAAACTGTTTTTTTTTATCACTGGGTAAATAACGCTCGTTTTGAGTTACAAAAATTATTGTATTGACATGTTTTGACACATAGTGTCTTCATTGGACAGATGAATAACAACAAGTATTTGCCAAATCTATTTCCATGTTTTGTTTTAAATTATTTCATGTGTTCTGCCTAGTTGAACCACGAATATCTCAGAAACGCTGAATTTTTTCGAGGTTCAAGAAGTATACCTTTTTTATAACAATAAAGCTAATTCACCGAAAAAAGGTATATGATTTATAAGAATCCTAAACTCAAAGGTTTTATGTAGCAATAACCAGAAGAACCCCTGTTTCTTCAGCACTGTGTTTACTCAGATGATTGTAATTATTTGTGAATGAATATATGTATTGAATGTGGTGACTCGTTACAAAATATCAGATTTTCAAGTCTACTCTAGTAAAAATATTAATAAGAAAACTGGTTTGCTAAGTAACACTTAAAGGTTCTATATTTTAGAAACAAAAGCGATTAGAAAAGTAAATAATTTACATTTAAATTTAATGTTGCCTTTCTTTTCATGTTCCTATACTCTATTTAAAAACTAGGAGGAGTGATTCAAATTTGGCGCGCTAGTGCCTACACCTGTGATTGGCTGAAAGCACGCCCATTTCACAAGGCACCAAATGGCCGTTTTTAACGGATATAACCTCAATTCGAAGCGTCAGCGAGTTGCAACTGTCAGTCTTATTTTCGTTCTATTCCGTGAAATTTTGCAAGTAAACAAAATCCGCTATTTTCAGAAGTTATGTTTGCCGTGTTAATAGTTAGTTTTGCATTTATTATTGTGATGCATTCTGAACCCAGTACAAGCTCAGCTAGGTTCCAATCTTGATCTTTTTAGTAGTTATATAAGTGATAATCTACAATATCAGCAATCAAAGCTGCATCATGCTCAAACTCAGTACTTTGAATACTAAGGTAACCTATAAATCCACAATATTTGATTAACATAATACTATCTTGTATCTCTAGCTGCCCACAGTACAACCTTCACGAATGGTTTAAAAAAAGTGATTTGTTTAAAATTAAACTAGTGATTATACAGATGAAATAATTTAAAGTTGCCGCCAGAAATATCTGGTGATTTTACTGGTAACTTTTTACAGTGTAAATTGGGTTTTGGGATTTACTCCTCCTAGTTATTAAATAAAGTATAGATTTATGCTACGAAGTTGTGGGACACTTTCTATAGAAGGGTTTCAATTGTTTTAATATGGGAAATTGATCAGATTACCTTTAACCGTGTACTTCGCACAAGGGATTTCTGGATACATAGTACTGTCAGTAGCCTTCCACGTCTTATCGTTTTTCATATCGTGTATTAAGATGGAGAATGTCGGACTGTCAGACATATATATGAAGGTATTATCACATGTGTCACGGATGTCTACTGAGGGAGTTGCAAGAGCTGAATAGGATTCGACTAGGTCGTTATTAAATGTAACTCTATGGATCACTTTGTTCTAAAAAAATAATAATAATAAGAATAAGTATACAATATACAGAGGTAGACTGGTTTTCATAAGTAAAAGATAATGTCGGAAAATGCATCAATTTTGTTGACATAAGAAAGTATGTCAACAACAAAAAAAGATGTCGTAAGCAATCTATTTCGAAAAAATACCATTCAGAAGAATATGGATCAAAATATACATATTTGTCTTATACAGGGTGTTAATACTAAGTTGTAACACCCGAATATGGCAGTTAGAACTCATTGAAACAAACATATTTACTTAGTTAAAATTTTTGAATTGGAGCCCAAGTTCATATTTATTGGCGTTCTTTTGTTTTTCGAAAAATCGTCATTACTCCCTTATTCTAAGGAATATTTAAAAAATACAAAAACGATCAACATGCGCTCTCGGTTCTCTAAAACATATGTATTTACAATTATTTTTTATTTTATCAAATAACAAAATGGCGACCGATAAAAAATTTCTAAGCCAGATATTTTGAAAACTAATCGATCGATTTTTGAAAATAATACATTTATAAAATTCTTGAACTATCTTATAACATTTGTCTGTTTATATAATTATGCATTTTTATACACAAATTATGCAAAATACGTACACAAATGATAAACGTGACAGAAACTTTTCAAGATGAAGCAGAAATTTCTGAAGAGTAAGATCAAAAAGTATTTAAATTTTAACGTACAAACTAGAAATCACGTGCCTCAACTTGTTTAATGGCCTAACTTAAGGTTAGCCTACTTTGTTTTAAATTTTGTTGCAGTTTGTTAAAATTTATCTTGTAATTCAATTTGAATAATCACTTTTTTGAACAGATCGAAAAAAAATGTTTCAGACAAATGTTATAATATAGTTTAAGGATTTCATAAATGTTTCATTTTCAAAAATCAATCGAGTGATTTTCAAAATATCTTGTTACGAAATTTTTCTTCGGTCGCCATTTTGTTATTTGATAAAATAGAAAATAATTGTAAATACAAATGTTTTAGAGAACCGATAGCGCATGCTGAACGTTTTTGTATTTTTTAAATATTTCTTAAAATAAGGGAGTAATGACGATTTTTCGAAAAACAAAAGAACGCCAATAACTATGAACTTGGGCTCCAATTCAAAAATTTTAACTAAGAAAAGTTGTGTGTTTTAATGAGTTCTAACTGCCATTTTCGGGTGTTACAACTTAGTATTAACACCCTGTATATACAACGATCTTTATTAAGGCTATCGACCCCAGAAGGGGTATTTCCGCCCTTGCCTTGTATTTTACTCATATTAAGGTTATTTTAACTATTCAGTAAAAAATGTGTACTGCCTTAATTTAATTTTATTTATTTGCTTTTGCGACTGGTTTCGATCAATCAATTTGTTCTGCCTGAAGATGATCAATTGATTTATCGAAACCGGTCGCAAAAGCAAATAAATAAAATAAATTAAGGAAGTGCACATTTTTTACTGAATACATTTTTGTATTTTTTCCAAATAGATTGCTTCGAAATAGAATATAAGAGTTGCGTGAGAAAACACATCAGTCTTGATTTTGTCAACACTAAAATAACATCGTAAGCAATCTATTTCGAAAAAATACCACTTAGAAGAATATGGGACAAAATATACATATTTGTATTTTTTCGAAATAGATTGCTTTCGATGTAATTTTAGTGTTGGCAAAATCAAGATGATTTGTTTTCTCACAAAATTCTTATATTCCTCCTTAATCCGTAATATTAATTCCTAAGTTATGAAAAGCAGTATATTTGGAGGGCTCATAAAAGGTTCCTATAGGTAACCCTAAATCATAAGAAGAAATTTAAAAAAAAGAGGTCACTGTGTTTTTGGCTAAAATCGATCTTCCGGAAGTAATAGTTTACTATAAACCAACTAATATATCATAAACCACCAGGTTTAAAGAATAAAGGTTTGAGTACAAAAGTTTTTTAATTTAAATTTTCAAGTTGTTCAGCTAAGCTGTATGGGCTCCAGAAATGGCACAGTCAGACTACATACAGGCAGTCAAATGGACATACATCACTTCGAAAACCATTTCAGACTCAAAAAACTGGAAATCGGACATTTGAGCAAAAATCTTCATATCGAAAATTAGCACGATTACTTTACTTTCTTTTACTAAATAAATGAAAGTGAAAAGTACTACTCATATATTGTTCAAATTGTTCGTTTTATTTTCGGTGTTGTTTTGGTGTTGAAGTTTTTTGATCTGCAAAACTTTAGCTGTAACGTGTACGTTACTTTACAGAATCACATTCGAATATCAAATGCATTTATGACATAACTGTATCTGACTTTAGAATGTGATGCTCTCAAGTAACGTACACGTTACTGCTAATGTTTCTTTGATACGCAATACACATAACTATTTTATTTAATAACTCTTTTAGGCCTTCCAAAAAATTGTTTATAATCATTTACTAAAATAATGATTATTCTTGTTAGGTATTTTGTTACTTACCGTCGTTAAATTGAACGCCAGTAATTGAGGCGAACACCTCGTCTCCTTTGCATAGTGTCCTGAGTCCAAAACCCATAATCTTCCACATTTGTCAATCTGTACGTCATCAATATCATTAATAACTCTAATGCTGCTACTAAATATGTACAACTGGATTCACTTTCTCATCTGGTATAACTCCTGTGAATCTAAGTACAATCTTCGACATGTGCGCCATAACTTACCTTGATTCTAAAAACAGAAATAAGTCTATTCGCTTTACACTTTTGTGGATCTCTATTCCATTCCCATGTAGGATACGGTGTAATCTGGGAATTTTCTTTGGTAACATATCCCAGAGTCGCAGGACTTCCGACTCGCTTCCTTGGTATGGTTACAAAAATTCTTTCACCTTAAATTACCAAAATATATCAAGCCCAAATCATTTTTAGTTATGTGTAAAATCTACTCTTTATATCAATGTCTACGTCGATTGGTGCTGGGATTTTAGGTACGTAATAGCCACTCTTGATATCATCTTCTTTTTGTTTTTCACTCTTGTATGCGAAATCTAGCAACTTCCATTGAAAGATGGTTTCAGGTTCTCCTAATCCAATAGTGGACCAAGATGTACATAGGACTAATACCAGAATTATCTGAACTGAAATATATTGATGTATTAAAATATATTGAATACATGGCCAAGAAATGAAATGAAAATATACAGGATGTGATAAAAGTCTTGAATACACTCATTCAGCTGTTTTGCGTATCAAAACAATTTTAATAGTAACGTGTTAGTAACGTGCAATGTGAATGTGAGAGGAACGAAAATAGTAAAATAGTTGATAGCACTTCTGTATTTTATTCCAAAACCATGAGAGATATCAAAATTTTTAATACAAAAGAGAAACGATACTACAGTAATGTTCAAAATGTTTTTTTTTTCATCTCACATTGATTCTTTCTTACATTTTGACAGTTGTTTTGTCTCATCATGACCTACTTCAGTGCATAGAAATGTAATTAAATGGTTACATTTGTGAAATATATTGAATATCTCAACAAGTATGGGGTTCTGACATAATATATGCCCCATCAAATTCTTCATTGTATTTTTAGATATTCGTGACGAGACAAAAATAATGCTGTCAAATTGGGTAATTAAAAAAATAGGTTTCCTTTTAAAAATAATGTAATTTACATAATATGAAGCGTTACAAAAAAATGAATGCGTCAAATTGTGGCAAATAATTAGCTATCAAACTTTTTTTTCTAAAAATAATAACAAAGGTTTCAAAGAGGTGGTTCCTTACTTATTACTCACCCTGTATACTCACATATTTTTATCAGGTTGTCACACTAACGTGAGTCATTGTAAGTTTAATATAAATTGCTTGAAATTGCACTTGCGGAGGAGATTGCAAGCCAAGCATTAGATGCAAGAGAATCCACTACTGTCAACTATATCAATTTGTATTGTATTTGTTTGATGTTTTCCTTTTTAAAATAAAAAGTTGCTATTTTTGTATGATATTGATAGCCGTCCATTTTACTTTTTCATTATGTACTAGTCCTAAATGTATCAATTGTCATTACTTTATTTTACTAGTACTATAAAGAGGTACTTTATGGCCGCAAAACTATACCATAAAGCGAACTGTATCATTCAGTCGGACATAATAGTTATTTATGTACCAAGTCAGTAAAGTGATTCTTTATCGAACGAGTCTGAGATTATGAGCCGAGCGAGCGAAGCGAGCGTGGCGAGCGAAGCGAGCGTGGCGAGTAACAGGCGAGTTCGATAAAGATACTTTACTGACGTGGTGCATACAAACTTTTATCGCCCATATTTTCTTCCATTATTTTCTATAAATAATTCGCGACAAAACTTTTACTGTTGGAGCCGTGACAGCGACAAACGATAACTGATTAATGTCAAACAGTTGTTTTGGCCATGTTGATAAATATTAGCGGCAGGTAAAATGTTTTATTTTTACAGTAAGATAAAGTGTTTGTTTACTTCCGAAAATCGCTATGGTAATGCATGGCTCTATTGACGGTGGGCGATAAAAACATTTATTTATGATTTATTGATTCATTTTTATAATTATAAGTTTAAATTTAAAGATCCAGAAACCCAAAATATAATATCAAGCATATTTAGGATTTTTCAAAATTCTGCAAAATATTAATAAAAATATCAAAAAAATATTCGTCAAATTATTATAAAATTATATGATTTATCTTTTATTTGTAAAGCGTATAATCGTTTAATATACATATCATAAAGAAAACATTTTTCGAACATCGGTCGTGATGTTATAATTAATAAAACATATAGTAATAATAGTACCTATATAAACTTTATGAAACTTCATTTAACTATGATTAATTAATAAATTTTATCATACTTAAATACAAATATACAGATAAATGTAGAAGTTATAAGTTACATGTCATTAAGCTTTCAGAAATTGGCAAAACATTTCTAATGGAAAATTTGCAAAATTTGAAATCAACATTCTTAAAAAGCGCAGAAGTCCAGTCTGGGCTATGAAATATCCAAATCCAAATATCAAAGATATTAGAATATTCAGAAACCGGGAACTTATTATCAATCAATTGTTTTAATGTCTTTCAAAATTCTACACAATATCTGTAAAAATATGACAAATTTCAAAATATTCTGCAAATTTTCATAAAATTTCACGAAACTTACAACAAATATTAAAAACTTGCCACTGATGAAACCGAAGTCAATAACTTAAAACTGCCAACTCTAAGAGGTAAGGTAATATTAAATTAACGATTTTCGCACTGTTCATAGCGTAAAGTGATACTTTTTAGCATAAGTGCGCAAAACAATTACCCATGCATAATAGCATCCACTGTGCGTAAAATATATTTTACACGCAATTAATTCATTCACTCACCAATTAAAACAAAGATGGTATTTTTCATAAAATTTTAGCTGTTTTTCATTAAATACTGTGTGTGATATATTTTCGTAAAGTCGTGTGCTTCATTGCACTCACGTTAAGCACTACTTGTATAATAAAAAAACTGTTTTATCATTCCTATGGTTATTATTAATAATATCCACTTTCATAATAAAAATTAATAACCTTTAGCAAACAAACTTGTACTTCCTTATATAAAAACATTTATTTATGATTTATTGATCCATTTTTATGATTATAAGTTTAAATTCAAAGATTCAGAAACCCGAAATATAATATCCAGCATATGTTTTATGTTTTTTCAAAATTCTGCAAAATATTTATAAAAGTATGAAAATTTTCAGAATATTCGCCAAATTATCATAAAATTATAAGATGTATTATTTTTATTTGTCAAACATATAATCGTTTAATATACTCATAATTGTATCATAAATAACTGTTTTATTATTCCTATGATTATTTGCCAATAATATCCACTTTCATGATAAAAATAAATAAGTTCAGTAAACAAACTTGTACTTTCTTATATAAAAATTTATTTATGATTAATTGATCGATTTTTATGATTATAAGTTTAAATTCAAAGATTCGAAAACCCGAAATATAATATCAAGCATGTTTTAATTTTATTCAATATTCTGCAAAATATTTATAAAAATATGAAAAGTTTCAAAATATTGGTGGTAGCCATTTTCTTCCATAAGAATAACATGGACTTCCTGTTTCGTGAGATTTACACCCCTAAAATCGAACTGGATGGCATTTTTCGGCAAAGTGAATGTATATCTAGTAGATTATGGTAATTGAAGTTGGTGAAGTGATGGTAATTGGTAATTGGAGGTAATGGTAATTGGAGTAATTGGACATTCACTTTGCCGAAAAACGATTATAGGGGTGTAAATCTCACGAAACAGGAAGTCCATGTTATTCTTATAGAAGAAAATGGCTACCACTAACATTATATCTCTACTCTTCTTAACCACATTGAGATAATTGCTAAAACGTATTCTTATCTTCGAAAAATGAGATCGCTACGATTTTTTAAAGTTGAGCTTGCTTATGCATGATATTTTGAAAAAAAAATTGAAAATAGGTAACACTGTAACATAATCCAAAACTAAATAGACAACATTGTAGAGGTTACAAAATGTCATCAGAAAACTTAAATAAATACAGGGTGTTGTATTTAAAAAAATGTTTAATTTTGCTTTTCCGCAAAATTGGGACATCCTGTATATTTGAAAATAATTTTGCAGCATGAAGATTTTTAACCTAATAACTTTTTGTACGATACATTTTTTTCTATATCTCGCGGGAAAGGCGCTAGGAAAGCCCGACGCACTGTTGCATGACCCTGTATAAAAAAAATAAGCATAATCAAATTTGGAAATGTCTTCCTCCTTTCAACCACTTCCTCAAAATGTTCTGTGGTTAAACTAAGTACAAAACACCGACTACTATATAATACCGGTTTCGAATCTGAGACTTCTAGGGTGACAGGTGCTGTGCTAATATTATTATTATTGTATATAACTCTATTGTTCCTATTGTTACAATACATATTGTTATTCTACTATTCTATTGTTACAATACATATTAAATATTACTTACTCTTCATCCCTGAGACTTCTATGGTGACAGGTGCTGTGCTAATATTATAATTATTGCATATAACTCTATTGTTACTATTGTTACGATACATATTGTTATTCTTTTATTCTATTGTTACAAGTCATATTAAATATTACTTTCTCTTCATCCCTGAGACTTCTAGGGTGACAGGTACTGTGCTAATATTATTATTATTGCATATAACTATATTGTTACTATTGTTACGATACATATTAAATATTACTTACTCTTCATCCCGGAGACTTCTAAGGTGACAGGTGCTGTGCTAATATTATTATTATTATTGCATATAACTCTATTGTTACTATTATTACAATACATATTGTTATTCTATTATTATATTGTTACAATACATGTTAAATATTACTTACTCTTCATGTTCATGGTGCTATTCTTCTTAACTGTCGCCTCTCGAATATAAATGACATTCATGCGTTTCTTTTTCTGCGTGTGCCGTTTTATACAACGATCAACACGTAATTGATAATTAAAAGTTAATTGTTTCTACCTTAAACAATACATATTGTTGTTCGTTAAATTCGACCTAGTTTCTCTTATCAATGTTATAAGTTCATTACTTATTTTAATGACTTGTTGTGCAGCTAAAGCAACATCATTAAAATTCTGTGGAAAATGAAGCATTGGAAAATTTACAGTCGTGCTCACATAAATCTAGTACAAGATGTTAGGTTACAATAGCAATTTTATATAGGAATGTCGATATGTTTGTGATAGATTTATGTTAGCATGCCTGTACCTATTTTACTGTTTGACTTAATACTCCAATTGTTGAACACATAAATTAATGCCTTGAATAAAGCAGTAAGGTTTTTATTGAAACAAATATATTAAATAAACATACGAGGGCAATCCAGATAATGACAGACGTTTTGGCCTGACGCGGCAGTTGGCGGCACTGGCGCCACCATCTTGACTATAGAATGTTTCTACGCCTAGTACGCAACCAGCCGTGATGACTAGAGCATCGTGCATATTGTACTTTTTATACAGTGGCGTTTTAAAATGAGCGCTGCAATTGAAAATGCCGCCAGTTGTGAAGTGCGTGGTCTGATAAGGTTTTTGTTGGCGAAAAATTATAAACCGATTGAAATTTATCGCCAGATTTGTAATGGCAACGAAATAATGAGTGAAAGCCGAGTGAGGCAGTGGTGCACTGACTTTAAAAATGGCCGAACCAATGTTCACGATGAGGATCGCAGTGGTAGGCCTAGTCTTGTGACTGATGAATTGTTGGTGAAAATGAATTAAAATATCCGTGAAAATCGTCGTTTCACGATTACGGAACTCTCGGAATATTTCCCCCAAATTTCACGGAGTTTAGTTCATGAAATCGTAGTAACTCGCAGACGGCAGATTTCTACAAAGAGAGCATTGAAAAGCTTGTAAAACGTTATGATAAATGCCTTAATTTAAATAGCGATTACGTCGAAAAATAGCCTAAGAGTTTACCTTCAAAGTGTATATAATAAAAATTAGTTTTTCACTTTGTTTATTTTTTATTTCGAAACGTCTGTCACTTTGTGGATTGCCCTCGTATTAGCAGAATGTACTATAGAAAATTTATAAGTAAATCGTAATAGATTTTTTTTGTGGTTCGAGTGTATTGCCGTATATGGTCATTAGCGTTTTGTAATTAGATTCTTACATATTGCCCACTGCAATAATCGAATGTAGAAAACAAATTAAAATTATTTGAGTTACCTATAATAGTAAGACTGCAAAGATAACAAAAACGGCAATTTGTGAAAAAAAAATGCCGCTTAGTAAATTTATCAGTAGTGCCCTAAGTACTAATTTTCGAAGGAGCGCTACCTTCAGGTATCATTTGGATTTAAGATGGCGCCAGGTTTCTTATAATCATTCGAAGTGATGTTTTGGTGAATCCATTGACTTTAGGAAAAACTAGTCGTATACAAAGTTGTTGAACTTTATTTGGCGATCAAAAAGGTAGTCTATACATTTTTGAGATTAGAATTGAAATAAAGGAATTTAAGATATTCAGTTAAATCCAAAAGTTGTAATTTTATTACAAAAGCATTGATTTATACCGCGATATTTTTTTAACTCTGAACATAGTCAATATAACGTCCCTAAGTTCAATTAAAAAAAAACACAGGTGAATGCGTGGATGTTATCAAGTAACCAAGGTAACGTCAAAATAACTATTGATGGTAAATCAAAATAAATCGAATTATTAAGTTGTTTGAACTATAATTGTGCCAAATTTCATTAAAGAAATGTATTCAAGAGAGGAAAATCAAAATAAATGGAATTGTTAAGTTGTTTGAACTATTATTGTGCTAAAATTCATTAAAGAAATGTATTCAACAGAAGAAAAGATACAAATAATGCATTTATAGCATGCAAATCAGACCATACGAAATGTGCGTGACGTTTTTTTCATTCACTTATCCCGATAGCCAATTCAATCAATGGGAACAATTTTTAATATTATTTCAAAAGTAACATCAATGAATGGGTTCAGTATAAACACCATAAACGAATTAGTACAAATAATGAATTAGGAACAGGTAATGATACGTTATTTTAATAAATATTCGAAACGGCCATCTTCACGTTTCAGACAATATGCCTGCTAAATGTAAAAACTTTGAACACCATTTCTAATGTAATTGGGATCAAGCTCATTGCAAGCATACCTTATCCGATCTTTTAGTTCTTCAATATCATTTTCGTCAGAATCAACCGATTTTTTGACAGGTTATTGGATAATTGGTTGCATAGCTAATACTCACAAATTGTTGACATTTGAATGTAGGGACGTTGAATTTGCTATGTTCAGAGTTAAAAAAATGTCACGGTATGTATATTTTTAACAAAATTTTATTCTGAATCACACTGATTATACATAGAGTACAGTCATGCTCACATAAATTTAGTACAAAGAATTTGACATTGCTATATAAAATTACTATTGTAACCTACTTTCTTGTACTGGATTTATGTGAGCATGACTGTACATAACAACGTGCAATGTAAACCTGCTTTCTTACAAACGCACATATTTGTTTAAAGTTCTTTTTGCAGCTGCGCCAATCAGTTGTCCAAAGGCTTTGAACACGTCAGGTAAGGTTGGCCAGTAAGGTGAATATAAATCATCGTTTTACATCAGAAGCATTATTCAATATCTGGAAAGGTAGGATTGTTTTCCAACTATACATGGGCACTTTAGTAGGATTGTTTTCCAACGAGTTTCCCCATACATGGCCACTTTGCTACGTGGCTCTTCGCGTGTGTTGTTCTGAAGTGGCTTTAGAAGGAGAAATGTTTGCAGTATTTCTTCCTATTGGCTTGAAAATTTCCTTTCGGGCATCGGTAACTTCAAGGTAGTCAGATGTTGAACAGTGATTTAAGACAACAAATCTTTGTAATAAATTGAATATATTGTCAGCAAGATATATTTGCGATTTAGACATCAAATAAAAATCTTCAGGGTGATAGAAGTGAATTTTGGGCTTATGATGTAATCTATCGTCAATTATGCATAGTGTTTCCATAGGATAAAGTATGGATGACGTTATACATGTTGATAGAAAGTTAAACAGATCTGTTTTATTGTCTGGATTCCTAAGAAATTCCGATCAGTTTTTAGAAAGTTCTACATTACTACCAACCTAGCGTCTTGTTCCACCTCCACGAATTTCTTTATAAATTCAATTTCAATTATATCAACGCGTTTTAAATTGAATTTATCAGCGTTATGTTATATATTCAATTGAAAAACTTTGGTAGACTATTCAGCAAAAATTAAAACACCCTTAGGCAGTAAAAGATGTATCAATGTACCATCATAGATCACACAATCATACTAAAATTCCCGCCGCTATTCTCTGAATGTACTGCTAATCAATTACCAGTGCAGAAACCATACACAAATATAATTTTGGTCATCTCTCGTGCAGTAAAATTGCACTCGTAAATATTTTCCAAAATTACATTTAGAAATTTTTGCCACCTAGCTTTGCCACTAACACTTGATTTGTATATTGTTTTAAATACATAATCATGTTAACATAGTTGGTGGTAATATTTTTGAATAAAAAGCTACATTAAACTTACCAAGAGCTAAAACGAGCTAAACTTAAAATAAAGAGCTGCTTTGAACTTAGCAAGAAGCAAGAAAACGAAATTCTTTATTAGTCGTATTTATTCGCAATGCTATGCTGAATGTTTGGTTAAAAATTTGCCACAATTTATAAATCACCCTGCATATTAATACTTCTGCCTGAATATGGCATATATAAAGATATTTTAGGAAAATATCGGTTGCAAGTCTTATAAGTAATTGTTTTTGATGCAGGATCGGTAAATAGACACGATTGGGTTTTAATCACAATACTTAATAAAGTAATGTAAAGTAGATAGATGGAGATTCAATTGTTCTCGATGTAATGTGCGCTATACAAATGTTGAGAAATGCTAACTGCAAAGAAATTTTTTGACTGCTTGTTGCGCATTTTCTGATACAACGTCAACACCTTCACCGCGCGCAACTAAATTTCGCAGAAGACTTCGTTGGACTTCACCTACCACCTTCACCTAAACTTCCGAATAATAAACTGGAAATTTGAACGTTTGGGATTTTTCGATTTGGGAATGTTCACCGATATTCTCTTACTATTGTTTAATAAAGTCAAAACTAGTAAACTGATTAACGAAAATCAATAATTAACTGGTAAATTGGTTATATTTTATTTTCATAATTGAGTGTTCCAAAAACACCTCAATATTTAAACATATTTTGTTATTCCTCTTCACTGGGATAACCACTACTGCAAGCACCACAGCCCACATTGTAAGAAGGATTGCTTTCCTCAGCATTGCTGCACACATCGGCAATGTCCCTCATAGGAATCCTATGTATCCTAAAGTTGACTTCACTCTGGTTAAATCTATCAGTTAGAATCTTCTGCAAGCGTGAGGCCACAATATACAAATACGCCGTTCCTGACTGATCTGTGATGATCTAAAAGAAGATTGTCGAAATTATAGAACTTACAACGGTTATAAATCATCGACCTTTACTCCGGTAACAAACTGCATAGTAGTGGAATTCTGGTATATCTGCTTGATATAGCTGCCGTACTCATTGCTTTTGGTGTTCCAGCAATTGATAGAAGACTGGCCGATGAGGCTAAAGTAAGCGATGCCACTTCTATCTATATCCCCAACGGCTACCTGACTTTTCCTAAACGTTCTGTATGTCTGAAGAAATACAAATTATAACTCTTAGTATTCCAGTTGACACCTGACAGTGACTCATCGCTCTCAGACGTTTCATTGTCATCGATGTCATATTGACATACGTCAGTTTGACAGACGTTAGTTTGATATGACAAACGTCATTTTCACAGACGTCAATTTGACAGATGTCAATTTGACAGAATCAGAATGACACACATCAATTTAATACTACAAACCTCAATTTCACAGACGTCAGTTTGACAGATGTCAGATTGACAGAAATCAGATTGACACACGTCAGTTTAATATTACAAACGTCTATTTTACAGACGTCAGTTTGTCAGAAATCAGATTGACACACGTCAGTTTAATATTACAGACATCAATTTCACAGACATTAGTTTGACAGATGTCAGATTGACAGAAATCAGATTGACACACGTCAGTTTAATATTACAAACTTCAATTTCACAGACGTCAGTTTGACAGATATCAGATTGACACACGTCAGTTTGACAGACGTCAGTTTGATATGACAAACGTCAATTTCACACACGTCATTTTGACAGGTGTAAATTTGACAGAAATCAGATTGACACACGTCAGTTTAATATTACAAACGTCAATTTCACAGACGTCAGTTTGACAGATGTCAGATTGACAGAAATCAGATTGACACACGTCACTTTAATATTACAAACGTCAATTTCACAGATGTCAGTTTGACAGATGTCAGATTGACACACGTCAGTTTTCCAGACTTCCAGCATTCGACATACGTTTCATATTTAATTTCACTCTGCTACATTTGCCTTAAGAATGCGATAGAGTTAGAAAATGCGATTCTTTGTTCGAAAAAACATTGCCATTGTTCGAGTCATTGTCAGTTTTCCTCGGGACTACTATTTTATTGTAATTATCATTATTTCATATAAGTGCCAAAATAGCCTTACATTTACCATAGATATAATTCAGTAGGAAGTGTAACCTCATAACTGTGTTTCAAATTTCTCTGTTTCAAAAAGTGAATACCTTATAAATTGTTGGTGATGACGAAGGGTTTTCCTGAAATCTGCTCTGCTCCCTTAGATAGGAAGTCATAACATAATGCTGTGAGGAGCTAGACATGGAGTGATAGAATAACGTTCTATCTTTATCTTTTTCGTATGGTTCTAATCCAAGACCAAACACTCCATCCATTATATATACGGAATCGTCTAAAACCAACAATCACATTAAACTTATATGGTAAATTAAATCAGGTATTTGAAGATTTGTAAAAGGTAATTGTGCCAAAAAAACACTTTTCATAAATAAAAAATTATAAATTTTAGACTTATTATATTTAGTAAATGTATTAATTTGTTGCATTTAATAAATGTTACCATCGGAAAAGGGGTATCAATTTTCTCTATTATGGTAAACTTGATGACCAGCTTACCCTCAATTGTGTAGTTCGCACAAGGGATTTCTGGATACATGGTATTATCACTGGCCTTCCACGTTTGGTCATTTTTCATATCGTGTATTATGATGGAGTTTGCCTGGTTGTCGGCCATATATATGAAGGTATTATCACATGTATCACGAATGTCTACTGCGAGAGATACAATACTTGAATGGGCTTTGTATAAGTTGTCACTAAATGTAACTTTGTGGATCACTTGGTTCTAAAAAAAAGTAAGTTCATAAAATATTGGATGGGCTAACTAGATACACCCCAAGTCATGAAAAGTAATTGTTGAAAAACGACGTTAATTCACATCATAAAGTGTACTGCACTTATAGATGTGTTGTTGATTTCGAATTTATTTAAACTATCCATTGTTCAATAAGTAAGCCATGCAAAAAGTCATGAAATGGCTTTGTAAACGAGACCCAAAATTTGTGGTAATAGTTGGTAATAAAATAGTTTTTACGTATTTACGTGTTGATGTACCTTCCTGAGCAGTTTAAGTATTTTGTATCAGCCTGGGAATCAATTCCTGTAGCAGACCAGAGGATGAATGAGCTGACATCGAGATTGTTAATTGAAGAAGAACGAATGAAAACCGATGTAACACCTGTATCAGCATTGGTATTGAATTCAGAAATAATAAAATGTTTTGGATGCGGAAAAAAGGGACACTTGAAGAAAAATTGCTTCAAAACAAAGAACGAGAAAGGCAAGATTGTGTGCTACTATTGTAAGAAGGTTGGTCATAAAATGAAAGATTGTTGGCATAAAAAAGAAAAGGAACACAAGCATACACGAGAAACAATGCATTTATTGGTTCTGCAATGTGTAATGAAGAAGCTGAAAATAAACAATGGTATCTAGATAGCGGTGCAACCGAACACATGAGCGGAGAAAAGGAAACATTCGAGGCTTACGAAGAATTGAAAGAACCAAAACTTATTAGGATAGGAGATGGATCAACAATTAGATCTATAGGTATTGGGAAAAATAGAGTACTAGCATTTGAACCGGATCTGGATTCCAACAGAACTGAACAATGTTTTATATGTACCAAAATTAAAGTTTAACCTATTTTCTGTGAGTACAGCTCTAGACAGAGGATACAAATTAACTTCAGATAATACAATATGTGAATTTCGAAGAAATGGAAAAGTTTGTGCCTTTGGAAACCGAGTTGGCAAGCTGTTCAAGATGAAATATAAACAAGAGGAGGTACAGCAAACATAGGCATTAGTCGCAAGAATGATCTAAAATCAGGGCATGAAAGACTTGCTCACCAAAATGTAAAACATGTAAACGATATCCTCAGAAGACATCCGACAGAAGACGCGTTGAATTTACAGAAAAGGGCAACTTATTTTGTGACGCCTGCCTGCATGGCAAGCAGTATAGACTACCATTTAGAAAAAGTAATTCTAAAGCTACAAAAACGAGTGAGTTGGTGCATGCTGACGTGTGTGAACCAATGGAAGTAGAATCCATCGAAAGGTCCAGATATTTTTTGTTGTTGAAGGACGACTATTCGCACTACAGAACCGTATATTTTTTTAAAAAACAAGCATGAAGTAAATACAAATGAAAGGTATATCTAAATCTAGTTAAAAATGAAACAGGAAATAAAGTCAAAACCATAAGAAGCGACAATGGTTTATAAGTAGAAAATGTGGAAATCAAAAGGATGTTAGAGGAACTTGGTATCAGGCACCAAACAACAGTTCCATACACGCCAGAGCAAAACGGTAGAGCAGAGAAAGGGATGAGAACGGTGGTAGAAGCAGCTAGAACAATGTTATATGCAAAACCATTAGATCATTCGTTTTTGGGCGGAAGCAGTTAATATTGCGGCACACACAATAAATAAAACAGGTACAAGTTCTGTGAAAGGAAAAACAACATTTGACTTGTGGTACAATAAAGAGGTCGAAATAATGAACCTTAAAGTATTTGGATCCAATGTGTTTGTTCACGTTCCAAAGGAAAAACAAAGGAAGTGGGATGTAAAAACAAAAAGGGGATTGTTTGTGGGATATGCTGAAAACTCAAAAGCTTATAGGATATACTACCCAATAGAAGATTGAATTGAGTCCGTACGAGACGTTGTTTTTGGTCTAGACAACACAAAGGAAAACATTCCAGAAAGATTAGAACAATATGTATCTATCGAGAGAAATAATGAGTCAGAAACATCGAGTGACAATGAAGTAACTGAAGAAGAAATTAAAGAAGAGGGAGCGTATGAGGAACAAATAGATGAAGCAAAGGAAGGAATGGTTCTGGGATACCCTGAAGAAACCAAGTAAACTACATGAATATGAAATAAGTCTTATCCCAGTTTTAGATGAAGATGAACCTAAGACATACTGCAAAGTTGAGACGGGCAAAGACAGAAACAATGAAAAGAAGCCATAGCAGCGGAATTACAAGTTCTTGAAGAAACCAAAACATGGATAGAGGTGAAACGACCAGCAGACAAAAATGTGATAGGAAGCAAGTGGGTCTTTAGAATCAAGAAAAATGAAGAGAACCGACCAGTCCAGTATAAAGCTCGTTTAGTAGCTAAAGGCTTTCAACAAAAGAGCGATATAGATTTTGCAGAAATATATTCTGCAAAATCCTGTAGGAAAACTACCCACATTTAGGATGTTACTAGCTATCGGTAACCAGATGCTAGTGCCTATCTACCAGATGGATGTGAGAAGTGCATTTTTGTATGGAGACATCCAAGAGGAGGTATACATGGATTTACCAGTAGGAATTAAATTGGATTCAGATAAGGTAAGCAAGTTAAACAAATCAATCGATGGCCTAAAGAAGTCACCTAGATGTTGGAATGAGAGATTTAACCTCCTTATGAAGGAGAACGGATTCTTAAGGTCAAAAAATGACTGTTTATTCACGAAAACGGCAGAAACAGACAAACTGTATGTATTACTGTATGTTGACGATTTACTAATATTAGGATCAAATGAACACCAAATAGCAAGTTTAAAGGAAGTACTGTCGAAAAATTTAAAAATGAAAGATTTGGGTTTGGCATCGAATTATCTAGGAATCAACATGACTCAAGATTTGAAAATGGGGATTATTAAGATAAATCAAACATCATATCTAAATTCAGTGTTAAGGAAGTTCAAGATGGAAGAATGCCATCCAGTATCTACTCCAATGGAACCTAATTTCAAGCTTGAAAAGGAAGAAACCAAGGAAAAAAATGAATGGGAAAGTTAATGTAGATAGCTGATAGGATGTTTAATGTATGCTGCATTGGGTTCGAGACCGGACTTCAGTGCATCAGTATCAATCTTAAGTCGTTACCAAAATTGTGCGAGTATTGACTTATGGAAAGCTTTAAAAAGAGTGTTGCGTTACATTAATGGATCGGTAGAACTGAACATAGTGTTTAAACTCAAATGAGCAATAAAATTAATATGTTTGCATTCCTGCGTTAGTTGAAGAGAAATTATAAGCATTGGGAACGCATGGCACGCTGCATTCAAAACGTAAACAAAACGTTTGTTTTGACGCTCTGCCCTTAATTAGTCTTAATCTGACTAATTAAGGTATGGCATACGTCTTAGTTTCCACAGCTGCCCCTGATGGACTTTTTTAAAAAACATACTGTATACGCGAAGCCAAGCCCATTCTTTAGTAGACAACCGATAATTTGTTTACTTACTGTAGTTAAATTGAATGCTAATAATTGCGGGGCACACCTCGACAGTTGCCCATAAGCTCCTGAGTCCAAAACCCATAATCTTCCACATTTGTCAATCTGTATTTCATCAAAATCATTAATAACTCTAATGGTACTACCAACTAAGTTCAACTAAAGTCACAGTTTACTTCGGCAAGTCCTGTGAATCCAGTTGAAAACTTATATTACTTAGTATTGTGTGCACCATAACTTGCCTTCACTCTGAAAACGGAAATAAGTCTATTCTTCTTGCACTTTTGTGGATCTCTGTGCCAGCTCCATCTGGGGTATGGTATAACCTTGGAATTTTGATTGGTAACATATCCTAGAGTCACAGGACTTCCTAGAATCATTCTTGGGACCGTTACAAAAACTCTTGAACCTTCAATTTTATAAATACATAAGTCCAAAATTTACTTCTTCATTTATAAAATTTACTATTTTTGTCGATATCGACGTCGACAGGTGCTGGGATTTTTGGTATGTAATAGCCACTCTCGATGTCATATTGTTTTTCTGCCTCACTCTCGTATTCGAAATCCAGAAGCTTCCATTGAAAGATCGTTTCAACTCCTACTAATCCAATAGTAGACCAAGTTGTACATAGCATGTATGCCATAATTATCTGAACTGAAATATAATTTTGTTTATAGGGCCAAAAATTAAATGAAAATATATGTAGTACAAGCCAATCATTTTCCGTTATTTTTGATATGAAGATATGAAGATGACAGTTTGCATTACAATAGCGACAAAACAAAAGCATTTCACATGCCTACTAAAATGCACTTGTGACATGCGAAAGTATACCCTGCAGAAATAGGACGAAAAAGTATTCTTCGAAATAATTTTTAAAATACTTGCTTTAGGAGTATGTTTGTATAATACTTTTTTTTTGTAAATTTTTCTTCCAATCGTACTATGTGATCAAATATGGGTCATTCCATAAAAAAAATGAATTACGAGATATTTAAGATGGCATTTAGATATGGACATTTTATTAACACTTATTGTCAAAATTGACAGTTTCCAATTATTTTATTCATAGAGGCATCCTCTAGAATACATACAGGGCGTGTCCACCCTGTATGTTAAGGTGTGTTCTCACGATTCAATTCTAATTGATTGAGTATAGTTAATCAACAAATATTTAATGACAAACTATAGTGAGAACCTTTGTTTCATTAAAGTTGATAAAATTTTAACAATAGTTTTCATTCAACTTTTGTTGATCAACTAATATCGATCGATTAAACCTGATTTGTGAGAACGCGCCTTAAGGACTCAATAAAGTATATGTTATACCGGGTGTCCCAAAAGTAGGTATACAGGTATACAGTATACAGATGTATACAGGTATACAGTAGGTATACAGTATTTCTTATGTGTTTCTTCTGTAGACCATGGCTGGAAATGGCTTCGGGATTATACAGGTTGTTAATACTAAGTTGTAATACCCGAAAATGGCAGTTAGAACTCATTGAAACAAACAACTTTTCTTAGTTAAAATTTTTGAATTGGAGCCCAAGTTCATAATTATTGGCGTTCTTTTGTTTTTCGAAAAATCGTCATTACTCCCTTATTTTAAGAAATATTTAAAATATACAAAAACGTTCAGCATGCACTATCGGTTCTCTAAAATATTTGTATTAACAATTAATTTCTATTTTATCAAATAACAAAATGGCGACCGAAGAAAAATTTCGAAACAAGATATTTTGAAAATCACTCGATTGATTTTTGAATATAAAACATTTATGAAATCCTTAAACTATATTATAACATTTGTCTGAAACATTTTTTTCGATCTGTCCAAAAAAGTTATTATTCAAATTGAATTACAAGATAAATTTTAACAAACTGCAACAATCATTTAAAACAAAGAAGGCTAACCTTAAGTTAGACCATTCAACAAGTTGAGACACGTGTTTTCTAGTTTGTACGTTCAAATTTAAATACTTTTTGATCTTGTTCTTGTGAAATTTCTGCTTCATCTTGAATAGTTTCTGTCACGTTTATCATTTGTGTGCGTATTTTGCATAATTTGTGTATGCATAATTATCAAAACAGACAAATGTTATAAGATAGTTCAAGAATTTTATAAATGTTTTATTTTCAAAAATCGATCGATTGGTTTTTAAAATATCTTGCTTAGAAATTTTTGATCGGTCGCCATTTTGTTATTTGATAAAATAGAAAGTAATTGTAAATACAAATGTTTTAGAGAACCGAAAGCGCATGTTGAACGTTTTTGTATTTTTTAAATATTTCTTAAAATAAGGGAGTAATGACGATTTTTCGAAAAACAAAAGAACGCCAATAACCATGAACTTGGGCTCCAATTTAAAAAATTTAACTAAGAAAAGTTGTTTGTTTCAATGATTTCTAACTGCCATTTTCAGGTGTTACAACTTAATATTAACACCCTGTATATGTAATTAAACTGTAATAAAAGTATTGCTGTATAAATAACTGTATACCTGACTGTATACTTACTTTTAGGCCAGTTGGTATATTAAATAAACAACCGACAATTACTAAAAATTGTAAATGACTAAATAATATTTGACTGGTAAAAATTACGGATTAAAATAAATAATTGAAATTCTGCAAATTTCGTTCATTATTTCAGTTAGACTATTTCAGTTTTATGATTTCAGTTTGCCATATTTTATGTGGCGTGTATAATTGTTATAAGTAATAAAGTAACAAACAGTTAATTTTTGCATTAATGTCAGTTTTGCAATTTTTAGATCTAACTATAATCAACCAAACGTTTTCTGCATAATTTATTCGTTCATCGTACATTTCAAGGTAATTTCCTTAATGGAATATATGAGTTATAATATGACGGTTTATTCATTAACGGTTTTATTTTTCCACATAAATATATGTAGTTGTCTAATTTTGAATATCTGAAATTGGAGTTCTGCAAATTGAAATGTCAAACTTTGCAGTTCTTCAGGTGTAATTAGATAGGTATAGGTTAGGTTATGTTGGGTGTAGGTTAGATGTAGGTATAGGTTATAAGATTATATTAGGTTAGGCTCTAATTTTGAAAATCTAAATATTAAATACCTAAATTTTGGATTTTATTCTAGGGAAATGTCGTTTGAATATTAGATGTCTAAATCAATCGTATGACCTACACCTATACCTAACGTACACCTGGATTGACCTAACCTACACTTACCTAACCGACAACTAAAGAACTGCAAAGTTTGATGCAGTTCAAACTTTGCAAAACTACAAAATTAGATATTCCAAATTAGAGAAGTGCATATTTTTATGTAGAAACCTAAAACGATAGTCATTGTCAAGTATCGATGTTAAATGTTAAAACAGAGATAAAGTTATCTGATTAATACAAAAGTTAGATTTTCCGTCTTCATACTTCAAAATTTTAGGGAGTAACGTTGTAACCTTATAACTTACATCTACATTTAACCTACGCCTGATCTAACATAACCTACAGATATCTAACCTACACCCTTTAAATCCATTGCAATAATCTGCCATATTAGAAATTAGACCGTATAGGAATTCAGAATATCTATTTATCTTGGTTTAGAACTAACGAATTTTGATCTACAATTTGAGGACGTTGCATTTCAAAAGTACCAAGGGCCAAAACATGCTGGTTTTCCTTCCTTCAACCACCACCATTCCACCATTGAACGTGCTACGGTTAAGCATTAAGAAGAAAAACAAGTACTATTCTCTAAAACCGGTTTCGAACCCGAGACCTCTAGACACTGGAGTTTCCGTAACATAATAATATTATTACTTACGTTTCACGTTCATGCTTACTCTTCTTCTCGACGTTCACGTCTGGAGTATTTTAACTTCTGGTAAAGTACATTTATAATGACTTACACGTAATTTGTACAAAAACATGTTTTTGTGTTCAGTCGTGCCTAAATAATGTGGCAATTTAGTTAAAAAAGATAACCATTTTTATGCAAAAACTTATGTTTCAATATTATACAGGGTGCCTCAAAAATACACTGGGTGTACCTCCTTTAAATGGGTACATTATTAGTCCTAATATAGTACGAAATCGATTCTAAAATGACATAAGTTAGTTGTCAAAATGAAGAAAACTTGTAATCACTTTGATAGCCTGGGTAATAAAAACATAAAAGTAAGTACTTACGTAAGTAAATACTTCCATAGATGCCACAGTTACCATAGTTGCCATAGTTGTTTGTGGCTTAATTGAAGTTTTGAAAATACTCACTATTTTCTCAAAATTTTTGTTAAAAAATTGATTTCAACAATTTTTTTATTAAACTTTGGACCGTTTTATATATTTGACACCAACATTTTTAGAAAAATATTATAAAGAGAGAATTTTCATACGCAACTGCATTCGCTTATAACTTCAAAAATAACCATCACAGGAAAATGTTGTTTGATCCTTTATGGTTATGTTGGTTAGTAGTATGTAACGTGTAAAGTATGGAGACCAGTTTTGAGACACCCTGTAGAATGAACTATAGACATTTTATATGCAAACAGTAATTAAATTTTAATATTTTTGATAGCGAATGTGGAAGCTACAAATGCAAACTTCAAAAATAACCATCACAGGAAAATTTTGTTTGTTCCTTTGTCGTTATATTGGTTAGTAGTATGTGACGTGTAAAGGATGGAGACCATTTCTGAGACACTCCGTAGAATGAACTGTAGACATTTTATATACAGGGAGTAATTAAAATTTAAAATTTTTGATAGCGAATGTGGAAGCTACAAATGCAAATTTCAAAATTAACCATCACAGGAAAATTTTGTTTGATCCTTTGTCATTATATTGGTTAGTAGTATGTAACGTGTAAAGGATGGAGACCATTTTTGAGACACCCCGTAGAATGAACTGTAGACATTTTATATACAGACAGAGTAATTAAATTTTAATATTTTTGATAGCGAATGTGGAAGCTACAAATGCAAATTAAAAGTATTTCGGTTATAAAGTCATATTTTATGAATAAATATTCCGATAAATATATGCCGTAGAACGTTTCGTTTAAAAAAAAAAATGTATATTATAAAAACTTACACTGAGGACAAACAAAAACATTGAGTTCGTTTACTATACCTTTCCATTTTCAATTTCAGAAAAATCTAAATCAATTTCAGAAAAAGTAGAATCAATTTCAGAAAAGTAAAATCATTTTCAGGAAAAGCAGAATATATTTCAAAATGAGTAAAATCAGTTTCAGACATCAAAAGCAAATAAATTAACATCGACTTCAGAAGGTGATTTCCATTTCAGAATTATTTTTGTTTAAAAAAATTATATCTATAATAAGATACTGATCATTTACTGCTTAGTAATACTCTAATATTTACTACTCACATTTAATGCTCATTACATACTTAAGGTACTCTTCCATTATCATTTTCCAATAGTTCATAGTCTAATTGTGATTTTCCATTTTTGAAATATAAAACTCTTTAAGTTTGATTCACCCTTGAAGTCTACTGAATAAACATTATTGAGTTAAAATACATTTTCTGAAGTTGATGTCAATACATTCAGATATGTTACATATTTATTTATCTTACACGATTCAAATGAATATTTAAATTTAGTATCGGATTGAGGCAAGTCTTGCAAGTTTTTTCAAAGAAAAGTTTCTACGTTAACGATAGACTAATATTTCAAGTTGGTTGTAACCAATAAAGAAACAAGTCCTTAAAATTATATAAAACAAATAAGAAATAGTTTTAGTGTTAGATGGTGACAAGTCCTTGAACTTTTTTCAAACAAATGAAGAATTATGTCTTGTGTTAGATTGTGACAAGTCTTCAAAGTTTCCTCAAACAAATTCTATGTCAACTAGTGACAAATCTTTAAAGTGCTTTGGAATAAATGAAAAATGCCATATGAAGACAAGCTCTTTGATACAGAAATAATTGCATGAAAAATATATTCGAATACTTCAGAATCAAGTCTTTCGGGTTCGTTGAAAGAAATGAAGAAAGAAGTCCTTAATTTTGTTTAAAACAAATAAGAAATAGTTTAGTGATAGATGGTGACAAGTCCATGAACTTGTTTCAACGAAATGAAGAATTATGTCTTGTGTTAGATTGTGACAAGTCTTCAAAGTTTCCTCAAACAAATTCTACGTCAACTACTGACAAATCTTTAAAGTGCTTTGAAATTAATGATGAAATGTCATATGAAGACGCTCTCTGATACAGAAATAATTGCATGAAACATATACGAGTAGTTAGGAATCAAGTCTTTCAAGTTCGTTAAAACAAATAAAGAAACAAGTCCTTAAACTTGTTAAAACAAATAAGAAATGGTTTTAGTGTTAGACGGTGACAAGTCCTTGAACTTGTTTCAAACAAATGAAGAATTATGTCTTGTGCTATATTGTGATAAGTATGGGTTAAAATTTATAAATTTGATAATCGACATTCATTTCGAACATTAAATGCGAATATTCGATTTTAAATATGAAAACTGAATGAAAACAGTGTCCAATTTTAACTATAGTAATAAGTGATAGTTCTTCAAACATAATGGTCATAATTAATACAATTGTACAACACAATTCATAAATCAAGATCCTAAAACGTGTTTTTGAAGAATATTTAATATATAGAAAAAAAAATCAGTTTTTCAATTTGAGCGGCATAGCATTACTGAATATAATTTTTTTTAACTCTTCAGTTTAGGACGAAACTTTTCAGTTCTTCACAAGTTTGGACATCAAAATTCTCCGTTGAACTACAATTTCAAATATCATAAATTGTAATAGTTACAATATTAATTTAATTATGCATCAAAATTAATACATTTATTGATAGCAGTTTTACCCATAAAAGTATTAGTTATTTAATTTAATGTAGAATTAATCAAACAAATTATCGCAATTTTCAAGTTTAAAGATCAAAAGTTTTTTTTTTTCATAAAGATCTAGTTTGAACATTGTAATTCAAAATTGATGTAGATACAATTTCAAGTGGAGATTACAATTTATAGCATGTTTAATCAATATTACTTATATAACATAATAATTTAATGTATAATAGAAATGTTAATAATAAATTTCAGTAGCAGTAGTGCTTGTGAAAGAAGAAGATACAAATTTGTATTGAAAAGAATATGAAAATATACAAAAATTATGCAGCAAAAGCAACTTTTTTAATTAAATAAAATTTATGATTATTTGATAATAAAATAAAAAAATTACAAAGAAATATTTACTTAGTAATGTTAAAAAAAATACCAGGAAATTAGGTGTATTGCGTATCAAATAACGTTCGCATTGTTGACAGCATCACATTCGAATATCAGATGCATTTAAGTCTTATATGCTCTGACATTCGAATGTGATGCTGTAAAGTAATGTAGTTGTCGACATTTTTACTATCTATTTTTCAAAATTCCACAGTACACTAAATAATAGTTTTAATTGTTTTCTTACTTTTTAAAAAGAATGAAACTAAAAAAAAATCACTAAGTAATGTTAAAAAATATCAAGACATTGTTTTAGATTGATTAAAAAATTAATAAGGCATTTACTAACTCGTGTTAAAAGAAATACTAAGACACATTCTATTCCTGTTGATCCAAATTCGATATTTTGTAGGAAACTGAAAAATGAACTGAAAAATAATTTCGTGTGCCAAGAAATAATTAAGTTGATATCAATAAAACAAAATCGAATGGACTTACAAAGATCTAAGTACCTACTTTATGCAAAATAAATATTTGCAATAAAAGTAAGTATTTGGAGAATTTTAAAGTAAAAGTTAAGTTAAAAGTTTTTGAAGTTCTTAAAGTTTAAAGTAAATGTAAATAAAAAAGCACGCAAAACCTTATTTTGTCAGTTTTTTCATAACAGTCTATAATGCTGTGCAAAATTTTTTTTTTCTATATGTGTTAAGTTTTCTAGTACTTAATTATTTGTGGAATTCTTTTCTAGAGAATTTTTCAAAAGAATTGAACAAATTTTTCAATATTATATAGATCATTTATTTAGTAATGTTAAAAAATACCAGGACATTCTTGTTTTTGTTATTGTATTAAAAGTTGTATTAACATTATATGTTATTTTTTCAATTTTTCAAATATTGTTTACATGATTTTTTTACGAGATCTTATCTTTATAATATTTCAAAATTTGACACTGCACTAAGTAATGTTAAAATAATACAAATTGCAAGAAACTGAAAAATTCTGAAAAATTAAATTCATGTGCCAAGGAAAAAGCAAGTTGATGCCAATAAAATTGCTTGGATTGCTTAAAAATTGATTATTTCAATAGCTAATGTAAAAAAAAAGCCCAGCCATTTTATTCCTGTTGATTTTTTTATTAGTATTTGAATACTTTTGAAAAATATTTTTGAAAAATTGTCTCCATTATGTTTTTTATGTGTTTTCATATTTGAGATATTAAATATTAATATAATATTTATTTAAGTTGAAACATCATAATTTGCCTTTGTTTATGAATGAATGGATGAATGATTTCATGAGCGAGTTTTATGAGGTGTAGTATGATGCATGAAGCGTTTTTGTCGGGTGCATTAATAAATCAAAATACGCATTTTCTCGCAGTTTTACACATCAAAGAATTAGTTATTTAATGTCATGTAGAATTAATCAAATAAAGTATCGCAATTTTTAAGTTTGAAGATCAAAAGTTTTTTTTATATATAAACATCTAGTTTGAAAATTGTAATTCTATATTGATGTAGATACAATTTCAAGCGAAGATTATTATTTATAGCATGTTTAATCAATATTTCTAAGTTCAAACATCATAATTTGCTGTTGTTTATGAATGAATGGATGAATGATTTGATGAGCGAGTGTTATGAGGTGTAGTATGATACATAAAGCATTAATAAATCAATAATAAATGAGTCCATTAATAATTAAAAATACACATTTGCTCACAGTTTTACACATCAAAGTATTAGTTATTTATTTCCATGTAGAATTAATCAAACACATTATCGCAATTTTAAAGTTTCAAAATCAAAAGTTTTGTTTTCTTAAAGATCTAGTTT
This sequence comes from Othius punctulatus, assembly GCA_951805005.1. Taxonomy (NCBI): domain Eukaryota; kingdom Metazoa; phylum Arthropoda; class Insecta; order Coleoptera; family Staphylinidae; genus Othius; species Othius punctulatus. The sequence goes on from OX638144.1 coordinate 18,021,301, forward strand.
GAACATTGTGATTCTAAATTAATGTAGATACAATTTCAAGCGAAGATTACAATTTATAGCATGTTTAATCAAGATTTCTAAGTTCTAACTTCATAATTTGCTGTTGTTTATTATAAAGGTTAAAATTTAGAATAGTTATAATCGATATTCATAGATTTTCGATTTTAACATTTATATTCGATTGGACTAAATTTTCAATACGGAATTTTACGGTACTGTTAATCATTATAAATGGCAGTTTTTAGTATTTTTTGAAATAAGTGTTACTGTTCTTCAGTTTCATACATCAAAATTATAATTGAATGATAATCTTCGATTATCAACCACATTTAATGAAGTTACTCAACTTTTGCAGATTAAAATTTGCAGACCTTTTTTTTAGGTCAAATTTGCAGAATTTTCAACATAAAAATTTAGTCATTTTTCTGGTCGAACTATTAAATACTTAATAACGTAATACTTTTAGATTTATCAAACTCCTCAATCTTGTTATTGATTTCTCCTAACAACTCTCCAAACTTTTCCTGATTCTTAGAAGTTTTTGAAATAAGTGTTACAGTTCTTCAGTTTCATACATCAAAATTATAATTGAATGATAATTTTCGATTATCGACCACATTTAATAAAGTTACTCAATTTTTGAAGTTTAAAATTTGCTGATCATATTTTTTTTGCAGTTGTTAAATTTTTAACATTAAAATTTAGTAATTCTTCTGGTCGAACTATTAAAAATATAAAGAAATAGGGTTGATCCAAGTGGTTGTTGATGAGGAACCTACACAGATAATTTTTGTATGTATTATTACTCTAACTTCACAAATTGGGTAATACTTTTAAATTTATCAAACTCCTCAATCTTGTTATTGATTTCTCCTAACAACTCCCCAGACTTTTTCTGGCCTGCTGTTAGAACATTCCAAAATTTTAAATCTCTCGTTACACCACAAAGAACCACACAGTTAAGTGATTTGACCCCAAAATGATTCGCTATCAAATTATGACACTAACCAATTACGCCATAGGTGGAGGGGTAGTAGGGATTATTATTATTATTATTATTATTATTATTATCTTGGGATCAAATTTTAGTACCGCTGAAATTGAAAAACCACATTTCTTGGGTTCGGATTTTTGGGCAATATTAATGGCCTTGCATGAACACCAATTACAGGATTCCTTAAACCCAGATCAGGCACAAGCGATTTGCGATTTTTGTTTTGATTGGTTAAATTTTAAAGCATTTTACGCGGGAACTTATACTATACCAATACTATACTATACCATACTACTATATACTATATACCATACTATACCATATACTATACTATACCAATCAGAACAAAAATCGCAAATCGCAAATCGCAAATGGTCAGTGCATGAACTAGGCTCTAAAGTTAATCAATAAATAAGTTGTTTCAATTTTTCTTTATTGTGTCATCATGTATTTAGTAAAACTGATGTTTCTAAATAATACATTGTCCACATGTCGTGGGTTCCACCCATGTGTTCTGTGGGACCTCGCAGAATTTTTGGCTGCGGATCTCGGCTAGCGAAAAACTGTTGATCCTAAAGTTGACCTCGTTAGGGTTGAGACTTGCCAGGGCAACCTTCTGGAATCTGGACGTCATCACCAGAACATATTGATCTCCGCGACGTGATACCACCTGAAACCAATACAATCATAGAATGAGTTTGAATTTTTTCGTATAATATAGCTATTCAATTCCCGGTAAATTTTTCGTAATGATTACAAGTAGTGGGGCAACACCGGTTCGGGGCCAATTTCTCTATAAGAAATACATGGGTCCATTTTTCGCTACTTATTTCCGGTTGGGCGATGTGTGTATGTTGGGTTGTCTATGGGACAAATGTATATTGGGATGTCCAACTTGTTGATGCCCTCTCGAAGCCCCTCCATACCCTCCCGAAGACCCTCCTCAGACCCTCCGTACACTTCCGAAGCCCCTCCGTACACTCCCGAATCCCCTTCGTACCCTCCCGAAGACCCTCCTCAGACCCTCCGTACCCTCCCGAAGCCCCATCGTACCGTCCCGAAGCCACTTCGTACCCTGCCGAAGCCCCTTCGTACCCTTCCGAAGCCCCTTCGTACCCTCCCGAAGCCGCTTCGTACCCTCCCGAAGACCCTCCACCCCTCCTCAGACCCTCCACCCCTCATCAGACCCTCCACACCACCTCAGACCGTCCGCCCTTCCTCAGACCCTCCACCGCTCCTCAGACCCTATACCCCTCCTCAGACTCTCCACCCCTCCTCAGACCCTCCACACCTCCTCAGACCGTCCACCCCTCCTCAGACCCTCCACCCCTACTCAGACCCTCCACCCCTCTTCAGACTCTCCACCCCTCCTCAGACCCGCCACACCTCCTCAGACCGTCCACCCCTCGTCAGACCTTCCTCAGCCATTCATTAAGGCACGCTTTAACGGGTCCTGTTTTATTTCTATCTAAAATGAAGAGCATACTGCTTCTGCCAATTATAGCATTTCCAATATTTGTCAGTTTTGTCTCTACAAATTTCACGAAATTTCCTTATTTTGCATACCTTTACTCCACTAGCAAACTGCATCGTCTGCGTATTTCTGTACATCTCTTTAATTGCTCCTCCATAGTATATACTCTGAGTATTCCAGCAGTAAATCGCGGTTTGTGTCATCTGCCCGAAATAGGCGACACCTTTGTCGTCAATGGCAATAGCTGCTGCTTGGCTTAGTCTGGGCTCTTGATAAGTCTGAAAACCAGAAAAGAGTTAAATGGAGTACTTCGATATTTGTAGTACCTACGTTTACAATAAATTTGCAACATTTATTCACAATTTAGTATTATTCAATACTAAATTGAATGTTGACTAAATTAAATTTAGTATTATTCTATACTAAATTGAGTGTAGACTAAATTAAATTTAGTGTTATTCAATTTAGTAGTAAAAATTTAGTAAGATTGCATACATAAATGTACTGTAAAATACAGCAAATTTAGACATGGCACGTAACTGACCTAACCTAATGTAACCTAACCTAACGGTAACGATGCACTGTGATTAAGAGCAGTTTGCAAAGGTGTGCCCGTCGGCCAGAAACGCGGCTCATCTGTTTTTGAAATACCCTGTCAGCTTAACAGTATATATAAATTTACCTATGCAAACTCTGCTCTTGATCGCGGCGCTTCGCGCTTTTGACCTAATGCACGCTCAACATTATACTGAAAGCTTTAATTTCATAATACATTCAAAATAATTACATTTCCCTGTTTTATAAACCACATGTTTTATATCAAATAAGTCATTGTTTCGACTAATTTAAAGTAACTTTCTGTTTTTGAAATACACTGTCAGCTTAACAGATAACAATTTACCTATGCAAACTCTGCTCTTGATCGCGGCGCTCCGCGCTTTCGACCTAATGCACGGCCAGAATTATACTGAAAGCTTTTACTTCATAATACATTCAAAATAATTACATTTTCCTTTTTTAGAACCCACATTTTTTATCAAATAAGTCTTTGATTCGACTAATTTAAAGTAACTTTCGGAGGCGAACTTACGAAGAAAATACTGGGCGAAGACTCCGGATTAGTCAAGAACCTATTCTTGTCGCGCAAAAAGGAGGTGTAAACGTAATTCTGCGATGTGCTTGACATAGAGTGGTAGTAGAGTTTGCGATCCTTTCCTTTCACATAAGGATCCATATCCAAACCAAATACGCCATCCATTAGATCAAACTGCTCCCCTAAAATTATTGGCGATTAACATAATTCTACTGGATAATCTTGAACGTTACCTTGAATTCTATATGTGCCACACCTAGAATCTGGATACATAGATTTGTGGCTCGCCTTCCAACCCAAGTTGTTCTTCACATCCAACACAATAATCGAGTATGCCTGGCAATCTGCTACGTAGACGAAGGTATCAGCACATGTGTCACGTACATCTACTGCAGGAGTCACAAGAATGGAACGTGATTCCAAAAGTGTTGAGGGAATCGTGTAGTTGTGAACTAGTGTATTCTAAAAATTGCAGAAAAACATCTATGTAGATAACTACTGAAATAAGTCAAATGGTTCAACACCCTGCAGTTTTTTGTGACTCCTTATTTTTTTTTTAATTTTCATAGATGAGCCCTTTTCAAAATTTGCAATTCAATTGTCATTACATTATCATACTTACAGTAGTCAGATCAAAAGCCAGGATTTGTGGTGGACAAATCATTGTGTCTCCATATCTTCCAGTATCTAATACCCAGAGCCTATTGCAGCGGTCGATCTAAAAGTTTGATTTCTTCATAAAGTCTTTAAACATAATTATTGAACTACCTTAATCCTGTATACAGAGATCAGTCTGTTTGGATTGCATTGAAATACATTTCTCTGCCAATCCCAAGAAGGATATGGAGTAATTAAAGGTTCAGCAGAGTCTGTATTGTTAAAGTATCCCAAGGTGACAGGGCTTCCTGGCTGGAATCTAGGGATGGTGACGAACGTCCTATCGTCTATGACATACAAGAATTAGCGGGTTGTAATTGTACGTTGTAACATTACGTTGTAAATTTTTGTATCACTTTTAAGATATTCATCTTTGGCATTTATCTCTATAGGAGAGCAATATTGAGTGTTGAAACTGCTTGTGTTGGGTTTTTAATTTGTTTTGAAAATGTGCTTACTTCTTTCATCGTAGTCCATATCTATTGGAGCCGGGACACTTGGGATATAAAACCCAGACCTTATGTCGGCATCAGATGCTGCAGTGGTAGGATATCTGAATTTCAGCTGCTTCCATTGGAAATTGGCCGGCACAAAGAGAGCAGAAGCGTTGCATAGCAACGCCAGCAGCAGCAAACCCACTAGAGCTGTAAATAAATGTGTTGAAAATTATTCAGTTCAGAAACAAATTTATACATAGTAGTAATACTCTGAAATTTGCAAATCCATCTGCAGGCCCTAGATTGACTACGGCCAGATCATACTGAAAAATGTAAGAAACACCTGCAAACGAATTACGGACGTAACTGAACTGAAGACAAAATGATAATTCATTTTCTATAATAGTAAAGTAAGAGAAATCACGAGTACCTACATTGGGCGGAAATCTGCACTAAAGTAACTCATTTTTGTACTATTTTATGAAAATTGGATTGCCCGGATAACATAACCATAGAGTCTATACCGTATTACCATTAAATTTGTCCAGCCGGTCACAAATGTTTAAGTAATCAAATTTGTCCAACCGGACACAAATGTTTAAGTAATCAAATTTGTCCAGTCGGCCGCAAATGTTTAAGTAATCAAATTTGTCAAAATTTGTCCAAATCAAAATTACTCACTTTGCATATATTACATATATTAATTCATAATTACTAATTAGAACAATATTTGGTTAATCTATTAATAATTTACATAATATAGCAATAAACTTAAATGTGATATTTCAAATTATTCAAATGCATGATTTCAGAAAAACCACTACGTGAAAAACCACGCCATTAATGTTATTTTTTATCACTCATGTAACTATTTTGGTAATAATATATACGCTTATCATAAAAATTTATAGTTGAATATGAATTTGTTAAAAGGGCATAAGTCATTGAACTCTAATTGTTGCATTGTTGTAAAATTCAAAAAATGAATAGTTGAATATGAATTGGTTAAAAGGGCATAAGTCATCGAACCCTAATTGTTGCATTGTTGTAAAATTGAAAAACAATTTATGTATTTATACAGGGTGATTTTTTAACACTTACATAAAACTTACACTTATCATAAAAATGAATAGTTGAATATGAATTGGTTAAAAGGGCATAAGTCATCAAACCCTAATTGTTGCATTGTTGTAAAATTGAAAAACAATTTATGTATTTATACAGGGTGATTTTTTAACACTTACATAAAACTTACACTTATCATAAAAATTAATAGTTGAATATGAATTGGTTAAAAGGGCATGAGTCATTGAACCCTAATTGTTGCATTGTTGTAAAATTGAAAAACAATTTATTTATTTATTTATACTGGGTGATTAAAAAGTACCCACCCCGGATTTCTCAGAAAATTACGGCAAAATAAAAACCCCCGAGACACGTCAGTTTTTATTTTGAGGCGTACATCTTTTGACGTACGTACTGTTGATATGTGTGTCAGTTTCCCCTCCCTTCCAATAAACACCCCATAAGAGGGGAGGGAGACAGTGGCACACATGTCAACAGTACGTCAAAGATGTCCCCCTTAACATAAAAATTGACGTGTTTCGAGAGATTTTTGTTTTTTCACAAAATCTGGGGTGCGTACTATTCAAAAAATTGCCCTGTATATCTAAAACAACTTATTTAATTTTCATATACAGTGTGTCTCCTAAAAAACCCCGCTAGCCATAACTCATTTATTTATTGGCCAATTTCAATAAAACAAAAACAGGATTGAATGGCTCCACATGTTCTACAAAGGGGCCCTAATTTTATTTTCCATCTAGTCTAGTTTTTAAAAAAGCGTTTCTAGACTAGTCTATAGAACCTTTTTTCACAGGTTTGTTCCAAACGCCACATTGGTGAAGTTTGGCCAAGCAATTCAGTGGCAAGTAGTTTCCAAGCAGTTCAATATACCTCATTACATTGAGAAAAATATTATGCAATTTTAGTAACTGTTCATGAAATATTAAGTTCAAATAAACTTATCCAAATATATGTTATGAAATTACACGAGAATTTGTGATTCCCCTCATGGAAAAATCTGTATTTCCAAACTCCTTATGAAATATACTATTGCAATTTTTTTTTTACTCTATACAGGGTGAACTGTATTGATTGACCAAACGGTATTATGTTGTAAGGAACTAAAGATTAAAAAAAGTTTTGGTAGAACTTTTTTTTATAACGTTGAAAAGTAAAACTTAGTTTCTTTTGTCTCCAAGGAACGTAAAAGCAATATTTAATTCGAGCACTTTTCATAATTTCAAAATTCGCGTGTAACTTTTTAAAAAAGCATTTCTAGACACTAGTCTATAGAACCTTTTTTCAAAGGTTTGTTCCAAACGCTACATTGGTGGAGTTTGGCCAAGCAATTCAGTTGCAAGCAGTTTCCAAGCAGTTCAATACACGTTGTTACATTGAAAAAATATGTATGCAATTTTAGTAACTGTTTACGTAATTTTAAGTTCAAATGAACTTATTCAAAAATATGGCATGAAATTATGATATTTCGGCACCAAAATTTCAGCCCCAAATTATTCATATTCAATAGGTACTGAATATGAACAGTCTCCAGTTCTTTTTAAACGTGCATTTTGTTGCCTGTTTATGAAGTTAAACAAAAAACACATAAATTTGAATCTAAAAAATATTATTTCAGACCCAACAGGTTTTATATCAGATTAGGTGATAATGTAATAATAATAATAATAATAATTCGTACTACTTGTGCACTTCTTGCCAGATCCGCAAGTATTTCAACCAAAATTTTAAGTATTCTGTGAAAATATTAATGATTTCTCAAATACTTCCATGGTTATATAAATATTTCAATACAGTCAATTTATCAATGATTCTTTCAATATTTCATTTAATACTATCAAATATTAGGTTTTAGGCGAAATTTGATCTTTGTGCTAAAAGAATTTAATAATTTCGATGGTTACAGCCAAATTGCCAATTATTTTATTAAAATTTATTATATAATTATTCTGTAAATTTTTTAATGATTTCAATGCCTATATTTTTTTTTCATAATTACCAATTATAACTGTAAATTTATCATAATTTCGTCAATCTCTGAATTATTTTTTTTTCAATTTTCGATCAAAATTTTCAAATATTCTGTCAGAATTGCGATGATTAGTGTCAAATTAAATTACTCAGAAATTACAATGTGTACTGCCAAATTTACAATTATTTCTACCAAAATTTCAAGTATTCAGTGGAAACTTTAATAACCTCTATCAAACTTTTCAAGGATTCTGTCAAAATATGACTGTCAATTAGTTATTATTCCGTCAATATTTCATGGATTAGGACAAATTTTAATGATCATGAACGATCAAATATTGAATTATTTGTCAAAATGTAATAATCATGTTACAAATTCTAATGCATACTGTACATTTTTCATGTATTCTTAATAAAATTTCAATGAGTATCTCCAGATTTGCAATAATTTTTGTCAAAATGTTACGTATTCTAAGAAATTTTTAATGATTTCTAACAAATTTTGCAATTATCTTGTAAAAAAAAATCATTGAGTATTATGAAGTTATCATTATTCCATCACTATTTCAATGATTCTGACAAAATTTTAATGATAACTATCAAATATTCAAATATCTTCAAAATTGTAATGACACGTTAGATATTTTAATGATTACTGTCAATTTTTCTTAAGTATTCCTAATTAAATTTCAACCAGTATAGCAAAATTTTTAATCATTTTTGTCATAATTTTAAGTATTCTAGGAGATTGTATTGATTTCACATTTTACAATTATTTTGTAAACATTTTAATGCTACTGTCAATTTGTTGTTATTCTGTCAACCGATTTTATAGGTTCTATTAAAATGCCAATGCTTACTATACAATTTTATATAATTATTAATTATTACTCATAAGTTAATCATTCTGCCGAAAAACTCAATATCTATAATTCATTATCTTAGAATTCCTGCACCTGCGAAATTGTGGAATTGGTTCTCTGTCATTATTTGACATTATTCTGACCCAATTACATTTAATTTAATAATAATATATTGAGTTATCTGATCTAACCATTAAATATTTCCAGCCACTGTATAATTTTATTTGAGTTACTTCGTATTGTTCAATCTTATCAATAGTTTGAAAAATTGTTGGGGATTTTTGGTACTCATTTTTATTCGTCATATTATATTAGGGTATAACAAAATATATTGCTTTTAGGGTATAAGTGAAACGTTCGAAGCTTAGAAAATTTGATGCCTATTTTGTACAGTTTGTACAGTACAGTTAAAACTAACCATTAAATACTTCCAGCCACTGTATAATTCTATTTGGGCTTATTTCGTTTTGTTCAATGTTATCAATAGTTTGAAAAATTGTTAGGGATTTTTGGTACTCATTTTTATTCGTCATTTTTTATTTGGGTATAACAAAACAAATTGCTTTTAGGGTACACGAGAAACGTTCGAATCCTAGCAAATTTGATGCCCATTTTGTACAGTTTGTACAGTACAGTTAACAAAATAATCGGTTGGAGCTTGTGAAATATTAATACTTAATGAAAAATAACAAATTATACTTTTTCACAACGACATTTATTTCTCTAAATGTACATTTCAGCCACTACGTGGTCATCTTCAAAAGACATTTGTACTTTATTTTGTACTGTAACAGTTCGTAATAAAAAAAATAGTTATCTTGACGCTAATGTAAAATATTTTTCTTCAATGAATGTGGATTATCGTCAATAGATAGTGCGGTTTTATGAATGCTAATCTATGCTATTATTGTGGGATTATGAGGTTTTGAGAATTCTAGATTAAGAAAATATTTGTAATTGCATTTAGCACTAATCCCCAACTATAATTCTACGAATGGTTATCTTATTCTACTTTGTTGATGTTTGTAAAGCAATGCTGTGTAACATATATTATAGCAGCGGTCGGTAAACTTTGTCTACTGTTTCTTGTTTTCATAATAGGTCAGAACAGTTGTTAATTTTCGTGTATCTATTATACTTTATTAAACAACTTTATTATACAACTACAAATTAAAATGTATTATTTTATGTTCATGTAGGTAATTTATATCCATGTTCATATAATATTTTATAATAATTGACTCGAGAAAATTAAACTTTTCGTTCGTCGATAAAAATATATGTTATTTTCTTGTACATAATAATAATAATAATTTATTTATTGGTACTTAGATCCATTACAACGAATATTACAGCGTTGCATACATAATCAAATTAATTGAAATGACAAAACCGATTTAGTCAATAATTAAAATTGATATAATGATACCACTTTTGATATAATGCATATACAGGGTGTCTCCTAAAAAACGCCGCTGGCCATATTTGGTGGCCGATTTCAATACAACAAAAACAAGATTAAATGTCTCGACATGTTCTACAATGGTGCCCTAATTTTCTTATTTTGCAAAATCAGTTTTCATTTAATCGATAGCTAACTTTTTTTTTCTAATGGTTACATATATTTTCTTTTTTAAATTTTTTTCAAAATTTTAAATACGGACCTGCATTTTTAATTTTATTTTAGAGTTTTACTCGTTAATACTTTTATAATGATGTGCTCATGCCTGGTTGAAATTTAGTAGGTAGTTAAAATTATTGGAAGAAATTTACGAGTTTGGTAATATTTTAAGAAATCATATACTGACGTGTCCCGGAAGGTTTGCAACAAATGGAAAACTTTTTTATTATTCATTTTTCAAATCAAAAATATGGCTTACAAAAAGTTGTGCTGGTTTTCAAACCCCCAAAAATGTCATATATTATATATGTCCAATGACTTACAATGAGTTAGTGACAATTTATTAATTTATATATTCTTTGTAATAGTTCATATTTTGCCGAAAAACTGAAAATATGAAAGAAAACGCAATCAGTGACTTTAATCCACGTACAATATTATATAGGTATCAAAAATAAAGGTCGCCATATTGAGTATTTTTAGTATCGATAACATTATCAATATCTTTGTTGTAATTACAAATAGACTTAGTTATCTTCTACTAGTTAGCGATATGTCATATGTCTTGAAAATATTAAAATATAAATTAGGAAGAATACATTTTCACTATCTTTAATTATACTGTCATTTTGCTGTCAACCATTGCTCATATACAATATATGACGTCATTTTTAGGTGTTTCATAATAAGCACGACTTTTTGTAAAGAATATGTTTTTTTAGAAAATAATAATAAAAAAGTGTAAGGTTTTATCCATATTAACAGTTATTTATTTAAGGTATTATTCTGTACTTTCAGTTAGCTGTACTAAACTAGTTTCAGTTTGCTGAACAAACTGAAACAAGTCCGGCAAAAATAAAATAATTAAATAATAAAATAAAAAATAAAAAACTATACGAGTAAGTACAGAATAATACCTTAAATAATTTAAAAAAAATGCATTTATTGCAAACTTTCTGGGTCATTTTGTTATTGACTCTTAAATCTTCTTACAAATATCTAAATAATTTTAAAGAATTTCTTCTTACGTTAATTCTCTGAATATATAACATTATTCCTTTAAAGTTTCAGAATATTTAAAATGAAATCCATAAAGTCATTTAAATCATTTATCATTTATCATTTAAATCATTTAAATCATTAAAATTTCGACTATTCATCAAAGTACCCTACTTCATCAAGTAGGTTAAAAATAAATATTCTACATATTTGAGTAAATAGAACGGTACTTATTATTAAAAAAATCATTAGACAATTTTCGATTAATTATACACAAAGCTTGATACTTGATAACAATTAACCATGTGTCGTCTAGAAAGAAACACAGTACGAAACATTCAAAATTAGGCAAGTAGGTAGATAAAAATTGCAAGGCCAATTTCCATTAAATTTCATACAATAGTTTATCAAACCATGTAAATCCAAAAAAATTGAAATATCTTACTCAATTATTATTATTATTATAATAATTATTAAATTAGTATTATTATAATTTTTCAAAACTCAAAACCATTTGGAATTATTTTCCTGGACATTTTGTTTAAACATGTTGTATGTTGTTTTCTATAGCGATTTCTATTAAGTTTCACACAATATATTATTTAACACTATGATAATTTACTATGAAAATGTAAAAAGTGAAAACTGTATTCGTAGATTTCTCATTTTTTTAAATTTTAACTCAAACTTGCAATAGTGCAGATTGCATTTTTCTAAATATTTTTGTAAAACACTTTTCATTGAAAAATCTTATGGCAAATGTTGCCTCATAAAATAGTGTATTATTCCAACATACCTTTTTGACAAAATGTTCGAAGAACTCAAAAGACAGTTACATGATTTTCCCGGAATTTTTGAAAAAATATATTCTCACTTATAAAAACTGCATGAATGATTTTACAACATTACTAAAAATTGATCTTTATTAATATGCATAAAAATTACACAAACCCTTCATTCGTAGTTTTCCCATAATTTTCTTGTAAGCTTTTACTTGCAATAATAGATTCAAATGTTCTGCATATTTTTGTGAAATGCATTTTATAGATAACACAATAAGTGAATTTTGTCCATGATTTTTCCAGAATTTTCCATTAAATTTCGTATTAACTGAATGCTTTAGTCTAGTTCATTACAATTTTAGAAAAACATTTTTTATGTACAATACATTTTTATCAAATTTTACACAATGCTTGATTAAACATTATTCTTTATAAAAATATAAGAACTATTCATCCATAATTGTACAACAATATTTACTAAAAAACTTTATTCTAAAAAATATAAATAAAAATAAATTCAATGTCATTTTGTACGCGAAGGAAGCAAATTACGATAGAACTGTATAACTGTGGAAAATTTAGTATTGTTTAAACAATTACTGTTGAAAACAAAAATAATAAAAAACATAAAAATATATGATGTATACCAATTTTTGAGCATCTACCTATGTAATATTTTTTTTTGTAAGTTGTAAAATATTCAGCATTAAATCAATAAAGCAAATACAGTAATACTCAAATTTCACACAAATTACTCATAACAATGAAAATGAATAAAATATCTTTAAACAATTGTAATGTATTGATTGACATATTAAAATAGTTGAATATTCCTCAACTGTTTTGAATTTTCTCAAAATTTTATAATTATTTTTCGCACAATGTAATCACAATGTTCAACTTACATCATGTAAGTTGAACATAACAATTACTGTGGCTAGTCTCCATGGAAACACAGTTCTGTTCGAGTTTAAAACAGCTCTAATACGGTACAATGAGCTTTTAATAACTTCTTTATTCGAAAATAAATAAATATCTACCATTAACACTAAACTGAATTAAAAAATCAAAATTATAAACTAGAGTGCCATGAAAACAGTTGAAAATCGGAACATTGTTACAAACAGTTAAATTGGATGTTATGCAACACTAGGTTTTTAACAAGAAAATACATCAGTGCAATAAATACTACTATTGATATTAAATAGAATTTAACAATTTAAAACGAATTAATGGCGTTACAATACAACAAATAATAGTTTTATAATAAATTTTCAAATAGATTTCTATTCTCCCTAATGATAATGGGGCTGTTGTTCACTTCAATTACAAGTTTTTTTTTTAATTTTCATATATTAAAAGTTACTAAAACCTCAAGTGTCATTAGAAAATCAAAAATATAAACTAGAGTGCCACGAATAAAATAGTAGAAAATCGGAACATTGTTACAAACAGTTAAATTGGATATTATGCAACACTATGTTTTTAACAAGAAATTACATCAGTGCAATCAATACTAATATTAATATTAAATAGAATTTAACAATTTAAAACAAATTATAGGTGTTACAATACAACAAATTATAGTTTTATAATAAATGTTCAAATAGATTTCCATTCTCTCTAATGATAATGAGGCGATGTTTCCTTCAATTAAAAGTTTTTTTTTTAATTTTCATATATAAAAAGTAATTAAAACCTCAAGTGTCATAATAGTATTCACAAGTAGAACTTAAATCTAAACTTACTTTATATCTTTGACCGTTTCCGATATCCCTATAGTGATCAGTTGAATAACCCTGTATAACATTTGCCTTTCAGGTATAAATGCCATGATATTTATAAAAAAATATTTCAATGATTTGTTTTTGATTATTTTACGCTATTACATAAGTTTGGGAATGTTTTATATTTAGCCTACTGCAATGAGTAAAGGACCTAAAATTTATTTGTATGTAGATATACTTGAGGATGTAAGTTATTCCATTTGATACACACTTCCACGTGATTAATTACTGATTATTTTCATGGAGTGAATAAATTTGTACTTACATTTTCCCATGGCGCTCAGTTGAGTTACACGCACAGGTTTGGTAACAAAAAAAAATTCCACGCGCGGTTTTAAATAGGCGTTTACTATCGCACTTTTTATCAGCGCTTCTATTAGTTTTCGCAAAAACAAGCTGCAATATCGTACTCGCATGTAAATTGAAAAGATATACTTTAACAGTATTTTAACAGCAACACGTCATATAAACTTTAACGTATGCATTACCACAAGGTGTGGAGATGAGTTAATTGTGTCGTGCATTTAGTATTCGTAGCACATTTATAAGATGCGCCTTGAATGTTTGACATGTATGGACATGCATTGACATCCAGTCTGTTGTTTACTCAATACATAAAATAATAAAATATTGTTTCCAATTGAACGTGTAAGATGAAGCAGGGACAGATTCTCTAAATGAAGCTTTTGTGAAACTAAAAACGCTTTTTCTTTTGCAAAAGGTTACAACTGATAATTTGTAGCAATAGCTACACACGTTCTGTGTGTAGCACTGTGCACGTGTGTAGATATACATGCACTGATAAAATATACATGTTTTAATGTAGCTGATATAAATGAAATAAGTGATGGAGTTTATTTTTAATATCTTTCGAATATGTTCCTTTTTCTACCAATCATTTGATGAATTTGTATGAAAACCACTCATTGATGAAAACAGTGATTTTTTCGGATCATGGTTCAGTATACAGGGTGAGTCAATATTCACTGCCCAGCCCTCGGATATGTATTTTACAATTTAAAAAAAATAAAATGAAGAATACTAAAATTTCGACAGCGAGGCCGTTTGCAGCTAAAATTGAAGTAAAAATTTATATTTATATTTAAATTTCGGACTGTTTTGTGATCTGGATGACGTAGGTTCCCTATACAAATGCTCCGCAGCACGAAAAACTTAAAAATTCGGCCTTCTCAAAATTTTCCATTTTCTGATAGAAAATTGTATATTTGGGTAAATGTAAATTTGGCATTAATTTACAGCATAAAACTCAACTCCAATTGAATTGCAATTTCGAAAAGGAATCATCCCCAAAAATCATAGATGATGTAATCATAGAAGTTTTTATGCAACCGTCACATTAAACAAAAATCTATATCCATATTTTATTTTCATGTATCATTTTTGTTAGACGTGGCAAAACGAACTCTGCCATCTAACTACAAAATCTCAATTATCACAATGAATTCATAAGTTCTAAGAAATATTCCAGAAAAACTAAAAATTCGGTCTTTTCATTTTTTTAATTTTCTGATAGAAAATTGTATATTTGGGTAATTGTAAATTTAGCATTAATTTACACCATAAAACTCAACTCCAATTGAATTGTAAATTTCGAAAAAGGCTCATCTCCAAAAGTCGACACAAAAAACAGAATTTCAGTTGAACTATTTATCTTATTTGAGAAGATATTATTTTGTAAAACGACTCTTTCACCACTATGAAAACCAAATGTGAACCTTTGTTACTCATAAAATATCGGCCTATATATGTACATAAAAAAAGAACAAAAGAGTCAATATTGAATCCCCAAAAATCATAGATGATTTAATCATAGAAGTTTTTATGCAACCGTCACATTAAAAAAAAATCTATATCCATATTTTGTTTTCATGTATCCTTTTTGCTAGACGAGGTAAAACAAATTCTGCCTTCTAACTACAAATTC
The DNA here is from genome assembly GCA_951805005.1 of Othius punctulatus. Taxonomy (NCBI): domain Eukaryota; kingdom Metazoa; phylum Arthropoda; class Insecta; order Coleoptera; family Staphylinidae; genus Othius; species Othius punctulatus. The sequence continues at coordinate 18,037,007 of OX638144.1, forward strand.
TCAATTATCACAATGAATTCATAAGTTTAAACAAATATTCCTGAATAACTAAAAATTCGGTCTTCTCATTTTTTTTTTCTGATACAAAATTGTATATTTGGGTAATAGTAAATTTGGCATTAATTTACACCATAAAACTCAACTCCAATTGAATTCTAATTTCGAAAAAGGCTCATCTCCTAAAGTCGACACAAAAAACAGAATTTCAGTTGAACTATTTGTCTTATTTGAGAAGATATTATGTTGTAAAACGACTTTTTCACCACTATGAAAACCAAATGTGAATCTTTGTTACTCATAAAATATCGGCCTATATGTGTACATAAGAAAATAACAAAAAAGTCAATTTTGAATCCCCAAAAATCATAGATGATGTAATCATAGAAGTTTTTATGAAGCGTCACATTTAAAAAAAATTCTATATCCATATTTTGTTTTCGTGTATCCTTTTTGGTAGACGAGGTAAAACGAATTCTGCCATCTAACTACAAATTCTCAATTATCACAATGAATTCATAAGTTTAAACAAATATTCCAGAAAAACTAAAAATTCGGTCTTCTCATTTTTTTAATTTTCTGATATAAAATTGAACATTTGGGTAATTGTAAATTTGGCATTAATTTACACCGTAAAACTCAACTCCAATTGAATTGTAAATTTCGAAAAAGGCCCATCTCCAAAAGTCGACACAAAAAACAGAATTTCAGTTGAACTATCTGTCTTATTTGAGAATATATTTTTTTGTAAAACGACTCTTTCACCACTATGAAAACCAAATGTGAACCTTTGTTACTCATAAAATATTGGCCTATATGTGTATATGAAAAATTAACAAAAAAGTCAATTTTGAATCCCCAAAAATCATAGATTATGTAATCATAGAAGTTTTTATGCAACCGTCACATTTAAACAAAAAATCTATATCCATATTTTGTTTTCATGTATCGTTTTTCTAGACGAGGTAAAACAAATTCTGCCATCTAACTACAAATTTTAAATTATGACAATGAATTCATAAATTTAAAGAAATATTCCAGAAAAACTAAAGATTCGGTCTTTTCATTTTTTTTTCTGATAGAAAATTGTACATTAGGGTAATTGTAAATTTGGCTGAATTTACACCATAAAACTCAACTCCAATTGAAATGTAATTTCGAAAGAGGCTCATCTCCAAGAGTCGACACAAAAAACAGAATTTCAGTTGAACTATTTGTCTTATTTGAGAAGATATTCATGTGTACATGAAAAAGAACAAAAAAGTCAATTTCGAATCCACAAAAATCATAGATGATTTAATCATAGAAGTTTTTATGCTACCGTCACATTTAAAAAAAATCTATATCCATATTTTGTTTTCATATATCCTTTTTGCTAGACGAGGTAAAACAAATTCTGCCTTCTAACTACAAATTCTCAATTATCGCAATGAATTCATAAGTTTAAACAAATATTCCAGAAAAACTAAAAATTCGGTCTTCTCATTTTTTTTAATTTTCTTATAGAAAATTGTATATTTGGGTAATTGTAAACTTGGCATGAATTTACACTATAAAACTCAATTGTAATTGAATTGTAAATTTCGAAAAAAGCCAATCTCCAAAAGTCGACACAAAAAACAGAATTTCAGTTGAACTATTTGTCTTATTAGAAGTTATTTTTTTCTAAAATGACTCTTTCACCACTATTAAGAGAAAATGTAAACTTTTGTTACTCATAAAATATCGGCCTATATGTGTACATGAAAAAAACCCAAAAAAGTCAATTTTGAATCCTCCCCAAGATGAGCCCTTTTCGAAATTTGCAATTCAATTGTGTTATTTGTAAACACATGCAAAAATAATTGTGCACCATAATATGGCATTAATGCGACAAGTTTCCATCAAAATCCCTAAATCTAAAATTGCTGTGTATTCATATTTTTCCGTGTTATATAGTAAACAATGTATTTAAGTAAAATAGAAGATTTCGTAAATAATTTTAGTCTAGAACTTAGTATTGATTTTCTCGAAGGGTGCAAAATGAACTGCAATGTCTCGATTATCACAGTGCATTTTCGCATTCCTGAGTTTAAACGAAAATTCCGGAAAATCTAAAGATGAGGTAATGCCAAGTTTTTTCCATTTTCTGATAAAATATTGTGTATTTATTAAGTGTGGAAAATTTGGCAATAAATTATAGGCTGAAGCTATACCAAAATTGTGTTTCTTAATAACAGAATAATAATAATAAAGAATATTTATTAGCAGAAAAGCTGCATCATATGCAAAAGGTAAATATATACATGACAGCAAAAAATTCATCAAAATAACAAAAAGAACAATGCAAAAGTAAAGACACAAAAACAGTTTCTTTGTAAAAACATGCATAAACAGTTTTGTACCATGATTTAGTATATATCAATATGGTATTGATTGATCACTGAAAATTGAAAAAAAAGTTTTTTCCAATTTCTGATAAAATATTGTGTATTTATTAAGTGTGGAAAATTTGGCAATAAATTATAGGCTGAAACTATACCAAAATTGTGTTTCGTAATAATAGAATAATAATAATAAAGACTATTTATTAGCAGAAAAGCTACATAATATACAAAAGGTAAATATATACATGACAACAAAAAATTCAACAAAATTACAAAAAGAACAATGCAAAAGTAAAGACACAAAAACAGTTTCTTTGTAAAAACATGAATAAACAGTTTTGTACGATGATTTAGTGTCTATCAATATGGTATTAATAGTATTAAAGTAGTATTAAAGAAGTATTACTGCTTCTGTTGGATATAAATAGTTATGATTAAAGTGTGCCCTGCCACCCACCCTGTTAATTGAAGTGAAATGATGACCTAAATTATGTTTATCATTATACAATGTTTTCATTAAATTTTGTAAAATTATATAAAAAATGAGAGACTCCCTTGAAATAATGACATTTATTCTGTCAATATAGTATTCGTTTATTACTACTTCTGGTGGATGAAGTGGATAAAATTAGGGATGATGTTAGTATGACTACCCACTCACTAAATTGTAGTGAAATGATGAATATAAGAAGGTTTATCACGGATATTTAAAAAAAAAAATCATTTGAGACACACTTAAAGTATTAATATTGTTTTTATTATGGAAATTTTTAAATTACACACTTAATGAATCTAAGTGAAATGATGATTACTATTGTGTTTATTATGGAAATTTTGAAATTTATACAACAACAAAAAAACATTTGAGGCACATATAAAACAATGCAAATTTTAGCAACAATAGTTTTAAGACTCAGTGTCAACATAGTACAGATTCACTTTGTTTCTGCCTCTCATCCTCATCCTTTTAATTGATGATGATGACATTTGAGACTTATTATCGTTATCATTGCAAGTGTCTTATCAAACATTTATCATATCGACGTTTTCTTTATTTCTTTCTTCTTTTTCTTCTTCTTTGTCTATTCTTTTATTTTTATTTTTTTTAAATTTGGAAAAACCTCTGACGCTTTCAATAATGTCAAGGTCAAATAAACATTATTATTATTTATCAACAGCCTTAAACCTTGCGGTGTCAGCGTTTTACATATATTTCTCGTCACCATAAATTACATTTACATCTTTACACTTTTACAGTATAATAATTTCTTTACAATTTGTTCCCTGTGCTACAGTACTCATTGGTTTACATTGCTCGATTCACTGCTCGATTAAATGGGCAATGTTATGCAGTTTTGTATGCTGGTTTAGATTATATTAAAAAAAATTCAAAAGTCCGAGCAGTTTAGAAATTATTCTAAAAAAACTAAAAGCGATTTTAGTTTTTCGCGTTAATGGCGAAAATTGCGATTTTCTAAAAGCTACGATATTTCCATAATTATTAAAGATGCAGAAATAAGTTTGAAATAAAAGTTACTTGTTTGAATTGCGCAAACTTAAGAAACAAGTCAAAACAAAAGTCAAGACGGCACTTTCCGAGATATAAATAGCAACTTTCTTATTTTAAATGGCCGCCATATTTGATTTTTACGGCTAAATCGCCTATTTTTTTCTCTTTTCAACGATGTATAACAATCTACGTCAAAATGAAAAATATGGAATATATCAATTTTTCCCATTTTTATGTTTATATTTTAATTTTTTTTAAAACAAATGTAATACAAATGAAAAAAACGTAATACAACTAAGTAGTAAACTAACAATAAATTATAAAGAATGCTCAAAATGCTGACTATTATTGGCAAAATGGCCAAAAATAACACAATTGACAGCGTTTTAGGATATTGCCAGTTACTTATCGCAATGTGTTGCGAATAACGCCTTTTATTGCCTCTGTCATTGCTTCACGAAGTTCATCTATGTTATTATAATTGAAGTTACTTGTACAAATTTTGTTTTTTAAAGTACCCTACAATATAAAATCCAAGAGGCGTCAAATGTGCAAATCTGGCTAACTACTGAACAATTGTATTAGTCGCTATTACTTTGTTATTAAAAGGGCCATTTAAATAAGTAATAACATCTCTAGCATTGAGTGAAGGGGCGCCATCTTATAGGTACTATATTTGAATATTTTGTGCCAAAGGTAAACCATCCAATAGATCTTATAAGGTTGTTGGAAGAATTTCCTGAGCCAAACCTGCCATAAATAGCTGATAAGGTTAGATAAGATTAAGTAGAAACTAATTATTCACTTACGTATCCACCGATGGTACGTGCTTATGCAAAACTTGAAGCATTGTTCAGAAACAAAAACATACATATGAAATAACTGTTATTTGTTGAAGGCATCAGTACAATACTGTCCAGTTCTTTATGATTTTGGATTACTATTTATATGAAATTAATTTGCCTGACAAGTATTAAGTTTTTGAAAATTGTGGTGAACAGTTTTGGATGTTTTCCGCAATTTTCGGTATCTTCAATTTTGAACAGATACTTACTTTTAGACATTCTTCAGCGGCCACTTCACCTGTAGTTTCGAGCACTTGAATCTTACTGTCTCTCGGTTGTATTTATGTCCACATTTATCGCTTTATTCATAGCACCTATCACGTTATCGTGCCAAAGTGCTTATTTACGTGGAAAATCACATTGCATGGATGCACAAAATGTGCGAACACTGATAAGTGCTGCATTGTTTTGCTTTCAGAAAAAGCCTGGAGAAATTTCGGATTCCCATAACATTGCGTGAATAATTTATGCTCGGTGTTTATTTGATGCGCATAAAATTAATTAATGCGAGGATTTTTGGCATTCCCAATACTGATTCACTAGTGGGACAATTAATTAAAATTGGCATTTTTATGAGGCACTATGTAGGTACAAGCATCAAAAACACATTGTTCAGAATATGACAGAATATTGATGTGGTACGAAACGACACAAGAATGGATAAGAAGAGAAAATTTAGTTAGGTGTTGTCTAGAAATGATATATGAGTAGTATGTGACTGAGTCTCACCACATCATGTATTATTTTGGGTTAATGGTAATAATAAAGGTGTTAGTGTTACTGCGAAATGAGGCTTGATTTTGTTCGTGAGAGATCGCAACTTATGATGTTTTATTTTGAGTGAATTAGTTAGGCATTACCTAGAAATGATATATGAGTGGTATGTGACTGAGTCTCGCCACATCATGTATAAATTTGTGTAAATAGTAATAATAAAGGTATTAGTGTTACTACGAAATGAGGCTTGATTTTGTTCGTGAGAGTTCGCAACTTATCATGTTTTATTTTGAGCAAATAAGTTAGGCATTCCCTCAAAATAATATATAGGTGGCATGTGACTAAGTCTCGCCACATCATGTATTATTTTGTGTAAATAGTAATAATAAAGGTATTAGCGTTACTACGAAATGAGGCTTGATTTTGTTCGTGCGAGTTCGCAACTTATCATGTTTTATTTTGAGCAAATAAGTTAGGCATTCCCTCAAAATGATATATAGGTGGCATGTGACTGAGTCTCGTTACATCATGTATTATTTTGTGTAAATAGTAATAATAAAGGTATTAGTGTTACTACGAAATGAGGCTTGATTTTGTTCGTGAGAGTTCGCAACTTATCATGTTTTATTTTGAGCAAATAAGTTAGGCATTCCCTCATAAATATATATATAGGTGGCATGTGACTGAGTCTCGCCACATCATGTATTATTTTGTGTAAATAGGTATTAGTGTTACTACGAAATAAGGCTTGATTTTCTTCGTGAGAGTTCGCAACTTATCATGTTTTATTTTGAGCAAATAAGTTAGGCATTCCCTCAAAATGATATATAGGTGGCATGTGACTGAGTCTCGCCACATCATGTATTATTTTGTGTAAATAGTAATAATAAAGGTATTAGTGTTACTACGAAATGAGGCTTGATTTTGTTCGTGAGAGTTCGCAACTTATCATGTTTTATTTTGAGCAAATAAGTTAGGCATTCCCTCAAAATGATATATAGGTGGCATGTGACTGAGTCTCGCCACATCATGTATTATTTTGTGTAAATAGTAATAATAAAGGTATGAGTGTTACTACGAAATGAAGCTTGATTTTGTTCGTGAGAGTTCGCAACTTATCATGTTTTATTTTGAGCAAATAAGTTAGGAATTCCCTCAAAATGATATATAGGTGGCATGTGACTGAGTCTCGCCACATCATGTATTATTTTGTGTAAATAGTAATAATAAAGGTATTAGTGTTACTACGAAATGAGGCTTGATTTTGTTCGTGAGAGTTCGCAACTTATCATGTTTTATTTTGAGCAAATAAGTTAGGCATTCCCTCAAAATGATATATAGGTGGCATGTGACTGAGTCTCGCCACATCGTGTATTATTTTGTGTAAATAGTAATAATAAAGGTATTAGTGTTACTACGAAATGAGGCTTGATTTTGTTCGTGAGAGTTCGCAACTTATCATGTTTTATTTTGAGCAAATAAGTTAGGCATTCCCTCAAAATGATATATAGGTGGCATGTGACTGAGTCTCGTTACATCATGTATTATTTTGTGTAAATAGTAATAATAAAGGTATTAGTGTTACTACGAAATGAGGCTTGATTTTGTTCGTGAGAGTTCGCAACTTATCATGTTTTATTTTGAGCAAATAAGTTAGGCATTCCCTCAAAAATATATATATAGGTGGCATGTGACTGAGTCTCGCCACATCATGTATTATTTTGTGTAAATAGGTATTAGTGTTACTACGAAATAAGGCTTGATTTTGTTCGTGAGAGTTCGCAACTTATCATGTTTTATTTTGAGCAAATAAGTTAGGCATTCCCTCAAAATGATATATAGGTGGCATGTGACTGAGTCTCGCCACATCATGTATTATTTTGTGTAAATAGTAATAATAAAGGTATGAGTGTTACTACGAAATGAAGCTTGATTTTGTTCGTGAGAGTTCGCAACTTATCATGTTTTATTTTGAGCAAATAAGTTAGGAATTCCCTCAAAATGATATATAGGTGGCATGTGACTGAGTCTCGCCACATCATGTATTATTTTGTGTAAATAGTAATAATAAAGGTATTAGTGTTACTACGAAATGAGGCTTGATTTTGTTCGTGAGAGTTCGCAACTTATCATGTTTTATTTTGAGTTATGAATTCCCTCAAAATGATATATATGTGGCATGTGACTGAGTCTCGCCACATCATGTATTATTTTGTGTAAATAGTAATAATAAAGGTATTAGTGTTACTACGAAATGAGGCTTGATTTTGTTCGTGAGAGTTCGCAACTTATCATGTTTTATTTTGAGCAAATAAGTTAGGCATTCCCTCAAAATGATATATAGGTGGCATGTGACTGAGTCTCGCCACATCGTGTATTATTTTGTGTAAATAGTAATAATAAAGGTATTAGTGTTACTACGAAATGAGGCTTGATTTTGTTCGTGAGAGTTCGCAACTTATCATGTTTTATTTTGAGCAAATAAGTTAGGCATTCCCTCAAAATGATATATAGGTGGCATGTGACTGAGTCTCGCCACATCATGTATTATTTTGTGTAAATAGTAATAATAAAGGTATGAGTGTTACTACGAAATGAAGCTTGATTTTGTTCGTGAGAGTTCGCAACTTATCATGTTTTATTTTGAGCAAATAAGTTAGGAATTCCCTCAAAATGATATATAGGTGGCATGTGACTGAGTCTCGCCACATCATGTATTATTTTGTGTAAATAGTAATAATAAAGGTATTAGTGTTACTACGAAATGAGGCTTGATTTTGTTCGTGAGAGTTCGCAACTTATCATGTTTTATTTTGAGCAAATAAGTTAGGCATTCCCTCAAAATGATATATAGGTGGCATGTGACTGAGTCTCGCCACATCGTGTATTATTTTGTGTAAATAGTAATAATAAAGGTATTAGTGTTACTACGAAATGAGGCTTGATTTTGTTCGTGAGAGTTCGCAACTTATCATGTTTTATTTTGAGCAAATAAGTTAGGCATTCCCTCAAAATGATATATAGGTGGCATGTGACTGAGTCTCGTTACATCATGTATTATTTTGTGTAAATAGTAATAATAAAGGTATTAGTGTTACTACGAAATGAGGCTTGATTTTGTTCGTGAGAGTTCGCAACTTATCATGTTTTATTTTGAGCAAATAAGTTAGGCATTCCCTCAAAAATATATATATAGGTGGCATGTGACTGAGTCTCGCCACATCATGTATTATTTTGTGTAAATAGGTATTAGTGTTACTACGAAATAAGGCTTGATTTTGTTCGTGAGAGTTCGCAACTTATCATGTTTTATTTTGAGCAAATAAGTTAGGCATTCCCTCAAAATGATATATAGGTGGCATGTGACTGAGTCTCGCCACATCATGTATTATTTTGTGTAAATAGTAATAATAAAGGTATGAGTGTTACTACGAAATGAAGCTTGATTTTGTTCGTGAGAGTTCGCAACTTATCATGTTTTATTTTGAGCAAATAAGTTAGGAATTCCCTCAAAATGATATATAGGTGGCATGTGACTGAGTCTCGCCACATCATGTATTATTTTGTGTAAATAGTAATAATAAAGGTATTAGTGTTACTACGAAATGAGGCTTGATTTTGTTCGTGAGAGTTCGCAACTTATCATGTTTTATTTTGAGTTATGAATTCCCTCAAAATGATATATATGTGGCATGTGACTGAGTCTCGCCACATCATGTATTATTTTGTGTAAATAGTAATAATAAAGGTATTAGTGTTACTACGAAATGAGGCTTGATTTTGTTCGTGAGAGTTCGCAACTTATCATGTTTTATTTTGAGCAAATAAGTTAGGCATTCCCTCAAATGATATATAGGTGGCATGTGACTGAGTCTCGCCACATCGTGTATTATTTTGTGTAAATAGTAATAATAAAGGTATTAGTGTTACTACGAAATGAGGCTTGATTTTGTTCGTGAGAGTTCGCAACTTGTCATGTTTTATTGTGTGCAAATAAGTTAGGCATTCCCTCAAAATGATATATAGGTGGCATGTGACTGAGTCTTGCCACATCGTGTATTATTTTGTGTAAATAGTAATAATGAAGGTATTAGTGTTACTACGAAATGAGGCTTGATTTTGTTCGTGAGAGTTCGCAACTTATCATGTTTTATTTTGAGCAAATAAGTTAGGCATTCCCTCAAAATGATATATAGGTGGCATTTGATTGAGTCTCGCCACATCATGTATTATTTTGTGTAAATAGTAATAATAAAGGTATTAGTGTTACTACGAAATGAGGCTTGATTTTGTTCGTGAGAGTTCGCAACTTATCATGTTTTATTTTGAGCATATAAGTTAGGCATTCCCTCAAAATGATGTATATGTGGCATGTGACTGAGTCTCGCCACATCATGTATTATTTTGTGTAAATAGTAATAATAAAGGTATTAGTGTTACTACGAAATGAAGCTTGATTTTGTTCGTGAGAGTTCGCAACTTATCATGTTTTATTTTGAGCAACTAAGTTAGACATTCCTTCAAAATGATATATAGGTGGCATGTGACTGAGTCTCGCCACATCATGTATTATTTTGTGTAAATAGTAATAATAAAGGTATTAGTGTTACTACGAAATGAGGCTTGATTTTGTTCGTGAGAGTTCGCAACTTATCATGTTTTATTTTGAGCATATAAGTTAGGCATTCCCTCAAAATGATATATATGTGGCATGTGACTGAGTCTCGCCACATCATGTATTATTTTGTGTAAATAGTAATAATAAAGGTATTAGTGTTACTACGAAATGAGGCTTGATTTTGTTCGTGAGAGTTCGCAACTTATCATGTTTTATTTTGAGCATATAAGTTAGGCATTCCCTCAAAATGATATATATGTGGCATGTGACTGAGTCTCGCCACATCATGTATTATTTTGTGTAAATAGTAATAATAAAGGTATTAGTGTTACTACGAAATGAAGCTTGATTTTGTTCGTGAGAGTTCACAACTTATCATGTTTTATTTTGAGCAAATAAGTTAGGCATTCCCTCAAAATGATATATAGGTGGCATGTGACTGAGTCTCGCCTCATCATGTATTATTTTGTGTAAATAGTAATAATAAAGGTATTAGTGTTACTACGAAATGAGGCTTGATTTTGTTCGTGAGAGTTCGCAACTCATCATGTTTTATTTTGAGCAAATAAGTTAGGCATTCCCTCAAAATAATATATAGGTGGCATGTGACTGAGTCTCGGCACATCATGTATTATTTTGGGTTAATTGTAATAATAAAGGTGTTAGTGCTAAAATTTTGGGTTAATGGTGATGATGAAGAAACATTCGATGTAAACAATAATACTAATAAAAAGTACACTACATTTATTTAAATATAAACCCAATGAGTTAAAACGAAGAATATAACTTACATAAATTAAGAAAACAAGATTCGTTTATACATATTTTATATGAAATATAAATATTACAAAAAAAGGTTGAAAGGAAATGGTTATTAAATGATATTAGGGAAATAGGGTATGAGACTTGCCATAAGATCAGATATATACAGCTTGTTTGCTTTTCAATTAAGAGAGTTGAAATTATGCCTTTTACATGTGTCCGCTATGTGTTAAAAACTTACATAACTCATGTTCATGTTCATTTACGAGTTCATAACAGTTTTTCTCGAAAATAATTACGGCAGACAATATGTAAAGATTTAAATTTTTACATGTAAATGTATATGGTACGCTTCCCGACGCACCACCCTGTATATATTTTTCTCAGAGCTTTGTAAAAAATATTATTATAATAATAACTTAAATTACGTTTACCTTTTTCTATCACTAAAATGTGAAAAAAGGTAAAAGTAATTTAACTGATTATTATTCTTATTTATAATCGTTACATTGTTCACACTTTCCGAACATTCTGATAATTTTGATATTGTGGCTAAATTCTGGACATTTAACAATCTTAATATTTTCTATATTTATCAAACTGCAAAATATATCTGGTTTTTCACTTGCTTAGTTTCAGAATACTTCTGTTGGGTTTTCAAAATTCGGGATGTTTTAATCTTGATATTTTATTGCAGGTTTTGGAAATATTTAATCTCTATAAAATTTTATGGCAATATTTGAAACAATTAAAAACTGTTAAGTATATTGAAGCTCATAATATTTTTATTGAAAGTGATGAAAGCTTAGCTATTTATTTAGATAATTATTTTCATAATATTTATAAATTTTCTGGAACTTCAATGAAATTTTCAGGTTTCCGATAATTTGATTAAAATTCAGGATGTTTTAACTTTCTTGATATTTTGATTGCGGTTTTGGAAATATTTAATCTCCATCAAACTTTTAGGCAATATTTGAAACCATAAAAAACTGTTACGTTTATTGAAGCGCATATTTTATTGAAATTGATGAAAACTTAGCTAATTATTTAGATAATTATTTTCATAATATTTATAAATTTTCTGGAACTTTAATGAAATTTTCAGGTTTCCGATAATTTGATTAAAATTCAGGATGTTTTAATTTTCTTGATATTTTGATTGCGGTTTTGGAAATATTTAATCTCCATCAAACTTTTAGGCAATGTTTGAAACCATAAAAAGCTGTTACGTTAATTGAAGCTCATAATATTTTATTGAAATTGATGAAAACTTAGCTGTTTATTTGGATAATTATTTTCATGATATTTATAAATTTTCTGGAACTTCTATGAAATTTTCAGGTTTACGATAATTTGATTAAAATTCAGGATGTTTTAATTTTCTTGATATTTTGATTGCGGTTTTGGAAATATTTAATCTCCATCAAACTTTTAGGCAATATTTGAAACCATAAAAAACTGTTACGTTTATTGAAGCGCATAATATTTTATTGAAATTGATGAAAGCTGAGCTATTTATTTAGATAATTATTTTCATAATAGTAACAAATTTTCTCGTACTTCAATTAAATTTTCAGGTTTTCACTTTATTCAGTTTCAGAATGCCTGAATCTGTTTTTGAAATTTTCTTTCTAATATTTGTCATACTGTAATTACTTTATTTTTAAATGTTTCAATCTCCATAAAACTTTTTGGAAACTTCTGAAACTTGAAAAATGATGTGTAACTTTTCTAAAACTAACCAAACACAACTGACCACCGTGCGAAAATTATAGATAGTGAATTATATCATAATTATATGGATAAAAAATAAAATCAGAACAAAAGAAAATAGAATACAAAAAATTAATAAGAACAAAAGAAAATATAATAAAACTCAAATAAGAACAAATATTATATTAAAATATTAATATAATAATAACTTAAATTACGTTTACTCTTTTCTACCACTAAATTGTGAAAAAAGGTAAAAGTAACTTAATTGGTTGATATTCCTATTTATAATCGTTATATTGTTCACACTTTCCGAACATTCTGATAATTTTTATATTGTGGCTAAATTCTGGACATTTAACAATCTTAATATTTTCTATCTCCATCAAACTGCAAAATATATCAGGTTCTTCACTTGATTAGTTTCAGAACACTTCTGTTGGGTTTTCAAAATTCAGGATATTTTAACTTTCTTGATATTTGATTGCAGGTTTTGGAAATATTTAATCTCCATCAAATTTTATGGCAATATTTGAAACAATTAAAAACTTTTAAGTATATTGAAGCTCATAATGTTTTATTGAAATTGATGAAAACTTAACTACTTATTTAGATAATTATTTTCATAATATTTATGAATTTTCTGGAACTTCAATGAAATTTTCAGGTTTGCGATAATTTGATTAAAATTCAGGATGTTTTAACTTTCTTGATATTTTGATTGCGGTTTTGGAAATATTTAATCTCCTTCAAACTTTTAGGCAATATTTAAAACCATAAAAAACTATTACGTTTATTGAAGCGCTTAATATTTTATTGAAATTGATGAAAGCTGAGATATTTAGGTAATTATTTTCATAATATTAACACATTTTCTGGTACTTCAATTAAATTTTCAGGTTTTCACTTTATTCAGTCTCAGAATGCCTGAATCTATTTTTGAAATTTTCTTTTTAATATTTTTGATACTTTAATTGCATATTTTGAAATGTTTCAATCGCCATAAATTTTTTTGGAAATTTCTGAAACATGAAAAATTATGTGTAACTTTTCTAAAACTAACCAAACACAACTGACCACCGTGCAAAAATTATAGATTGTGAAATATATCATAATTATGTGAATAACAAGTCAAATAATAACAAAAGAAGACAGAATTTAAAAAAAAAAGAACAAAAGAAAACATAATAAAACTCAAATAAGAACAAAAGATAATATAATAATAGAAAAATAAAACCAAAAGAGAGGCTTATGTTTAATACACCTCAGACCAGAGATTTAGGGTGTATAAAACATGTTATGAGGTTTGATTCAGGTAATTTAATCGGGCACAGACGATAATCTTGCCTAATCAGAGTTTACAAATCACCTCATAATTGAATGCATAAAACACGAAATGAAAACAAAAGAGAATTTAATAAAAGAAAAATAAAACCAAAAGAGGGGCTTATGTTTACTACACGTAAGACCAGAAGGTTAGCGTATATAAAACATACCATGAGGTTTCGTCTCGTGAATAATAGCGATCATCATTCGCTTGTTGTATACTATACTATTAATTTGTTCTATTAATATTAATTCTACTTAGTCCATAAGGAATTTTTCAATTGATTTAGTTTTGCAAATGTAGCATTTTATGAAAATTGTTGTTTTTTTATTAAAATTTAGTGGATTATATAAATTTTTCTATTTTCAAGAATATGTAGTTTCTGAAACTAGCTCAGTTTTAGTTTACAAATACACCTAAATTGTTGTTTTTTTATCAAAATTATTGGATTACATAAATTGTTCTATTTTCAAGAATCTGTAGTTTCTGAAACTAGCTCAGTTTTAGTTTACAAATACACCTAATTTTATTATAACTGGCATTTTATAAAAATTGTTGATTTTTATAGCAACATTGCTTGATTATAATTGTAAGGTGACAAATGATGCACGTGAACTATGAAAAATATTTATAAAAACTTTGATTATTCTTTAATATACCTGATATTTTCTATTTTGTTTTGTATGTGTGTTATGTCTCACAAGAGATTATAAAAAAATACAGTTTTATTTTACTTTAGGTAGCTAAATATATTTTTTTAGTAAACTTAGCAATACCAGTTTATTTTAAGTAGCATTTTAAAAGTAGCATTATATAAAAATGGCAACTATAAATAGCTGATTCTTCAGCAGTATCGCTTAATAATTACTTTTTTAGAAGAATTTATACATGAATCCTTATTCCATTTAGTAGATGCAGAAGTTTGCAATACCTGATTTATGTTTGTAAAGTAGCATTTTATGAAAATTGCTGATTTTTATCCAGATTAGTAGATTATAAATACAGTTCTGTTTTCAAGCTGTAGTTTATAAAAATAGCTGAGTTTTAGTTTATAAAAAACTCTAAATTTTTTTGCAAAACAGGCATTTTCTATAAATTTTTGATTTTTTAGCTTTATTAGCAATTTTCAGCAGAATTGGCAAAACAACTAATGTTTTAGAAGAAAATGAATAGCCGTTTTATGAAATTCTCTGATTTATTTTTGAGCGAAACTACAATTTTATAAAAAAATATTGTGAAGTAAATGAAAACTTTTTACAATTCGTACATTTTTTTTTCAAGAAGGTTTAAGTTTACTGTTTATGAAATATTTTACCTACAGCAGAATTTTTTAACACTCCATATATTTTGTTTGCAAAAGTAGCATTTTATGAAAATTGCTGATATTTATCCATTTTAGTGAATCAAAAATAGTTCTGTTTTCAAGCAATCTGTAGTTTCTGAAAATAGCTGATGTTTAGTTAAAAAATAACGCTACCTTTTAGCAAAACTAGCAATAACAGTTTATTTTAAGTAGCATTTTAAAAGTAGCATTATATAAAAATGGCAACTATAAATAGCTGATTTTTCAGCAGTATTGCTTAATAACTACTTTTTTAGAAGAAATTATACAATAATCCTGATTCCATTTAGTATATGCAGAAGTTTGCAATACCTGATTTATGTTTTGTAAAGTAGCATTTTATTAAAATTGCTGTTTTTTATCCAGATAAGTGGATTATAAATACAGTTCTGTTTTCAAGCTGTAGTTTCTGAAAATAGCTGAGTTTTAATTTATAAAAAACGCTACATTTTTGCAAACCAATAAATTGTTGATTTTTTTAGCAATATTACCAATTTTTCAGCAGAATTGGCAAAACAACTAATGTTTTAGAAGAAATTAAATAGCCGTTTTATGAAATCCTCTGATTATTTTTGAGCGAAACTACAATTTTATAAAAAAATATTGTGAAGTAAATGAAAACTTTATACAATTCGTAGATTTTTTTTTCAAGAAGGTTTAAATTTACTGTTTATGAAATGTTTTACCTACACAAGAATTTTTTAACACTTGATATATTTTGTTTGCAAAAGTAGCATTTTATGAAAATTGCTGATATTTATCCATTTTAGTGAATCAAAAATAGTTCTGTTTTCAAGCAATCTGTAGTTTCTGAAAATAGCTGATGTTTAGTTAAAAAATAACGCTCCATTTTAGCAAAACTAGCAATAACAGTTTATTTTAAGTAGCATTTTAAATGTAGCATTACATAAAAATGCAACTATAAATAGCTGACTTTTCAGAAGTATTGTTTAATAACTACTTTTTTAGAAGAATTATACAATAATCCTGATTCCATTTAGTATATGCAGAAGTTTGCAATACCTGATTTATGTTTTGTAAAGTAGCATTTTATGAAAATTGCTGATTTTTATCCAGATTAGTGGATTATAAATACAGTTCTGTTTTCAAGCTGTAGTTTCTGAAAATAGCTGAGTTTTCGTTTATAAAAAACGCTACATTTTTGCAAAACTGGCATTTTATATTAATTTTTTAATTTGTTTAGCAATATTACCAATTTTTCAGCAGAATTGGCAAAACAACTAATGTTTTAGAAGAAATTGAATAGCCGTTTTATGAAATCCTCTGATTTATTTTTGAGCGAAACTACAATTTTATAAAAAATATTGTGAAGTAAATGAAAACTTTACACAATTCGTTCATTTTTATTTCAAGAAGGTTTAAGTTTACTGTTTATAAAATGTTTTACTTACAGCAGAATTTTTTAACACTTGATATATTTTGTTTGCAAAATTAGCATTTTATGAAAATTGCTGATATTTATCCATTTTAGTGAATCAAAAATAGTTCTGTTTTCAAGCAATCTAGTTTCTGAAAATAGCTGATGTTTAGTTAAAAAATAACGCTACATTTTAGCAAAACTGTCTTTTTTAAATTGATGCTTTTTTATATTCATAACACTTTTTGCAATTTGTTGATTTTTTTGCTAAAGTCAGAGGATCAGGTGATTTAATCGGGCACAGGCGATCATTTTGCCTAAATCAGAGCTTATAAATTACTTCTCAATTGAGTATATCAAATCAAGTAAATAAAAGATTAAAAAAATGGATAAACAAACAGTGGTTGGAAAGGTTGGTTTACGTTGTTTCAATTATTTTTTATATTAATTGATTGGCATGAAAGTATCAGAATTATTAATAATAATAAAAATATAAAATCAATTCAATAAAGAATAAATAATTGATGAATTTTAGTCACAAATGAGTATTTTATTTACATATTGTTTGCACAACCTTTTAAAATTAATAAATAATATTGAATCATGACTGGACATGACTGAATCATGACTTTATCACGTTAGATATAGTAGAGAAAATTTTATATATCCGAGTTAGTCCATACCAAAATTCGTCTATTGCGTTGTTATGATTGAATTTTGAAAAAATCAAAGAAATGAGCCGTTGGAAATCAAGGTGGGGTTAAGTTAATTTTTTTAAATCGAGAAAATTCCAGAAATATACAAGTGACAACATTCCTAGAGTATTTCTAGACTTATCTGAATTTAAAAAAAAAACAGGATACTTGTTATGTTATATGTTTAAACGGCTCAAATTTTTTAGAACCATTATAGATCTTGAAAATAGATGTTTGTAGTTTTCTGTAGAGGCACCTGATCTATACAGGGTGTCTCAGAATTGACGCCCATGCTTTTAGGATTAGATTCAGGGGGCTAAAACAAATTGAAAATTAAGAGTGAAACATGTTCTGTTCGTCCCTCATTATAGAGTTACTTATAAAAAACAAAAACTTTATTAAAAACCAGGGTTGGAATAAATCATGATTTAACAAAAAACAAAAATCAGTGATTTAAAAAAATCAAATAAATAATAATAATAATTTCATTTATTGTATTTGGATTCGCAGACAACATTACAGAGTCAAAATGCTACTTTAAAACGCTTTATCAAAAGTGAACTTTAAGTTAAAGTAAGCTTTAAACGCTACTTAAAGTTAGGTCCGTTTCAATGGCCTTCACATCAAAGTCAACTTTAATGGATAAATGTGTTATGAAACGCATTTTGAAAATTAAATTTAGCTTTAAAATTTAAAGTCACTTTAAATTGATTATGAAGTTGGCTCTAAGAGTTTAATTGATTAAAGTGTTTCTTTTACTAAGTCTTTAGCCTTTTTCTACATCATGTAACTAACAAACACATGAGGAAGTTCACAACAAAGCTCTGCTCTAAAGCTCTTACTTTCCTTCTTTATCCGCAATCTCATACTCGGCGATTAGCAATTAGCATGACTATTTTGACTTTGCACACTACCAGAACAACTCTCTTGAACTACATTGGTACCAATCTCGAAGACTTTTTTAGCTAGGATGTTCGATGCCTTCTTATTAAAGTTCTAAAATAAAAAGCAAAAGCATTCATTTTCGAGATCTGTAATGATTTTCAAATATATTTTTTGAAAACTTATAACATCCCAACAGTCAAAAACAAACGAACACATTCGGTTTAAGGCCGTCTCTTTCTAGTGTCTACTTTCATAATAAGAAAAAAAATGTACAACATACAATCCTGTAGCATTTACTTATAATTCCATTTTTTGTAACGATACTTGGACATACACTGAATAAATACCTATACATTCTGTAATGACGATTGGAATTTTTTAAATGGGCATAACTTCACTTTTGGAATTATGCTATGTGAGACATGTTTAAACAGAAATTGCATTCCTTGCGTTTGAACATTTGAAGTGCAATACCTATTCCTGATAGTAACTAGAACGGGATTGTATGTAGCATATTTGATAAAAAATTGGCATTGATTTTTACCACATTCATTTGCAGAAGATATAATTTTGAAAATGTTGCTACTTAATGGTGCGTTTACGCCAATGTTAGTAACATAAGTTGCTAACAAATCGACATTTCGTAGCCAACAAGAATGACTATACCTTTTCAAGTTCAAATTGAGACCATTCAAGTTCAAATTGAGACCAATCAATTTCAAATTGAGGCCAATTAAGTTCAAATTGATACCAATCAATTTTAAATTGAGACCAATCAATTTTAAATTGAGACCAAGCAATTTCTAATGAAGACTAAACAAAATCAAGTTGAAACTAAACAATATCAAGTTGTCATAATAAATTTTATTTGTTTACTCTCAACTTGATATTGTTTAGTGTCAACTTGATTTTGTTTAGTCTCAATTTGAAATTGATTGGTATCAATTTGAAATTGATTGGTATCAATTTGAACTTGATGGCCTCAATTTGAACTTGATTGGCCTTAATTTGAAATTGATTGGCCTCAATTTGAACTTGATTGGTCTCAATTTGAACTTGAAAAGGTATAGAACACCAGTTTCGCCTTTCTTATTGGTTGAGAAAATATTTTCGCAAATATATATGACACAAAATATGACTTTTTGAATATGAGTATTAACGTGCCTGTCGATAGTTTTAGTAGTTATAAAATTGGTTCAATCAAAATTTTCAGCAACTAGACCATAAACAAAATGTCTTTCAAATGGGCGAAAATTTAAAACCGTTATTAGAATAACAGTAGACATTTCAAAGTCATAACCTTGCACTTGGTCATTAAAATAGTGCACTAACTTACATTTACGTAATTGCCCAAAAAATGCAGACTGTCTATAAATTTATATTCATATTTATGCATTTGTTTGCATTATTTACAAAAATCCAACAAATATAAATAAATAATATTGTTATGGCATATTCTTAGAGGATTACCATTTTCTCGAAATATTATTCATGTGATAAGGATGTTCAAGGTGAGGTGTTAAATTCCTCAGAATTCATCCTTAATAATTCATAACCTGTAATCTAGTTGAATGATAATTTTTTGAATTGTGAAGCTTATCGCATAAGAATAATAAGTTATGTATATTTTTTAAGTGGTGCCTGTAAAGTATTTGGTTTTAAAATTTAGTAGTAATTAATTACGCGACATGTGATGCAGCAGTAAGATTATGGTTATCGCTATTATTATTATTATTCAGGTATAAAATGCTGATATTGTTTAAAATATTAATAGTGAAGATATGCAAAAAATTTCTAAAATCAAAGATTAGGATCTTTAATAATATAATTATTGAGGATAAAGCGAAATCCTTAGCCGTAAAATTTAAAAAGTGCGATGAATTGCTCATTTGCGTCTGTAATTAGTAATAACAATAAATAATAACGTAGGTAGGTATTAATTTCTAAAAGTTGTAAACATTTATGGTTCAAAACATTCCGTCAAAAATATGGCAGTCAATTACGTCTTATTGCTCTTAAGTAGTAAGCTTAATATTATTATTATTGCCGCAATTATTATATGGGTATAAAATGATGATTTTGTTTAAATGTAAAAAATATGAAAGTAAAAAATATTAAACACTAAAAAGTTACTAAAATAAATTTTAGTGTGAAATATCGTGGCTTTTCAGGAAAAGTCAAAAAAGACAATTTCGATATAACAATAACATTTGAATATTCAACACTTGACATTATGTTATTGCATAGTTTTTATTAACATTTCAGTGAATCATGATTCAAGATAGAAACCTTTACGAACTTTTATAGAATCAGCTCGTTTCAACTTATTTTTGTGAAATTTTGACTTTATCTTGTTATGCTCACGATATGTTAATTATTCAAAACTAAGCATATTAACTACTATACATATGTCATCAGTATTTTAATTAACACTCATTTAGGTTTATAGAAGTTCATTAACCCACCTTTAGCAGAATTTAGAAATGTAGGTGCAAATATTGAGTAACACACCTTTCATATTTTGGCGGATTATAATGTATTGGAATTTATAACATTTTCGACTTTTGTATGGGTTAAAAAGTTTTGTTGTATTACAAAATAAAATATTGTTATCCGATTTTCATTCACATAAACATTGCAGTGAAAGTTATAAAACTGTCAATTTTAAAAAAATACAGGCAATTACAATTTTATAACTGCAAATGATGAAATTGTCGTTGAAACGTACATAGTATTCATCGAAAATTATGAAAATGTAATTAAGATTATCACCATTAACCATTATCACCATTATCAATATTTAT
This sequence comes from Othius punctulatus, assembly GCA_951805005.1. Taxonomy (NCBI): domain Eukaryota; kingdom Metazoa; phylum Arthropoda; class Insecta; order Coleoptera; family Staphylinidae; genus Othius; species Othius punctulatus. Next base: position 18,057,969 of record OX638144.1, read on the forward strand.
TGGAAAGTGCAATATTTTGATTGGAAATGAAAGACATGAAGACAGTATGAATTTAGAATGTTGCTGGAAATTGCCAAATTTTTACTGAAAACTGCAAAATGTTTATTGGAAATAATGAAATTTTCATAAAAAACAAAGAAGAGCATGAATTTGCACTTGAAAATTACAAATTTTGATACAAAAATTGCAAAATTTTATTGTAAATTAAACATTGCAGTGAAAATTCTAACATTTTTAACTTATATTTAAAATTTTAGTGATAATAACTAAAGTTTTCTTGGAAATAGTGAAATTTTCATGGAAACTTTAAAGTGGTTATCGAAAATTATGTTATTATAATTGAAAATTAGCAATATTCATTGGAAACGGTAAAATTTTGATTGGAAATTAAAAACAGCACTGAAAATGATAAAATTCTCAGAATGAATTAAGAATGTTTATTGAAAATGATGAAATTTTCTTAAAAACAAAAAAAACACGAAATAGCACTTGAAAATTACAAATTTTGATACAAAAATTGCAAAATTTGATTGTAAATTAAACATTGCAGTGAAAATTCTAACATTTTCAGTATGAATTTAAAATTTTAGTAGTAATAACAAAAGTTTTATTGGAAATAATGAATTTTTTATGGAAACTCTTAAAGGGTTCATCGAAAATTGTGTTATTATTATTGAAAATTAGCAATATTCGTCGAAAACGACAACTTTTTTATTGGAAATGAAACACAGCACTGAAAATTATAAAATTCTCAGAATGAATTAAGAATGTTGCTAGAAACAGCAGCATTTTTACTGAAAACTGCTAAATGTTTATTGGAAATTATGAAATTTTCATAAAAACAAAGAGATGCATGAAATTGCACGTAGGAAAACAAGTTTTGATAGAAAATTGCAAAAAAAATTATTGTAAATTAAACATTGCAGTGAAAATTTGAACATTTTTAGCATGAATTTAAAAGTTTAGTGGAAAAAACAAAGGTTTTACTGGAAATAGTGAAATTTTCATGGAAACTTTTAAAGTGCTTATCGAAAATTGTGTTATTATAATTGAAAATTAGCAATATTCGTTGGAAACGGCAAAATTTTGATTGGAAATTAAAGACAGCACAGAAAATTATAAAATTCTCAGATTGAATTTAGAATGTTGCTGGAAACTGCAAATTTTTTACTGAAAACTGCAAAATGTTTATTAGAAATAATGAAATTTTCATAAAAACAAAGAGATGCATGAAATCGCACTTGGAAATTACAAGTTTTGATAGACAATTGCAAAATTTGATTGTAAATTAAACATTGCAGTGAAAATTTGAACATTCTAATTTAAACATTGCAGTGAAAATGTGAACATTTTCAGCTTCAATTTAAAATTTTAGTGGCAATAACAAAAGTTTTACTGGAAATAGTGAAATTTTCATGGAAACTCTTAAAGTGCTTATCGAAAATTATATTATTATAATTGAAAATTACCAATCTCCGTTGGAAACGGCAAATTTTTTATTGGAAATTAAAGGCAGCACTGAAATTATAAAATTCCCAGAATGAATTAAGAATGTTGCTGGGAACAGCAACATTTTTACTGAAAACTGCTAAATGTTTAATGAAAATGATGAAATTGTGTTAAAACAAAGAAAAACACGAAATCGCACTTGAAAATTACAAATTTTGATACAAAAATTGCACAATTTTATTGTAAATTAAACATTGCAGTGAAAATTCTAACATTTGCCGCATGTATTTAAATTTTTATTGGCAATAATAAAGGTTTTACTTAAAATAGTGAAATTTTAATGGAAACTTTTAAAGTGCTAATGAAAAATTTTGTAATTATAATTGAACATTAGCAATATTCGTTGAAAACGGCAATATTTTTATTTGGCTGTCTTTAAAAGCACTGAAAATTATAAAATTCTCAGAATGAATTAAGAATGTTGCTGGAAACAGCAACATTTTTACTGAAAACTGATAAGTGTTTATTGGAAATAATGAAATTTTCATAAACCCGAAAAAAAACATTAAATCGCCTTGAAAATTGCAAATTTTTATACAAAAATTGCAACATTTTATTGTAAATTAAGCATTGTACTGAAAATTCTAACATTTTCAGCATGTATTTAAAATTTTAGTGGCAATAATAAAGGTTTTATTTAAAATAGTGAAATTTTCATAGAAACTCTTAAAGTGCTTATCGAAAATTATGTTATTATAATTGAAAATTACTAATATTCGTTGGAAACGGCAAATTATTTATTTAAAATCAAAGAGCCCTGAAAATTATAAAATTCCCAGAATGAATTAAGAATGTTGGAAACAAAAACATTTTTACTGAATGTTTATTGAAAATGATGAAATTTTCTTAAAAACAAAGAAAAACACGAAATCGCACTTGAAAAATACAAATTTTGATACAAAAATTGCAACATTTTATTGTAAATTAAACATTGCTGTGAAAATTCTAACATTTTCAGCATGTATTTAAAATTTTAAGGGCAATAATAAAGGTTTTACTTAAAATAGTGAAATTTTCAAGGAAACTTTTAAAGTGCTCATCGAAAATTATGTTTATATAATTGAAAATTACCAATATTCGTTGGAAACGGCAAAATTTTTATTTGAAATTAAAGACAACCCTGAAAATTATAAAATTCCTAGAATGAATTTAGAATGTTGCTGGAAACTGCAAAATTTTTACTGAAAACTGCAAAATGTTTATTGGAAATGATGATATTTTTATAAAAACAAAGAAAAGCATGAAATCGCACTTGGAAATTATGAAATTGTTCTTGAAACGTACAAAGTATTCATCGAAACTTATGAATATATATATATATATATATATATATATATATATAATATTTATTAATATTCATTGAAAAGTGTAATATGATGATTGGGAATGAAAGACATGAAGGCAACATAATATTAGAGTTGCTGGAAATTGCAAATTTTTTTACTGAAAACTGCAAAATGTTGCAGAATATGTTAAATGATGAAATTTTCATAAAACAAAAAAAAACATGAAATTGCCTTGAAAATTACAAATAGTGATAGAAAATTGTAACAGTTTTATTGTAAATTAAACATTGCAGTGAAAATTTTAACATTTTCAGCTTGAATTTAAAACTTTAATGGCAATAACAAAGCTTTTACTGGGAATTACAAATTTTGATAGAAAATAAACAGTTCGTTGAAAATTTGGATAACGACGTTTTTATCCGGAGTTTTTTTGATGATTTTTTGATTTTTATGTTGACGCCGTTGATGATATCCTTCAACAGCAGCTGTAGCCCTGCCATTACAAAAACCACAGACAAACACCATATTTGCATATTCAAGATTTGAAACTTTAACTTGAAATCAAATGAAAATCGGAGAACAACATTTGGTTTTTTAAATTATTTTCATGCGTATAATACACTTCTGCTTTGCTCCATTCCTCAAGACTCACCCTGTATACAATGTGCCCCTGTGTAAGTTATCATATTTATTATATTTCGTGATAAGGTGTTGATAAAAAGTTTACTTATCTTAGGATGTTCATATGTCTAAATGAACTTATCTTATTTATGATATTTCGTCAAAAAGTATTGATAAAATGCTTACTTATCTTGGGATGTTTATATCTCTAAATGTTCATTAATCCTCCATTAAAGAATCGCGAAATCTCAGACACTTGTAATATTTAAGAATCAATATATAAATATAAATAATAAATACTAATTTAATAATAATAAAAAAGAATGGCTAAGTTACTAAGGTAATTAGCCTTTTTTGCATCCAATAAGCAATAAACACATCAATATCAACTCACCTTTCATTTTTTTATTTGCATATCAACTACATGCACTAATTATGCGGTACAACTTCATTGTCAGTATCGATTACTATAAAATAGCAATGTAATGATTTTTTGTAAACTACATCAGCAATTGCTTTTATTGCATATGTCCGCAAGTGAACTATACCTGAGGCACTCATAAAAACGACCAGTCACTGCTAATTACATGTTAATTGGTTGGCATTTGCAGACGTAATTCCTAATATTATTTACTGAATTTGGTTTTTAATCAAGCAACTAAACGTTCCATTTGTCAATGTGTATTATTAGATGGCTTTTGTAGACTTTTTATTACTGCACGTTGAAAGTACTATTTTGTATAGTGTTCAGTTTGGTAATAAGATATAAAAAAAACAGGCCCTTTTAACATAAGTCTAGATTTAATATCAAAAGTCTGTTAGGTATCCGCATATGAAGTATTTAGTACATCCTCTATCTGAAATTCGAAATATTTTAACTTTTGAAAGTGATCATCTCAAATGTGGATATTTGTAACTCAATTTACAACTAATTACAATTAATTAAACTTAATTAACTTTGAGTCCGTCCATGGGAAAGGGGATCTTAACTCACATTAGGTCAAAACCGAGATTTTGATGTTTTCTAAACGCTGACATCTTTCTGAAAACACTGGATTTCTTGAGATTTTTTTTTGTTGCAAAAATTTGAATTTTCAAAGCTTTAGGTAGCTTCAGAAACCGAAGTTTTGAGAAAAACGCATTTAAAGTTTGATAGTAGTTTAAATGTGAATTATGATTTTTCTACATAGGCACCTATGAGTAGAATAATCAACAAAATCAACAATAATCAACAAAATGTGTAGAATCTCAACAAAATCATATATTTGGCGGGATTATTGTAGTGTATAGAGGGATAGTTTATGTATCAGAATTGATATAAATCAGAAACCGATATTTCTTATCTTTCTATAAATAGCTGTCCCGAAAATGTTTCCCATGCAAGTTGAGGTCCGTTCCTGAGGCAATACCTTTTGACTCTATGCGTTGCAGTTATGGACAAGCAATTGGATCCAGGTTTTGAACCTGTGACGTCTGGTCAACAGTCTTGCTAAGTCATGATCCTCTAGAATCTAGAGGATCGTGACTTAGAATCCAGATGCTATAAAGATAATTTAATCTGGCAAATTCCTATGGACAGTCACATTTTATGATATGTTTATGAAAACCAGGTATATATAAACCAGGTATATATAATTGTTCTCATTTTATAAGCGTATATGAACGCGTATAAAAAACATCTATAACTGATTATTAATACATTTAGAATATTTGCCACCTTCAAGTCTCAATATGTAATATGTATCTAATAAATTCGTCGCGTTGCTGCAAGTTTTACATGGAAAGTTGTCGCTACTACATTATTCAATTCCACTAAAACGAAAAACTTCTCATACCCAATTAAACAGTTCGTTCCAATTAACGGGTAGAAAAATCGGAAGCAGTCTCGTTTTCCGGTCCACTTCCTGCTGTACTTCTTGCGCCGTTATTGACTCCGCTTTCCCGATTTCCGCTTAGCACCAACATTTTCTCGATCAGTTCAACTTTTGATTTCTTTCTTTTGGTCGTCATTTACGTGGGCTAATGAACTAGTCGGCGATACGGTAGTAATTAGATGAAACAAGCACCTAGAAATCTTACTCTTGCGATGTTTTGTATTGCAGTTTCTAACACGAACAAAACAAATAAAATTTGGGAAAGCATGCGGATATTATCTAGAATAGTTATTTATACATTAAGGGAATAAACGAAGGTTGTAATGCCGAAACCGTAGGTTATGCCTGAGCGACTGTTGGGCGTGAGCGAGGGAGCGAAGTTATATTGCCATTAAAGCCATTGGAAATACACAAATTCTAAAATAATATCATGTTCATTACAGAAACTGAACTAAGAAGCGTTAATTCTCCAAGAACTTAAAACAATCATTATGCATGGCCCAAGAGGAACTGTTTAGTGCATACCTTAAAACTTTCTGGAGGTTTATCTTTAATTTCCTGCAACAAAGTATTATAAAAAATATTCTCACAAAATTTGTTCTATTGTGGAATTTTATTTTATATATAAACATTCTTTATTTTAATTTTAATAAGATTAATATTTATTTTATAAGATATATAAGATTTAATAATTTGTAAAATCAATATTTATTAATATTTATAACCTTTATTTTAATCTGATTAATATTGAAAATTAATAACATTCAATAGTTATTAAAAGATTAATATTAACTAAAATAACCCTTTCGTCAAATTTATGACGAAATAGACATACACTCATACATACACGAATACACAACCATAAGTATATGAACACATACATACACGTTGGCGTTGGCGTTGAATGTTTTGAATTGAAACAATATCGAATGCATGGTTATTGAGATATTTGCTAGGTACTGTGAGCATGACTTTTCCATTGATATATTCAAATATTGATATGACTTTATTAGCAATATCTCAAAATTTAGCGTATCAATATCAATTCGTTTAATTTTTGAGATTCAGTAATACATTCCTGTTGAATGTATTGAATTGGATTAATATCCAATGCGTAATTATTGAGATATATTTTACTGTGAATATGAGTTTTCTATTGATATTTTCAAATATTGATATGACTTCATTAGCGATATCTCAAAAACTAGCGCATCAATATCAATGCATTTTATAAATGATATTCAATCTCTTGGTATCTTGGTAAATAATTTGTTGAATTGGATTAACATCCAATGCGTAATTCTTAAGATATTTACTTTTTACTCTCAGCATGAGTTTCTCTTGTCATTTAAAAAAAATATATTACTTCATTGGCGATATCTCAAAATATAGCGAATCAATATTAATGGATCTTATCAATAATATGTTGGCGTAGAAGATATTAAATTAGATTAATATCCTATGCGTGATTCTTGAGATATTTAGATTTTACTCTGAGCAAGAGTTTTCTATTGATATTTGCAAATATTGATATGACGTCATTAGCAATATCTCAAAAACTAGCGTATCAATATCAACGTATTGTATGAATAATATTCAGTAATATGTTGGCGTTGAACGCTTTGAATTGGATTAATATCCAATGCGTGATTCTTGAGATATTTGCTATTTACTATGAGCATGAGTTTTCTATTGAGAATTTTAAAAATTGATATGACTTCGTTAGCGATTTCTCCAAAACTAGCTTATCAATATCAATGCATTTTATTTTTCACATTCAAGAGTATATTGGTAACTAACTTCTTAAATTAGATAAATATCCAATGCGTAATTCTTAAGATATTTGCTTTTTACTGAAAGCATGAGTTTCCTATTGATATTTTCAAATATTGATATGACTTCGTTAGGAATATCTCAAAAACTAACGTATCAATATCAATGCATTTTATTGCGGATATGCAATGATATGTTGGCGTAGAATATGTTAAATTTGATTAATATCCAATGTATGATTCTTGGGATATTTGCAGTTTACTGCGAGCATGAGTTTTCTATTAATATTTTCAAATATTAATTTTACTTTATTGGCGATATCTCAAAATGTAGCATACAAATATCAATTAGTATTATTCCTGATATTTAGTATTATATTCACGTTAAATGTATTGAATAGGATTAATATCCAATGCGTGATTCTTGAGATATTTGCGATTTACTGTGAGCATGAGTTTTCTATTGATATTTTCAAATATTGATATGACTTCGTTACCGATATCTCAAAAACTAGCTTATCAATATCAATGCATTTTATTATTGACATTCAAGAGTATATTGTTAACCAATTTATTAAATTGGATAAATATCCAATGTGTAATTCTTAAGATATTTGCTTTTTACTGAGAGCATGAGTTTCCTATTGATATTTTCAAATATTGATATGACTTCATTAGGAATATCTCAAAAACTAACGTATCAATATCAATGCATTTTATCATTTTATAACGTATATGCAATGATATGTTGGCGTAGAATATATTAAATTGGATGAATATCGAATGCTTGATTCTTGGGATATTTGCATTTTACTGCGAGCATGAGTTTTCTATTAATATTTTCAAATATTGATATAACATCATTAGAGATAACTCGAAAACAAGCGTATCAATATCAATGAATTTTATGAATGATATTCAATGATACATTGGCGTTATTTGAATTGGAGTATTATCCAATGCGTAATTCTTGAGATATTTGCTATTTATGCAAACTGTGAGCATCAACTGTGAGCATGAGTTTTCTATTGATATATTCAAATATTGTTATGACTTAATTAGCAATATCTCAAAATCTAGCGTCTCAATATCAATGCAATTTATTACTAATATTCAATAGTATATTGGCATCTAATATATGTATTGCATGTCAATTCAAATCAAATCAAATCTCAATTCTTTAGGTATTTGCTTTTTACTGTGAGCATGACTATTCTATTGTTATTTTCAAAAATTTATGACTTCATTAGCTATATCTCAATATGTAGCGTATCAATATAAATGCATTTTATTACTGATATTTATTAATACCTTCACGTTAAATGTATTGAATTGCATTAATATGCAATGCGTGATTCTTGAGATATTTGTTTTTTTTACCGAGAGCCCGAGTTTTCTATTGATATTTTCAAATATTGATATGATTTTATTAGCGATATCTCAAAATTTAGCGTATCAATATCGATCAATATCAATGCATTTTATTACTGATATTTAGTAATACCTTCACGTCAAATTTATTGAGTTGCATTAATATGCAATGCGTGATTCTTGAGATATTTGTTTTTTTTTACTAAGAGCACGAGTTTTCTATTGATATGATTTTATTAGCAATATCTCAAAATTTAGTGCATCAATATCGATACAGTTATCAATGACAACATATCATATTCAATGATATGTTGTTAACTAATATATTGAATTGGATAAATATCCAATGCGTAATTCTCCAGATATTAGCTGTTTTACTGTGAGCATGACTTCTATAGTTATTATCAAAAATTTATTACTTCATTAGCTCAACCCAAAATTGCATATTTAGTAATATCTTCACGTTAAATGTATTGAAAAGGACTTTATTAGCGTTATCTTAAAATTTAGCATATCAATATCAATGCATCTTATCATTGATATTAAATAATATGTTGTTAATATGTTAAATTTATTGAATTGGATTAATAGCTAATGCGTGATTCTTGAGATATTTGTTTTTTACTAAGATCATGAGTTTTCCAATAACTTTCAATAAATGTTCAAGCTCATTTTATTGTAAATATTCTAATATTCTAATAATTCTAAATATGAAAGGCCTACAAAAACACTAAAAAAAACTTATTTTTTTCAGTTGAAAGTACCAAGATTACACTTTATAGCGTTTTTATAGCGATTCTAACAATTCTAAATACGAAAGGCCTACAAAACACTAAAAAAACTGATTCGTTTCAGTTGAAAGTACCAAGATTACACATTATAGGGTTTATCATAGATAATTGTTTTGTTTATATATATATATATATATACATATATATATATATATATATATATATATATATATATATATAACAGTGTCTCTTTTAAAATATGTTTAATAGCATTTGTTTGTTCTTTATTCCATTTTATACTAAAAACTTAACTTTATCTAGAGCTTAAGTTTTAATTCAGTAGTTAATTCTACATGTTCTTATGATGATTCATGATAAAATGCACGTTTGTTAATAAAAACTTCCTTCATAATCACCATTATTATAGTCGAAACTTCACTATCCTTAAGTAGTAATAATAGTAAGTGATAAAAATGCAATAAACTGTACCATTTAATACATTTAAATGGTTTGTTATGATCATCAGCCTGTAGACGTATCGTGCTAAACGTGGCAACACTTCATCCAGTTTATTTTTACAACCTTCCATCTATTTCTACACCAAATTTCATGATAAAGTTTCTTCCAATATATTAACTATACTGCTTTTCATCACTCTTGATTTTGTCAACAAAAAACATCGTATTTTGAAAAAATAACAATATCCCTACTTTAATCCCTATTCCAAAGCATGGTATTTTTCCGAAATGAATTTCGCGATGTTTTGTTTGTTGTCAAAATCAATACTGATGCATTTATTGATAAAATCCTTAACTTGTGAAAAGCAGTATACATATTTCGATTCGGAATCTTTGGAATATCCCAATTTAATATTATTTTCAAATAATTTTCGTAAACCTAGAATTTCAGGTGGTCACAAATATTATATGGTCAGCAACAAGTTGCTGTATGAAAATATTTGCTTTCATTTCTTTGTATTTGTGGGCTTGATAATGTTGAAAAAATATTTCACTATCAGAGTTATTTTTGCCTGTTTTAACCTTGATGATATCGCGCACTCTTCAACCGAGCGCACGTGTTCAGATAATATATCTTTAGGATTGTAGAACAGTGTCACGAAGCTAAGCCATTCGAAGGAACTTAATGTATCTTTAAAGAAAAAAATATTTAGTGTTTCAATGTGGCAAGATGTAATACTTGAAAAAAGTTGCAAAGAAGTATGTTTTATGGAAATAAGACAAAATTCATTATTAAATATTATTTATAATTCTTAGCAAAGTAATAGAAATTCAATGGAAATGATAAAATTATACAATTTAACTTCCAACGAGTAAAATTTGCAGTTTATAGAGAATTTAGATTTGATCATTATATTTTTTTTTAGGTCTGAACGAAGAATTTTTTTCTAGTTTTTCGGAAATTAAAGAATGGCTATTTGTATTACAAGGGGGGAAAGTGCATCATTTCCTCCCTTAGATTTTGATGTCATCTCTTTGCGTTTGCGTGGGTACATTACTCCCGAGTAATACATTTGTTTTGTTCTACAACCTTTCACAGTGTTTTGCATAAATATTACATTTTCTTGTGCATGAGAATTAAAAAAACATATTTCAAAATATACTATTTATGCCTAGTTGTACGATCGTTGATTATCTTTGATCGTCGTTCAGTTTCTATGGAAACCATTGTATTAACAATTGCATCGTAGGTAACTGAATCATGGCCAAGGATGATCCACGATCGTAAAACTTGGCCTTATAATAACGTTTTCAACTGATTAAAATAAATGTGGATACAAGTCAAGTTTTCGTCTTTTCGGGAATCTTTTGGTAGTTCTCGTATGAGATTGCTGCTTTCAAAAAAAAAAAAAAAGTTGCAAAAGATAACTTTTCTCAATTCATGACTTCTATGTTTTGATAAGTCATGTGCCTATTGAAAACATACTTCGTTATATTTAGCATATCTTCCTTAACAACTTATTATATCGTACTTGTTACAGAATTCAAAATTTCATTTACTCTTGCAACAAAATTTCTTCAATTTTGATTTAATTCTGTAATTGAAATTGATGGGATATGCAGTATCCCAGATATCTCCAAATTGAATTACATTGAACATAGAATTATATTTTTATACCACGTCAACAGAATGAATTATGAATGCATTAAAATTTCAAATATTTGCAAATTTTGTTATTGATCTTTTTCAATAATAATAATAGCATTTAATATCCGTGTGGGAAAAAACTTTCATTTCAAAAAGAGTTCAAACAAATAAGTTGCAAAAGATAACTTTTCTCAATTCATGACTTCTGTGTTTTGATAAGTCATCTGCCCATTGAAAAACATACTTCTTTATTTTTAGCATATCTTCCTTGACAACTTATTATATCGTACTTGTTACAGAATCGCAAATTTAATTTACTCTTTCAACAAAATGTCTTCAATTTTGATTTAATTCTTTAATTCTTTAATTTTGATTGATGGGATATTGTGTATTCCATATATCTCCAACGTTAGTTACAAACATTGAATTTTATTTTCATATCTGCATAATGAATTATCAATGCATACAAATTTAAATTTATATTTTATTATTTACAAATATATTTTTTAAATATTTGCATATTTTGTTTTCTTTTCAATAAAAACAGAATTTAACTCCCCGTTGGGAAAAAACTTAAAAAATCTCGATAAATAACAAACGAAAAATACAAAAATGCTAAGTTGTAACAGTCCTGATCGTACAGTAATATTTTATGTTGAAATTTGGAAGATTTTCTGAATATAATCATCAACGATGCTATAACCATGCTATAAATACCAAACAGCACAACATAAATAATAAACCATTGATATTGATATTGTGTGTGTGTAATGTATTGTTGTTTGTATTATTTTGTGCACCTGTGTATTGTCACCTACATTTTGCATTTTTCTTCTTTGTTATAATTTTTAGACTTTTTAGATTTTTTGTTAATAATGAGGACCAACATCCATGTCCGATTGCAATCATGCATCGAATATTATAAGCATGGCCTGTGTGATTGTTGTAAAAATAAAAATAAAATGAATAATAAATATAATAATAAAGCAATATTCACATTTGCTTAAAAAAAATGACGTACATTTATGTTTTCGTACCTCATATCTCAGGATGGGTCCACACACATTCCGATATTTCTATTTTAATTATATTCAATGGTTCTTAATTCCTCATTGTTCAGTGCAGAGAAAATAGCTCCACAAAATAATTGCAATTATTATTATAAGCGATACATTGCACATGTAAACTAGATAAGGTTAAAAATATATTCCAGGTTATGTTACGTTAGGTTAGATTATATTAGGTAAATTATTATTTTTCTATTATTTGATTATTTAAGGATGTTATACAGGGTGTTTCAGGAGATCTGCCCCAGGCCATTTTCTCGGTAATTTGACGTTTTAGAGGTTCAGGGGAAAAAATACCGAGAAAAAGGCCTGGAACGCTTTACATTTTTATTATCTTAACAATGGATTGGTATTCTGATCATTAATATTCGGCACTAATCTGCATCATCTGATCTTCTCGAATTTCACCCATTAGATTTACCTATGTGTCTACAATATCGGCAAAGAAGAAAATTTGTTATTATTGCTATCTTTATCATGACTTTGATATATAAATAAGTACAAACTAAGACAGGAAAGCAGAGATAATGGTATATTGATGTTTACTAAGAGATATGTTAAAATTCAAACAAGTATTTTATAATTTCGAAAGAAACAAGCAGACATTATTATTACCATTTCTTAAGGTTGTTTTAATAAGTACTTACTGGTATTTGTTTATTTATTTTATTATTTATATATTTTTATCGCCTGACTTGTTTCGGTTATAAAGAATATCTTCAGAGGCATACCTACGTAGATATGCCTCTAAAGATGGTTTTTTATAACCGAAACTAGTCAGGCGATAAAAATAAGTAATAAAATAAATAAACAAATACCAGGAAGTACTTATTAAAACAACCTTACATATATGCGGCCAAACTCTCATAGCCTATCTACTTCGGACATATGATACGAATAATGAGTGACATCAAGAATGTCAAAACCATCTAGAAGACATGAGTAGACTCGAAAAAAACAGGAACACGTAATAGGAATTGGAATGGAGAAATTGACAAAGCTCTACAGAGAGATAAAGAGACAGAGATAAAGAGACATAAAGAGATCAACTGCAGACAAGCAGATATGTACTTGCAAAGAACCGTCAAGGATGCCTGTACAGCCACATATTTTGGGAATGACGCGCTTCGTAAGACCAAGCAGTCTACTATCCTTGTCTGGTCCTGTACGGCAGGGGCATGGTAGAAAAGGAGAGCAGATTGCTCGGTCTTACGGTCGTTCCCAGAGTCCGTGGCGGTACACCTCGACGCCGCAAGAGGATTTGCTTATGATGATGATGATGACGGTGCTGATGATGGTGGTGGTGACAAGGAAGACGACGACGATGATGACGACGACGACTAACTCGACGATGATGATGATGTGATGATGATTATGATCTGATGTTGACAACGACGACGATGACGACGACGACTAACTCGACGGTGATGATGATGTGATGATGATGTGACGATGATTATGACGATGATGATGATATTAATGATGGTGATAATGATACTATAATAATAATTATTATTCTTTTGGACAATTTGAAGGAAAATCATCACACGCATTTCGATTATTATCTAAAAAATATATTAATCACATTATAATACATGGCATTCCTTAGGAGTACGTAAAAAATCGTAGAAATAAATTAAGGACTTTGGACGTCATTGGCTAACTCAAGGAGGTCGTGCCCTTGAGAAATCCGTAGCCGCCCGGCGCCTTGTACCCGTAACCTCCGACTCCTCCACCGCCACCTCCCGTGTTCCTGCATCCTGTGTTCTCGGTGATGAGAGGGATCTTCCCTGCAAGTATCCTGAAGTTCACCTCTTTGGTGTTGAGGCTTCCGGTCGCAATCTTTTGAAAACGCGACGTCAAGAACCACAGTTCTTGACCGCCCATTTTATTATTGATGACCTAAAGAAACAAAAAATATTAGTAAGATATTCCATTCTTGAATCGTTTTCCAAAATTTTGATTTGTAATTGATGTCGACCAAGATGTAAGTCGACCAAACTTTGTTAAAAAATTTGAAATGATTAATATCTACACAGCATTCAAGAACGTGTGTAGTTCCAACGAAATAATGATATATGACAAAATGTAGTCAAATTAGCTGCTTGTATACTAGTAAACATTTAAGCACCGTTGCAAAGCATATTTGATTTGCATCTTGAACAGAATCATCTATTAGTATCGAGCGTAAAAGTTGACACAACTTTCTTTAACGCTCTGTATAGCAGGTTTAGGAGCAAATTTTGAATTTGATATAAAAAATATATTGCTTATTACAGCATATCAGCCATATGTTAATTAATTAGTGATACTACAGGTTGCATGTAGATACTTTGTACGAAAGTGAACGGTGTGTTGCCTAGAGATTAATGCAAATTAAAGCAAATTATTTACTGCTATTTAATATTTATTGACGCACATTTCAATAATACCGTACGATCAACAATTATTTCAAAAAGGGGCGGTTGTGACTGTGTCAGTATTTTGGAACCTGCTAAAAAAAATTGAAGAAGGGCTTTGATATACATCCCTACAATATCATAACATACATAACAACATGTAATATAATATGTAATATCATAACAACAGGCCTATCATAAACTGCTGCCACCACATTTTAACAGAAGTCTTGTCCTCTAGCAGACATATTTCCAACATCTACAGGGATTCTTTTATCTAAATATTTGTTGATCGCACAGAATATTTTGATTTGTAATTAATCCTCCTAATGAGTTAATGGTTGTTTCTGGAAAGATTTTCTGAATTAAATCCGAATTTAATATCACATTTGTGCAAAAAAAATAATCTTATACGTAAATGCATAGGAAAGTACAAACCGTCTAGCTAATCTAAGAAAAGTGGAAGTCAGAAAAGACAAGCTTTTTATTCGTGGCCAATACGCTTTTGTAAAATATTCAATTTTTTTTATCTATATTATAACTCTGGGTCGCGTAAGTAAAATTGGGGCAACAATTAAGTAAAAGTAAAAATCGCTTAATTGTGAGGCTTGTTTTAACATTGCTAATAATTAATTACTTCCTCATACCTTCACACCACTTGCAAATTGCAAAGTAACCGGATCTTTCCGAATCGTGTTGATATACTTTCCATACTCGGGACTCGCTGTATTCCAGCAATTTATCGTAGTTTCGGACATCAGTCCAAAGTAGGATATACCACTTCTATCGATTGCCATGGCACAGCTTTGACTAGGCCTCTTAGACTTATACAACTGTAAATAGAAGAAACGAAAAATTATGTAGTTTATAATGTACGCTACCATAAAAAAAGAACAAGTAGAGTACAAAACTAACAGAAAAAAACTATAAAACCAAATCAAAAATTAAAATCAAAAACATTTATCTAATAAAATATAAGAAAAGAATAAGTAGAGTACAAAACTAACAGAAAAAAACTATAAAACTAAATCAAAAATTTAAATATAAAACATTTATATAATAAAATATAATAAACGAAAATCAATAAACTTAATTAGAGGTAATATATTTTATAGTACAAAATAGTATTACAGTACTACTGTACTATACAGTTTAGCAATAGTAGTATATTATATCTAATAGGAAGTTCCGGAAATTGCATCAGAAATTTTAAATGAGGCTTCTGTACATACAGGGTGACTAATAAGATAGAAACCACCTATCTGAAGCCTTTATTATTTTTAGAAAAAAAAGTTTCAAACAAAAGTTTGATGGCAATTATTTGCCACAATTGGACATATTCTATTTTTTTTTGTGACGTGTCACTTTTTGAAAATGTCATCATTTTTAAATGGTAACCTAATTTTTTTAATTCGCACGTTTGGTAGCATTTGTTTTTCTCTTCACGAATATCTAAAAATACTATGAGGTTGCATAAGAAAAAATTCTAAGAGAATCAAGTTTAATGCCTGAAGAACTTGTGAAAATTTAGACTTTATTGGAAGACAAATGAAATAAGTTAAACAAATACGATATACTAATGTCACTTTCTGTTTCCAAAATAAGGTTGTAAAGTAAACTGTATTAGAAAGCGTTTCTTAATAATTGTGGTACGTTTAACAGAAACAAAACCCATCGAAATGTTGATGATGAACAAAGATTGATCGAAATTGGAACAAAAATAGATATAAAATAGATAAATATATCAGTGTTTTGCAATTCTTTTCCTATTTTCTGCTTTCAATAATAATAGATTAAATCTATGAATGGTTTTTTCAACAAAAATTATAACTCTCACTGTCAAATGCTGAAATAGTTTCTGTCAAGAAAACAAAAACCATACGATGCATTCTTTGATATTAAATTTATTTGTAAAAATTATATATCAAAATTACGAGTTTTCTTATTTTGCAGTACGTTTAAAGAAAAAATAGTATTTTTCACTTTTCACGAAGTGACTTTTCATAGCTTGCCTTCTATTAAGCGCCTCACTTCTTTCGGCGCGCAAACTCAGGCGCGCCATGAAAAGTCTCACTTCTCCTCCACGTGAAATAATATACTATTATTCACTTATTGTACAAACAATGCACTTTCAAGCAAAATAGTTTCCCTCAAGATACATTCAAGATGATCTGGTCCCGTCTATACAATGTATTAACTTACGTGATAAATGTCTGGCGATGATGATGGATCTTGTGTAAATCTGGTTTCATTGCGCAGATCTGAGGTATATACCCAACTCTGGGAAGGACTGGACATTGCATGGTAGAATAGTTTTCTGTCCCTTCCAGGAATATAAGGCTCTAGGTCCATGCCTAAGACGCCATCCATTAAGTCAAACTGTTCTCCTGCAATAGAATAATAAGTAATAATAATGTAATAAGTATAATTATAAAGATAGACATAAAATATAAAGAGCGAGCAAGTGAAATGGGAAGATTACAAGATTACAATATATGTTTTTTTTTTAGTTTCTTATTTAAATGGCTTCAATGAAAAGTCAATGTCAAATTTTAGTGTACAATACACAAAAAAAAATGCTTGCTCGAAAAAAAAAGGTCCGATGATTCAATTTCTAGAAGCCGTTCACCAAACTTTTAATACTTCTTACGGATGAAGTGGCTTTTCATAAGGTAAAAAATAATTTGTCCCCGTCCATTTTCACTTTAATATCTTCCCATTTCTCCACAAATGTAGTCAAATGGAGGATATTTGGTGGACGCAGTCGTTCAATTTGTCGAAGTCGGGCATCAAACTGTTACTTTTTGCGGATGAAGAGGCTATTTCAGTCGAATAAATATGTGTCCCCTCCCATTTGCTCTTTGAAATTTTCCCATTTCTCCAAAAATGCAGTCCAATGGAGGACATTTAGTGGACGTAGTTGTTCCATCTATGGAATTCGTGCACCAAACTGTTACTTCTTGCCAATGAAGAGTTTTTTCATGAAGCAAAAAAAATATTTGTACATGCCCATTTTCACTTTGATATCTTCCTATTTCTCCACAAATGCAGTCAAATGGAGGATATTTGGTGGACGCAGTTGTTCCATTTGTCGAAGTCGTGCATCAAACTGTTACTTTTTGCGGATGAAGAGGCTTTGCATGAAACGAAAAAGGATTTGTCCCCGCCCATTTGCCCTTTGAAATCTTCCAATTTGTCCACAAATGCAGAAAAATAGAGGATATTTGGTGGACGTTGTTGTTCTATTTGTTGAAGTCGTGCATCAGACTGTTACTTTTTGCGGATAAAGAGGCTATTTCATTCCAATAAAGATGTGTCCCCTCCCATTTGCCCTCTGAAATCTTCCCATTTCTCCAAAAATGCAGCCCAATGGAGGACATTTGCTGAACGTAGTTGTTCCATCTGTGGAATTCGTGCACCAAACTGTTACTTCTTGCCAATGAAGAGTTTTTGCATGAAGCAAAAAAGGATTGGTCAATGCCCATTTACAATTTGAAATCTTCCCATTTCTCTAAAGATGCAGTCAAAAGGAGGACATTTGGTGGACGTAGTTGTTCCGTCTGTGGAAGTCGTCCACCAAACTGTTACTTCTTGCAGATGAAGAGGCTTTTCATGAAGCAAAAAAGGATTTGTCAACGCCTATTTGAAATTGAAATCTTCTCGTTACTCCAAAAATAGAAATCTTCTCATTTCTCCAAAAACTGAAATCTTCCCTTTTCTCCAAAAATGAATTCACTTAAATGTAAGACATTTGGTGGACGTAGTTTTGAAAAAATCTGTTTGTATTGTATAACAAATGGTAACTCATTGACTTTGCATGCATACCTTTTAAGTTACTAAAAAATATTTTTTATTTATATTTGGCCGCTTGAAATCTTTCCATTTCACTTCATTCATTTCAAACTTTGAAGGATATCTTTGAGGTAGATATCTCGAGAACCGCTGGGCCTAGATTGAATTTTTAGTAAGTTTTTGTTTTTCATTTCAAACTTTGAAGGATATCTTTGAGGTAGATATCTCGAGAACCTCTTGGGCTACAGACTGCAGAGTGAGCTTTTAGGAATCAGTAGGTTTCAATTAATGAGGAAATATACGCCAAATGTAACTAGCAGCAACTTTAAAATTTACAAAATTCGCGTTAGTCGATTTGAAAGCAAACCTTTCAGCGAAAACTTGAACCATTTGAGACAATTTCTTACCTTGAATCCTGAAGGTGCCATACTCCGGATGGGGGTACATCGTCTTGTCGATGGCCCTCCAAGACCTACCGGTCTTCACATCGTAGACAATAATGGCATAAGTTTGACAATCGGCTACGTAGACATAAGTGTCTCTGCACTGGCCATCGCGCACATCCACCACAGGAGTAACCAGGATGGAGCGCGACTCCAGAAGGTGCCCAGGTATCGTAAATCTATGAACCAGCTTATCCTAAGAAAGAAAAAAATGGTACAGGAGCCTTGAGGGAAGATCAAAAGGAGAATTCAAAAGTGTATCGCTTCCTAAAAATTAGCAAATTTACTCAAAATCGTCACAAGATTAAGAATCAAAGTTTGATTGGTTCAGACATTTTTAATAAATGAAATTTCAACGAACAGAATATTACCTAATTATCTAATCCTCGTAACTGGGGAAGGAATTTAAGATTTGAGATTTGACTATTGACCCATCCAAGCGTTATGAATAATACTATCAATACTAATAAGATTTTTTGGAATTCCAGAACACTAATAAATATCGATCTTTGAATCTTTAGTAAAATTGCCAAAATTTAATTTTTATAAAAGTCGTCACAACATTAAAAATCACCAATCACCAATTTAAAAAAAAAGTTTGATTGCTGCAAAAAGTCTTAATAAATGAAATTTTAACGAACAGAATATTGCCTACTTATGTAATCCTCGTAACTGGGAAGGAATTAGAGCTCAACTCTTAACCCATCCAAGCGTTAAGAATAATCTTATCAATATTAATAAGATATTTGGTAATTCCAGAACAGTAATAAAAATTTCATATACGATATACATAGCGCACAAGAAAGTGGTGTCAATTTTTACGATGGATAATAGATAACAGTAGATAGGCTAGGACAGTTCTGGGACATTTTTCCATAAGGTTTACATGGGGTCTAATTTCACTTTACTTCAGATCGGGCTGGTGGTCGAAGACGTTTGATAAGTCTCTCATCAGCGATGAGTATGTTGGGCCGCTTAACATTTGCGCGGGTGTCGGCTGATATAAAAAAGCTGATATAAACATGTTGATATATCAGCCTATTTAAATCAGCCTGTTTATATCAGCCTATTTATATCAGCTTGTTTATATCAGCCTGTTTATATCAGCCTCTTTATAACAGCCTCTTTATACTTTAAACCTTATGGGAAAATGGCCCAGAAGTGTCCTAGCCTATCTACTGATAACACTGTTAAAGTTGCAAATCAAATTTGTTTTGAAACGTTGCTGAAATGTTTCGTAGGATACTAGCAGATAAGTTAACTAGATTATATTTCAAATGACACTTTTGTTATAATTTGGTTGGAACTGGTTGGAAAAGTTGACACCACTTTCTTGTACACTCTGTATGTTAATAGAAGGGAGTGCAGGTTATGTTAGGTTAGGTTAGGTCAATTTGTACTTACAGTGCTTAGGTCGAAGGCCAAGATTTGTGGCTCGCAGGTCTGCTGGTCTCCGTACTTCCCGGTGTCCAGGACCCATAATCTTCCGCATTCATCAATCTAAAAAATAATGCGACTGTTAATATTCTCTCATGCAACAATACATTCGTTAGAAACATTAGTTGTTATATTTATGTCATCAAAATAATAAAGAATATCAAATAAAAAATAAAAAAAAACAAATTCAAAAAATTAAATAATAGTCACAAATGCTATACAGGGTGTCCCTAAAACAATGTACAAGCTCAACAGTACGCCACTCAGAGATGCCAACTGAGTCCTTGAAAAACTCAAAGATTACAGCATTACATTACATTGCAGCATTAGCAAGGCTTTACAGTAAGTTTAGAAGTGCTCTGAGAATGAATTAAATGAAAATGTCTTAAGCTGTTTGGTTATAATATTTTTAAATAATCTTGTTGGATATTTCCATATCTAATAGCGTGTTTAAATATTTCAATATTGTTCAATATCAACAATACAATAATCTGCTATAGAATTAACATACTGATAATAAAGTCGTCTTTGATTTATGTTTTTTGAAAGTTTAGTATTTTTTTATTAATTTTTAATTTAAAAACAAATGTTTAGTACTTTGTAAGGAGTCAGTGGCCATCCCTGAGTCCTTCAGGGGCGTGCTATTGAGCTTGTCCACTATATTTGGGACATCTGTATAAAGGCTCATAGCCAATCCTCGAAAAAATTAGTTATTCATTAGAAATTTAAGCTTTAATTGCAAGGGCATTAACGAAATTGTTAACTGTTAACATAATACAAAAATTAGCAAAAATTTTGAAATATCAAATTTTTAGTAAGAAAGAAATCATTTTTATTTGTGTATTAATATATTGTCAGACACATTCAAAATTTAACAATAACCAATAACTGTAAAATTTTAGCATTTATATAATATTCATTTATGTTTTAACTGATTTTTGTTTATAATTTTGCAGTAATAATTGATATTTTGACTACCAAGCGAGAAAATTTGTTGTTAATCTTAAAATTATATTAGTAGGGATCCAAACTTTGGCAGTAACTATTTCGGTCTTGACAGCACTATTATAAAAATGGATAAAATGTTTCTGTAATCATTGAAACTTTGCAACAAATAATCGAAATTTTGTTTGAAATCATAATTATTTTATCAAACTATATAAATTTTGGAAGAAACAATGAAAAATTTACAGTAATAATTGATATTTTGACCCTAACCACTATTATAAATTATTATACTATTATAAAATGCACAAAATATTACTGTAATCATTGAAACTTTGCAACAAATAGTTGAAATTTTGTCTCAAATCTTAATTATTTGATCAAATTATTGATATTTTGAAAGAAACAATGGAAAATTTTACAATAATCATTGAAATTTTGACCCTAAATATAAAAATTGACACCACTATTAGAAAAATATACAAAATGTTACTGTAATCATTAAAGCTTTGCAATAAATAATTAAAATATTGTTTGAAATCATAACTATTTTTTCAAATTATTGAAATGTTGAAAGAAACAAGTTAAAATGTGACAATAGTAATTGCAATTTTGGCCCAAAATATTAAAATTTTTAACACTATTAGAAAAATACACAAAATGTTACTCTAATAATTGAAACTTTAAAAGTAACAATGGAAAATTTGACAGTTATAATTGAAATTTTGACCCTAAATATTAAAAAAATTGAAGGAAATCTTGAAATTATGATAGCAATATCGGAAATTTTAACATTAAAAATATTAAAAATGTAGCAGTAATCATTAAAATTCCAGTAGATTTGAAACATTGGCAGTAATCATTGCAAAGTAGATAATATTTGAAATTTTAATGATATTTTTTTGAAATTTTCACTATTTTCCCCATTGCCCCAATGCCATTCATATGGCA
The DNA here is from genome assembly GCA_951805005.1 of Othius punctulatus. NCBI lineage: Eukaryota > Metazoa > Arthropoda > Insecta > Coleoptera > Staphylinidae > Othius > Othius punctulatus. The sequence continues at coordinate 18,080,273 of OX638144.1, forward strand.
TTAATACAAAAAAAAAACAGTATACATAAAAGTTTAACAGTAATCGCAATTTTTACAGAAATATTAAACACATTTATTGAAACAACTGATTTTTGGCCGTGAAATGTATCCAGAAAATTTAAAACTCAACAAAAATAACAAAAATGTTAAAATGTAAGAAGAACTACAGGCTGAAAGGCTCCGGCTGATGGCCAATTGAAGCACCCCCGTAGCCTTACCATCATACACTTGTGATAAAACAATATTTTTGTATAAAAATGCTTCAATAAATTATATATACTACTACTATAAATTTGGTGATGAAAATTTGGTGGTAATCCACCAAATGGTAATGGTAATGGTAGTGAAATTTTTGAATAAAGAATGGAACATTTAACAATAATAATTGAAATTTTGACCCTAAATATTAAAATCGACATCATTATTATAAAATACACTCAATGTTACTGTAACCATTAAAACTTTGCAATAAATAATTAAAATTTTGTTTGAAATCATAAATATTTGATCAAATAATTGAAATTTTAAAAGAAACAATGGAAAATTTGACAGTTATAATTGCAATTTTGACCGTAAATATTAAAAATTTGAAGGAAATCTGCAAATTATGAAGTAATATCTGAAATTTTAACATTAAATATTGAAAATGTAGCAGTAATCTTTGAAATTCCAGTGGAATTAAAACATTGACAGTAATCGTTGCAATGTAGATGAGATTAATTGAAATTTTTGAAGATACAATGGAAAATTTGACAATAATAATTGAAATTTTTACCCTAAATATTAAAATTCACAGCACTATTATAAAAATTCACAAAATGTTACTGAAATCATTGAAACTTTGCAACAAATATTTGAAATTTTGTTTGAAATCATAAATATTTGATCAAATTATTGAAATTTTGGAAGAATCAATGGAAAATTTGACAGTAATAATGGAATTTTTGAACCAAAACATTAAACATTTCGAGGCAATCTTGAAATTATTATAGTGATATCTAATATTTCAACATTAAATATTAAATTTGTAGCAGTAATCTTTGAAATTTCAGTAGAAATGAAACATTGACAGTAATCATTACAATATAGATGCTACTAATTGAAATTTTGATGACAACCTTTGAAATTTTAACAGATAGATTTTAAAAAAATTACAGTATTAACTAAAAATTACAAATATGGCATTAATATAAGTCAGTATACATGAAACTTTAACAGTAATCGCAATTTTTACAGTAATATTAAACATATTTACTGAAATAATTTGAATTTTGGCAGTAATCTGTAAAATGTAACCAGGAAATTTTAAACTCAGCAAAAACAACAAAACATGTTGAAATGCTGAAAGTAATCATTCAAGTTTTGATCAGAATGATTGAAAAGTAATGATTATATTTTAATTGGAAACTTACATAAATTATAAATTTTGTGATCAAAAAGGGATCCCAAAATTGGTAGTGGTAATGGTATTTAAATTTAGAAAGAAACAATGGAAAATTTGACAGTATAATTGAAATTTTGACCCAAAATATTAAAATTGACAGCACTATTAGAAAAATACTCAAAATGTTACTGTAATCATTAATACTTTGCAATAAATAATTAAAATTTTGTTTGAAATCATAAATATTTGATCAAATACTTGAAATTTTAAAAGAAACAATGGCAAATTTGACTATAATAGTTGAAAGGTTGACCCTAACTATTAAAATTGACAGCACTATTAGAAAATTACACTAAATGTTACTGTAATCATTGAAGCTTTGCAATAAATAATTGAAATTTTATTAGAAACCTTAAATATTTTATCAAGTTATTGAAATTTTGAAAGAATGAATGGAAAATTTTACGATATTGATTGAAATATTGACCCTAAATATTAAAAATTTTAAGTCAATCTGTAAATTATGAAGTAATATCTGAAATTTTAACATTACTATTATATATATATTATTATATTATATAATAATATATATTTATATTATATAATAATATATATTTATATTATATAATAATATATTATTATATTATTAGTATTTATTTCACTAAAATATTACTTGATTTTATTTTTTCAATGAGTATAGGCATCAGGATAATCTGTGTATAGATGAGGTATTGCTTTTAAGTGTTAAAATAGTTAATCTAATTGTTATAATTATAAAACCGAATATGTCTTTAAAAGAATTTTTTTTATCAAGGGCAATTTTCAAACTTGATAAATTTCAACTTCATAAATAATCTTCCTCACATTCCATACAATTTAGCTATAAAAAATGTAATCCTTGAAACTTTAGTAAACTTGTCAGTATTCAAGATCCACACAGTAATCAGCACCAACAACAACGAACCATTTTTTGCCTCGCCTATGACTTTGCATTCTATTCTCCTATTTCTTATAGTTATCACTTGCATAATCACGTATTAAGTTTCGTGTGACTCTGCGGAATGTTAGTTGTACTTTCAAACAGATTCAGCGGCTGTGACCATCACGTTATCAAGGTCTTCTTACCTTAACTCTGTAAACGGAGACGAGCCGGTCTGGACTGCACTGGGTCGGGTTCCTGTGCCAGTTCCAGGATGGGTATGGCCTGATCACAGGATTACCATTTATCTTCTTCTCCGTGATCTCACCCAGGGTCACAGGACTACCCACTTGGAAGCGAGGAATGGTCACGAACATCCTGTGACTTACACCGTCTAAAAAATAACAACAACAAAATTAGTAGATGGATGGTTAATTACATGTTTTAAGATGTTTTATTGGTTCCATTGAAGACGTTGGTTTATAAAAATATATTGATATGAAAAACAATTCATGCACACACTAATTGGCTATTGTATTCAAATGTTGATGCATTCATATGTAAATTAGGAACATACATATCTAAATAAATAATATTTTGGGCGCACAAGCAAAATTAACCAAGTCAAAATTAGGGAAAGATTTGTTTAGAGATTACATAGTTTGGTAATTTTTAGAAATAACCAGGTACCATAAAAGTTAGTTGTACCTATCGTTATCAGATAAAGTTTCTATATTGTATCGTGGTTCACTGGAATGTTTCAAATATAACTTTGCAAAAACAATAAATATTGAAAACTAGATTTTTCATCAAGTTAATTCATCAATATATCTCAAAACTGTATTTTTTGCTTGGTCACGTTTTCTTGTAAGACCACGATATGTTTGCACTATTATTCCAAATAAATCATCTTTGCCGCAATTGAAATATTTATAACATTTTTTCTTTTTTTATAAATATTGACCTTGTATATTCCAGAAAACAACAAAAATAAAATTAGAACTTTTTTTTCTTTTATGGGGGCACTATCAAGGTATTAATGACCTTATCTATTTTTAACAGGATACGATATTTATAACCCTATCAAGGGTATAATATATTAATAAAGTGCTAATCTAAATTAAGAGAAAAAATGTTTATCAAGATGGATGTTAACACCTACAGCAACAATAAATTAAGAACATTTGATTCCAAATCTAAAAGAGTAAAAAACTTGTCGAAAATGCTTACTAACTTAGATCCAAATTTTCCCAATTTAATGCGAATATTTTTAAAATCGTTTATTGCTCTACTACTGTTTACTATTACTCTACTTGTACTTTACTGTTACTACAGCAAAAACCATATACAATACCTACTAAGCCGAGGTACTGCTACATTATTTTACATTACACTGCATTATTCAAGATATTATTACGCCACACAATTTGAAATGTATGTGCAAGTGTGTAAAAAAAAATATTTAGTAGTACAATTGTCAATTGAGAAACTAATGTCACTATCAAGCAAATATAAATTACGATTTTTGACGTGTTAAATTGGCGGTTTCATTTATACTTTCAAACGCATTGCTTCACGTGCAGTAATAGATAATTGGCTCTCAATTTGTACAGACAAACTACGTGAAGCGAATAATAAATGTGTGTACTAAATTTATTACTTATCTAACAATTGCTACGACATTTGCTACGTCTGAAAATATGAGTTATAAAGTATTTAAAATGAAACGTTAATTACTGCCCTACAAATCCTACAATTATTAGTGCAACAAATCATTTGCTTAATGTACAATCACCAGTTTTAATATCATGAACTCGTTCTAATAAACAAATGAATTATCTATTGGTTCTATAACTTAGTATACACCATTCAAGAAAGTGGCGTCAATTTTTCCAACTAGTTTCAACGAAATAGTAACAAATAATGATATTTGAAAAAAATCTAGTTAAATTATTTGCTTGTGTAAGCATTTCTATCAAAATATCGATCAATGTGCCACAATTTTGATTAGTTTTGTAAAAAATTCTAGGTTTCATTTAGTACTAACAATGTTTTGATTATTTCAAATGTCAACATTTCAAAGATTACTATCAAAAATTCAATTGAAACACTTGAAATACTATCAATTTTATCAATGTTTCCATTGAATTTTTGATAGTAATCTTTGAAATGTTGACAGAAATAATCAAAACATTGTTAGTACTAAATGAAACCTAGAAATTTTTACAAAAATAATCGAAATTGTGGCACATTGATTGATATTGTGATAGAATTTCAAATGAATTGATAGTACTATGAAACTTTCACTTATATCTATCAATTTTCAAATATTTCTGCTAAATTTCAAATATTTTACCAAAATTATCAACATTCTTTGTAGTGTTTTTACACACCTTGAGGTATTTTTTTTAATCTCTAGTATTTTTTTAATGACGGAAATTCTAAAATAAATCTAAATGATCATGTTGGCCAAAGTGATCGATATTTTGATATAATTTAATTTAATTGATTATACAAAATAAATGAACACTTCTATTAATAATTAATAATGAATTGAATGAAATCAAAATATCGATCATTTTGGCCAAAATGATGTATTTTGTATTTTATATCGTCTGTCTCATACTTTATATTATACATTGTATATTTTGTACTTGGTATTCCATGTCTTATCAATCATTATAATAATAATAATAATAATAATCAATCATCATATTATAATATAAATAAAGCATCAATAACTAATGACTTATTTTGCATATTGAACAGTGCCATCTATTATTATCATAACATTCTTTAGTAGTGTGCTTGCATATATTGAGGTATTTTCTTTTAATCTCGTAAGTATTTTTATAATGATGCAAATTCTAAAGTTAATATAAGAGACACTTCTATTCATTTATATTGTATAATCAATTATATTAAATTTTATCAAAATATCGATAATTTTGGCCAAAATTATGTATTTTGTATTTTATATCCTCTGTCTTACATATTATATTAACATTGTTTATTTTGTACTTTGTATTCCATGTTTTATCAATCCTTATAATAAAAATAATTTATTTGTATGTCGACTCTCAGTGGAGTAATACATTGTCAATATTGCATTACTGAATACTTTCATACTTTACACTTATATAAAAATATTATTTATAAATATTATTTGTCATCATATCCATTTGTCATGACGAATAACATCCATGTATGAAATGGCTCAATGAAATAAAGAATTTAATTGAATTCAATTGAAAACATTACTGTTGATTGTGATATTTGATTCTATTTTGGTTTCAGTAAGACAATGTTTCTATTTAATTTAAAAATATATCTGTCATAATTTCAAAGATCTGTCAAAATTTTAATTTCTATAGTCAAATATAGAAGTATTTCTGTCAAAATTTCAATATCAGTAGTCAAACTTAGAAGTGTTTTTATCAAAATTTTACTTATTCGGTCAAAATGTTGATTATTTTTATCAAAATTTCCAAGATTTTGTAAGAACTCAATGATTATTGGCAAACTATATCAATTATTGCTGTCAATTTTTAATTATTTCTATCAAAATTTCAATCAAAGTGCCACAATTTTCGACTATATTTGTCAAAATTTTTATGATTGCGGTCAAACTTTCAATTATTACCTACTAACAATATTTTGATTATTTCTGTCAAAATTTCATAGATTACTGGCAAACCTTCACTTAAAACAATCGGTCAAACAGTCAATTTACTTGTGAATCAATAAATATGTATAGGTACATGTATCTATATATCTGTAAAAAAATTAATTTAAACTGTCAAAATTTTCAAGATTTTGTAAAAACTTCTGGGATTATTGGTAAACTTTCAGTTATTTCTGTTAAAATTTCATGGATTTAGTGTATTTTTTTAGGTATTGCTGTCAAAATTCCTATTATTCGATCAAAGTTTAAATTATATTTGTCCAAATATCAAAGACATTCAAACTATCAATTATTTTTAACATACCTTGAATTATTATCAGATGATAATTAATTACTCCTATATTTTACTTTTAGTAAGACAATGTTCTGTAATTTTTGTCAAAATTTACAAAATTATAACTTTGAACTATTATTTCAAATTTATTATTTATGTCATAATTTCAAATATTCGGTTGTATTTATATTTTTTTGTAAATCAATAAATATGTATACATTTGCTATATATCTGTAAAAATGTCAATTTGAACTGTAAAATTTGTAAATATTTCGGTCAAAATTTTGATCTTTGTCAAAACTCACAAGATTTTGTGAAAACTTCAGAGATTATTGGTATAATTTCAATTATTTCTGTTAAAATTTCAAGAATATTGCGTCAATTTTTGATTTATTGCTATCAAAATTAAAATTATTCAATCAAAGTTTAAATTATGTTTGTCCAAATATCAACGATTACTGTCAAACTTTCATTTTTTACTATCAATGTTTTAATTATGTCTTTCAAAGAACCTGAAATAATTCGCAAACTTTCAATTATTTCTGTCAATCTTCAATTTTTTCTGTTCATCAAGATGGATGTTAATACCTACAGCAACAATAAATTAAGAACATTTGATTCCAAATCTAAAAGAGTAAAAAAACCTGGCGAAAATGCTTACAAACATAGATCCAAAGATTGAAAGATTTCTGGTTTTGTCTAAATTTTAACTGAAATTTCAAAGATTGCAACTTTCAATTATTACTATCAATGTTTTAATTATGTCTGTCAAAAATTCAGGGATTATTGGCAGACTTGCAAGTACTTCTGTCAATTTTCAATTATTTCTGTTAAAATTTCAAGGATTTAGTGTCAAATTGTTAGGTATTGCTGTGAAATTGTTAAGTATTGCTGTCAAAATTCCAATTATTAAGTCAAAGTTGCCATAGTTAATTTTCGAGAAACTTGGTGTAATTTTTTTTATATAAAATTTTTCATTTTAATAATAATAAATATTACTAATAATTAATAAGTTCAGATAACTATACAATGTGATTTAAAATGAGGTGTAAAAAAATTAAGAGAAGCTTCATTTGGCCCAAAAGAAAGCTGTTTTACTAATGTACCCCAGTACCCAAATGCTGCCGCCTAAAAACTATACAGGGTGATTTGAAATGAGATGTAACCAATTTAAGGGAAGCTTCTTTATACCTTATACCCAAATGCTCACTAAATACTATACAGGGTGATTTAAAATGAGATGTAACAAATTTAAGGGAAGCTTCTTTATGCATTATACTTATAGTTGCATGCGTATTATACAGGATGTTTCCTAAACATGGGCCAAACATGCAAAGGATTATACCATGGGTTGTTCTAAGAATATTTTGTCACAGGGAGATTTAAAATGATATGAAAATGAGATGATGAGTAACAAATTTAAAGGCAGCTTCTTTATGCCAAAAGAAAGCTGTTTTACTAATGTACTCTAGTACCCAATGCTCGCTTAAAAAAATAGAGGGCGAAAATAATGTTTGTAATCATATAACTATTTGCTTATAGAAATCATTTAAAGTAACTACGTATTAATCTAAGCTAGCATAACCTAACCGAAACTAATCTGACCTAAATAATTTTGAGCCGGGAAGTTTTGGCTTAACATGTGGAAGTTTTGCAAATCAAATTCTGCACCAGATATTTAAATAACATTTTGAAATCAAGATTTTTATTACCAAATCGAAAGTGAAAGAGTTTTTGAAAACTGCATAGAGAAGGGGATGTTCAGTATATTAAAATTTTATATTTTTGTGCTTTTATTTATATATTTTTGTTTTTCATTCATAATTTTCAAAATCGTTTACAGATTCTGTTCTTATTCTTAAATTAACTTATTATTACAGGGTGTTTCCTAAACATGGGCCAAAATGCAAGGGAATATTTTGTCCTTCGATGATGTGTGAAAATCGCTTTGTTTCAAAGAATTTTTTGACATTAACAGTAATATTAACTTATTTAACTTAAATTAACAAATAATATGTTATTGTCAAATATTTTTATCACCCTATATCTTTGAAATGTATCGGTATTTCACACATCATCAAAAGACAAAATATTCTTAGAAAAATCCCTTTCATTTTGGCCTATGTTTAGGAAACACCCTGTATAGAGAGATTGTAGGTGATACCATAATTAGTAACTCAACTTAGATTGAACTTGATTTCTGAGAAAGTTGCTGTCAATGTTCTTTTTCATTTCAAAATTTTCGTACAAATTAATGTACGTATAAAGAATATGGATAACATGGAATTACGCACTCTGCGAATTGCACTAATAATATATAACTTCCGATTGCACTGGCGATGCAAAACATGCATAAATAAACGTATTATAGCATAAAAACTTTCTGAAGCAATTGCATCAGATAGAACGAAATTCCGACATGTAACTGTATTATCGAATAGTTGGTCTAAAAACTTGCAGAAAACCATTTTGCATATTAAGAAATTACGTATAAAATACTTCATAAAATACGGGGACAAATAAAGATTAAAAAATAAAATGCAATGAAAATAAAATAACAAAAATATGAAAAGAAATGTGGCATTTTGATATTTCAAATTAAGAAATAAAAATAATAAAATCAATAAAATAAGATGTAGTCAAAATAAAATAACAAAAATAGGAAAAGAAATGTGACATTTTGATATTTCAAATAGAAATATAAAGATAATATAAACAATAAAATAAAATGTCAAAATAAAATTACATTAATTGGACATTTTGATATTACAATTTATAAAATGAAAATAATAAAATCAATAAAATAAAATTGAATAAAAATAAAATAATAAAAATAGAAAAATAAATGTGCCATTTTGATATTACAACTTGTAAAATTTTGCACAAAAATGTCTAAATTGCAAATTTTAAAAAGGGCTCATCTCTATTTTGTAGGACTATTTTGTTTTCGCTCTAATTTCATGTACACATATAGTCCGATATTTCATGAACGAGCTTCATGTTTTTTTTTGTAATGGGAAAGAGTTATTGTAGGAAAAACCTGCTCAAATAAGTTAAATTATCCAACAGAAATTATTTTCTTTGTACCTCCTGATAAATTATAATTTTCGGAGAACCCTTTTGAAAATTTACAATTCAACTGTAAATAGACTTGGACAAAAAACACTTTACATTTACATTTACATTTTCATGACATTTTTCATGGATATTTTCCAATTGGCACCGTTAATTTATTAATTTTTCACAATTATTAGCAAAAATTGATTAACATTTGATATTTATCTGTGAAAATGAATTAATTATTCAACTTATTTAGTAAAAAACGAGTACTTCCCCAATTAAAATGTTTAATTGCTTTTGCAACCAGTTTCGACTAATTAATTACTCATCATCAGGCAAAATGATAACTTAGAATATAGCTTACTTAGAATAAAATATAAGTTAGAATACAAGAATTTATTCTCTTGCTGTGCTTTACAATAAGCCTCAATACAGAAATGTTGCTTAAATTACTATACCTTCATTTTAATCATTGTGGCTAATTCATGATTTATGATATATTTGACAGTATTTTCAACTGTCATTTAAAACAATAAAATATTGGTAAGTAAAGTATTGGTAATAAGCATTTAGTCTATACTTATTTACACAAAAACACTTATTATGATTTATTAAAAAAATGTGTACTTCCTTTACTAAAATGTTTAATTGCTTTTACAAACGGTTTCGACCAATTAATTAGTCATCATCAGGCAAAATGATAACTTAGAATATAGCTTACTTAGAATAAAATATAAGTTAGAATAGAAGAACTTATTCTTTAGCTGTGCTTTACAAAAAGCCTCAAAACAGAAATTTTGTTCAAATTATTATACCTTCATTTCAATCATTGTGACTAATTTATTATTTACGATATATTTGACAGTATTTTCAACTATTGCCAAAATTTGTACTAACGACGTTTTGATAAGTTATTTGTTATTATGTTGTAGATTCAACAGTTACAAAAATATAACATGTTACATCCAATTTATTGCTGAATTTGATTAATGAATTTTTATGAGAATAGGTTGTAAAGTCTTCAGATTTGATCAGAAAATCTGACCAAATTTGCAAATTTGAGCATGTTAAGTGTTACTTTATTAATTTTTGTTTGATTGACTACTTTTATTGAATATTGATTATTTTGTATGATTTGATCTAAACAGCATGTCACAGTAGGCATTTATGCAAGACAAATACTAACAGTGTTATTCATAAAAATTTAAGATGCGGTTTAATGGTAATTTAATCTTCGTAACCTTGGCAACCCTTTGTAAAACATCACTAAACCAAGGTTTAAATTTTTATAAATAATACTGTAAGAGATTTTAGAATGATTTAGTGGTTATGCCATAAACTGTTCAATGGGTTTATGAATAACGCTGTAAGTTTTTCTTTTGTGTTGAAATTAGGTAAGAATTATTTCGTATTTTATAATAACCGAATTATGGTTATAATTGCACAGACCACGCATGTGATATAGACACGTGGCGATGACTTCGCTTGCACGTGCCTCACTAACTGTACGCTAAACGCCAAATTACCAGCTTAATGGCTCTATTAGAGTTAAATTGCGCATAAAATGCGCACGTTTGTGGCCAATTTGGCGGCTATTACCAGAACTTGTGCCCGGTTTGATGCACGAGTGCATGAAACAAGTTGAATATATTTTTTTTCTTAATTACGCGAGGAGCGATTTAATTGGACCTGTGCGCTGTACAAAAGGAAAGCGATCCGCGGAATTGCGCAAAAATCGAAAATCACCGTTTAATTCGCTTTTACTTCCTCCACTCAACCGCACTCCAGTTGAATCCCACATACGCACAAATCCCATCAATTATCTCACAGGAAATACTTCGAGCCTCATACGTGAACCATACTTATAAATTATACGATGGCTCGCTTATTCTTGGGGCAATCAAATGTTCAAAAATGCATTAGTTACGTAATGTGGACCAAATTTAAATCACATTATGATGAAAGCAGAAAATTAAAAACAAATTACCTTCGCGATTAAAAGATTGGAGTGAGACAGGTCCCATGCTTCGCGTGCAGATCACGCACATAATATTGTTTACACGCACTCTATCTTGGAATTGTACAGACTATGGTTACTATGGGGTGAAAGGGGGACGGTGATGGTGCCGGCCCAAATGACAACCTCACCTGCACGTGGTACACCCTGCTAGAAAACGAACGAGGCTCTGTCGACCGAATTGCTGCCGGTATAAGCAGCACCCTCTTGCCAGCCAACAGCTTCGGGTGGAGGAGCTGGCAGGGGTGGGGCAATTCCTTGCCCCGGGAGTGAGAAATCGCTCCCAAAGGCGGACGAACCGACAGACTGGTCAACGGCATGGGAATGCGGAAAGTAACGGGAAACTTCCGCATTAAAGGTCTCTAAGACATCCCTAGTATAATCATCATTATGACGGACAAAACTAAAAACGGCCCCGAGTATCGGCGTCCCTTAAATGGGACAGGGGTGCAAAGAATCTCCGAGTCCAGAATAAAGAAGAACAGTACACTACAGCACGAAAACTCAACGAAAAAGGTCAAACCAATAAGAATAGGCATGTGGAATGTGCGGAGTGCATATGAAGATGGAAAGATTCACAACATTGTGCAAGAAATGGATAGGATGAATGTGGGAATTATGGGAATAAGTGAGATGCGTTGGAGGGGCTCGGGATGTAATAAAGTACTTGATCACTGGATATACTTTGCAGGTAACGACGACAAACAACACCGAAATGGGGTAGCCATCATAGTAACCCGAGAAGTCAAAAGCTCAGTAAAAAATGTAATACTTCATTCAGACAGAGTAATAATGGTACAACTGGAAGCAAAGCCATTTAACATAAACATCGTACAGGTCTACTTTCCAACTACAGATAAGGATGACACAGAAGTAGAAGAACTGTATGAACAGATAGAACATGTAATAAAATCAACCAAGAAAAACGAGGTCACACTGGTTATGGGAGATTTTAATGCTAAGGTGGGACAAGGAAAAGAATACAATATAGTCGGACCTTATGGACTTGGGTCACGGAATGATAGAGGGGACAGACTCGTCCAATTCTGTAGTGAAAAAGAACTTGTTATAACAAATACGTTTTATAAACTTCCCAAGAGGCGTCTATATACTTGGACATCACCAGCAAATACAACTCAAAAAGTAGTCAGAAACCAAATAGACTATATAACTATCAACCAGAGATTTCGAAACAGCACAACATCTGTAAAAACATATCCGGGAGCAGATGCAAACTCTGATCACAACCCCCTTGTGGCATCATTTAAGACTAGACTTAAAAAGATAAAAAAGAAACAGCAATCACCCGACCCAATCTACGACCTAAGAAAGGTGAGAGAAGACGTTGAACTCAGCACAGTTATAACCAACTCGATAACCAAAAGTTTCGAAACAATAAACACAGGAGACCTAAGCGTAGAGCAGGAATGGGAAAACATCAGAAACGTACTTGGTGCTATAATTAAAGAACATGTACCAAAAAAGAGACGGGAAAAACATAAAGAGTGGATGACAAGTGACATTTTAGAAATGATGAATGATAGAAGGAAGCTAAAAGGAAAAGACCAAGAAAAATACAAAGACCTAAATAAACAAATACGGAAAAAAATCAGGAACGCTAAGGAAGAACTGAAGAGAGCTGAATGTCTAGAAATAGAAGAACTACAAAGTAAACATGATCACTTCAATATGCATCGTAAGATAAAGGAGGCCGCGGGTACTGGAAGGAAAAGAGGACAAGGAAGACTTGTTGACAAAAGCGGAAATGAAATTAAGGACACCACAGAGAAAATATCAATGTGGAAAGACTATATCCACAAGCTTTTTGAAGATGCTCGTCCAGAGGATCATGGTATGAAGAACGCTCACACTGGACCTCAAATAACAAAGGAGGAGGTTAGAAATGCGATAAACACAGCAAAAAATGGCAAAGCGGTAGGCCCAGATAAAATCCCGGCAGAAATAATCAAACTTTTTAACGAAAATGCCATAAATAAGCTTACTCAACTATACAATGCAGTATATGATACCGGAAATATACCCGAAGAATGGCTCAAATCCACGTTTGTTACTGTTCCGAAAAAACCAACATCAAAGCAATGCGACGAATATCGTACTATAAGCATAATGAGTCACGCCCTTAAGATATTTCTCAAAATTATACATCGCCGTATATACCGACAATGCGAAGACCATATGGAAGAAACACAATTTGGCTTCAGGAATGCGTTGGGTACCAGGGAGGCACTATTTGCGCTTAATGTATTAATCCAGAGATGCAGAGATGTTAACTGCGATGTACACTTGTGCTTTATAGATTTCAGCAAAGCGTTCGATCGAGTAAAACATGAAGAATTGCTTAACATACTCAAGACCACCGGTGCTGACGACAAAAACATTCGCATAATAGCAAATCTCTACTGGCAACAGACGGCAGAAGTACGAGTGGAAGACCAAACCACGGGAAATATTCAAATTCGCAGAGGTGTGAGGCAGGGTTGTGTGCTATCGCCAACCCTATTTAATATATACTCAGAAGAAATATTTAAGGAGGCGCTGGATGGAGTAGAGGAAGGAATATCGATCAACGGCGAGATAATTAACAACATAAGGTAAGCGGACGACTCTGTAATATTGGCGAGTACAGCTCAAGGACTTCAGTTGATGATGCATAAGATCAAAGCAGTCAGCGAGAAGTACGGAATCGATCTCAATCTCAAAAAGACCAAATACATGCTTGTCAGTAAAGATAATACATCACAGCGGACGATACTTCTCAACAACAAAACCATTGACCAAGTGGACAAATACACATATCTGGGTACATGCGTGAATAAACTCTGGGATCACTCCGTAGAAATCAAATGCAGGATAGAAAAAGCAAGAGCGGCATTTATCCAGATGAGAAATATTTTCAACAGCTCTGACTTGAGCCTGCAACTAAAGATCAGAATGTTGCGCTGCTACGTTTTCTCAACACTAATGTACGGCGTCGAATCCTGGACTCTATCAAAGGATACAGAGAAAAAACTGGAGGCCTTCGAACTATGGGCATATCGTCGTATCCTAAATATCTCATGGAAAGAACACATTAGTAATGAGGAGGTTCTGCAGAGAATGGGCAAGGAACGGGAGGTATTGGCCGCTGTGAAGATTGGGAAATTGGAGTATCTCGGGCACGTAATGAGGCATAGTGATAGGTACAGAATACTCCAACTGATTCTGGAAGGAAAGGTGATGGGAAGAAGAGGCCCGGGAAGACGCCGAATTTCATGGCTTAAAAATCTACGCCAGTGGTTTGGCATGACATCGCTGCAACTTTTTCGCAGTGCAGTGGACAAAGTGAAGATCGTGATGATGATCGCTAATATCCGGAACGGATGAAGCACGCCAAGAAGAAGATAGTTACTGTAAACTTACTGCCATAATGTATGTCGACGTCGATGGGCGCCGCGACGCTGGGGTTCCAGTAACCGCTCGCCAGGTCCGTTTTTCTCTCGTGTTCGGTCAAATAGTCGAACTCCAGCTGCTTCCACTCGATGAATGTCATCAGGGGTGGTTTGTCAGGAGCCATGGCGAAGACGCTTCCACATACTCCGAGCACTAAGCACAGGAATCGAACTTTTTCTGAAACAAAGAGGAATACTCTAAAAATCATCAATAAATTTGCGTAGATACAATAATTAAACTACAATTCGAATAAAAACACTTTAAACAAATATTATAGACATGATAACATAACACAGGCCAACAATTTTGAACTTATTTCACATGACTTAGGTCTGATACTTGTTTTTAACTAATCTTGGTGTGCTGATTTCAAATATGCTAACCATTGTTCCATATCACCTCAAGTTTTTTTTAACTTATTTCATTTTTTTTTTCCACATTTTCACGTTTTGGTACTACGACTACCTGAATCCAACTTCATTATTGATTTATAATGTATTACCTCGTAGCAGTTCACTTGCAGGTACTTATCGCTGACCCTTTTGCATTGGTGGGGGTGCAAATCAAGGGCCAAGGTACTTAGTATTACAGTTAATCCGTTGAAATAGTCAGTTAAGTTACTAAAATCGTATTCGTATCTCTAAGACGAGTTTAGTTTCATATCTTTCAATATAATTTCCAGTGCACTAGTAAAATAGATGTCTGCTGTTCGCAGAAAGTGTTTAAATAGTCCGTATGCATTTTGTTATATATGTGGAAGCTGCACTCTACCGAACCAAAGGATGAACAATTTTGTAAAGAAGGTGTACTTTTCTTAATTTCAAATTAGACTTGGAGACAAAGACAAGTCTTGGGCTCCAACTCAAGTATGCAAGACTTCTGTAGAAAGTTAACAACTATAAAGCGAGAAAAACTATATTTTGGTATCCCAATGATATGGCGGGAGCCTAAAAATCACATAGATGATGATTGCTATTTTTGCGTAATGAAGACTAAGGATTATAAGAAAAAAAGCAAACAAAACCTTGAATACCCAAATCTGGATTCAATCAACTGCCCAGTACTCCATTCTAAGGAAATACCTGTGCCAGTATTTAAGCACTTTGCAACACTTGAGGGTCTTGAGAACGAGGAAGATATAGCAAGTGATATCGAACATGAATCTCGATTTTGGTTCCTCTTCAATACCACAAACATTTAGCCAAAGTAAATTAAACAATCTAGTAAGAGATCTAAATCTTTCAAAAGAGGCCTCAGAAGTACTAGCTTCTAGGTTGCGTGAAAAGAATTTGCTCCAGGAAGGTACACACGTTAGCTTCTATCGAACGAGAGAAAAAGAACTCTTGCAATATTTTGGAACAGAACAGGATTTAGATTATTGCCACGATGTACCAGGCTTGTTAGATGCAATTGGTATGACGCTATATGACCCAAGTAAGTGGCGATTATTTTTAGATACTTCGAAGAGGAGCCTAAAGTGCGTGTTGCTTTATAATGGGGACGTATTTGCGTATTTCGTTCTATTCCTATTGACCATTCTGTTATTCTGAAAGAAAACTATGAAAGTGTAAAAAGGGTACTTGAATTGATCAAATATAATGACCATGATTGGATCATTTGTGTAGATCTCAAAATGGTAAACTTCTTACTCGGCCAACAAGAAGGATTTACAAAATATCCGTGCTTCTTATGTTTATGGGATAGCCGAGGCAGAGACAAGCAATGGACTCAGAAGAAGTGACCGGTTCTTCATTGGCTATTCTGTTATTCTGAAAGAAAACTATGAAAGTGTAAAAATGGTACTTGAATTGATCAAATATAATGACCATAATTGGATCATTTGTGTGGATCTCAAACTGGCAAACTTCTTGCTCGGCCAACAAGAAGGATTTACAAAATATTCGTGCTTCTTATGTTTATGGGATAGCAAAGCCATAGACAAGCATTGGATTTAGAAGAACTGGCCGTTGAGAAATAGTTTAAATGTTGGGGATCCAAACATTCGTAATGAGCCATTAGTAGATCGGGAAAAATATATGTTTCCGTCTCTCCACATAAAACTAGACTTAATTAAGCAATTTGTTAAAGCTTTGAGCTTAAAAGGCGACTGCTTTAAACATATATGCATAAAATTTACTACCCTCAGTTATGAGAAAATTAAAGCTGGTATTTTTGATGGCCCACAAATCAGGACACTAATGCAAGACGAGTATTTTACTAGCTCTAATGATGTGGAAAAAGCGCTTGGAATTCTTATGCGGCCAAGAAATGCAAATTGGTATTTTCAATAACTCTAAAGATATCCCAATAATTTTCGAGATTTCCACAGATTTACTAATAAATAGCAATAAATAGCAATTATTGAAAACATTTTGGGAAACAAAAAAGCGAAATATTACAAAAACCTAGTTGGCACATTAATTCAAAAATTTCGTGATCTCGGATGAAATATGAGCATTAAACTACACTTCCTTAATAGCCATCTTGATAAATTACCGGAAAATTTAGGAGATGTGAGTGACGAACAAGGCGAACGATTCCATCAGGATTTAAGGGATATGGAGGTGAGATATCAAGGAAAGTTGGGTGTTCACATGATGGCCGACTACTGTTGGATTATAAAAAGAGATTGTGCAGAAATACAGCTTTCCAGAAAATCGTACAAACGAAAATTTACTCCGGAAACCGTGTTTCTGTGTTTTCGAGTAAAAGTTGATGTGAATGTACCTAAGTAGTCATAAATTTGTATGTATAGCATAATTATTAAAATTTTATGAATAGTCTCAAGTGATTTATGCCTTTTTTTTACCGAAATTATATCAAGTATAAAATCTGTGCCCTAAATAAAATGATAAGGACATAATTTTCCCAAAAATGAAGGTATGCTATAGAGGAAAAACTACATATGGTAGGCAAAATCTGACGTATAATTTTAATTCAGCACACCGTTATTAGTAAGAAATAACTTTCAAAGATAAGTGATCAAAAACGGATTGGCCAGTGTAATCGATGAAGCTAATAGAATCACACTACAAAAAAATAGAAAATTGCTATGTTATGAGTATGAACTATGTTGATGCCCGATTTTTTTGTTTCGATTTCGTTTAACAGACGTCAGTTTGATGGACGTCAGTTTGATGGACGTTAGTTTGACAGACGTCAGTTTGACAGACATCATTTTGACAGACGTCAGTTTGACAGACGTCAGTTTGACAGACGTCAGTTTGACAGACGTCAGTTTGACAGACGTCAGTTTGACAGACGTCAGTTTGACAGACGTCTGTTTGAGAGACGTCTGTTTGAGAGACATCAGTTTGACATACCTCAGTTTGACAGACGTTAGTTTGACAGACGTCAGTTTGACAGATATATTATTTGCCCAAATTAATTAGGCGATTTATTTTAGCAAAACAACTAATCTACTATACTAGTATATCTACTAATCTAGTATACCTACAATGTTTGCATGTATACTTTTATTTATAAATGCATTTAAGCGCCTGTAGATAATAAATACTGGAAATCGTTTCTTTGTGTGAATATTTACATAATTATTCTTGATTAATATTTTAAATAGGGTTTGTTTGTATGCAGAACAATACAATTTTACTTTGTTATTGTTACTAAATATGTATTCACTAGTAACATAATTAGTTCGGCATACTATGTAGTACCAATAATTGCCAATCTATACTAAATGTATATTTATTTGTAACGTAATTAGTTCTGCATTCTGGATAGTATCATTGAATTTTATCTTCACTAGCATGGGTTGCAATGGGAATAGAATTCAAGCTGTGGAATGACGAGCCTGAAAGGCAGATTTTAAGAAACAAAACCGATTTTCATTCAATAGCTTGTGTCGTGATGTCCCATTCCAAAAACGTTGATCGATTTCTTGCATCAATCGGACTTTGAAACGCTGTAACTCGGAGACTATTTGTAGCAATCACATGATTCAAACGGGCTTTTGTAGATGTTTTCAAGTTAGCAACTTTTTTACATTTGCGATGATTCAATAAAAATGGCTCACACGAGAAGAAAATGGGGAAAAACTGTTTTTTTATAACTTTGACGACCTCTACCGTTCGAAATATCAACTATACAGTATCGCGCTAATGATAAGAAATGTGTAACATTTTCTGAGAAATATTTGTTGTCTAAAAAGTGTTTGTCTACAACCAATAGAAAACGAGATAAATCCACTTTTACATTTCAAAATGGCAGTACCTTTCGACGGTAGTGATACGCCTTTTTGGTTTTAGACAAATGTACATTTTTCTTATACATTAGATTTTTTCATCGTGAGTACTATTCATTAGTGAATGTCCCTGTTAGCATAGTTTGTGTTTACTCGTTCCGAGGAGAGCTGACAATGACTCCTGCTTCGAGCAAAGAACCGCGTTTCTGTGCTCGTTCGCATGCTTGAGGTAAATGTAATAGAGTGAAATGAAACAAGAAACGTATGTCGAATTCCGGCAATATGAAGCGATGAGTTATTGTCAGCTCTCAGCAGGACTATTATACAGAGAGTTTTTTTTTTATCGTGAAACATAGGGTTAATCATTTTTATACTTACACACTTCTGTCACAATCACAGCCATGTGTCAAAGTGTCTTTTATAAAATGCAACATACAAGTAATTCTCCGTGAGGCAAATATTACAATTTACGAAGTGTACAATGTATTTAACTGAAGAACGAGCACACATATTTAAATGAATAATGCTGCAAACCTCAGCTTAACATTGTTCACTTCGTAAACTGTAATATTTGCCTCACAGAGAATTAATTTTAAATGTAATAGTTTCCAATCTACAAACTACCTTGCATTAAAACTAATTTAAATATAAAAACTTGTTGAGAAACTAAACAAAAATCCTATGAAATGTTCACTAAACCTGTGTAACATTTACAATGTAAGTTACCATAAAACACTCATTTTTAAATTACTTCTTTCGCGTGAATTTGTTCCAATGTCGTTTAATTATATTGCTTATTTTCTCAATAGTTTCCAATTTAAAAACTACCCTGCATTAAAAACTTGTTGAGAAACTAAACAAAAATCCTATAAAATGTTCACTAAGCTTTTATCATAAAACACTCATTTTTGAGTTTCTTAGTGAACGCTTTTATGCAGCATTTGGAAAACTTATGTGAATTGCATCGTTAAGATATTCTAAAATTTCCTACTCTTTTGTACTGATATGCTCATTGAATGTTTTCTTGAAACTGAAATCTACTCACTCTATAGATCTATCACATAACTATGAGTAATAAGAAAATGTCTGAATAAAAATTGAATAAAGAATGTAAACTGATTTGTTTTTAAATGCTCTCGGATTTTTTGTGCAAACGACTAACTGAATATATTGTTGTTTTTTTTAAATTGCTTACTGAAACATTAATTCAGCAATGTTTCAGTGAGCAATTTAGAATAACCAGTTCATTGAACTACAATATTCACTGCAAAATTGCGAAAAATAAAAAAAATACTTTACTTAAATTACAAAAGTATTGTCAGTTTTCAATTAAACGTCCACATCACTTTGATGAGACCATTCTGAAATAAATAATGAATGCTCTTCCTAAATCCTCAAGCAAATTTTACTGATTATCTCACCATTTATGTAAATAATACTTTGAAATCATTGAGAATATTGAGAATCGCGCGAAAGTTGTATGCTTTTCCTAAATTCTCAAGCAAATTTTACTGATAATCTCACTCTATAGAGCTCAGATATTTTAACGAATAATGCTGCAAACCTCAGCTTAACATTGTTCACTTCGTAAACTGCAATATTTGCCTCACAGAGAATTAATTTTACTTGTAATAGTACCCAATTTAAAAACTACCCTGCATTAAAAACTTGCTGAGAAACTAAACCAAAATCCTATGAAATGTTCACTAAGCCTTTGTAACATTTACAATGTAAGTTACCATAAAACACTCAATTTTTAATTTCTTAGTGAACGGTTTGGTGCAGCATTTTGCATTTTAAAAAAGACGCATTGATACACTGCTGTTATTATGACAGAAGTGTATAACTAAAAATAATTTAACCCTATGTTGCACGATAAAAAACTCTCTGCATCTACAATATGTTGTGTCTTAAGATTACTTCATCATAATAAAAAAATGTATCTTATAATACAACAAACATGAATAGTTTTGCCGCTGTTGACCTATTTCCATACGTTAGAAATGCACTGTATGTACATATAGCATTTCGCATTAACCGTGTCACTCTCCTTTATAAGATCCAAGTTATTAATTATTAAGTGTCACAACTTAAATCGCACAATTAAAAAAAACTCTCGACACTGCCTGTGGGCCAAACATTTTGACACGGTTTCGTAATTAGCGAAAGAATTTAATCGGCTCAAATCGCACTTTTTGATTAACAGCGAAGCCTTCGGCTGCAATAAATTGCGGCAACAGGAAATTTGTACTCTGGCTGTTGAGTTTCGCAATTCGCTAATAAATTCCAGAGTGAATTGCGGACGAACAGACGCTCGCCAAAAAAATTGGGCAACGATCGTTTCACGCTTCGAAAACACCTGTAATTAAAAATAAGCAGCTAAATTATGAGATGTTAATGAGTGAGGGTATTATATGAAAATTAGTTGTTAAATTGGGTGGATAATTTCAGATTTGCAAAGACAAAAAGTGGGAATGCAACGAATATGTGTTGATTTTTAGTGATTAGTGCTGTTTCAGTGCAAATATGAAGGTTTTAATTAGTATATACTGTTTGGGTTAATTGCCACATTTAATTAATGTGATCATTTTAGATTTGTAAAGACAAAAATTGTGAATGGAATAAATACGTGTTGATTTTAGTAATTACTGCTGTTTTAGAGCAAATACGTGTGAAGGTTTTATTTAACAAGCGAATACGATATGTGGAATTAAGGTAACATTTAATAGTTTCGTAAATTTATTGCTGAACTAATTTATAAAACTTACACAATTCATTTTTTGTACCTAACCTTTAAAAAAATCTATATTTTGTTATAAACATGAAAATTTCAAAATTGAATTTCATCAATGGGTTTCAGTAATAAAGTATTTTAAACTTCATTGGTAGGTACAGAGATTTTGTCTATTATTTATGTTTAAATTAGTGTACGGTGTTCGGTGTAATTAATACACTTAATTAATGTGATCATTTGAGATTTCCAAGGACAAAAATTGGGAATGGAATAAATACGTGTTGATTTTAGTAATTACTGCTGTTTTAGAGCAAATACGTGTGAAGGTTTTATTTAACAAGCAAATGCGATAAGTGAAATTAAGGTAACATTTAATAGTTTCTTAAATTTATTGCTAAACTAATTTATAAAACTTACACAATTCATTTTTTGTACCTAAACTTTAAAAAATCCAAATTTTATTATAAACATGACAATTTCAAAATTGAATGTCATCAATGGGTTGAGATTCTGTGTAAAAGGAAAGCACCTTAAGTCTACAATAAAGTATTTTTGAGCCGTAAAACAATATTGCCTCCAGGATTTTTTAGGTATAAAGACAAGAAAATATCTTACACCATCGCAAATTCAAATGACTTGGGATTCGATAACTAGCAGCTATTTATGGTATAAGTGAATAAAGTCAAGGATAAGTCAAGTATAAGTGAAATACAACTTGTAAATTAGAATAAATTGTCCAAATCAACTGTCAAGCTAAATCCATTTGAACTTAAATCCATTTATAAACAGCATCAATAAAAATAAGCATCAATAACTGATGACTTATTTTGCATATTGAACAGTGCCATCTATTATTATCCATCGTAAAAGTGGACACCACTTTCTTGAACACTATGTACATTAATTTTAAGACCTATTAATATTTCACAAATAGAAGATAGAAAAACGTATGGGTTTAGAATTTTTTTCAAACCTTTGAACTTCCTCAGACTTTAAGCTACATAAGGAAATGGGATTTCCTTGGAAATGCAGACGGTTTTGCAATCGGGCGACTCATATGTATATGACATTGCTGGTACTTGGATACTAATGTACTTGTAATTATCCAGCGGTAAATTAATTTGCAATTTCAATGCACATGATTTATAAATATCGGACATTAAGAAGTTTTTATAACACCAAATGTTTTTGACCTAAAGTGGAATTTAAACGAATAATTATTGAAAGTGGTTGTGCTAGATAATTACATCAGACTGGCCGCTCTCCTGGTAAATATAATTTTCTTAAGACGTTTTAGTAACATCAGTTTCTACAAATCATCAGTAATATTTGAATAAAATAAGCTTTTTGATAATTTTGACTCTGTATCTATATGTAAAATTGGAGATTGTTCTGTACCTAAATGATATAATTGCATAATATTGCTGTAGCGGATTTTATTATTTAAGAGAGTTCCGAGTCTCCGAAATGGCATAAATTATAGATATCTTACATAAATTGATTACGCCTAAACGTTTCCACATGTATTTAACACTCTTAAAACAGGATTAAATTTCATCTAGTTATTTTTAAATAGTTTGTGTTTCATTTTTGGCAATTATTAGTAATACTAACATGCTTGTAATTATTTATTTGTAATTAAATAATATTAAAATGTATTATTATAATTACAATTATAATAATAATAATAATAATATTAATATTAATTCTTTTAATATGGCTGAATAAGCTGAAACACGTGTCAGCAAACTAATAAAATATACATATAACAACAAGTCATATGTTGTATTGTATTGCATTGAATTCTATTGTATATACATTGTTGTATACATACAACAAAACAAGAGTAAAATTATACATAATATACATTTATAATAATTACTATATTATCAGCAATATTAGAAGTAGAATTATCCATAACTTGCTATCAACCCACCAAGGTCCTTCTGTCATATTATTATTAACAGTAAATATTACATTCTGTTGATATTAAAATTTAATAAGATTTTGTAATAAAAGAAAATTTTATGATTTTTATAATACATATGTTCCTTTATATTCTTTCTATTCGCGCCAAATGTTGTCTGTTTGGCAGTGCAAATTGTTCCCCAAAAGACACTTTTAGTTCAAGGCTTCATTGTTATGTATGATTTATGAGTGAACGCTGTTCGTCTTCGACGCCAGTGAGCAAGTTTCTGCCCTCATTTCTTCTCATTTTAACGTGTGAAATTCATATATTTCTTTCCTTACATGCGCGAATGGTTAGGGATGTTTGTTGTATTGTTATAGTCCTCAGGGTTAGGTTAGGTTCGGTTAGGTTAGGTTCATCGAATATCAAGCCGATGCAATCCGCAATAGATATTGAATTGCGTTTTACGTTTATTAGTTTGTACGTGTGTTAATTGGTGTGTAAATAATGTAGTTTTTAGACAATTTTATTTATTATATTATTTATTATTTTATTATTTTATTATTTTATTATTTTATTATTTTATTTTATTATTTTATATTTTATTACAGCATCTGCCTGAGGCAGTGGGCCTATACTGACTATAGCCGCAAGTTGCGAATACTTTCTATAATTGTACGAACTATGAATTTTAATAAACAAATATATTATGTAAAATGAAACACTTTTACTTTGTTTGAATATTAAATGCAATATCGAAAGAAAGTACACATCTCGTATTATTATTTTATTGCACATACATCTATCCTTCTAGTATTTGTCTAAATTTAGTATATCTAGTATACCTATCTAGTTTTTGCCTGAAATGTGCAGTGAAGTCTGTCCATGGCACAATTAAAAATTACTAAAAAACAATTTAAGTGTAACTCACTAACAAAAATTATGGAACGTTATCTAAAACTTACTTAAGTTGATCAATATAATAACAAAACCCAAAACCAAAAAATACAAAAAATAATCGGACAAAAACATGGGAATTTAAGAATGTATTAACAAGTTGTTGAATAGTTTTACGATGTACACTATACCTTTTCAGGTTCAAATTGAGACCAATCAATTTCAAATTGAGACCAATAAATTTCAAATTGACACCACTCAAGTTCAAATTGAGACCAATCAATTTCAAATTGAGACCAATCAATTTCAAATTGAGACCAATCAATTTCATATTGAGACCAATCAATTTCAAATTGAGAGCAATCAATTTCAAATTGAGACCAATCACTTCTGGATGACCGCGGTTGTATCTACATCTACCTATAGAACACTTTTCACTATTCAGAGAAAATTTTAATAAATATGTCAACAAACCTAAAACATAAAATTGAATAAAAATTACATTAAAAGTTCGGATAATGAAACAACACCTTTAATAAGCGAAATTCGTATCCAAACTTTCATATAATTTTATATTTTGGGTTTGTTGAAAGATTTATTGATTTTGTCTCTGAAAAGTGAAAACTTTTATATAGGTAGGTGTAGGTACAACCGATGTACACTAGAAAATGTTGCACTCTTCAGAGAAGATTTTAATAAATATGTCAACAAACCTAAAAAATAAAATTGGATATATATTACATTAAAATTAGGATAATGAAAAAAACACCTTTAATAAGTGAAATTCGTATCCAAAATTCCATATAATTTCATATTTTGGGTTTGTTGAAATACGTATTGATTTTGTCTCTGAAAAGTTTTATATAGGTAGATGTAGGTACAACCGCGGTCATCCAAAAGTGAACTTTGTTTTTGTATAGTTTGATTTTTACCTTTAATCATAGCCCAAAAACGATTCAACCATTTATTGAGAAATTCTAAAATTCTCATATCTTTGTGTTGGTTGGAATATACGTTGGACATTTCTTAGAAAAATTTGTTACAAACAAGGCCATTTTAAGTTTTGACTTTTTTTGAAACCCAAGATACTACGTATTATTTTGAACAATTTTATCTGAAATCATTCTAGTAAAATAAGCACGACCAAAATGTACAGGTTATTAAATATTTCAGAGCTGGTTCTGTACAGTGTAAATCGATGAAAATATTCAAAATTTCGTCAATTAAATTGCGCCCTATATGCCGATAAAATTGCTTCTCTCACACGAATTTGTTCTAATGTCGTGTAATTACATTGCGTAGTTTCTCAGTAGTTTCCAATTTAAAAACTACCCTGCATTAAAAACTTGTTGAGAAACTAAACAAAAATCCTATAAAATGTTCAGTAAGCATTTATAATGTTAGTTATCATAAAGTCTTAGTGAACGGTGTTATGCAGCATTTGAAACACTTATTTGAATTGCACTCTTAAGATATTCTAAAATGTCATTCTCTTTTGTACTGATATACTCATTGAATGTTTTCCTGAAACTGAAATCTACTCACTTTATATATCTATCACACAACTCTCAGTTATAAGAAAATGTCTTAACAAAAATTGAATAAAGAACATATACTATTTTTTTTAAATGTTCTCTGAATTTTTGTGCAAACGATTTACTGAAAATATTGTTGGTTTTTCTAAATTTCTCACTGAATCATTATTTCAGCAATGTTTCAGTGAGCAGTTTAGAATAACTGGCTCATTGACTGCATTTCTAGAATAATCACTGCATAATTCCGAAAAATGAACAATTGTACTTTACTTAAATTATAAAATTCTTGTCATTTTTCAATTAAATGTCCACACAACTCTGGTGACACTATTCTGAAATGAATATTAAATCCTTTTTCTAAATACTCAAGCAATTTTTATTGATTATCTCACCCTGTATGTAATTAGACTTTGAAATCATTGAGAATATTGAGAATCATGAGAATATGAATGCTTTTCCTAATTCACAAGCAAATATTGTCCTGATTTTCTCACTCTTTATGTAAATTGGGACTAGAAATGAAATTTCTTAAATGTCATATAATTATATCATCATGATCTATATCTAATCTATCATTTGTCTAACGTTGTGCCAATGTGAATTTCTATTTCAGGTTATCAATTTGTTAACTATACATGGTATTAGTAAGAAACTATATACTTTACAGAGTAAGAGAAAGGGAGACCATATTTATTGGGCAATAAAATCATTGGGGGGTTTATAGGGGGGGCACGTATTCTAAAGTTTAGAAATTTACAATTTTTAACATTTTCTACGGCACTAGTGCGCCTTAAAAAATATTATCTAGTTATTTGTTTTGCACTTTTCGTTGTTTTTTTTTAAATTGTATTGTAACACAATTTAGATAGAAACTTTTGGAATTAAAAAAAAATCGTAGTCAAATATTTTGACAGATTGCAATAAAATTAACTTATCATTAGAAGGAAATAATACATACAGCAGTTCTTAATACATGACATAATTGCACCGTTTATAGGGTGCAATGTGCCCCCCCCCCCCTAATAATAGACACATTTTCTGTGCCACCCCTTTTAGTTTAGAAATTTACAATTTTCAACATTGTTTACGGCACTAGTGCGCCTTAAAATATATTTTATAGTTATTTAATGCACTTTTAGTTGTTTTTTTTTTTTTAATTGTATTGTAACACAATTTAGGTCAAAATTTTGTGGAATTTTAAAAAAATTCTCCGTAGTCCGATATTTTGATAGATTGCAATGAAATTAACTTCTCATTAGAAGGAAACAATACATACAGCAATTCTTAATACAAGACAAAATTGCACCGTGTAATCAGGGCTGTATTGCCCACTAGACAGACTAGGCATTCGGTATTGGGTCCAGTAAACTAGTCTAGTATAATGAAGAAGAAATAATAAAAATAATAAAAACAACAAAGTATCTTTATATCTAAACCCTACTACTAAGTACTCCAATGAAAAAGGAAGAAAAACAATAAAAAATATATCAATAACTGGTATCCAAAATGGATGAAACTATAACAAAAATAACATAATAATGTTTTTCGAAATTTAGTTGAAATGAATTTGGAATCCATTTACAGTGGCAGCGCACGTTTTAGTGCAAATAATTATGAAAATTTAATTAGCTAATTAGATTTTAATGAATCTAATTGCGTAAATTAGATTTTAATACATTTAAAATAACAATTTCTATTTGGATCACCAAGATTCCTAATAAGAAGAAGATTTTAATTGAAATTTTAAATATTTATATATTTATTTTTATTTTTTTATAGCGTTTATATGCTTCTCTCCACTTCATGAGTTAATTAGTGTCTCTGATTTATAGCAAAAATACGAGGAACTGCCATTAAACCATTTCTGTACTGATTAACAGAACGACCGATATGTTGGTCGAAACGACATATGTATACCCAAACAACATATTTACCCAAATATATCAAAGTCTGTAAGATCGTAAATTAACAATATTCAGTGACCGCCAAAAAGTCCGCATCATATGGGATTTTTTTATTGAATTTTCAAAAAACGTTTTACGGCATTAATTTTTGCTTATCTAAAAACCTTATTAGCTCTTATCAGACCACCGAGCGGTTTTTACTTTCTTAGGATATCTCGTTTTTCAAAATGATCATAAGGTCATAAGAATTTTATTTTCTGTAACTTCTGCAAAAATTAATGTTTCAATGCTTTTTTTCTTATGTTTAAGATTTCCCATACCACAACTAAATTACAAATTTCAATTTCGCGTTTTATAGAAACTTTAAAGATGTTCTTTAGAAAAAACAAAGATTTTCGCGATTTTGAGGAACAAGATATTCTAGGTAAGTAAAAATCACTTGGTAGTAAAAATCGAAATCGTGCCAATTTTCGATAATCATTAAGATATCAATGAAATGTTTTTATAGGTAAGTAAATAATATAAAATAATAAAATATAATATAATATAATATATTACCTCTGTTCCATAATAAGTGAGCCATTACAGATTTTAATTTTTTCCCTAATATGAGCCATTACCGATGTTAATTTTTACAAAATAAGGGAGCCATTTTCGTTTCTAAGAAGTACTATATATTTTTTTCAAAATAACATAAAAAATGTTAGTATAAACGAATAGTAGGCAAGCGTTTTTCCCTACAAAGATTTGCCTTGCTAATATATTGAAGCTTATAATTATTGTTACTGCCACAATCTATAATCCATTTCATAACTATTTGTAAACTTATAAACCCATTTTCTAATGTATGTCTAGTCTCCGCTTCGAAAGATTCTTCGACAAACTCTTATTAATTCGTCCATATTGGAGGGAGAATGCTGGTGTTGTAATGATTGAATAGACGAAAAAACAAGATTGAGCACATTCAAAAACGGTACTATTGGCAAATTTTTCAATTGCCAAAATCAGCGCTCCCTTTTCAGCCGTCAATTTTTCTGATGTTTCAGTAAAAACTGAACAATAGCCGTTCGTTTTTGGATGATTAAATTTGGTCTTCTCATCGTTTGAAACTTCCGGCGTTAGAACACTTTCGATTAAAAATTCAAATTTTAATTGTTGCTTTTGACAAATTAAACTGGCAAATATTTTGACTTCCCATTTGACTTCACGATTTTGAAAAACAACATATTCTAGGTAAGTAAAAACCACTTGGTACATATAGGGGCTAATAAGGTTTATAGGCAAGCACAGATTAATGCTCAAAAAAGTTTGTTGAAAAATCAGTAATAAAAAAATCCTCTCTGATTCCGACTTTTGACGGTCACTGTAATATCGCTTGTTTATTTTAGTGGTTCTATGCGTTTGGTTTCAAATAATTGTCATTTGTGAATAATTGATTGTTTTTTACATAACGCCATAATTTACTTATTTGTTGATGTAGAATTCATGTCTAGCTAGTCTATGAAATATCCAAGGCGTCCGCGTCAGTTAAAATTTCAGAATTTGTAAAGTGTTCCATCGCAGGAACAGTTTGGGAACCGATGGCTTTGCTAATAACCTTGTGTTTTGGCTTACGATTTTAATGGAATAATAGTAAGCCCTTTTCATATCCAGTGTTAGAATTTGACTTAATTACCATTGCAAGTCGATTATTTTTTGTATTACATATTTTCATTTAAAGCAAATTGCTACTACTATCGGTTTTATAAGTTTTGACCCCTGGTTTTGAAATGTAATTGAAACAAAAGTACGAAGTCAAACAATTTAAAAATAATACGGAACATATATGGTACATTTATTAATAACGTATTAAAATTGTAGTGTGATTATGCTGCTCCTTAAATTGTTGTTGCGGAAAGTCTTCCTCAAAGTATGGCATTTCACACATATTGTCACTGCGCTGTAACTTAACCTGATGTAACTCTTTGCTGTTATAATATTATTTAACCAAATTAAAAACACAATAAAAGGAATGCAGTAACCCTTAAATTATGTGAAAATTTGGCATAAATTCTATTCAACTTTTATATTAATAATGTTTTTGTAATGTCGTGCTAAGTTCGTTAATATCAATCAAATCGTCCCATTTCTTCAATCATAATGAAGAAGATTAACTCAGAAAACAATTAAATAATGTCTATAGATTATTATATATAAATAATTATTGTCGGCTTGTAGTAAATAGAGACGAGATATCGCCGTACTCATATTGCGCCAGAGCTGCATTTAAATGGTGTACTTGATGCGTGATAGAAAATAAATCAGTGTAAATATTTCTGGATGTAACGTTGTTCAATTGAAATTGAATTATAATCGGTTACCTTCATGCCACTTGTTATATTATTACCAATAATGTTTCATATAATTTAACGTCACACTCGAACTTTGAGCGATATTTTACGGATTCTAATAAAATACCGAAACGCCGCAAGCCTATCGTTGAGGTACAACGATGCATGCCGGCGACAGCTTCACAGCGCTGTTGCCCTATACGTCCCTCCATCCCGCGATACATTTCCATTGCTCATTTTCTAAACTTTAATTGTTGCTGTAGTAATTCTATTTTTAATGATAATTTTGCTTTTTTAAGTAAACTATGACCGATTTATGGTATTTGGATAAGTAGTTTCGGTTTTATGTACGTTCAAACACAGGGGTCAAAACTTTTGAAACCGATAGTAGTGAAATTCCTGCCCTATTCGATTCGATTGTCGGCGCAATTCGATTATTGCTGATTTAGAGCTAATTGTCACTAGTAAAATTCCTGCCCGGGCATTTCAGCGAGTTCAATATCCCTTTCTAAACTCTCTGCGGATTGATACATTAGTAATCTAGACCGATTTACGCTGTTTGTTCTAAATTGAAAAACACCACTTTTCGTGCGCACCGGGCGTAAACAATTTCCCAACTTCCACGCAACTTTTCCGCCGCAATCTACCTTCTTCCGAGCCGTACTCCTGGAGGCCGTAGCCGTCGTCGTAGCCGCTCTCCGGGGGCGCCGCGTCAAATTCGCCGTACGCGTTGGTGTACTGCGGCCTCCTCTCCATGTAGTAGAAGCTCTGGTCCTGCGAGGGCGGCGGCTCCTGCGGCCTGCGGTGCCGCGACCTGGGGCTCTTGAAGGTCTGCTCGAGCAGCGCGTGCGAGTTGGGGCCCTTGCTGAAGTGCCGCACCGTCTCCTCGTGCACCACGTTGATGGCATCGTCCGGAGGCACGGTGACGGCCATCGTCAGCACGAGCCAAGACGCCAGGAGCACACCCCGGGAGTGCATCGCGGAAACTGAGCGAAAAAAGGAGCACGTCGGAGGTGTACACCTCCGTTGGAGTGGCACTTTCACGATTAGCGCTCGGACCGTCCGGTTCGAATTAATTAAGGTCCGCGAGGGCGTCTCCTCTAAGCCACGACCGCGGCTCGTCCTTCCGCATCACCACCGCGTTATATAATGGTCCACCAGGTGACCGCTTGGTCCGGCAGGTAACGGTCGCGTTCATCGACTACGGACCCGTTCGAATGGTTCGCATGTGCTGTTTCACTTCTTCGTATAACTTGTTGCAAAATTACGCGCACCGCTGGTCGGCAGGGAGCCCCACGTTTCGGACGACGTAGGCCTCCACAGGTTTCGGACGCGAAACCTGAGTGTGTGCAAGAGCGCCGGGCGTTAATTGCCCTCGGAAATTGTCTAATTGGGCGGTTGGGAAATTCGACGCGGGGACACCAGAGAAACTGGACTCTCGGTTGGAGGAAACATTCCACCAGTGTTTGCAACAGTGAAGGACATATTGGGTTTCTAATACTCACTACTTGCTTTTAGGTTATCAGTTCAGTTGTATTGGAATTCGTTTGAATGATCGTTTCCCTCTTACAAAGTTCAGTTAATAATCAGTGAAACTATACTTAAATATTTATGTCACGGTGTCATCAAGACCATCGCTCTACAATTCTGCAAGTGCCTTTATAGCATTTACCTGTACTAAATACGAGAAAGAGGAAAAAATGAGCTTTTGGAGTATTTGGAATCATATATGCCCAATTGGCCTAAGAGGATTTTTTTTTGGGCCTGGCTAATAGATGAGGAAGCTATAATTTTAGGGCAAATTTTTGGTTTTCAAAAAAGCCCTGGCTACAAGTAAAAATAATCACTTAATGCAGATATATCTTAGATCGTCTAGTATGATGCATCATTTATTAAACTTAGGGGTGTAAAGTTAGTTCGCCTCCTCGTGGTGCACCCTGGATAACGCTAAATGAACTAACACATACTGCCAGTTAGATAATTTTTTTATCTCCTGACTCATGCCCGGTTGCATCAACACTGTTTTAACCCTGGTTAAGTAACCCTGAGTTATATTTATGTCAGAGTGACGTTTGGAATCAGTAGCATCAAAATTTGATGATGTGGAGTAACGTGTAGCAAGAAAACCCCTCGGAATAAAAATAAAGGGTCACTTGTGAATGAATCAAGTTCGTATAACTCGCATTTTATGTTTTATTTCAGATCTGGTGTAAGTAATTTTTGAGGTTAACCCAAAGTTAAATTTATAACCCCGAGTTAATATTTAACTCGCGTTGATGCAACCGGGCATAAGACACATTCTACAGAAAGCGCATTAAAAAAGTATTAGGAAAGTATTAAGACCTGGCCTGATTTTTGGTCAAAATGATTTCTTTGCAAACAAATATTTTGTTTTCATTTTTCCATCTCTCTCCGTTTTGAAGTTATGACGTCAGAGCCATTATTTCAAATGACAACCCATATTTTTTTATGATTGATTCTGATAGCTTTTAGTTTAAGTTAGAACCACTTATATGCCAAACAAGCATCGAGATTTTCAACTACTCGATGCCTTATAGGCTATAAACAAATTTTTAACAACGATGTTAGCTAACAGAGCTATTATAACAATAATTACAGAAAAAGACCATTAATGACGTTATATAATTAACCAATGAATCAATCAATCAATCATGTTCCAACTGTGTTGGCGAATGATAATTGTGAAGACTAAATAAAATAAAATCACGGAAAAATTGAAATTTATGTATTCTTATATTCCGAATTCTTAATTTTTATATCAAATCAAATCCATATACAGGGTGTCCAAGAAAAGGATCAACAGCATGGGGATCTCGGAAACCGTAAACGTTACAAAGACGGTTAAATTACAAAAAAAAGTACCGCAATATAGTGGGCAGTATTATTCCGTTGAGAAAACCAAAAAACCGCTTACTATACGAAAAAATCGCGTCGAATATCTCCGAAAGTAAGACGAACTTTCCTGTTTTCTCAACAGAATGTTATTGACTACTAAATTGCACAACTTTTTTGTAATTTAACTGCCTTTGTAACTTTTACGGTTTCTGAGATTCCATGCTGTTGATCCTTATCTTAGACAGCCTGTATATATGTTACCAGCAAAACCCGATTTCAGGACAAACTAGTGCATCCGCAACGCGATAGGATGAATTAGTACATTCTAGGCGAAACTAGTCCTAAAATCAACACATCGCTGAAACCAAACCAAACCTAATCTAACCAAACCAAACAAAACCAAACTTATCGTAACCTAACCTAACCCAACCTAACCAATCATGTGTTAATTTTAGATAAACTTGTTCGACCCTGTATAAACTAATTCATTCTATCGTGTTGCGGATGTACTAGTTTGTCCTGCAATCCGGTTTAAAATTTTAAACCTTTTTTAGATGGAATTTTGAGATTTTCATAAACTGTACTTAAGAGGTTCATGTTTTTTTTAACAAATGTCAATTTCTAAATATATTTCTTAAACACAATAATATGTATGTATGTTTTAAAGGAGGTATTTTATTTTATTTAAAATTTGTTTCTAATGTTGATAGAAATTTGTGAATTATTTTGTAAGTACGAAAGTTTTTTGTCGAAATATAATGAAGCACCTTTTGGTCACCGATAAACAGGTGCTTGAAACAGTGTAAACCTGAAAACAGTGTAACTTCAATTTAACTGGAAATAAGATTATTGCGAAATTATTAGCCATTAGTTGCAAATTTTATTGGTTTCAGTGATGTTTTACAATGTTGCCTTTTAAATTTATCAAATTTTGAAACTTCTTTAAATGGTATTTAGAATTTTTCATAAATATCGAAATTTGAACTTCTCTAGAAAGATCTTCTCTAGACTTTTCTGAAAAGAAATTAAATATGTAGAATTGTAAAAATTCTGAATATTCTATACCATAATTTGATGTTATTTATTGAAATTTCTTCGTAATTAGAATATAATTTTCCCTCAAAAAGTCTCAGTACCTGTATTAAAATAACAGTATAACTCCAATTTTACCGAAAATGAGATTATAGCGCAATTATTACCTTTTTGCCTTTTAAATTTATCAAATTTTTAAACTTCTTTAAATGGTATTTAGATTTTTTCATAAATATCAGAATTTTAACTACTCTAGAAAGATCTTCTCTAGACTTTTCTGAAAAGAAATTAAATATGTAAATTTGAAAAGATCTGAATATTCTATACCATAATTTGATGTTATTAATTGAAATTTCTTCCTAATTCGAATATAATTTTCCCTTAAAAAGTCTCAGTACGTATCATAAAATACAGTGTCTTCGATCAAAAGCGCCCAAAACGATAGCAATTTCAATTGTTATGTAACCATCAACAAATATATGTATTATAAATAGGACAATCTTAGCTACAAGTTGGTGACAAAACAATTTTTTTAAATACCTTCATGTATTTATTGTTATTCACCGATAATATTTTTGAAAGGCTCGGTATAATTTTTTTGTGTATTCTTGTAGAGCATGTTATGTACCGGTCAAGATTTTTAGTAGGGTGATACTTTACATTACTTTACTATGAAATTTTTGCAAAAAATGTAAAAAAAACTGGTTTTAGCTAGTTGACCGTTAAATCCGAAATTCTCTGAACTCTCTGGGCATATAACAATTGAACAGGCTATTGTCTTGGGCGTTTTGTATCGAACACACTGCATATCTTAAATACAGTAATTCTGTAGGTAAACTAAACAAAATATTGGATTTAATTCAATGATTGGATACAACTGGATATTTAATTGCACTGAATGTTCACTGTTCACATTTTTCAAATGTACTTTTGGATATTAAGTTTATTCATTATTTTATTTTTTTAAAATTTTATTCATAAACCATTTTAGAATTTTGACATTAACGAAAATTATAATAATTTTATTATTATGACTATAATTCTAGGTCTATAATTAATCTAGGTCAATTCGTAAAATTCTTATCATCCATGAATGACAAGTTTGTTTTAATGACATATCTGAATTCTACTCAAAAAATTACCTTAATAATTAGAAAACATCATTTTTATTATACTTATCTGAAAACACATTGATTCTGGAAAAGTAAAAACAAAAATCTGAAAAACTTTTCCCGATCTCCGATTTTTTTTCGTGCGCTAAATTAAAAAACATCAATTGGAGTGGTTATAGGAATTAGTATAATAAAGAGTATCGTTTGTTACTCGTCCAGAAATGGTTTTTTTCGTGCTTTTCGCGCTCACCAAAAGATTTTCTTACTTCAACTCTCGTAAATTCAAGATGCATGTTTCACAAATACAGTATTGGTATTGGTATAACTTGTGAAACTTTACCAAGTGTTTTCTTTGTTAACCTAATCAAAATGTTTCACCAAGAAGTATCTACTTCCTCATACAATTTAAAAAAATATACTTGTTTTATTATTTTAAATTAAATTAAAACTATGTGTGGATACTACTTGGTGAAACATTATGATTAGGTTAAATCAAACACTTGGTTAAAGTTTCACTGTATTGATAGAATAAACCTCTACAATTGTTTCGGCCTCACGACCATTCTCAAGAGTACAGAGATACTGAGTATACTCTGAGTATCTCTGTACTCTTGAGAATGGTCGTGAGGCCGAAACAATTGTAGTGGTTTATTCTATCAATACAGTGAAACTTTAAGCAAGTGTTTGATTTAACCTATTATTTTAAACCTTCTTTAAATAGAATTTTGAATTTTCATAATCTGTAGTTTATATTTTTCCACAAATGTTAACTTCAAAATACCGAGTGATCATTTAAATTTCAGCTCTAGTTATCCATGGAAATACATCCATGTATTTCATTCTTAATATGAGAACCATTTACGTTTCTCATATTAAGGTTATTCTTTAATGTTTGGGGTAGAAACTGGATTTATGCTGGGGAGATACCGTTTGAAGTTTAGGGCACTAAATCAATCAATTTAGGTGTTTATTTGATTTATGCTTCCTTACTTGCATAAATGCTGTACTTCCTTAATTATTTAAAATAAGTACATAGTTACTAGGTCTGTACCGCAAACATTAATAGGATAATAGTAGATAAGAGTAAAAATTAGTTTTCTATTGTTTTCCAAAATCTTTTCAAGTCTATATTCCTTCCAAACACTTATTTTCACCATTTTTACTTTGTCAAGGATTACTTGTAGTTTCTGGCAATAATTTATAATTTTACTCGCATTTCTATAATAAATAAATTTCATTGAATCAGAAATAATGTCTTTGAACTTACAGGGCCTTATTTAAACTTCTTTTATTTTGTTCTGAATTCATTTAAGCATGCAAATTCAATCAACCTCGTACAGGTATTCGATTCTTTGCTTCCTTTCTCCTTTGGTAAAATCTTTATCGCGGTACTTAAAGCTATAAATCATTCATGCCTTAGTGAATTGTTATAATGCATAGTGTTTGAGCACATAATTTATTAATTAGAATATTCAGATTTTTAATAAATTATAAGTAATTATGGGACTTCTTTGCCCTAATCCTAATAACTTAAATATAAACATCAATGTTTCAATTATTGTTTAAGCACTATTTACTTTGATGATATCTAATAGGAATCATGAATGTACTAAATTAATGTTATGCTGAAAGAAATCAAAAATGGTATCTTGTCTGGGTGCAATTTTTTCTTTGATTAACTGTAATTTAGATGTTGCAAATAATTTAGGAGGCAAAAGTCAAATTGATGGTCGCTAGTGTTTTAAGGTCGATTAACTAAATAACCCGATGTGGCCACCACATGACCTTGTCTCACTCTTGTTTATTGCCTAAGCAATTATTATGATAATAACTAAGTTATTAAAAAAAAGTCATTTCGCGAAACTGAAAAAATATATGAGAATATGTGTTATATTTTGTAGGCACCTACAAATCTCATACTTGCAATAATTGAACTCTGCCATTAAATTCGTCATACACTTTTTACCTTTTTATCACGCTGACGATTAGTTATTGATGGGTTTATAACCAAATAAATAAATTGCACCTGCAGGAATTGCACTAAGAAATCCCATCCACTATAGTAGTCCCATTGAGAGCTGACAATGACTCATCGTTCAATATTGCCGGAATTCGACATACGTTTAGTATATCATTTCACTCTATTAAGGAAAATCGAATAAAATACTTGATTAAGTTTCACTGATTTTAATAGATTTCTCTACAATTATTTCGGCCTCACGACCATTCTCAAGAGTAATATAATACTTAACCGAAGTTCACTCAATTACCTTAAGCATTCTAAGAAACATTGAAAAAGCGATTCTTTGTTCGCAAAAACATGAGTCATTGTCTGCTCTCGTCGGGTATAAACATGAGTCATTGTCTGCTTTCGTCGGGAATAAACATGAGTCATTGCCTGCTTTCGTCAAGCAAAACATGAGTCATTGTCTGCTCTCGTCAGGTATACTATACTTACACATTTACACACCACTGATTAAGTTCAACCTTGCACATAAGGTCCAGTTGTACCATCATGACCCATCCTTGACCATAATTCAGTTACCTAGGATACAATTGTCAACACAATCGAATCATGATCAAAGACTGCTATTTCTTATTTAGGAACAGATACTGTTCAATAGTTACGAGAAGGATTTACGATCATACATCGTACGATCATACGATTGTACACCTAAACTCGTTTATATTATTTAATATTTTATTTAATATTTTATGAAATAGTTATTTCAAAATACGAGTGATTAAAATTCCTCTCTACGCCCAATTTAGAATGCACTGGACTGTACATATGATTAATTATTATTAAATAATGCCTTTGTTATCCAAACCGTTCTTTATTGCCGTGTGTACGACGCATGCACTTTTTTGGTGGCGATTATATTCCCATTCAGTGTCTTTGAGTGCTGATTAAGTGACTGGCAAAAGTGCGTGGCGATCTGAATTTCTTTCTAATTTATTCCAGTACGCGCCTTCGTTACGAGATAATCGGCTTTCTCCTAAAACCGACCGTGAAATTTGAATACTAATGGCCTTTTTCCACCCATTATATCACGATAAAAGGCGCGTTCCACGATTGCATAATGCACAATTTTTGGGGATAAGAATGAGCAGGTGAATTAATTGCCCCGATAGTTCACCATTCACAGACGAATGTGATTTATGATACAATAATTTTTGGATGGTGTCCGAGAGAATTTACTCGCTCACTGCACTAAAAAAAAGGAATGTATTTTTTTGTAACAGCACGAACTTATTAATTACGTATGAGGTAGTTGGTTGCTACTCATAAATAGTGCTGCGTATGATTTAGTTTTAGAAACTACAATATCAGATCATGTTATCATGATCATTATCAGATCATGTTATCATGATCATTATCAGATCATGTCATCTTGATCATTATCAGATCATGTTATCATGATCATTATCGGATCATGTCATCTTGATCATTATCAGATCATGTCATCAAGATCATTATCAGATCATGTCAGCATGATCATTATCAGATCATGCATATCATGTACAGATGAATTGATTTTTTGAAATTGAAAAATATTGCTCGTCATTTTAATTTAAAAAAAAATGGTGTCACATTATTAATCAAAATATTATATTTACATTTAATTTAGTTGTCCTATAATTGATTTCTCAGCTATAAAGGGTGTAGTTTTCAATTATCTTACCTCACATGATACGTGATAAAGTAAAAATTGTCTTTTTGTAGATTTTTATAGTAGTGACTTAGAATGTTGTCAAGAATATGTTCGTGTGATTTTTATTATAATTGTCATTATAATATATTTGTGACAAATAAATACAACTGAAAAAAACATTTAAAATAGTATCCCAAAAACCTCAACAAATCCACAAATTAGTGATGTTATTTAGATGTGATCTTGTAACGTGTATTAGACTTTATCATTTATACATACTCAGTAATAAAGAAAATAAATAACAATAATCAAAGAGTTGTTCAATCAATTTTCCAAATTTGTAGAGATATATGGATGATCCCCACAAATTTGAAAAAATGTATAAAAATTTTCCAACCAAAAAAATAATTTGAATATCGCTTATCTACTATATAAAAATATATTTTTTGTTAATTGAATTTAAATCGTAATCATTATAGATAAGAATGTAATTTTGAAGGAAATTCAGAAATTTATACATATGCAATTTTAGAGTTTTGCAATTTTCCTAGTACTCAAATTTGGAAATTTGTATATAAATTTTCCAACGCCAAAGATAATGTGAATATCGTATGTCTACAATATAAAAAAAAAAGTATTGTTAATTGAATTGAAATCGTAATCATTATAGATAAAAATGTAATTTTGAAGACAACTCAAAAATTTATACATATGCAATTTTAGAATTTCACAATGTTTGTTTTATTAAATAAAAATTTATATTAATAAAGTATGCACATGTACACTTGTGGTAATATTTTTAGATTGGAGTGGTTATAAGAATAAGTATAATAGAAAGTATCGTTCGTTATTCACCCAGGAATGGTTTTTCAATGCTTGCATGACTTCCCGTGATTGCTTCGCCTCACACGAGAATTTGTCACGCGCTCACGGAAAATCCTTATTTCAACACTCGTAAAATTCAAAATGCATGTTTTATAAATACAGTATTGGCATTTTTTTTTTCATTGAACAGATTTGCATTTTTTTTTCATTGAACAGATTTTCACAAAAAGTAGAATGTCGATATGTTTGCACAAATTTATATGTTAATACGGAAAATTAATTTTCACAATTATTTCGTAAAATAAAATATTCTTGTTTTATTATTCTTTGCCTTCTTTAGATAGAATTTTGAATTTTCATAATCTGTAGTTTACATTTTTCCACAAATGTTAACTTCA
Organism: Othius punctulatus; assembly: GCA_951805005.1. Taxonomy (NCBI): domain Eukaryota; kingdom Metazoa; phylum Arthropoda; class Insecta; order Coleoptera; family Staphylinidae; genus Othius; species Othius punctulatus. The sequence goes on from OX638144.1 coordinate 18,120,451, forward strand.
AAATACCGAGTGATCATTTAAATTTCAGCTCTAGTTATCCATGGAAATAAATCCATGTATTTCATTCTTAATATGAGAAACATGCAGGTTTCTCATATTAAGATTATTCTTTAATATTTGGGGTAGAAACTAGGTCCTTCCTTAATTATTTCAAACTAATTAAAGAAGTACATAATGCCTACCCTAAACATTAATGTGATAATAGTAAACATTGGTTTTCTATTGTTTTGCAAAATCTTTTCAAGTCAATATTCCTTCCAAACACTCAATTTTAAAATTTTTACTTTGTCAAGAATTACTTAGTTTCTGGCAATAGTTTATAATTTTATTCGCATTTCTCTACTAAGTAAATTTCATTGAAAGAGAAGTAATGTATTTGAACTTACTGTGCCGTATTAAAAATTCTTTTATTTTGTTCTGAATTCGTCTAAGCATGCAAATTCAATCAACCTCGTGAAGGTATTCGATTCCTTGCTTCCTTTCTCCTTATCCTTAGCCCTTATCCTAATAACCCTAATATAAACATCAAACATCAATGATTCAATTATAATTTAAGCACCAATTTTATAATATCTAATAGCAATCATCAATGTACTAAGTTAATGTTATGCTGAAAGAAATAAAAAATGGTATATGCCTGGTAAATCATAAATGGTAAATGGTAAATGGTAAATGGTAAAATGCCTGGGTGTAAATTTTCCTAGTACACAAATTTAGAAAATTGTATCAAAATTTTCAACGCCAAAAATTATTTGAATATCGTATGTCCACTATATAAAAAAACTTTTAAAAAATTAAGTTTTTTGGTAATTGACATGATATCGTAATCACTATAGATATAAACGTAATTTTAAAGGAAAATCAGAAATTTATACATAATGCAATTTTAGAATTTTACAATGTTTGTTTTTATTGTGTAAAAATGTATATTAACAAAGTATGCACATGTATACTAGTGGCAATCTTTTTAGATAAACCGGTAACTTTGAAAGAAATTCAGAATTTTATACATAATACAATTTTAGAATTTCACAATGTTTATTTTATTGAAGAAAAATTTACATTAGCAAAGTAAGTATATTTATACCGGTAGTTTTAAAATAAAAGTTAATATGTGTGAAACCACTCAGTATTTTTACAGTAGATATTTTGTTAAAAAATTTAACAATGTGAAATTGTGAAAAATTCCACAAAAACTATATGGACTTCAGAGAGGCAAAAATAATACAAAAACTCAAGATAGCCGCCAGAAATAGAAAATATTAAATACACGTATGTACAACGAATATCAAAAATATTGTCTTGAACGGAAAATTTGAGATTTTCTTTAGAAAAATGTTAAAAACACAATTAACAATAACAAAAATATTCAATTTAAAGGAAAATTGGACAGTAAATTTATTTAATTTTGACAAAAAATGAGCACGATATAATTAAATAAAAATCAATAAATTAGATATTGAAAATAATAAAATACGACAGGAATTAAAAACATCAAATCAGGGAGCACTAAAGGACAACTTATAGTTTCAAAAGGATAGCGGACGAAAATACTTTTATCGCAGCAAAATATAAATATTTGCTGGATATCCTTAACAGGATATACCTTCAAATAGTAATAAATTTTGCAAAACCTATATTATAATGGCTGAATTTAAAAAGAAAAGAAAAATCAATAAATAAAAAGAAATTTAGAAAAGATAGAAGTTACACACGACTAACAATAACAAAAATATTCAATTTAAAGGAAAATGAGATAGGAAATTTATTTAATTATGGCAAAAAATGAGCACGATATAAATAAATAAAAAATATGGAAAATAATAAAATACGGCAGGAACCATCAAATCAGGGAGCACTAAAGGACAACTTATAGTTTGAAAAGGATAGCGGACGAAAATACTGTTATAGTAGTAAAACATAAATATTTGCTGGATATCCTTAACAGGATATACCTACAAATAGTAATAAATTTTGCACAACCTATATAATAATGGCTGAATTTAAAATGAAGGGAGAAATCAATAAATAAAGAGAAAGTTAGAAAGTTAGGAGTTACACACGACTAACAATAACAAAAATATTCAATTTAAAGGAAAATTGGACAGGAAATTTATTTAATTATGACAAAAAAATGAGCACGATATATATAAATAAAAAATATTGAAAATAATAAAATACGACAGGAATTAAAAACATCAAATCAGGGAGCACTAAAGGACAACTTATAGTTTCAAAAGGATAGCGGACGAAAATACTGTTATAGCAGCGAAACATAAATATTTGCTGGATATCCTTAACAGGATATATCTACAAATAGTAATCAATGATTTTGCAAAACCTACATTATAATGGCTGAATTTAAAATGAAAAGAGAAATCAATAAATAAAGAGAAATATAGAAAAGCTATAAGTTCGCACTGAAGAAATAATAAAATGTCTTCGTAAAACTAAGGGAAGTGTGAAATGAAATAAATATGTTAAATACTGAAGCACTAAAGCATTGAAGAACAAGCTGTAGTTTGAAGATGACAAATGATAAAGGTAACTTGTAATAGGAAGGACCTATCCTTCCTATAGGAAGGATGATAGGAAGTAAGAAGGAAGGAAGATAAATAGAAAAGTAACTCTAAAATCTAGTTTGAAAAGTAACTCTGATAAACTGATTTTTTTTTCTTGACTATGAAGTGATATTTTGGAAATAAAAATATCACATTTTTCTCCTAAATTGACACAATACTAATAAATACAATCCTAATAAAAGTACGAAAATTGCTATCTAGCATGATATCAAAAATATGTTCTTGAAAATAAATGAAATGTGGAAACTAAAAATGTTAAATACGTGATGATAGTTCTACATGTATAAACAATCTTTGCATTTTTTTTAAATTACAAATTTTGTTTGTTAAAGCCTAGTTTATGCACTGGCGATTTGCGATTTTCTATTTGCAACATTTGTTCTGATTGGTATTGTAATGTTACAAATTTATACATAATGCAATTTTAGAATTTCACAATGTTTATTTTATTGAATAAAAATTTATAATAACAAAGTATGCACATGTATACTAGTGGAATTATTTTTAGAGAAGGAAATTTAGAATGTTATACATAATACAATTTTAGAATTTCACAATGTTTATTTCATTCAAGAAAAAATTACATTAGCAAAGTAAGTTCATTTATATTGGTAGTTTTAAAATAATAGTTAATATGTGTGAAATCATTATGTTTACTGTAGATATTTTGTTAAAAAAATTTCACAATCTGAAATTGTATAAATTTTCATAAAAACTATATGAATTTCAGAGAGGCAAAAATGATACAAAAACTCAAGATAGCCACTAGAAATAGATTTTTTTTAATACACGTATGTACAACGAATATCAAAAATATTGTCTTGAACGGAAAATTTAATAGTTTGAAGATGACAGGATGAAGGTAACTGCAGGAATAGGAAGGAATATAGAGGACGGAATACAAAAAGGAAGATAAACACAAAAATTAACTTTGAAATATAAGGTGAAAAATATTTTCTTGACGGTAAGTGTTATCTTGGAAATAAAAATATCACATTTTTTTCTAAATTGACACAATATTCGAAACAACGAAAATTGCTATCTGGCAGGATATCAAAAATATGTTCTTGAAAATAAATGAAATGTGGAAACTAAAAATGTTAAATACCTGATGATGGTTCTACATGTATAAACTATTTTTGCAAATTTTTCAAATTACCAATTTCGTTTGTTAAAGCCTAGTTCATGCACTGGCGATTTGCGATTTTCTATTTTCTATTTACGGTTTTTGTTCTGATTGGTATTGTAATATTACAAATTTATACATAATGCAATTTTAGAATTTCACAATGTTTATTTTATTGAAGAAAAATTTACATTACCAAAGTAAGTTCATTTATTCTGGTAGATTTAAAATAATATTTTTGTAAGGGTTGTATTCATAATTACCAGTTATATAAATTATATGTAGTAGGGTTTTGGAGTACTTACTGGCATTTGTATAAAATATCAATTATGTCTTTGTTTTTGACCTTTATTCGTTAAAATAAGTTGTTCTACCCTTCTTCTGAGGAAGAACAACTTATTTTAAGTAAGTACACCCAAACCCTTCTACATATAATTTAAAATAATAGTTAATATGTGTGAAATTAGAATGTTTACTGAAGAAATTTTGTTAAAAACATTTAACAATCTGAAATTGTAAAAATGTTCACAAAAACTATATGAATTTCAGAGAGGCAAAAATAATACAAAAACTCAAGATAGCCACTAGAACATTTGTTTTAATACACGTATGTACAACAAATATCAAAAATATTGTCTTGAACGGAAATATGAATAGTTTGAAGATGACAAAGGATAAAGGTAGTGAATAAGTGAGAAAATTGAGTGTATAACTTTCAGCATTTACAGGTATGGGTTAGCTTTTACTGAAATTTCTGAAAATTTATTAATTCCAAATTTGATCTTAAATTTTTATTTATTACACCAAAAGACATTACTTCTGAAAATTTGGCAAAGTTTTTGTAATGAATAAGTGAGAAAATCGAGGATATCACTTTCAGCATTTACAGATATGGGTTAGCTTTTACTGAAATTTCTGAAAATTTTTAAATTCCAAATTTGATCTTAAATTTTTATTTATTACACCAAAATACATTGTTTCTGAAAATTTGGCACAGTTTCTGAGAGTGAAGTGAGAGAGTCGAGACTATAACTTGTATATGCTGAAAGTTATAGTCTCGACTTTCTCATTTATTATAAGGAAGAAAGAAAGGAAGATAGGACGGAAGAAGGAAGATATATACAAAAGTAACTTTCAAATATAAACTAAAAAATATTTTCTTGACAGTAAGTGATATTTTGGAAATAAAAATTATATTATTTTAAATTGACACAATATTCGAAACAAAGAAAATTGCTATCTAGCAGGATATCAAAAATATATTCTTGAAAATAAATGAAATGTGGAAACTAAATATGTAAAATAGCTGATGATTGTTTTTCAAATTAACAATTTTGTTTTCAAAAGCCTAGTTCATGCACTGGCGATTTGCTATTTGCTATTTTTGTTCTGATTGATATAATAATGTTCCCGAGTGAAATGCTTTCAAATTTAGCCAGTCAGACAAAAATCGCAAGTCGCTTGTGCATGAACTAAGCTTTATTCTACATAATTTCCATTCTCAGTTCCTTTATCTTTACATAATACTTCGAAATTTCTTGTAAACATTGCTTAAACTTTTTCTTTACACAATATTTCTAAACTTCTTGTAAATATTACTTAAAATTTGTAGTCTTTTTAAAATATCTCCAGAAAACAATCCATAACTGTTAAGACGGGATCGATTTTTCCAGTTTTTTTTCAATAATTGATTAAAATGTTTGCGTTTTAATTTTGATTGTGAAAATGGATTATGAGATTCTTGTTCTTAATGTAAAACTTGTTACTGGCATGGTACCGGTTACCACCGGTTATCAATTGTTACCACATTTATTACCATCCACCCACTGAGCGCATTTTTGGAATACAAAAACCCGGCGTCATTACACCTTTGATGATAATAATAATGATTAAGAACATAAATACTAAAATAATGACATTAATTAACATCTTAAATTACACATCATTTGAACCAGGGACGTATTTGAAAGGTTGCAAATTATCGCTTGCAATATTGACTAATTAAAATTCTCGCGCGAAGGATTGTATCTTCTGCACATATTTCCTTTGCCTGGTGATAATCGTTACCTGAAAGCATGCAATCCTGGTGTTAATTGTATGCAATCTACGGGCTAATGAACGACCTGAAGCTCTCAACTATTTGCCTTGACTGCAATGAGGGTCTTTAACGATCCCGATCACGACTTGACACAAGGCTGCGATCTTCACGCCAGACCGCACTTAATAATCGCTGATGGCTCAGGATTGTTGAACTCAATAGAGTTGTTTTTTTGTGACATGGCTTATTCATTTCTATAGACCGCGGTTTATCAATTATTTGCGATCAATTAAGCCCATTAGCGTTTTTCGCACAAAAGTAAGTACAAGTCATGATTTGTTAATTTGATACTGGTCAATTTATTTCCATTAGGCCCCACTACATTTGAGATCCATGTGTTTTTACAGGTATTTCCTGGACGTCAACGTGTGATTTTTATCTAACATTTAGAAAATTTTGGAGATAAAAATTATTTTGGGCATCTCAAAATATGTAACAAAAAAGGCGTAAGACAAAATTCAATAATTTTTTTGGCCAACTGAAAATCTATAATAAAATACACTAGTTGTAATTAAACAAATCTGGGCAAAAAATTATGTCAGTTTTCTTTTTTTGGGCAACATAAAATCTATAGTCACTAGCAAAACAGTCATAAGACAATAGTTGAGTGTTTATATTGAGTAATTACTTTGAAGTTATTGTGCAATATTAATATAACAATAAAGAAGTTAGAAGATAAAAGTTATTCTAAGCATCTGAAAATGTATAACAAAACAAGACAAGTGTCAATCAAAAGTTTCTGGGCATCTGAAACTCTAGATAAAGATTTATTAATATAACAAAAAAGTCATAGGACAATAACTGTAATTAAAAAATCCGACCAACTGAAAATATATAACAATTTTTCTCTGAGCAACAAAAAAATATTTAATAAAAAATGTCATTAGTAACATTACAAATTAGAAATTAAAAATTGTCTGGGCAACTAAATGTTTTTTAACAACAAAGCTAATAAGATAAAAGTTATAATTAAAAGTTTTCTGAGCAACTGAAAATCGGTAATGATACTTAACATTCTTGACATCTCTATTATACTTCAAGACAAGTTTGTGCTGGTTGTTATTCTGACTCGTCACTCCAGATAAAGTAGAATAAAACGTGAGGTAAAATCGCACAAGAACGTGCCGTGAATTCGTGTGCATTAGCACCGATGATGACCAACAACAGCTGCACGGATTAGGATTGAACGTTCACGCATTTTTTGCTTCATCAATCAAAGCCAATTTGCACGCTTTAGCTAAATTCCACGCTTTAACATTAAGCAAACAGTCGGGCAATTAAAGTGTACGTGATGGTGGAAAAAGTGGTTCTCGTGCTCTTGAACTTGGTTTTGTTAACTTCGCACAAATCGCGATTTCAATGACCCGCAGTAAATGCCCCAGATTCAATTATTGTGTAATTAAAGCGGAATGTCCGCGAATTAACCGCCGGTCGACAAATTTTGACGAATGTGTTGTCCCTTCAATTTAAATGCATATTTCGGAAAGTAATACCTACTACTATTTGCATTTGTACGAAATACAAAAAAAAATGCGTTGCAGGTCATTTTCTTTTAGATTTCTTACATAGTTTTTCCACTATTTACCTACTTACAAAAACAAAAGAATTACTTAGAAAAGTGATACCAGTACCTGTCAAACTGAAATTTGTTTCCAGTATTGACATAAAAAATAATCGGAATCTGCGTTACGAAAAAAATTACACAGTTGCACATTTTGCAAAAATTGAAATATCACAAAAACGTTACATGCTAGAAAACTATGTTTGACGTTTCTGAGATTAGCGCAAATTTTCTATCGGAATCGGCTATTTACGTCTAAGGGACAAAAATTGTGTTGACCAGTATTATGAAAGTATCCAAAGAGTACCTGTGTCCAAATTTGAAAATATATTTGAAAAAATTATAAGCTAATAACAATTTTGAAAAGTAACTTAAACAAACAAGTAATCAATTTTGACAAAAAAACAACCAATTTTCAATTATGGGCAGATTCTGTTTTATTTTTTTCGTAAAAAATAGATATTAAACTTTACCCATGCAGTGCTGCAAATAATCTATATAGGACCTATGTTCATATAACATTTTTTACATAAAATTCTGGCCCTAACAAGTTGCCAAAGTTGTTTACACCCGTTATAATAATAATAATAATAATAGTAATAATAATAATGATAATCTTTATTAATGTTACCAATAGGTTTACACAAGTCATGAAAAAAGGGGTATACAGTGTAACGTATAAATAATTGACTATCATAACTTATGTGTATAGGTAGATTCAACAATAAATAGTGGTATACATAAGTTACATAAAATCAATATAAAAAATATTAATTGTGAGTACAAATAAATATTGACAAATAAGAAAATTGTATAAGATATAGGTTATAAATCACCCTGTATACTTATATTATTACCTATACAGGGTGTCTCTAAAATAATGAAATAAAATAAGTTATGGTGTCCATCCTTTATACATCACATACTACCAACCAATATGACTCCAAATCCACAAAAAAAAAATCGTAGAATGGTTATTTTTGAAGTTATAAGCGTATGATTTTTTTCATTTTCTCTATATAATATGTTTCCAACAATTTCGGTATCATACACTTAAAACGGGCCAAAGTTAAATACAAAAATTTTTAACATCAATTTTTAACACAAATTTTGAGAAAATAATGGGTATTTTCAAATTTTGATTAAGGCAGGCACACATCTGGCAACTATGGAAGTACAGTCATGCTCACATAAATCTAGTACAAGAAATTAGGTTACCATAGCAATTTTATATAGCAATGTCAAAGTTTTTGTACTAGATTTATGTGAGCATGACTGTACATACTTACTTATTTAAGTAGTTATTTTTACGATTCTATAACTTAGGCGATGAAAGTGATTACTGAATGTTTCATCTTGACAACTAACTTATTTGTCAATTTTGTTTGTGTATTTAGGGTCATATTGGTTGGTAATATGTAACGTATAAAGAACAGATACTATTTTAGAGACATCCAAAAATATCATAAATTTGCTTAATATACAGCAAATTTATGATATTTTTTGGCGTTTTCATCTAAATTTACTACATTCTCTATGGAATTATTACGAAGTTGAGAAAATTTGCAAATTTATGAAGTTCTTGACATTTTCGTCAAATTTACTTACTTCTTACTGCTTTAATACTTAAAATATCATTAAAATTTTGCAACATTAGTATTTGTATTATTCGCAAGTAATTCATGCAGTGAACACAATATTTATATTTCGGTAATGAAATGTTTTTCCATTTTAACATCTAACTTTTATCAATATCGTTTGTGGATTTAGGGTCATATTGGTTGGTAATATGTAACGTATAAAGGATAGATACCATTTTAGAGACATCATATATATACTGCAATTTTGTGATATTCTTTTTTCGTTTTCATCTAAATTTACTACATTCTGTATGGTATTGTCAAGAAGTTGAGAAATTTTGCAAATATATGAAGTTCTTGACATTTTTGTCAAATTTAATTACTTCTTACTACTTCATTACTTAAAATATCATAAAAAATTGTAATATTAGTATTTGCATTATTAGCAAGTAATTCATGCAGTGAACACATTATTTATATTTCGGTCGACATCTAACTTATTCATCAATATTGTTTGTGGATTTAGGGTCATATTGGTTGGTAATATGTGACATATAAAGGATAGATACCATTTTAGAGACATCCTGTATATTAAGCAAATATATGATTTTTTTTGGCGTTTTCATCTAAATTTAATACATTCTGTATGGAATTGTCACGAAGTTGAGAAATTTTGCAAATTTATGAAGTTCTTGACATTTCCGTCAAATTTACTTACTTCTTACTACTTTATTACTTAAAATAACATTAAAATTTTGTAATATTAGTATTTGCATTATTAGCAAGAAATTCATGCAGTGAACACATTATTTATATTTCGGTAATGAAATGTTTTTCCATTTTGACATCTAACTTATTTATCAATGTTGTTTGTGGATTTAGGGTCATATTGGTAGGTAGTATGTGATGTATAAAGAATCGAGACCATTTTAGAGGATGGTGAACACCCTATATATTAAGCAAATTTATGATTTTTCATCGTTTTCATCTGACTGCTAAATTCTGTATAGAATTGTCATGAAGTTGAGAAATTTTACTACCTATGTACACTAGGAGGCAAAATTATAAAGTTGTTGAGATTTTCATCAAAATTACTTAAGTACTATTTTAAGTACTACTTTAGTACTTTTTTTTAAATATTAGTATTTACATTATTAGCAACAAATTCACCAAGTGAGACGCAATTTTATCAAAATATGTTACTTCTTCGTATACAATTTTTTTTTTTTGGCGTTTTCATCTAAATTTACTACATTCTGTATGGAATTGTCACGAAGTTGAGAACTTTTGCAAATTTATGAAGTTCTTGACATGTTCGTCAAATTTACTTACTTCTTACTACTTTATTACTTGAAATGTCATTAAAATTTTGTAATATTAGTATTTGCACTATTAGCAAGTAATTCATGCAGTGAACACATTATTTATATTGCGGCAATGTAATGTTTTTCCATTTTGACATCTAACTTATTTTGTTGTTGTGGATTAAGGGTCATATTGGTAGGTAGTATGTGATGTATAGAAAATTGACATCATTTTAGAAAATGGTGAACACCCTGTATATTAAGCAAATTTATGATTTTTCTTCGTTTTCATCTAAATTTACTAAATTCTGTATAGAATTGTCATGAATTTGAGAAATTTTAGTACATATTTAACTATGTGGCAAATTTATAAAGTTCTTGAGATTTTCATCAAAATTACTTACTTCTTAGTACTTTATATCTTAAAATATTTAAATATTTAAATATTTTTTTTTACGTTATTAGCAAGAAATTCACCAGGTGAACAAATTATTTCAATATTTCTGCAATGAACTTTATGAAATTTGGGTATTTTTTTAAGAGACGTTATTTTATCAAAATATGTTACTTTGTATACAATTTTTTTTTTGCATGTTGCTTACAAACTGAGGAATTGTGAATATTTGATTTCAAATTTATTTCAACAACATTTCATTTCATTTCAAAGGCTATGTTATCGAAAGGCTATGTTTTGTCTTGTTTTCTCCTCAGTACAAATGTCTACTGAAGATGACCACGTAGTGGTTGAAATGTACATTTAGAGAAATAAATGTCGTTGTGAAAAAGGATTATTTGTTATTTTTCTTTAAGTAATATATTATCGAAATTGTATTAAATTTTTAAATTTAAACTTTTTACTTTTTCGTATACAAATTTGTATGTTTTTGGCTTATCTTATTTGTATTAATTTGTTATTATTTAGGTTGTTAAAATTTATTGAATTGTTAACACATGATCAAAGTTTCATAGAATATGTGATAGAATTTTCATCAAATTATTGTCAGTAAAGATTTTTTTTTGTATTTCCATAACCGTTTGTAATTATTATCTAGTTTTAAGGACGTTTTCACTTTTCGTCTCCAAATTTAACATTTTTGCATTAACGATTTTTTTTAATGTTCACTCGTGTATCTTCATATAACTATGTGATATTAACTCTCACATTTATATATTTTTAAGTACAATTTTTAGGAATGTTTAACATTTTGGTATACACATTTTGAATTTTTACCGATATTTATAATTTTTTTGGCATTTATTGTTGACATTGCAGTTACTTTTATAAAATTACAATATGCAAACATTTTGTATGGATTAATTTATCCAATTTAGTATTTCAGTCGTAATAATTTCAAATTTGCATGAGACCTTATATAATTCCAGATGCAACTGCAAAAAATCCACATGTTTTTCCAAAAACACACAAAATTCTTAAATTTGAACAAGACTTCTCAAAATTCAGCACCATTTTCTAAAATTCTAAAATTTTAAATGGAATTTGTAGAATTATGCACATGAATTTCAAAAATTTTACATGAATAGACAAAGATTCTAGATAATTTCACAAATTTGAATGAGATTTTAGAAAATTGCAAGTGAACTGCAAAAATTACACATACTTTTCCAAAAACACCCATTAATCTTAAATCTGAACAAGAATTCTGAAAATTCAGCGTTATTTTCTATAATTCTACGTAAATATCTAAAAAATTTAATGAAATTTGTGAAATTCTGCAAAAAGTTTCAAAAATTCTGAATAAATTTCCAAAATTCCACAGGAATTTCAAAAATTTACATGAAATGACAAATATTCTACATAAATTGGCAAATTTGCATGAGATTTTACATAATTGCAAGTAAACTGCAAAAAATACACATATTTTTCCCAAAACATCCATTACTCTTAAATCTGAAAAGCAATTCTCAACATTTAGAATTATTTGCTGAAATTCTACGTAAATTTCTAAAATTTTAAATGAAACTTCTGAAATTCTGCATGAATTTCCAAAATTCTACATACATTTCACAAATTCCACACGAATTTCAAAATTTTCACATGAATTGACAAAGATTCTACATAAATTCACAAATTTGCATGAGATTTTACATAATTGCAAGTGAACTGCAAAAATTACACATAATTTTCCAAAAACACCCATTATTTTTAAACTTGAACTGGATAACATATGATACCTAAATTATTTATTAAAATCTACGTAAAGAATTAAAGAATTACGTGGACCTAACGACTATTTAAAAAATAATTATTTCCTAAATTCCACAAGAATTCGCAAAGTTCGATATGGATTCAAATATTCTAAACGACTTAGGAAAATCTCACATGAGTTGTAGCACGTGCTAGAAATTGAATTTCGAAATTCGCATACCAATTCACAAAATTAGTTCCCAAGCAATGTACCAAATCTTCCCAAAAGCCATTTGAATTGCCAAAAATTTCAAATCTCTTCCCATATGTCCACATGAATTGAAAATAGTATGAATCTTCTAAAATCCGGTTAAATTTCCAGAATGATATTATCTTTTTTCATCCCAAATATATAAAGATAAATAATACATAACTATAATAATAATAATAATAATAAAGAAGAATAATAATAAAGAGTACATCCCATAATCCCATAATCCCACAAATCCCATAATTCCCAAAATACCTGAAGAATTTACAAAATTTCACATGAATTCCCAAGTTCCATATTAATTGACATTTCACATCGATATCCAAAATACCTCATATATTCCCAAACTCCTTCCCTACTCCCAAATCTAATAAACTTGCCACAAGTTGAATTAAATATATTCCACTGTAATTAACAACATTTCACATAAATTTCCAAAATGACATATGATTTCTCAAAATTTCCAAATCGCATAAAAATGTATTTATACATTGAAATCTACGTATTGGAATCCATCGATCAAATAGAAACTAGCTAAAAGCGCATTTTTGAAATTCCACATTAACTTGTTAGATCCTAAAAACATCCTCCTAAATCCATCCTCCATCCTAATTTCTAATCCTCATTTCTACCCTAATTAATAAGAATTTCCAGAATGATATTAATTATTCTCATCCCAAATACATAAACATGAATTATACTTAACAATAATAATAATAATAAAGAAAAATAATAATACAGATGATGACAAAGAGTCGTTCCATATATTCCCAAAATTTCACATGAATTCCCCAAGTTCCTCATTAATAGTCAACTTTTAATATCAATTTCCAAAATACCCAATATATTCCCTAGATCCGTCAATCAAATACACTTGCTAGAAGTTGAATTTCCAAAATTCCACTTGAATTTGCAAACATAAGTTTCAGACTTCATGGTATTAAGGTTGTATGAATAGCAAATGATATACCGTGCGATCAACAATTATTTAGATAAGGGGCGGCTATGCCTGGGTCAGTGCTATGGAATCTGCTAAAACACATGTTGAAGGACTTGGATATGCATCCCTACAAAATACGGGCACATCATGAATTGCTGCCAACAGAATTTAAAACACGTTTTGTACCTTAGCAGACATACTTCCAAAGTTCCAACATCTCAAAGGCTTCTTTTATCTGAATAATTGTCAATCAAAATCCGTCAATCAAATTCACTTGCTAGAAGTTGAATTTCCAAAATTCCACTTGAATTAGCAAATATAAGTTTCTGATTTCATGGTATTAAGGTTGTATGAAAAGCAAATGATATACCGTGCGATCAAGAATTATTTAGATAAGGGGCGGCTATGCCAGGGTCATTGTTATGGTACCTGATAATAAAATGTTGAAGAAGGATTTGGATATGCATCCCTACAAAATACAGGTGTATCATGAATTGCTGCCAACAGCATTTAGCGCACGTCTGTACCCAAGCAGACATACTTCCAAAGTTCCAACTTTTGGTCTAGGCCAAGGCTTTTTTTATCTGAATAATTGTTGATCGCACGGTATAAAAGTGGCAAAAATACATGTAACAGAACTCGATGTTCCCTAGCCCTATATAAAATTCAAGAAATTTTCCCAAACTCTTTTTGAAATATACAACAATTTTCAAGGTTTTTATCGACCCTGTATATGCAGATATCAAAAAAATTATTTAACTGTATATATTTAATAAACGGAAATAATTAAAATAAATTATACTACCATTCACATAATTCCAGTATATTAGGTAATCATTAACACTAATTTATTCATATTTGTCACTTTTCATTTTAATTATTGAAATTACAGCAAACAACGAAGTTTTAATTATTGAAATAACTGTTAATTAATGAAAATCGTAATACTTTTTTTTCGACGGTGCAGACAAATATATAATGATATATAATTCGGCGGTTTAATTACATTTGTAATTAAATAACACTGAATTTATGCATGAGTTATGAAATTGTTTAGTGATTGTAACAATTATTCCTTAAATTATTATTAAAAATGATTAATATTAATTATTATATTTTGATTGTGATGATCTAAGGTAAGGCATTACGTTACAATTTGTCTCCTAGTAATTCATTTAATAGTGAATGGTGAACTAGTGCAGCAATTATAATAATTATTAATTTTAATTACAGTATTGTAATTATGATTAACTACAGTGTCTAGCAGTATTTTTATTAATCGTTTACAAACTATAAGCTGCCATAGTTAACTCAAATACTTCCCCATATTGGATGGTGCAATGTAGATTGCCAGCACTGCAAAAATTTGTTAAAAACAAAACTGTGAAAAGTCATAACTTTCTATTTTGTTTTAATTTCGTTTCTGTTTTTACATAGACTTACGTACTTAGAAAACATATATTTTGGAAGGCAGAAAGGCCTATCAGCCTATCACGGATTGATATTTCTCTCTAGACTTTAGAACTTAATTGGATCGAAATCGAAAGTTATGCTATTATTTAGCATAATAACTATTAACCATAATATAAGTATATAACTATATTATAACTATTGCTGGAAGCTGAGAACTAATTGACTATAGAGGCAAACATTTTCAACAAAAATTTGACATTATAATTTTCAAAATGCGTTTTTTAAATAATGTTATGCTATAACATATAAATTATTTCAAAAAACGCATTTTAAAAATTATAATATCAGTATCTCTTAGATTTTTCTTTAAAATGTTTGCCTTTACGGTCAATTAGTCCTCAGCTTCCAGAAATAGTTATAATATAGTTATATAGTTATATAATTAGTTATATGGTTACTAGCATAACTTTCGATTTTGATCCATTTAAGTTCCTGATTTTATAAATGCTTGCTTACTTAGAAAGTCCAGATTTTGGAAAGCAGAAAGACCTCCCACAGATTGATATCTAGATTTTGTTATTTCAATTATTTCAGAAATCGTATTTTGAAAATTATATTTCAGTACCTGTCTTGTTGTTTTTGTTTTTTTTTTTTCATTACTTGAAAAAATATCTTTGCTTATTTAGGCAACTAGTCGGAAGTTTCCAGCAATAGTGGCAATTGAGTAATGCCTACGGGGTTCGAAGCTGAGACAACTGGGATACTGCGCTGACCCCTCACCCACCATCCACTTTGATTATTTAATAAATCCTCATAAATAATTATACATTACTTGCTCTTAATGAACTATTATTTCAACTAGTGCTGTTAGCATATTACGACTATTTATAATTAGATTAAAAGCTTGTATTATGTGGTTTGCATGTTGTAGCTCACATGCAGTAATTTTGTGTCATTTTGTGATCATTAAAATGCATAGAAGGACTTTTAAAATTAACGTAAATACAGCCTCATGTAACTGGCTGTGAAACTGATTTGATATTTAGAGAACAATACTATTGAATCAACAATAAAACATAATAATGTATGATGCATTGACCAGGAGTTTATTTTGTTTTATATTTTTATAGCTTTATAAATTGAATGTGTGAATGGAAAAAGGTACAGATTCCTTAAGAGCAAGATTTTGGGAACAAAAAAAAAACGTTTTTTTGGGCAAACAGATCATACTACAAGAAAATGTACAATTGATAATTTGTAACTATACTTGATATTGATACACACTCACCGATAAAAAATATATATTTATATATATATATATATATATATATATATATATATATATATATATATATATATATATATATTTAATAACTGACAGATATAAATTAAAAAACGTGATAGAATGTTTTTGAGAGATTTTTAGAATATGTCCTATTTTAAACTCACTCGTTCAATTTATCCTGTCTTTATTATTTAGAGAATGTTTTTGGAAATTTTGTTGTAATATGTCATTTTTTTAACTCATTATGTTTTTGAAATATTTGGAAAATGTGATATTTAAAACTCACTCATTCAATTTATCATGTCATTAGTATTCAGTGAATGTCTTTGGAATATTTTTGGAATATGTCCCATTTTTTAAGTCACTCATTCAATTTATCCTGTCCTTATTATTCAGTTTCGATATATTTTCATTCTAGTTCCAAATTAGTTGTGTCAACATAATTTTGAATTGTATTTTTTGCCATTATTATTTCACATTGAATACAATATTTTATTTTATTTTATTCACATCGACTAAGTAGGAGATTGTTTATCTAAAACTACAAATCATTTTACGTAAGCAATGTTATAATCTTACCATAATTCGTCGATGAAGCTACATACCGAGTGTCAAAAATATTGGAACACGTCATTATTTCGGAAATAAAAAATTATTTAGATATTATTATAAACAAGTATTTATTACAATAATTCATCGATGAAGCTGATTCAAGGCGTCAACAAAGTTTGGAATACATAAATTCTTTCAGAAATTAACTTAAAAAGTATTTACAAAAATTCTCGGATACGTCGATTTCTAATTTTCAATAGGTTATTGACCGAAATTTTTCTTAGATATGGCAAAAAATGTATATCTGAGAGTAATAACTAAAAACAAATGATAAATTTTAGGTTTACATATTTTGGACCAAATTGACTTTGTGGGGCAGACATATTTTAAATATAAACAAATATTTATAAATTAGTACAAAGCCAATAAAAAATCATTCATAAATAATATTTAAAAACGTGCACATCTCCTTATAATATTATTAAATAAAAATAAATAAAAATATGTGTGGTATAATCACCCATTATTCCCGTTTTTGGTGCACTTCTCACGTAGCTCAGAGATGTGTAAGAAGACCGCGACAAAAAACACTGGTCGATTGACCGTGGACCAAAATCAACTGAAGCCCCAATGTCGGTACGTCCGGTGATCCACGCGTTTGGACATCAAAACCCGTTTCGGTCATTGCCAAAAATGGCCATATCTCCCCCGGCTTCCGCAATAATAACGCACATTAAAAATGCCCAATACTTAACTTCTTCCGTCTCCGAAATTCTGGGAAGTCCTTAATGACGAGGCAACGTGATCATAAACACAAGCAAGGTGAAGAGCAAATTGTGTGTTATTTGCGCTGTTCGCAGCGAATTCTCGTCTAGCATTATTACGAAACAGCCCCTTTCGAATCACAAGTACAAAGCTGGTCAGGTCAATGCTAAAATTGTAGGTTTCAAGACGTATAAATGATTTCTCGGAAGTAAATTTTATTGTAGCCACCGAATGATGTATTTTTTGTATGTCTATAAAATGCGAATTTAATGATCATAATTAAAATGCTAAGACATGCTCTGAAAACTTGCAGGATGGATTATTATATGTAGCTTTATCGAGGAATGATGGCAATAACATAAAAAATGTTTTCGTGATATTACTTGTAATACACCAGACTCAAACTCCAGGCAATCGATTATGAATCCATTACCATCAACTTGTTTGAACATTAATTTTCCAAGATGCTTTCCAAGATGCATTGAAATAAATACAAAATTATTGCACATTCAATTTTGATATCTCAAAAAAGATTTTAGAAAGATTTTAGGAAAAAAATCACGATTATGTACCTACTTACAACTTCTTTGTCGATAAGATAGATTAGTACAAAACTGTTCGTGGTAATAAAATAGTAATGAAAGTTTTTTTAACATAATCTAGGTTTGATACCGTTTTGGCCGCCATAACTCAAAAACAAATGATGGCATAAATTTTTAATTTCTAACAAAATGTGTATCAGTATCATCAGTATCAGTCCTAGTACTGATACTGATATGCTGGCTGATAATTTGTTTGACTGACTTAATTTATCTTCACTAAATCCCTCAGTACTGACTTTCTGACTGGCGAACTGTCTTAAGGAAGTGCTAGATTTCTATATTGCTGAATCACTGACTGTTATAGTTTATAAGAGTATTTGCTTTACTCAACTGCTTAAATCCCATCACAATATCTTTTGTTTACTAAATTTTTAACTGACTAACTGTTTTACTGCGAACAGGCTGACTTAAGGAAGTGCTAGCTTGCTAGATTACAGAATCACTTACTGACTGTGATAGTTCATAAGAGGATTTGCTTTACTCAACTGCTTTAATGCCGTCACAATTTCTTATTGACTAAATTCTTGACTGACTAACTATTTTACTGCGAACAGCCTGACTATTGGGTAACCAATAGATTTTATTGAATCGTCGTATTGAACTAAAGTCTGACTTTACACTATCTCATAGTGCTGACCTCACCTGTTGAACACTCCTGTAATTAGAATGGATCTAAACACTTTTCAATATAATAAACAATAATCAAAATTCTTAAATTTTTTGACAAAAATGATGTAAATCTGATGCTGCTAAAAGTATAGGTATCTATTTGAATATACTGAAGTGTGCATTGGAATTACCTTGAAAATGTGTATCAATTGGTTAATAGGTTTACTCATTCATTTTCCACCTTCACACCAACTAACTTTTGATAAATTTTTTTCAGCAGTTTTAGCAGTTCAGTTTTTTAGCTATTTTTTTTTAATTTTGACTACTTTGTATAAGGCTCAGTTTAATTTTAATCTTCAAGAAAATAACAAATTTTGTGAGAGATATAACAAAGTCTATAAAAAAAAAAACAAGATGTTGAGAATGTACAGTTGTAAAATTCCTTCTTAGTTAGGATGTATGTTTCGCTTAAGTTGTAAAACTTATTAACACGATTTTCATATTTTCGTAAATGCCTTCTTAGTTAAGATTTATATTTAGTTTAATACGATTTTCGTTAACTCGTTTACTGTTTGATTTCTCAAAAGAATTATCGCATATTTTTATTTCTGTTTGTTTGCACAAATACGAATCACACGAATGAGCAACATAAAAAAGGTTGTTTTTTTTTATATGATATAGTTCTTTTGAGTGGTGTAGATTGTAGAGGTGCTCTGGTCTGTCATAATAATAATGTTTTCCGTCGTTAAATTTCTCTTCATTCGTAGTAGAAAAAGTGTGGTAAGAGTTTATGAATTTTACTTTCCAGACAATGATAAAGTACTGTGCATATCCCTTTCTTGCGCATATTAAAATTATGTAAATTACAACCAGTTTTAGTGCTTTTACATTCATATTACATCGCAGTAAATTGGCTCCCATAAAAATTCTACCGTAGCACCAGGTTTTTTGCAGGCAGGATTATTGCCAATAATCGCAACCCACTAACCGTTTATTCTGCCACACAGTTATAATTAGCGCTATCTTTGTGGATTACATGAGCACGTTTTGGGACCACACAGATTTAATTACGCAATTTCGGCCGATAAAAAAATCTAATGAGCGTAAGGTCCTATGACTTATGGTGGGGAAAGCGAATTTTCAGCAAGCGAGACACTTTTTTTACGTAATTGAAAATTCCACGACACATTTCCCCCGAGGCGCCAATTATTACGTTTTCAATCTCACGTGCATTTAGCCACAGGTACAAATATCTAGATCGGACGAAAAGTTATTTTGTAGTCGACTAGCTTCATAATGCTATATTTGTTATAGAGAAAATCATGCATATGCATTACTTTATGGCATTGTGCCGTAAAGTGTGCCATAAAGTAGCCATAACAACAAAATAAACACAGTCAAAGATTACGTTGTCTTTTATTCGTAGCATGCATTTCAACTTCGAGAACATATACTAATACGAAGAAGACTTGTAAAGTTTTGACTAATAAAAGAAAGTACGATGAATTAATAAATTAATAAAATAATCTAAATTCGAACAATTTACCGGATCTAAAAAAAAAACGCAAGCATATCCTTTTCTGTAACTGTCTCCGCGTTTGTTATCCTTAGCCTTGCCAAAACTAGTCATACTCTTTCTTATAAACACCTTCCGACTTTTTAGGAATTAGACTTAGCTCAGCTTCTGCAGCTTTTTTCAAAATTTCATCACTTATTAAATCTTAGTTACAACTATTCATTTTTGCAGAATTTGAGAAAAATGGTAACCATAAATAGCAGCTTAGTAACCGCATCAATCGGATCATCATAGAAAAACTATATTAGCACAGGGCACCTCTTGTCAGTTTCTTATAAGCGGAATAGTTTTGAACAAATATTTATCAGAAATTTATAATAATGCTCTAGTCGACTACAAAATAGTATATGAAATTCATTTATAATTCTGGATTATGGCATTCTTCTTATGGCGCATAAGCGAATCGAACTATTCACTTATGCCATAATCCTATGAATAATAAACTAATTTCATAATATACTATTATATTGCTGCAGGTGTGTATGCTTATAAGACGATTTTGTCTCCAATGTATGTTATATATTTAGCGGTTGTTTAAAAGGATCTAATTTACACTTAACCCAAAAATGACAAAAAAATTGAAAAATGTATTAATGCCAAGCACATTTATTATTACTATCCGTATTGAGCAGGATGTATAAAATAAAAGAAGCTTCCAAAGTACATAAATCGTAAGGATTTTTGGCTAGAATTCAGCGTCCGGCAAAATTCAGCATTCAGCTTCCTGTACAAGCTATTTTCAAACAAATTCTAGTTTGAGAAAATATCAAGTACATCGAGATTTTGAGTATCATAGAGTCGTTATGCAAAAATGATCTCTTTTTAATAGGTCTCTCAAATATGATCACTGTAGAAGTTGTTTTATTACAAAACAAACACCAAATTTGTTTTGTTTAGAGGCCATAATGAAAGGCCGAAAGTACAAATCGGAGAAACTGGTTTGAATAAGTTTTTGAAGTTTTGATAAAAAATTAACATTTTTACAAAGTTATAATCCTCCTAAGATTTGTGTCTAGATGATGTGTATCTAAATGGATTTGTAAATAGTACAGAAAATTGCTTATTGAATGTGTTTATAAAAGAAACTATTAATGCATATTATTTTGCAGTTATGGCCGATGATAGTAGAACAGAAGATAAATTAAGAGTGATGGTAAATCATATTTATGCCATTAAAACCTCGTTTACATTTGGAAAGATTACTGATGAAAAGTACTTGCTGCCAGTAAACAAACGATGTGTAAACCAGAAAAACGTCTTACTGTATTGTTTTTCTGGTTTACATATCGTAAGTTTACTGGCAGTAAGTACTTTCCGCCAGTAAACTTTCCAAATGTAAACTAGGCTTAAGGCAGATAAATTAACATATCCGACAATTTTATAATATTTTGAAGAATATCTGATGCAACAGCAAAATGGCTAGACGCGTTGCTTATTAAAAATGTACCATTTTATGTATGTTCCTATATTTGAACAAATTCTTGAAGTCGCTTTAGGAGTCCATCAATTGAGTGAAAAGTTTGATTCATCTAAAGTTTCTCTTGGTATTAGAACATTAATTGTAACCTTTGAAATTTTGAGGGAAAATGAACAACACTTTAAGAAATTATATAAAAATAAATAAATTTTATAGTTTAAGTAATAATTGTACGTCCTTAATAATTATTATTATAGTAATAATTCTTCTACCGTTTCGGGTGTAGAATATTGCAGTTTTTTCGTTTCTTGTATTTTCTTTTACTAGTAGGTTCCAGATCTTCTTGTTTAATGTGCTTTTCTTCAATTGGGCATTAGATATTACTCTTCTTTCTATAATATTTTCGACATATTTGTCCCACTTTTTTTTCGGTTTTCCCACTTTTCTTTTTCCGGTTATTTTTGTTTGCCATATGATTTATTTTTATTGGTGTCTTTTCTTCTGTGTAGGTGTCTCAACCATTGCAGCTTCTTTCTTCTATTATTTTGGTTAGTTCTGTTATTTCTAGTTCTCTTCTTATATCTTCATTCCTGATTCTGTCTTTTCTGGTTACTCCGTATACTTTCCTAAGATACTTCATTTCTAGTGTCTGTATCTTAATTTTTTGTCTCCTGTTTAGCGTCCACGTTTCGCATCCATATATTAGTGTTGGTATTAGTATTACTTTGTATATTGTTAGTTTTGTTTTTCTCGATATCTTCTTGTTGTTTAGTATTATCTTTTGGATCGTCTGGAAAGTTCTTGTTGCTGCTTGCAGTCTATAGTTTATTTCCACTTTGAGATCCCCTGTGCTGTTGATTATTTGCCCTAGGTATTTAATTTGTTCGGTCTGATCTATTTTGGTGCTTGTTGTTATTTCTTTTGTTTCTTTTCCTCCCCCTATTTTTATTATTTTGTTTTTTTCTGTGTTGATTTTTAGTCCCGCTTTTGCAAGTTCTTCGCTCCATATCTTAATGTTTGCTTCTAGGTCCTTAATGTTAATGTTTTTCGCTATTATTGCTACATCGTCTACACATTTTCACTCAGTGATTTCCATTGCTTTAAGGTCCCTGTATCCTATGTGTGTTTTTTTTTTTGTTTTCTCTTTTATATTTTTCATTACCGCATCTATAGCCATTATTAATAGGCATGGGTTTAACGCTTCTTCTTCTCTTAGACCGTTGATCGTTGTGAAATTCTTGGACTTCATGTTACCTGTTCTTATACAGTTCTCTGTTTTGGTATATATACTTTTTATTGCCCTAATCAGTTTTTGTCCTCCTTGTTGTTTTTGTAGTGCCTGCCATACGTATTCTCTGTTTATTTTGTCAAAGGCTTTTTCTAGATCTATATATGCTATGTATATTTGTTTCTGGTGCTCTCTTGGTTCATTTATTAAGTTCCTGATTGTGAATAGGTGATCTATTGTGCAATGTTGTCTTCTGAATCCGCTCTGTGATGGTTTCAGTTTCCCTTCTAGTTTTTGTCTTATTCTTTTTTCCAGTATGTCCTCGTATATCTTTTCTGTTGCACATAATAGGGAAATTCCTCTGTAGTTACTACATTCCCTTTTATATCCTTTCTTCCATATCGGTATTATCGCTGCTGTTTGCCAGTCTTTGGGTATTTTTTCTGTCTTCCAAACTTCTTTTAATAGTCTTGTTAGTTGCTCAGTTCCCTCATTTCCCATGTATTTTAGTTGTTCGTTTTTGATGTTGTCTGTTCCCGGTGCTTTCCCCAGGTTCAGTTTTCTTACTGCTTCGTTTACTTCTTCCGGTGTTATTTTTCCTTCCGTTATTTCTTATTCCTTTTGGTTTTGTTTTCTTACTTTCTTCTGCTGATTCGTTTGTTGTTCTTCGACTCTTTCTGCGTTTTCCCAGCAGCTCCTCGAAGTGTTGCTTCCATCTTTCGTTTTTGGTTTTCAGTGCGGTTTTTTTTTCCATATTCTCACGGAATTGTTCCCGTGATTCTTCTTTAGCTTATTTCACTTTGATTTTTACTTGTTAGATGCTTGTTTGTATTTGCCTTTTTTCGTTCATTTATTTATTTATTTGCATATTTATTTTTTATTGTGACTTGTGTCTAGCGGTATTTTTCCAAAAATTTGCCGCCCTTGGATTTTGCCACTCTGGGCTGTAGCCCTCATAGCCCCGCCCCCCTAAATCTGCCCCTGTAGGCATCACCATGAGTTTGATGAACGTGAAAGAGAAATCTGAACTCTGCTGATTTGAATTTAATGACTCTTCACTGTATGGCGATTAATTAGCGTCCAGGAAGAGGATTGACCTCGCCACCAATTCCAATCAAACGCGTGTCGTTCACGGTATCAATTATTGCTTATCCAGCGACCTTAACAAAAAAAAAATCGTCCGCTCCGAATTCGTTCCACGGCCGGCCAAATTACGCAATGGGCTTTGTGTCGGATGTGCGTACCGTCCGATATCGGAATTTCGATTCAATTCACGGTCAAGTGCACCTGAATCGGCCGAATTGGACGCCTTATTCACTGCGGGGATTGTGCAAATAGCGCACCTGACCCTGAATGCGCGAATTGCTGCACACCTGTCGAAACGGTGCAACTGGAAAACCCGCATAACTTAACATTCACGAGGTGAAGTTTATTGATGAGCCTCATAGGAAGCGTCTTTATTACAGATTAATTCAATATTTTCGTAGGTGCAAATGCCACTTGTAGTTTTATCGAAGCCGCAGTTTGGAGTTAACACAAAAAGCGCAGGTATAATTCAGCGGGTTTGGTGATTACAATCTGCGTGGGTGGAACGTGTGAAATGCTTTGCTATGTTTATACAACTACGTACTTACAAATAATATTCGTCCCCTGTGGCAACGATTTTTACATACCACCTTTTTTTGCATTCAAATATACCAGTCAGCATCAGATAATCGAAAATCATGCAACAATATGTTTATCTCTTACATGGCATCTTCAATAAATGTATAAACAATCTTATAATATTTACATAAATTTATAATTGTTTACATGAAACTCATTTATATAACTAGAAAAAACTAAAATCAATTTGTATGAATTCCATTAAAAAATTAATAACCCCCCAATGCAAATGTAAAAACTAATTTATTTTGTAAACGAGATGACATTGGATATTAGGATTGTAGATTAAACATATTAGAATGGTAATTTTTAATCCAATCATGAGCTTCACGGCAACGGGGCACATAATATGTTCCCGGATGATATTATCATCCGGTCATTCTACATTTACTAACGTTATAGGAGACTTCCCAAGTAAATATTATATGTGATGATAAATATTATATTATACAGGGTGGCCCACCTATCCTCGCACGGACCATTGCTGCTAGACTAATAAAAATTAAGGAAAACATCTGATTGGAAGTTATTGGACACTTGATGTGCTACCTTTTAAGATTTTTGAGTACTCTGTATACTCGTACCATAAATGTACAATAAATGTACCATAAATGTACCATAAATCCGGGACACAAAATTTGGTCTCTTTTTTAAAGTGACCACCCTGTAGTAATTCCCAAGTATTGTGAATGTTTTGACACGTTGCTTGGGTGCTTATATACCCAGATTCTTTCATTAATCTCTTATATTAAGGTTTTGTTGAATTTTTTTCCAGGTCCATGAGTATTCCTTAAATTTGATAAAAATGTGAATAACTTTGCAACGTTGCATCTGATCCCAGAAAATAAAGATGTTTTGTGAAGCCCACATGAAGCGGATTCCAAAACTTAGGGAATATACGGAGTGTACCATAAATCCGGGACACAACAGTTGATCTCATATTTAAACTGAACACCCTGTATATTCTTTAATTTTTGGATACTGTTTAATGTGGGCTTCTTAAATCAGTTTTATTTTTAGGAATAAGATGCAACGTTTTAAACATGTTTTAACATGTTTAACCCTTCACGAGAATATTTCTCTTCTTGAAGATTAAAACTTACAGTTATACAGGGTAGTCCAAATAAAATGTTTTGCTGAAAAACTGAATATCTGAACTAAAATTATTAAAAAAATGTTGCTCTGAAGGTGAAATACGAATGAGAGAACCTATTTATAACGCTTGACAGCACTACTTTGTGATACATTGTGAAATAGGTAAAAAAAAACAACCTAACCTAAGTGATACTAACAAAATAACCTTCTTCTTCTTCTTCTTAAATCAGTTTTATTTTTAGGAATCAGATGCAACGTTTTAAACATGTTTTAAACATGATTAACCCTTCACGAGAATATTTCTCTTCTTGAAGATTAAAAGTTACAATTATGGGTAGTCCAAATAAAATGTGTTGCTGAAAAACTGAATATCTGAATTAAAATTATTAAAAATTGTTGCTCTGAAGGTGAAATACGAATGAGATAACCTATTTATAACGCTTGACAACACTACTTTGTGATTCATTGTGAAATAGGTTAAAAAAACAACCTAACCTAAGTGATATTAACAAAATTACCTTCTTCTTCTTCTTCTTAAATCAGTTTTATTTTTAGGAATGAGATGCAACGTTTTAAACATGTTTTAAACATGTTTAACCCTTTACGAGAATATTTCTCTTCTTGAAGATTAATACTTACAGTTATACAGGGTAGTCCAAATAAAATATTTTGCTGAAAAACTGAATATCTGAACTAAAATTATAAAAAAATTGTTGCTCTGAAAGTGAAATACGAATGAGATAACTTATTTGTAACGCTTGACAGCACTACTTTGTGATACATTGTGAAATAGGTAAAAAAAAACTAACGTTAACGAAAGTTAAGGTTCGAGTTAACGAAAATCGTATTAAACTAAATATAAATCGTAACTAAGAAGGCATTTACGAAAATTCTAAAATCGTATTAATCATAATTATAAGTTTAATAACTTGAACGAAACATAAATCTTAACTAAGAAGGAATTTTACAACTCTACATACTCAAAATCTGCTTTGTTTAAGTATGTTGTTATATCTTTCACAAAATTGGTTATTTTCTTGAAGATTAAAAATAAACTTAGCCTTATACAGGGTAGTCCAAATTAAAAAAAATGCTGAAAAACTGAACTGCTGAAACTATTGAAGAAAAACTATCAAAAGTTTGTTGCACATATTTGGTTAGTTTTAGGTGGTATTTTAACTTTAAACTATTGGGGGTTATGTGGTGCATTATTAAATATTTACTTACCTCTCTGCAGTTTATTGTTGACAAAAATTTTCATGTGTATAGAAAGTTTCTTGTCAAAGTGGTTGTCAACAATTTTATTAGCTTTACAAAAATAGATAATACGACATATAAACAAGTGCAAATTAATAACTTCAACACGCTGTAATATAAAAAGGCGTTTTTATACTAATATTATGCATTGATCTGTGTTTATTACTAATTGCTTTGAAGATAGGTTGTAATTAGAAGGTACTATTGAAATAAAATATGGCATATTAATTAAATATGCATTAAATGTTATCGCCGTGCCAATAATTAAAATCGCTTATTGTCATAAAAGTTTTCCCACTGTAACGGGAAATTGCGGGAAATTTGCATTCTTCGCTAGCCACTCGTCCCCCGCGGTTCCTCACAAGGAACCTCACCTCAAGAAAAACTTGTCCTCTGCCGTTCCCCTCGGAAAAATGCGGTTCACGGAAATGTCTAGGGCGTTGAAAATGCAACAATCTAATTATCCAGTACTGCGCCGATAAATTTATATGATAATGCGATCATAAATCCCATGGCTTTGTGACTATTGCAAAGCGATTACTGAAAAAAAAAACTCGCCCGACGAGTAAGGAATAAGGCAAACAATTGTGATTGTACTCCAATTGAATCGATTATTTGTAATTGTATGCATTTCTAATATTGAAAAGGAAAATATAAAAACAACGTTTGCCATATAAAACGAATTACTTTCAAATGCGTTTCGTTAACGTTTTTAATGAAACATAAAAATAATTATCACAATCATAACCATTACACGAAACATTTCAATTTATAGCTTTTCTATAAAGGATTCGTATTACAAATGTATGTGGCTAACGATTCTTAAAATTAATTAACGCACTCATAACCATTAAACAGGACATAACAATTAATTAGAAAATTATTGCTTCCCTTGCTTTCTATGTAATTTTTGACAGCCATTAGACCAAATATGAAACATGATTTTTAAAGTGCCACCAGCGCATGTAATAATAAAAATAATGAAAAAATAAGAAATTAATAAGAAATCGCTTGGGAACAAATGGGTTTTTGTCGAGTTCAAATGTTCAATAAATATAAAAATTGTATCTTTAATAATTGTAGGTAAATATTTAATTTTTATTATTTTCTATTTTGTTTTTTTCTTTTCTATTTTGTTAGATACAATTATTTAAATATAATAAATCAAAGTCAGAGTTCGTACATTTTATAGTATTGTTAATATAATTATATATAAACGATCTTTATAGGGCTATAAATCCCATATGGAGTATTTCCGCCTTGTAGTATTGTTAATAATGTGGTTTTACTATACATATTTAGCATTTTGAATAGCATATGACATAGCGGCATTCACCATAAAAAAAATGCAGTGAGTAATTAATATTTCTATGCTACTCAATAAAATCTGTTTTCTGAATGCATGAATACTAACTAATACAGATTCTGCTACATTAAATGTGCACTTTTCTACCTGATTCATCAACAATCGCAATTAACCTGGAGTTATTATCGTGCCTCTGACGTTAAGTAATCATAGATAGACACGCAAACATATTTATTTCGTTTTTGCATGCGTGTGTAAACGGACGACAAAAGTAATCAGTCCGTGAAACTCCGCATTTGCATAATTCATGCGTCGCAATATTCACGTCGATTTAAACATTTCCGTGGATAATTGCGAGATGCGATGTGTCGAAATTCTTGCCCAAAATGTATGGGCGGCAAAATTAGTTTTTACTGCAACTTTTTCAGAAACGGAAAATGCAACACATAACTGCACAAAAAAATGTCCCGTGCAGTTTTCTTGTACGGTGGGGTTGAAGTTGTTATCTCCAAGAGCAAATTATAAGGAGCCATAAAGAAGAACAGAAAAAAACAGAACACGCCTATTTTATCAATCGAAAATACATTTATTTTTCACTTTGCAATAATTGAATGATAACTCCTAGGATACGACATATGTGAACATATCCATAACAACCGGGGCGTAATAAGAAAGCATAATGAATTAATTACGGCCTGGAGTGTATTTTCACGTAAGCGTTATAACAACCGGACCTTAATAAGAGGACGTAATGAATTCATTACGCCCTAGAGTGTATTTTCATGTAAACGTATCAATAACACCCGGGGCGTAATAAGGGGGTAATAAATACATTACGCCCTGGCTTGCGTTTTCAAAATAGAAAAGTGAAACATAAAATCTTTTATGCACCACGGCGTCACCAAATGATTACGCCCATCGATCGATGTCCATCTCTCGGGCTAAAGCCCACGAGCTGGATTTTATCCTTCTCCGGGCGTAATCATCGTAGCAACGGCCTTAGTGCATAAACAGCTATTAAAATATCAAATGTGTAAAAGTATTGAGTATAATGTGCTATAGCTATTTGTATTTCGTTTGTGAAACTGTGTTGAATGATAAGAAATGTTGTAAAATCAAAATTCCATTTCACAACGTATTCATATTTCGTTTGTGAAATGGTTTAAAAATGGCTAAAACAAATGATTTTTTTAATTTTAAATGTATTTTCAATTTTTATATTATTATTACGCAAAACGTGTTTTATTATAATTATTGCAATCTGATCAAAGATGGATCAATGAGTAATGTTATGCCAACTTAAATTACTAAATGAAGGTTTTTCTATTGACAAAATTCTCGTTTTCTTGAAGTTTGCCTAATTTTGTATTCACTTGTCATGATAGAAAAGGTTACAAGATGCTGTAGAGGGGGTTTTGTGACCCTGTATATCATACTGCAATTCCATAATAACAAACTTAAGAGGAACAACGGACACCAAACCATATTATTACAGTGTACACTTCTCATGACAGAAAAGGTTACTTCTGTTGTGAGGGTTTCGGGACACCCAGTATATCATACTATAAATCCATAATAACATACATAAGAGGACCCAGGACAGCAAACTATATTATTATTTGAAAATATTAAAACAAATTTTAAAAACATAACAAATAGAGAACAAGGAAAATTGACATAGACTTGACAAAAAATATCGAACAACTATAACAAAATTGAAAATCATAATAGAAGATAACCAAATAACCTTGAATTCTCGGATCAATGAAGATATTCATGATATCTTTGATTATATTATAGGTATAATAGGTTACCTGTTGCTGTAGTGGGGGTTTCGGGACACCCTGTATACCATACTATAAATCCATAATAACAAACATAAAAAGAACACTGGACACCAAACTATATAATTATTTGAAAATATTAAAACAAATTATAAAAACATACAACAAATAGAAAAATAACGAAAATTGACGTAGACTTGATAAAAAATATGGGACAACTATAACAAAATTGCAAATCATAATAGAAGATAACCAAGTAACTTTTAATCCTTGGATAATCGAAGATATTCATGATATCTTGGATTATATAACAATCAAATTCTCAACAAAATATTTCAACAAATTTGAGAGTTAGGCACTTAACAATTGATTTTTTTTAAAATTATTAAATTAAATCAAATTTAGATTATAATAAAAATTCCTACTAAAATTTGAAAGTGGTACTCGAATCTCGTTAAATTTTATTTGTAAAAATGTTTATTTTGAAATGAATCTATAAGATTTGCAAAAAAAATACTACATTTTTTCATGTCTGCATTAATATCGTTCAAACTGATTGTTACATAGTTTTTGAATGAAGAAAACTAAAAACTTAAAAAGCTCACTGATAAAAATGTACCTTCATGTAACTGTCTTTTATTAAGCCAAAGTATGCAACTTTTTTGTTATGTCTGCATTAATACACTTTACTGAAATAGTATTTTTTATTGTTTTATTTATTCTTTATATTGTTATAAATAATATTGTTACATATTTTTGGAAAATTATAAATATTACAAAAGTTCAAAGGTAAAAAAAATGCAGAAAATATTTATGGAAAACTATAAACATTAAAAAAGATCAGAGGTAAAAAAAATATAGAGAATATTTGTGGAAAATTATAAACATTAAAAAAGTACAGAGGTAAAAAAAAATGCAGATACTATTATCATTGATTATAATAATAATTATTATAATAATAATTTAATATGGGTATTATAATCAATGCTATTATGTAACTGCAATTTATGTAACTTGCGAAATTTCCATAATTACAGGAAAAATCACAAAGTTCCCCCAAAATCGCCAAAACAGGGATAAACAAGGATAATTTTATCTAAATCAAATTTAGATAAATCTAAAAATTCCTGTGGAAAATGCAAAGAATATTATTGGAAATTATAAACATAAAAAAGTTCAGAGTTAAAAAAACAGATTATATTATGTTACTGCCATTTAATCGCGCAAGGTTTACAAATTTCCATAATAACAGGAAAAATCACCAAGTTCGGCCAAAATCGCCAAAACAGGGAAAATTTGATCTAAATGAAATTTAAATATATCTAAAAATTTCTATGGAAATTTGAAAGTGGTTTAAAAATCTCGTCTCATTTCTTTGTAAAAATGTTTCTTTGCAATAAATTTATTAGATTTGCCTAAAAATGCAACATGTTTTCATGTCCGGAATAACCAGAAAATCGCCAAGTTCCGCCAAAATCGCCAAATCAGGGATACTTTTATCTAAATCAAATTTAGATAAAACTAAAAATTTCCATAGAAATTTCACAGTTGTCCACGTTGTCTTTGCAATAAATTTATTAGATTTGGAAAAATATGTAACTTGTTTCGTGTCTGCCTTAATAGTAAGTAAGTAAGTAAGTAAGTAATTTATTCATGTTATAACAGCATGTTTTACATTCGTCAATATACAAATAAATATAATATAAAAGCAGATTCACAAAAATTAAATACAAAAATATAAACATTCTTTTTAACTTTTTTAGACTTTTACCTTCACTTTTACCTTCATGTCTACATTAATATACTTCACTGAAAAAAATATTGTTACCAATTTATGGAACAAGAAGAACTAAAAACTTGAAAACTTGCAGATACTTTTATGTACCACCATTTTAATCGCGCATGATATTCAGATTTCCATTAATGATGGGGAAATCTCCTGACCTTCAAATATTAATACACCCAAGAAAAAAAAAGGATAATTCACGTTTAACACTCTCTATATAATAATAATAATAAAAATAATCCCTACTACTCTCCACATATGGAGGAGTAGTATGAACTATTGAATTGATTGCACAACTGATAATAATAATCGCCAGTAGGTGTGAATATTAAAAATATTTAAATTGACGATATAATCACGTGTTTATTATTAAATTATTTCAATAACATTGTGTTAATGCTAACAATGATATTCACTTGGATGAATTATTGTCTTTTTTGTACAGTGCACGATTTATATTAACATATCCTGCAGCGGTTCTGCACAATGTAAAATTAAGTCAGCCCAAAGATTGTACCATTAAAGTTAAGAAGCGTATACACTAACTGATGAAGAGTAACTCTGAACCTGCAATAGACGTAAAGAAAAAATAGTGAAACAAAATATGTTTTTTTTTATATTATAAAATATCTGATCAGAAGATGGAGCTAACCCAGAAATGTTATATTGTTATAGCTTATGCGAGTATTTCAATGTTATGTAGCGTGAGGCTAAAAAAATGTAAGTAAACATGGATATTGTATTTTATTGTATTTATTTCTCCTTTGACTTAAAAATGTATTTTAGTAGTCATACAGGTTTAAAACATAGACATAATTTATTGTTTCAAAATAACGAAAATCAAAATAGTGCGAATTTTTGGATATCACGCTAGATATTAATGAGATTTCTTTATTGCGTGTATAATAACAAATTAATAATCATATAATAATAATAATAATAATAATAATAATAATAATAATAATAATCCCTACTACTCCTCCACCTATGGCGTAATTAGTTACTGTCATTATTTGACAGATAATTGTGACCCAATTACATTTTACTTTAGTGGATATAATTTAATTATAATTTTAAATTGTATTCATTTGGATATTTTCTGTATAGACAACTAGAGGCGCCTTTCATATGCTCCTCTTGTACTTAATTATATTATTTCAGATATAAAAAGTCACAATATTCCTTTTTCACACAGACATTTATTTAACCTAAATGTACATTTCGACCACAAAATGGTCATCTTTAGTAGACATTTGTAACTCTTTACTTGTTTGAAACAGATGTCTACTGAAGATGACCACTTTATGGTCGAAATGTGCATTTAGGTTAAATGCATGCTTTGTGAAAAAGGAATATTGTGACCTTTTTATATGTGTTAATTATTTCACAACCTCCAACCTACTAATACATACTATTTCAGGCTTGTTACAATGCCACAATTGCTCCAAACACCATTTTTTTTTTTATGCAACCAGCCCCATATTAGCTAGAATAACTGTGAGCACGGAAAACCCTGCGATATAGTTGGGATTATTAAACTTTCTGTCAATTAATTATCTCTAAATATGTGTCAAATTCTTTGAATAATATTAGTAATTACTCTGTCAAATTTCATTGATTTACTGTAAATGATCCTCTTTTCAATTAGTTTCAATTACGTCTGTGGGACATTTAAATTGTTCTATTAACTATCATTGACTAACTCTCAAAATTTCACTCATTTTCTCAAATATCAATGAGTGTCTAAACTTCAATGATGTCTCTTTATTGACTAACTGAAAAATTTCACTTATTTTCCCAGATATCAATGAGTGTCGAAACATCAAAGATGTCTATTACAATTTCAATGTTTCTATCAATCTTTCTGTAAAAGTTACAATTGTTTTGTCAAATTTCATATGTAAATTTTATTGTCAATGTGTCAAATATTTTTCTGTAAAATTTCAAACTGTCGTTGAGTAACTGTCAAAAGTTTTACTTATTCTGTCACATTTCATTGATTTCGATCAATATTTCTGTAAAAATGTCAAAGATTCCATTAAATTTAATTGATTATTAATTTGAAGAAATAATTCAAAAACTGTCAGTTTAATTTATGAATTATTTGTGGATAAAATTTCAATTGTTGTGTGAATCATATACTGAAAATTTTTCAAATATTTCTGTTTTCAATGTTGGGAATTTATTAAGCTTGCAAATGTTTTTGTATAAATATCAATTATTTTGAAATATCATTGATGAACTGCCAATTTTTCTAATAATTCTGTCTGAAAGTTCAATTATCCTGCCATCTGTTATTGACTAAGTGTCAAAATTTTACATATTTTCTCAAATATTAATTAGTGTCAAAACTTCAATGATGTTTGCTAAAATTTCAATCTCTCTATCAATCTTTCAAATATTTCTGCAAAAATGTCAATTATTCTGTCAAATTTCATTTGTCAACTATCAATGTGTCAAAAATATCTGCGATTAACTGTCAAAATTTTACATATTCTATCCAATTTTATTGTTTACTGTGAATATTTCTGTAAAAATTTCAATTATTCTATCAAATTCAATTGATAATTAAATTGAAGAATTACTTCAAATATTGTCTGTTAAATTTATTAATAATTTCAGAGATTGAAATTTTAATTATTCTATCAACTGTCGTAGACTGCCAAAATTTCTCAATTATTTCTGTTTTCAATGTTTAGGAATGTTTATTAAGCTTGCAAATATTTTTGTATAGATATCAATTATTTTGAATTGTCATTGATGACTGCCAAATTTTAAATTATTTCTGTGTGAAATTTTAATTATCCTGTCATCTGTTAACTAACTTTCAAAATTTAACTTATTTTCTGAAATATCAATGAGTGCCAAACTTCAATTATGTCTTTTAAAATATCAATGTTTCTATCGATCTTTCAAATATTTCTGTTAAAATGCCAGTCAATTATTCTCTCAAATTTAATTTGTCAAGTTAATGTGAAGTGTAATGTGTTAATGTCAAGTTAATATGTCAAAATTGTCTGTCAGTAACTGTCAAAATTTTTCCATCGATATTTTATATATTTTTGTAAAAATGTCAATTCCATCAAATTTAATTTGTCTACAGTCGATGTGTCAAATATTTTTACGAGTAACTGTCAACATTTTACTTATTTTCTCAAATATCAATGAGTGTCAAAACTGCAATTATCTCTCAATCTTTCAAATATTTCTGTGAAATGTTAATTATTCTCTTAAATTTCATTTGTCAACTTTCAATTCTGTTAGAATTTCTGTTTCCTTCCATCTTTCAAATATATCTGTAAATATGTAATTTATTCTGTCAAATCTCGTTTGTCGACTTTCAATACGTCAAATTCTTTCGTGAATAACTCCCAAAATTTCACTTATTCTGTCAAATTACATTGTTTACTATCAAAATTTCTGTAAAAATGTCAATTATTCTATCGAATTGAATTGATAATTAAATTGCAGAATGAATTCAAATATTGTCCGTTAAATGTATGAATTATATCTGCGTGAGATCCAATTGTTCTATCAACTGTCATAGACTGCAAAAAAATATCTGTTTTCATAGGTTACTATTCTTATTAAGCTTGCAAATATTCATATACAAATATCAATTTTTTTGAAATGTCATTGATGTACTGGCAATTTTTCAATTATTTCTGGACTAACTGTAAAAATTTTACTTATTTTCTCAAATCTCAGTGAGTGTCAAAACTTCAATTATGTCATTTAAAATATCAAAGTTTCTTTCAATCTTTCAAATATTTCTGTTAAAATGCCAGTCAATTATTCTCTCAAATTTCATTTGTCAAGTATCAATATGTCAAAATTGTCTGTGAGTAACTGTCAAAATTTTACTTATTCTGTCAAATTTCATTGTTTATCATCAATCTTTACAATATTTCTGTAAACATGTCAATTATTCTATCAAATTTAATTGATAATTAATAATTGAATCAAAATTAATAATGGTACTGATTAATACTTTTTAAATTGTAAGTAAATTTTAAATCCATAATTACAAAATTTCCAGTGGATCATTATTTGTGGAACTTGTTGAAACTAGTTCAAGTAAACCAAGTTTTTTAATGCTATATACCTGAGAGTGCCTAAATTCCAAATACTAAATTTACATTTATTTTACTAATTAAAATTAAAAATAATAATTTTATACCATTAGTATCAATTTTCTTTTATGAGAGGAAGAGAGAGGGAGAGATCAATTTTTATTATGCAATTGGCTATTGTCACTAATAATTTATTAAAAAAATGTTTAATTAGATCAATATGAGCCTACCTCAACAGTCTCAGCCAAATATTACCTAATGCCATATTAATGGTTGTTCATAAGAAGA
Source organism: Othius punctulatus (assembly GCA_951805005.1). NCBI lineage: Eukaryota > Metazoa > Arthropoda > Insecta > Coleoptera > Staphylinidae > Othius > Othius punctulatus. Next base: position 18,156,760 of record OX638144.1, read on the forward strand.
GACATGTAAACATGATGTAACAGAAAGTAGACAGTTGTCATTATTTCAAACATGTATTCATTCTTTTTCCGTCTAGCTGTGATATTTTAGAAAATATTGGGAGAAAACTGAAATATTATCACGAATTTTTGTGAAAATTTAGGTATTTTAAACCATTTTTTTTTTCATTCATATTTTTAATCAAGGTAAACAGAATGTAGACAGTATATCATTATTTCAAACATGTATGCATTCTTTTTCCGTCTAGCTGTGATATTTTAGAAAATATTGGGAGAAAACTGAAATATTATCACGAATTTTTGTGAAAATTTAGGTATTTTAAACCAATTTTTATCATTCATATTTTTAATAAAGGTAAACTAAAGTAGACAGAATATCATTATGTTAAACTTTTATTTTTCGTCTAGATGTGATGTTTTAGAAAATATTGGAAGAAAACTGAAATATTTTCGAGAATTTGTCAAACTTCAAACCTTAGATTTTTTTTAAACTAATTTTGATTTCATTTTTATTTTGAATAACGGTAAATATAAAAAATCTGTTGAGCTGACCAATCTTTCTCTATACTTACAATTAAATAACGTAATAGTAATTAAAGCTGTATAATCACATAATCGATTTTCGTCGCCAGTATTCGCAATAAATTACCACATCAATCGTTACAGCGAAGGATTTTTTCTGCTAATAATGTAAATGATCTAATTGAATTTGCTGATCTGTGTTGGTTTCATACCGTCGATTAAGCTGTCATTAACGCTTTGCTGATTCCGCAATATCTTATTTAATTACTTACAAACAGTGCTAACCACCAATTACAGAGATGTAGAAAATCGAATATAATTTGTATGAGTTTCACAAATTGAATGAATTGTTCTGCAATAATTGCTCCGTGGCTTCATCAGAAAGATGATGTATATAGGATGTAACCGAATTTCATGGCCAAACTTCACGAACGTGACGTATGGAACAAAACGCTGAAAATAATTCAATTCTTACTTTCTGATAACCTATAAATGTAAAACAGTCTTGATTTTGTTTTTTTTTTATTTTTGTGATTTTTTTAAAATTTTGTAAAGGCCCAGTTTTATAATCCTGGTTTTTTTTTTTATTATTTCATTCACGTTAATAAACCAATAAGAATTTTCTTGCCTACATGGAGCCGATTCTAAAAATAAAATAATATACAGAGTGTTCCATTTAAAAATTTATGGATTGTGGATTTATGGTAGTACACTCGAAAATAATTTCAAAAAGTAGCACAAGTGTCCAATAACTTCCAATCAGTTTTTTTCCTCAATTTTCATTAGTTTAGCAGCAATGGTCTGAGAGTGGATAGGTGGGCCACCCTGTATATGTCCGAAGGAACTTTTATTACAATTTGGTTTCAAACGTTACGTTCGTAAAGTTTGTCCAAGCAATTCAGTTACACTCTGTATAACTACAATCCTACGCCAACTTCTAACATTGAAATGAATATTTAAATAACAAGTTAAAAAACTGTTAACGAACGGATTTGCTGAAGTAAATACGTTTACTTAAAAGTGGTGATGTTCATTTCTCCAGCGATGTATCTTTAGTACGCATATACGCAAACTGCATTCATCGCGACAGTATGAGATGAAAGTCAGAAATCCCCACTGGGATTTCCCGAAGTGCATGCAATAAAACGCCAAAATAACTGCACTAATTGATGCTGCATGACATTATCAATTATTAATATAAAACAAAGCAGAATTGCAATAACAGGAATTTTGGATTTAATTATGAACCAAACAGAGCAGTGATTTCCCTAAACCAGAAATGTGTAATTATATTTCGTAGAAATTCATACAAGATCTTACGCAGTGATAAATTTAAGTACCTCTCTTTAATAATAGGAATATTTGGGATGTTAGCTAACAGATGTTGATATGTTGACTGGTGATGTTTCAACAGCTATTTGTTGTTTCATTTTTTAGCCAATCAGACACCAAGGTTTTCAAATGTTACTTAGCTGATAAGATAACTGATAATCCGTTTGCTGGCCACATCAGATACAGATTTTGGGCAATGTATAACTATCAAAATTCAGGTATATTTGTTGTCTTTATGCTTGGGAGTTGTGGTTAGATGTTAGATTGTTTGGGTCCATTTGATTAGGTACTTGTAGGTAGTTATTGTTATGAAGGTCAAGTGAATAAGTACTTGACCAACATACATTGAAAATCGTAATATTAGGTAATGTATGGTAAAATCCATTTCTGGACACATCAGATACAGATTTTAGGCAATGTATAACTATCAAAATTCAGGTATATTTGCTGTATTTATGCTTGGGAGTTGTAGGTTAGATGTTAGATTGTTTGGGTCCATTTAATTAGGTAGTTGTAGGTAGTTATTGTTATGAAGGTCAAGTGTTCGCCGCAAAATCACGATTTTAAATGTATGAAGGTCAAGTGAATAAGCACTTGACCACCATACATTGAAAATCGTAATATTAGTTAATGTATGGTAAAATCCATTTGCTGCCACATCAGATACAGATTATGGGCAATGTATAACTATCACAATTCAGGTATATCCGTTGTCTTTATGCTTGGGAGTTGTGGTTAGATGTTAGATTGTTTGGGTCCATTTCATTAGGTAGTTGTAGGTAGTTATTGTTATGAAGGTCAAGTGAATAAGTACTTGACCACCATACATTGAAAATCGTAATATTAGTTAATGTATGATTAAATCCATTTGCTGACCACATCAGATACAGATTTTGGGCAATGTATAACTATCAAAATTCAGGTATATTTGCTGTATTTATGCTTGGGAGTTGTCGGTTAGATGTTAGTTTGTCTGGGTCGATCTGTTTAGGTAGTTTAACATAGTAGTTATTATGAAGGTCAAGTGAATAAGCACTTGACCACCATACATTGAAAATCGTAATATTAGTTAATGTATGGTGACAGCTATTTGCTGGTCATATGAGATAAAGAATTTAGGCAATGTATAACTATCAAAATTCAGGTATATTTGCTGTATTTATGCTTGGGAGTTGTCGGTTAGATGTTAGTTTGTCTGGGTCGATCTGATTAGGTAGTTGAGGGTAGTTGTTGTTATGGAGGTCAAGTGAATAAGCACTTGACCACCATACATTGAAAACCGTAATATTAGTTAATGTATGGTAAAAGCCATTGGCTGGTCACATCAGATACAGATTTAGGGCAATGTATAACTATCAAAATTCAGGTATATTTGCTGTAATTATGCTTGGGAGTTGTCGGTTAGATGTTAGTTTGTCTGGGTCGATCTGTTTAGGTAGTTATAGGTAGTTGTTGCTATGAAGGTCAAGTGAATAAGCACTTGACCACCATACATTGAAAATCGTAATATTAGTTAATGTATGGTGAAAGCCATTTGCTGGTCACATCAGATACAGATTTTAGGCAATGTATAACTATCAAAATTCAGGTATATTTCCTATATTTATGCTTGGGAGTTGTCGGTTCGACGTTACTTTGTCTGGGTCGATCTGTTTAGGTAGTTTCATATAGTTGTTGTTATGAAGGTCAAGTGAATAAGCACTTGACCACCATACATTGAAAATGGTAATATTAGTTAATGTATGGTGAAAGCCATTTGCTGGTCATATCAGATACAGATTTTAGGCAATGTATAACTATCACAATTGAAGTATATTTGTTGTCATTGTGCTGTACATATAAACTATAAATATGCAGAAAAACTTACATGCAAAAATAAAACCATACAAACATACAAACAAACACACAAATGAACAACCTATAATATTTTTACTGAACTTTTGTAATATTGTTATTATAGTTTCATCCAATATACCACTTGTATATATTATATGAATCTTCTTTTTTAGTACTTCCTGGTAAAGTAATAAGTTCTCATGGTTTTTTAAATGTTTTTATTTATTTGCCTGACTAGTTTCGGCCATTTATGGCCATCTTCAGAGACTGATTTCTACAAAAATTAATATTATTAGGTATATTTAAAGTGTTGTTGTTGTTTTAATCCACCGAATCTAGTCGGGCAAATAAATAAAAACATTTAAAATACTATAACAACTTCTTACTTTACCAGAAAGTAAGAAAAAAGATACATAATATAATATATACAAGTGGTACAATGGATGAAACTATAATAAAAATACAATAAAAATTAAGTAAAAATGTTATAGGTTGTTTATTTGTATGTTTCTTTGTATGTTTGTATGGTTTTAATTTTGTATGTAAGTTTGTCTTTATATTTGTATGTTTATAAAGAGTGTCCAAGATAAGCATCAACAGCATAGGGATCTTAGAAACCGTAAGTAAGAAAGGCGGTTAAATTAGAAAAAAGTTGCGCAATTTAGTAGTAAGTAATATTCTCTTAAGAAAACCTGAAAATTTATAAACACCGATAAAATTTATTATAATATTTTATCTTGTAGAGCTAAAATAGTGTCAATAAGAAAGTGCCTTTTGTTTTTTATACCTTTTCAAATATCATCAGCAAAACATAAAAACGATATCGCAAAATTTCGGATTTTGTAGAATATCTCCGGAAATAAGCGGAAATTTCTTGTTTTCTCAAAAGAATATTACTGACCACTAAAGTGCGCAACTTTTTTTTATAATATAACCGCTATTATTAAAAAATAATCCCTCTTGTAAACTTAATCCGCAGACATACTGTACATATTTGTATGTTTGTATATTTGTTTGTTGGTTTGTTTGTTTGTATAATTGTTGTATTAATAGCTGTGTATTAATAAGAGATTACTAACCTTAACCAGTAAGTTAAACAACATCCCTAAAATAAAATATTATTAGCAGTACTTTTTAAGGGATAATTACCAAAAATGTAAAATAATCATAATATTTGCTCTACACTGCATGCTAGGTGTATTCAATTTAGAGCCGGTATGTTAAAAAACAACCCCAATATTAAATGTTATTTGCTGTAGTTTTTAAGGGATGATTACGAATATTGTAAAGTAACTATAAAATTTGCTCCGCACTGCATTGTAGGTGTACGCAATTTATACCCGGTAAGTTGAAAAACAACCCCAATATTAAATATGTTTTAAAAACTTAGCAAATTGAGTAGTACTGTTTAAGGGATGTTTTAAAAAATTGTAAAATAACTATTATATTTTCTCGGTACTGCATTCTAGGTGTATGCAGTTTAGAGCCGGTAAGTTAACAAACAATACTAATATTAAATATTATTAGCTGTGCATTTTAAGGGATGTTTTCGAAATTGGTAAAATCACATCAATATTTTCCCTGCTCTGCATTGTAGGTGTACGCCATTTGAAACCAGTTAGTCTAAAACCAACCCCAATATTAAATGTTATGCTTTTGGACGACATGCTCTTTAAAGCGAGCAGCACTTTTAAGCATCCCCCAAATGCAGAAAATAATACAGAAAATTTTAAAAATCGCCTACGAGAGGCATTTGAATCAATAACTATTGAAGAAATCTAAAACAGTCTTCACCAGGCTAGAACTGTGTGAAGAAAATGGTGGGGGATTGTTTAAATAATGTTAATTTGTTTAAGTGTCAAAATTAGATTTAGTTTTATTATTTAGCTAACACTCTGTAAAAATAAATAAAATAAAGTTTTAATAACTGTAATGGCACATTCAGACAAAGCAGGATTTTTAATTGTTATAACATTTTTACATAAAAGTAAAAATGTAAAAAAAAAATCCCTCTTGTAAACTCAATTCGGTGACATACTGTATATAAATCAAAGTTTTAATGACTGAACTGGTAGTTTCAGACTAAGCAGGAATTTTTATTCATATAATATTTTTACTTCAAACCAAATTTTAAAAAATCCCTCGTTTAAACTCAATCCGGGGACATACTTTATATAAACATATAAATATACAGACCAACATATACACAAAAATAAAACCATACAAACATACAAATAAACACACTAATAAACAATCTATATATTTTTTACTTAAAACTAAATATAAAAAAATCCCTCTTGCAAACTCAATCCGGGGACATTCTGTATATAAATATACAAATATACAGACACAAATAGATACAAAAATAAAACCATACAAACAAACACACACATAATCACCCTAACACATTTTTTCTTCATTTTTATTACAAAATAACTTCAATATTTGCTCCGCCCTACATTGTAACTGTACGCAATTTAAGGCAGGTAGATTAAAAAACAACCCTAATATTGAATATTATTAGCAGTACTTTTTATGGGAAGTTTAAGAAAATTGTAAAGTTACTATAATATTGGCTCCGCCCTGCAATTTAGAGCCGGTAAGTTAAAAAACAACCCCAATATTAAATATTATTGGCAGTACTTTTAAAGGGATGATTACGAAAAATGTAAATAATCCATAATCATTGATCTATACTGAATGGTAGGTGTACGCAATTTAAAGTTAAAAAACCACCACAAAATTAAATATTATTAGCAGTACTTTTAAGGGATGATTACGAAAATCTAAAATAACCATAATATTTGCTCTACACTGCAGGCTAGGTGTACGCAATTTAGAGCCGGTATGTTAAAAAACAACCCCAATATTAAATATTATTTGCTGTAGTTTTTAAGGGATGATTACGAAATTTGTAAAGTAACTATAATATTTGCTTCGCACTGCATTGTAGGTGTACGCAATTTAGACCCGGTAAGTTAAAAAACAACCCCAATATTAAATATGTTTTAAAAACTTAGCAAATCCAGTTGTACTGTTTAAGGGATGTTTTCAAAAATTGTAAATTAACTATAATATTTTCTGGGCACTGCATTGTAGGTGTACGCAGTTTAGAGCCGGTAAGTTACAAAACAACCCCAATATTAAATATTATTAGCAGTGCTTTTTAAGAGATGTTTTCGAAAATGATAAAATCGCAACAATATTTGCTCTGCACTGCATTGTAGGTGTACGCCATTGAAGCCAGTTAGTCTAAAACCAACCCAAATATTAAATATTAAGCTTTTGGACGGCACTAGCAAAGCGAGCAGCACTTGTTAAGGGATGATAACTTAAATTATTAAATAACTGCAATATTTGTTATATGCTACATTGTAGATGTATGCAATTTGGGGCCGGTAAGTTACAAAACAACCCGTATATTAAATATTATGTGCAGACGTTTTTAATGGATGGTTACGAAAACTGTAAACCAACTATAATATTTGCTCAATACTTCATTGTAGGCGTACGCAATTTTTAGCTAATGAGCTAAAAAACACCCCCAATATTAAATATTATGTATGTAGACGTTGTGAGGCGAGCGGAACTTTTTAAGGGATGATTATGAAATTATCAAAATTACTATAATATTTGCTGTATGTTGCAATATATGTGTATGCAACTAGGAGCCGGTAAGCTAAAAATTAACCCCAATATTAAATATTACGTTTGTGGATCTTGCAAGCAAAGCAGCACTTTTTAAGGGATGATTACGAAAATTGTAAAATAACTATAATATTACCTAAAGACTGCGTTACTAATTTACGCAATTTGGAGTGACTAAGTTAAAAAACACCCCTAATATAACATATTATGTTAGTAGACTCTAGCAATTGAAGCAGAACTTTCTAAGGGATGATTATGAAAATTATAATTTTACTACAATGTTTGCTACATATTGTATTATATGTGTACGCAATATGAAGCCTATCAGTTAAATAACAACCCCAATATAAAATATTATGCTTTTGGACGACACTAGCAAGGGGTGCAGCACTTGTTAAGGGATGGTTACGAAAATTATAAAATAACTACAATATTTGCTTTATGCTACATTATACGTGTACGCAATTTGGAGCCAATAAGTTAAAAAACAACCCCTATATTAAGAATTATGTGCTGGCGTGTTTAAGGGATGATTACGAAAATTTTAAACCAACTATAATATTTGATCCTCAGTGCATTGTAGGTGTACGCAGTTTGAAGCCGGTACGTTAAAAAACAACCCCAATATTAAATAAAACGCGTTAAGGGTTGTTACGACAATCTGGGGGTTGCTACTCAAAATCTGACCCCATATTATTACTCACCGTAAAATTCTGAGCCTAAATATTAATTATGGTTCCATTCTGGTGATTAATAATCTCGCAATCAGAGTTTTAATTATAAAAATTTTGATTTTCTAATTTCCAATGTAAAAATTATCTGCATAATTATTGATTTTTCATTGTTGCAATTCTATGCAGGTGTCGACTTGTCTGTGAGCGCGCGCAGCTTCACCTTACCCCGCAAACTCCTCAAGACCCTAAGAGTCCGAGGGACCACCAGCAGGATAACACGTACTCGGCGGTGCTCCCGGAATTATGGCTCCTCTTCCAGGAAGCTCTTCCCGGATCTGGACGGGACTCCGGGATCGCGTCCCTGGGCCGGACGGCCGCGTTTTGGGTGAGTATCGCTGCAATCGTGGCCGTATTTTGCGGGAAAATTGCAATTCTTCGGTTCTATAGAATGGCGAAATAACTTCGCGGCCAATTTGGAGTTTTTGGGTATTAATTAGTAATAAATATGTAGGTCCCGGCGTTGAGCTATCGAGAGTGAATCCAGATCAGGATTTTTCGAGATTTCTGGTGAATCCAATTCACGGGACGTCGGAGAAGCCAAGGGAGAATACTTTCGGATTTTCGTGAGATTGGCCGAGTTTACGACGACGATTTTGGAGCTCCAGGTTAGTGGTGAATATGCAAAGTCATTGAATCAAGGCGCGTGCCTCATTTTATAAAGTCATAGCATAGCACAGCATATTTCGATCATAGCTGCTCACATGCCTTCATACAAAGACATATATTTTTTACATCGACTTCTTCCATTCAAATTAATGTATTTTTCTGTCGACTTGATGCACAAAATCGTTTATTAATGTAAACGTCATGAACTCATTAATGATGGATTTTACATTAATGAATGATTTTGGCATATGCACTGAACGATCAAAAACAAGTTGTGTGTATATGTGTATGTACGCGTGTTTTTATGTTTGCGTGTGTGTGTGCGTTTGTGTGTGTGTTTGCATGTGTGCATGTTTCTATGCATGTTTTTATGTTTGTGTGAGTGTGTATTGGTTGCATGTGTGTATGTTAGTATGCATGTATGTATGTTTGTGTGAGTGTGTGTGCTTGTATGCATGTTTGTATATTTGTATTTTTGTATGTTTCTAGATTTGTATGTTTGTATAGTTGTATGATTGTATGTTTTGTATGTTTGTATGTTTATGTGTATGTTAGTTTGTATGTATATCTGTTTGTATGTTTGTATGATTTTATGTTTGTATGGGTGTTTGTATGGTTGTATGATTATTTGTATATTTGTTTGTATGTTTATTTGTATGTTTGTATGTATGTTTGTATGTACATGTTTGTATGGTTCTATGTTTTTATGAATGTACATGTCTGTATGTTTACATACAGTATGTCCCCCCGAATTTAGTTTGCAAGACAGATTTTTTTTTAATTTTTACTTTCAAGTAATAATGTTGTAGGAATTAAAATTCGTGCTTGGTCTGAAACAACCATTTCAGTTATTAAAACTTTGTTTTATTTACATGCATGTTTGTATGTTTGAGTGAGTGTGTATTGTTTGCATGTGTGTATGTTTGTATGCATGTTTGTATATTTGTATTTTTGTATGTTTCTAGATTTTTAGCTTGTATTTTTGTATATTTGTATGTTTGTATGATTGTATGTTTATTTGTATATTTTTTTGTATGTATGCTGCGCCACTCATATTTCCGCCCACTTTTGTACTTCTTGTATGTATACAGTACTTATTTGTTGCAAGTACTATGTATACAGTTCTTGTTTGTTGCGGGTACATATGTATACAGTCCTTGTTTGGTTCAAGTACACATGTATACATTACATGTTTATTGCAAGTACTATGTATGCAGTGCTTGTGTGTTGCAAGTACTATATATGCAGTGCTTGTATGTTGTAAGTACTAACAATCGCATTTTATCTTAGCGCTACGCCACTCATATTACCGCCCACTCTTGTACTTCTTGTATGTATATAGTACTTGTTTGTTGCAAGTATTACGTATACAGTACTTGTTTTTTGCAAGTACATATGTATACAGTCCTTGTTTGGTTCAAGTACACATATATACATTACATGTTACATGCAAGTACTTTGTATACAGTACTTGTTTGTTGCAAGTACCCTGTATGCATAGCTTGCAAGTTGTAAGTACAATCGCATTTTATCTTAGCGCTGCGCCACTCATATTTCCGCCCACTTTTGTACTTCCTGTATGTATGCAGTACTTGTTTGTTGCAAGTATTACGTATACAGTACTTGTTTTTGCAAGTACATATGTATACAGTCCTTGTTTGGTTCAAGTACACATGTATACATTACATGTTTGTTGCAAGTACTATGTATACAGTACTTGTGTGTTGCAAGTACTATATATGCAGTGCTTGCATGTTGTAAGTACAAACAATAGCATTTTATCTTAGCGCTACGCCACTCATATTTCCACCCACTTCTGTACTTCTTGTATGTATACAGTACTTGTTTGTTGCAAGTACTATGTATACAGTTCTTGTTTGTTGCAAGTACATATGTATACAGTCCTTGTTTGGTTCAAGTACACATGTATACATTACATGTTTGTTGCAAGTACTATGTATGCAGTGCTTGTGTGTTGCAAGTACTATATATGCAGTGCTTGTATGTTGTAAGTACAAACAATCGCATTTTATCTTAGCGCTACGCCACTCATATTTCCGCCCACTCTTGTACTTCTTGTATGTATAGAGTACTTATTTGTTGCAAGTATTACGTATACAGTACTTGTTTTTTGCAAGTACATATGTATACAGTTCTTGTTTGGTTCAAGTACACATGTATACATTACATGTTAGATGCAAGTACTTTGTATACAGTACTTGTTTGTTGCAAGTACCCTGTATCAAAGCTTGTAAGTTGTAAGTACAATCGCATGTTAACTTAGCGCTGCGCCACTCATACTTCCGCCCACTTTTGTACTTCTTGTATGTATACAGTACTTGTTTGTTGCAAGTATTACGTATACAGTACTTGTTTTTGCAAGTACATATGTATACATTACATGTTTGTTGCAAGTTCTATGTATGCAGTGCTTGTGTGTTGCAAGTACTATATATGCAGTGCTTGCATGTTGTAAGTACAAACAATCGCATTTTATCTTAGCGCTACGCCACAAGTAACGAAAAAAGACAGGATTCAAAATAAAGACATCAGAGAGGAATTGGAAATAGAATCAATAGAAAAGTTTATAGAAAAGAAGCAGCTCAACTGGTGGGGACATATAATTAAGATGAAAAATAGGAATCAAACAAAACAAATCTGGGAAGCAAAAACAGGAAAGAAACGAGAAAGAGGTAGACCAATACAAGAATGGGACAACAAAACAAAAGAAATAATAAACAGCAGAGGGAAAACAATGAAACAAGCAAGAGAAGTGGCAAATAACAGAAGAGAGTGGAAAGAATTTGCAAATACATAACAAAACAATTTAATGTAACTGTAATGTAAGATATGTAACATGTATAGCCCACACCGAAAGATTAAGAGCCTATTTATAATAATAATAATAAAATACATCTGAAAATTGACTACAAATTCTGAACATTTGAAATAATTTCATGAAATGCGATACAATACCATAAAATGCCAAAAATATAGTAGGTAATGCTAACCTTTTTGTGAAATGCCAGAAAATTGTACCAAATATTTTGAAAGCAATTGAATTTCGAAAATTTGATGAAATCTCTCATTTTTCACCGAAATTCTGATTAATCTTTTAATCATTTCAAGAAATTTCAATATTTTCTGACAATTCAATGTTAATGTCAGAAGACTCAATCGACAGTATGAATAAACTAGAAACATTTTCATTATTCTTCAATTTTTTGGAAAATTTTAAAGTTACAATACATATGCCAGAAAATTCAATCGACAGTATATAGAAGGGAAATACTTTCGTGAGATGCCAAAAATTGTTGAAAATTTGTTGAAAATGGCTGAATAAGCCGAAACATGTGTCAGGAACTGATCAAGTATACTCATGAAGCAAAACAAGAGTAATTATACATAATATACATTTATAATAAATCACAATTTATTTGACTTTTTTAAAATCAGAGATTTTAGATTTTTTTAAATCATGATTTATTCTAATCCTGATTATTACTAATTACTATTACTTACTAATTCCTTGTTAGAGATAAGAAAGTAGAGAAATAGAACCACTAAGTATCATGACCATGTTTTACAATTAAAAATAAATAACTATCTGAACTTTAAAATTAAATCTCGCAGACTTCAATTGAAATATTGCATTTCTTACTGACTTAAAGTAATATGCATTACTTTTACGTTAACATCTTATAGTTAATTTAGTTTTAAATAGAAACATTCTTCACCATAACCATTCAAATTACCAAATGTAAATGCACACTGAATTTGTCAACAAATATAATGGTCACCCTAACCATGACCTTCTAGAGAAGTAATGATTACTTTATTATTATTTGCACAGTGGCGGCACGTGCGATGTTAGCTAGCCACCTTTTACAACTATTGTTTGCATAAAAATCCTTATTTCTGAAAGCGGGCATAAAATGTTAATTTCACAAGGTTTTTCAAATATTATATAACGTGAGTTATTGATCAACGCGTAATTAGAAGTGTCATAAATTTTAACCATTATTAGCAAAGCAAATGCTAATCTTTTACGGCTTTGTGCATGAGGCAAGAATGAAAATCAACCGCACTAAAATAAGTATTACTAATGTAAATACTTCACTCTCAAACCTTCACTTTGAGGAAATCCTAAATGCATTAAATAAATACATTAAATAAAAGAATATTACTTTAGTATTTACAAATTAATTTTAATAAAAATATAATACAGTTATTGACAGAAGCTTCATTTAAGAATAAGTCATTTTTGAACTAATTATTCTTAAACGAATTTAGTAACTAAAACATAAATTATAAATATAGAAGGTGTCCCACAACTTCGTGGCATAAATTTGGGAGCATGAAGATAGTTATTTATAAAAACCGAAACTAGTCAGGCAAAATATATAATAAAATAAAATAAAAACAAATATTTACCAGTAAGTACTCAATCTTAAATTAAATTTAAGCTAAACCTTAAATTAATATTTATATTATCGTTTCTAGTAGTATGAACATTTATTCCATATACATGTACATATCTACAGCATACTTAATACATATAATAATATTATATTGATGATAGATAGATATATGATATATTATGTGATACATGATATATGGAATGGGGTATCGTTTCTATTTGGAGTATTTTGGGGTATATGTTATATACGTTTGTTTGTTTCATTTTAAGCGATTTTCCACTAATTTGAATTTATTTTAAGTATCTTTATCTAGCAAATTCTGACAATCTCGATCACATTTAGTTCAATTTTAGCGCAATTTTAAAACATTAATTAAATTTAGTATTCTTTCTATATTATTCAGGGATTAACTAGCCATATCTGATAAGTTCCAAAAACATTTTTTTTTGTTTAATTTTTCTTTTCTTTATTTCTTTGCTATTTTCAATTAATTAAAATTCTTTTTAAGTATCTTTACAAAATTGCGAGCAAATTTTGTTCAATTTGTATACAATTTTAAAACCCATTCATGATATTCTTCATAGACAAGCTAGCCACATTGTTTTTGGAAATAATCAGATATGGCTAGCTAATCTATGAAAAATATCTGAAACTTGAGGAAATGTACCAATTTTCACGAATGAGTTTTAAAATTGCATACAAATTTAAGAAAATGTACTTGAAATTCTTAAAAATTTATAGAGTTGTAATAAGTATATAAAATTTAATATTTTTTTTAATAAATTTTGTAATTTCTATACTAAATATATATATATATATAATATATATATATATATATATATATATATATATATAAAATTTCAGCATAGACTAGCTAGCTACATTGTTTTTGGAAATAATCTGCTATGGCTATGAAGAATATCTATGAAGAATATCTTAAACTTGTTGAAAATCTATATTTTTTTACGGATGGGTTTTATAATTGCATACATATTGAAAAAAAATTGCTTGAAATTCTACAAAATGTATAGAGTTGTAATGGGTATACAAAATTTAATCATTTTGTTTTATAAATTTGATAATTTCGATAAAGTTACGAGCAGATTTTTTTAAATTTGTATACTATTTAATAACCCATTCAAAAGAGTTTTAGATATTCTTCATAGACTGGCTAGCCACATTGTTTTTGGAAATAATCAGGTATGGCTATGAAGAATATCTATGAAGAATATCTTAAACTTGTTGAAAATCTACAAATTTTTACGGATGGGTTTTAAAATTGCATACAAATTGAAGAAAATGTGCTTGAAATTCTACAAAATTAATAGAGTTGTAATGGGTATATAAAATTTAATCTTTTTTTATATAAATTTGAAAATTTCGATAAAATTTCGACCAGAGTTTGTTCAATTTGTAAACAATTTAATAACCCATTCAAAAAAGTTTTAGATATTCCTCATAGACTAGCTAGCCATATTGTTTTTGGAAATAATCACATATGGCTAGCTAATTTATGAAGAATATCTAAGACTTGTTGAAAATAGAAAATATACAAATGTTTGTAGATGGATTTTAAAATTGCGTACAAATTAAAGAAAATGTGGTTGAAATTCCACAAAATGTATAGAGTTTAAATGGGTATATAAAATTTAATCTTTTTTTTTATAAATTTGATAATTTCGATAAAGTTATGAGCAGATTTTGTTAAATTTCTATACTATTTAATAACCCATTCAAAAGAGTTTTAGATATTCTTTATAGACTAGCTAGCCATATTGTTTTTGGATATAATCAGGTATGGCTATAAAGAATATCTACGAAGAATATCTGGAACTTGTTGAAAATCTACATATTTTTACGAATGGGTTTTAAAATTGCATACAAATTGAAGAAAATGTGCTTGAAATTCTACAAAATGTATAGAGTTATAATGGGTATATAAAATTTAATCTTTTTTTTATAAATTTGAAAATTTCGATAAAATTTCCAGCAAATTTTCTTCAATTTGTAAACTATTCAATAACCCATTCAAAAGAGTTTTAGATATTCTTCATAGACTAGCTAGCAACATTGTTTTTGGAAAAAAGCAGGTATTGATATGAAGAATATCTTAAACTTGTTGAAAATCTACAAATTTTTTACGGATGGGTTTTAAAATTGCATACAAATTGAAGAAAATGTGCTTGAAATTCTACAAAATGTAAAGAGTTGTAATGGGTATATAAAATTTAATCTTTTTTTTTAAATAAATTTCAAAATTTCGATAAAATTTCGAGCAGGTTTTGTTCAATTTGTATACTATTTAATAACCCATTCAAGAGAGTTTTAGATATTCTTCATAGATTAGCTAGCCATATTGTTTTTGGAAATAATCAGGTATGGCTGTGAAGAATATCTTAAACTTGTTAAAAATCTACAATTTTTTGCAATTATTTATTTATTTATTTTTTATTATTTTTTTTATAAATTTGAAAATTTCAATAAAATTTCGAGCAAATTTTGTTCAATTTGTATACTATTTAATAACCCATTCAAAAGAGTTTTAGATATTGTTCACATTTGCTTCACATCACATTATTTTTTGGAAATAATCTGGTATGGCTAGCTAATCTATAAAGAAAATCTGAAACTTGTTGAAAATCTACAAATTTTCACGAATGGGTTTCAAAATTGCCTACAAATTGAAGAAAATGTGGTTGAAATTCAACAAAATTTATAGATTTATAGAGTTTCAGAGGAATATTAGATATTTTAATAAGAAAATTGATTTACTAAGTAAGGTCCTATATTTTGGAAAGAGAAGCAATTAGAAGAAAAAAAACATTTTCATTTAATTTTGCCTTTCTTAGCATACTCCTAAATTTATTATTACTAATACTAATATGCATTCCCATATGCATATTCCAAAATAATGACTGAGAGTGCATAAACCTTTTAGATAGATATAAGGTTTAAAGTTTTGATCTATACACCATTCATTATAATGTTTACAGTTTCAGAACATTCTAATACTTTTAATATGTTTATTAACGTTTTAAATGTCTTACAGGTTTTGATATTTAAAAATAAATCAATGCACATAAAACTTTTCAAAAACCTTATGTAATGGGTATATAAAATTTAATCATTTTTTTTTTATAAATTTGATAATTTCGATAAAATTTCGAGCAGATTTGGTTCAATTTGTATACAATTTAATAACCCATTCAAGCGAGTTTTAGATATTCGTCATAGACTAGCTAGCCATATTGTTTTTTTTTATATAATCAGATATGGCCAGCTAATTTATGACGAATATCTAAGACTTGTTGAAAATCTACAAATTTTCGAGGATGGATTTTAAAATTGCGTACAAATTAAAGAAAATGTTGTTGAAATTCTACAAAATTTATAGATTTATGGTTACAGAGGAATAGTAGAAATGTTAATAAGAAAATTGATTTACTAAGTAAGGTCCTATATTTTGGAAACAAAAACAATTAGAAAAAAAAAACATATTCATTTAATTTTGCCTTTCCTAGCATGCTCCTAAATTTATGCCACAAAGTTGTGGGACACCTTGTATATAAATAATAATAGTTATTATTATTATTAGTTATTATTATAATACAATAATATATCTATAAATATAAACATATCATTATTATTATGTAATGACGTAATAACAATAATAAGATTGATGATGTTTTCAAGATAAATGATTTACACAGGTCAAAGATATATAGGTAAAATTATTCATACAATAATAACGAATTTTAAATAAATATTGCAACTTTTATTTTGTTGGTGTCACACTTTATTGGATTATTGTGATTATTGTATCGACCAAACAGTAAGTCAGTATACCAACTTATCTAATCTAATAAAGTGTGATACCAACAAAGTAAAAATTGCATTGTTTACTTACAATTCGTTTATTATTGCATACCTATATATGAATAATATACCTGCACATCTTTGACCTATGTAAAACCATGTTGAAGACATCATTACTCTTATTATTGTTATCATTATGGTTATATTTATAGATATATTATTATTTTAGTAATAATATATAGTAATATAATATATAATATCACGAAGTAAAAGCCTCCAGTGTAAATTAAAATAAAAAAAATTGTAAATAACCTTAAAAGAAATGTAGCTAATAAATGATATAATAATAATTATGCCTTCAACATAAATATTTTAATATGTTAATGATGTGGCTGTTATTTAAAAAAAAATCAGAATCACTTTTAAAATTTCCTTTAATATTTTTGAAGAAGAGATTTTGATTAAATCAATTTTTATAATTGATGTCTCTTGATTGATGGGCTGTTATTTGTTAAAAAATCATAATTACTTTTAAAATTTCCTTTAAGATTTTTAAAGGAGATATTTTGATTAAATCAATGTTTATAATTTATCATATTTATATTAATTGTATAAAAAATTGTTTAAATTATATAATTTTTAATATCTCTGCAAGCATTACTAGTTCTCACGAATACAATATAAGCCTCACGAGCTTATAAGCAAAAATATTCTGTAGATATTTGATTTACGAAGTTTATAAAATAAACAGATAAATGCAGACATTTCACAAAATTTTCATTAGTGTAACATCCTTCTTGGTGGCTCGTAAAAATGCTACCACTGGTAAAACTGGTTCTTCCACAATTTTAAATACTTTGGATAACAATGGAATTTAGAGAATCAAACGGATCCACAACTGTTACTCCTCTCACAACAATAAACACTTACCTTGCATTTTCGCAGCTCGTGGCAGTAATTGCACTAATTATGAGGTATCCACTCTTCTTCTTCCCTCTTGATCTGCGATGTTTCACGCGGTCGAGCAGTGAGTACACGAAACAGACCTCGGTTTCGATCATTTATACGCATCGGCGAATTTATCTCGTTTTGCCTCTTCTCTCCTCCTTCCTCCACGGAATCGCCACAACATAATTGGCAATCTGTATATTACTTTACCCTGGATCCCAATCTGGCGTAGTAGAAAAATCGTGAGCTGAATGAATAGTGTTGGGTATTTTCCACGCGATTGCAAGAAGATGATGTTCGGCGTTCGAATAAAATTATAACCCGTCATGGAGTGGGCGTGAGTCGAGATTCTATGTGCGTCAGAGTAGTTTTCGCATCGGTATTTATCGATGATAGGATTTGGAGAATTACTAGTTTTTATTATACCGAAATAAAATTAAGAAAATAATAAATCCTAAATGGGTGTTTACAGTCTTCTTTTTATATCATCTTAGAAATATTTTCTTTATACTTGTGGTACTTGTGGTTGTGGTACCTTCTTTAATTGTAAAAAAATCCTGGATAGGTATCCAAAAAACAGAATTATGAAGAAGAAAGGAAAATTTCAAATATCAGTTTTTCCTCAGAAACATTCTCAGTGATTTTCATTAAACTGTATTAGTTTATAATAATATTGATATATTTGACAGATTTTCCAATATAATAATCAATATACAATGTCTTATTACTAGGGTAGGGATAGTTATTCTCTTAAAATATGAAAAAAAAAGCATTTACTTGCATTTATGCTCTAAAGAAGCTGGAATTTTGGCATATTTTCTTGAAATAGGTAATAACTCTCTCTCTCTGTCTCTCTATCTTGCTAGCAAATCTATGGAAATCTCCAGAATAATTATTATAATTTTGACAACCATGGAATTTGTATACTTCAATTGATTTTTCGAGAAGTTTTCTTCATTTTCCGACATATTTTCGAGATATTTGCAAATGTTTATAATTCTGTAACTGTCAACTTTAGCAGTTTATAAAAACTCAACTGAAACAAATATGCACCAAACAATGAATTTTACCATATTTTCTTGAAATAAGTAATACCTCTCTCTCTCTCTCACTCTCTCTCTCTCTCTCTCTCTCTCTCTTCTCTCTCTCTTCTCTCTCTCTCTCTCTCTTCTCTCTCTCTTCTCTCTCTCTCTGCCTTTCTTTTTCGAAATTTAAAGTTATTTTGGAAATAATATTATACTTATTCCAATGATATTTGTGTATATGTTTTTTTTAACGGCAGTATTTTTTTTATTTCTTAGCGAAGGAGAGTTCAACAGCTCTCCAGAATATTTATGAAAATTTTGGAAACCATGGAATTTGTACACTGCACTTAAATTTTCGAGAAATTTTACACACAGTTTTCCGGTATATTTAGGAAACTTTCTAAAATCATGAAAGTCTGAAGATTTTTTCAAAATTTTAGTAAAATTCTGTTTTTCCATATATTCTGAAATATGTGCGGTATTGTTATTATTATTGAACTAATATCCTCAAAAATGTATAGAGATTATAAAGATGATAAAATTCAAAACAACTTCTTGGTAAATAATTTCTCTAACCAAGAAGTTTTCTAGAGTTTTCAGAATATTTTGTTAATAATTGAGCATATACGTTCTTTGTTCTGTTTTTCCATATAATCTGAAATATTTACGGATTTTTTATTATTATTGAACTAAATACTCAAAAATGTACAGAGATTATAAAGATAATAAAATCTTCTACAATAAATATGCACGAAAGAATGAATTTTAGCATGTTTTCTTGACATAGGTAATTATACTCTCTCTCTCTTTCTCTCTCTCTATCTCTCTCCCTCTCTCTCTCTCTCTCTCTCTCTCTCTCTGTCTCTCTCTCTATTTCAAAATTTAAACTTATTTTGGAAAAAATATTATACTCATTCTAATGATATTTGTATATCATGTTTTTTATAGCCTCATGATTTTTGTGGAAATGGATTTTTTTATATCTTTAGTATTTTTTTTTTATTTCTTAGCAAATGAAGAGTACCACAGCTCTCCAGAATATTTATTATGAAAATTTTGGAAACCATGGAGTTTGTTCACTGCACTTAAATTTTCGAGAAGTTTTACACACAGTTTTCCGGTATATTTATGAAACTTTCAAAAATCGTGAAAGAAAGAGTTTTTCAAAATTTTAGTAACGAAATTCTGTTTTTCCATTTATTCTGAAATATGTACGTTATTTTTATTATTAGCGAAATATCCTCAAACATTTATAGAGATTATTAAGATGATAAAATTCTAAACAAGTTCTTCATAAATAATTTCTCTTACCAATGTTAGGTATCAAATTGTATCATTGGCAAATAATTGATTATTAATATTAGAGGCGGCATCTGTGGCTTTGTTTGTTTATATAAGCCGGGGCGCGACGCGCTCAGCTTAAGAACGAGAACAAGGACATTAAGTTACGTGCTTTTATGGAGTGTGGATGCAAGTTCGGTGCCGATTGTGGGGAAAGTATGTGTGATCTGGTGTTTTGGTGTGTGTTGCGATGTGGACGGTTATGGATTAGGTGTTGGAATGGATTAAAGGTCAGTACATAAACTACAATATGTATATTAGATAGAGGTGCGTCCTGGAGGTGCGTTCTGGTAATTGCAACAAAAGAGGTTAGTCCTAATTGCAACAAAAGAGGTTAATCCTAATTGCAACAAAAGAGGTTAGTCCTAATTGCAACAAAAGAGGTTAATCCTAATTGCAACAGAAGAGGTTAGTCCTAATTGCAACAAAAGAGGTTAGTCCTAATTGCAACAAAAGAGGTTAGTCCTAATTGCAACAAAAGAGGTTAATAGTAATTGCAACAAAAGAGGTTAGTCCTAATTGCAACAAAAGAGGTTAGTCCTAATTGCAACAAAAGAGTTTAGTCCTAATTGCAACAAAAGAGGTTAATCCTAATTGCAACAAAAGAGGTTAATCCTAGTAATTGCAACAAAAGAGGTTAGTCCTAATTGCAACAAAAGAGGTTAATCCTAATTGCAACAAAAGAGGTTAGTCCTAATTGCAACAAAAGAGGTTAATCCTAATTGCAACAAAAGAGGTTAATCCTAGTAATTGCATTAAGAGAGGTTTATCCTAGTAATTGCAATAGAGAGGTTTGTCCTAGTAATTGCATTAAGAGAGGTTTGTCCTAGTAATTGCAATAGAGAGATTCGTCCTAGTAATTGCAATAGAGAGATTCGTCCTAGTAATTGCAATAGAGAGATTCGTCCTAGTAATTGCAATAGAGAGATTCGTCCTAGTAATTGCAATAGAGAGATTCGTCCTAGTAATTGCAATAGAGAGATTCGTCCTAGTAATTGCAATAGAGAGATTCGTCCTAGTAATTGCAATAGAGAGATTCGTCCTAGTAATTGCAATAGAGAGATTCGTCCTAGTAATTGCAATAGAGAGATTCGTCCTAGTAATTGCAATAGAGAGATTCGTCCTAGTAATTGCAATAGAGAGATTCGTCCTAGTAATTGCAATAGAGAGATTCGTCCTAGTAATTGCAATAGAGAGATTCGTCCTAGTAATTGCAATAGAGAGATTCGTCCTAGTAATTGCAATAGAGAGATTCGTCCTAGTAATTGCAATAGAGAGATTCGTCCTAGTAATTGCAATAGAGAGATTCGTCCTAGTAATTGCAATAGAGAGATTCGTCCTAGTAATTGCAATAGAGAGATTCGTCCTAGTAATTGCAATAGAGAGATTCGTCCTAGTAATTGCAATAGAGAGATTCGTCCTAGTAATTGCAATAGAGAGATTCGTCCTAGTAATTGCAATAGAGAGATTCGTCCTAGTAATTGCAATAGAGAGATTCGTCCTAGTAATTGCAATAGAGAGATTCGTCCTAGTAATTGCAATAGAGAGATTCGTCCTAGTAATTGCAATAGAGAGATTCGTCCTAGTAATTGCAATAGAGAGATTCGTCCTAGTAATTGCAATAGAGAGATTCGTCCTAGAGGTTCGTCCTAGTAAGAGGTGTATGTCACTGCTTTGCACATGAAGGTGAAATACAATAGTCGTAGAGAATAATGGTTGAAGCCGTGAGTGCTAGCGATCCAGTTGGCGAGAGAACTGGCGGGGGAAGGGGAGTTGCTCCCCCGGTAAGTCCTTCCAATTATAGTTAATATACAATACTAAAAGAATACTCTTTATATGTGGGGAAATCATTTGGAGCCAATGCCATCTTCGGATCGAGTTCAATATAAAGCCTGCGCATCCTGACCAATGAAAATACAGTATATTATGTAAGTGATTATTATTATTAATAGGTAAAATGGCGAAAATTTATGTATTAAATATGACGTCAAGTTAAGGCTACGATTGGAAAAAAGAAGTAGCCTAACACCAAGAAGTTTTCTTGAGTTTTAAAATATTTTGTTAATAGTTGAGCATATAAGTCCTTTGTTCTGTTTTTCCATATATTCTGAAATATTTACGGAATTTTTATTACTATTGAACTTATATCCTCAAAACTGTATAGAGTTTGTAAAGATAATAAAATCTTCTACAATAAATATACACGAAAGAATTAATTTTAGCATATTTTCTTGAAACAGGTAACAATACTCTCTCTCTCTCTCTCTCTGTCTCTCTCTCTATTTCAAAATTTAAACTTATTTTGGAAAAAATATTATACTCATTCTAATGATATTTGTATATCATGTTTTTCATAGCCTCAGTATTTTTTTTTATTTCTTAGCAAATGGAGAGTATCACAGCTCTCCAGTATATTTATGAAAATTTTGGAAACCATGGAATTTGTACACTGCACTTAAATTTTCGAGAAGTTTTACACACAGTTTTCCGGTATATTTATGACACTTTAAAAAATCATGAAAGTCTAAAGAAAGAGTTTTGCAAAATTTTAGTAACGAAATTCTGTTTTTCCATATATTCTGAAATATTTTTATTATTATTGAACGAATATCCTCAAAAATGTATAGAGATTATACAGATGATAAAATTCTAAACAACTTCTTGGTAAATAATTTCTCTTACCAAGAAGTTTTCTATAGTTTTCAGAATATTTTGTTAATAGTTGAGCATACTCAACTCTCCAACTAATTATGCAAGGAAAGATACAGGGAAATAGATCCGTAGGGCGCCGCAGAACATCGTGGTTGAAAAACCTCCGGGAATGGTACGGGAAAACTTCGGTAGAACTGTTTAGAGCTGCAGTTTCAAAAATTAGGATCGCTATGATGATTGCTAACCTCCGTTAGGAGATGGCACCATAAGAAGATATAAGTTCTTTGTTCTGTTTTTTCCATATATTCTGAAATATTCACGGATTTTTTATTATTATTGAACTAATATCCTCAAAATTGTATAGAGATTATAAAGATAAAAAAATATTATACTCATTCTAATGATATTTGCATATCATGTTTTTTATAGCCTCAGTTATGTTTTGATTTCATAGCAAATGACGAGTACCACAGCTCTCCAGAATATTTATGAAAATTTTGGAAACCATGGAATGTGGACACTGCACTTAAATTTTCGAAAAGTTTTACACACAGTTTTCCGGTATATTTATGAAACTTTAAAAAATCATGAAGTCTGTAGAAAGATTTTTCAAAATTTTAGAAACGAAATTCTGTTTTTCCATATAATCTGATGTACGGTATTTTTATTATTATTGAACGAATGTCCTCAAAAATGTATAGAGATTATAAAGATGATGAAATTCTAAACAACTTCTTGGTAAATAATTTCTATTACGAAGAAGTTTTCTAGAGTTTTCAGAATATTTTGTTAATAGTGGACATACAAGTTATTTGTTCTGTATTTCCATATATTCTGAAATATTTACGAAATTTTGATTATTATTGAACTTATATCCTCAAAAATGCATAGAGATTATAAAGATGACGAAATTCTAAACAACTTCTTGGTAAATAATTTCTCTTACCAAGAAGTTTTCTATAGTTTTCAGAATATTTTGTTAATAGTTGAGCATATAAGTTATTTGTTCTGTTTTTCCATATATTCTGAAATGTTTACGGAATTTTTATTACTATTGAACGAATATCCTCAAAAATGTATAGAGATTATGATGACAGATGTTATAGAGATGATATAGAGATAGGATAGAGATGTACAAGTTATTTGTTTCATTTCATCAACAAAATGTTATTGTATTTTTTTTACAATATACAGCATATTAAAAGTCGGAAATTATTTTTAGGAATTTTCTGAAATATTTGAGAGTTTTCCGAATATTTATGAAAACTTCAAAAACTATGAACTATGTTTCTACACTTCATTGTTTTTAGAATAATTTACTGTTTTGTTAAATTAAAAATATGTTTGGATTTTTTTTTTTAGTTTCTGTTGCATTGTCGACATTTTAAAGGTAAAAATAAACTTAAATTGAGAAAAGGAATGTTCAATACAACATCTGTATGTCAAATATTATCAAAATTGTCATTATTTTTAGATCAATAGAACGAAATAATATTTTTTTAAATATTGTAGTAATGGAAATGAGATATTAAAAAATGTTTCTCATTATTCTGTATATGGTGAGAATTGAATTTACGAAAGTTAATTAATTGTCTCATCGCTTCATATTGCCGGAATTCTACTTACGTTTTATATTTCATTTCACTCTATTACATTTAAAAGCCATGCGTTATTGTCAGCTCTCATCGCTTATGATTCAGCTTTATTACCATAAATTACAATTATAATGTGCTTAATCTAATCATGCAATTAGCTCATCAACTATCTGGCTCAGTTTTATTATCAACAATTATAATTATTATGTGCTTAATAGAATCACCAAATTAATTATCATTATTTATCCTGGAATTATTATCAAGTAATACATAGTGATAATTAATTCATTGATTTTATAATAACCCAAATTTATACTGCGTTTATAGCATGTTAATTGCCCATATTTTAAGTCAAAAGAGAGAAGAGAAGACAGTTTTTGGAAAATTAAGCATTCAGGAATTATTATTACATACTTTAAATACATTAACTAAAAACCTTGCACCATTCGTTGTAAAGTCCTAATTCAGAAGTTGTGATAGTTGAGGCTAATTTAACTTATCTAACAATAAATACTATTATCATCAAATGGAAAGGATAAGATAATCAGAAAATGATGGATAAAAGCATGTCAACTGCCCATATTTTAAAGCAAAAGAGAGAAGAGAAGACAGCTTTTGGAAAATTAAGCATTGAGGAATTATAATTACATACTTTAAATACATTGACTAAAAACCTTGCACCATTCGTTGTAAAGTCCTAATTCAGAAGTTGTGATAGTTGAGGCTAATTTAACGTATCTAACAATAAATACTATTATCATCAAATGGAAAGGATAAGATAATCAGAAAATGATAGATAAAAGCATGTTAATTGGCCATATTTTAAGGCAAAACAGAGAAGAGAAGACAGCTTGTGGAAAATTAAGCATTGAAGAATTATTATTACATACTTTAAATACATTGACTAAAAACCTTGCACCATTCGTTGTAAAGTCCTAATTCAGAAGTTGTGATAGTTGAGGCTAATTTAACGTATCTAACAATAAATACTATTATCATCAAATGGAAAGGATAAGATAAGCAGAAAATGATGGATAAAAGCATGTTAATTGCCCATATTTTAAGGCAAAAGAGAGAAGAGAAGACAGCTTTTGGAAAATTAAGCATTGAGGAATTATTATTACATACTTTAAATACATTAACTAAAAACCTTGCACCATTCGTTGTAAAGTCCTAATTCAGAAGTTGTGATAGTTGAGGCTAATTTAACTTATCTAACAATAAATACTATTATCATCAAATGGAAAGGATAAGATAATCAGAAAATGATGGATAAAAGCATGTCAACTGCCCATATTTTAAAGCAAAAGAGAGAAGAGAAGACAGCTTTTGGAAAATTAAGCATTGAGGAATTATAATTACATACTTTAAATAGATTGACTAAAAACCTTGCACCATTCGTTGTAAAGTCCTAATTCAGAAGTTGTGATAGTTGAGGCTAATTTAACTTATCTAACAATAAATACTATTATCATCAAATGGAAAGGATAAGATAATCAGAAAATGATGGATAAGAAGTTACTGCACTTCGCCATGGCCAAATATTGCAGATTAGCTCATGTTAGGTTAGGTTAGGTTATGTTAGGATATAAAGAGATGAAATGCGAAAGCGATACCGGGGTTGTGCATATAACAAAAGCAAAGTGGAATTGGGTCTTTTAGCGGGTTAGAGCCCCGCACTTAGGCTGGTAGAGCTTTCCCTAAACCACAAAAAAAATGTTAGGATAGAAAATAAATTACTGTACTTCATGGCCAAATATTGCAGATTTGTTTAGGTTACATTTCGTTAGGTTAGGTAAGGTTAGGCTAGGTACCTTAGGTTAGGTTAGGTTAGGTATCTTAGGTTAGGTTAGGTTAGGTATCTTAGGTTAGGTACTATTTGAGTTTTAATTTTTTTTATATATTTACGAGACTCGTTATAGTTAAAATTTCCGTTTGTTTGGAGAGGAACTGAAGCTGGTGATCCAGCGTGTGGCTAAATTTCAGATGTATTAGATTATTAGATTGTATTAGATTAGATGTATTAAAGACCCTATATCAGATATGAATTTTATAGCGAGGTAACATTTTTACGTGTGTAACATCGTTCCTTGATGATATAAATTAGCCATAGCAATATAAATGGACCAACCGAAAAAGGCCAAATATCCCACTTTTGAACGCCTTGAGCCCAAATGTATTTTGAATTGTTTCGATTATCTTACATAAAAAGCCATTTCGTTGCAAAAAGTTTGCATGAATGTTCAAGAAACTAAACTGTATACACTTGTAGAGGTAAAAGTCTCAAGTGAGATTAATCTTTGTCATTGCAACAATTAGCCACAGCATCAGAAATAAGCTGCTAAATAATGAAAAAGGGTAATAATACGATAAATAAACAATAGCTATTTGTGCAATAAGAGCGCAAAGTGCTACATTGTTGCTTCGGTGGAAAGTTGCAATTCCCCGAGAGCAATAATGGCACTTTGCCCTCGAATTGCACACAAGATTTTTCCTATAATTTACTGTCTTATAATACAATCGTTAATTAAGGCAGGTAATTAATTCCAAAACATGTCAAAATATCATAATATCAAAAATATCACAATATCTCAAAAATTTCATTAGTAATAATTACTGAAAAATAAATAACAATATTAATTATTGGATAAATTAATATGAAGAGTACATATTTTGCAATACTTGATATCAACTCCTGAACCTGATGGAATATCGGAATTTGTCACAGATTTTTTAGGTTATTATTCGCAAGCGACAAAGTGTTTTCGCGACTTTGCGCTTGTTGTCAATAGCAACGTGCGACAAAGAACTTTTCGCTCGCATTGACAAGCAGAAAGACCTACTTTATGTGTCATTTGTATCAAAAATAATGAAACTCTCTAATGAATCCCTGATTGTTCCACTAGTCGGTGATATTGTAACTTTTATATTATAACTTGGATATTGTACTTTTTGGTGTATAAAAATTTCTTTTAAATTAAAAGGTATGTTTTATGATAATCGTCAATAAATGAACCACTGCCACATTTTGACATTGACATTAATGAGTTGAAGTAATACTCAAGGCTGATTTTTATTTAAATTCTAATAATTGTCACATTTCGTGTGAGCAAGAATTGTGCAAAAATCACCATTGGAAAACAAGTCATAAAATGTATATTTTGTAAATCCCAATGATGATGCATTGAGAAAAATAATCACTGCATAAATATTTACTAGAAATTTTGCTATACTACTAAGAATTACTATCTGACACCACCTAAAACACAAATATCTTATCATTTCCTGTTTCCACTTCCAATATGCTTTCAGTTTCCAGAAACATGAATTACTTGTGCGCATCTCACACAGTTTATCATAAAATATGCGTAGGTACACACATGGAATTTCCAATATAATTACCTTAGATCAACTTGCTTGCATTGATTAATGACTTAATCGTAATCCAATAAGCATTTGTGTGACCGCAAACTGCTAGAAAATCGTGCATACAATTGTTTTTTTTTTCTCTCAATTACCAGTATGTGCGGTGATTTAAATTAACGCAGAAAATTGTCTTTCCCGTTATTTAATTTTCATACCAGTCATAATGATTTGTTGGAAGGTTGAAATTGTGTCTCGCCAATGTGCGTTAATTATGTTGAGTACATTTTTAACTTATTATGCAATTTGCAAGTTGTATTTATAATGCAATCTATTACACACACATATGTGTGTATTGCATCGTAAAATAATCACAATGCGACATTCACTGGGACTTCTTTTGTTTGTATTTATTTGTAGTATAATACTTAAGTCTAAACTCACTTACTTACTTTACTTACTCTACTTACTTTACTAAGTTTACTTGCTTAATTTACTTAATTTACTTTACTTACTTTACTTACACTACTTAATATACTTACTTTACTTACTTTACTTACTTTACTTACTTTACTTACTTTACTTACTTTACTTACTTTACTTACTTTACTTACTTTACTTACTTTACTTACTTTACTTACTTTACTTACTTTACTTACTTTACTTACTTTACTTACATTACTTACTTTACTTACTTTCCTTACTTTACTTTTGCTATACTTGCAATTGTTCATTGGATTTTTTTTTGTTTATAATTGCTTGTAGTCTAATACTTCTAAAACTAGCTCACTTACTTACTTACTTACTTACTTACTTACTTACTTACTTACTTACTTACTTACTTACTTACTTACTTACTTACTTACTTACTTACTTACTTACGTACTTACTTAGTTGGGTACTTACTTACTTAATTAACGTACTTACTTGGTTTCTTATATACTTGAATTATACGCACTCATGGCTGTCTTTCCAAACTTGAAGTTCTGTGCCAAATCTTAAGTGAGTTTTAGACTAAGTAAGTGAGTTTCAGACCAAGTATTAGACTACAAACAATTAGAAATTTTTAAAAAATCCAATAAATGTTGCATTGTGATATTTTACGATACACTAAACAAATATGAATGTTTATTTTATTTACACTGGAGGTTTTACGTGATACATTATGTATAAATAAATAATGTATAATTTATTTAAACATGTTAACATGTATATTATAACTAAACCTTAAGATAATTAATTAATAGCATTGTTTTCACTGTATCGGTTAATTATCCTAAACCAAGAAATAAATTACTTACTCAAGTATTTCATAAAATGTTATGATTTTGCTGAAAATGTGTGTGGGTGGTGTTATGATGGAAATAAGTACACAATCAAATTAAAGTGAACATAATCATTTAATACTTTATACAGATATCCTTGCGTATGTACATATATGACAATCTTAATCTAGACCTCCTCTCACTCGACAACTCATCACACAAAACTCATAAATTACATATACGGTTCGATTTACATTAAACTAATTGGAAGTAGGTTAATGTTGAGGCACTGCGTTTGGGGTTATTAAATAATAAAAAAGACTGGAAGGGCTTAACTTTAAAATACAGGCTAAGATTTTGAATTCCCAGGACAGGCATAAAAAAATAGAACCTACAAATAATGGTAACAAAATATTTGAAATGTGCACAATGCTTGATGCATTTGTTGGCGTGCATTTAGTAATTATAGAAGACAAAGAAAATAGAAGTGAATAATAAAATTAAGTTGTTTTGCGAAATTTTAGGCAGCCCAAGTGACAAAAATACGTTGTTGTACTCTGCTTAATTCAGTTAGAAACATACAAACACAAAGCATTTAGGAGTACATTTTCCCCTGAAGAATACGTTTTCGAAGAATTTATGTTCGAAGAATTTATGTTCGAAGAATTTATGTTCGAAGAATTTGATTTCGAAAAATTCGTTTTCGCAGAAATTGTTTTCGCAAATTTTACTTTACAAACAAATGCTATCGAAAAAGCCTTTGGTTTGGTTTGGTAGATAGCCCAAGAAAGATCTTATTAGATTTTTTTTGCAACTACAAAAATAGGAATGGAACTGATGGAAGAACTGACGAAAATATTTTTTTTTATTATACTTATCTAAAATAACCAATTACCAAATGTCCATACGTTTTGATAATGACGGAAACATTTTCCGTCTGACAGTCACATTTGGTGACTGTGACATTTTCTGGACAGTCCTTATTTCCAGACTCGTAATAAAATATACTATTATGTGCACTGTAATAGTATTTTTTGATAAAATGAACTGAATTAATGAACAAAATTTGATTAATGTTTTCTGCCTCTTTTCTATTCAAAGTTTTTTTGTCACCTGGGGGAATCTTAATATATAGAATAGCTAAAATACAAGTAGTGCTACATGCAATTGATAATTAAGAAGTATAACTACTGCAATGTTTTTCAAGATAAATAGTTATTAACATATTTAAGAAAAATATCATTAATCATTTTCTAACTAGAAATCCAGTCAACCAATTTAAAATAAAATATAATTCTACTGATATGTTCATGATTTTTTAAGAGATGTTAAGATATTCAATATTTTCTAAAATATAGGACTAGATAATATTGGATTAAAAATTCAAGTTTTTCTTCATCTAATTGAATCGTTCATTTAAAAAACCACCTTAGTCATTTTTTGCAAATTTGATTTCTTACTATGTACCTCATCTATGGGGTTATTTGCATCTTGTGTGTAAAAACCACACAAGTTCCATAACAAATTAATTTTCTACTTCGGTCTCAATTGCATTATTCATTGCAGAAACCTACAAAAACACTGCAAAAATCAGGTTTTTGACTCTACAGGAAAATTAACTTTTTTGACTTTTGAAGTTTTTAAAATGAACGATTCAAAAATTAGACATGTAGATGATCAGATAACTAATTTTGTTTGTAGTACCTTCAATAATTTGCAATAAATTTTGTATAAAATGATGATATGGTGCAATTGTATTGTTATGATTTTTTTTCATATTCAAGTTAAAGTTGTATTTCATATTTCTAAGATATGCGATTAGATGATATTTTATCAAATATAAGTTTTAGCAGGATTGTGCCAATTTTTAAGAAATTGTAGTTAAAATTTTTCACAATTGTATATTTTTAAATACCCAAGCTAATAAATTTAGATAATCATTAAAATTTGGATCGATTATGCTAAATATATTTGAAATTTACCGAAATACTCTCAAATTATTACAAATTAGATGAATACAAGATTATTAGAAGAAGCAGAAGATTATCACAAATTTTAAAGGTTCGAATAAATTTCAAATGATTTAGTAGACAAGTTTCTCATTCTGTGAAAATTGATTCATATTCTGCAGCAATAATTTCATAACGTAATTTAAATAATCCATGCGCAATATTCTCATCCAAGTATTAAAATGGTGCGAAGGCATTTAATATGTTAAGCATACTAAATTATGCCGATTTGAAACCATTGATTTAATTAGCAACATTTGTAATTGTGTAAGTCTAATTTTCACTTGGATTAATTTAGTCTCGTTTTATAATATGACTATTAAATATGACTATTTTGACGAATTATTTACTACATTTCTTAGGAGTGTTTTTACATTACTTGTTTTGCAAATTTCGAAAATAAATGGGATAAAAACAGCATCTGATGTTTAGATTTTATTGTTGCAACTTTCATAATTTGCAACAAATTTCGTACAAAAATGATGATACTTGTACTTGTTTTGCAGATTTCGAAAATAAATGGGATACAATCAGCATCAGATCTTTAGATTTTATTGTTGCAACTTTAATAATTTGCAAGAAATTTCGAACAAAAATGATGATATGTAATCTAAGGCACATTTGTATTTCTTTTGTTATGTATCTTTCGACATTTACTTGCTTTGCTGATTTTAAATAAATGCCATAAAACATCACTAGATCATTAGATTGTATTGTAGTAACTTTGATAATTTCCAACAATCTTCGTAAAAAATGATGATATGTAAGGTAATAAAGAGGCACATTTTTTATTACTTTTCTTAAGTGTGTTTTGACATATACATCTTTGGTACATTTTTATATTTTTTCTTATGTGTGTTTTGACATGTACTTGTTATGATGATTTTAAAACATTTCCATAAAACATCATCAGATCATTAGGTTTTATTGTAGTAACTTTGATAATTTTCAACAATTTTAGTTAAAAATGATGATATGTAAGGTAATAAAAGAGGCACATTTGTATTACTTTTCTTAGGTGTGTTTTGACATGTACTTTGGTACATTTCGAAAAAAAGAGTCAAAAATATCATCACATGAATTAATATTTTTGTAATAGGTACTTTCAATAATTTGCAACAAATTTCATATAAAATGATGATTTGTAATGAAAGGCACATTTTTATTACCTTACTTATGTGTGTTTTGATATGTACGTACTTGTATTGCAGATTTCGAAAAAATGTCATACAACATCATCAGATCATTAGTGTTTATTTAGTAACTTTAATTACTTTAATTTGTAACAATTATCATAAAAATGATGATGTGTAATAAAAGGCACATTTTTATTAGTTTTTTTATGTGTTTAGACATATACTTCTTCAGTAGATTTCGGAAAAAAAGAGATAAAACGATCATCGGATCATTAAATATTTTTGTAATACTTTCAATAATTTGCAACAAATTTCGTATAAAATGATGATATGTAATGAAAGGCACATTTTTATTACTTTTATTATGTGTGTTTTGATATATAGGTAATTGTATTGCAGGTTTCTAAAAGAATGCCAAAAAAATACCATCAGATCATTGGTGTTTATTTAGTAACTTTAATTACTTTAATTTGTAACTATTATCCTAAAAGATGATGATGTGTAATGAATAGCACATTTTTATTCGTTTTTTATGTGTTTAGACATATACTTCTTGAGTAGATTTCGGAAAAAAAAGAGATAAAAAGATCATCAGATCATTAAATATTTTTGTAATACTTTCAATAATTTGCAACAAATTTCGTATAAAATAATGATAAGTACTGAAAGACACATTTTTATTACTTTTCTTATGTGTATTTTGATATGTAGGTAATTGTATTGCACATTTCTAATAAATGCCATAAAAATATCATCTGATCATTAGATTTGGTTGTACAAAATGAAGATATGTAATGAAAGGCACATTTTGCTAGTTTTTTTATGTGTCTTTTGACATTTACTTGGTTTGCTGATCTAAAAAAAATGCCATACAAACATGATCAGATCATTAGAATTTATTATAGTAACTTTAATAATTTGCAACCATTTTCGTAAAATATGATCATATGTAAGGTAACAAAAGGCACATTTTTATTACTTTTCTTAGGTGTATCTTGACATGTACTTCTTAACTAGATTTCGGGAAAAAAAGAGATAAAAAGATCATCAGATCATTATTTTTTTTTTTGTAGTAACTTTAATAATTTGCTACAAATTTTGAATAAAATGATGATATGTAATAAAAGGCACATTTTTATTGCATTTCTTAAATGTGTTTTGATATTATGTAAGAACTTGTATTTAAGATTTCGACAAAATGCCAAAAAACATCATCAGATCGTAGAGTTTATTGTACTGACTTTAATAATTTGTAACAATTATCGCAAAAAATGATGTTTTTTTGACAGCATGTTTTTAGTACTTTTCTTAGATGTGTTTTGTACATATTTGTTTTGCAGATTTTGAAACAATGACATAAAAACATCATCAGATCATTGTATTTTATGGTAGTATCTTACTAATGTGCAACAAATTTTATAAAAAATTATGATATATAATGAAAGGCTCATTTACTTACTACATTTTTTGAAACTTTTAAAGAGTGCTAAAAAACGAGTATATGTAATGAAAGGCTCAATTACTAAATGTTTGTAACTTTAAAAAAAGTGATAAATAATGCAATCATCTATTGTTATAGTGAACCCGATGAGAGCTGAGTATGACTCATGCGATTTCGAACAAAGAATGGCAATTTCTATCCTCGCTCACATGCTTAAAATAAATGTAATAGAGTGAAATGAAACATGAAACATATGTCGAATTATGGCAATATGGAGCTATGAGTCATAGTCAACTCTCAACGGGCCGACTATAGGCAAGGCAATAGTTGAAACAGATTGATATTTGTTTCCTATATTGCTAGTTTTTTATATCCAGAATACATTTTGTATTGCGACTGTAATACTATTTATTCACAGTAATGGGAAATATATATAACAAATTTTGCTTTTCTGCACTTTTCTACTGTTGCACATTATTTGAAAAGATGTGGCGCCATTAAAATTTTTGTATTTTGTTGATTTGTCTTACTTAATTGCCATATTAAGTATTAATAACTTTAATAGTGAATTCTAATCTATTATATAAAAACATTTAGAATTGAAAAAATCATAAAATTATCACATTTGGAATTAAAGATTCATTATTATTAATTATTATTATTATTCATTATCTTTAATTCCAAATGTGATAATTTTATGATTTTTTCAATTCTAAATGTTTTTATATAATAGATTAGAATTCTCTATTCAAGTTATTAATATGATATATTAATGAGAATTAATTGATTAATAATCATCTATGTTATAGCAGTAATAATTTATTTAATATCATAGCAATCGATCTATACAGGTCTTTCAATCATGTCATCTATTATAACGTGTAAAATAATCAAATTGGACTTAAGTTTTACCCAATCGAATTTACTTCTAACATATTTATTTTAAATAATGAACCAGTTTAAACTATAAATCACAGCTTATCCGTAAGTTGTATTTATTTTAGTACAAAGCTCGTTAAAGTTAAACCTAATTATCAAATTAGTATTATTGACGACTCATAAAATTTAAAAGTTTGCACCAAAAAACTTAAAAAAATCGTAAAAAAATGTTCAGTAATAGTGAATAAGCTTGAAAACATTTAAAATTATCTTGAACATATTTTTTATTTCTAAGATATTTATTTTAAATAATGAATAAGGTTAACTTTAAATCGCAGATTATCCGTAAGTTGTATTTATTTTAGTACAAATCTAGTTAAAGTTAAACCTATTTAACAAATTAGTATTATTGACGAATCATAAAATTTAAAAGTTTGCCCAAAATAATAAAAATTTCGTAAAAAAAATGTAGGGTAATAGTGAATAAGTTTGAAACATTTGAAACATTTTCGATATGAAAATGGTAACTTTGATTATAAAAATAGTTTGTTCATTGGTTTATTGGTTATTGTTAATTATAAAATATTTAAAGGAAATGCAAATAATATTTACCAAAATGTAAATTTTTCATAAATACCCTTATATCATTCGAAGTTTATAATTACTAGCAACTACAGGCATTTATAAATGTAAATTTTGAAAGTTTATCTCGTAAAGAAATGTAATACTGAATAAGCTGACCATATTTTGTATATAAAAATGGTAACTTTAATTATAAAAATAGTTTGTTTATTGCTTTATTGGTTATTGTTAATTATAAAATATCATTTGAAGTTTATAATTACTAGCAACTACAGATATTTATAAATGTAAATTTTAAAAGTTAAAAACAAATATCTCGTAAAGAAATGTTTAGTAATAGTGAATAAGTTGGCCATATTTTGTATATAAAAATGGTAAAAACTTAAATTATAAAATAAGTTTCTTTGTATTGAAAAATATTATAATATTATAATATAAATTTCCATAAAAAGCATATCATATTACTTTTACATTAATACCTCTTATATTTTTTTGTTATAGTTTCATCAATTTTTGATAATAGTTATGATTATATTTTTATTGTTTTCTTCCTTCTTTATTGGAGTACTTACTGGTAGTGTTTAGATATAAAAATGTTTTGTTGTTTTTATTATTTTTTATTATTACTTCTAAACACTACCAGTAAGTACTTCAATAAAGATGGAAGAAAACAATAAAAATACTTCTTATATCATTTGAAATTTGGCAATTACATGCATTTATAAATGTATTTGTGCACTTTCTCGATTAATTTTCTTGGTGGAATAAATTTCATATCCCAATAGTATTAAATTGTCATTAAAAATAATCATAAACGTCCTAAATTATTCATCAGAATCTTATAGAATCTAATCATATTGAATATTTTTATAATAAATTGGTTGACAGATTTCTTATAAAATTTCGCATTAATACTGAAGCATAATAATTTGTTCTTTTGCAGCTATCGTGCATAAAAGGGTAACCATTTTGTCCTATATAACATTTTTATGCAGAAGCTGCAGTTTCATTAAAAAATATATATTTTTAAAATTTAATTTAACTAATTTAGAATAAAATCAACTAAATGCGTAAAAATTTAACCACGTTATAAATTTAAGGAATAAGCAATTGAACTGGCTTTTAGGTAAGAATGGTTGTGTACCAAGACTAAATTGATGGCGTTGGTGATGGTGATGTTTTCACGCATTTAGTTCTTGCGGTTTTTGGGCGATTGTAAACGTAACAGATGGAACCGTTTACTTGAGGAAATGGAGGTTGTTGTTCAATGGGAATGTAGGGAAGGTGTTCGTCCGTATCCTTACAATCCTCAAGTTGATCTCGCTGCCACTGACGCTCCTCCTGAAGAACTTCTGGAAGCGAGTCGCTAATACCCATATGTTGCCGTTGTCCTTCTCTGCCCATCTGATTTCGGCAAGGAACTGAAGACGTTTGAGATCGTAAGCCACCAAACTGAGAAAACAGAAGGATTGATGAGTATAAATACATATCGTCGATGTACTGCCAAAATTTACGAAGTCAAAACTTTCACAATGAAAAGTTTGATCTTTGCGAGGAACTTACAATTTTAACCCTATAAAATTAGAAAATAAGAAGGTAGATAGTTATACTTTTGTATTACAAAAAGTGTTTAGGTACAAATGTTTTCTTTTTGTTTTTTTGCAAAATGAAAAATAAGATCTAATGAGATCTTATTTTCCCTTTTAAAGGAAAAGTGTTTAGGTACAAATGTTTTCTTTTGTTTTTTTGCAAAATGAAAAATAAGATCTAATGAGATCTGGAGACATTTTATATTATAAGCTATCAAACTAAGAATCGAAAAAGGTAGTTGTTTAAGATATTTATCGCCTAGCGAAAATTAAAACGAACTTTTGATTTCTTATTTTTTGCCAAATGAGCATTTAGACAAATACATGTTATTTAAAATCTAAATTGTGCTTTAATTAACTTTATCTAATTATTTCATAAGGATGCGGAAAGAAAGGGAACTCATGAAGACTATCAAAAAGCACAAATTAGAAGATATGAGACACGTCATGAGAGGCGACAAATATTCACTCTTAAGACTTATAATACAATGGAAGATTAATGGAACTAGAAGTTCAGGAAGAAGAACAATTTCCTGCGCAATTTAAGACAATAATTTGGATGCACATCAATTGAACTATTTGGAGCAGCAGTTAATAAAATGTAGATAGCCGTGATGATTTCCAATCTCTGGTAGGAGAAGGAATGACAACAAGAAGAAAAATTTCATAACTTCGTTGTGAAGTTATTTTTGTCTGTTTGTCAACTTACTTTTGTCTGTTGGTTCTCGGACTCCAAGAAGCAAGGGAAGTTTCAGTCAGAGGGCTGAAGTACAGTGTATCGTCATTTGGATTTACGGCCATTCCTAAACCTTGGGATGACTTCTTGCCCACCAAGGAGACGGGCAGGACATCGCCCTCGACCAGAGGTCCTTTATTGAGCACAGTTGTGGGAACACTGAAGATCCTGAAACGCAAAATCAAGTTTAGAACAATAAACGGAAATAGTCCCGATCAGAACAACATTTGAATAATCTTTGAAACTACAGCGACATAAAATATAAATCCGAAATTTAAAAAATGGTAAACCAATGATATGGTCAAAACAATACTTCTTCTTCAAAATATGCTATTAAAAAGTTGCACGATTGTGAAATGTATGTGTACACCATATGTTAAATTTACGATGACCTTAAGGTCCAGTTATACAATCTTAGATTAACTTTGACCTTGGTTCAGTTACCTAGGTAACAAAACTGTATCCTAGGTTACCTAGGACACAGTTATGTCAACAACTGTATCCTAGGTAACACAACTGTATCCTAGGTTACCTAGGACACAGTTGTGTCAACAACTGCATCCTAGGTATCCATAGAAACCAAACCAGAAACAAAGTTGATTCACAATTGTACAACTGGACCTGAAAGTATGCTCCACATTGTAAGGTGCATAATTTGGCATATTTTACCTGTCTGTGGCGAGTGGTTGGAAGTACAGCAGCTTCAGACTTGGAGAGAAGCCAAGACCAACAATTCCATCCATGAGGGTGAATTTCTCTCCATCGATAGAGTAGTCGGAGAAGTCTGGGTCAGGGAACATTGAGGGATGCATGAAGCGCCAAATGCTATCTTTAGCAGCGTCGTAAACGATTATACCTGCAAACAAAAATTTCCAAAAAAGTCATTTTCTACTAGTTTTGGTTCCAATAATATAACTTCTTTTAAAGTCATTATTTTGTGTGCAGATATAGGTATATCATTCTGCCACCATCGAAACCTCATTTCTAATTCATTACGACGAAACATAAAAACACGTATAATCTTCAAAACCTCGTTTAAAATCCACAACGACAAAACATAAAAATAAGTATAATCTATTTATAATGTATTATCCGTCTTTTATGCACTTATGATAAATTGAAAAGATTTGAATAGAAAAGATATCAGTACTTTTGCCATTCGTTTAATTCCATTTTGAAAAATTCTATAATTTGTAACGTTAAAAACAGTAGTAGGTAAGTGATTTTTCTTTCTAACTTTTTCATAATTTCTCTTTTGCAATTGCTTAAATTTAACCTCAACCATCTTAAAATGTGTTTTATAGTTTTTGTTTAAGGAATATTTTAAGCAACTGATTTCCAGATGTGTAATTACCCTTAGTCATTTAAATGAGCTCAAAAAAGCTCAACTTGCTGAAAATATTACAAATGTTGCTTCTTCTCCTTCAAGTCATTACTTAAATGCAACGTCATAAGTACTTAATGCAACATCAATCGTTTAAATGAGCTCAAAAAAGATCAATTTGCTCAAAATATTAAAAATGTTGCTTTTTTCTCGTTCAAGTCATTACTTAAATGCGACGTCATAAGTACTTAATGCAACATCAATCGTTTAAATGAGCTCAGAAAAGATCAATGTGCTCAAAATATTAAAAATGTTGCTTCTTGAAAGAGAAGTTAAATCATTACTTAATGCAACGTGTATAGTATGTCATATAGTGCATTTAATGATAAGACAATATCTAGACGAATATCTGATCAGTTACTTATACTTACTAACAATACTAAATACTAATAATAATAAGACTTATTCGAACCTGGGGCAGCGGTATCTGACATGTAGACCATAGCATTGTCGCATTTCCCTTGAACCGTTTCGTCGATGATCAAGTTGGTCATCAGTGTTGCTGGTTTTTGCACTTCTTTGGGGAAGACGATGGTGCGCACCACTTGATCGGTTTTCAAGTCGAAAATCACGATCTTGGGCTGGCAAGCTCTGGTAAAGTCGTCTATGGAAGTCTGCACACCAGAATCTAAAACCTGAGACGTGACAACAATAAAGTTGAAACATGCTTCATGACTTGAACCACAAATTCAGCCAAATCAAAATCATCGAATACAGAACTAATAGTTTTGCTTGTGATGACTGAGCAATACTATGACTTAAAATGACTTTAGAGGAGCACAAACTCAGTCAAATCCAAATATTTTTTCTTTCATTTAACTTGGTTTGTACCTTGACTATGCATTACAAAGAACTGATAAACGAACATAAGAAACTGACTTTTAAAACATGCTTCATAAGTTTTATGTACCACAAATTCAGTCAAGTCCAAATCACCTTGCCTGTATACAACTAATAGTTTTTCTTATGATGACTATGCATTTCAATGGCTTAAAATTACTTCAAAGAACCACAAACTTAGTCAAATCTAAATCAGTTTCCATTCACTGAGTTGACGGTTTGTGTTTTGACTATGCATTAGAAAGAACTGACAAAGGACATAAAAACTGACAGTTAAACCATGCTTTATGATATTTTTAGGGACCACAAATGCAGTCAAATACAAATCATCTTACCTATATGCAACTAATAGTTTTCCTTATAATGACTATGCATTTCAATGATTTAAAATTACGTCATATCTAAATCATTTTCCATTCATTGAGCTAATGGTTTGTGTTTTGACTAGGCATTAGAAAGAACTGACAAAGGAACATAAGAAACTGACACTCAAAACACGCTTTATGACTTTTAAGGACCACAAATTTTGTGAAATACAAATCTTGTTTGCGTACAACTAATAATAATTGATAATGATGACTATAAATTTTGATGACTTAAAATGCTTTTAGAGGACCACAATCTCAGTCAAGTTTAAATCATGTTGCATTCACTGAGCTAATAGTTTGTGTTTTGACTATGCATTACAAAGAACTGACAAAGGAACAAAACTGACACTTCTGTAAGGTTTTGACATTATGTTACGCACATTGATTTCTAAATCACATTCTGCTCTCTGAGCTAGTAGTCTAGGTATTCAATATGTATTCAAAGAAACTTGCAAGTTTTTATGGTTTTCAACATATAACACATTGTTCATCTCAGCACTTACACCAATGGGATGCCGCTGCAAATTCTGTCTACTCCATTATGGAGACAGTCTAGACAGATATAATTCCCTTAGTTGCATAAATGGGGATCTTTTCTCAGATTTGATTAAATAGCATAAGACCTCGGGTACGATACGAGCGACGAGCGGCGAGCGGCAGAGCGACAAAACTAACGTTCTGTTCACAATTTCAATGCAGCGTGCTGGGAAAGCTTGACGCTTTGCGCTTGCCGCTCACCGCTGCTCCTGGATATTTATATTTGCTGCCGCTTACCGCTGATATGGTACCCGAGGCCTAATTCATTTAAAATCATCTATAACACTTTTTGGGACATACTTTATTGCAAATATCTTTTACGTAAATAAAGTGCATTAAAATAAACTTATTAAGTAGTTTAAAAAACAGTTAGTTTTGTGAAGTATTCAGGCATTAGTGACTTTAGGCCAATTCCAATTAATCAGGAACTTAGAGATATCTGGAAGTTTTTAGTTAAAGAAAACTGAATCACCATTTCCACTGAATTTCCACTAGTAAATTACCAATTTAACTAAATTCAGAATGTTATGGTTAAGCCTCATATTAAGGTGAAGGTTACTACAATTTTATTGAATTTGTTCTACTTCCTCAATAAACTTGTACATCTTTATGGAAGTGCAAGAAATTCAACAAAATCCTAATAAATCCATGATGTTCCAAAAATAAATTTTGGAAAGATGGATGTAACTGGTTTTGGACAGACTCATCTCAATTTATGCCTCAACTCTTACAGTTTCCTTATATCATAATTTATAATTGTTTTCTATTAATGTTGTTAATATTACCCAAAGTCTGTTGCACGAGTCTTGTCTGACCCTGTAGACTGAGATGAGTCCTTCGCAGGTTTTGTTGTCTAAACCGGCCAGGTGGAAGTTCCAATTGGGGTAGGCTTGAAGTGGTGGGCTTGAGCCTTTGGGGGTGTTCCTAGGTATGAAAGCCAAAGTTGCTGGAACGCCAGCTCGTAGCCTAGGCATGGCCAGGAAGAGGCGGTCTTCAGTAATCTCCAGACCTGTGAAAACTGTGTTTTCAGGCCTAAAAAAATCAATTCATTAGAATATCAAAGTTTAATATTTTTGGAATGCATATGTAGGTACAAAATGGAATGAATTGAAAAAAAGTAGAAAATTAAGGAAGCGAAAAAGTTTAAATGTTTCATGCATACTATTTGGTGAAATTCAGGTTGTTGAAATTTTATGTTTTCCAAAATTTTGCAAAATTATGAAATTTTCATGAAATTTGTACGATTAAATTTGAAAGTAAAGCAGTTAAAATGTTTATTTTACACTTTACTACAATTGAATGATATCTCCTAGGATACGAGATATGTAAACATGTCTATAACAGCCCGGGAGTAATAGGAGGTCGTACTGAATTCATTTTTCCCTTGAGTGTATTTTCATGTAAACATGTCTATAACAACCAGGGCGTAATGAAATCATTAATGCTAATGCATGGAGTGTATTTTCTAGAATAATGAAGAAAACGTGGTAAATAAAGTCGTGTATGCACCACAACGTCGCCGAATGATTACGTCTATCGAGCTATATCTATATCTCGGGCTAAAGCCATCGAGCTGGATGTCATCGTTCTCCGGACGTAATCATCGTAGTAACGCCCTTGGTGCATAAATAGCTATTAATGCATGTTATAAACGCCATTTGAAATTTGAGCAATATCCATCTCTCGGGATGCAACCCTCGAACTGGCTTTCATCGTCCTCCGGGCATAATCCTCGTATTAACGCCCGTGGTGCATAAATAGCTACTAATGTATATTATAAACGTCATTTGAAATAATTGTTGTTATTATTATTATTGTATTTATTACTCACTTGAAATTGTTCACTTGTGGGAAGTCCTCGAAGTTGAAGTCGAGAAAGCTCCATTGGTTCATCACCTCCAAATCTACAGCCCTCGACGTCGTCCCAAGGACAAATAATAGCGCTAATTTGAACCACATCTTCAGCTAAAAAAAATAAAGAGTATAAACAAAATGTAAGTAAGTAAATACACAGAAATTACGAGAGCAATAGCATAATGAAGATTAGTATATTTTTAATCAATAGCCAATAGCCTAATGAAGATTGTTATCTTATTAATCAATAGCCAATAGCAAAATGAAGATTGTTATCTTATTTACCAATAGACCTAATAGCCTAATAGCCTAATGAAGATTAGTATCATTTTAATCAAAAGGCAATAGCCTAATGAAGATTGTTATCTTATTAATCAAGAGCCAATAGCCAAATGAAGATTGTTATGTCTCTCTATCTCTCTCTTTAACTCTTTCTCTCTAACTCTCTCTCTCTCTGTCTCTAAATAAATTAATGCCGCAATTGATTTATTTTTAATGAGTCTATTGTGCTAATCACTAGCGTAATCAAGGAAAATGTATTACAATATATTATAGAGAAAATGTGATGTAAGGAAATATGGAAAATTTTCAGCAAGCTTCAAACTTCATAAATCCATAGAAATGGTAAAAGTATTATGCTTCAATGTGCCTTTACATAAATTATAAGTATTATAAAATATTTACTCACACTAATCTATACCTCAACATTTTTCAGATTTTACTATCTAAACTTGTACATTTTTTAGATTATAGTATCTATCTAAACTTCTACATGTTTCCGATTAGTTATAGTATCTAAACTTTCGAAAAGTTGCTTCTATTTTAATAATGCATATCTAGACTAGTGTAACGATGTGGATGATAATTACAGTAGTGTACTATCAAGTACTTCTGCTTAGTATTTAAACTTCCACATTTCTCTGGTTATAGTATCTAAGCTTTCATATTTTTTAGATTATAGTATCTAAACTTTTAAAAAATTCCTATTATTTTAATAATAGTTTTAATAGTTTAGAGTAAGAATGTGGATGATATTCATGGCAGTGTACTAATCAAGTATTTCTGGTAAGTATATAAAATTCCACAATTTTGAGATTATAGTATCTAAACTTCAAAATTTTTCAGATTATAGTATCTACTCTTCCGAAAAGTTGCTATTATTTTAATAATGCAGATCTAGTTTAGAGTAACGATCTGGATAATAACTCCAGCAGTATACTATCAAGTACTTCGGCACTAGTATCGGAACATCCACATTTTTCAGATTATAGTATCTTATCTTTCACAAACAGTGTCCTAAACAGTGTACTAATCAAGTATTTCTGGTTACTATATAAACTTCCACATTTTTGAGATTATAGTATCTAAACTTCCACATTTTTAAGGTTATAGTATCTAAAGTTCCACTTTTTCAGATTATAGTATCTAAACTTTCGAACATTTCCCATTATTTTAATAAATTATACCTAGTTTAGAGTAAGAATCTAGATTAGAACTACGGCAGTATACTAATCAAGTACGCCTGGTTAGTATCTTAATATCGACATTTTTAAAATTACAGTATCTAAACTTCCACATTTTCAGATTCTGGTATCTGTCTTCCACAAACAGTATCCTAAACAGTGCACTAATCAAGTATTTCTGGTTACTATATAAATTTTGGCATATTTGAGATTATAGTATCTAAACTTCCACATTTTTCAGGTTATAATATCTAAACTTCCACATTTTACAGATTATAGTATCTAAACTTTCGAACATTTCCTATTATTTTAATAAATTATACCTAGTTTAGAGTAAGAATCTAGATGATAATTACGACAGTATACTAACCAACCACTACTGGTTAGTATCTTAATTCAACATTTTTAAAATTATAGTATTTAAAACATCCACATTTTCAGATTATAGTATCTAATCTTCCACAAACAGTGTCCAAAACAGTATACTAATCAAGTATTTCTGGTTACTATATAAACTTCCACATTTTTGAGATTATAGTATCTAAACTTCCACATTTTTGAAGTTATAGTATCTAAACTTCCACATTATTTAGATTATAGTATCTAAACTTTCGAACATTTCCTATTATTTAAATAAATGATACCTAGTTTGGAGTCAGAATCTAGATTATAATTACGACAGTATACTAATCACTACTTCTGGTTGGTGTCTTAAATC
The DNA here is from genome assembly GCA_951805005.1 of Othius punctulatus. Classification (NCBI taxonomy): domain Eukaryota; kingdom Metazoa; phylum Arthropoda; class Insecta; order Coleoptera; family Staphylinidae; genus Othius; species Othius punctulatus. The sequence continues at coordinate 18,201,399 of OX638144.1, forward strand.
CGACATTTTTAAAATTATAGTATCTAAATTTCCACATATTTAGATTATAGTATCTAGTCTTCAAAAAGTTGCTAGTTTTTTTTAATTATGCATACTATCTAGTTTAGAGGAATGATATAGATGACAATTACAGCAGTGTACTATCAAATACTTCTGCTTAATATCTAAACTTCTACATTATTCAGGTTGTATTATCTAAAATTCTACATTTTTCAGATTATAGTATATATCTAAACTTCTACATGTTCCAGATTGTTGCATCCGAAAAGTTGCCATTATTTAAGTCATGCATATCTAGTTTAGAGTAATGATGTGGATGATGATTACAGCAGTGTACTATCAAATACTTCTGCTTGGTATCTAAACTTCCACATGTTTTAAGTTATTGTATTTCAATTTCCTCATTTTCAGATTATAGTATCTAAACTTCCGAATAGTTTCTATTATTTTAATAATTTATATCTATACCTTTTCAAGTTCAAATTGAGACCAATCCATTTCAAATTGAGGCCAATCAAGTTCAAATTGATAAAAATAAATTTCAAATTGAGATTAAACAAAATCAAGTTGACACTAAACAATAGCAAGTTGATAGTAAACAAATTAAAAAAAATTATGACAACTTGATATTGTTTAGTGTCAATTTGAAATTGATTGGTCTCAATTTGAAATTGATTGGTATCAATTTGAACTTGATTGGCCTCAATTTGAAATTGATTGGTCTCAATTTGAAATTGATTGGTCTCAATTTAAACCAGATTGGTCTCAATTTGAAATTGAAAAGGTATAATTTAGAGTAACGATATCGATGATAATAACAGCAATGTAGGTACTATCAAGTACTTCTGCTTAGTATCTAAACTTTTACATTTTACAGATTATAGTATCTAAAGTTTTACATCTTTCAGATTATAGTATCTAAACTTCTACATTTTTCAGATTATAGTATATAATCTTGCTCCGAAAAGTTGCTATTATTTTAATTATGCATATTATCTAGTTTAGAGTAACGTTGTGGATGATAATTACAGCAGTTTACTATCAAGTACATCTACTTAGTATGTAAACTTCCACATTTTTCAGATTGTAGTATCCTAACTTCCGAAAAGTTCCTATTATGTAAATAATTTATATCTAGTTTAGAGTAGCAATGTAGATGATAATTACGGCAGTGTACTAATCAAGTACTTCTGGTTAGTATCTAAGCTTCCACATGCTTCAGATTATAGTATCAAAAATTCCACATTTTTCAGATTATAGTATCTAATCTTTCGAAAAGGTGCTATTATTTTAATTATGCTTATTATCCAGTTTAGAGTAACGATGTAAATGATATTTACTGCAGTGTACCATCAAGTACTTTTAATTTGTATCTAAACTTCCACATTTTTCAAGTTATTGTGTCTAAATTTTCACATTTTTCAGATTACAGTATCTAATCTTCCAGAAAGTTGGTATTATTTTAATAATTTATATCTATTGCGTGGTTTCTTCATGTTAAAGTTTTAATATTTAATTAATCAAACGAATATACATCCTTAACTTTGTGTTGAGGAACAGTTAAGGAAGTACATTTGTCTTGTATATTAAATTTATATCTAGTTTAGAGTAACAATGTGGATGATAATTACTGCAGTGTACTAATCAATTACTTCAGGGTACTAATTAATGACTGCAGGGTACTAAGCAGTTAATGCACGGTACTAATAAGTTACTTTAGCTCCTAATTTAAAATTGTAGTTCGAAGTTGTATGCAACTGTATATACCAGTATTGTGTGTAACATAACTCGAACCTTGCATTTCGAATACAAACTGAATGATGAATTTGCTTTATTTAACTTAAACTTTATTTTCACAGAAGTTATCACTCATTTTTCATTTATTTTTTCTGTGGTTATTATAAAATTGACAAATTAATAAGTAATAATTATAGTAATGTACGAGTTAAACATTTTATATGTAGAGAAATTAGTTGCATATTACTATAACACACACATGTATTACTTTATTACGTCATTATAATTTAGTTATTTTATTTTTACTTATTTTAGTTATAGCTTATTTCTGCTGCTACGGCTAATTACTGTCGCAAAATAAATAACTATGCTTTTGCAAATTTATATTATAAATTAATAATAATAATAAATTTATTCATGACAATATCCAGCAGGATTTATATATGTTAAATTAAAAGTTACATGCTAAAGAGAGTAAATTCCCATATACATACAATAAATACACATTTAAATATCAAACCAAAAAGCGAGAAAGTTGCAGATTTAATTATAATATCAAAATATCATATTACACCAAATTTCATAGAGATTTCAGAACAAAAAACAAATGCAAGGTTTTCTCAGAAAATTGTAGAATGATCTAAAAAATACTAATATTTCCAAGAAAATGTATAAATTTCATTAGGTGTTTCCTAAACATAGGTTTCCTAAACATGGCCAAAAATGCATAGGAGTTTTCCATGGGTTATTCTAAGGTATATAGGTTAATATGGGCATTAACCTATGTTGGTTATTATTATAAATGTTGTATGTTTTATATGGTTTTTTTATTAATCTAATGTAACTTTGTGTGGCGCAACTGTCAAAAGTCCAAAAAATATCTGGTTAGGTATTCCATGTACATTTTGAATCTCGGATGCAATTGACTTTAGAATGGACTGCTATTTGTCGCGACTTACAGCTGTTACGTGTTGTGTTTGCAAGACGTGACCACTGTCTACCTCAATTGAAATGTGAAAATCTGGTATGGGCCCGCATGTTAACAGCAATTGCACAAGAAGTGGCCGGCTGTGTGCCAAAGGTAATAATTCATGAGCAAAGAGCAATCGCGTTTCTCCAGTTACCATTAATAGTAATCCCAACCAGTTTAAATGTTATGCACTGTGAAACCTTCTTTTGGCAGTTTTATAGAAAACCATGCAGAAAGCAAAAATGAAATCATTCATGAAGTGCTTTTATATTCAAAATTTTGTTTTTTACTTTGAATATTGCTTTTTAATGGCAATAACATATTTCAGTAAAAACCTGATGAAAACCTTTCAATAATCATTATTATATCATAACTCATACCTCCTCTAAAACAGATTCATTCAATTTGGCCAATTTTCCCACAATTGCCCAATTTGCCAAATGTTCCCAATTTTGACCAATTTGCCCAATTTTCCCAAATTTGCCCCATTTAATCCCAACCAGTTTAAATGTTATATACTGTGAAACTTTCTTTTGGCATTTTTGTAGAAAACCATGCAGAAAGCAAAAATGAAATAATTATAAAGTGCTTTTATATTAAAAATGTTATTTTACTTTGAATATTGGTTTTTATTGACAATAACATATTTCAGTAGCAAACCTGATGAGAACCTTTCAATAATCATTATTATATCATTTCTTATACCTCCTCTGAAACAGACTCATTCAATTTGCCCAATATTCCCACAGTTACCCAATTTTCCAAATTTTCCCAAGTTTGCCCAATTTGCCCAATTTTCCCAAATGTTCCCAATTTGACCAATTTTCCAAAATTTGCCCTATTTGGCCAATTTTGTGGTGGGACAAATGAATTTTATAAATTTTTAAATAAAAAAATCCGGATATTACATTTATCACATCAATAAAATTAATATAAATTCAACACGGCAGTTTCCAAGGTGCTTATAGCATCTTCCTTATAAGATGCCCATGAGGGCCTATTATATTTGGGACACCCTGTATATGTAAAATTAGCATGTTCTGCTTATATGCGACATTATTGTAATACATTTTAATTGTACTGCTGACACCGCCAATACATCATGGGTATAATTTCAAGGTGAATAATTGTGCTCAAAGCAAAACTTGGTCGAATGCAAATCCGCGATTAATTGCGCAAACCTTCATTCAGCTCCTTCGCGCTCTTTAAGCGTTGTAATTAGACGCGTTTGCTCGTTTATCGCTTTATGCGTGTGTTGTAAATACACCTTAAGTTATTCATAGTTATGGGATTATTAATGAATGATGACATTCGCAAGTGCAAAGACTGCAAAAAATAGGATTACGTGTCGTATTTCCATGCAAACTATACTCGTAGCTGCTGCAGCCAAAGCGAAATTGGATTCTCCGAAATTTTATTCTACAGCGCGAATCAGTGCGTAAAGTGTTTGTTACAAGACGAAGTTTTGTTCTCAGAATAATAGGCTAGTGTATGTCACCAATCATAAAATCGAGGAAGATGTTTGTCTTTCCTCAATAGGAAGTGAGAACAAATACTGTAACAGACAAACTTTAAATGCGCATACAAATAACAAGGAACCATATTTTAATACGTAGCTTGTTATGGTAACATTTTTTAAAATTAATTTTTAAAGCCGATACATTTATTTGAGTGGATTTTATTTTATAGTGAAGAATTACAATTACACCACACTTTCCAGTTTCGGGCATATTTTTACTCTATCATTCTTATTCAACTCTTTCTTTTATTTTTGTCCTTAGCAGCCTCCCTTGCTTCTTCCCAGACACTATAGTTTGCTTTTCTTATAATATACAGAGCGTTCAAGAAAGTGGTGCCAACTTTTCCAACTAGTACCAACAAAATAAATTACATTTGAATAAATCCAGTTAAGTTATTTTCTTGTATCCTAGGAAATGTTTCAGCATCATTGATAATGTTTCAGCAACTTTGCAAAACATATTTGATTTGCATCTTTATGCATGTTTCAACGTCATCTACTAGTATCCAGCGTGAAACTTGACACCAATCTCTTGAACGCTCTGTATATTATAAGAAAAACCAAACTATACTGGCATTGTACAGAGCGTTCAAGAAACTTTTCCAACTAGTACCAATGAAATAGATTACATTCGAATAAATCCAGTTAAGTTATTTATTTAAGTTAAGAAGTTGCAATTTTAAGGAATTGCCATAAAAATTTGTAGATTTCATGTCAACGCAATTTGCCACAAATATTTGAAATTTCAAATATCTAAACTTTGACATTAAATTATCTCTCTGTCTACATATTATCTATCTACATATTTGTAATGTTTTTAGCAATTTTCTTTATTTTTCTTCTAATTTTCTTAAGAATGAAATTTCTCGTGAAGAAAGTTCAGTGAAAAACTATCGAAGTTCCAGTTTCCAAATTCGGTTATAAAATTTGATAAATCTAAACTTTTGTATTAGCTCTCTGAACTTCTATATAAACTTCTCTCTTAAATATCTAAACTTCTACATTAAATTCTTGTCTACATATCTGTCTACATATTAGTAATGTTTTAAGCAATTTTCTTATTTCTTTCTAATTTTCTTAAGAATAAAATTTCTCGTGAAGAAAGTTCAGTGAAAAACTATCAAAGTTCCAGTTGTTCAAATTCGGCAATAAAATTTGATAAATTTAAACTTTTGTATTAGCTCTTTGAACTTATATATTTAAACTTCTCACTAAAAGAATTTAAGAGATTAAAATATTTAAAAAAAAATATGTCAATTTGACTTTCCAACAGATATTTTAAATATAGTTGCAACTATAGGGAATTGCCATACAAATTTTTAGATTTAATGTCAACACAATTTGCAACAGTTTTTTTTTAATTCTATAATGAAATTTTAAATATATAAACTTCTACATTAAATTATCTATCTGTCTACATATTATCTATCTACATATTAGTAATGTTTTAAGCATTTATCTTATTTCTTTCTAATTTTCTTAAGAATGAAATTTCTCGTGAAGAAAGTTCAGTGAAAAACTATCAAAGTTCCAGTTGTTCAAACTCAGTCATAAAATTTGATAAATCTAAACTTTTGTATTAGCTCTCTGAACTTCTATCTAAACTACTTTCTGGAAGAATTTAAGAGATTAAAAGATTAAAAACAAATAGAAAATTTGACTTTACAACAGATATATTAAATGAAGTTGCAACTTTAAGAAGTTGCCTTGAAAATTTGTAGATTTCATATCGACGCAATTTTCCACATTTTTTTATATTTCAATGATCAAATTTCAAATATCTAAACTTTTACAATAAATTATCTATCTATCAACATATTAGAAATGTTTTTAACAATTTTCTTATTTCTTTCTAATTTTCTTAAGAATGAAATTTCTCGTGAAGAAATTTCAGTAAAAAACTATCAAAGTTCCAGTTATTCAAATTCTGTCATGAAATTTGATAAATCTAAACTTTTGCATTAGCTCTCTGAACTTTTATCTAAACTTCTCACTGAAAGAATTTAAGAGATTTAAAGATTAAAGAAATAGACAATTTGACATTACCACAGATGTATTAAATGAAGTTGCAACTTTAAGAAGTTGCCATGAAATTTTGTATATTTCATGTCGACGCAATTTATTCAGATATGTTGAGGTACCAAATATTTCAAAATTTGAAACTTGCAAAGCTAATTCATTTAGAATTTGCCACAGTTTTTTTTTTAATTCAGTAATGTAATTTCAAATATATAAACTTCTACATTAAATTATATATCTATCTATCTACATATTAGTAATGTTTTTAGCAATTTTCTTATTTCTTTCTAGTTATCTTAAGAATGAAATTTCTCGTGAAGAAAGTTCAGTAAAAAACTATCAAAGTTCCAGTTATTCAAATTCTGTCATGAAATTTGATAAATCTAAACTTTTGCATTAGCTCTCTGAACTTTTATCTAAACTTCTCACTGAAAGAATTTAAGAGATTTAAAGATTAAAAAAATAGACAATTTGACTTTACCACAGATGTATTAAATGAAGTTGCAACTTTAAGAAGTTGCCATGAAAATTTGTAGATTTCATGTCGACGCAATTTATTCAGAGATTTGTTGAGGTACTAATTATTTCAAAATTTGAAACTTGCAAAGATAATTCACTTAGAATTTGCCACAGTTTTTTGTTTAATTCAGTATTGAAATTTCAAATATCTAAACTTCTACATTAAAGTATCTATCTATCTATCTATCTACATATAAGTAATATTTTTCGCAAATTTCTTATTTCTATCTAATTTTCTTAAGAATTAAGTTTCTCGTGAAGAAAGTGCACTGAAAAAACACCAAAGTTCCAGTTATTCAAATTCGGTCATGAAATTTGATAAATCTAAACTTTTGTATTAGCTCTCAGAACTTCTATCTAAACTTATTTCTGAAAGAATTTAAGAGATTTAAAGATTAAAAAAAATAGACAATTTGACTTTACCACATATATATTAAATGAAGTTGCAACTTTAATAAGTTGCCATGAAATTTTGTAGATTTCATGTCGACGCAATTTATTCACAGATCTGTTGAAGTATCAATTATTTCAAAATTTTAAACTTGCAAAGATAACTTAGAATTTGCCACAGTTTTTTTTTAATTCAGTAATGAAATTTCAAAGGTCTAAACTTCTACATTAAATTATCTATCTACATATTAGTAATGTTTCTTTTTAGCAATTTTCTTATTTCTATCTAAGGTTCTTCAAAATGAAATATAATTTAGAAAAGTATTGAGTTAATTTCTACATTTATTTATAAGTATAAATAAAGCACTAGGTTAAGGTTTCACTAATTTGTAAAACTTAACCAAGTGCTTTATTTATAATAATTTTAAGATTATTTATAAATTTATTTAATTAATTATCTAATTTATTTATAAATCAAACTGGGAATTGATTTATATCGATATGTGTATCGATATATGTACACAAAAATTAGGAGAAATTGGAATGTTATCCAATTAAAAGACAACTATTATACAGTAGTTCGTGTTTTCTAAAGCTACATAACATTATACAATAATTCTCAAAGAAACATTTAATTTATCCGCCAATTAACACATAAATTTCATTTCCGATTTAATATCCCATTAAAATGCATAATTAATTGTAAATATTTACATATTGACTTTATTTTCAATTAGTTTTAACCTTAATAAACATTGCAATTTTACTAATTAAATAGAAGGCAATATAACTTATCTAAATTTACATACAACTGTGTGCATTATTCGTGATTAATTTCAATTATTATTATTATAAGAAAATAGTTATGTACGTTATGTTCTAAGGGTTTAGTTTGGAACAAAGTTATATACGTTTTAGTTTAACTTACAAATGTTATTAGTTTTGCGTCTATAATATGTGTTACATATTTGGATTTTTTTTTTTGAAATAATCTTTATAATATTAATAATAATTTTCATGCGTTATTCGTTCGTTTGCTTATTTAAAAAAAAATCAAATAATTTACCTATTTAGTAGAATCTAACATAATCCAACATTGAATGCAACATTTATTGGAATGAATCCAACATTTATTGGAATGAATGTAACATTCATTGGAATGAATCCAACAATCATTGGAATGAATCCAACATTTATTGGAATAAATCCAACATTCATTGGAATAAATCCAACATTTACTGGAATGAATCCAACATTTATTGGAATGATTCCAAGATTCATTGGAATGACTCCAACATTCATTAAATTAATCCAACATTCATTAAATTAATCCAACATTCATTGGAAGAATCCAACATTCATTGGAATCAACCCAACATTCATTGAATTTAATCCAACACTCATTGGAGTGAATCCAACATTATTTAGAATGACTAATGAATGAAACATTCATTATATGGATAGAATATGAATACGGCAAAAGGACATAAATGTATATTTTTCATCTATTTATATTGTACACTTTAATTTTCTTACTGGTTTCTGATGCTGAAACTGAAAATCGCTATTGGAGAAAAGGGTTTTTTTCTTATCTAATTATCTTAGTCAAATTTAAAATGTAAACGTTATTGGAAAATCTGATATTACTACTAATATTTGAAAAGAATTGCTAATTATACAAATAAAAATAATTAGATGCAGATATGATTAATGGTGGATCTTGATGGACTTATTGCAAAAATATATCAATAACCTGTAATAACTACAACATTTGATCAAGTTGAAGTTAAATGATTAATTATAATTGAATAATCATTAAATCAAAAATAATTAAATGCAGATATGTTCAATGGTGGATCTTGATGGACTTATTGCAAAAATATATCAATAACCTATAATGACCACAACATTTGATCAAGTTGAAGTTAAATGATTAATTATAATTGATTAATCATTTTCGAAGTATAGTTTTATGTAGACAATTCGATAAAATTATTTAAGTTAACATTTGATCAAGTTGAAGTTAAATGATTAATTATAATTGATTAATCATTTTCGAAGTACAGTTTTATGTAGACAGTTCGATAAAATTATTGAATTTAAAACGACTAAAAGGTGTCACCTATGTTTCATGCTCCTGTGAACCAGAAAAATTGCAAAATTTTCTAGCACTTGTATGATTATCGAGCCATTTCAATAGAATTTGCGACACAACACAATTGGCTATAACCGGAAACATCAACAATAAGATAATTAACTTTTGAAAAATTATGTTGACAAAATTTAAGTATTGGAACCAAATGGATGACAGCATAGTTCGAAGAACCTAGTGAGCAGTGATTTTAGGCTCCGACTTTAATACGTTGCCAAGGATTTGATAATTGTTGAGGACCTTGAACGGGATATATAGATGGAAGCTGCAAATTGAACACTGCAAAAAATTCAAGCGCTGTTAATTTTCTGCAAATCTTCAATTTTCATCAGAATATAACTGGGGTGGATACCATATGCCGGTTTGCGATAAATTCATCGCCCACAATTCATCGCCCACGTTTCATAGTCCATAATTCATTGCCCACGTTTCATTGCCCATAATTCATCGCCCACGTTTCATAGTCTATACTTCATTGCCCACGTTGCATTGTCCATAATTCATCGCCCACGTTTCATAGTCCATAATTCATCGCCCACGTTTCATAGTCCATAATTCATCGCCCGAATTTCAGCGCCGGCACAATTCATAATCAACAATTCGTCGCTCACACAATTCATCGCCTGCACGATTCATCGCCGGTTCAATTCATAATCAACAATTCATCGTTCACGCAATTCATCGCTGGCACAATTTAATATAATCCCTATAAAAATTCTTGGATAGCAAATGGTGGTGTGCATTAAATTCATCACCCACAATTTGTCGCCCATGTTTGATAGTGCACAATTCATCGCTCACGCAATTCACCGCTGGCACAATTTAATGTAATCAATATAAAAATTCATAGGTTGATTAGGGTCTAGTCCAAAAAATCATCTTGAACCGTTGTGTTTCACAAAAAGCTTCAATTTTCATCAGAATATAAATGAGGTGGATAGTAAATGCTGGTATGCGTTAAATTCATCACCCACAATTCATTGCCCACGTTTGATAGTCCACAATTCATCGCCCACAATTCATTGCCTGCACAATTCATTTCCGACACAATTCATAATTAACAATTCATTGCTCACACAATTCATCGCTCACGCAATTTATCGCTGGCTCAATTAAATGTAATCCCATAAATATTCTTATGTTGTTTAGGACCTAGTAACCAAAAAAATCATCTTGAGCTGCTGTGTTTCACAAAAAGCTTCAATTTTCATCAGAATATAACTGAGGTGGATATCATATGCTGGTGTGCGTTAAATTCATCGCCCACAATTCATCGCCAACGTTTGATAGTCTACAATTCCCCGCCCACAATTAATCGAATGCACAATTCATCGCCGACACAATTCATAATCAACAATTCATCGCTGATATAATTTTTTTAATTTTATATTGTTTAGGGTCTAGTAACCAAATAACCATCTTGAGCTGTTGAGTTTCACCAAAGCTTCAATTTTCATCAGAATATGACTGAGGTGGATATCATATGCTGGTGTTCGATAAATTCATCGCCCACTATTCATTGCCCACGTTTGATAGTTCAAAATTCATCGCCGGCAAAATTCATAAAGCAACAATTCATCGCTCGCACAATTCATAAAGCAACAATTCATCGCTCACAGAATTCATCACTGGCACAATTTTGTGTAATCCCTATAAAAATTCTTATGTTTTTTAGGATCTAGTAACCAAAAAATCATCTTATAATACATGTCTTAGATAATAATATGAGGTACCTATTAAAATACAAATTGCTAAAATGTAGAAAATAATGCTCTATTATATGTTATATGCTCTACCATTTTCTTGGGAGACTAGAAAGCTGACCTCCACGTGGTGTCTCCTGGGTAACGCTAACAAGCTTTCATTAATAATAGGTTGACTTATTATAATTAAACACTATATTTCGCTGAAGCTAGTTTTTTTATAGCATTGATCAAGATCCGTAATCCGAGATACATATATGATGAACATATATGAAAACATACGATTTTTTATAAAGGTTAGATACGCTAAATTGTGCCGGCGATGAATTGTGTGAGCGATGAATTGTGGACTATGAATTGTGCTGGCGATGAATTGTGCATATTATAAGATGATATAACGCTAACAAGCTTTCGTTAATAATATGTTAACGTATTATAACAAAACACAATATTTCGCTTAAGCTAGTTTTTCATAGCAAGGCGCGATCAAGATCCGTTATCCGAGGTAAGTATTATAAGATGATTCTTTTTTGGTTTCTAGGCTCTAAGGAACATACGCATATTTATAAAAGTTAGGTACGCTCAATTGTGCTGGCGATGAATTGTGGACTATGAATTGAGCCGGCGATGAATTTTGCATATTATAAGATTATTATTTGGTTACTAGGCCCTGAAGAACATACGAATTTTTATAAGGAATAGGTACGGTAAAGTGTGCTGGTGATGAATTGTGAAAGCGATGACTTGTGGACTATGAATTCTGCCGGCGATGAATAGTGCATATTATAAGATATTTTTCTTCCTTATTGGGGTCTGAAAGACATATGAATTTTATAAGAATTAGGTATGCTAAATTGTGCCGGCGATGAATTTTGCATATTATAAGATGATTATTTGTTTAATAGGCCCTGAAGAACATACGAATTTTTATAAGGAATAGGTATGCTAAATTGTGCTGGTGATGAATAGTGAAAGCTGTTACTTGTGGACTATGAATTCTACCGGCGATGAATAGTGCATATTATAAGATTTCTTTTCGTTACTAGGCCCTGAAGGACATATAAATTTTTATAAGGATTAGGTATGCTAAATTGTGCCGGCGATTAATTGTGTGAGCGATGATTTGTGGACTATGTAATGCCGGCGATTAATTGTATATATTATAAGATGATTTTTTTTTTACTAGGCCCTAAAGAACATACGAATTTTTAACAGGATTAGGTACGCTAAAGTGTTACGGCGATGAATTGTATGAGCGATGACTTGTGGACTATGAATTGTGCCGGCAATGAATTGTGCAGGCAATGAATTATGAGCGATGAACTCTGTACTATGAATTGTACCAGCGATGAATTGCATAGGCGATGAACTCTGTACCAATAATTGTACCGGCGATGAATTATGTAGGCGATGAAATGTGGCCTATGAATTGTGCCGGCAATGAATTGTGCACATTTGTCACTAAGCCCTAAAGAATATACAAATTTTTATTATGATTAGGTACGCTAATACGTGCCAGCGATGAATAGTGTGAGCGATGACTTGTGGACTGTGAATTCTGCCGGAAATGTATTGTGCAGGCAATGCATTGTGAGCTATGAACTCTGGACTGTGAATTGTACCAGCGATGGATTGTGGAGGCGATGAATTGTGTAGGTAATGAATTCTATAGGCGATGAACTCTGGGCCATGAATTGTACTGGCGATAAATTTTATAGGCGATGAATTGTATAGGCGATGAAGTCTGGGCCATGAATTGTACCAGCGATGAATAGTGTAGGCGATGAATTGTGCAGGCGATGAATTATGAGCGATGTTGTCTGGTTTATACATTGTACCGTCGGTGAATTGTGCAGGCGATGAATTATGAGCGATAAATTGTCGGAGATACATTTATTCACTCCCAGTTATGAGCGATGAATTAACCTAAAATTGCATATGCAAATCAAATGATTATAAAATACGCAATTACAGCCGTCCACATATCAAATCGAACAAAATTACTACTGTACTAAGTAAACATAGTACATATTTTTATTCGGAGGTCAATTAATGCTATTCTGGTGGATTGCACATATAAGTTTCTTTCTAATTTGCGAGGCCCGCATGTGGGATTGACCCGAGGCTTAGAAATGCTTCAATGAATGGAGAAAGCCCACATTTAGCTTCGCACTACTGTATTGAATGTCTGCAATTATCATAAACGGACAGTGAACTTGGCAATCAACGCTCATTGCGTCATCTGGATTTGGGTATTATACATACACATATAACACTAATTGAATTTTCAAGTTGTTTTTATTTCAACGATAAAATTCTTGATTGAAATGTAAAAAAAAATGATATGCTTTAAACGGTTATTATAAAAAAAGTCGTAACAAGTGGCGTGCATTGATTTTTGAACCTTTTAATAAATATAAATTCACTAATTTACAAAAAATAAAATATAAATTTATAAAAAATAAAATATAAATAAATATATTAATAAATTTATAATCAAATTTTAAACTGTCGTGTTTAATTGAAATTTCTTGAAATTTCTCAAATTTCTTGATTTTTTTCTGATTTCGTTATCATACAAAATCTATGCATGCAACTTGAAAAGAAATCCAAGCTAACTTTGATGAGAATAGATCGTGAAAGGTTTCTAAATACATTTATTTTGTTTAATTAGTTACTGTCTAATACGCAAATATAAGACATTTTTTATTTACCACCTTATTTGATAAACAGAAATAGACATTAGTTAATCGTATTTGGTTAACTTGTACCATTTGTACACATATACTACTATTTGAATTTTCAAATTGTTTTTATTTCAACGAGAAAATTCTTCATTTAAATGTAAATAAAAAATTATAGGCTTGAAACGATTATCAAGAAAAATGACGTGCATTGATCTATAACCTTATATTAAATATAAATTCATTACATAAATTTTGAACTTTCGGAAATTTCTGGAAATTTTTAAAAATTCTTGAAATATTTCTGATTTTAACATCATACAAAATCCATGCATGCAATTTGAAAAAAACTCAACCTAACTTTGGTGAGAATAGATCGTGCACGATATATAAATACATTTATTTCGCAAATCTAATACGCAAATATAAGACATTTTTTTGTTTACAACTTTATTTGATAATTAGAAAGAGACATTAGTTAATAGAACTGGTTTAACTTGTATCATTTGTTTTCCAATTCAGTGTTTAATTTTTCATATTTTTGTCATCAGGCATTCAACTTGATCATCTTAAAAATGTATGTTAGGTAACCTCTTGGTATCTGTAGATATTCATAAGAAAAGCAAATGCTACCAAATTCTTAATAGAAAAATGTAGGTTGTCATTTAAAAAAATATATCGATTATGTCATGGTTAAAAGGTGTATTTCAACGCCACCTTGTGGATATGCACGAATCACTTAAATGAATTCACACTGTAAATTCTTCAAATTGGGCAGAGAAGGTACTTTAACGTATGCCATCATCGCGTGATATTATTAGTATTTGTGTCTACCATTAATCTCAGCCATGTCATCGTAATTACTTTAAGAGGTAATGTTATTCAAAATTGATTATAGTTTAGTATGATAAAGTTCTCTTCTACTTCTAATTTTCAATTTTCTAACTACTTAAGCTCGCCCCCATAAAACCCATAAAAAAAACTAAATATTACCAAATTGTGGCAAATAATTAATTCTCTTTCAAACTTTTGTCACAAACGGTTTTTTTTCTTCTAAAAATAATAATTAATACTCTAGGAAGGAGGTTCCGTACTTTTTACTCACCCTGTATGCAGGGTGTTATATAACAGGTGTGGAAAAATAATGTGGTATCACATTCTAAGTCGAAATGACAGAATAAACGTTTTACAAATTACCTCTTGTTTTCGAGTTAATCAAATTTAAAAAATTAGGTAAAAAGAATTATTATGATTATTATGAATAATTAATTCATTAAGAATAGCAGCGGTCTTGGAATGAAAAACAAGTAATTATATTATCTGTCATTAGATAATTGATCACTTTGTTTATTACGTCAAAAAAAAACGATAGTTGATAACAATCATGTCGCAATTCAATTATTAGTTTGTTGAATTAAAATGAAATTCAATAGTTAATTAATTTATTAATAATACCATAGGTTTTAGAATGATAAACAAGTAATTATATTATCTGTCATTAGACAATTAACCACTTTGTTTATTAAGTAAAAAACGAAGATAATTGATAACAATCATGTCGCAATTCAATTATTAGTTTGTTGATTGAAAATGAAATTAATTCGATAGTTAATTAATTTATTAAGAATAGCATAGGCCTTGGAATGATAAACAAGTAATTATATTATCTGTCATTAGACAATTAACCACTTTGTTTGTTAATTAAAAAAAGGATAATTGATAACAATCATGTCGCAATTCAATTATTAGTTTGTTGAATGAAATGAAAGTTAACACAGAGGATTTTTAATGCTGTCCAAAATATCCAGAATAGACATGTAGAATGTGAAAGTGCCTTTTGTTTTTTTTACCATTTGAAATAACTTCAGATAAACATAAAAACGATATCGCGAAATTTCGGATTTTCTCAAATATCTTCGGAAGTAAGCGAAATTTTTTGGTTTTCTCAATAGAACATTACTGACAACTAAATTGCGCATTTTTTTTGTAAATTTGACAGCCTTTGTAACTCTTACGGCTTCCGAGGTTCCCATTCTGTTGATCCTTATCTTGGACACCCTGTATATTTCAATACAATATTTCAATTCAATAATTTGAATTCTGCAATACCTACTTCGGTGTCAAACTTATATTTGTAACCAAGGTAACCTCTTTGAACCATTCTTATAATTCTGTAATATTTGTCATATTAAAGTTAATTATTTTAATCATTTATGTAAAAAAATGTACGCTTAATTTTGATGATTATTCAATGATGATTTGATCAAAATTAGGGACGTACATTTTTTTACATACATGATTGATATCCTTATCATGTTTTTTTATTATTTATCATGATTTTGTTTTTGTTCGCCATTTCCATTCGAAGCCCTATGAAATTCTTGATAAATTAATATATTTTTTAACCTAATTTTTACACTCAGTAACTTAGAAACAAGAGAAATTGCCTATGAAATTCTTGATAAGTTAATTTTTTTTTTTACTTAATTTTTACACTCAGTAACTCAGAAACAAGAGAAAATTTGTAAAATGTTTATTCTCTCATTTCGACTTAGAATATGATTCTACATACACCATTTCTTTTTTGCACACCTGTTATAAAACACCCTGTATATTCCATAACATTGTCTTGTAATTGTTCAATTTAGTAGATTATCAACAAAGGCTTCTAATTAATTCATTACTTAATGAAATCGCGAAACACGCATTTTAATTACTATCCTCGAAGCGTAATCGACGCATATAGAGCAATCACAGCAGCTGCTTAACTGCATTATAATTAATGTGTTTAGTAAATTCTGCAGAAATAAAATTCTTGCAACCTTCAAGATAAGTCGGCAAGAGCACGATCTCGTGTAGGCGGAAGTTTGCAATTGGGTATTTCAAAAGGTATTGGATATTTATAGGGCGTGAGAAATGTCAGTTCAAAATAGTTGGAGTAATCGCAATTGCAAAACTTTGCTGGTTCACATCAGCAGATTTTGGAAGAGATTCGAGTACGACATAAAATCAAATTTTGTATTCTTCAATCTTATTAAAATAAAGCAAACCACCAAGAGATAAACCTACGACCAGATAAATAGATGACATCCCGAATATTTTTGATTAATCTCTGCACGAAAATTTCATAACCATATCTTTTATATCTAAGTTTCACTGTACAAACGTCCAAAGTTGCTACCTCTGTTTTTATTTCAGAATGAAAATTCTTGATTGAAATGTCCAAAAATTGATATGCTTTAAACGGTTACCAAGAATAATATAGTAAATAGTGGCATGCATTGATTTTTGGACTATTTTTTTTTTAATATAAATTCAATACCTAATTTTTTTCTTGAAATTCTGACAATCCATTATATTGCTAAATTTGTCTGAGAATTGTCATAAAATTGCAACAATGTTGTCACATGAAATCCATGCATGCATCTAGAAAAAAAAATCCCAGCTAACTTTAGCGAGAATATATCGTGAAAGGTTTTATTTAACCCCTAATTTTGTTTTTTATTAATTTTTTTTAAACTTTTATCAATAAAGTAGTTTCATTTACAGAATTGTTTCCTGTAAGTTAAGCAGAAAATGTTAGCCTCTTTGATTTTCTTTTATAAAATCAAAAATAATTAGTTTTCCCTCTTGGAATTCTATCTGGGGACGGGACATCTGTATACAGGGTGGTTGATTTTTCAGTATCCAGATGATATCTATGAAATTGATCAAGATACAAAAAAACGTTCGAACAGGAATTTGTCATACATGGTCTACATATCATGGTCATGGTCTACAAAATGGCGCAATTATTTTTTCCAGTAGCGAAAAAATTGTTGCACCATTTTGTTGACCAACAAAAACTTTTCTTGTAAGTATATTTGACAGTTTCGCAGATATAAGTTGGAAGCTGGACACTGAAAAAATCAAACACCCTGTAGGTACTTTATAACACTACTACATTTTTTTTAAAATAAATAAATTAACCCATGAAACGTTTAATGTTATATATAAGATAACATATATAACATTTTATGTTTTATTCTCTTGTATCTTGTTTTAATAATTGTATTTGTTTATGCTAATTGCAAATAATAATAATCGGCTGGCGTTTTTGTAATCTTAGTTTCTGAAATATCATTTTGTATACTTAATACTTATAACTTGAATATATCGCAAATTAATGTAAACTACAGCACTAATAATAATAATAATAATAATAATCGTCTATTTCCATAAAACAAAATTAACATTGTACTTTATAATGCTCATAAATAGCGATAAATTTAATAAATTAATGTAAATTAATGTTTTACATCTGCAAAATTGTTAATTAGTGTATCCATTATTTAATGAACTATGGAAAACTAATAATAACAATAATAATAATCGTTTATTCCCATAAAACAAAAATAACATTGTACTTTATAATGCCCATAAATGGCGCTACGTTTGATAAATTATTGTAAATTAATGTTTGACATCTTCAAAATTCCTAATTAGTGTATCCATTATTTAATGAACTATGGAAATTGGCATTTGAAAATATTGCGTAACAAAGTTCACATACCGTTTGTTTCAAGAAGAACACAGTGGATAGTTTGTATGTAAATTTGAATATAGCCTATAATCATCTGCCTGATGAAACCTGTACGTTGAAACAATAAAATTGTTGCTGCCTTCATTGATAAACATGAGAAACATGTCACTTTGTACGTAAGATGGACATATCGAAAATTAATTTAAACGTTTTGCAATTTTGTTGCTAATTTGTTTGTCCATTATTTAACGCACTAATGAATTGGCACTTGGAAATATTTAGTAACAAAGTTCACTTTACGTGTCGTTAAAAGCACAGTGGATAGTTTGTATGCAAATTTTTGCACCCCATATATTTATCTCTCTATTGAAGCCGCTGCGTTTCGTAATAATTGCTGCAGTATTCATCAATAAACATGTGAATCTCACACATATTATGTTTTTATTATTAGTTATTACTAGTAATAACACATTTCCATAAACTGGCTGTAGGCACGAAATATTTGTACACATTAGTTTATGTGTGAATCGTGTAGGTCATGACATAATTACGCGTAAATAGTATAAATGTGCGAAATTATTCGCGCACGAGTTGTGTACAATATTTTTTCTACAACTACAACAAAAAGTTCTTATAATTTGTTTTTTTTTTTTAACATAAATCTATTATACATTTTATACTCATTCTATCGTACTATTTTCAACTTTTTAGACAATTTTTCTAGAAGCAATTATTATTAACAGTATTATTACAATACCTAATTATTATTAAAACAAAATTCGTAAAACCATTAGTGTTATTAAACGTATTAGTTATATACATGTATACAGTAGTATACAATTGATATAAAGGTGATAAGACAAATATTATATTAATTCTCGCCTTTTCTTTATTTTGAAAGTGGGTTTTTTAAATCAAAACTGTTATTACCACCATATCGTGGTAATAACAGCTACAGTAACAGTAATAATAGTAATAACAAACTCATTTCCGAGAATAGTATTTGATTCTTGTTCTTAAAATTTGCTTTTTTTAACATAAGTCTATTATACATATTATACTTATTCTATCTTACTATGTTCGACCTTCAACTTTTCAATCTTCAATCTCAGACAATTTTTACCAGAAGCAATTACTATAACTAATTATGTATCATTAAAACAAAATTCGTAAGCCATTAGTGTTATTAAATTAATTACTATACAGTGGTAGCAGTATGCAATAGTATACAGTTGACATAAATGTGATAAGTCTAATATTATTGTTTTATTATTAGTTGTAATATTATACTTCGCATACATTTTCAGTAGTCACGAAATATTGGTTCACATTAGTGTATGTGTGACTTGTGTAGGTCGTGAGATAATTACTTGTAAATAGTTCTTTATACAACATGTGCTCGAATAGTTGTATACAATATTTTTTCTGCAACTACAACAAAAAGTTCTTTTATTTTAATTTATATATTTTTTAACATAAGTCTATTATACATTTTATACTAATTCTATCTTACTAATTTCAACCTTTCAGACAATGTGTACTCGAAGATATACATAAGAATAGAATACCAAATTATTATGAAAACAAAATTAGTAAAACCTTTAGCGTTATTAAACTAATTAATTATATACATGTATACAGTAGTATACAGTTGACATACATGTGGCAAGTCAAATATTATATTAATTTTCGCCTTTCCTTTATTTTGAAAATGTATAGTTTTAAATTAACAACTGTTATTACCGCCATATTGCAATAATAATAGTTACAATAACAGTAATAATAGTAGTAACAGACATATTTCCGAGAATAGTATTTGATTAATATTCTTATAATATGTTTTTTTTAACATAAGTCTATTATACATATTATACTTATTCTATCTTACTATTTTCAACCTTAAACTTTTCAATCTTCAACCTCAGACAATTTTTACTAGAAGCAATTACTATAACTAATTATGTATCATTAACACAAAATTCGTAAAACCATTAGTATTATTAAATTAATTATTATGCAGTGGTAGCAAAATGCAATAGTATACACTAGTATATACTATTTTCACCTTTCAGACAATTTTTACTCGAAGCAATTAATATACCTAATAGATATTAAACCAAAATTCATAAAACCATAAGTATTATTAAAATAATTAGTTATAAACATGTATTCAGTAGTATACAGTTCACATAAATGTGATAAGTCAAATATTATATTAATTCTCGCCTTTCCTTTATTTTGAAAATGTATTTTTTTTATTAAAAACTGTTATTACCACCATATAGTGGTAATATCAGTTACAATAACAGTAATAATAGTAACAACAGACACTTTCCCAAAAATAGTATTTGATTAATGTTCTTATAATTTGTTTTTTTTTTTGACAGAAGTCTATTATACATTTTATACTAATTCTGTCTTGAAAGGTTGAAAATAGAACCTTTCTCACAATTTTTACAGTTGACATAAATGTGATAAGTTAAATATTATATTATTTCTTGCCTTACCTTTATTTTGAAAATGTATTTTTTAAATTATAAAATATTATTACCACTATATCGTGGTAATAACAGTTACAATAACAGTAATAACAGACTCATTTCCGAGAATAGTATTTGATTAATTCATTATTTAAAAAAAGGGTTAATTATCCATATTATTTTTAGTTTTACTTAATCTTTTTGAACTTTCACATAAATAAGAAAAGCAGTAAATATAATTATTTAATTAACCAGTATAATGTGAGTAAAATGATGTCAAGTACAAATTAGTTTTATTAAAATAATGATGACTTATTATACTGTTGACATAAAATTAAATATAATTATTTTTAACCATCTGTATAATGTGAGTAAAACGATTTCAGTGTAAATTAGTTTTATTAAAATAATTATTAGTTATACATAAATGTAATAAGTTAAATAATATATTATCCCTTACCTCACATTTCTTTAAAAATATTAAACTTTTTTATACCAATAATTAAAATATTAATTTTTTCAACGTTCAATACAATTTTTACTAGAAGCAATTACTATACCTAATTATTATTAAAACAAAATTCGTGGAACCATTAGCGTTAATAATAATAATAATAATAATATATGTAATATAATAAAATGAAATACATGTCAAATACAGTTCAATACATTAAGATTATTATTAAACTAATTAGTTATATACAGGGTAAGTATTTTTTATTTTAAGCATGGGAAAAACCATAAAACATAAATAATTGGTTTAATGAGAAAACAGTTGTCATTTTAAGAGGTTATGCAAGATATGCTTTTATTTTTTTTTAAAAGCATTGTTTTTGAGTTTAATACAACCTTTTCTTAATGGCAGTCATAGTTGGCTTTGACATTTTTAAAACGGACATTTTTTTCTTTTTATAACAATATAAGGTTTGCTAGACTTACTTTCATAAATAAATGAGATGCAGGAATTTTCGTTGTATAATTTGAATAGAATTTAGTATAATTAGAATAGAAAAAATAACAGAATTCTCGTAGTAAGAGAAAACAACAAAAAGTTTTCCATGGCAAACTCTGTTTTTGCTACTCTCAATAGTACAAATAGTCCTGTATCGTGTTTATTTGTCAAAGTAAGTAATAATTTTATAAAGGTAATTTTGGAAATGGCCTTATTTATCAAAGTAAGTATAGAAAACCTTGTATCGCTATAAAGAGAAAAAATGTCTGTTTAAAAATGTAAAAGCCAACTCGACTGCAATTTAAAAAAAAGTTTGTATTATAACTGAAAAAATGTGGCTTTTTTTCAAAAAACAAAAGCATACTTTGCATAAGCTCTTAAAACGACAACTATGCTTTTCTGTGTATTGTTAACTTGTGGACATGTTAAATTGAAAACAATATATTACCTGTAAGTTGACGTACATAAGTACAGAATACTGTGCAATAATGTTAAATAAATTATCTTATCTTATCTTAACTCTTTCCTCATTTAACCGAATCTCTACGTCTTATGGTTTCCGAGATCCCAATGCTTAGAATGAAAAAAACTCATCCTGTATATGTATACTGTAGTATACAAGAATCGCATGATTTTATTTTTCAGACAAAAAGTATTCAGTTTTCAATATTCTATGACTATTATGACAATATTATTGACGTGCCCATTCTACTTTAGAACATATTCATGAAAGGATAATAATTACTAGATACCAGATTATTATGGTAAGCAAAGATTTTTCTACCAATTCAGCAGTTTAGGAAACCTGGAATATTTTATTACCAGTAGCTATTTATAAAATTGTTTAAATTAACAAATATACCTGTTTACATAAAACTCAGTTTTTTTGAAATAGTTGCATTTTGTAAACGTAGCTTTTTTTAATAGTATATAACGCCATTATTCCGATATGTAGCAAATAACAGGCGCGGGTTGAAGTTTGTAAACCGTGGCGAAGCGAAGCGGAGCGGAGCGGAGCGGAGCGCAGCCGAGGTTTATATTCAACCAAGCCTGTTATTTGCATATCGGCCGTATGTTGTTCGATACTTTTTGTAATACCTAAATTACAAAAACTGGTCAATTTATCAATATTAAATTTCCAAATTAATAAACTAGTTATCCAGGCGCAATTTGATACCATAGCAAAGTCAACGGTTCAAATGCAAACAAACAAATCAAAGTGAAATTAGAAAAATAATGTCAGATGTGCAAAGTTCTTCGTTTTGTGGTATCCCCGAAGATGTACTAAATGAAGCAAATGCTGCCACAATCGATTTACTTCCCCAAAAAAGCAGCAGCAGGTATGAGAAAGAATATGAAGACTTTATTGCTCATAAATTTGCGTTGTCATTTAAATAACGTCCACGGCCGTTATTATAACGGCAAAGGCCTTTACGCCTGTCATATCGATCAAGCAGACAGTACTGATAAATGTCAACAACACAGAGGTATTACAAAAATATATTAAAAGTTTAAAAATACTACTATTTTAACCAAAAAGTAATCAACGCCGAGTTAAATTACGAAACTATTGAATATCAAGTTTAAACTCAAATTTCGTCTTTCTTAAATTCAAATTTGTCGTTGAGTTTTGCAGTAAATGGATCAATGCATCAATGATGCAATTATGTAAGCAATGATTTTTTGATCAATTCAGCAGTTTAGAAAACCTAGAATATTTTATTACCAGTAGATATTTATAAAATTGGTTAAATTAGCAAATATACCTCTTTACATAAAAAGCAGTTTTTTTTTAAGTTGCATATATGTTTATAAACGTAGCTTATTTTATAAATAGTAAAAGTTTAAAAATACTGCTACTTTAACCAAAATGTAATCAACGCTGAGTTGAATTAACTGTTGGATATCGAGTTTAAACCCAAAATTCCTTTCTTAAATTCAATTTTGCGCTATTTATAAAATTGGTTAAATTAGCAAATATACCTGTTTACATAAAAAGCTGCTTTTTTTAAACTAAACGCTGAGTTGAATTACGAAACTGTTGAATATCAAATTTAAACTCAAAATTAATTTGTTAAATTCATATGTGCCATTGAGTTTTGCAGAAAGTCGATCAATAAAGCATTAATAATAATAATAATAATGATCCATACCTATGGCGTTATTGGTTAGTAATTATTAGACAGAGAATTCTGATCCAATTATATTTTATTTTACTATAGGCCCCTGAACTATTACTAGTAATGAGGGCTATAAGAGGAGAGGGGCATTATTATTATCAAGTTTAAGGTTTTTTTATTATTATTTTTATTATTATTGCCCATCTGCGCCTGTATACACCTTATAGATGGTAGAGGCACATTTCCCACATTGGTTGCAAGGAAGTGGGAAAACTGCAGAAAAACACCCCATAATGCAGATCGACTCCCAGGATATCGGGAAAAATGCAGAAAAACACCCCATAAATTCAGATCGACTCCCAGGATGTCGGGAAAACTGCATAAAAACACCCCATAAATGCAGATCGACTCCCAGGACTCTCAGATCTTCTACAGGGTTCGACTCCCAGGAGTCGAACCTGGGACCTTGCGGTCTAGAAGCGAACGCGTTAACGCTCACTCCACCGCAGCCTCTAAATCAATTTTATTATATTGCAAATTGGGCGGTTTTGCGTGATTGATAATGAAGTATTAATTAATTCACCAATTACAATTAATTTGAGCGATATAGTTTGTAAACCAATCGCAGACACTTCCGCGTTTTCATAACCTAATTAGCAGTTATGAGAGGTGTGTTAAATCTAGCTTATAATTATTTACCAATAATCATCAAATTGGAAAACTGTTTGGCGCAATAACCTCCTCTTAAATTAACGGTCATGAATTTATTTATTGCACCTGAATACGTTCTGAGTATAAATTACACTCATGCCGTATTTTCTGCTTCTTCGTCAAGGTTGTATTCACCACTTTCCATGCGCCGCATCGTTTTCTACTTAAAAACCAGATCTGGGTGAGAAATTGCATCACTACTTATAAATTTGGTAAGAGTTATATCCATAATACTACTTATAAAGTTCGGCTGAATGCAGTAGCGAATTTAGGGGGGGTGGTATGAGGGCTATAGCCCAGGGCGCCAAAATCCAGGGGCGGCATTTTTTTGAAAATATAGCAAAGGCACAAGTCACAATAAAAAAATAAATAAATGACGAACCAAAAAAGGCAAATACAAGAAGTGAAGCATCTAACTACCTCCTTCAACTTCAAAGATTAGAAACGATTTTTTGTCAATTTTATGCTGAGATATGTTATCTCGATTTAACGTATAAAGTAATAAGCTACAATAGTCTGAGATCGATCTATCAACCGTATCAGTATACAATGTATAAGAACAAAATTTAACATTTGTGATAATTGAGTACTAATGAAAGCGAAAGTAACTTAGTATGAAGATGAAACGAACAGAAAAAGAAAACGAAAAATCCAGTCAGATGAAACCAGAGCAGGAGATGTAGAATTGATTGGTAGAGAAAATTTCAGAATCAATCAAGAGTACTAAAATTCTTTAAAAGTTCAAACGTCCAAGAAGCACTTTCACATTGTGTGCAAAGCTTCAATAGGTACTTTTAGAATATTTTACTTTTTCGGAAAATTTCACTTTAAATTCAATGAACATTTTATCTGAAACTTTATCGTACATATTACTTCGAAAATTAACTTTGTCAACTGAACAAGAATCATCATACTACAAAAATGATTGTAATGTTTTTAGACGTTTTCGCTTTCTTGACGCTGTTTTATTTCTTTCATTCAACTGCAGTTCGAACTAAAATTTATTTATATGATATTTCTCATATTAAAGTTCATTAATTCTATAATTTAAGTAATAAGATTAAGGACGTACAATTATTACTTAAACTATAATATTTATTTATTTTTATATAATATATCAGTAAAAGTGTTGTTCATTTTCCCCCAGAATTCCAAAGGTTACAATGAAATTCTTTTGCAACTATCCAAACTTGTAAAATTTTCTGCTGCGAGTGTTAAAATATACTGTTTTTTAACTGGAACCATTAAGATCGGTAATTTGCATCTAAAACTGTCAAAATCAGTCGAATTTTTACCTTCAGGTATAATTTACAAAAGTATCTGATAAATTTTCCCACTGAAATAGTTAAATCTGTTCAATTTTCCATTGATTATTTTTTGACGTTTCTCAAAACCAATGATATATTTCGATTTTTGTCATATTGATACTTCTGGACCAATCCCGTCATTATTATACTGGGAATATTCTCTATAGATTATTATAGTGGGAATAATCTCGAGCCCTTCGGGCTCTCGTGACTATTGCCTGGCAACAAGTTTTCGACAATCTGTCAAATTATTTTCAATTTATTCTCACTCTCTTGTTATATTATTACTGAAAATATCTGCTTCTGCTAATTTTTGAGCTCCTGCTTTGAAACTTAATCTAATTTACAACTACCACAGAGCGAATCGGTCATATTTTCTTTTGCAACTATCCAAACCTGTGTAAAATTTTCTGCTGCGAGTGTCAAAATGTACTGTTTTTTAATTGGAACAATTGAAATCGGTAATTTGAATCTATAACTGCCAAAATCAGTCGAATTGTTACCTACAGCTATAATTAACTACAGCATATGCCAAATTTTCCCACTGAAATAGTTAAATCTGTTCATTTGTCAATTGAAAATATCTGCCTCTGCTAATTTTTGAGCTCCTATTTTGAAACTGAATATCATTTATAACTACCACAAATCGAATCAGTCATATTTTCTTTTGCAACTATCCAAACCTGTGTAAAATTTTCTGCTGCGAGTGTCAAAATCAACTGTTTTTGAATTGGAACAATTGAAATCGGTAATTTGAATCTAAAACTGTCAAAATCAGACGAATTGTTACCTACAGCTATAATTAACAATAGCGTCTGCCAAAGTTTCCCACTGAAATATTTAAATGTGTTCAATTTTCAATTGAAAATATCTGCTTCTGCTAATTTTTGAGCTCCTGCTTTGAAACTGAATCTAATTTACAGCTACTACAGAGCGAATCGGTCATATTTTCTTTTGCAACTATCCAAACCTGTAAAATTTTCTGCTGCGAGTGTCAAAATGTATTGTTTTTGAATTGGAACAATTGAAATCGGTAATTTGAATGTAAAACTGTCAAAATCAGTCGAATTGTTACTTAAAGCTATAATTAACAATAGCATCTGCCAAAGTTTCCCACTGAAATAGTTAAATCTGTTCAATTTTCAATTGAAAATATCTGCTTCTGCTAATTTTTGAGCTCCTGCTTTGAATCTGAATCTAATTTATAACTACCACAAATGGAATCTGTCATATTTTCTTTTGCAACTATCCAAGCCTGTCAAATTTTCTGCTCCGAGTGTTAAAACCTACTGTTTTTGAATTGGAACAATTGAAATCAGTAATTTTAATACTAAGAGAAGTTTTAGATGAATCAAAATTTTCACTCTGCAGCAATTGACGAACTCCTGAAGCGACTTCAAGAATTTGTTCAAATATAATAATAAACACAAAATGGTACATTTTTTAATGAACAGCGCGTCTAGCCATTTTGCTGATGCATCTGATATTCTTTAAAATACCCTAAAATTGTGGGATATGTTAATTTAACTGCCTTAATAGCATAAATATGATTTACCATCACTCTTAATTTATCTTCTGTTCTACTATGATTAGCCATAATTGTAAAATGTATTAAATTAAATTGTATTATTATTATTAAAAAAAAATAATAATAATAATATGCACCAATAGTTTCTTTTACAAACATATTCAATGTGCAATTAGCAGTATTGTCTACAACTCCATTCAGATATACACATCATCTAGACACAATTCTTGGGAGGATTATAACTTTGTAAAAATGGTTTTTTTTTTTTAAACTTCAAAAACTTCTTCTAAACAGTTTCCACGATTTTTGCTTTTGGCCTTTCATTATGGCCTCTAAACAAAACAAATTTGGTATTTGTTTTGTAATAAAACAACTTGTTCACTACAATGAATGAAGAACGCCTGAAAGATAACAACTTGTTCACTACAATGAACGAAGAACGCCTGAAAGATGTGGCAATCCTGACCATTGAATCGGAGCTGACCAAAAGATTAAACTTATAACGTTAAAACACATAAATTCACAAAAGGTATTACTTAACACTTGTTAATCGAATCCTTTAATTACTCAGTGAGCGTTAAAGTGTGACACTGATTCCGCTGATTCATGCCCCGGAGGATTCGCTGAGGCATGAAACTCGACAATCCATTCCATTTTTTTCTGCTAACACCCACGACCACAACAAGGTCACAGACGAAGGAATTTTGGAAGGTCACCAGAGAACTCATCAGATTGCATTCTTTGCCTAGATCTGCGAGGAACAATAACATTCCTTCCATGCACGCGCCGCGTTTCACATCGCACGATACCATTATAAGGTGCGTTTCATGGCCTCCCCGAGCCGTTCACTTCGCGCCAAAGAGCGACACTTTTTGGCGCTGGGCATGGTAAAAAAATCGTGCAGGAACTCGAGACTTTGAATCGATTAATCGCCCATGGTTCGGCCGCAAGGTTGCCTGCATTCGTTACGCCACAATTAGGTGCTGATGTGGAGAAAGTTGATTTCAGAGGTATTTTTGGCCGCCGGAAAATTGCTCTTAATGCGTCTGGAGCACGCGGCTTTAATGGGCAATTACAGTTTAATTCACCAGTTTACTTATGTAGATGTGCTTAGTGCATTGAAAGCGTGCGTAGTTCTGCGGTTATATTTTTTGGGCATGAAATAAGAAGATCGAAAAAACAAACCATTATCGAAACTTGAAACAGATTTTTAACGATAAACACTTATCGAAATTGATATGCAAAATTTCTATTGGAAATCCTCGAAATCAAGAAAGCTACGGGGAACGTCGTTAACTACCAGGTGTGCTTTGAAAACACGTCAATATTTAACGGCATCCTGGAGAGCCGTGTAATGAATGAACGAGCAATCCCACCACCATTATCAATTAAGCGCGTTTAGTATTTAAGTTACACAATATGAATTTGTATTCAGTTTATCTCTCTTGAGAATGGCTGCAGTGCCGAAACAATTGTAGAGCAATTCTATAAAACTTGTGAAACTTTACCAAGTGTTTTCTTTATTGACCTGATAAAAACACCTAAATTGTAATATGTAGGCGGAATGACCGCAGGTCAATAACCAATAAAAGATTGTTTCAACTTCTACTCGAAATATGTGTTCTCACCCGCACCTTTCCTTGTTGCTCTAACTTTTCCACGCCCTCCTTTTCTAATGTCTAACCTCGTCCCAACCCGTTGCCCCTCAGGACAAACTGAAGAATCTGCAAAATTCCCTCTAAATGCAGTATCCTCTCACCTCAATGGTCTTTAGTTAGAAAAATGGTTCGAACCCCAAAAGATTCAATTCTTCATTTGAAAACCAAGTGAAGCAGTTGATGTCGTGTACTGTTAAATTGTGCGTACACATTAAAGAAATCGATATGGATGAAGGGAAATCCTTAAACGCAAAATGTTCAGGTATGGTAGATCGCTTCTTGAGAATGGTAATTAATCATAGCAGCAAAGTAGACCCTCGTTAAATAAACAAATAATATTAATAATAATCCTCGACACCGTAAGGTACAAGAGGAAGGATTATGTATGTATGTGTGTATGTATGTATGTATGTATGTATGTATGTATGTATGTGTGTATGTATGTATGTATGTATGTATGTTTGTATGTATGTATGTATGTATGTATGTATGTATGTATGTATTATTAATAATAACATGTTATACGTACAAGCTGTCTAAAATATGAACTGGTTGTATGAGTTAGGTGCGATCGTGGCGAAAGGAATTAAAATGCAATAATAAAAGCTTTCAACTTGCGACATTTACCACCGTTTTTATACGCTCGTAAATGAATGCCAAATGTATTTTTTTCGCCTGCGTAGAATTAATTATAATTATTAGTTCCTGTGTACACAAAAAGTACACGTAAATGTCACCCAAGACTTTTAAGATGTTATTTATGACATAGTCTTAAGGCATTTACGTTAACATTTCTGTATATTACTGTAAATTTAATACGATTCAGTTAATTTTTATGCATCATATTTAGACATGGTAAAACATTTACACACCCATATAATTTAAAAAAAATATATATTTCAATTAAGAACACTTTCAACTTTGTTAATATCGCATTTATTTAAAAACAGTATTATTTTTGATCAAATGTGATATTAACAAGATCATATTATTATATTATTATATATTAACTCATAAGATCATAAGTTTTGTAATTTCTTTTAGTTAATGATTAATCGTACTAAGAAATAAAATAGTACACGTAAATGTCACACAAGACTTTTAAGATGTTATTTATTTCATAGTTTTAAGGCATTTGCGTTAATATACAGGGTGTTGATACTAAGTTGTAACAGCCGAAAATGGCACTTAGAACTCATTGAAACAAACAACTTTTCTTAGTAAAAATTTTTAAATGGGAGCCCAAGTTCATAGTTATTGGCGTTCTTTTGTTTTTCGTCGTTACTTAAAATCGTCATTACTCCGTTATTTTAAGGAATATTTAAAAAATACAAAAACGCTCAACATGCGCTTTCGGTTCTCTAAAACATTTGTATTTACAATTATTTTCTATTTTATCAAATAACATAATGGCGACCGAACAAAAATTTCGAAACAAGATATTTTGAAAATCACTCGATTGATTTTTGAAAATAAAACATTTATGAAATGCTTAAACTAGATTATAACATTTGTCTGAAAATTTTTTTTCGATCTGTCCAAAAAATTATTATTCAAATTGAATTACAAGATAAATTTTAACAAACTGCAATAATCATTTAAAACAAAGTAGGCTTACCTTCAGTTGGGCCATTAAACAAGTTGAGGCACGTGTTTTCTAGTTTGTACGTTCAAATTTAAATACTTTTTGATCTTGTTCTTCAGAAATTTTTGCTTCATCAGTTTCTGTCACGTTTATCATTTGTGTGCGTATTTTGCATAATTTGTGTATGAAAATGCATAATTATCAAAACAGACAAATGTTATAAGATAGTTCAAGGATTTTATAAATGTTTTATTTTCAAAAATCGATCGATTGGTTTTCAAAATATCTTGCTTAGAAATTTTTGATCGGTCGCCATTTTGTTATTTGATAAAATAGAAAAGAATTGTAAATACAAATGTTTTAGAGAACCGAAAGCGCATGTTGAGCGCTTTTGTATTTTTTAAATATTCCTTAAAATAAGGGAGTAATGACGATTTTTCCAAAAACAAAAGAACGCTATGAACTTGGGCTCAAATTCCAAAATTTGAACTAAGAAAAGTTGTTTGTCTCAATGAGTTCTAACATTTTCGGGTGTTACAACTTAGTGTTAACACCCTGTATATGTATATTACTGTAAATTTAATACGATTCAACTAATTTTTATGCATCATGCATTTAGACATGGTAAAACATTTACACACCCAAATTTTAAAAAAATATTTCTATAAATAACACTTTCAACTTTGTTAATATCACATTTATTTCAAAATAGTTCTATTTTTAATTAAATGTGATATTAACAAGTTCTTTATAAATATTACCCATGTATAACGAAGTGAAAGCCTCTAACATAAAACAATAAAAAAATTAAACTTATTACATTTCGTTGGTATTTACTATACGTTTATTACTAATGTCATCATTATAGCATAAATGATTACCATGACATATATCCTCTCATAAGATCATAAGTTTCTTATTAGTTAATGATTAATCGTACTAGGAAATAGTTTAAAAATATAATGGTGGAGCCGACAAGTGAATCCTATGTAGAAATAGTTGAAAATTGCAACAGGAAACAGACACAGTGGTGCAATGAACAAGTAAAGGCAATAAATAAACCTGGAAAAAAGGATTTGAAAATAATACTTAAACACACAAAAAAAGATCATGTGGAAGATAGAAAACAATGAAGGAAGTAGTAAAAAAGCGAAGCTCAGGGAAGATCATGAAGAAGATAGGAAACAAAGAAGGAAGTAGTAAAAAAAGCGAAGCTCAAGGAAGACTAAGAAATGAAAATGGAGCAAATTTTGAGATAAACCCAAAAAACTGTTATAGATTTTTAACACAATTTAAACACAACTTTATTTATATATTTCGCTATATAGAGGGTGTTTCAGGAGGAAGTGCAAATATTTTGGGAAGTTGCAGTATGGATGATTCTAAGTAAAAAATGTCATATGAGCATTTGTCCCATCGTTCAATGGTTACAACTGTCAATTACAATTATTTGTCAGTTGTTAAAAAGACTGCTAGATAACGCGATCATTTTGAAGTGTGATAAATTTGATAAATAAATAAATAGTTTAAAGTCAAAAGATTTATAAAATATTATCTAATATCATACACATTGAACTCAAAAAAATTAACACCTCCGAAGATGGCTGAAAGATAGCCGAAACTAGTCTAGTAAGGTGAAAAAATAATTATAAAAATAATAAAAACAACAATACATCTTTATATCTAAACATTAAAACTACCAGTAAGACTCCAATAAAGAAAGAAGAAAACAATAAAAATATAAAAATTATTAATAACTCATTAATTGATCTTCCAACACCATCAAATATTTCAGCTTGATGAAATTTTCGTCTTTGAGACGAAAATAGATAAAAACTTTTGAGAAACCCAAAAACTATAAACTATAAAACTATTTTAAAGAACATTAAAAGCATTCAAGAAAGAGCAACAGGTAACACTGCAATAACTGAATCATAAGAAAAATAGAATAGTAGTGGTAGAAATGGAGACCACTTTGAGAGTTTCTAGATGAAGCACAATATTCGAGAGAAGAATTTGAAGAGATTACACGTCAAAACGAAGATAGAATAGAATTCGAAGGAGAAATAACATTGGAAGAACTAATGAAAATCAGAAAGGGAGAATAATAGTGGTAGAAATAGAACGAGCACTTCGAAGAGTTTCTAGATTGAGCGCAATGTTCAAACTTAGAAGTAACAAAAAGGAAGTAGTAAAGACAGCGTAGCTCAGGCATAAAATATATTTTTGTTATAGTTTCATCCATTTTGGATACCAGTTATTATTATATTTTTATTTAAGTTTAAGGTTTTATTTATAAATTACCAAGCAATACTTACTTACCAGTAAGTACTAAATATTTTAAAAAAACATCAAATTTTATAAATGTTTTGACTTTTGACTATTTATTTATTTGTCAAATTTTGAAGTGTGATAAATTTGACTAATAAATAAATAGTTAAAAGTCAAAACATTTATAAAATTTTAGCCAATATCATATATACTGAACTCAATAAAATTAACACCTCTGAAGATGGCTGAAAGATAGCCGAAACTAGTCTAGTAAGGTGAAGAAGTAATAATAAATATAATAAAAACAACAATACATCTTTATATCTAAACATATAAACTACCAGTAAGTACTCCAATAAAAAAGGAAGAAAACCATAATAATATAAAAATTATTAATAACTCATTTCAGCTTGATGAAATTTTGGAAAGTCTTTGGGAAGAAAATAGATAAAAACTTTTGACAAACCCAAAAACTATTAGGTTTCTCTTTACTAATTAACTGATGGGTTCTATAAAACTATTTTAAAGAACATTAAAAGCATTCAAGAAAGAGCAACAGGTAACACTGCAATAACTGAATCATAAGAAAAATAGAATAGTAGTGGTAGAAATGGAGACCACTTTGAGAGTTTCTAGATGAAGCACAATATTCGAGCGAAGAATTGGAAGAGATTCCACGTCAAAACGAAGATAGAATAGAATTCGAAGGAGAAATAACATTGGAACAACTAATGAGGATCAGAAGAGGAGAATAATAGTGGAAGAAATAGAAAGAGCACTTTGAAGAGTTTCATAGAGCACAATGTTCGAACATAGAAGTAACAAAAAGGAAGTAGTAAAGAAAGCAAAGCTCAGGCATAAAAATGATTAATAACTCATTAATTGGTCTTCTAACACCCTCAAATATTTCAGCTTGATGACATTTTGACAAGTCTTTGGGACGAAAATAGATGAAAACTTTAGACAGACCCAAACTACTCCTAAATCTATTTAAGAGAATTTTAAAAGCATTTAAGAAATAACAACAGGCAACACTGCAGTAACTGAAGGATAAGAAGAATAAAATAGTAGTGGAAGAAATGGAGACCACTTTGAGAGTTTCTAGATGAAGCACAATATTCGAGAGAAGAATTTGAAGAGATTATAGGTCAAATGAAGATAGAATAGAATTCGAAGGAGAGATAACAAGAGAGATTTGTAGGTAGACCAAAAATCAAAAATATGCGATAAATCTGTTGAGTAGTAATATATAATGAACTTTCATATACTTACTAAATTTTGGTTGCTTGTGTTTCTTAAACAAATGTAATTATTTTTCAAAACTTTCTTGATGTAACAAACTTTCTTCAAATAAAAATTTCAAACGACTGCAGGTATCTCTTAAGCAAATGATATAAAGACAGAAGTCAGACATAAAATTATATTCTTATAAATACTTTTTCTTAACGGATGTTTATGTTTGGATACAATTATGTATGTAATATGTATACAGGGTGTTTCCTAAAGGTGTTTCGAAAGTATGGCATCTGAGCCCACATGTTATATGATTTGTTTTGTTTGGTTTCCATCGATATCCATATTTTTGAAACACCTTTAGCAAATATCCTGTATAATATAACCAAATATGATATTTTTATAAATAAGTCTGCCATTCATTTATTCAACAGAGTATGTAAATATTCTGAATACTTTACAAGCATGCAGTATTATATCAATGTTGAACTCTCATAACTAGTTACAATATTTAAACATAGTAGCATACGTTAACGAAATAACACTGCAATGTTTATTTTGTGCGGCCATTTATCACTTCGCACTCAATTTGCATATAACTCCTTAATAATCTTAGCGTCTCGCCTATATTTTCGATTTCGAAAGTGAACTCGATTTCGTTGTTCTGTGGCTGGATTGTGCGTAAGTGGTCGACTTTTGCCTTCATTTTTCTGTCGCTTTCCCCCACAACCGACCACACCGACCAGTTTGCGTATTAAACAGGACTATACCAAGCTATATTCTTGAGTTTTATAAATTATAGAGAGTGGAATTAGTTTAATTTAAAAAAAATCTGTTTAGGAATATTGATTGATTACAATGACCAGCATTTGTATTAATATGTTACCAACATTTATATTTACAAACGTCGCGATCTACACCGAGGTTCGAACTCGGGACCTTTTTACTGCCAGGCGCATTCTTGACCGCGCTGTGTGTATGTCGGCGTAACAATTATTCAGTTTCAGCCGTCGAAATTCAAGGTTTAGCTTGGAGTACAAAAAACTTGCTCCTAATGTAATTGCTAATTCCTGAATGAATACGTATACACGTTTTATATTTACATTTATTACAAGTCTATGGAAACACATTTCAAATATCAGATCAGTTTAATACTTAAATGAGATAGTTGCGTATATCGATCTGATTGCAAAATACGTTGATAAAGATATAAACGGTATAAATATGGAAAATATGAGATTTACGAAAAAGCGTTTGCAAATCAAATATACTTAGTTTGACGCGAATTAAAAAAAAGATATTTTACGAAAAGTTTTTGCAAATCAGATATTGTTGGATCGGAATTAAAAAAAGAATCATGGAATGTGTATAGGTTTCATTAATTTCTATGTAAATTTCATACAATTCTAAACCGTATTCAAAATATTCCTTGTATGTGCCAAAATGTTATCTAGATTACATACAAGCCATAATACATTTTATACAATTCTATAAAATATATCCAACTTATTAGCATCTTAAAAAGGTTCCTCCAATTTTATAAAATTTAATGCAATTTGTACTGGTTTCATAAAGTTAAATGCAAGTTTCGTCAGATTCTAAACGAAATTGGAAATATATTTTGTACGTATTAAAACTGTAACATTATTGGCTCATTGCATAAATGTAGCAGCCAAATTTATTGGCTTATTTCATAAATGCAGCCAAATTTTAATATGTCATGAAACTCGTACTGGTTTCAATATCTTACATGGAAATTCCATACTCAAAATAGTCCTTATATGTATCAAAATTCTATTGGGGTTACGTAACACAACATATTACATTTTATGCAATTCTATAAAATACCTCAAAATTTCCTAATATTGACGTATGAGACATACGTTAACATACGTTTAATTTAATACGTTAGATATTTGAAGCTTGCTTTAATTCCAACTGAAATTAGATATTTTGAATGGAAATTAAATAAATAAATATTATGTTTGTTTTTATTTTGATGTACTTACTGGTAGTAATTATATTTTATTTTTATATTATTTGATTTAATTACTAATGCCTGATTAGTTTCATTCATCTTTGTGGACATCTTGGGAGGCATACATGTTTGATTGAATTTGTTGGAAGTATTATGTATAATATTTATGTAAGTTGTAAATAAAGCTATCATTTTATTGTTAACTACATATTCATAAAAATAAATCCTTGTGTAAGTATAGCTAAATGAATTGTAAATAGTAAGTATGATTTGGTGGATTTTGTATGCATTGGTAATATATTTCAGTTTTTTTGACTAGTTTCGGCTGTTATTCATCGTCACATCTCCAGAGATAAACAATAGATCTAAATTTAAAATATGTGTCAAATTTTACATAGTTACATATATTTTTATTGTAATGCTTTATTTAATGTTTAATGTTTAAATTTGGCTATTACAAAAATTCGCAATTCATGAGACATGACAAAAAGTTGTTCTACTACTATTATTAGTATTTTTAAATTAAGCTCACGTAAATTGTCTTGAATTTACTTTATAATTAATTAATTTTTCGTTTTATAACTGTGATTTTTTAAGATTAAGACCGGTTTCGACCTTTCGGGTCTCGTCAGTTCAGCGTGTGTCCGATTTCACAATTCCCAAATGCATTGTCGCGAATTGTGAAATCAGAGAGACGCTGAACTAACGAGACCCGATAGGTCGAAACAGGTCTTCAGTTACAAGAGCAAATAATTCTCTAATGTACATTCATAGTTTTTAAGTTAAAAATTCATCGTTAAAATAATCATCAGGTATTTAAGATTAACCTATACTAGTATTAATATACTTTGGAATTCAAAAACAAACTTTTTTCAAGAAAAAAAAACAGTAGTAACAATATCTGCATTACAAAATTAGGACCCAAATGTTCAATGAACCTGCAGATTAATATCGTATTCATGAAATTATTACAAATTACAGTTTTAGCTTATTGGCAATTCATAATTCTTGAACAAATGGATCTGAAGAGTTAATGCAAATCAGACTACACATAACTACATTTACATTTACACTATTCTTTTGTAGAAGTTCTACAGACAAAGAATAATTATCATTACCAGTACAAAGATTTGAATAATTCGGAGGTAATAAACTTCTTGATTAAAAACGTATTAAAGTATCTTAAGATACTTATGGTTGCAGACGCTTATAAAGTCAAATGAGTCAAATGATGAAAAACACTTGATGTCTTCAAATATCTTAAGATTCTTATGATTGCAGAGGCTTATTAAGTCAAATGAGTCACTGATGAACAACTATTTCATGTCTTAAAAAAATTTAAGATACTTGTGGCTGCAGAGGATTATTAAGTCAAATTAATCACTGATGAAATTCCAATTGATGTCTTCAAGTAACTTGAGATTTAAGAATCTTAAGATACAACTCTAATTGCCGAGGCAATTAAGATGCCTCTGTAACTTAAAGATGCAGAGGCTTATTAAGTCAAATGAGTCACTGATGAACAACTATTTCATGTCTTAAAATATTTTAAGACACTTGTGGCTGCAGAGGCTTATTAAGTCAAATTAATCACTGATGAAATTCCATTTGAGGTCTTGCAAGTAACTTGAGATTTAAGAATCTTAAGAAACAATTCTAATTGCCGAGGCAATTAAGATGCATCTGTAACTTAATGATGCAGAGGCTTGTTAAGTCAAATGAGTCACTGATGGAAACCTAATTAATATCTTGATGTATTTTACCCTTCTTATGGTTGTAATTAGTGTCTAAAACTATCTTAACATTCTTGTAATTGCCGAGGCTTATCAAGACAAACGAGTCAGTAATGAAAAACTAATTGATATCTTAAAGAATCTTAAGATTATTTTGATTGCAGAGACTTATTAAGTCAAATGAGTTACTGATGAAAAATTAATTGATATCTTAAAGTGTCCTAACAATCTTAATAATTAATTATTTATTTACTCTTCTCATAGTTGTAATTAGTGTCTAAAACTATTTTAACATTCTTGCAATTGTTGAGGCTAATTAAGTCAAATGAGTCAGTGATGAAAAACTACTTCATACCTTAAAGTATCTTAAGATTTTTATGATTCCAGCGACTTATTAAGTCAAAAGTATCTAATTCTTATTAGGGTTTCAGAGGTTTATTAACTCAAACTGATGAAAAACTAATTGGTGTCAAATATTATCTTTAGATTGTTATGATTGCCGAGGCTTATTAAGTCAAATGAGTCACTGATGAAAAACTACTTCATGTCTTAAAGTAACTTAAAATACTTGTGGGTCCTGAGGCGTATTAAGTCAGATGAATCACTGATGAAAAATTAATTGATGCTTAAAGTATCGTAAGATTCTTTTGATTGCAGAGACTTATTAAATCAAATGGGTTACTGATGGAAAATTAAGTGATATCTTAAAATATCTCAACATTCTTGTAATTATTTATTTACCCTTTTTATGGTTGTAATCAGTGTCTAAGACTATCTTAACATTCTTGTAATTGTCGAGGCTTATTAAGTCAAATGATTCAGTGATGAAAAACTACTTCATGCCTTAAAGTATCTTAAGATACCCACTCGTGATTGCAGAGGTTTACTAAGTCAAATGAATCACTGATAAAAAACTAATTGATGCCTTAAAGTATCTTAAGATTCTTATGATTCCAGCGACTTATTAAGTCAAAAGTATCTAATTCTTATTAGGGTTTTAGAGGCTTATTAACTCAAACTGATGAAAAAGTAAGAGTAACTGAGTAAAGTATTATTTTAAGATTGTTATGATTGCTGAGGC
The DNA here is from genome assembly GCA_951805005.1 of Othius punctulatus. NCBI lineage: Eukaryota > Metazoa > Arthropoda > Insecta > Coleoptera > Staphylinidae > Othius > Othius punctulatus. The sequence goes on from OX638144.1 coordinate 18,240,251, forward strand.
TTATTAAGTCAAATGAGTCACTAATGAAAAACTACTTCATGTCTTAAAGTAACTTAAAATACTTGTGTGTGCAGAGGCGTACTAAATCAGATGAATCACTGATGAAAATCTAATTGATATCTTATAGTATCGTAAGATTCGTTTAATTGCAGAGACTTATTAAGTCAAATGAGTTACTGACGGAAAATTAATTGATATCTTAAAGTATCTTAACATTCTTGTAATTGTTTATTTTCCCTTCTTATGGTTGTAATTAGTGTCTAAAACTATCTTAACATTTTTGTAATTGTCGAGGCTTATTAAGTCACATGATTCAGTGATGAAAAACTACTTCATGCCTTAAAGTATCTTAAGATACCCACTCGTGATTGCAGAGGTTTACTAAGTCAAATGAATCACTGATAAAAAACTAATTGATGCCTTAAAGTATCTTAAGATTCTTATGATTCCTGCGACTTATTAAGTCAAACGTATCTAATTCTTATTAGCGTTTCAGAGGTTTTTAACTCAAACTAATAAAAAACTAATTGGTGTCAAATATTATCTTAAGATTGTTATGATTGCCGAGGTTTGTTAAGTAAAATGAATCACTGATGAAAAACTGCTTCATGTCTTAAAGTAACATAAAATACTTGTGGGTGCAGAGGCTTATTAAGTCAGATGAATCACTCATGAAAAACTAATTGATGTCTTAAATTATCATAAGATTCTTTTGATTGCAGAGTTTTATTAAGTCAAATGAGAGTCTGATGGAAAATTAATTGACATCTTAAAGTATCTTAACATTCTTGTAATTGTTTATTTACCCTTCTTATGGTTGTAATTAGTGTCTAAAACTATCTTAACATTCTTGTAATTGTCGAGGCTTATTAAGTCAAATGAGTCAGTGATGAAAACCTACTTCATGCCTTAAAGTATATTAAGATACACACTCGTGATTGCAGAGGTTTACTAAGTCAAATGAATCACTAATGAAAAACTAATTGATGCCTTAAAATATCTTAACATTCTTATGATTCCAGCGACTTATTAAGTCAAAAGTATCTAATACTTATTCGGGTTTCAGAGGTTTATTAACTCAAACTGATGAAAAATTAATTGGTGTCAAATATTATCTTATTATCGTTATGATTGCCGAGGCTTATTAAGTCAAATGAGTCACTGATGAAAGTCTACTTAATGTCTTAAAGAAACTTAAAATACTTGTGGGTGCAGAGGCGTATTAAGTCAGATGAATCACTAATGAAAAACTAATTGACGCCTTAAAGTATCGTAAGATTATTTTGATTCCAGCGACTTATTAAGTCAAAAGTATTTAATTCTTATTAGGGCTTCAGAGGTATATTAACTCAAACTGATGAAGAACTAATTGGTGTCAAATGTTATCTTAAGATTGTTATGATTGCCGAGGCTTATTAAGTAAAATGAGTCACTGATGAAAAACTACTTCATGTCTTAAAGTAACTTAAAATACTTGTGGGTGCAGAGGCGTAATAAGTCAGATAAATCACTGATGAAAAACTAATTGATATCTTAAAGTATCGTATGATTCTTATGTTTGCAGAGTCTTATTAAGTCAAATGAGTAACTGAAGGAAAATTAATTGATATCTAAAAGTATCTTAATTTTCTTATGGTTCCAGCGGCTTATTAGGTCAAACTGATGAAAATGTAATGGCTGTCTAAAATTATTTTAAGATTCTAATAATTGCCAAGGCTTATTAGGTCAAATGAGTCACTGTTGGAAACTACTTAATGTCTTAAAGTTCTTAAGACACTTAGGGTTTATTAACTCAAGTGAGTCACTAATGAAAAAATACTTAAAGTATCTTAAAATTGTTATAATTGCAGGGACTTATTAAGTCAAATAGGTCATTGGTGGAAAATTAATTGATATCTTAAAGTATTTTAATCTTCTTATTTTTTCAAAGGCTTACTAAGTCAAACTGATGAAGAATTAATTGGTGTCTAAAATTATCTTGATATTCTTATGATTGACGAGGCTTATCAAGTCAAATGAGTTACTGATGGAAAATTCATTGATATCTTAAGGTAGTTTAATCTTCTTGCAGCATCTTATTGAGGCTGGCAGAGGCTTATTTGGAAAATTCACGAGCTTATTTAAGGAAATTAGGAAAATAAAGAAGGAAATGAAGGAAATCAGAGACTGAACAGGAAAAGAAGAGTCTTTTAAAATACGTGTGGGTGCAGAGGTGTATTAAGTATAAATTAATCACTGATGAAAAACTAATTGATGTCTTAAAGTATCTTAAGATTCTTATAATTGCAGAGAAGATTCTGTAGTATTTTTTCAGTTAGTTCTTAGTTAGTTTAGAAATTCTAAATATTTACTTCCGAGGTAATAATTTTCACACACAAAAAAATACTCAATCGATCGTGCTAATTTGTTGCAAGCTGCAAGCAACTGATTTATAATGCATCTGATATGAGATGAATCAAAAACAATTGCATTATAAGCCCCGGGGCCTTAGGGTGTTCCTGCTCATTGTTCACTGGCCCGTGGCCCCCGTTATCGGCACGATCCGGTTGCGCAACGTGTAGAATGTAGTGGGCAGTGGAACTCGGCTCCAGAGAATGGAGGTCGAGCGAAATTTCCTTTATCATTCCGCTTTTTGCAGACGCGGAGGTCGCCGAAGAAACACGGCCGAAAAAATTTCGGCACACACCGCTAAACCGCTTGTCGTTATAATAAATTGTGGCCGTCGGTGTCATTACTGCGCCAAAGACAAATAAATCGTTACTGCGTGATGTCCAAGTTTGCACAACCGTCGGGATAAACGGCGGTCGTGTCACGTTTTTTATTGTCTTGGTGTTACAATTTGTGTTTTGGCCGAACCCAATGTCACAGAGGTTGCTAAATGTGCAGATAAACGCCCGCGTGCCTCACACAAGCATTATGAAATCAAAATTGGACCTATTGTGCTGACTCTATGGGAAATTAATACAACAGCATTCGAGTTTCGATAATACTTGCAATTACTTTTACTTTTGGAACTAATCTTCTTTGTATCAGTTCTGCCAAATGCATGCACACCTATTGAATTTTGGATCGTTTTGTCCATATTTGTTATTTTCATTTGCATATTTAAGGTACTGAAGAAAATTCCTATTTTTTTAAGAAAAAAAACAGTAGGAACAATATTTGCCATCACAAAATTAAAACAAAAAATTTCAATGAATCTGAAGATTAATATCTTAACCTTGAAATTATTGTGAATTACATTTCAAGCTTATTGGCAATCCATAATTCTTGTCTACCTACATTACCATACATGAAAACTTTGCTTAAATCGTAGGGCGTGCCCAGAACTTTCCAAAACTCTTGATTTTGCAACAAGCTATGTAGAACTGCAGCCTAATATTTTACAAAATCTGTTGGGAAATCAAACACCTCGCCACCAATGCATAGGTGCAAACATTGCAGCCATGATTCGTGTCAGGGCAATGCGGTACGTGTAGATTTTAATGGGCTTAATTGCGTGTCGATAAATCACGCCATTAATAAATTTAATGTGTTCGATATTTTACATGGCTGTATGCGTGATTTGGATTTCATTATTTTCCTATCCTTAGGGTCTTAATGCAACAACTCATTATCACCTGTGAGTAATCTATTTTCCAAACTTATTGTAAAAAACCCATCAAGATATTTAATTATTATATTGTTTATAAATCACCTTGAGATTGTCTAAAAAAAATAGGGCCATTGACAAGTGTATCGACGAAAAGTGCCTCTTAATATGAAACAATTGCAGTTAGTGTCAATTGAATTGCACATAATTGCTAAATAAATTTTAATTGGCGCAAAAAAATATAATTTGGTTTATAAGTAACATTTGCTCTATCGCTAGGTGCAAATAACCAAGAATCATTCCTTCTAGTCTTTTACTACTTTTACTACGCTACGTTGGGAACATATACGGTAAATTCAGGTAGTTATTCTTATGGCTACACTTAAATAAGAAACACTTTTAACAATACTAGTTTATCATCCATTTAGATTTTTATTATTGTTCTAGAATGTTAAAAGTATTGCTTACTTGTACATTTACACGGAAACGAGGACAAAAATATTAAAAGAAATAACTACAATTTTTAACTTTCTTAATATCACATTTATTAATAATATGAATATGATACTTAAATAAGAAACACTTTTAACTATTTTAGTATATCATCCAATTAGATTTTTTTATTGTTCTAGAATGTTAAAAGTATTGCTTACTTGTACATTTACACGGTAACGAAGAACCAAAAAATTAAAAGAAATAACTACAACTTTTAACTTTGTAATATCACATTTATTAATAATATGAATATGGATAAATGTGACATTAACAAAGTTCCAAGTGTTTCTTATTTAAATATTAAGCGGAAAGTCCACGCCATTAGTGAGTTTAAAAAAACAGAGAGAGAGAGAGAGAGAGAGAGAGAGAGAGAGAGAGAGAGAGAGAGAGAGAGAGAGAGAGAGAGAGAGAGAGAGAGAGAGAGAGAGAGAGAGAGAGAGAGAGAGAGAGAGAGAGAGAGAGAGAGAGAGAGAGAGAGAGAGAGAGAGAGAGAGAGAGAGAGAGAGAGAGAGAGAGAGAGAGAGAGAATTTAAAAGCGACAATATCTAAAACGTGATGTTAGGTTATGTTAGGTTATGGTATGTTAGGTTATGTCAGGACGAGATACTCAAAACCTCCAAAAAATGACCAATCACAAAAGTTATAAAAATAAAACCACGTAAAAATCAGAATAGGCACGAGGAATATGCGAAGCATAAGGGCAAAATAACAGAAACTTGTAGAAGAAATGATAAAACATCAAATAGAAATACTGGAAATCACAGAAACAAAAACGAAAGGAAAGTGAATGAAGAGAATATATAAAGAATAATGGATGTGAAAGGAGAAAAGGAAGATACAAGCATAGAAAAAAGATACTCAAGACGTCTAAAGTCTAACCAATCACAAAAGTGATAAAAATAAAAACCACACAAAAATCAGAATATACATAGAATGTGCAAAGCATAAGGGGAAAAGAAGATGAACTAGTGAAATAAGTGATAAAACATCAAATAGAAACACAGGGAATCACAGAAACAAAAACTAAAGGAAAGGGAATGAAAACAATACATTAAGCATAATGGATGTAAATGGAGAAAAGGAAAATACAAGCAAAGAAAGAAGAATTCGTGACGTCTCATTCAAAAATGGTACGTCATAGAAACCAAACTTTAAACGACATTGAATTCAGAAGAAATGATAATTTGACAAACCTATGACACTTTTTTTTTTAAATGTATGACGAAGTGAAAGCCTCTAACATTAATCAATTTATTGATATACTTTTAAAATTAAATCAATGTTATGTAATTATTAGATGCCTAAGCGTAATCTTCGCTTATGTGCCCATGTATCTTCGTAATAAACCAAAATATACTTGGCACACCTGTATTCAATGTAATATCATGTAACAAACAGATGTAATTTGCGTTAAAACATCTTAATTTGCTTGATAATCACTGATGCAACGCGAGCAATCCTAGTAGTGTTTGAAGCTTTCACGAATATTAAAATTTACCACAAAAAATGCGGTGACATCGTTTGCCCACTTTTACTATATCGTAAAACGCGCGTTATGTAAATTTATGTAAATCCCTCAATGAAAACACATTACGTTGCACTCGTACATTTTGGCTTACAAGGTGTGTGAGGCACACGAGGAAACTCGTCTAAGTGCGTCATAAATCTCGTTCAATGTAACCGTACCGAAATATAAAATATGAAATTTCAAAGTTTGGTTTTCGTACTTTCTCCGTATTGTACAACAGTACAGTTGCTGTTTAGACTCAGCGCAGCACAAGGAAAAGATTTTTTTTTTCGACGTTTGATGTTCATAGGGCCATAACTCTCAAATCTCATTTTCTAAAAAAAAATGTGGATACCGTTGCTGTTTAGACACAGCGCAGCGCAGGGAAAAGAACTTTTTTTTCGAAGATTGATGGTCATAGGGCCATAAATCTCAAAACTCATTTTCTAAAAAAACAGAGTTCCAAAAACTACGACTGATCAACCAAAAAATTTAGAAAATCGCATGAAATTCCACAATGACTACATTCTACATCTAGACATCAAAGAACAAAAAATATATAATAATACAGTAGGTATGACATACTGAAAGTCAATAAAATAATACTTTCTGCATAAAAAATTAAAAAATTAAAATGCTAATAAATTTGTACAAAAGGTTCAATTCGCATAATAAAAAAAATGTTCATGTAAAGGGTTTTGCGCTTTTACACTAGAACTTTAACAGTCGTTAGAAAATCAAATTTTGAGAAAAAATATTCCGATGAATAAACACTTCGTTTTTGAGATAATTTTTAATAAACGTGCCAAAAAGTATTCAATAAATGCAAACCACTACTAAATTAGTGATATTGCTATGTTTTATAACGATTTAGATCGATTTATATTTGAATATTGATGTGTTAAAGCAAACAAATAAATACTTACTGCAAAAAATGGCACATTATTGTTAAAAACCTATTTTTATTGTAAAATAGCAACCTATTGTCTTAATTGTGACAGTAGATGATAGGTACTGTAATGGCAACTGTAAAAATTACAGCATAAACATTTTGATACCTTTCATATATTTACGAGCAACAAAAAAAGCAAATAGAAGTCTTACTTGCACAATATTTCAGATAGATAAATTGTAGCCAAGTTGTAGAAATTTGAAAAAAAACAAGCAAAACGGAATTGACTGAAATATTCAACTGAAAATTGTAATAATTCACTTCTTATAATGATTGTCGAAATGAATGATTTTTAAAATAAAATATTATTAGACATTAACTTGCAATTTTTATAGTAAGATCATAGTTGATTACTAAGCTTTCGAAATTATTACGTTATAGATATAAATTAATTATTAAGTTAGATACATGTTATCAGCAAAACATTGTTTCATCTAAACCTATTGGAAATTTCGAAAAAATTATTTGTTTTCATTGCAATATTTAGATACAAAATGATAATTTAAATGTGCACTTGAACATTGCACTGCAATAGAGGATGAATGGTGAACGTTATTATTTTGGTTTGCTATCTTATGTTTGGTTGCATGTAATATTAGAGCATCATCATCTTTATAGTACATGCAACCAAACATAAGACACAAAACTAAAATAATCTCCTGAAAATAATACTGATATGAAATGAATCCATAATTTAACACAATAATAGTTACATTTCATATCTTAGAGACAAAATTAGTATTATTCAGATCTAATGCAATTACACTTGTTAATTAGCAAATTTGTACTGGGCGAGTATGTGAAAAATAGTCTACATGTGTAATAAACATTATTTTTTTTACGTTTCGTTGTAATACTGTTCAAAAAACTAATAAAAATAACGAAACTGTTTGATCGTAAAAAAAAATTACTGAGCAATAAAAATAATTGACATTACCAAGTTTTGTGCAATATTATAGAAATATGTGGAATGATTAGCAGATATAATTTTAGTTTAAAGTTTATGAACATATAAAATCTACATTTATTACCTATAAAAATCATTAGTGTTAATATTATTACACAATATTACTCAATTATGTTATTAAATTAATTATAAATTTATTTAAAAAATTAAATTATAATTAGCAGGCATGTAATTATGAAAAATAATCCAAATTTTTTGCCGTTTTTCGCTGTAATATTGTAAAAAAAATTATGACTAAAGAGCGGGTTACATTAAAATAAGTATGCAAATAGGCAGCTATAATTATTAAAATCGGCAGAAATAGACAGCAATCAAATTTAATAGGCATTTAATGTTTAAAAAAATTTATTGCACAAGCGAGGGTCAGAATAAATCATGATTCAATGATCATTGATTGATCATTGATGATAATTGATTTAAACAAATCAAAAATCATTGATTTAAAAAAAATCAAAAAGCATTGATTAAAAAATGAATTATTTGATTTTTTATATTTCTGATCATTTTTTTTTAGTTTAGATTAATCAATTGATTTGGATCATGTTTAAAATAATATGATTTTTTTATAACTTTTTGAATTCAAACAATAATTGATAGTTTTAAACTATCAGTGTATCTATGTAATGGACCAAAAATGGAAGAGAATAAATTTATTTTACTTACTGCCAATTATCTATTTTAAAGCATGCTAACTCTATAGTTACATTAAATTTTGTATAGTTACATTATAGTTACATTAATTGTACATCTTTTCGAATGCACAGATAGTGCAAAAACCATGATAAATTAAAAAAATATATATATTGATATAAGTCATTTGAGCGCAACGTGCCATTGTTGCTCTTGGGCAATTGTGGCACGAAAATTTTCCCCCGAGAGCAACAATTACTTTGCTCTCTTATTGCTCAAATAGCTATTCTTGCATATAATTTTGAAACATTAAAAGACTTAGGATATAATTTTGTTGCCGTGAACTGTCATTTTGACAACGTGTAAAAAAATAATCATAGTTTTTATGTTTCGTTGTTTGAAATATTAGTTTTTAAAATAGTGTTAAATATAACGATAAATTATCATTCAATTAATTATTATCATTGATAAAAACACTGGTCAACACAATGTTTGTCCCTTAGACGTAAATAGCCGATTCCGATAGATTTTTTTTTTGCAGGCTTCAGGAACGTCTACAAATTTTTTTCTAGAGCGTCAGGTTTTTGTAATATTTCAATTTTTGCAAAATGTGTAAATTTTTGCAAAAATTGAAATATGTAATTGAATTTTTTTTTCCGGGATGCAAGACCGATTTCGATCATTTTTTTTATGGCAATACTTGATTCAAACTTTAGTTTTACAGTACCGGTATCACTTTTCAAACCTAACTTTAACCGAGGTCGTGTTTTTGTAAGTAAATAGTGGAAAAACTATGTAAAAAATCCAAATAAATATTCACCTCCAAGATTTTTTTTTGCATTTTGTACATATGCATAGTAAATACTTTCCGAAAAATGCATTTAAATTGAAGGGACAACACATTTGTCAAAATTTGCCGACCAGTGTAAGTAGTAGTTATATTTTAAGTTAAATGTAATATTTATTTTTATGTTAGACTGCATTATAATTACACAGTTTATGACATACTTCAGAATCCATAAAGTGGTACTTTATGGTACTATTACTAGTACTGTATTACTAGTACTGTACTTTTTGTACTGTATTTAAATAGTGCTAAATATAATGATAAGTTATCATTCAACTAATTATTATCATTGATAATAATTAGTAGTTATATTTGAAATTAAATGTAATATTTATTTTTATGTTAGACTGCATTATAATTTCACAGTTTATGACATACTTTAGAATACATAAACTAGTACTTTATGGTACAAGTACTAGTACTGTATTTAAATAGTGTTAAATATAATGATAAATTACCATTCAACTAATTATTATCATTGATAATAATTAGTTTCAATCAAATTAGCATTTGACAATAATTTTGTCAAAATTTGTCGACCAGTGTAATTAGTAGTAATATTTTAAGTTCAATGTAATATTTATTTTCATGTTAGACTGCATTATAATTACACAGTGTGTGACACTAGTCATAAAGTTTATGGTACTAGTACTAGTACTATATTTAAATAGTGCTAAATATAATGATAAAGTATCATTCAACTAATTATTATCCTTGATAATAATTAGTAGTTATATTTGAAGTTTAATGTAATATATATTTTTATTAAGATTAAGGTTTTATCCATATTACCAGTTATTTATTTATGGTATTATTCTGTACTTACTGGTATAGTTATTTTTTTATTTTATTTTATTATTTATTTATTTTTAGTTTGCCTGACTAGTTTCATAGACATCTTTAAAAATTCAAATAAAATTCAAAAATATTTAAAATGAAATAAAATCAAGAGTTAGTTTCAGTTTATTTAGCAAACCATCATCAGAGGCGTCAAATATGTAATTTTGCTGTGTATTTATCTTGATTTTATATCATTTTAAATATTTTTGAATTTTATTCAAAATTTCATTTATTTGAATTTTGAAAGATGTCTTTGAAACTAGTCAGGCAAAATAAAAATAAATAAATAAGAAAATAAAATAAAAAAATAACTGTACCAATAAGTACAGAATAATACCTTAAATTTATTTTTATATTAGAATTTACTTTAGAATCCATAAAGTGGTACTTTATTGTACTAGTACTGTAATGGAAAATAACTTCGTGTCAAATTCATTAAATATCAAAATATAATAAAATAAAATAGAGACTTTCCGAAAGAAATAAAGAAATACAGAAATAAAATAAATATCTATCTTCATTTCTAACTACATTTTTGTTATTTTAACATTTTTTATAAACTGCATATGCACCTGAAACTAGGCAGGCAAAATAAAAATAAATAAATAATTAAATAAAATAAAAAATAACTATACCAGCAAGTACAGAATAATACCTTAAATTTATTTTTATATTAGAATTTACTTTAGAATCCATAAAGTGGTACTTTATTGTACTAGTGCTGTAATGGAAAATAACTTCGAGTCAAATACATTAAATATCAAAATATAATAAAATAAAATAGAGACTTTCCGAAAGAAATAAAGAAATACAGAAATAAAATAAATATCTATCTTCATTTCTAACTACATTTTTGTTATTTTAACATTTTTTATAAACTGCATATGCACCTGAAACTAGGCAGGCAAAATAAAAATAAATAAATAATTAAATAAAATAAAAAATAACTATACCAGCAAGTACAGAATAATACCTTAAATTTATTTTTATATTAGAATTTACTTTAGAATCCATAAAGTGGTACTTTCGTGTACTAGTACTGTAATAGAAAAGTAACTTCGAGTAAAATATAATAAATATCAAAAAATAATAAAATAAAATAAAGACTTTTCGACAGAAATAAAGAAATACCGAAATAAAATAAATATCTATCTTTACTCCTAATTACATTTTTGTTATTTCGACAATTTTTATAAGTTGCATATGCATCTTTGTAAAGGTATTTTGATTTAGCTGGCAATTTTAGCTAGTATTGCTCTAACATTTGTTGCTATTATTGACTATTTGTTTTATTGACAATTACCTATTTTATAAATTGACAATCAATAAATTTGAATATACATCACACTTTGAATTGGATTTTACCGTAAAAATATGTTTTTTAAGTGAAGTGTAAGTCTTAAGTGTAAGTAAAAAATATTGTATACATCTCGTAGATAATCGGACTTTATAGGGCTCCCCTCTTTATTAGCCTCGCTCGCAAGCTCGCTCGGTCATTAATTCGAGTAGTACAATAAAGTCTTAGATTATATACTTGTTGCCTAAATAGCTATTATGTACTACAGGTATTATGTATTATAGGTATAACCACTATAAGTTTTTAATGTTTAATATAAATACTATAGTGTTTAATGTTTAAACCCTATACTATCACTTTATAGGTTATCAAGATATACTACACTATTAGTTTTTAAATAACGTTGGGTCTTCTACATCTAAGAAACTATTCAAATATTTAAAAATATTTCAATTTAATAATTTAAGATGCATGAAAAAAATTCAATTTCATGATTTTTTTTTCGATTTGTACATTGTAGTTTTGAGATAAGTTTGAACTAAACTATGCAGACAAATATCTCAATCGTCATCAATAACCTGGAGGTTCACCTGACAATTACCGATAGTGGCTAATGTGGCTATGACTTATATATACTTATTTAAGATATGTTTTATGTGCTGACGATTGCTAATGCTATTTTGAATAGCTACACTATGATTATTACGATTATAATGTATGTAATTTTCTTTGAAAGAAACATATACTTCTGGACAAAATTAAGGGACTACCAAATATACTTAAAATAACTTTTCCAATTTGTTGTTTTCAATAGATATTTCACATGTCATAAATTGGCGTTTTAATAAACGCCAATTTTAAACACTATTATTATTTGTTAGGAAACACTTGCATTTATATATTTATTCGGTTCATTAAATGTATTATCTGGTTTTAAATTTATTTTGAATTTTAGTAGTGGTCCCTTAGTTTTGTCCAGAAGTGTATTATAAATAAATAGCTGAAGCCTAAGATGGGCTATTAACCGGATTATTTATAATGATAATCTTCTTACTTGGCGTAAACTTTCAAGTCTTTTGGTAAACCCAGGGAGGAACTTCACCCACACAAAACACCCAAAATATCCACAACAATTTTAACTAGCAACCGGAACGTCGCGTACAGGTTTTCCGCGAGACTGAAGCCTCCGTTTTCAGGCTGTGTATTAAAAAGCGCCCCGGTCCCCAGACACTGGAAGGGGGGCGTCGCGACGCCTGTCCCGCTCCGGGCCACTTTCGCCGCTCCGGCGGGGCCCCACCCGGAGTCCGGACTGCGTGCGTGCACTTGGACCACGACCTTACTCTCGCCGCTCTCGCTTCAGCTGCCGGACGTCGCGGATTTTGGGGCCGCATCCTTCGCGGGTGTTGCAAAGCTTCGTGGTCCATCAGCCGCCCAGAAGTGCAGAACGGAGTATTTGACAACACTCATGGCGTTCTTCCTATTGTATGAATGCGGGGTGTTGCAAAAGAACAACAATGGTGCTCGTGACGAAAGTCGAATCGGATTTTTGGTTAATTATGGGGGCATGATTTATTCTACATGGAATTAACTTCTGCAACAGGTGCATGAGTTAGAATAATTAATCCTGTGAACGTAATAAGCTTTGGATTTACTTTATAGAGTTTTCTGGACATTTGTGTAGGATGGGCATAAAAAATCAATCGATATTTTTGCTACAAATTATCGATTAAAATATCGATTTTTCAACTGCCCGATATATCAAATGACATCGATGTTTTTTTTCAATATCAAACGCCTTACGAAGAAAGACATACTTCCGAATATATTTCCGAAAATTTTACGGATTCATGCCAAGAGTGGAACATTGATCTTCAGAAAGTTTTAGCCGTCTTTACGGATAATGGACAAAATATAGTCAAAGCAGTTCGTGACACTTTTGGAAACCATAAACACGTTAACTGTTTTGCCCATACTCTTAATTAGTTTGCAGAAAATGCTCTTAAGTCAGAACCTGCTATTTTAGCAATAATTACCAAAGTCAAAAAGGTGGTTACGTGGTACAAGCATAATGTTGTGGCGGCTGATAGTTTGAGAAAAGCGCAAATGAAAGACTACTTAGAAAACAATAATTGTATATTCAAATTTATTCAAAGTATAGATACAAGATGAAATTCAAAATTTTATATGCTGCAACGTTTCCTACAACTTGTAACGCTCCGATATTACTTTATTATATTTATTTTATTATTCGTCGTTTTTATCGTGAAATTATTATATAATTTCTTGATTATTTTGGCTCGTGATTTATTATATAATTTTTTAATTATTTTGGCTCGTGATTTGTGATCGTATTAAGTACTTACACGTCGTGACGTTTAATTTAACTACCGTGATTACTCTCAAGATACTTTGCTATTGGTAATGTGTTAATTAACGTATACTAATAATGGATTAATACAAGAAAGCACCAATTTAAGGATTTGTTTTGTTTATTTAATAATAGACACGCTGAAATTGTAAGACACAGGGAAATAAAAGACAGGTTGACGATGATGTAAATTAATTTATATAATTATAACGTACAGGGAAATAAAACACAGGTTGACGATTATGACATGAATTGATTTATTTACTAGATTTCGTTGACCTTTTCATGAATTTGTAAATTCTCTTATTTATTCAATTGATAATTTGAAAATGGTTATTACTACGAAGTTTATTTACGAGAGTTTGTTATTCATGCACGTGCTTCTCTTAGACCATTTATTACCATGCTCTTTCACTCCATTTAACTACGGGAAAGTGATATGATCAAAAATAGAACTATTTAAAGATGTTGAAATATCCCCAATAATTCATGAATGATTACTAAAGGTATCTCGCGAACTTCCCGAATTTCATGGTTGTGTCGGTGTCCACACAATAATGTAATTATTGGAGCCCCATTGTTTACGTTGATTGAGGTAAATTAGTAATTCTACCCACGACCACAGCAAGCACCAATGTCACAAGTAGTCATCACCGTCAGACATGTTAGAAGTTGTGTCAAATAACAGTTCTGCTACCTCAATCGGAAATGTTTATGTAATGTTATAATATATTATTATTAGGAACATTGGAGGTTATTAATAACTTCTCTTATGATTATACCAAGCTTCATTCTCTCGTTTATCATTTTCTCTGTTTATACGGGGTTTTAATAATTCCACTTATTTCTTGTTTACGATATTTAACCATAAATTGTCATTATGTCTTCAAATTATTGAGATTTAATCCAGCCTATTTTATCTGTACGATTCTAAATTACTCTGCGTAATCGTAAACACGAATAGCGTTCGAGCCGCCTTTGTCTACTGATAGGAATAGGTAATCGGTGTTTGGCTTTTCTAGGTAACTTGTGGTTGGTTAAATACACTATTTTCCGTCAATTTAAATCTAGTGCGGGAGTTTGATTTCACAATAACAGGTGTGTGAACGAAGTGCGCGGGTGGGCGTCAATTACACCTGTTATTGCTTCCTCTAGTGATTCGTAAACACGAATTGCGTTCGAGCCGCCTTTGTTTACTGATAGGAATAGGTAATCGGTGTTTGGCTTTTCTAGGTAACTTGTAGTTGGTTAAATACACTATTTTCCGTCAATTTGAATCTAGTGCGGGAATTTGATTTCACAATAACAGGTGTATGAACGAAGTGCGCGGGTGGGCGTCAATAACACCTGTTATTGCTTCCTCTAGTGATTCGTAAACACGACTAGCGTACGAGCCGCCTTTGTTTACTGACAGGAATATGTAATCGGTGTTTGGTATTTATAGGTAACTTAGGGTTGATTGAAAGGAATAAGCACTCCCGTGAATTTATAATGAGACTGGTTTAACAACTTTATATTATCGTTAATAATAAAAACATTAAATTACTCTATACCTAGAATTGTACGTTTTTCGATTTATTCAAATTTTTATTCTACTTTGCGTTTTTTACAACGTTATATGCAATCGTTAATTTAATTATAAACCGACGTGAATTTATATATTCAAAACCGCGATTGTCGTGTGCGTTGCCCGTGGCCGACGCAACTTTCTTACGAGTGTGCGTGTGGTATTGATGCGTTTTTAGCGCAGCGTTTTACACTTAACTTAAAGAGTTGCCATTCGAGGTGATTTTTACGTGCCTGGCGCTTGCTCGTTTCTAAAGGGCGCTGATACCCAAATTGTTTATGTGACACCACGACATGGAATCTTCCAGAACCGTGCATATGCAGGCCTCGGCTCTTGAGATATTTGGCGACGCTCTGGCGCGACTTGCGATGGCTATTTATCACATTTCACCCTGGGATTATTTGTAAATGAATTAATTTAATATTCATGATTTTTAAAATATGAGTCACTTTATTGCGTAAATGCGTATTATACTGGGCGTATATTTGGGCCTATTACAAACTTTATACTTACGTTAGAATGATTCTAGTCAACGAAATATCGAAAAATGTACCTGAATATTTCACAGAACAACAGAATTTTACATCAGCAGCGAAAGCAGTATGTTCCATGTAAATGGAAATAGAAGAAACTGTCAATTCAAATACTCGTAACATCAACAACAAACTACTTGTAAGTCAAGAAACAACAGAAATATAGGCCGGGCTAACAGATTTATAGGAACACCATGCCGATTTGGTTAATAATTTATTAGTAAACAACGCAGATGTACATACATCCTTAAATACTGAAGTAACTCATTACATTGAGACCCCAATATTCTCACTGCACCAAAATACATTCCATATTTGGGAAGAAATTAAAAACACGTATCCTATTCTATATTTATTGGCCCGGAACTATCTCCAAATACCTGCAACCTCCGTTCCAACTGAAAGTGTATTCTCTAAAACTGGCCAAATTATGACCGATTTACAAAGTAGAATTAAACCAGAAAGGTTTAATAAATTTTTTGTTTAAGCTCCATAAGTTTAAATGACTGGATAATGTTATAATCTTAACAACCATAATTTAATTGTTACGATATTATATTTTCCAATAATAAATTTTTTATGCAAATTATTTGAGTATTTGCATTTATTTTATCCTTTTAGATTTAAATATACATTCTGAATTTAGGACAGCATTTTACGTTAGTCTACAAATTCAGTGAGTAGTATTTATGGCTAGTGCAATAGAGTTTTTTTTTTATTTGTGACAAGCAGTTTCCATTTTTTTTGTTGAACAATTGATGCAAATCTATATATAAATTAATATACAAAGCGAAAATACCCCATGTCTGTTCTATGTTCTTATAAAGATTGTTTGAGAACTATTTTATTTTTATATTGTCTTTTTGTTTATTTTAGTTTGTTTGTTTCAATAAAATAAGACTTCTAATAATCTACTGTTTCTTTATATATGATATAAAGTTGGTATATTCCGAGATTTCAGTAATAAAATTGTGTATTACACCATCGATGTCAAAAAAACATCGATGTTCTATTACGATAAATCGATAATCGATTCATTTTGTTCACAAAATTACATCGATGTGAATATCGATTTTTTTTTCGATGTATAATCCCTTTTCGAGGGATGGGCCCTAGTGTAAACTATAAACATTTTCTCTAGAATCTCTAGGAGGTTAGTTCCTAGGTTAGAGGATACCTCTAGGAAATGTTATCTTCGTTACTTCGTATTACTTCGTATCTTATCACAAGGTTTTTGTCATTTCGGGGTGACATTTTCTCAAGATCTCTAGGAGGTTTACTCCTAGATTAGAGGCATGGCCCCCACAAAGGGGCTTGTCATTCTGTAAAGTACTGCATATTATACACTACAGAAAAACCGAATATATGAACACAAAACATAAAAATATTTGACAAAGTGACACTGTACAAAAGTTATTATTAAAAGACAGTTCTTTAACTATAATTTAATGTTTAACCTTATTGTTAACATATAAATTAAAATAATCATAAAAAATATTATTAATAGCACAAGAATTGCTATAAGCAGTATATTTATGGCAATCTTTTTATAATAAAAAAAAATCAGCAAAACTAACAAATTCTACTTAAAAATTGTTGTTAAAAATTTTTGTGTAGTGTCACTATTATTTTCAACGTGCGTTCTGATAGCTTTTTACATTTTTTCACTGGGACATTAAAAATAGGCAAATTTTGGCAGTATCTAGTAAAAAATTAATAGGTTTTCACAGCTGAAGCTAAGAATTTTACATATTTTGACAGTTGCAATTGAAAATTTTGCAGATTTCGACGGTTTTAATTGAGAATTTGACCTATGTGAACTGTTGTACTTAAAAGTCTGATGAATGTTTGCATTTTAAAACTGGGATATCAAATTTTGACAAAATTGAACAGATTCAGGCAGAATCTATTGAAAAATTGGCAGATTTTCGCAGCAGAAGCTTCGAATTTTATAGATTTTGATTTTGAATGTCTCAGTCAGGATTGCACTCAATTAAAAAGTTGTTAAAAATTTGACAGATTTTGGCAACTATAAGTGCAAATTTAACAGATTTCGACAGTTTTTAATTAAATTTGATAATCAGGATGATTCAAAAGGTGAGATCCAAACGTTTAGCTGGTAATAAAATGCCAATCATAACAAATTAGTATTTGTTTGACTATTTTTTTTATTTTGACTTGATTTAACAGAACATGATAAAAACAAAGAAATCCTCTGTAACTAGATAACGGTTGAGAAGAAGACATTGGTATTAACATTTTTGCTTCGTACAGCATCTCACGACGTCACACCCTTAAGTTTGGACCATACCTTTTGAAGCACCTTGTATATCCCTAAAAGGGTAATGCAGCGATTATCACTTCCCAGTACTCATCACTTTGCATAAATACAAAAGAACTAATTGATATTTTAAATTTCGCTTGTTTAAACAATTTGTTCATTTATTGATGCTTTCATTGAAAATAGCCTTAACTCATTTATTTATTTTGAAACTGTCGTTCGCTGTCGCAAAAAATGTTAACTGTTCTTCATATTATTTGTTCAATTAGCCATTTTACACCAATTTTGAAATACGTTCTTATTTAAATTTGAAATTTCCATTGACCAAGTACAACCAATTTTTTGTTTGTTTTTTATTTAGTTGTAGTTGCTTAGTACTAGAAACTTTGTTTATCTTTGATGACATCAGTCGACAATGAAATTGGTCTCAGAAATGATAAAATGGTAAAGCAAACTACAATAACTTTCAAGCATATAAAAAGAGTTTATGATATAATGAAAAAGATTTAATTTTCGTTATAGCGATAACGTGAATAAATAATTAGTTTTTTCTTCTTTCACTTCAAGTTATAAATGAAATCAGGTGTAATGTACAATTCAAATTTGAAACGTCCAACTCTCATAAGACTAAATTTAAATCTGAGAAAGAATGGAAGCATCGCGAAGTCATCAATCCAAATCTAGTTTCTCGGATCCAAAAATGAAGATACCATAATTGCTGCTACTGATCGCAGTAGAGATGGTGATGATAATAATTATAACATTGAAGACCAAACAGAAAATTAGTGCCAAATGGATTGACGAGCTAAAAATCTATCGAAGAAGATGGTAATGTTAGATGTGAACCTGTTGCATCTGAAGAACAAATCGCAAGTGGAAGTCCTAGTATTGTAAAGTAGTTACATGACAGTTGATATAAGTTTGAATAGACTTCTGAATGCAGTTTACGACAAAATACAAGATATATTGGTCAGAATTTGTTTCACCTTTAAACTGTTTTGTAAAGTAGGTACTGTTTCTTTAGCTGATAGATGGTTCAGCAGATGGGCAAATTCATTGAAAACAAGTTAAAGAAGAACCACTAGCATTTCCAAAATTATTTAGATAACATATAAATATGTTGATTTTCGTGTCAGAATCTGTCTCACCTTTAAATTGTTTTGTACAATAGGTACTGCTTCTTTAGCTGCTAGATGGTTTAGCGGATGGGCAAATTCATTGAAATTTGTTAGAATCTGTCTCATATTTAAATTGTTTAGTAAAGTAGGTACTGTTTCTTTAGCTGATAGATGATTCAGCAGATGTACAAATTCATTGAAAATAAGGCTAAAAAAGACAACTAGCATTTCCAAACTGATTTAGATAAGTATGTTGATTTTGGTCATACTAAAATCAGCTTTTCAAAAAGAATTTTCAGCTCATTGAAAATATTGCGTCGAAAAGGCTAGAAAATATACTTTAAGATAATATTTGATACTACTGTGGGGTGCCAAGCTACCCTTAACACTAAATAAAAGGGTCCCATCAGAAATCCCGGCCTGAGGGCTCTGGCTAGAATATGGGGGCCATGGTTAGAGGACTTCTTTAGGAAATGTTATCTTCCTTCTTCTTACAGGGTTTTCGCCATTTCGGGGTGACATGATCATGTCCTGGTGCCATCTCATTTTTAATATCTGTATAGCCCCTTTTCGTATGTCATAATTTTCTTTCTAATGCCTTCATCAAGTTCTTCTAAGTTTTCCTATCTCGCCTATGTAGGCTAGTTAGTTTTGACTCGTGCAAACGTTGTTTGTACTAGCACACAATAAAATATTATTATTATATTATATTATATTCGAAAAATTGGGTTTCGAAGAATTTACTACTGAAAAATTCATTTTCGCAGAATTTTGCGTGAATCCCATAATGCTATTAGTATGACATAATCATTATAAAATTGATGCTTTTCCACTCTACATCACCACACGAATTGTTTCAGAATAATACGTTTTAAAAGAGTATACTTCCAATTTTTCGGAAGTAAATTCTTCGAAATCCAATTTTTCGAAAGTAAATTCTTCGAAAACCAAGTTTTTTAAGTAAGCTCGTACTTTCGAAAAATTGGATTTCGAAGAATTTACTTCTGAAAAATTGGTTTTCGCAGAATTTACATTCGATAAATTAATTTTCGCAGGATTTGCCGTGAATCTCATAATGTCATGAGTATGACATAATCATTATAAAATTGATACAATACATAACTCCAATCTCTTGCTCAATAAAAATGTCGTTTTAATTTACAATTGTAAAAGGCAATTGGAAACCTTTGCAAAGTATCGTTTACATTCCGCTTCAGTCTCCGCTTCTCAGTAATTCTAGCCTCCGTAATTTAGTTTTCCGCGTAATCTATACCGGCCGGGCCCAAAAAATTCGCCATTTTTTTGAGAAATATCTATCAATCCGCACCTCTAAAAAAAACGAGCATATTTTGTTCAGCTTCACACCCTCACTTCTGGTTCTCACAGTAAAAACCACAAGGGCATAAAAATGATTAGGGTCCGATTGCCGGTCGACTTTCGGATCTCCAAATGTGACGGTATTTCGCAAAACCGTGCGTTACATAATTTATTAAGTGGAACAGTGCGTTATAGAGTTCTCCGGGGGAAAATCGACACGTTTAGATGTGGAAACGTTGAAAGCCATGTTTTTAAAATAAACAGCGCAAATGTGTCCGAGAAATTGGAAAATTGGACGTGCAGCAGAATTACATATTACGTCATGCTTGTCTTCATGTTTCAATATCGAAGTCATTTTTCTACGTTTTATAAGTGCTTACAACGAACAAACGGTGTTTAAATACTTATTTATGTAACACTTTCCAATTCCTAATGTCCTTGAACTTAATACTTTCTTTCCCAGTGTGCAACTTTTTTGAAGCATACAGTATGCATGCTTCTGCTGATTTCATGGCCGGAAAACAGGATACCTGTAATATCACCCGCGCTAATTATTTCGGATAGAGTTCTGGAGCAACGTAATTATCTGAGAATGCTGATTCGGCGAATTATATATTTTGTATGCGATAATTACAGTCGGTTAAGTACCACACATGTGTGCAATTACTAATTAATACAGTCATTTTTAACGCTCGGGGCAAAAATCGTGTTACAATCGAAATAGTCGACAGAAAAAATGAGAAGGTTGAAATGAAAAGGAGATTGGTCTGTTTAGTTTTGATGCTGATATTCACAAGAATTGAATGATCTATAGTCTCAAATACATTAAAATTTGTGCTTCAATATGGAACAGCGATCTACACCAGAAATACCTATACTTTTTTCACCAGAAAACCGTTTGGGACATAAAGATTATTGCAACTTATTAGATGTACGTTATGTGTGATTACCAGTGGCTACCACTGTGGTTACCACTTTTCATGTTCACCATGAGACATGGTGAATCAAATGTAAATAAAACACTTGGTTGAAGTTTCACGAATTTCGTCAAATTCACAAATTCGCGAGACTTATCCACTTTAAGTATTTTATTTACCTTTTGAATATTGCAACCTTGGGATGGGAATAACTAAACTCATGGTTGTTTTTAGTGTGCATAAGGAAACTAATTACATTTTTATTTATATTTTTTTTTACATTGTTTTTACATTAATTTTTTACATTTACATTTTTTCCAATTGTTTTTAATTTTGATTTTTCACACTGCCCACTAAATCATAATTAAAGAACCACTGGTCTACACCATATACCATTGTGATAGACCTTTATGCCATTGTGTTTTGAAAATATTAGTAGCTTATGGTAACAGAATAAGTAAACGCGCAAATTTTGATATTGTGCAGTTTGTTTTAATCGGAAAACTACTAAATTGACTTCGCCCAATGTCTTTTCACATTTTTCATTCCAATTTTTATGATTATTGTGATTTTATAAAAAACATGTTGAAATGTTAATACGAGAACATTTTTGAAAAATAAACTCAACAATACTTTAACAAAACATTGAAATAAAGAGGAGATTACAAAATATTGTATTCGTAAAGTTATTGTATGCGCAAGTTTTTCAAGGGCAACAGAAAATTAAAGCAGGTAATATGAATATGTAGATTTTTACAAAATATCCTAATTGTACTGTATCAGCAATTTTCAATTAAAACGAAAATTGCATTTGAATTCGGCTGTTTCTAAAGTTTTAGAACAACCGTTACCATATCATGCTCAATTTGTAAGCTATATGTAAAAAACTGTATATAAAAATGACAAAGATTTCGTAATTGGAACTCCAAACGTAAAAAAAATCTATAATTTGAATACAAAAAGGTAAAATCCATATCAGAAATGCAAAATGTAATAATATTTCTCGATTTCATTAAGCGTCTATAAAAATCTACGATATTGCATGACAATTTTGTACAAAAAGTATTGCAAATTTTTGTGCCTACATTTTATTAGATATACAGTATGTCCCCGGATTGAGTTTACAAGAGGGAAGTTTTTTTTAATTTTTATTTTTAAGTAAAAATGTTATAGGAATTAAAATTCCTGCTTGGTCTGAAACTACCATTTCAGTAATTAAAAATTGATTTATTTATACAGGGTGTTGGCTAATTAAAAAAAACTAATATTGACACTTTAGAAAAATAATATCATTTAAACAATCCTCCGCCATTTTCTTCTCACAGTTGAAGCCTGGTGTGGAACTCCTGAATACTGTTTTGTATTTCTTTTATAGTTATCGATGCAAATTACTCTCGTGGACGATTTTTTTTTAATTTTCAGTATTATTTTCTGCATTTGGGAGATTGTTTGAATTATTATATTTTTCTATAATGTTATTAGATGTAATTTTAATTTTTTTTTTGCAAATGGTAAATAAATAAGTGTCAAAATAAGATTTAAAAAAATGGACTTTGCAAACACCCAGTATAAATGACTCAAAGTTTCAATAACTGAACAGGTAGTTTCAGACCAAGTAGGAATTATAACTTTTTACTTAAAGTACATATTAGGAAATATTTCCTCTAGCAAACTCAATCCGAGGACATACTGTATATTATAGAGTTCAGTCTTATTATTTTAGTTTTATTTTCAGCCGCAATACAGCAGTTTTCAGTGTATCTGTCAATTTGAAATTGGCAATAAAAAATCCATAGTTTGTATGGTAAAAACAAAGTCAAAAATGTCAAAACATTGCCATAAAAAGACCAAAAAATATATAATTTGTACACTAAAAGTTGAAAATCTATGTAATTTAAACAGTAAAATATAAAATTATTGTCAAGAATCCAAAACGTCTGCACTTTATAACACATCTATAAAAATCTACGAGTTTACATGGAAAAGCCCAATCTTCTCTACTAAATCCGTAAAAACATTTTTTTTGCAAATTTTGGCATTAAAATTTCAGAATTATTATGTTCAAAAATCAAAAATTTCTTAATTTGTATGTGAAAATGTTAGAAATTTCATAATTTGTGCATTAAAAATGTCCTTTTTTTATAATTTATACGACAAAAGATGTTATTCCTATAAATATTGAATAGAATGTAAATGAAGCGCCTATAAAATATCTACGAAACTTTCATTAAATATGCAATATTTTTTATTAGATGTATATGATAGAGTTCTCGATATACTTTCAGTGTATCTGTTAATTTTGACAATAAAAATCCATAGTTTATATGGTTATACGACAAATATTTCATAATTTTTGCATAAAAATGCCAAAAATTTCATAATTTGTACACTAAAAGTAAAAAAAAAATATTAAATGTGTACACTAAATTATAAAATTCGTGGCGAAATTCCATAATATGTTAAAATTTCAACACTTCATAAATCATCTATGAACTTTCTACGAAATTTAAATGAAACTTAAATTAACCTAACCTAACGTTTACCATGTCTATAACATTGAAAATGTTGTCAAGTTTGGCATGAAAATTTCGACATTTATGTGTTAAAAGATCAAAAATATCGTAATTTGTAAAATTCGGAAATTTCACAATTTTTGCGATAAAAGTTATTCGTTAAAGTTATTTGTTATAAAAGTTGTTCATTTATTTTTAAATTTATACCTACAACAAAATATATAATTCCAATAAAAAATGGATAGTATGGTCAAAATCTACAAAATTACATTACCAAATAAGTCTATAAGATAGAACAAATTATACAAATAAAAATTTGGAAATTTGCAATATTTTCTATAAGATATACGAGCGTAATCCCAAAACTAAGGTCTGCTAGCGGTAGGGGAAAATTAAAGCTGTATTACAAACGACTGCTAAGCCGAAACTGAGCGTTTCCGGAGGCTAAACGATGGCTCTATTTCTTTCTTGGGGAAAGTAATAAGCACTGTGGCCAACAGTAGTGCCATATATTTCTCTGCGGTTGTAGCACTAAGGAGACCTTTCTTTTGGGATTGCCCTCGTATATTATAGAGTTCTTAGCATTTCTCTGCGGTCGCAGCGCTAAGGAGACCTTTTTTTGAGGTTACCCTCGTATATTATAGAGTTCAGTATCATAGTAGCATATATTCAGTGTATCTGTCAATTTTAGCAATAAAAATTAATAGTTTGTATGGTAAAACGTAAAATTTTTCATAATTTCTGCAAACAAATGTCAAAAATTTCACAATTTTCTGCTATTCATGAAATGGGTTTCATTGTGTTTCATATGTTATAATAACTTCACATCTATTCCATATCCGATAAATCAAGTTTATGTATCAAAAATATCATTTTTTTTTTTAATGTTAGTCCATCCATTTTTAATATCTCTATTATTCATGCTTTATTAAAATCACTAACTTGAGGGACCATTCCAAAATGTGGCTTTTTATTAAGTAACATTTACGTATTTATGTCACAATGACAATGACATGAAACTTGATTTTTCCTTCCAGAGACGAATGACTTGATTACACAGCTCAATTTTAGACAAATTCACTATAAAACTTTTTTTTGCCGCGACCATATATACACAAAACATTTATTTTGTCATAATAAATAATTTTATTAATATACAGTGTGTTTCACTCGAAATGATAACACTTCAGTAACTTTTTTATGTTTCGGTGGATTTTAAAATATTTCTTTTAATATTTGAAGCTTGTGAAGTTTTGTTGAATCGGTACACTACATTTTAGTCTTAGTAAATACCTATCCAACTGTGATTCAAAACCCCAAATAAAAACCCCAAAACCCAAGTTTGGTGAAAAAAAAAGTAGTCTTACAAAGTCGACGTTTTCATTTATACGAAGCTTTTCTGCAGCCATAATCAATTAAAATCAACAATATTTTAGGAGTTCACTAGGAATCTGACAAATTAGCAATGTTTCATGTGACTCTCATGGTGTTTAGGTATTGTTCAAAAATCATGGCAAATCTTGTTAGAATAAACTTGAAATTAGACTAACCTAACTTAGGATTTGGGGTTTTAGGGTCAGTGTGAACAATTTTTCTTGTTAGTTAGGCTTGTTATTTACTAAGGCGAAAATATAATTTATCCATTTAACAAAGTTTTACCAGCTTCACATATTCAAAACAAGTTATTTTTTAAATCCACCAAAAAATAAAAATGTTACTGAGGTATTACCATTTCAAGTGAAATACACTGTATATTAAACAATTAAAATTTAAATAATTATCGTAATGAACCTTTATATAATTAGTCTAGGATTGATAATTATTTATTTTAAAATATTATATATTTATTATAAAAATGACTACATAAATTTATTGTTTTGGAATATAAGTTTTCATCGCCTTTCCTACGCATTGCCATAGAAATTAACAGCCTTATGCTAATGAGGTAATTGTAAGAGGAATGGAGAACGTGAATTTCAATGAGGGAGTAGCTTAATCGCCATAATTAACGCTGTTTTTTGCCAGCTTCTAGGCTACACCTATGATCTAGCATAAACTGGACAAAGATAATGGGAACAGACACCACATTAATAACAATAGCAATTACGT
Organism: Othius punctulatus; assembly: GCA_951805005.1. Taxonomy (NCBI): domain Eukaryota; kingdom Metazoa; phylum Arthropoda; class Insecta; order Coleoptera; family Staphylinidae; genus Othius; species Othius punctulatus. The sequence goes on from OX638144.1 coordinate 18,266,101, forward strand.
TTCATTGCGATTAATGTTTTTGCACATTGCTGGAATTGTATTGTACAATTCAAATGACATTTGTGAGCGTGGTAATGTTTCAATCTCGTAAGTTTACTATCGTTACTGCTTAATTACAAAATATAAATTGTTGCATTTAATTAAAAACAAACTGATTAAATAAAATTCCTCCATAACAAATTTGTATACAAGGAGCGATTAATGTATGAAACAAATTCAATAAAATTATAACATTTTTTTTAAATTATTTTAATAATTAATTGAATTATACATTTTGAAGCTGCACACTTTTTACATCACATTCAATTTCCGACTTTTTGTTTTCGAGTAATGGCATAATGATGACATTATTATTGACATTATAAGAGAACTTTAAAAGAAAGAGGTTTTAAAAACTGTTGTACTGACATTATTGCCGAATGAATTTTGGAACGAATTAAAATTATACCAACATTACAATCACACATTTAGCTGTCGGTTTTTAAAATAACAAATTGAAAATAGCCTATTATATTAGCCATAACCAAGCCTAACCTAACCTAACCTACCCTTGTTTTCTCGTCTAGTGTTTTTTATTGGTACCAATTAAAATTTTATTCTAACACAACCAACTGTAACAGTTTATATAATCGCAAATTGAAAATAGCATATTAAATAATAGCCCTAACGTAAAATTCATGAAATTCAAATAAGACAACTAACTTTGACAAAAATAGTGTAATAAATCATGAGCAGTGTTTATAAAGATGTTAATTTGGAAATTTTACTGCGTTGTTGATAACGTGATTTACTGCGAATAACTTATAAATGTAAACGCAGACTGGCAGAGATCAGCATGATGAGTAAAAATACGATGTCCTTCAGTGATAGACGTGGGATTCTTGGAGAGGCCGGCAAATGCCAGGAACGTGACCGAGGAGGATTCTACAGGAAAAATGCGGATCATTTCTAGGTATTGTTTGCAATTATTTTAAACATGCCAGAAATTATTACCGCTATAATACTTCCAACTCATCAACTTACATCTGCTATATCTACCTACAAACAAAAACAAAAAAATATATAGATCCAAAACAGATAGCTTCTTGTAGAAAATTTCAAATTTATTTAAAACTTGACTGGTGGTATTATTTAAATCTGCAAGAAGAAACCATGCCAGTGGGAGAATACAAACAGACACTAGATGAAGTCTAATGTCTTAGAAGAAATTAACCATGTCAACATGGTTCAACAAATTCAACATGTATTATTGCCATAACTTTAACCTTCTCAACGTACACAACTACTATACACACATATTTAGTAAAAATCCATGAAAGGTACCTTTTTGAGGTACCAAAATTTGCAAATTTTGTTAAAACACCTGACAACCAATAATTATTTATTGGTTTACACAACTACTATATACACAAAAATTTAATATGAATCCAAGAAAGGTACCTTTTTGAGGTAAAATTTGCATATTTTGTTTAAACATCTGACAACCTATAATTATTTATATTTGATAGAAGAAGCCATTCCAGTGGAAGAATAGCAAATTTTGTTTAAGCACCTGACAACCAATAATTATTTATACCTAATACAAGAAGCCATTCTAGTGGAAGAATATAAAGAGACGCAATATTAAGTCAAATGGCTCAGATGAAAATTGCTAGACTGCAATGTTTAGCAAATCTTTTTCTTGTATAAATTGCAGTTGTTATAATTACCAATATTAATGTGGGCCTTTACGACTAAAACTTTGATAAAACAAGTAATTAGTACTTGTACTAGTTCCATTTAATTGGTCGGTACCATTAATTAAGTTTTAAACCTTGATCCACTTTCTTTTAACTTCTGTAACTCATAAATCATGCTCATACAAATGTTTTGTTTTATTATTAATGTTGTTGAATTTTCTGGAAGTTCATTATTTACGACAGAAGATACATACGATGACTAGAAGAAGCCAAAGAAGTAAGCCAAAGAAGAATTACAAACAGACAATGAAATCAGTAACACTTCTCCAGAGTGCTAAAGAATATAAGGATGGGAGAAAACAATGATTTATGCTAAATATAGAACAAAAAAGAAGTGAAAACAGACGACGAGGGTATAATGAATATATTGAACGACTATGTCAAACAGTTGTAGGAAGCAGTAAGTACGACCACAGAAAGAGAAAAACGAAGACAGAATACGAAACTTAGATATGAAGACGCGCTTGGAAAAGACACTCGTAGCGACGCCTAGAAGAAGGACAAATATGTGGGGGGAGATAGAAGAAGGGTGATTTAGTTGATTTATATACGTGGGAGGAATGAACAGGAGTATATAGATGAAAAATAATAAAGGAGAAGGAAGAGGAACAGATTAAGGAAGAAAATGTATTTACGTTTTTCCGTTTTCCGTTTATCAGTATTTATGAAGAACTGAAAGTTTTCTATGAAGCCTCTTTGAAAAGTGGAATAAAGAATTTCCAAGAGTTGTTGGCAGCAGAAAATGCTTAGACTAAATAATTAGACAATAGATTTAGACTAAACTAAGAAAAAAATGAGAAGTAAAAACAGAAGACGAAGGTATAATAAATTAATATAAAAAGCATTTCGAAGAGTTGCTGAAAGCATAAAGTACGAGTACAGGAAGGATGAAAACAGAATACGAAATGTGGATATAAGAAAACGCTTGGGAACGACATCCATCTAGAAGTAAATAGAAGAAGGACATTGAGCTGATTCGGACAAGTGACGAGAATGGACAGAAGCGTATAGATAAAAAAATAATAAAGAAGAAGGAAGAGGAATAGATTAAGGAAGAAATACTATTCACGTATTTCCAACCAGTATACATGAAGAATTTAAAAAAAATTATGGGGCCTCGTTGAAGAGTGGAATGAAGAATTTACAAGAGTTGTTGGCAGAAGAAAGTACGAGCAATAATTTAGACTAAACTAAAAAAAAGGATAAGGAAAAATAGAAGACGAAGGTTTAATAAATAGATTTTAAAAGCATTTCGAAGAGTTGTTGGGAGCAGAAAGTAAGAGTACAGAAAGATAAAAACGAAAGGATGTAGACAGAATTCGAAATGTGGATATAAGAATGCGCTTGGGAACAACACCCATCCAGAAGCAAATAGAACAAGGACAATTGAGCTGATTCGGATACGTGACGAGAATGGACAGGAGCTTATAGATGAAAAAATAACAAAGAAGAAGGAAGAGGAATAGATTAAGGAAGAAATACTATACACGTATTTCCAACCAGTATTTACGAAGGACTGAAAATGCTCAATGAGGTCTCGTTGAATATTAGAATGAGGAATTTCCAAGAGTTGCTGGGAGAAGAAATTACGAGCAATAATTTATAGTAAATTAAGAAAAGAAGAAGTAGTATAACCAGAAGATGAAGGTGTAATGAATAGATTTTAAAAAAAATCGAAAATTTGTTGGGAGCAGAAAGAACGAGTACAGACAGAACAAACGAAAGGATGCAGACAGAATACGAAACGTAGATATAAAAAAGCGCTTGGAAACGACTCTCATCCCGAAACAAATAGAAGAAGAACAATTGAGCTGATTCGGACACGTGACGAGAATGGACAGGACCTTATAGACAAAAAAGTAATAAAGAAGAAGGAAGAGAATAGATTATAGAATAAATACTATTCACGTATTTCCCACCAGTACAGTAGATTTCGTACAGTAGAGTACAGAAAGTTAAAAATAAAAAGATGCAGACAGAATACGAGACGTAGATATGTATAAGAAGTGCTTAGGAATGACACTAATCCCTAAGCAAATAGAAGAAGGACAATTGAGTTGATTTGGATACGTGGGGAGAATGCACAGGAGCGTATAGATGACAAAATAATAATGAAGAAGAAAGAGGAATAGATTAATGAAGAAAGATTATTCACGTATTTTCAACATTCACGAAGAGCTGAAAATTATCTATGACATCTCGTTGAAGAGTGGAATGAAGAATTTCCAATAGTTTTTGGAAGCAGAAAGTAAGAACAATAATTAAGGAAATTAGGAAAAAGAAATTAGGAAAAAAAAGAAGAAGTAAAACCTGAAGACGAAGAATGAATATATTTAAAAAATATATTTCGAAGAGTTGTTGGGTGCAGAAAGTACGAGTACAGAAAACGAAAACCGAAAAGATGCAGTCAGAATCCGAAACGTAGATATAAGGAAGCACTTGGGAATGACCCATCCAGAAGCAAATAGAAGAAGGACAATTGAGCTGATTTGGACAAGTGAAAATTTTTCTACTAAAAATTTAAATTTTCATAATTTTAAAAATTATCTCTCTCATCAATAAATATAGATATACAAGAAAAGTCATACCACATCAACAAAATTTCAATATCAAGCTGCAGCTTCAAATCGAGAGGAGAAGAAATTCGAATGAATAGGGGAGTATATGTGAAAAATAACAAAGAAGAATGAAGAATAATAGGTTAATAAAGACAAATTATTCACATATTTCCTGCCAGTTTTCATAAAGGACTGAACATTCTCTATAAATCCTCGGTGAAGAGTGGGATGAATAAATTAAAAATAAATGGTGCGTTACATGAAAATGGTGCATTTTTAAATTAAACCGAAATAGTATGTAGTACAACGAGCATGGAATGGTATGCATTTCGGGAAATGGACATTCCGTGAGAGTTGTACACTATACTTTTTCTACGACCACAGCATTTATTATTTTTGATTTAAGTATTTAAATGTGTCAAATAATTTATTAATGATTACAAATGTGAAATGTCAAATTACTACGATTGGTAAAACTCATTGTTTTGCGAATTTGTGGATGGTTTTTGTATCGTTACATTATCAATATTTCGAGTGTATTCAATCGTCATCGATGAAGGTGGAAGATTTGAATTTCTTTGCAAGACTAAATAAGCCAACGTGTTAACGTTAAACGTTTCGTGTTAAAATTGCAAATCTTTGAATGATTTATATGTTATTATACAAAGTGAGTACATTCCGTGTGAATACACTATACTTTTTCTACGACCACAGCATTTATTACTTTAGATTTGAGGATTTGAATGTGCCAAATAATTAATTAATGATTACGAAAGTAAAATGTCAAATTACTGCGTTTGTTAAAACTCATATTTTTTGCGAATTTGTGGATTGGTTTTTAATTGTTACATTATCAATATTTCGAGTGTACTCAATCTTTGAAGCAGATAGAAGATTTAAATTTCTTTTAAAGCTCGTTAAAATAACCCAACACACCATTTCTGAATTTGAGTTGGTTTCTGGTAAAAATTGCAAATCTTTGAATGATTTATATGCTGTTATACAGGGTGAGCACATTCCGTGTGAGTGCACTATCCTTTTTCTATGACCACAGCATTTATTACTTTAGATTTGAGGATTTGAATGTGTCAGATAATTTTATTAATGATTACGAATGTCAAATGTCAAATTACTACGATTGGTAAAGATCAGTTTTTGCAAATTTGTGGATTGTTTTTGAATCGTAACATTGTCAATATTCGAGTGTACTTAATCCTCCTCGATATAGGTCGAAGATTTGAATTTCTTCGAAAACCAAAATAAGCTAACACAACATTTCTGAATTTGAGTTGATTTCTTGTACCAATTGCAAATCTTTGAATGATTTATATGCTGTTATACAGGGTGAGTCATTGTTATGGGAAAGCTCGATTGATTTCGATATCATTAACCGTGTAGGTGCAATCGAGCTTTCCCATATCAATGACTCACCCTGTATAACAGCATATAAATCATTCAAAGATTTGCAAAAAAAAATCGATAATGATCTGAGCGAAAATGATTTCGATATCATTAACGGTGTAGGTGCAATCGAGCTTTCCCATATCAATGACTCACCCTGTACAGGTTTCTTCCGATAATTTTGGTATTAAATTTTTCACATGTGTAGCTTCCATACGATGGAGGTGTAAAATCCATATTCACATGACTTTCACTTTCCATCTTATTGATTATCTAGTGAATGACTTCTAATATCGTATTATGTGTATCAGGCAATTTCAGTTTCTAGTGTCAGGATGACAGCTATTTTGCTACTTCACCCTGCGCACAAGATCCATATTGTGCACGGGGTGAAGTTGCAGCTATACTGAAATGAGAAAGTCAATTACAATGTACAATATTTCACACAAATTTGTGTTTCGTTTCGCATTTCGTTTCGTACTTCACCATGCGCACAATATGCATATTATGCACGCGGTGAAGTTGCAGCTATACTGAAATGAAAAAGTCAATTTCAGTGTACTACATTTCGCACAAATTCGTGCTTCGTTTCGTATTTCGTGTTGTGCACAATATCCATATTGTGCACGGGGTGAAGTTGCAGCTATACTGAAATGAAAAAGTCAATTACAATGTACTACATTTAATAACCAAGGAATGAATCACAATGGGTGTATTGTGCTATAGTCGTAGAAAACATTTTTTTCGTGATTTTTGCCGTGATGGTCTGTCTATCTCATCTTCTATTCTGTATTCTTCGTATTCTTCTTATTCCTGTATCAGTACAACCTCCAGTAGAGGTTATAGATTTTGAATTGTAGAAGGTTGTAAAGGTTGTAGAAGAGTAGATTCTTGGCGACTTCACCACTTCTACGTTGCAACATTAATAAGTTAATGCAATTATTGGAAAATAGAAAATCGCGAATAAATTGCATGCAACAAATCCGTTGATCCACAATTTTCGCTGTGAAGTTAGCGTGGTTTAATAGTTTTCGTCTTTATCTTCAATTACGTGCGTAGTACTTAAAACGATTACTTTCCCGTTTATTACGCACGTAATGTGGTCTTATTAGTACATTACACCCACATTCGCGTGACGCAAACTTCCTACCATCAACGCCATTTTCCGCGTGCAAAGCTGAAACTGCCAAACAGTAAAAGCGACTTTCGTCTTTCCATTTTCACCTCCGAAATAACTGTGATTTGTCGGATGATCTTCACAAGTGGTGCGTGCAGTGTCAAGTACGCGACCAATTTTCCTTTACACGTAGGCTCTCGAAGATGGCAATGTTTCACAACTCGTGCTTGCTGGAAAATTTATGATAGGAAAAGAAGTGACCGTTCCCCACTCCCTTTCGAACGCTTTTGATTATGTGCACGTTTGTGTAACAGTGGTTTACGACTGTAAAATAAAGGTTTCCGTTCTTGTATATTACGCGACATTACGATTGCATTATCTAATTTTAAAAATAACGCACGGCTTTGTAATAATGTGCATTACCAAGTCGGTGTATGAAATAGTTTCAAAGGAAACTGGAGTAGTGCTGTGATTACTTTATAATCGTTAATGCGATAATCCACGTTTGGATAGTCTCTGGAGACATGATATTGGGGACAATTTTTTCGCTGCGTTATAGTTTTGGCTGGGCTCTTTAAATGTTTGCTCAAACACCTTATTATGAAGCAAATCTGGGTGATACTGAACCATACGCAGACTTGCACTTAGATATTGTCTGTAGAGTTATCTAAGACTATTATAATATACATATTGTTAAATGCAACCACATCAAAATGCTTCATTTTGGGACTTGTTGGGAAAACAGATCTAAGTTAAATTTTAATAGTAATTAAAAAGTTCAGCAATTTTTTTTTTCACATCAAAAGGAGAATTGTGATTTGGCCACAATGTAGGACCACGTTTCATTTACAAAATTAAGTACAAAATTTTATTTGTCATGGGATTTTTGACTGTACTAGTAACAATATTTAAAAGGCTATCAACCTGTTATTGTGTACACACGATATATAACTTCGCAGCTTTGGAGCCAATCACATTCTCTAGACGCCCACACTTCGCACGTTTTTCCATTTTATGTAATCACTAGGTAGTTTATGCTTATAGTACCATTTACAAAGAATCTAATTGTCGTTTTTTCTTCAACATTTTCGGTTGTGCTATTTGGGTGGGGTCCTGACAAAAGCAAAAACTGTTTGAATTGGAAACGATTGCTCTTGGCTTCCGCGTGTCCGCCCAAGCAAGCAAGGTTATTTTTTTATGACGAAGAACGTACGCGGATAATTTAATGGATAATTGCATTTTACGGTATGAACGCACGGCGATAATCCACTATTGAAGCAATAAATGTCAAATTTAATTGTCTGCTGTATCACATTTTTTTTGTTTGAGCATGCGCTTGTATAATTAATGATATGTTTGTTGTTAGCTGAGAACTAGGGCAGTTTGGTAGTCTTGATAACTGTTATTCAGGATCAAAACGAGTTTGGCATCAAAACATTTTAATAATAAAAGTATACTTTGCATTCACTTCCTGACTGCGATCTCTTAAGCAATAGGTTCGAACCCTGTTCCTTGAGAGTCTATTGGTGGAGTCATAAAACAAACCGATGGGGGGAGCTGCGAAACTACTTGTTACTAGCTTGGTACTTAGTAGTAATGGGTAGTAACTACTAGTTTCGCTGGTTCTCATTTCTGCCGCTGCTGAAAACATAAGCGAAGGTGGCGCTGTTGTCGCGCGATCACAGCTGCATTGTACCGATTTCGCTAGTTCTATTTCTGCCGCTAGACGTCGTACCAGAATCGTATCGAGTCCTAGGCCCGTATTTATAGACCATACTTGAGCAAGACTTCGACTCAAGTAGTATATTTGCATATATTTGGTTGCGTTTGGTACATAAACGTTTATAGAAAATACGCAACCAAATTTCTATTAAGTTAATTTTAGAATTATTAAGGGGAGATTAATAATTCAATTATTAGGAAATAATAATATAAAGTTATATACGACTTGAGTCGAACCCATGCTCAAGTACGGACTGTAGATACGAGCCAAAGTACAGTACCTTTGGAGGGGAACTGAAGCAGGCGATCTCGTGTACAGTTAAACTCTACGTACACGTTAAATAACTCGATATGAATAAACCGAAATCGCTCTAAGCAAAGTTTCCACGTGTGGCAGGTCGCATCTAAACGACGGTAGACAGCCGTAGCAGCAGAAATAAGACCATGATTCATTTACAAAATTAAACAATTAATTAAAATTTTAAGTAGAAAATTTTGTTAATCAAGGAGTATTTGACAGAATTGCGGCGCGTTTACACCAATGTTATTAACATGTGTTGCTAACACATCGACATTTCACAGCCAATGAGAAAGGAGCAACAGGTGATATCGACTCTCTTATTGGCTGCGAATATTCCATTTTTTAGCAACACATGTTACTAACATTGGTGTAAACGCGCCGTAATTCTGTGTAACATGTCCTTCTGTTCTGATTAACACATGTTACTAACATTGGTGTTAACGCGTCGGCTGTAGCAATATTTAAATGGCTATCAACCTGCAGCATTTTCAGAAATATCCGAAATGTTGATTTTTAATATTTTTAGAAATATCAGAAATGTATATTTTTAGATAATATCAGAAAACCACGATATATACACTACGACAGGCACCCATAACAGCAGCAATAGGTCGTAGTTAATTAAATATAATTATGATGAAAATATTATCTGTCATAGGATTTTTTTAAATGTTCAGAAATATAAGAACAGTTTGATATGCATATTTTGGAAACATCTGAAATCTATATTTTTGATATTTTCAGAAAACTACGACTATATATTGATATAACTATGATGAAAATATGATCTCTCTTAGATTTTTTTTTAATTTTCAGAAATATAGGAACAGTTTGTTTTTGCATATTTATGGAAATATCTGGAATATATATTTTTGACATTTTCAGAAAACTACGGCTATATACAAGGTGGGATTATTAGCTCTATAACAAACTTTGGAAAATGAAAGATAATACTATTCTAACCAAAAAATGTTATGTAAACATAGGTCTGATTCGTCTTCGTTTATAATATAAAATTTCGCTCCTTCGAAAAAAAAATCCAAAGATTATGACATAAACAATAATATTTGCTATTAGGACAGGCAACTGTTTTTTTATTGTTTTATAATGGCTCTCCAGATTAATTATTATTTTGAATACTTAAAACCTCATAAAAAATCGCTCCTTCGAAAAAAAAATCCAAAGATTATGATATAAACAATAATATTTGCTATTAGTACAGGCAAATGTTTTTTTGTTTTATGATGGCTCTCCAAATTTATTAATTTTTTGAATACTTAAAAGCTTATAACTTCTAAACGAAGCCTAATCGGACCAAAGTTCATATGACTTTTTTTTTGTAGCAATAGCATCAACTTTCAGTTTACAAAGTTTGTCATAGAGCTCAAAAATCATCCATAGATATACGACTGTATAACATCATAAATATATCGTTATTAAATAAACAAAATCATGTAGAAGATTTTGTCAGTAATGAAGGTTTTGTTATAAGATTTTGTTTGTTTGTTTGTAGAAGATTTTGTCATTAAATATCTGAATTGTTTGCTTTTGACTTACGACTATATACTAAAATATAATTATGATGAAAATATTATCTGTCATAGGATTTTATTTTATTTTCAGAAATATAGGAACAGTGTTATTTGCATATTTTTGGAAATATCTGGAATGTATATTTTTGACATTTTCAGAAAACTACGGCTATATACAGGGTGGGATTATTAGCTCTATAACAAACTTTGGAAATTGAAATGTAACCAAAAAATGTTATATGAACATAGGTCTGGTTCGTCTTCGTTTATAAAATAAAAATTCGCTCCTTCGAAAAAAAATCCAAAGATTATGACATAAACAATAATATTTGCTATTAGCACAGGCAACTGTTTTTTTGTTTTATCATGGCTCTCCAGATTAATTAATTTTTTGAATATTTAAAACCTTATAACTTCTAAACGAAGACTAATTGGACCAAAGTTCATATGACATTTTTTTGTTGTAGCAATAGCATCATCTTTCAATCTACAAAGTTTGCCATAGAGCTCAGAAATCGTCCATAGATATACGACTGTATAATAATCATAAATATATCGTTTTAAATAAACAAAATCATGTAGAAGATTTTGTCAGTAATGACAATGTCACATGATTTTGTGATAAGATTTTGTTTGTTTGTTTGTAGAAGATTTTGTCATTAAATATCTGAATTCTTTGCTTTTGACTTACGACTATATACTAATATAATTATGATAAAAATATTATCTGTCATAGGATTTTTTTTTATTTTCAGAAATATAGGAACAGTTTGATTTGCATATTTTTGGAAATATCTGGAATGTATATTTTTGACATTTTCAGAAAACTACGGCTATATACAGGGTGGGATTATTAGCTCTATAACAAACTTTTGAAAATGAAAGGTAATACTATTGTAACAAAAAAATGTTATATGAACATAGGTTTGATTCGTCTTCGTTTATAATATAATAAGTCGCTCCTTTGAAATAAAAATCCAAAGATTATGACATAATCAATATTTGCTATTAGTACAGGCAGCTGTTTTTTTTTTTTGTTCTATCATGGCTCTCCAGAATAATTAAATATTTGAATACTTAAAACCTTATAACTTCTAAACGAAGACTAATCGGACCAAAGTTCATATGATATTTTTTTTGTAGCAATACAATCACCTTTCTGTCTACAAAGTTTGTTATAGAGCTCAAAAATCATCCATAGATATACGACTGTATAACATCATACATCGTTATTACATAAACAAAATCATGTAGAAGATTTTGTTAGTAATGAAGATTTTGTGACAAGATTTTGTTTGTTTGTAGAAGATTTTGTCATTAAATATCTGAATTGTTTACTTTTGATACTTTTAGTCTGGAACATTCCAGACTAAAGGCATCAAAAGTAAACAATTCAGACGTACATATGTTTTTGACGTTTTCAGAAAATTACGACAGTAGTTACCCCTAATAACAGCAGAAATAAGTCATTGTTACATACACAAAATCATCAATTTTATTTGTCCTAGCATTTTTGATATTTTCAGAAATGCAGAAAATATTTTGTTTTGCTAGTTTTAGAAATATGTATCTTGAAAGTATATTTTAGCATTTTCTGATATACGTATTTTTTTTCTTATTATGCAAAACACTTAATCGGATTTTAATATAATTATTGCAATCTGATCAAAGATGGATCAATGAGTAATGTTATGCCAACTTAAATTACTACATGTACGTAAAATGAATTGTTCTTCCGAGTTGACTTACAACAACTTTTAATATTTGGCAACCACAATACCAAATTTCATATTTACAATTTGTTGGACAATACAATTATAAAGAGTCAGTAAAATCTGGAGAATTATGTGCAACTTTAGTAAATATTATGCATTCAGTAGAAAATTTATAAGTATATTATTTTCTACAAATTACGTCATCAATTTTTTTAGGAAAAATATTTATTTATTTATTTATTCACGGGCTCGGCCTAATAGACAACAAACCAAATATACGTAGTGAGTAAAAAGTTCCTTCCTGGACCATTTATTTTTAGAGATAAAAAAAAATATTTTCTCAGTCTTTTCTCTATTTATCTTCACAGTAACTATTAAAATATTGACAGTTATATTGGAAATTTTGAAAGTATTCATTGAAGTATTGACATAATCAACTATAAACTTTTTCAGAATTTTCAATAAATTACGACATTAGTTACCCATAACAGCAGGAATAATCCATTGTTACATAAATAAAAACATCAATTTAATTTTATTTGGGATTTTTGACATTTTCAGAAAAATAAGAAATGTTTAGTTTTGCAACTTTTAATAATATGTATCTTGAAAGTATATATTGCCTTTTCAGATATATGTAAAATGAAACACAATACCAGATTTCCTACTTATAATATGTTAATTCTCAGAACATAGTTTTACACAAGTCAAAATACGTGACAATACAATTATACAGGGTTAGTAAAATCAGGAGTTATTATGTGCAGCTTTAGTAAATATTTTGCATATTTGTAGAAAATTTATAAGTATGCAATTTCCTACATATTTCATTACCATTTTTTTTATACAAAATATACAGAGTGAGTCTGAAGTACCGTTATAGAGCCTTTATTTCCTAGAAGAAAAAAATTTGAACGATGGTTATTCTTATATTTTTTATGCTTATGTATTTATCTTCACAGTAATCATTAAAATATTTTCAGTTGTAATTGAAACTTTTATAATATTCATTGAAGTTTTAAATATTATGCATATTTGTAGAAAATATATAAGTAGGTATGCAATTTTGTACAAATTTCATTATCATTTTTTTTTTAACAAAATACACGGAGTGAGTAAGAAGTTCCTCCTAGAGCATTTATTTTTAGAAGAAAAAAATGTTAACGAGGTTTTTTTTAGTCCTATCTATTTATCTTCACAGTAATCAATAAAATATAAACAGTTGTAATTGAAATTTCTATAATATTCATTTAAGAATTAACAGAAATAACTATAAACTTCACAGAAATAAGTGAAATTTATGCAGTGATAAATGGTATTTTGTTAGTAAATATTGAAATATTTATAAAGTTTATAAAGTTTAATAGTCCTTAATTAATTGACAAAGTCTTATATTTCTGGACTGAAAGTAGCTTGATCATATTAAATACATTATTTATGAGTACCGATAATTAATCGTATTTGTAATTGTAATTTGTAAAAAGATTATTAATTAATTAATTCATTTATTGTTAATTAATAGTAATCATTAATAATTTAACAAACTTAAATTTTGCCAGAAATTATACAAACATTGAAAAATGATCATTGAAATATTAACAGAAATAATTTAAAATATCAACACTCGACAGTAATAATTTTAATATTGATAATGCTTTATAGTCATTGCAAAATAAATTTGGTGTGACGCACAACCATGACCATCGCATGATGGTTGACCATCGTATAATTTTTCGGTACAAATAATTGATTATTGTTGTTTGTTCATTAATTGAATAAGTTTTCAAAATAATAATAGAAATTTTGACAGTTATCCTAAAGTATTCTTTTTCGCCCCGGTTTCAGAACACGAAATTTATTTACTAAAAATTTTATAAATAATATTGTTATTTCGTGTAGGGAGATTGCATTGTCAGTTTTACTGGATTACTGTCAAAATTTCTATTTTTATTTTGAAAACTTATTTAATTAATGAACAAATAATACAATAATCAATTATTTATACTGAAAAATTAGACGATGGTCATGCGTATAGGTTTCAGCCTCCAAAAATGTGGCGCGAAAATTGCATTTCCCTGACTAGTCATGGAAAACATTTTTATTATACTTATCTGAAAACATCTTGTTTCCATCCATGTTTACAACGACGTAAAGGTGGCATTTTCAAAACAGCGCCAGCGCACGGAAAACTTTTCCTGATCTCCGATTTTTTCCGTACGCTAGTTACATTTTCAGCACAGTGCACGGAAAATATTTCCCGTTCTCCGAAGTTTTTATGTCCGCTGCATAAAAAAATATATAAGAATAAGTATAATAAAAAGTATCGTTCAATACTCGTCCCAAAATGGATTTTTTCGAGCACGCAAATTCTCGTGTGAGGCGAAGCCGAAGAATTCGAACACGAGAATTTGTCACTAAATAAACAAAATAAGTTCCTAGAGTGGGTATAAGAATAAGTATAATAAAAAGTATCCAGGAGTTAGAATTGTGCCATCTAATATGACATATGTGAATAAGATACTCGATTATTTCTTTTTTTCTTCAAAAGCTTATAATTGATTGTTAAAATATTCGTTTTTTTAATATATTTCTTCTATCTTTAAATCATTATAATTGTTGTTGAAATCCTCGTTTTTTTTAAATATATTTCTTCACATGCTTGCAATAGATTATGAAATAATGTTAGGGAGATAACGTTTGAAGTTTAATAAACTAAATCATTCTATTACTAATTCGAGCAGAATTTGGAAATCCAGGTTCATTAATTGGAGATGACTGATGATCGAATAATAATCGATTATTATTCGAAATTTCTATTCGAATAGAACACTTTGAATTGAAAATTTCTTTCTCTAAAATTTGTAAAAATTTCCACCTATACGTTTTGTGTTTTTCATTTTTGTGCCATCGATTTTTTCCCTGGAAGGATTACGTTACATCCTAAGCAATCAAACATCATGTTATCACCAGTGCATTGGGAAAGGCCGTTGCCAAACCCCGTGCTACTTCCCATCAATATTCATCACCATTACTTTTTATTTAGTTCTCGAAATTCCGCCGCGATTACATGCTAATGCAAAGTGATAAGCCGATATTTTTCAAAGCCATGCCCCACAAGAATTACTTTGCATTAATTCCCATCTGGCATTGGAAGCAGCTGCGGGCTTTAATGATTCCCGATTGGGACCTATGGCACAAGGCACATGTACAAATCTTCACAAGTATGGTAATATTTATACTGAATTCTAAGTAGTAGTAACAGAAAGAATTATTGATGGTTACACTATGACTACTATATAAGTAAAGCAATAGTGACTATAGATGGCAAATATATAAATATATCGACATATACAGGTTTTAGTATGATTTTACAGCTTTGATTTTGTCAAGAAAACAAACATCGTAAGCAACCTGTCTGTTTGACAAGTATTTTTGACAATATCCTTAACTTATGAGAATCAGTATATTTATGATACATTTTAAAGCTAAGTATTGATACAATAATCAATGAAATTACTTTTTTCCTACAACTTTATAAATATGTAAAAAAAGGTAAACGTAACTTCATTGCGTTAGTATAAAGATACTTTTCACTAAGCTCTGAGAAAAATATAAGTATTGATAAAATATTTATATCGAAACAAATATATCGATATATAGGATATATCCTTCAATATTTATGGTTCTCAAAATATTTTTTGTTTTGCATTTTTACATTTTTTTTGTATTTTTACAATTTTTGTTTTGTAAACTTTGAAGGATATCTCCAGAACCGTTGGGGCAACAGACCTGGAAGTAGGATTTTCAGAATCAGGACAATCCAATTAGTCAGGAATTTGTCCCAAATGTCCTTAAAAGCAACTTTTAAATTTGCAAATATCACATTTTTTTCGTCGGTTGATATATTTTGATAATAATGACATTATTTCAATATCATTATATCATTATTCAATATCATTATTTCTACGTTTCCTGCTAACGCTGTAGCAGTTTATTTTGTGACCTTACCAAATTCAATCAGTAGTATCAAAGTCAAATTTGATAGTTCTACAATAAATATACAAGGAGTCTCAATAGTAATGTAAAGATGCATTTTACATCACAGGCTATCATCGTAATACCTTTTTATTTGTTAATTCGAGATGTTCGCTTTGAATATCCTTTCGCTGTTCAGCTGCCACTTGCAAATGCGTTTACAATTGCGACTGTAAACAAAACCGCCTTTGTTTATGTTCAGTACGGCACGAATGTAAACTGATTTGTTAAACAAGCGTGTTTGTAAATAATCCAGAGACGCACTTACGTGTGCGATTGCGTCCTTCCAGAGCATCCGCTTCTTTAGAACGTTCAGTCGAAAATTGCGGATGTTGGCACACACATTCCAGAAACTGTCGCTCCGACGTGGAAATCTATCTCATAAAGGTTACAGCTGGAAAATTCAGCCTTGAGAGGAGCAATCGAAAGTAACGTTATTGATCTCAATACCGAGCTGCGGTTACTGTTTCCGTTGATATATCGATATAACACTTGGCAAGGTTTCAAGTGGCTTCGAAGATTTTGTAACAAATCTTCATGTCAAACTTTGCTCACCACACAATTGCATAAATTAGTTAAGATAGGTAAGTTGTATTAGTTAACACATATTTTTATTCTGATTTACGTTTTTTTTTTAGAAATATGCCAAAGAAGAAAAATATACCCCACATTGATTCCCATGGATATGCTTTTCATTGGGGGAAACGCTAAATCTGGAGCTTCAAGTTTAAGAAGAACCAGTCAATGTCCAAAGCCTCCCAATTGAAATAAGTGTAACTATAAAGAAAATTATGATGAAAGCATGAGCTGTTTTATTTACATTAAATGTCCCTACATAATCGGGGTACTTTCGTTTCAATCCTATACAACATAATCATGTAGAGAACCCAACATACAAGCATGCAGAGATTTACTGATTTTTGTAGAAATTCAGTAGACAAATTGTGTCGTTACAGTCCCTAATACCAATCAGATATTTTTGGCAACTGATTGGATGTTTTAAGAGATGGGTCTTAAAACATCAGATATTTTTGGCAATTGATTGGCCAGGACCAGATTGATTGGATGGGACTGTAACAACGCAATTTGATCTACTGAATTTCAACAAAAATCAGTAAATTTCTGCATGCTTATGTGTTGGATTCTCTTCGTAATAATGCGTGATGCGTGATTAAGAGCCATCTCTTAAAATATCTAATCAATATCCAAAAATATCTGATTGGTATTAGGGATTGTAACAACACAATTTGATCTACTGAATTTCAACAAAAATCAGTAAATCTCTGCATGCTTGTATGTTGGATTCTCTGCATGATTATGTTAAGAGCCATCTCTTAAAACATCCAATCAATTGCCAAAAATATCTGATTGGTATTAGGGACTGTAACAACATAATTCGATCTACAGAATTTTAACAAAAATCAGTAAATTTCGGCATGCTTCTATGTTGCATTCTTTATATGGGGTTTGAACCTATATTCAAACCCCATATAAATGATTTTCCATCTGGGAGGAAAAGCCTAATAGCTAATATACTCCATTTTTACTGATTTTGCACAATTTTACTTTCGCTGCTATAAACCATTTGGAAATAGAATTATCATTGTGAAAATTAATGCCCATAGAGGGCGATGCGCTTACCCACAAAAAAAAATTATGGTGAACATTTTTTTATTCAAAATTTCATATCGTCAGTTTTCTTTTAAGGTAAATATCAATTGATTGTATTGTTATACACAATCAAGTTAATTAAACTTAATTAGCTAACTGATAACTCACTAACTGCTTAACTTAATAAAGAAAGCAGTTACCTTGTCATTATTAAAACTAATTAAAATAGATGTGTTTAATATGGATACCACTTCATAAAATATATTGATAACGGTAACTCTTGCTTTCGCAAATTTGTAAAATGTTGCATTCTTGATATTTTTTTACAGTTTAAATTTTCATCTTCCTGATGAAATCACTATATGATGATACAATTATTACAGTATATTAAATATGTGAAACAAAACTTTTGTATATTTTGATACCATGGCAAATGGTATCATGGATTTACATCAATTCAATAACTAATAGCTCTTATCATTCTTCTTCTTCTTCTGGATGAAACATATTCATAAAAGTAACTCTTGTTTTCACAAATTTGTAAAATGTCGTATTATTGCTATATTTTTACAGTTTAAATTTTCATCTGCCTGATGAAATCACTATGTGAAGATACAATTGTTACAGTATATTAAATACGAGAAACAAAACTTTTGTATATTTATGGTACCATGGCAAATGGTATCATTGATTTACATCAATTCACTAACTGATAGCTCTTATCAATTCTTCTTCTTCTTTTTGATAAAAAATATTGATAAAGGAAACTCTTGCTTTCACAAATTTGTAAAATTTCGTATTATTGCTATATTTTTGCAGTTTAAATTTACATTGCTTGATGAAATCACTATGTGATGATACTATTGTGACAGTATATTAAATACGTGAAACAGAACTTTTGTATATTTTTGTTACAATGGAAAAGGTATCATGGCTAATAACTATTAGCTCTTATCAATTCTTCTTCTTCTACTTCTTCTTCTTCTTCTTCTTCTTGATAAAAATATTGATAAAGGTAACTTTCGCTTTCACAAATTTGTAAAATGTCGTACTATTGCTATATTTTTACAGTTTCAATTTTCATCTGCCTGATGAAATCACGTATATTTTTGGTACCATGGCAAATGGTATCATGGATTTGCATCAATTCACTAACTGGTAGCTTTTATAATTTCTTCTTCTTCTACTTCTTGATGAAACATATTGATAAAGGTAACTCTTGCTTTTCAGAAATTTGTGAAATGTCGTATTATTGTTATATTTTTACAGTTTTAAATTTTCATTTGCTTGATGAAATCACTATGTGATGATACAATTGTGACAATTGTGACAGTATATTAAATACGTGAAACAGAACTTTTGTATATTTTTGGTACCATGGCAATTGGTATCATGGATTTACATCAATTCAACAACTGATAGCTCTTATCAATTCTTCTTCTTCTTCTTATTGATGAAACATATTGATAAAGATAACTTTTGCTCTCGCATATTTGAAAAATGCCGTATTCTTGCTATATTTTTACAGTTTAAATTTTCATCTGCCTGTTAAAATCACTATGTGATGATACAATTATTACAGTAT